>CM061472.1:9528731-10849981 GCA_030770085.1 Oryza coarctata
GGAGAAAACCATTACTTTCTTATTTGCATATATGGGGGTGCTTGGCGAAAGTTGATGTACCAATAACGATGAAGCATGCACTTAGACCTAAAACTATGGATTGTGTCTTTCTGGGATATGCTCACCATAGCATTGCCTATAGATTTTTAATAGTTAAATATGAGGTTCCTGATATGTATGTTGGTAAAATTATGAAGTCTCATGATGCTATATTTTTGGAGAGTATTTTTCCAATGAAGGATACACATAACACTCTCTAGACAATCTTCTAAAACAATTCATAGTTTAATCAAACCACCAAAATAAAATGAACATACACATGAACTTGTCACTAAGTAGGATGATAGTGAAGTTCCTTGGAGGAGCAAGAGACAAAGGATTGCTTAGTCTATTGGTGATGATTTCACTGTGTACCTTATGGATGACACTGCTAAGTCTATTTCAAAAGCCATTGCATCTGCTAATGCAAACTACTAGAAGGAGGTCGTTCATAGTGAAATGGATTCCATTATTGTTAACATGACTTCGGAGGTAATAGAACAACCTTATGGGTGCAAACCCATGTGGTGTAAGTGGGTGTTCAAGAAGAAACTTAGGCTTGATGGTACAATTAAAAAGTATAAGACTTGGCTTGTAGCTAAGGGTTGTACTTAGAAAGAAGGCAAAAATTTCTTTGACGCTTACTTGTTGCTAAATAGACCACAATTCGAGTACTACTTTCTATGGCCATGTAACATGGTCTTCTCATTCATCAAATGAATGTTAAGACAACTTTTCTTAATGAAAAGCTAGATGAGGAAATTTACATGGAACTATTTGACATATTCATAGTAAAAGGTTAAGAAAACAAGGTGCTTAAGCTATTAAAATATGTATATGATTTGAAACAAGCTCCTAAGCAGTGGCATAAGAAAGTTAAAAGAACATTAACATCTATGGGCTTTGCAGTCAATGAGGCAAATAAATGTGTATACTATCGCCATAGTTAGGATGAGAGAGTTATTCTATGTTTATATATTTATAACATACTTATCTTTAGGACAAATATTGAGATGATAAATGAGATTAAATTATTATTGTCACAAAACTTTGATATGAAAGATCTAGATGTAGCTAATATTATTTTAAACATCAAGCTAATTAGATATGAAAATGAGATTAGACTCATGCATTCTCATTATATGGAGAAGATCTTAATCCGTTTAAGCTATGTGGATAGCAAGCCTTCTCGAATAACTTATGATAATAGCTTGTTGCTTCACATGAATAAGAGATTTTCTAGGAATAAATTAGAGTATTCCCATATCATTAGTTCACTTATGTATCTAGCTAGCGTGATTAGGCCTAACATCTTCTTTGCTGTGAGCAAATTGAGCCGATTACCTCTAATCCGAGAGATGACCATTGTCGTGCACTTAATAGAGTCATGCGCTATCTGAAGGATATAACGAATCTTGGACTTCACTATACTCAGTACCCAGTGGTATTAGAGAATTATAGTGATTACAAATAGATCTCTAACATGGATGAGATAAAAGCTGCTAGTAGATATGTTTTCGCACTAGGTGATGCTGTTTCATGAAGGTCTTGCAAACATACCATCTTAAAAAGGTCAACTATGAAATTAGAGCTTACAACACTAGACACTACTACTGTGGAGGCATAATAGTTGTGTAATTTATTGATAGATCTTTCTATGGTTGAAAACCCGATGCTAGCTATCCTTATAAATTGTGACAATCAAATTGTGACTGCTAAGGTGAACAGTACTAAGGATAATATGAAATCATTTAGGCATATGAACAGATGATTGAAGTCTGTCAGAAAATTAAGGAACTCCATGGTTATAACATTGGATTACATTTAAACGGCTAAAAACCTGGTAGATCCATTTATGAAGAAACTATCATAGAATATGATATATAAAGCATCAAGGAAGATGGGAATAAGACCATGTGAGTTATACTATGGCGATAACCCAACCAATGTGATTGAAGATCTTGTGAATTAGGATTTGGAATAAACAAGGCATTAGTTAACTAGTGAAGAAAACTTTTAGAACCCTCTCTATATGAAGATGCATGTACTCTCAAACTGCAATGCAGAATGACAATGTCATAATGTGTTATGTTGGCTTTAATAGCAAAGATGTTTTCTTGTAGAGTATTCTTAAAAGAACATACCTTTATGAGCCTGATTGTTGGTCACAGTCTATAGAGTTTTTGGTTGAATCTCTTAGGAAGCTCATTAAGAGACCGGAGAGTATGACTTTTAGGCTCTAATTAAATTGTAGACTACTGATGGTCCAGTATCTTAGTGACCTAGATGGATGTTTAATTTTAACTAATCTCTATCGAAATACAAGCATATAAACAATACATTGGACAATGGCAAATCTCTTTAGGACTTTGAGATTTGGTGGGAGATTACTGGAATTTATAAATGGGCTAAGGCCCATATGAAGAATAATTTCTAGAAAAATCTTAAAGACCCACTTTATGTGAAGAGTTGCATGTGAACCTTTAGTACCACCTTGCTAGTTCTAGGAGCGAAAGACCTCCTTATAAGGGTGGTTGCTCGCCAAACAATTTGAGTCAAGCATGGTGAAGAGAACTAGAGAAACACATGTGCATGCTCGCTCATCTTGCCTAGATAAACACAAGCTAGGCCAAGCAGTATGTGTACGCGACATGTGAGTAAATGGTCCACCAAAATTGGGCCCTCATGCTTACGTAGACGTGGCTTCTTTCAACAGTTTTGTTTTGCTACATCCAACAGTTGATCCATTTTTTTGCGTGGGAAGTGCAACTTATTCGATTCGATTACTTGTTATGGAGAGTAGGTCTCTAGAACCTCGTTCTCATGAAGTCCTACACTGGGAGAGGACGAATAAGTTTTTTTGGAAGCACTCTACATAACTGCTCATTGGCTATCCACTATGGCTCATTTTTCTCTTCTGTTGGCTATGGCACATTGTTATCATCATTCTATACCATGTGTCATTCACGTAATACCATCTGCTACTACGCTATAGAATAAGACCATCGGTATATATACATCATGTCTTTCATATTTGATCTATTTATGTTGATTAATGCTGTGTTATATATATGTTTAGATCAGATAATATGGTTATGTTACTTTATACGATTAATATCATGATTTATTTAAGAAATAATTAAATCTATATGTGATTATGTTTTGAACAGATAGGCAAGCTACCATAACCATGATAGGAAGGTGTCAACAATGTAATTGTTCCCAAAGTCAATAACCTCCAAGTCACTGTAGTTAGAAAATGCCCTTGGCAAACTCTCTTCAACATTATTACCATGTAAATCTATAGTTTGTAGAGCACAATTGCCTGTAATATTGTAACACAATGTCCCTTCAAACTGATTCTCCCTCACTTCTAATATGCTTATGTGGCTATCTTGCATTAGACATGTTGGTTTGTCCTAGTAAAATAGTTAGGCAGGACATATATGTAGTCTACTTAAGATATGAGGTGAAATTAGGTAGGACAGATGAGAATCTATTCCTTGATTAGTCCAAGAATTGCTCAAAATTGCTAGGTGTTGCCGATGGGTTTGTCATGGGGAGTTTCCCTTGAATCTATTATAGCTAAGATCAAGAGTCCTCAAATTATTGTTAGGGAGAACGTATGATTATAGCACCATACTGGAAAATATGTTGTGTGAAAGATTCAGATTGAAAGCGTATAATGATACACGCAATGCTCAATCCATTGGCCAGTTAAGCAAATATATATTGTAGGAGTACAATTGAAGGAAAGTTAACCGAATGAAAGTTATCCATCTGGTGATTGGACATGATTCTAGTCATTTCCTAAAATATCTAACTAGCTATATGTGGAGCCTAAAAGATCCAGTCCTGCAGATTTTACATAGATTACATGAGATTACATGTCTAACACTCCCCTGTAGTCGAAACGACAGAGGAACAAACATTGAGACTAGAACAAAACTGTATGAAGACGGACGTCGGCAACCCCTTGGTGAAGATGTCCACGTATTGTGTAGAGGTTAGTACATGAAGAACATAAACCTAACCAAGAGCAACATGCTCACGGATAAAGTGAAGATCGATCTCCACATGTTTGTTCCGTTGATGTTGAACCAAATTTGTGGATAAATAGATGGCGTTGATATTGTCGCAGTAGACAAGGGTAGCTCAAAGCACTAGAGAATGAAGCTCGAGGAGAAGTTGAAGGAGCCATGTTGCCTCGACAACGCCATTTGCCATGGCACGATTTTTGGCCTCAGCACTGGAGCAGGAGACAGTGTGCTACTGTACTGCTTAGAAGACCATAAGACAAGGTTATTGCCAAGGAAAATACCATAGCCTAACATAGATCACCGAGTGTCGGGGCAACCAGTCCAATCAACATTAGTATAGACAATCAGACTCTCTTGAGATGTTTTCTGCTACAGAAGACCGTGATCAAGTGTACCTCAAACATACCGAAGAATATGCTTCACTAACGCAAGATGAGGCACCTTTGGATCATGCATAAACAGACATATCTAGTGGATAGCGTAAGCAATATCTGGCCGAGTGAAAGTCAAGTACAACAGGGCATCGGTGAGACTGCAAAAGTGAGTAGCATCATCAACTGGTGCACCATCGGCGGATAGATTCAAATGTGTGTCAACCAGAGTACTGCACGGCTTGCATTCAGACATATCAGCTCGCTCAAGAATCTTAAAGAATGTATTAACGAGAGAAGCATTACTCCATGCTGCTTGGTCACTAACAGGTCAGGGGATTTTGCCATTGTCAAAAGCCGCGTGTGTTCAGTGGTCTATGGCATCACCGTCGCGATGTGCTCGCTGCTTGCTGGCCCATGTATCACTGCTAGCTTCTACTCCTATCCGCCGAAACACGCACCTCGGCTTCGCGACGATGTGCAACTGTTCATGGGCACTCTCTCATTCGACGCGGTCCCTCATGCGTAGACAATGACGCCAGCTCTGCACTGCACTCTGCTTCATGCGCGAAGGAAAGAGGCGCGCCTTGGCATGCAAAGATACTTCGCCGGTCGTGTGCTGGCTGGCGGCCACAATGCACCAGCCGCCAACGCCTACAACCCACGTGGATGCAGCTGCCCGTACCACCGCGCAAGCACCGAAGCGTCGTCCGTGCCTCCAGCATCCGGTTGCAGATGCCGCCGGCAACTTGACGTCTCGACCTACTCACAAGCTACAGAGGCTATGCTTCCATGTCTTCCATATCCACTTAGATATAGATTTGGTTGCATGTAAGGTCTAAGGAATGACATAATTAAGAAACATCAATGAATTTGGTAGCTTGTTTAGATTACAAGATCCAAGATAAAGTGTGAAGTTTAGGAAGAAATGGAGACTGATAGTGAGTACTTTGTCCATCTACAATGGACAACTTATTGTTTGAGAGAGATAAGACACCGAGGTTTCTTAATTCGAAAATCGAGTAAGTTCAACCAAACCTGATAAATTGTTGGCATGAAGATAAAGTAGCACCAAACTGGTGAGTTCAAAAAATGACCTAGAAATCTTCACATTTGAATGATTTCTGCTTAAATTTATATTCACTAGACAACGTATCAAACTATTCCCAAAAGACAGTTTGATGAGAGTGAGAATCCATTCAATTTTGGAAGAGTGAATAATGAAAGTGGAATGGTTCCTGCAGAATAATAACAACTTTACAGTGAGAGCTCTTATATTAACATGCTGCATATGAACAGTTTGCATTAACATAATGATTAAAATAAAAACATCTCTTTTTTTTAATTGATGACTCTTAAATTAACATGCTCTTTTATTGTACCCTATCTAACCTCTCTAGAGTTAAGAGCTATAACAAATGGCATTTCCTTCCATTCATAAATCAAGCAAAACAGGGTGTACTAATTGGAAAATGCCCTTATTTAGGCACAGATTTAGTAAAAGACACTATCGAAAACGAGAGAAAATAGTTTGAGCTGCAGAGCGTTCTAAATTTACCACAAATCCGCTACAATGGTTATTTAAATGATTTTCCATATGAAAAAAGCTACAAAACGGCATACCGTTCTAGCATGGTGAAACGGCAAGAGTTATGCACTACACGGAGTTAACACACCGAGCCGTCGAAGCGAGAGCCGTGGGAGACCACTTGCCTCACCTCCCGCATGGGCCCTATGGGCCCCATGGGCCCCGCCTCCAACTCCCACGTACCTGACACTACTACTACTAGTTGTCTGCATGTACTACTGCTGCCTCTATGCATTGTATCGAAGTTAAAGATGGCTGATACCCACAAGCAAGCTAAGGTATTGCACTGCCGCACCGTGTGCCTGAATTTGTATGTGGCTGAAATGCATGTAATCAGCGAAAAAAATCTATTTGAACACAGAAACGAGTTGATTTCGATTGACTTTTCATTCCTGATATGCATCCTGTGTGACCCGATAGCCACCAGTCCTATTTGGAGGGCAACAGTAGTGTAGGCTATATAGTGTTAGTTCTAGGTGACACACTTCTCTAATTATAAAGCGTGTGTATGAATACCATAGTGCTTAGCCAATGAGATAAAAACAAATAGAAAAGCAAATCAAAGACATGAAATACACACTTACATATTTTTCACGAGAACCATGTATTTTTTCGCACGAAATATCATGTATCATGTGGTAACAAAATCACACCAAATTAACAGATTTTTTTTATTCATACATACATTATCGCTCTTGTAAATGCAACGGTTTAATGCGATTAAACTGACAATATATCTCTAAGTTGATGACACACTTAGTATTTGTGGCAAATTTATATGCGTTAAATTCTGGATATTACTATTAATAATTACTAGTTATTTGCAAGTCCTGAAGACTTCCAGTCTTTTTCAAATTTTTTCCCACTCTATCATTTCTTCTTTTTTGCTCTTGCATTAATCCTATTGTGCTACCGGGACCTCATCGACCTTCTATTCGGCATGCACCAGATTAGAAGGAAAGCGAGATCTCCAAACCGTTACCATAAATAATACCTGCACGGTGTAGCAATCAGGTTTTTAGATAGCGCTTGTGTGCGACTGCTCGTGTGAACCTCAACTTTGACTACTTCCTCTACACGCTACCTGTTAGTTCTCTTTTTCTTTTATAAATAGTCTTATATTTTCTCTGAAGTACTTGAAATAAATGTTAGTCATCATCGTTTATCTATAAGATTTTCCTCCTAATAAAATCTAGAATTAAAATATTGCACATTTTTAGAACATATAAGACATGATTATCCATATGTATCATATATGGTATCTAGGTATTATATCTAATACATGTAGGTATTAGAGTCGATACCCACATATATCATATCAGATAGCCATATGTATCATGTTTGGTACCCATAAACACCACTCAAACCTAATACCTAGATATTGTACCTGATACTTATATGTATCAAGCTTGATACCCATATATATGTATCATACCTAGTATCTATAGCTACCAAAGCTAGTAGTTATTAAATCTGGTACACATAAGTATTATATATCATGCTTGCTACTTTACAATACTTATGAGTTATTATGGTATCATATCATATAGGAGTACTATAGTAGTTGTCAGTGAAGTAAAGATTAGTAGTCCTACCTTAAGGCTTAAAGGTGTCCAAGTGGCTTCCATGAATCCTCTGAGGTCTTGCCTCGAGGTCCTTGATATAGAGCCCAAAGCTTATACCCAACTCGGGGTTTGAGCTAAATTGCCTATGCTAGATTGCCCAAGCTAATTAGTCCAAACTATCTAGCTTGAGCCAGTTTGCCAAGGTCATTCACTCCGAGCTAGTCTCCACAGGGGAATGACCCTTTGTAAGTTAGTTGAACTCGTGGTCTTGGTGGCAGTAGTCTGGGGGTTGAGCACACCAAACTATTTTAAGTACCACATTTAATTCGGTAGACTTACTTACGTCCACTAGCATGACACATGTGTACCCATGATAGCCAGAGCGAAGAGACAGATATCTACCTAACAGACGAGCCACGCGCGATAAGATAGATACTGTTCTCCATGCATGCTATGGTAGGAGAGGGCCTTTTTGAACCATTCCACATCCTTTGCCCTTCACGTGTCTGGCCAACTCATTATAAGCTTGGGCTAGTGCGACACATACTGCCATACAGTGGAGTAGGAGCCATAGAGCATGCGTCTGACTAGGGCCCTCAACAACTTGATGTTGAGAGTCCCTATTGCCCCAATGTAATTCCAAGTAAGGTCATGTGGGCTAGTATACATCCACATGGCTAGCACCCACACCTAGAGCATTGTGATGCAATGGCACATGAAGTCGGTGACCACCATTTTTGAGGTGAGCCCTACCGCACGCAAGCTAGCTATGTGTGCTAGCACTGGGTCCATCTGGGCATCTATCGGGAGAGCCCCTCTCCCAAATTTCCTTTTATGCCTTCGTAGCCAATGTGGGGAGACACACGCGGTTGTTCTTCGGCATACCAATGTAGACCCTACAAATGGGATCGATCGATGAAGAGAAGATTGATCAACTCGTAGAAGGAAGCTGATTGACATTGTGAGAGAGTCGATCAGATGGGTTGAAGATAATTTCGGTCTTCACGACTTTGGGAAGAATCGGGTCCCACTCCACGCTTTTGTCGTCTACCCTATCTAGAGCGTCATCGGCTCTTTGGCCGATAAGTTCTTTATTTTATTCCACGCGTTTATCACCTATACCTTCATCGGCTTTTTAGCCAATGCTCAAGTGCTACCTTCCTATCGGCACATAGTTGATAGGGTGAGCCATGTCAACCCATCAGCCGATTATCTCGTAGATCTCATCTTCTATCTCCTTATCAATTGTAAGGTCAAATTAACTAGCATGCCCTCGAACCTCAAAGACTAAGGACCTGCACTGGAACTGAACAGAACTCCTGGGCCTTCGCATGACCATGGTGCCATCTCCCCTAATCGGACCTCCGTTGGCTCGTTTACGACTTCGCCTGGTCTAATCAGCCCCAGCGAGATTTGGCAACCAACATGCTCTTTGGTATGCCTAGTGGGACGATTCGACTTCAACACAATGGTAGGAAAAGAGATTAGCATGAAAAATATAATTCCAACGATAATGGCGGTTTTAACCGAGAAACAAAGGCAATAGATAGAGTAGAACATGGCTAACTTTCAAAAGCTATATTTGGAGTATTTCAGTATGACTAGATAAGGGCTGATTCAGAAGTCTCAGATGCCAAAGCCAGTTTTGGTGAGAGAATCAAGCAATCACCACCTGTGAGTCCTCCCAAGCCATTGTAGGAGATGGTTAATGAAGTCTTTCACCATGCACTCATCAACCAGTTAGGAGTGCTGGCCGATAATGAAGCTTGATGAGTGTTGGCTAATAATGATGGTTAATGAAGCTTGATGAGGAGTATTTTTGGGAATATGGCCAATGTCCAATGTGGAGGTGACATAGATTACTTGGGTGTCTTTTGTTTGGGGATTGGTTGCTGTTAAAGATGCCAGAACCATCGGCTTGATGTTCATAGTGGTCTCTAGAAACTGAACTTTGGGAGCCGATGGTTCAAGCTACGAGGCAAAGATATCACAAGAAGTATGAAGAAAACGAGGAAAAGATTAAATCGGCACATACCAACAAAGGTGAAGAAGCCGATGTTGATGTGAGAGGAGGTCCTTGGGAGATCGGTACCGTGACCGTGACATCAGCGCTGAATTTTTGTTTCTTAGAAACAAGGCGAGTTGTCAGCTTATTGCATTTGGTCCCTAATGGTCATGATGCCTAGAGTAAAGCCGATGGAGAGGGAGTATCGTGTCCAAGATGAAGCTCAGTCGATGGAGGCTGATACATAATCGGTCGGCCACTTGCATTGGTTGTAGGTGTTTCTTTATTGCCAGTCTGTAAAGTCATGGAAGCTGAGCAATGCAATTAGAATGAAACAGAGTAGGAGAAAGTTTACCTCCTTATTGGACTGGATGTAGTCGGGATTGAGGCGCAAGCAGTAGTGTTCAGCCAATGAATTGAATAAATGTCTTCTCCACTCTGACCACCATCGAGCGAAGAGTCTAGTGTTGGATATACATGGCTCAAAGGTGGTGATTTTGCCCAAGGACAGAGATTCAGCTATCATACTTAACCAATCATACTCTAAGCCGCTATTCATATCTCTTTGGACTTGGAGCTTGTTGATGAAGAATAAGATAATTGGAAGTTGGCCAAAACCCAACTAACAAGCGCTGACAGATGGATGATAGAACTCGTCTGATGGGTGTTGGGATCAACCTAATGAGAATCCAGTCAGTAGAAGATTGGGAGCTATGGTCGATTGAAATATGGTTTTCAATTCTTCATCAGCTAGAGCATTGAGAGGGTGAAATTTATAAGGCATCTCAAATGATGAAGTGTCCTCGTATGCAAACCAGATGTTGGCTTTCTTGGTAAAGCCATAGTAAGAACTTTTGAACCATTGGCTGAGTTCGAGGGGAATTATTTTGCTTCTAGAAAGAGCCGGTGTGGCTTTACCCATTGAGATACATCAGCGTCAGCTGGCTTTACTTTCCTCTGGATGCTTGATTGAGAAAGTCAGAGAAGAGAAGGGGGTCCTGAGTATGGCTTTGGAGGTATAACTGTTCAACCATAATTGTATAAACCACCAAGGACCACCAATATGACCAACTGGTTGGCTAGCAATAACTTGTTTGCCACTTGATGGGATAGTTGATAGGTGGCTCCAAGAAGGTACTACCTCAAAGGGATCTGGCGTCGATTGACTAAGCACTTCGCTAAGCACTACATATTGGTCATCAGGCCAAGGGTCAAACCACCAAAGACGAATTGCTCCAACCACAAATTTAGGAACGCAACATACTCCCGATCATCAACTAATCCGGAACTCTTACTATGTAGGGATATGTACTTAGTCTACCCTTTGGTATTTTTGGTGTTTAGCCAATGAGTGGGTTTGAATTGGAGGATGGACGGATTAGAGTAATGTGTGGTGTTGAGGTAAGTCAACATGACGACATCCATCAAAGTGGGAGTCATTAGCCCATGACCACACATGAAAGCGTTAAGGGCATTTGACTAGAAGTAAGAGGTCGACATGAGTAGAGACTCATTCTTTTCCATATCGGCTAAGGAGAGGTTGATGCAATGGCTGATTTCTATTTTCTCTGAGATTGTTCTTTTGGAGGTTGATATTCTAAGGTACCAATTCCTCCATCTGAGGAGTCTGCTAGGCCAAGATCTAAAGCTGTTAATCTAGTCATCGGTCATGGGCGAGTTTTTATAAGGGATCTGTTCTCTTTCAAAGTTAATAAAATATGTTAGATCCTCACTACCCATGAGGCCTAGATAAAAGAAACCTAGGTGGTCGGCAATTGGGATCGTGATCTGACTCCTGAGGCTCTATATTAAACAAGAACCCGATAAAGAACAGATGAAGAGGAGGGATGGATCAAATCTACCTAGAATGTGGAGTAGAGGAGCGAATAGAAGGTTACCTCAGGGACTACGGTTATTGACGCCATCACGTAAAGAAGAAAAGGAAGAAGATCAGTGGTTGGTGGAGCAACCTACAAGGATTCACCTTCGATCGTTGGAGCTCATCGAGTTATGGGGGCTCTAGTGAGGAGGAGGCGTAAAGAAGAAGGATGAAGAGGCAGAATGCTTTATAGAGGTATGATGATCTAGCGGAAATCTAGATCGATTAGGTGTTGTTTGCAGGCTGTAGTAGGTTGTCTTGGTTTACGAAGAAACCAACGGCTTGGAATTTTGAAGTCCGTTGACAAATTCCGAAATTAGGGGACATGTGTTAATGCCAGAATTTGCTCAACCTACAAATAAGATCGGCCGATGAAGGGAAGACTGATTGGCTCATAGAAGGAAGCCGATTGATATAGTGAGAAAGCCGATCAAACAGGTTGAGGACAGATTTAGTACGGTCAAAGATAGAAGGTAATCTAGATAGAACTGAGTATGAGGAGGAGTCATGGGAATCATAGCAGGTTGTTTTATTTATATAGAATATATTATGTAAACTCGGTAAGTTTAGTTATTTTTATAATTTCTTATAGATTTGTTTCCTTATGTGTTTAGAAAATATTGTTCGAAGGTTGTCTATAACCGCGTCAGACTCTTGAAATTCTAGGGTATAAATATGGACCCCCTAGAACCTATCGAAATATCAATAAGATCATCTACAAACACAACCTTTAGCATATCGCCACCTTAACTCATCTAGGTTTTACTCCGGTAGATTCTGGCTCTCGATGTGAGGCTGGATCGGTTAAGTTCGATATCTGGTGAAGAGGTATGTCTCGCTATTATCCTCGTTTGCTCGTTCTGTCTAAGGCTGTAACGGTTAGATCTGACCTCTTAGTCCGATCAGACGTACCGCATCATGGTCGTGTGAGGCCTATCAGTCCATCGATATCCCTTCACCGTCTTTGGGTTAGTGCTGCATCAGTTAGGTCCGACCTACAAGATTGGTGGCGGTGGATCGAACCATTGGCCCGAAGGGTTCTCATGTGGTGTTTCATCGGAGTGAGTAGCTGATGAGTTATCCTTACCGCGTACCTCACGCTTAGCGTATCAGCTGTCCAGCCGATACAGATTTATACATATATCTATCTTATATCTTGCCTAGCGATTAATCCACTAGTGATTGATCTAGTCCCGTCAGGTTTGGCCTAATACTGTCTTGTTAGGTTTGATCTATCAGATTCATGTTTGATAGGGCTGGTGTAGAGATCTAGAGGGTTGTATTCCCCATTGACTAAGATAGACGATGAGGTTAGATTTAGGCTTGCGTCAAACATCCAGTCGATAAGCAACTGATGACCTCGCTCTGTCCTTTTCCATCGTTACGTTCGATCTAGGCTTCGTCGTTTCTGTGCCGTTAGCTTCGGCCTCATACTATCTTGGTTTGGTCCGATCTATCAAAACTAGTTCTAACAGTGCCGTCACGGTGGTCGCTAGTCCTTATGACTTTAGGGGGGAATCGGGTCCTACTCTACGCTTTCATCGCCTACCCTATCCGGAGCATCATCGGCTCTTTCGCCGATAAGTCTTTTATTTTATTCCATGTGTTTATCACATACACCTTCATCGACTTTTTAGCCGATGCTCGAGCAATATCTTCCTATCGGCACTCAGCTGATAGGGTGGGTTGTATCGGTCCATCGGCCGATTGGCTCGTGAATCTCATCTTCTATCTCCTTGTCAATTGAAAGGTCAAATTGACTAGCATGCCCTCGAACCTCGAAAACTAAATACCTGCACTAGAGCTAAGCATAACTCTCAGGCCTTCACGTGACCAAGGCACCATCTTCCCTGATTGGACCTCCACTGGCTTGTTCACTACTTCGCCTGGTCCGATCGGCCCTCACAAGATTTGACAACCAACACCTAGTCTTGATGTCATTCCTCCCACATGTTGCATGTAGGAAATGTACATGTCACCGGTGCTCTCGCGCAGCCAAAACCCGTAGCACCCCGACACCTCTAGTTGGTTAGTCTTGGGACTCTTGTTATTGGACAACCTCATCCTAAAGAAGTACCAAAAGAAGTATATCGAGAGCATAACACCGACATTCATCTCGTACAAGTGTGCAAAGATGGCTAGCGTGGCTATAGAGTTAGGGGTGAGGTGGATCAAATAGATATTGAAAACTTTTAGCACCTAAATGAAGAAGGTGGAGAAGGGCAACACTAGCCCTCCGCGATGAAGGATAAGAAGATCACCACCTCACCGAGCTTCTTAGGCTAGGAAGGAAATGTAGCTGGCCTAATCGCCGTAGCCCCCCTTTGCTCGATAGGGACTGCCATCTTCTCCACTATGGTTGTGTCGTCCTCCATCGAGAGACGAGAGGGTGGCACTATTGAGTTTCAGTGAGCTGCGTGCCTCCATGTGGTTTTGGTCATGGTCACTAGCGGGGCGGGTAGAGGAGAGGGTGCTAGAGCGTAGAAATAGTGAAAGAAGTTAAGACGACGGAGGAAGACAGCGAAGACGAGTTTAAGGATTCTATTGACAAGACAAAGGAGCGGGAAAGGAGGGGATGTGATGTCGTTCCCGATCTATGGGGTAACCCATGAGGAACCGCAACTTAGTGTGCGAAACCGAATGGTGAGCCCTCCACTCCCTGCACGTCTTGAATTTCACGTAGAGTGGGGGCCGCACATGAAGAAGATAGTGGACAAGCCATCAGAAAGATCATATCAATTATTTTGAAATTCCTATGACATAGGCTATTTTAGAGGGATTTTTTAGAAAAAATAAACACAAGATCTCACTTCATATTTTCCTTTTTCTATGTCTTGAGTTTTTACATTTTTCTTATGTGCTATATAGATGGCAGTTTTGAGGCTTTTCCATGTTCCGAAATTCCCTACGAATCCAATGAGCATATCATTCTCTCCGTATGTCTTTTCTATTCATGTGGATAATCATGTGTTCTAAAAGAGCAAGCACGTAGAAAAGTTGTATCTCATTGCTAGCGTAGTGAAACCTAGCTAGCTAACTACCTCAAAAGGAATGCCCAACGCAAACGCTTTACGCGAAATGCTGGCACTTTGTTTTGATGTGTCTGAATTCCATGGGAAGAAAGGTAGCTAGACTGCAATACTTGGAGAACAAAACTGAAACAGTAGACTACTTGTTTTGATGTGTGTGAATTCCCGGAGTAGATGCACACATTACTACTCTACTTCCCTGTCCACCATGGCTTGTTATGTAGCTGCAAGATTCCTTGCATCCATACAAATTTAAATCTGCTCTCTTGCTTTCTGATGTCCAACTCAATTTTGCAGCTATCGGTGTTGTAAAAATTTAAATCCTCAGCCGCTGTCTTTACACATGAGTTATAACCTGTTAAAGTTTGTGATCATTTCACTTTCACCTGATTTCCATCCAGACTAAGAACTAACACTGATGAATTACACACACGCCAATACCAAACGTTCCATTGCTAAATACTCGTACTTATAGTTATACACTATTCATATTGAAACTTTGATTATTTTTTTTCAAAATTTTATAAATACTTAAAAAAATAAATTGACGTATTATCACAGTAAGTTGCATCTTAAATATAATATAAGTATTAAACTTTTATTTATCGTAGTTTAACTATTTATAAATTATTTGTGGTGAAAATTAAAACGGTGCACGAGAAGCATTTAGGAACTAGGATTGGAGTGTTAAAAAGAAAAATGGAAAGGATGCTACTGTGGTGAGCGTATCTTCGGCCGCAGTTTGGGGCAGCGTCCACAACCCGGGCGACTGATCCATCGACCATCAGAAACGCGTCCTATCCATCGACCATTAAAAACACATCTCTCTAATTTAATAATATGTAGATACTATTATTACTGGGCCTACAAGTTAGAGGAAACCCGTGCCATCCCTGAGCCCAAAACCGCTTCGACGGAACACGTCGCTCTCGCCCGCTCGTCTCTCCTCGGCGGCGGAAAAAAAAATCCCGCGTCGGCGCCGCTCGCCGCGAAGCTTCGTCCCCCTCGCCGCTCGCCATGAAGCGTCCTCCGTTCGCTCGGACCTGACTGCCCTTAACGCCGCCGCAAGTCGTCGCGAGGAACTGGGAACCCTAGATCGCTCCTCTCTTCACCCGCACCTCTCCTCTCTCCAATCTGCAGGGTCGGAGGTAGTAGGGCTCGCCTTCTCGCGCGTGCGGGACCTCGGCGAGCGGGCCCGTAGGCACGGTGCGAACGGCTTCCTCGTCTTCCCCGACTCTGCCCTAGCCTCCTCGGTCGCGCGCAAGGCCTGGTTTGGAGGGGGGCGACGCGGCCGACCTCCTTCCATCCGATTCCATCTCGATTCGGATCGGATCGAAGGTATTCCATCTTCTCTCAGAGCCCTCCCTACTCCGGAATTGATTGGTTTCTTTGCTCCTATTTAACCATCCGGTTTCTTCCGGATTTCTTTGATGCGTGGTGTGGTACTAACTGCAGTTTGTTTCCAAAAAAATTTGGGGATTCAGCTGAACCCCCATGCCTCATGTTAGGTCTGCTCCTGCCTGGAATCCCTGGATGCTAGCTGCTGCCGTGTTCTTGCTTTCCGATTTTTGTTGATGGTTCATGTAATCCTCTCCTTCCTCCTGTAATGTTTGGAAGAGTTTAGGATAATAGGAAATAAAAGAATCTGTAAGAGAGACTGGAGAAAAGATTGAACTTTACGTTGTAAAGAAGGTTAAAAGCAAGTGAAATAATAATTTTCTGAGATAGATAGTAAGAGGCAGCAGAATTTCTGAGCCTGATTGTAAACCGTCTCTATGGCGAAGAGTAACAATGGTAATGGCTACCTTGGTGTGACTGAGCCAATCTCATTGAGTGGCCCAACAGAGAAGGACATTGTCCGCACGCAGGAGGTTGAGAAGGTAGGAGTTTGGCTGGCTAATAGATAAGTCACTTTAATGATTTCTTTTTTGATCACTACATTTCTAATGGCATTGTGATTTTGATTCTGATCAGTGTCTTGCTGATGCGGGCCTATATGAAAGCCAAGAGGAGGCTGTCTCACGAGAAGAGGTTTTAGGCAAACTGGACCAGGTTGAGCATTTTTCCTTGGTGCGCTTTTCTGATTATACTTTGTGTAGGAGATGTGCAATTATTAATGACTCTTGTATTTGGCAGATTGTGAAGGCTTGGATTAAGAAGGCAACTCGAGCTAGTGGTTTTGGCGAGCAATTTGTGCAAGAAGCAAATGCAAAGATTTTTACTTTCGGCTCATACCGACTAGGGGTACTCTGCACCTGTTGTTTCTTGCATATTTTATTCAGCTTGTAAAAGATCTTGTTCAATTGGCATAGCCATTACTTTTTGGGTTAATCCTAATATGGTCTGATGCTGTTTAATAGAAGACTGTCCTGCATTAAAATATAAGACAACTATCCTTTTGCTTTCTTGTCTTGTCTGATATTGCCTCTAGATATCAGTATGATTGGATGCACATACATCTGTACATTTTGGTTCACTGATAGGTGTAATGTTATACTGCTTTGTTTTGCATGCATAGGAAGGTTCTAATTTAGCAATACCTGAGACATTCTTGATTGTTGGCAGTTTTGTTGGTTTGGTACCCATCTATGCCAAGAGTTGTGAACATTGTTCCTTAATATTTTTCCCAGGTTCATGGTCCCGGTGCAGATATTGATACGCTTTGTGTGGGTCCAAGGCATGCAACTCGAACTGTAAGAGGAACTGCTGTGGAATTTGTGGAATTTTGAATACATTGCATAGTTTACTTTATAAAATGCACCTTTTTTTGCAGGAATACTTTTTCCAGGCTCTTTATGATATGCTAGCTGATATTCCAGAGGTCACAGAGTTACATCCAGTGCCAGATGCTCATGTTCCTGTTTTGAAATTCAAACTTAATGGGGTTTCTATTGATCTCTTATATGCTAATCTTACGCATGTTGTTATTCCTGAGGTAAGTTATGTTTTATATCTTTCTTAGCTTAACAGGCAGAAGTCTGCAAATGTTTTTTTATGGGTTCTTGCATGCTGGCCAACGCTTTCTTGCACACTTTCTTTAGGAAGAGACAATCTCATTTAGTGACGTTTAGTACCGGCCAATACTCTAGCCAAATTAACTGTCTTTATGAGAAGAGGAGATAAACGAACTTGTGTGGATTGTAAGGTAATACCTAGAGAATATGTGGTTACTCAACATAAGTTGATTGTGGCCGACTTTCGCTTTTTAATGCATGCTCGTAGAGATAAACAAGTCAAAATTACAAGAACTAAATGGTGGAAGTTAGAAGAGGAAATAAAAAATGCCTTTAAGAAAAGGGTTATCGAAGAGGGCTCTTAAAAGAAAGAAAACGATGCAAATAACATGTAGAAAAAAATGACAATATGTATGGAAGATTACTTCAGAGGTGTTTGGAGTGACCAAAGAGAGTGGTTGCGAAACTAAATACTCTTGGTGTTGGAACAAGACGTGCAAAGAGCTATTAAGGAGAAGAAAAAATGCTATAAACGTTTATACCATGATAGAAATGAGGATAACATGGAGAAGTATAAGATGACAAAGAAAATCGCAAAACGAGCTGTGAGTGAGACAAAGCGGCGGGCTTTTGATGATCAGTACCAACAGTTGAGTATAAAAAGAGAGAACAACATCTATAGAATAGCTACGGCTCATGATAAGAAGACGAGGGACTTCAACCAAGTTAAGTGTATTAAGGGTGAGAGGAGCAACTCTTGGTGAAGGAAGGATGAGAATATTGGTCTACAAAAAGATGTCATGTTTAACAGCTGAGTGTTGCAGAAATATATATGCTATATTGGATTTGTGGTCATACAAGAATAGATTTAAGTCCGAAATGAGAAAATATATGATCGACTAGCGTTAGCACCAATTAAAAAAAAGCTTATCCAACATCGGTTGAGATGGTTTGGCCATGTCCAAAAGAGACGTTTAGAGACGCTAGTATATTGTAGAATCCTAAATTAAAATTATAAGATAAAGAGAGGTAGAGAAAGACTAAAACTAACATGAAGAGAGAATAAGAAGGGATTTGAAAGGTGAGATATAACTGTAGATTTGTACTTGAATAGGAATGCTTGAAAAGTAGCTACTGATATGCCTGAACTATGATTTAAAGATTTTCGTTGAGTTTTAACTCTAGCCTATGGGACGGAAAGACAATATTAAGTTAAGTTGAGTTGAGTTCTTGCATGCTACATAACTAGATTTACTGTATGAAAATGCTCACTTATATTTGTCCATTTTATATCGTATCATGTAAAATGACATTACACTTATGGATGTTCTTTTATGCCCCTTCCTTTACATTGGTTGCTCCATCGTTTTTCTATAAGCGTCCCTAACAATGCTACATCATTTCATTGCAGGATCTGGATCTTTCAAACGACTCTATATTGCACAACGTTGATGAACAAACTGTCCGAAGTCTAAATGGATGCCGAGTTACTGATAAAATTCTACGATTGGTTCCAAATATTCTGGTTTGCACCTCTACCATTGTCTATTTCTCAAATGATATGCAAAATGCTCTTTGGTGAATATGATATGATGACCATTTATTTGTTTCTGTAAGTAACTTTGCATGAACCATTTTTTCCAAATGCAGACTTTCCGTACAACCTTGAGATTCATGAGATTTTGGGCAAAACGCCGTGGAGTCTACTCAAATGTATGATCTGTTTTTTTTTTGTCTGTCTATGCAATATTGAATTCCATGATATGCATGTAATCTGATCAACAGTTGTTTGCTTATTTGTTATTCATGGCCTATGCATTATATATATTGTGTCCGTGTGTGTTAATGTATTTGAACGAAAAAAATTACGTGTTTTCTGTAATGAAGGTTATTATGGCTGTTTCCAGGTTATAGGATTTCTTGGTGGTATAAACTGGGCACTTCTTGTTGCTCGTATATGTCAACTGTACCCAAATGCATCACCAGGCATGTTGATATCTCGTTTTTTCAAAGTCTACAGCAAGTGGAAGTGGCCTAATCCTGTTATGCTTTGCCATATTGAAGAGTGTTCTCTTGGTCTTCTTGTGTGGGACCCAAGGAGAAATTTTAGAGACAGGGGTCATCATATGCCTATAATTACACCCGCTTATCCTAGTATGAATTCTAGCTATAATGTATCTATCAGTACTAGGCATGTGATGGTCCAAGAATTCACACGAGCTTCTGATATCTGTCAGGTACATCTTATTTCAGAGTTGTTTTTATTTTAGTACCAAACAGGGATTGCTGCTATGTAGTGGAGAAGAACCTTACTGCTGATTAATCACTTTGATCTGTTCAATAATCCAAGGTGCATTAGCATATAATTTTCTGTGATGCATCAATCCTAAATTCATAATTCTGAAGGGCAAACTGACAAGTCTAAGATACAATGCACGCTACTTTATATAATGAAAGCATTTGACCATGTTTCTAAAAGAAAAAACACAAAGCATATGAAATACTTCTGGTCAAGAAAACACGTTGTTTTGAACATCAACATGGTCTTCAAAATACATCTTTGACCACTAATTTCTCCTATGAATATTTGTAAAACTTGACAAACTTGTGATACTGTGGAAGTACTATTTGAGACAAATCTACACATGATTTCCATGAATCAAATCTAAATATTAAAAAAAAACATATTGTTGTTAAAAGTTTTAAAAGTTTGTCACATGTCTGAAACAAGTTTTCTTGACCAGAGGGAGTACTTGTCAGAGGATTCATACACTGTAATTTGTTCTGAAAAAGAAAGGGAAGACCCCTACAATATATCTTCCTTGAAGGAAGTTATGTAAGAGGGGGAAGTAAGAATTTGCAAATCCTCTTCTGGGGCTAAAATATCATAGGGAGTGCCCTGTTGAATTTAGAGTGACTTATTGTGGCTTATTTTATACAAAATTAGTTGGTATTTTCAATGTAGTATTATGTAATGCATGTCATTTTAATGCATATGCAACAGAATGGCAGTCAAAAACTCAAAATACATGATAAGCAACATTTAAAAAGGCTTTACAGTCAGTTGTCTTAGCATGTCTAACCTTGTGATATGTATCATTTATATCTTCCAAGTGCACATTACTTGCATCTTCGTAATATTGTGTAACATGTACTGGAACTGTGAAATTATTTTATTGAAAATTCATGGCCCCTCTTGATTCTTGTTGAGTATCCGCTGCTGCCCATGGATTCTTCTCCTATGATGGGATTGAACAAGGGCTGCACTGGTGCATTAATGTGGACAACCAATAGTTATAAAGCATAAAGGTCTCAAAGTATCATGGTCTCTGTGTTTTGCCCCAAAACATCTATTCTGAATGGACGATCAGTAACAAATGATAATGTTCATCGCTGCAAATATATTTCATGTTTGCATTTAATGTATGTTTGATTGCTTATTGTAGGCAATAGATGAAAGCAAAGCAGACTGGGATGCTTTGTTTGAGCCATATCCATTTTTTGAATCGTATAGAAATTATCTAAAGATTGAGATCACAGCAAGAAATGAAGATGACCTCAGGAATTGGAAAGGTTGGGTAGAATCCCGGCTTCGTACGCTTGTATTAAAGGTGGTGGACTGAAACATTTCTTTCTTTTAAGAAAGTAATCTGTATTGTAATGTACCTTTATTTGTTTTGATTCAGATTGAACGATTTACACGTGAGATGCTCCTCACACATCCTAATCCTAGAGATTTCTTCGACAGCTCCAGGCCATTGCATTGTTTTTACTTTATGGGTCTCTGGAAAAAACAAATTAGCCAAGCTCAAGAAGCTGAGCAGTATGACATTAGAGCAATTGTGAATGAATTTAAAAGCAATATACATGCATATCAACACTGGAGAGAAGGAATGGAAATTGAAGTTTTCCATGTAAAAAGAAAAGATATCCCATCATTTGTTTTTCCTGGTGGAATCCGTCCTTCTCGCCCATCAAGAACAGTTGTTAGGGAAGCTCGTGCTGTTTCAAGAAGTCATATTTCAGCTAATATTCAAGAAAGAAATGTATCAAGTATTGCCCAGCCTATGCCACATAAGAGTAGTGAGGTAAACAAAATTCCTTCAGATCCTCATGGTGGCTATCAGTCGCAGGAAAGAAATAATGCAGTGCTGTCTAGTTTGCTCTGTGAAGAAACTGGCCATATGTTCGATGGGTATGCAAATCACCATACAGAATCTGTTGAGCTGGAACACTTGAGAAGCTACAAGGAAAGTACTTCTGTTCCTGAGAACCATGTTGCAGATGATTTAGTCAAGCCACCAGAGAGCATGCCACCTAAATCAATCCATGTTTATCCAAGTCCAACAAATGGATTGGGCCATCTTTTAGACAGTTCTTGTAAAAAACCAGCAGACATCATTGTAAATAAAACCACAAATTTCTCTTCAGCTGTCCTAGCAGTACCTGATGAATTTGATGAGCTGGATTCTCATCAAATGAAGGTAAATCAGAAAGATTTAACTGCAGTAGATCAAGAATTATCTTTGGAGCATGAAGCTGGAAGTACTGGGAGCAAAGCAGGAACCACAGGTTCACCTTGCAATAATCATCTGAAGCGTAAAACTGAGGAAGAGCTTGAGGTCTTTTCTGTCGTATCTGAACACATTTCTCTTCCTTAGGCTGCAATTATATTTTATGGTTTTACTCAGTTTACTATAGTGGCTTATGATTTAACTTTATATTTTATTCTGACCTGCACCTTAATACACTCTTTTTGGGGGTAGAAATACACCATATAAACTTGGGTGAATGATGAATGCCTTTTACTTTTTTTTTAAAAAAAAAAACTTCAGAGTTAGATTCCAAATGTTGCTCTATTAGAATTGATTGCTCTATATTGCTTGCAAACATCCTATTCCAGGAGAGCATTTTTTTTCTTATTTACTTTATCTTCACAGTGCATCATGGTTGACTATTCTGCCTTTATGCTTTTACAGTTTCCTTTTTTTTACTTGCCGTTTGACATGGTCTCCAATGCACATCTTTGGCCATTACTTTTTCTAATTATATGTACATAAAAGCTATTAAAAACATAATGAGATAAACCATTCCTTGTTACAAATTAGTATTAAAAAATATAATGACATGAAACCATTCTTTATGACGAATAAAAGTGCCATACTCACATGACAAACCTTAGGACTTTTGCCATTATTTTGGTGAAAGTTTTAATGTTTGGTTGCATGTATTCAAAACGGCATATCTTTGAGAATGGGAGGAAGTAATATGATGCATGCAGTGTTTTTCTTTTCTTAGAATGTTAATGTGTATTGTTTTTCTAATAGAACAGAAGTGTTGTTTAAGTGCCTTTTGCATGTTAACACTGCTTTAGTTTTAGTTAGGCTGTACATGTAATCTATTCGAAACTTTTAACTTTGCCGCTTAGTCATGTTTTTCTTAATGGGACTTATTATAATGCATTTGTATTTATCTAAATTTTCGTTCCACAACTTTATTTATATCTGTCCAGTCCTACTTAAATGAAGAGAGATTATCTCAGTACTCAGTAGCACAAAGAGCTATAAATAGAAAAATACTATCCATATGAGGATGACATATGGTTCCCAGGGCCACATCTCGCTGTCACATTGGATGTTATCTTCCCATTTATACCACTTTGTGAAGGCAGCGAGCAATACTATACTTGAATGAATTATACTAAAATAGTTAAGAATATATATATCTTCAAATAAATGTATGGCTGTATCCATTGTAACAGTTTCATGAGCAGACAATTTAAAAGTGGGTGTAAAAATTTAGTGATTTGCACTCTATATTCCTCTCTTTTGTATTCTTGTAAGAAAGTAGCGTGTTAGATCAATTACATAACAGATTATTTTTAGTCAAGCTATGCATACAAGTAGAAGAAAGGCCTATGCGGCTTCTATGGCATGTTGGCTTGCAGTTTCGCTCTTTATACCAAAAACATCTATTGTGTTTGTGGAAATGCTTTTTGGCTTGTAGGTGTCAATGATGGCTCCTGTTTTACATTCTTACACTGTAAAGTTCTCTTGTTTTTTTGCATGTTGATTAACTGCTACAGTTATAATGAGCTCTTCTGTTTTGCATTCTTGCATTGTAAAATTCTCTTGATTTTTTTCATGTTGATTAACTGCTACACAATATTACACATTTAAATGTTAATGGTGGTTTTGTTCATTTGTTTAAAAATAGCCACTTGAGCTTGCTGCCCCACTAGTTCGCCCTCCTGCTTCAACGTCCATGACCCAGAGGAGGCCCCTGAGGTACTTCTTACTGCACTGTTTAATAGCCTCTGTCTGTCATATTTAATTGCAGGGCAATTTCTAATGAATCTGTACATTTAATGGTGGTTCTGTTTTTTTTTTCAATTCCTACCTGTAATATATTGTTCTGAGAACAAATTGTTTTTTCAAGACTGAGATTGTCAACTGTGGTGCAACCAAAACCTGCTGAAGGAACTTCATGAATCGAGTTGCTTGGAGACATCGAGATCTTTCTCTTCAACGGAAGGGAGGCCACCTCTTGCTATCCGGTCCTGTAGAGCTGTGTAATGATAGCGGTGGAAAAGGGCACTGAAATGTCGAATAGAGCAATATGTAAACTGAAAATTGATGTAAAAAAAACCAGAATTTTGAGTTCTAATAAAGTTGTGCTTTGCTCCGGATTTTTTATGTTATAAGATGGAAGTATGGACAAGAACTGAGTTGTTCTTGTTGAAATGATTTTGTTCAACTATCCTTATTGACCAGTGCAACAGTTGGAAGCCACTTGCAGGTTGATGGGTGTTGAGTACCTAGGAAGGTACTCCTGCCTCCTGGCAGGTTGATGCTTTTCATTCTTGAGCATGTTTGCGTTTCATTGGGATGGCACAAGGTTGCAACTCGTTGCCTGTTCACCACTGCATTTGAACTAGGTGTTTACAACTTGCACATTGTATCACAAATGACATGTTCACCACTGGGTTTGAATTTAAGCGGTTGTAACGTGCACATTATGTCACTTATGGTATGTTCACTGTGTTACCACTTGCTCAGCAGAAATGATCGTTCTCATCCTTATTTTAATGAACTTTCCTTCTGAGTAGTGATGTTATGCAATGATTTGATTGCTCCAATTGGTTGTTTTTTTTTCTTTGGAATGGGAGAATATGCTGTCATATGTTAATCTTCCTTTTTCAAAGCTCAATGTTCAAATAGATCTTAAGTGATTATCATACATGCAAGTACTGGCTTTGATCATTATCTGTGATGTACATTGTTGTGGCCTACATGTTTGACTTAGCACCGATTCAGCATCATGTAGGCTTATAGATATTCTATGTTCTGAATCGTGTAAATGACTCAGATGCATATGTAGTAAAATTGATAGACAACAAACTGCTTAAGATATTTGTTCCATGCAACTATCGTTAACCGGCTGTTCGTCCCAATCCACAGCACCTTCAAGAAGAAGGCTCCTAATGCCATCAAGGAGATCAGGAAGTTTGCACAGGAGGCCATGGGCACCACCGACGTCAGGGTTGATGTGAAGCTCAACAAGCACATCTGGAGCAGCGGTATCCGGAGCGTTCCAAGGCGCGTCCGTGTCAGAATTGCCCGCAGGAGAAACGACGACGAGGACGTGCTACTCTCTGGTCACTGTTGCTGAGATCCCCCGGAGGGGCTGAAGGGCCTGGGTACCAAGCTTGTTGAGGATGACGAGTAAATCTGCCTGTGTTTGAAAGCATCAAAGCAATTTTTATGTTTTTAAGTTGTTCGCACTAGGATGATCTTGATTAGTGAACTAGCAGAGGTTTTTGATACTGAACTCTACGAGGTATTCAGTGCAGTTGTTTCTGGCTGCCTTATTGTAGAAGTGCTTAACTCTGATCAGTGATGTGCTCTTCAGTCAGGTCATGGCTACCTGAACATTTCGGCAGCCAAAACCTCCCTAAATGTGAGTGTGTATGATTTGATTGTCCACAGTCACTATAGTCATCGCAATCATCAGGAGCCCTACTGCAAGAATTTAAAGTGTTAAAATAAATTGGACATGAAAGTTCTTGAAATTTAGAATGTTGAAATAAGTGTTCAATGGTATTGATCAGAGAGTATAATTCTATTGATCTATTGGTTTTTCAGCATGTACACGCACTATCAGCAAGCAACAAATATACTGAAGTGCTATAGCAAGTAATCAAGCCTTCGCTTGGTTCAATTAGATGTCAGGGTTCAGTCATCAACACTTCGATTAATCACTAATCTGCTAAAAAGGGGTGTAAATAATTGAAAGGAATGCCATATTGATGGAAGTTTTATAAAGGCTTTTTTTTTTTAAAAAAAAAGAGAGTGAACACTGAGCAAGGTTTACATGATTCAGCCGCCGCAGTTTTGACATCAGAACAACACAATTCAAATTAAAAAAAAAACAAAAGATGTCGAAACTCTGAGACAAAACATCTTTCTCATTGCTTTATGAGCGAGCTAGCGCGCTTTCTTTACATACTAGATGAACACGAAATCACACTAATACTAGGAAATTCTAGCCAAAGAACCAAAGCACGAGCTAGGCGAGCGAGCAAGCAAGCAAACCAATGGAGGAAGGGAAGAGAAGCTAAGCTATCTCCGGCGAGGAGGCGGCGGAGAGGAGGGGCCGCCGCCGCGGAGGGATTCCCAGAAGACGGGCCAGTTGCGGCGAGCCTCGTTCCAGCCGAGGGAGCCCTCCCGGCTCTTGGAGACGATGCCATAGCTGATGCGGAGCAGCGCGGAGACGATGCCATAGCTGATGCGGAGCAGCGCGGCGCCGAAGAAGACGAAGGAGACGCCGAAGGGGATCCACGTGGGCACGTCCACCTTCGCCACCGTCTTGAGGTAGTAGAACGCCGGGAAGAACCCCACCCCGACCGCCGGCGGCGCCCCCACCGACCCTCACGCGCCGAATCATCCGGTTCGTCACCACCTCCGGGATCGCCGCGTCCCTCTCGTCCTCCTCCTCCTCCTCACCGTCTTCTTCCTTAGGCGGCGGCGGCTGTGTCTTCCCGCCGCCGGGGATGCGTCTGCCCTTCCCGGGGTGGCCGATGGTGATGAACCTTGGGCTCCGCGTCGTCGGCGTCGATCCGGGAGCTCTTGTTCCTGCGGACGCGGGCGAGGAGCAGCGGACGCGCGCGGCTGGTCGACGCGGCCGGAGGGGCGTGAAGCCCGAAGGTCTGGGAGGAACCTCGTGAGAGAGCGGCGGCGGCCGCGGCTGGGGCGCGCGAGCGCGCTGGAGCGAGCGGGCAGCTCGATGGCGAGAGCGCACGTCATCTTGTCTCTAAGGCTGTGGATGGAGACACAGTGTATGCTGGCATGCTGCTTCTCTCTCTCTCTTTGTTTCTTTCCCTCATTTTTGCGCCAAGGTAACACGCCACGGATGAGAAAAAAAATGGTAAACAACAAATAGTGAAATTTTAAATGTTGAGCAAAAAGAGAATTTGTAGCTTACAAAGGAAATATACGCATTCGCTTAATTCGTTATTAAGCCTCTGTGTCAAGCCAGGTGTAGTGGTCAAAATGTCAGATATGGGCACATGTAATTCAGATCACTATGTTGTACTGTAGGCAACAAATGTACAGTAGTTGTTAGGAAAAAAGTAAACTGATGCTATAGAGGGCCAAATCACTGTATCAACACTATTTTCATATCGATGTTGCAATTGCTATAGCACTACTATCCTAATGCAATCTACTATAACTTTCTGCAATAGCCACATGGTGCATCCAATTTAAGTTCATTTGTATATATTCTAAAAAAATATTTTATTTGAGAGCGTATCTTAAAAAAAATCTAGTTCACCAAATGCCATGCTACATTCTCCTACCCAAGATCTACAATGGGCTTGGTTAGATGGGCTAAGGCTAAAGGCCCAAATTGTAATAATAAAATAAAAGGCCGTTGAGTTTTTGATAGGAAAAATTTAGTTTAGATGGTTAAGTTTCATTTACATTTCTTAATGACCGAATATAAAACGTCTATAAACTATTAAAAATAATGCATGTACGATTTGGACAATGATTTTAATCCTCATCTATTTTTTTATCTGACGTGTAATTATATTATATAAAAAATAAAATAAAATAGAAATAAAATAAGACTCACGCGTCAGTCAAATGTTAAAAAAAAACGTCTCCGGCTACGGCGACAGGAGGAAGGGGGAGAGATGTGTTGCTGCCCGAGCAAGGCGTGCTACATCTGCACGCTCATCGTGCTGGTGCTCGTCGCCGCCGGCATCGTCTTCGGCTTCGGCGTCTACACCTGCGGCTTCCACATGCTCACCAGCAGCATCCACGCCGAGGGCCCCTAGTACGCCCCTCCGTTGCTGGCTCCGGCTCCCTCCGCACCCACCACCTCTTCGCGCCGCCGCCGTACTAGCCCTTCTCTCCTCTGAGATCTATCCATGGCTTGTAGATAGGGAAGTAGTAGTACTAGTACCCACCTTCTCCTCTCTCCCGTCCGCTTGTAAAGACGAATTCATCGGATTTTCACCAGCATTTTGGTTGCAATGCACGGATTGATTGATTAATGATTGGTCCCTTGTTCAGTTGTTCCTCTCCTTTCCAGCCGTCTGGTTTCTTGTGGGAAAAACACCATCTCGTCCTTGCTGAATCGCGAGGCGGCGCACATGGTTGGCCTCGTCGGAGACCCGGAGTTTGTTGAACCCAACTGTGGGTTTGGCTTGGCACATGAACCAAGTGACCAACCACTCCGCTGCCATGAGTCAACAGGCGCCCAGGGCCCATAGCTCCTCACGCGAGACGGCCGTGGCCACCGGCGGTTGGCGGCGAGGGACGGCGGCGGTGGGACGACGGGAAGGGTGATGCGGCGTGGAGGTCGCGGGAAGTGCGGCGGTCCTACGAGGCACTTCCGCAGCGGCTGGAGACGGCGGCCCTAGACGCCCCGACGGGGGCCGGCGGCGGTAGGAGCTCACCGGTCTGCATCTAGGAAAGGAGGGGAAGAGGGAGGATAGAAGAGAGGGGGAGTAGAGGCCCTCAACTAGAGGTGGTTGTTTTTCTATTTCTTTCCATATGTCCGACACGGGGGTCTCACAGATTCTTTTATTTCACTGACGCATTATTATATATTTTTTACTTTTTAAAATTGTAATTACTCATAAGTGCCATATCTAATAAAGACTACATCAAAGTATCACATAAATGCCATTGCTATGATAAAACGGCTATACAAATCATTAAAACACTTAATTTATATTAAGTTACGAATGTTTTATATCTGATTTTATATTAATGGATACTAATTTTTTTCCTTTTTAATATCCTGTCTTCATTTGTATCCTAAAATTATCCATATTTGTTATTAGGTCGAGTTGATCACAGCTTAATAGGTGGAATGGTAGTGTTGGTTAATATAATGGCAACGGATAAGATAGAAGCGTCGTGGGCGAAGCCCACCCATGTCCACATATGACTAACAACCATGAGCGAATCGTACGTATCTCCAGTGCACACGCTCCTTATCCACACACGATGATTAGACGCACGTCATTCTCTAACAGACTCATCCCTGATATCCTGTAATGTAATATTAAAAGGGAGAGGCCGACTCGTATACTAGTGACAACCTACATGCGATAAGCTACTTAAAAAAATCCTAAGAGCTCCCTATCCTCACGTGTGCAAGGAGATCGAAGGGCGATCTCCATCGCTATTCTCCAAACGACAACTTCCATCGTCACTCCCGACTAGGTCAAGTGGTGCCTAGAAGAATGACACCACCTACACCACACACTTCTATTCCAACAACGGTGTACTACTATTTCGACACAAGCGAACCCGATGACTAGTGAATTTCTTATAATATTTATGTGAGCATCTGTAGGCTAAGATTAAGATTAAGGTTACACCTCCACATTATGGTATTAGAGCCGCCTTATGCCAATATTGTTTCATCATCTTGGTGTTCTTAAAACCCTAGAGCCATATTAAGTTTTAGTGTAGGTTTGAGTAGAAATTAGGAGGGAGCCGAATTGGGTCAAAAAAAACCCAAATTCTCTAAATTCCTAAAAACCTAATTTTGTTTTTTCGTCAATCAAGAACTCGAATGTTAAAATCCTTTGAAATCCTAATCGAAAACCCCAAATTAACGAAGAAACTAACGAATTAGGCTTACCTATTTAGGGGCTTAGTTCACTAGAGCTTATCACCATGGAATCACAATTTCGCTATGTGCTCAGGCCTCCACACGCCCCCACCATTTCCATGCGACGTGTGCATGACATTAGCACTGTCATGCATGCACGCCTTGCTATTGTCTTGAACAGGCTTTGCAGCTACGCCTTGCGTGGTGCATAGAGTCGAGGCTCGCCCGGAGTGGCCCTACACCGCCCATGAAGGAGAACCAGGCCAGTGGTAGAGATACACACATCAGTTGCGTCATCAGCTCACCGTGCCGTGTGGTTAGGACTGTTATCATTGTCACCTTGCGAGTCACTGCTGTTGCCCACGAACCAAAGAAATCAGGAAAGAGAGGGAAATGGCTAGGGTTAGGATTTCACGTTACAGTAGCATTTTTATTTTTGGGTGCATCCTATCCAAGCCATCCAATCATATCTGGACAGCCAAGATCATGCCTTAGCCACATTTAGTTCCTTCGTCTGATCACGATCGTCAATTTTGACCCAACAATTAGCGCTAAGAGGCCTATAGGTGAGTTGTGTAGCGCGTGCATAATGGGCTACACGCGTGTTCAGCATTAATGGGCATAGCGCATAGTAATGGGCCGAGTGTGTGCCACGCATCATAACGAGCTGCAATTCATTTTTGCTACTAGGCTAAAATCACTCTCTATTTTATATGGTGACTGAAATTCATTTAATGATTTACATAATTAGCTTTCAAGCAGTTTGAGTCATTTCTTAATTCCATTAAAAATATGTATATTTCTAGCTAAATGGAAACAACCACATGTTTAGCTATAATATTTTGAATTATTTTTCAATGGAGCAATTATCTAGGATTTATGGTTAATAACAACAAAGTTATTTATGATTCATTTTGGCCCATGATATTATGAATCATAATTTTATGTTTACACATGATTAATCAGACCAATGTAGGATTAATTACACATATTTATTATTATTTATTTATAAGTTTGTCATTAATTTCAGACGTGAATGACATAATTGCTCAAATCAATAGTATTGAGAAACTAAATGGCACCAACTTCCAAGAATAGAAGGTAAGGGAGATGATCACCGTTAGGTTGCTTGGTCATGACATTGCCATGCATGAGGACCCACTTATTTCACCTCCCACCAATGCTAATAACATTGTTGGCAAAAGCATATGAGGAAAATGCAGAATAGTGAAAAAAGAGGAATAGTATGAGTCTGATGATTATTAAGAACTTCATATCTCCTTGCATAAGAGATGTCATTCCAGATGTCGAGACTGCTAAGGGGTATATGGCTAATGTTGAGAAAAACTTTAAGGGTTCCTCCAAAACTTATGCTAGTGTTCTTATTACGAGGATGTTGACTTCTCGTATTGATGGCAAGGGAAGTGTGAGTGACATATCATGTCCATGATCAATATGGCAGCTCAGTTAAAAAGCATGGATATGGCTATTTCTGATCGCTTTCTGCTCCATTTCATTATGAGTTTACTACAACCTTACTATGGTTCATTTAAGATCAACTATAACATTCATAAGGACAAATGGTTCACCATCGAGCTCATTTCTCACTCTACAGAAGAGGAAGAGCATCAGAAGATAGAAAGACAGAAGGAACATGCTTACCTTGTTGATGTAGAGAAAGGCAAGAGGAAAGCTAATGAGATTTATGCTGGTGAGACTAGTAAGAAACCTGGGATTATATCAAGCAAACCAAAGCATAATAAAAAGAAGAACTCATCCACTCCTTCCACTGTTGCTCCTGCATCTATTGCCATAATTTATAATTTTTGCAAGAAGGCTAGGCATATTCAGAAGAATTACAATGGCTTCAAGAAGTGGCTTGCTAAGAATGAAAACATTATTATTGATGCTATTTCTTATGCTGATGATGCATTATATTGTACATTATGCCCCTCAGTTCTTGGTGGATTGACTCAAGTGCAAATATGGATGTCACCAATTCATTACAGGAATTGTATTATTTAAAGACTATCGCAAAGGGGAGCAAAGTCTTAGAGTGGTGGATGACAATGAACTTCATATGGAGACCATTGGAGATCTTCCTTTAGTTCTTGAAAGAGACTTTTCATTTATTATTGCATGATATTTTTTATGTTCCATTAGTCAAAAGGAACCTTATTTATGTTCCTTGCTTAACTGAATGTGGTTTTAAAGTGGATTTTGGAGATAATGAATGCTTTATTAAGTTAAATAATAAGATTGTGGGTCTTGCCCTTGAGTAAGGCAAACTCTATTTGCTTCATATTGATGATTTTGTTTTAAATGTTAGTGATGTTGCATGTAATATTAAGAATAATGATGTTGCATATAATGTTAAAGTTAACGAAAACTTGTCAAAATTATGGCACTATCACTTAGGCCATATTTCAATGGAGAGAATGGAGAGTCTCATTAAAGATGAGATACTTCAACCATTATACTTTATTAATAAAAATTCTTTCTTAGACTACATAAAGAGAAAATTTACTAAGAAAATAAAGAAAGGAGTCACTAGAAGCACAGGTGTACTTGAACTAATCCATGCAGATATTTGTGAACCCTTTCTTATGACGTCAATAGATGGTTTTGACTCCTTTATAAGATTCACTGATGATTTCTTCCGCTATAATTACTTATTTTCCATTAATGATTGTTCTAGGACACTAGACAAATTCAAGATGAGAGGGCAAGAAGAAGGCTTTTGTTTATAATTTTATCTTCGATTCCAAGCCAGATGTGATACGCATATAAGAAACGAAGCATTGCTCTATCGACAAATTCATAGCTGCAACCTTTCTTCCCCCTAGCCAATGACCTCCTCATTAGCTGGAACAACCGGAACTTTATTGCAACCTTGAGATATAGCTCCCCATCTTCTCTTCAATCCTTCTTTCTCTCAACTTTAGATAACTCAGGCTTTGTCATAAGAAACATCTATGCCCCCTGTGATGATATCCTGTGATAGGACCTTTTCAATGATCTAACATTAACAAACCAAGGACTTTATGAACCAAATATGCTGTTGGGAGAATTCAACATATAAAGATCTACTCAAGAGGAAAATAACGATAATATTAATTGGTCAGGAATGGAATACAGGGTATGAAGTGGCTACCTGTGATAAGATGGTGAAGCGCAAACCAAACTCGGCTACGATGGAACATACAATGGTGAAGAGCAAGCAAGGAGCTTAGAGCTGAGGAACCAAATCCGATGATAAAGGATAAGTGAAAACTTTATCACGATGGACCATACGAGGCCGTTTGAATCTATGGACTCTTTGTGTCGCTCATTTGAAAATGGAAGATGGAATGACAAAGATTAGAAAAATGTGATTTATTGATAATCAAGAAGGGCATAGATCAAGGTATATATATAATTGATTTAGGACTATTGTGATTATTGAGTTATAGGAGAATCATCCCATTGGTGAAATGACTTTGACGTTGGCAACCCTTAAAGTGAAGAAAGAAGATGGCATGAAGGCATTCCTATTAGTATAGTTTTTCTATTTATTTTTGAGTATAGAAATACCGTACTATTAAGAGACATGCAATGTTGATGTGTTTATATATGTCTTGGTGCTTAAAGTGACCTATCCAAGTGCTACCTTTGGAGAACCTAAGTTTTAGCCTATATTATAAGTGGTTTAAGAGCTTGTTCTTGGTTGGGTTGGGTAGCTCTTTCAATAAGTTTTCCATAGACTCCAAGATTGTCAAAAGTGGACTCTAAAGCAAAAGGTTTTGGATTTTCCTTGAGTGCAATCAAGTATTCCGGAGGGACCAAGCCTAGGACCTAAAGATTTCAGACCTAGAGCTTCTAGGAGTCTTTGGAAATAACTTCCGAGCACCCGAGAAGGCTTCTCGAAGGCTCTGAGCCTACACAACCATGAGCCTAACAACTTTTGGGGTGTCCTAGAGGTTCTAGGCCTAGAACCCGGAGCCTCCTGGCTTGTACAAATCTAAGAATAACGACTAGTTTTTAGGTGCTCAGGTATTTAAACCTCTCCACCCTTCCATTCTTGGCTACTAGTTATGGGCAATAGTAGAGCTATCCAAAAGCATATAAATCGTTCTAAATTTCATATCTTAATGGTAGCTCTTTGTGAGTGATTTGAGAAGAGAAAAAGATTGGATTGAGAGATTGCAAGGTTGAGAGCTAGTGAGCTTCACCCCATTCTTTGAACACTTAAGTTTATATCAAGTAAATCCTTAATTGTGTTTTTTACTCTTAGAGATCAAGGTTTACTAGACAACTAGGAGTTGTCAATGAGCACCCAAGCTTGTGGTATGTCACGGAAAGTTTGTGAAGGCCTGCCTTCATCTCAGTAAGGGAAGAAGCAAGATAGTGAAAAGAGAAAAATGGTTAAAAGAAACCTAGCTTTCTTGAGAGCTTTCTCAACATAGAAGTAGGATTTTTTGTGGAGAATCCGAACTTCAGGAAACAAATTATTTTTCTTTGTCTTTCTCTTATGCTTTTACTATTTTTATGCTTAAACACTGTTTGATCTACTTGTGCTCATATAACTTATTTATCACCTTTTGGTTCAAAGTAGATTTCGTGCTAGTGCTTTGTTCCCTTTTGAGGGTGTTTTTCCTAACATCCAGTAGGTTTCGGTCTCCTAGGTTGAAAGACTCTCACTCCTAGGTCTGGAGGCTCTAGTCTCCTAGGTTCGAAGACTCTAGTTACTAGTGATCTGTTGTGATGTGTTTTGTAAATTTTCATGAAACACTTATTCACTCCCCTCAAAGCGACATCAAGATCCTTTCAATTTGTATCAGAGCGATGTCTCTCATTTAGGGTTTCACCGCCATGAGAGTAAAGATGTTAGGGGATGGCAAGAAAAAGCCCAAAGGACAACAAAGTTGATTCTCAACATAACATAATGTCAACAAGAGGTGAAACTTTTCTTGAACTTCTCTTGTTAGATGGTTGAAATTATTAATCTTTGAGCACTCACATGCTTGATATGTTAGGGCCATGGGTCCTCAAATAGAGTGACTTACAGATATGAGTATTTCTCCTTCTAGTGATAAATTGGTATTATTCGAAGAGGAAGAAAAATGATGACATCTCAATGCTCAATCTACTAATATTTTAATTAGTGTTTTAAGTAAAGATGTATTTGAAACATCATGCCACATGAAGATTATTATCTCATTTGGACAAAACTTAAGGAGATATATGAAAAGTCCAAATATAATAAAAATGGTCTTCTTCTGGAAGCATCATTTGAGGAGTGCTCTATTTCATTGCTCCATCATAAAGTGTCTCAAATGATTCTCATCATTGACCAAAGTGGTCTTATGTCATCATCTATCTCACCATCACACAATTACATGCAAGTTAATGAACTGATGAGAAAGATTGATGATTGTCGAATTCTCCCATTGGACTACAACAACACTTGCAATGAATTTACATGCCTAATTGTGTTGTTGATTTATACATATTATCTAGTACTAAATTTTCTATACCTCATGATGACATGGATATTTTCTCTAATTATCATACTTCTATGTCCACTTGTATTTGTGAGACTAACCTGATGAAGGACAGAAGCTTGGGAGAAACAAAGCATTAGTGAAGAATCCACCTCTCCAAGGTGTCCATCTCCTTACTTCATTGTACATTCATGCCTTATGACAAAATGTAAAAAGAAATCGGTAAGTGAGGATGATGTATATAGTGATAGTGCAAATGATGGGCATGTGTTTCATCATTTGATGAAAAAAGATATTTCTAAAATGATCAAGATCATGATCGCCATGGAAGGCCTAGAGGAAACTCTTGAGAAACAAGAGGAGTGCCTCATTTAGAAAATTAAACAACTAAAGACCTTAACTTGGGATCATGGAGTGCTTAAAGAATGTTATCTATCATTGGTTGATTATTATGAAAAATTAAACATTCGACATTCTTGTCTTGTTGAAAGTATTTGTTCTACTAACCCTAATTCTTGTATAGCACCTTTAGAGTGGGCAAACCAAGAGCTTGAGGTTCAACTTGAGGAGTTTACTAGCAAGTATATGGGTCTACAAGAAAAATATAATGTGCTTTTATGTTCTGTTAAAAATCTTATAGATTCTCATACCATGATTGAAGTAGATGAAGAGGTAATGGTTATAACGATACAATCCTATAAGCCTCATGTTAAAGTTGACTTTATTTGTGCTAACCTTTGTTTCTCTCAAGCAAATATTTTTCCGAGCACTATATGTGACTTAGATTATGTAGGCAAAAAGGAGAAGCACATGAAAAGGATTTGTGGGCAATACTCAACCTTCTCAAGATAACTATGAGTGCATAGTGAAGAAGTTTAAGAAGCGATCAACCTTAGCCCATACCAAGCTCCATAAAAGGGATGACAAGTCTAACAATGCCCATACCAAAGCATAAAATCAAAAGATGATCAAGAGTTTCATTATTTGCTTCAAGCGTATGAAAGAGGGACACCATATTAGATATCACCTTTGGAAAAAAGGAAAGGAGTTGAGTAAGAAGAAGGACCTTTATCACATCAAGTGCTTTAAGTGCATTGAAGCGGGACACTTTGCCTCAAGTTGTCCTTGGACAAAGTAGGAACACTACAAATCATCAAGTGAGAGGCAAACCAACAACAAGCAAACCAAAAAATGAGATAGAAGCAAAACTCGACTTTGCTACAATTGTCGGGCCAAGAGTTATATGTCTAACTTGCTTTTATCCTTGCTTTATGTGGTGTTTGCAAAGAAGAATGAATTTTAAAGAAAAATCTTCTTTGAACCTTAGCTTTATGCCTTGCTCTAAAGTTCAGTGAGTTTCTCTAAACATTTTACTCACATATGTGCATACAGTTTTTCTTCTCAATTGTGATTATAAATTGGCTTATCTGGCGTCCTATCATATCAATTGGTATGGATCATATGCACATGACCCAAAAGAGCTCACTCTTAAATTAGGGTTTCTTTGACCTCCAAATCTTTTAAATTGGAATTTAAGTGAGCTCAATTTTCTTTCGTTTAGCATTAGTGCACATGATTTTATTGTATATCTTATTGTGCACCTGTTAACACCAAAATTTGGAAAGCCTAGGGAAAAATTGAAAAAAAGATCGGCTTAAGTGAAGAAGAATCCGGTTGCTATAGGGAGTAAGCCGATCGAACGAAGCAAGGAAAGATTCGATCTAAGAATAAAAGGTTATCCAAATGAGACCGAGTTTGAGGAGGAGTCGTGGAACTCACGGCAGAGTATTCTATCTATGTAAATTGTATCTTATTTGGATAGGAATGTTTAGTTAGTTTAGTTAACTCTCTTAGAGATATTTTTCTTTATCTTTGTTAGGAAATAACGTTCGATGGTTGTCGTAAATGCGTCAGACTTTGTAAACCCAGAGTATAAATATAGATCCCATACAAACATGTATAGACATCTCTCGATCAATACAATTAACCTTTGGCGAATCGCCACCCTAGCTCATCTAGGTTTTTACCGGTGGGGTCTGGCTCTCGATGTGGGGTTGCATCGACTAAGTTCGATTTCTAGCGAAGGGGTAAGTCCTACCACTATCATAGTATGTCTCGCTCTGTCTAAGGCTATATCATTTAGGTTCGACCTCTTACACAGATTGGATGTATCGCATCACATCTGTGCAGGATATATCGGTCTATCAAGATCTCACCGCAATCGTCGGTCTCGTGCTGCATCGGTTAGGTTCGACCTACGAGTTTGCCGATGGAAGATTGAGCTTTAGGCCTATAGGTCTCTGTATGGCGTTTCATCAGAGTGTTAGTCAATGAGTTATCTATACCCCGAGCAACACGCCCAGCGTATCGGCTCCTCGGTCGATACGCATCAGTCTTCAGAGACATCCCTCGAGCGCCACGCTAAGCACATCGGCCTTTCAACCAATACGTGCATGTCTTTAGAAAGACATCCTCTCATCGGCTCAGCTAGCCGATGGGTTCGCTTCGCTATTACTTTAGCATGACCGATCCAGCGGCCACCATCCCATTGCCGTTGGCCTCAGTCTCATACAGCCTCGGTTAGGTCCGATCTTCGAGATTCAGTGCTTGTGGCATCGTCACGGTAGGCGATGGGTCTCATGTCGCCATATCCGAAGCGGTATCGGCTTTGCAGTCGCTGTGTCTTTGATATGATTCCTTGTCAGTTCACAGATGCCATCATTGACTTTCCAACTGATGAACGAGCGCTACAGCTTCCGTCGACTACCAGGAGGGATCCTGCGTGCTTTGTTTTAAATATCCTTCAGTGCCTCCATTGGCTCTACGGCCGATGGATCAGGATCTCACTTTCGCTACACCCGGAGCCATCATATCTTTCGTCGATATCTATCTACACCTTCATCCGCTCCTTAGCCGATGGAATAGCGTCTTGATCCCTATTGACGACCAGCCGATAGCAGGAGCCACCCAGACACGACCGATTAACCAGCTCGATCCTATCAGCGGCCAACCGACAGCAAGAGCTCATAATCGGCCTATTGTTTGATTGACCCGTTTGCCTCATCTCCTTATCAATTATAGGGTCAAATTGACTAGCACGCCCGCACCCGCATCGTCGTAACGGAGTTGAGCGAACCTCACGAGCCCTGACGCACATACCTCGAGCCATAGAGAGAAGCCAACCGGCCTGTACTGGAGCTAAGCAGACCTCACAGGCGTCGACGTCCAGCACCTCTCAAGGCTATGTGTGCTTTGTTATCTTAAAACTAATGCTTTTGATTGAGTTTCATTTTGATTAGCCTCCATGAAACACTGAAGGTATGTTGATCTTTTCCCTAGAGGTATATGAGACTTGTATAGTTCTTTTATATTTGTTATACTCTTTTTGTCTTTATGATCTCACACTCTCATATAATCTTTTGGTGGTTGATGCCAAAGTGGGAAAAGTATAAAGAGGAAGAGATGTATTCTTATTTAATTTGTTGAAACTAACCCTCTAGTATATGTTCATGCTCATGTTGATATATACTACAGTGTTCTCTTTATAATTCATTATTATATGATAAATGTTATTATTAATCACAAAATGGGGAGATTGAAAGATCTATTCTCCTAGCCTTGTGTTCGAAGGAGTTTTGGTGATTAATGACAATGATAGTTGAAACTAACATTTGCTATGAGTTTCTGATGTTAGGTTATGTTCCAATATGAAGAAAAATTGTTGATGGCTTATATATGAGGACCAAGTGATATGATTATAGATTGATGACATGAAAAATGATACCTCATATATCAAGAATCACAAGAGTCAAATGTTGATGATGAAAATGCTTGATGAGATCCTATCATGATTTGATGAACATATTGAAGGATATAAACATCATGGTCAAAGATTGATAAAAATGAAGATGGTGTGAGATGCTACAAGATGGACTTTATCGGCTGATGAAAATCAAAGAGAAAGGATTAAAAATATAGGGTATAAAGTAGCTAACTATTGCAAGATGGTAAAGCACAAGCCAAGCTCGGCTATAGTAGACCGAGCGGTGGTGAAGGGCAAGCAAGGGGCTTGACGCTGAGGAACTAAGTCCTATGGTGAAGGGCGAGTAATGACCTTGTCGTGATGGACCGTACGAGGCCGTTTGAAGCTATGAACTATCCGTGTCAATCATTTGAAAAATAAAAGATGAAATGATAAAGATCAAGAGTATGTGATTTGTTGATAATCAAGAAAGAGCATTAATCAAGGTAATTGTATAATTGATTTGGGACTAATGTGCTTATTAAGTTGTAAGAGAATAGTTATGATGGTGAAATGACTTTGATGCTATCAACCCACAAAGTGTAGAAAGAAGATGGTATGAAGGTCTAGGACCCTGAGATACCGTGCTTGTATAGATCTAAGTATAATAGATAATTTTTGGGGCTTGAGTATTTAAACCCCTCCATCCTTTCGATCTTTGGCTATTGGTTGTGGGCAATAGTAGAGTTATCCAAAGCAATATAAACTCTCCTAAATCTCCTATTTTAATGGTAATTCTTTGTGAGAGTGATTTGCGAAGAGAAAAAGGTTGGATTGAGAGGTTGTAAGGTTAAGAGCTAGTAAACTTCACCCTATTCTTTGAGTTCTTGAGTTCATAGCAACAAATTCTCAATTGTGTTTGTTACTGTTGAAAATCAAAGTCTCCTAGATGACTAGGAGTCACTTGTAAGTACTCAAGCTTGTGATGTGCCATGAAAAGTTTGTGAAGACTCAGCTTTGCCTTCACAAGTGAAGAAGCAAGATAGTGAAGAGAGAAAAGCGGTGACCTACTTCTTTTAGAGCTTTCCCAATGAGATCCAAATTTTAAAAAATAAATTGTTTATCTTTGGTTCTCTCTTATGCTTTTATTGTTGTTATGCTTAAATATTACCTAATTTACTTGTACGCTTGATTGATATCATATGTATTGCCCATATAACTTATTTGTCATCTTTTGTTTAACTAGATTTCATGCTAGTGGCATGTTTTCTTTCGAGGATGTTTTTATGACATCCTGAAGGTTCCGGTGAGTCTCCTAGGCACGGAGATTCTAGGTACTATTAATTCACTATAAAGTGTTTTATAAATATTTAGGAAAAGTATATTCACCCACTTTAATAGATATCAAATAATTTCACAATCAACATACAAATCCCAAACAGGAGTTTGACTTGGTCCAATAAAAGGAAAACCCCAACTTTAGTTCGGCTGGACAGAGTTTTAATTAACACTACCTGGAGCCAAACATTCTTGAGCACTTCTGCGTCGGCTTTAACTACAACGACGTCAGATCATACACCAATTCTTGCTGAGGTCTCAACAATTGTTAATCACTCCAATATCTTTCGTCTATTGAACTTCTAGCTGCACATGAATGATTTCAAGCAATTAGTTATAGAATATTGGACAAGAGGAACACGCCCAGCCACGAGTATCACTCTCATCAATTTAAAACTGAGAAGGCTGCGTGCTAAGATTCGGGCGTGGGACAGACGGAAGAAAGGTCTACAGACTGAACTCCATATAAAAAAATATGTGAGACTACTTAGATAAATTGGAAGAATTGAGGCCTTGAACTTCAATAAAGTTTATTCTCAGGAACAAAGCCCGTGAGCATCTCAAGGACTTAGTGTGTTCGTTTTCATCTATTACTAACCTCAACCTTTTTATTTTCCACGCGTACGTTATAATTTTTTATTAAAAAATTGATTTAAAAAATCATATTAATATATTTTTTAATTTTTTAATTAATATTTAATTAATTATATGCCAAATGTCTGTCTCGCATGCTTCTGGGCTCCGAAATAGAAACGTCGTGTAAAAATTACGTGGTGCACAGTGGGAGATGAAAACAGTCGGTTTTTCCACATAGCAGCCTCCATAAATCATAGACGGAACAAAGTTAGACTATTAATCAAAGATGACATTGAAGTTTACGACTCAACCAGCAAGATGCAAATTGCAAGGAATATTTCAGAACCATTTTCAGTTCTCCTTCTCCCTCGTTGGATACAGTAAATCTGTCTGACTTATACACAAACCAGCAGAGCCTTGCTAACCTTTCTTGCCCCATCACTTGGGACGAAATTGCCACAGAAATTAACAGGTCACCTAACAATAAGAGTCCTGGGCCGGATGGATTCACCAATGAATTCTACAAATGTTTCATTTCAGTTCTAAAAACGGACCTGGTCAATATCTTCAATGATTTCTTTAACAACCAGATAGACTTGTCAGGAGTCAATGTCTCTTCTATCTCCCTGATTCAAAAAAGAGTTAGCAATGGAAATTAAAGATTATAGACCAATTTCTTGCATAGTGCTAGCCGCAAAACCTCGTGGGAGGGTCTAACCGGGCCGAGCAGAGGTCCGATCGGGAAGAGACGGCCGCTCGGACACTCGAAGGTCTGAGAGATGTTCTAGTGCAAGTCCTTAAGCTTTGAGTTTCGAGGACGTGCTAGTTAATTTGATTCTGACAAGGAGGAAAGACAAATAGGTCAGTCGAACGATGAGTCGATTATGAGCTCTTGCTGTCGGCTAGCCACCGATAGAATCGAGTTGGTCAATCGGCTATGTCTGGGTGGCTCCTACTATCGGCTGATTACCGATAGGGATCAGGACACTATTCTATCAGCTAGGAAGTCGATGAAGGCATAAACAGATGTCGACGAATGACATGATGGCTCTGGGTGTAGCGAAAACGAGATCCTGATCCATCGGTCGTAAAGCCGATAGAGGCACCGAAGGGTATTTAAAGCAAAGCACGCAGGATCTCTCCTGATAGTCAACGGAAGCTGTAGTGCTCATTCATCAGCTGAAAAGCTAATGAAGACATATGTGAACTGGCAAGGAATCGTATAAAAGACACACCGGTTGCAAAGCCGATGCCGCTCTGGATATGGCGGCACGAGACCCGTCGCCCGTCGTAACAACGCCGCCAGCACTAAATCTCGAAGATCGGACCTAACCAAGACAGTATGAGATCAAGGCCAATGGCAATGAGATGGTAGACGCCGAATCGATCGTGCCGAAGTAAGGGCAAAGCGAACCCATCGACTAGCTGAGCCGATGAGAGGACGTCTTTCTGAAAACAGACGCGCATCGGCTGGAAGGCCGATGCGCTTGGTGTGATGCTTGAGGGAAGTCTCTGAAGACTGGTGCGTATCGACCAAAGAGCCGATACACTGGGCGTGGTGATTGGGGTATAAATAACTTATCGGCTAACACTTTGATGAAACACCGTATAAAGACCTATAGGCCTATAGCTCAATCTACCGTCAGTAAACTCGTAGATCAAACCTAACCGATGCAGCATGATATTGACGATGGCAGAGAGAGCTTAATGAACCAATAGACCTTGCATGGATGTGATGCAGTACATGTAATCTATCTAAGAGATCGAACCAAACCAATGCAGCCTTATACAGAGTGAGACATACCGGGATAGTGACGGGACTTACCCATTCGCCGAAAATCAAACTTAACCGATGCAGCCCTGCGTCGAGAGCCAAACCCCGCCGATAAAAACCTAGACGAGCTAGGGTGGCGATGTGCCGAAATTGTATTACTCGAGAGATATGTTACATGTTTCTAGAGGGTGTGTATTTATACCCTAGGTTATAAAGTCTAACGCGTTTATAACAATTATCAGACGCTATTTTCTAATAAAGATAAAAGAAAAATATCTCTAACTAAACTAACTAAACCTTCTTGATTTAGATACCTATCATGAAATTTATGACTCCTTCTCAGAACTCGGTCTTATTTGGATAATCTTCTATTGTTAAACTGAATCTTTTCTTACTTCGTATCGATCGTTTTTTTCCCTGTAGCAACCGGACACTTCTTAATAAACCGATTATTTTTTCTAATCTTTTCCAGGGTTTATAAATTTTGGTGTTAATACAAGTATACAAAGCTTATCAGCAAGGTCCTTGCAAACCGGCTGCAGGCAGAGATAAAAGGACTCATCGATGACATGCAATCAGCTTTCATTAAGACAATCAATATCTGAAAATTTCATCCTAGCTTGTGAGTTGGTTCAGTTTGCTTTGAGGAAACGGAAACCGATGATTGTGCTTAAAATGAATTTCCAAAAAGCATTCGACACGATAAACTGGAATTGTCTTTTAAAAGTTTTATCACATAGGGGATTTGATCACAGATGGATCGAATGGATCAAAGAAATTATTAACCACAGGAAAAACTCAGCTATTACTCAAGGGATCCATTTGAGAGCAAATTGAATACAAGAGAGGGGTTCGTCACTCAATGGATCCATTGGAGAGCAAATTGGATACAAGAGAGGGTTCGTCAGGGAAATCTTTTATCACCTCTCTTTATCCTTGTCGCAGATGTTGCTCCAAAAGATGATTCTTCTCTCTCTTTTATTTACATTTCTTCTATGTTTCTCTTAATTCTTCTTTCTCTTCTTCTTTCTTTCTGTCTTTTGATATTTCCTTCTTTTTTTCTTTCCTTTATGCCATTTGGCTTTTCCGCTTGGTCTTTTTGTACTTTGAACCACCATTCATAAAATGGTAATAAGGTAGAACTTCAACCATTTCAGAGTAAAAAAAACACACCATCATTTGCACTCCACATTTTCGATTAGCTAAGGATTGCATACAGGAAGAAGCTGTGTTTGTTTCAGTTGGCGGAGGAGGCGTTGAGGACGGCGTCGATCTTGTCGGCGAGGTGGGCCTCGTCGTCCCTGAGCCGCCCCGCCGCGGCGCCCTTTTCCCACCTGATGAGCGTGGGGACGCCCGTGAGCTTGAACCGAGGGTCCACCCTCCACGGGTGCGCCGGGTCCCTCCAGGTCGGCTTGTCGCCGACGTACGCGCGCAGCAGCACCACGTCCCTCCCCACCGCCACCACCTTCTCGTAGATCACCGGCTCCGCCACGTTGCAGTCTGCACGCAAACCCACCGCCCCGGCCGCGGCCCTCAGCGCTCGTCGTCACCGGCAATTTCAGAAGAAGCGAGAGAAAAAGTTGGTTGAGTAGTTGGTTGCTTACCGGGGCACCAGGTTTTGTTGGAGGAGGCGTCGCGGTCGGCGAGGAAGAGGAGCAGCTTCAACTTGCCGCCGCCGTCCTCTCCGGCGGAGAAGAGCTTGTCGAAGTGGGCATCGAAGTCGGCGACGGTCGCGTCCACCTTCTCCAACGTCATCTCCGCCTTCGTCTCCTCGTTTTCCTCGGTGGATGCGGCGGCGGCGGTCGAGGCGGAGCAGTTGCAGATTGGAGAGAGAAGGCGGCCTCGCCGACGCGTTTTATCCCCTCCCTCCCCCCGGTATTACAGGAGAGCGTGCGTGACGTCACGATTCCTTCCTCGATTTTTCCTTTTCTCCCTTCGCACACTGGCATGTGGGACCCACTGCTCGGTGCAGCGTGCCGGAATCCAGTCTTCCACCAAAAGGAAATTAGAATTTGGGCCTCAAAACCTTTGTTAGGCCCATGTGCCAGTCAAGTCCCCAGTGTGTGTGGATTAACCCCAAACTAAAACTACAATTTTGGGCCTAACAGCCGTCACTAGGAATTGACTTGGGCTAATTCGGTTGGTAATCACGGACCACGAACTCCACGCGAGGACACGTGCTGCGTGTGACTACTCTCCGCACGCCTGTACGGTTTCGTCTCCCCGATCGCCTCCGGCCTCCGGCGCTCGCCGCGCCTCCCTTGTCATCTCCGCCGCCGCGCGATCCGACGGGGCGCGCTGCTGAGTGGGGTTTCAACCATGCACGATCAGTCGGAGATCCGGAACCTCCCCATCGACATCGCCTTCGGCCGCCTGCAGGAGTGGCTGGTGGACCGCAAGCTGGTGCCACAGGACTGGAGGAAGCGCCTCGCCGGCATCCGCGCCCGTGTCGCCGCGGCCTTCGCCTCCCTCCGGCGGGAGCTCGACCCATCCCTCCTCGCCCTCGAGCCAGACGGTAAACCGCGCGCCTGACTGACCGCTGCTTCCTAAACCCCTTCCTCCTCCTCCGCGCGTTGCTTCTCTCCGACTTAATTAACCCTCGCGATTGCGTAGCGTCACTGTAGATTTGCCGAATTTAGGCTTTGGAACCCTTCCCTAGTTGATTCCTTAGCCGCTATGCTCGTGTGATTCGTTTGTTCCTTTGTGGAATGTAATTGTTTTGCTTGTGTTTCACTTTCATGGAGTAGAAATTGGGTATCTTGAAGCAAAGAAGATATATGGCATCCTCTTGGAATCCAACACGGAGAGTAGGAACATATTTGGCCGCCTGACTGGATCAGCGGTAAGCCATAAACATTGCTATCCTTTTTTTTTCTTCTGAGACTGAGATGTAGTGTGTATGGAATTGAGTACACTTTATGCAAATGCTATATACAGGGTGAATGGGAGGGCATTACTAAAGCTTATGAGAAGGACCATGTTTTTCTTGGAGAGGCAGCTCAGATCATGGTCCAGAATGTGAGTTACGACATGTATGGTGTTTATTCCTCTATCTTCTGTTTGACTACTCACTTTATTTGTGCTTCACCTAGCTTTGCCATGGCTAACTTTACTTGCTGTTTTGGCTGGCTCTAGTCCTTATCAGAGAATGCAAATGCAAAAGACTCAGCAACAGCTTGTGGAGCTGGACAGAAGGGAGGCTGACATTAAGCGACTTGCAGCTCTTGCTGCAACCAGATATGCAGAAGCTTGCCAGGAGCTTGGTCTGCAGGTTATAGCTTCTTCATTTCACTATCTATATGTAGCACCGTGCGAGTTATGTGTTCCTGACCAGTATGTTCTATAAGGTGTTATACTGATGTGCACATGCCGCATTCTTTTCTTGGCTGTAGGGAATTAATGTGCAGCAAGAACTGATAGAGTCTGCAAAAACACTTCCTTCAAATTTTACAAAAATCTTGGAAGTTCTGAAGAGTGATCCTGTCTCAAAAGCTACTGAGTACTATACAACTTTCGTAAGGGACTGCCATAATGAGGATAAGGTATAATCAGGACATATCAGATATTGAATATATAAATATCTGAAATGAACTTCTTGTGAACTTAACGCTTTGTTCTTCTGAATTCAGGAAAACTGCAAATCTGTGCTACAGAATCTGAAACATTTACACGCTAATCCTCCCTCCCTTCATATCTCAGTATGCGATGAGGTTGAAACTTCACTTGGAGAGACATCAAAAGCTCATGGGTCTAATGTGACTGGGGGAGAGAACATTGACTCAAATATATCTGCAGATGATATTGATTGGGACATCTCTTTGGATGATAATGGAATTGATTGGGATATTGGTGCTGTTGAACAACCTGTAGAAGAATCTGGCAATGGTTTTGGACCATATGAAATTATTGATGCCAATGTAGAGTTGGCAGGTTCTGAAAATTATAATTTTGATATTTCAGATGATCCATTTGTGAACAAGTCTAGCTCATCTGAGCCTGGTATTTGCTGGGACATCACTGATGATAATACTGAAGAAAATGCTAGTATACAGAATGCTCCTGAATCAGGACAGTCTCAAAGTTTAGCTGAGGAAAGAAGCCAGTTACTAGAGAAGGAATACAGAAATAATATTCTTGATGATTTACTTGAGGTACACTTTTGTGCATTTCATAATTGGCCTTATCCTTTGAGTTCCAACTATAAATGCACTTGAGTGGCATGTTGCATAATCATAACTATTATTACCAATATGAACATCTTTATGTTTTTATGCCAAAGTTCTCTCTTTCATAATTCAAGATGATCAGTGTTCTTGTATTAGGCTGCTTGGCCAGCCTATCCTCTTTCATGTAGTAATACTATAGCTCCATTAATTTCCAACACTTCAACAGGTAAAAGCATTTTTGACCCAATGCTTAGGGGAGATGAAGAATACTGATACATCATCTCTACAGCATCAAGTGCAAGCTGTGTCACCTTTTGTTCTGCAGCAGTATGCTCCTGAAAATTTAGAAAATATGCTTGCAGAGGTCTTATCAGCTATATCTTTACTTACTAACCAGAAAACTCTTGATCTTATAATGATTCTCAACTCAAAAAGGTAAGAATTATTCCAGAGCATCTAATCTAAGACTTAAATAGTACAGCATTTTGTATGCCATCAATATGTGCATTTTTTAATATTTCTTTAACTGGATATTTCTTTTGTCTTTCAAAGGTTTTTAGACAGATTAGTATCAACATTAGAAGACAAGAAGCATCATGAGGTGAAACTACGAGAAGGCTTAGATGATTTGTTAGTTAAGCGCATGGAACTGCAAAATGCACTTTCGTCATCGTGGCCTAAGCATGTAAGTGGTTATTTGTCCATCGGTGTCTGATTACATGATATGCTTATCCTAAACAGATTATGGACTATAAATGACATCAGTAATTGGGCGAAAATACCACAAATGTTTTGAACAATGGCATTCCCTTTCTTGTTCTCAACATACCAAGATACTAGTTTTTTTTTTGCCTTTACTACCCATCATGTGTGATAAAGCAAAACACCAATATTCTTCAGCAGCTTTCAATAGCCAAAAAGTTTTTACCAATATTCTTCAGCAGCTTTCAATAGCCAAAAAGTTATTGTAGTGATTAATTTGTAATGTGACAGGAGGCAGCAATTACAAAAACAAGGGAACTCAAAAAGCTCTGTGAGACAACGCTATCATCTGTTTTTGATGGCAGGCCGGTGCATATAATTGGAGAAATCAATACTTTATTAAGTTCAGGTGTTAGTCAATGAGCTGGATGACTGTACTATCTACATTTAGCTGCATGATTGTACCTGAAATAAGATGAGATCGAAAGCTGGTTGATTACATTAAGGTTCATACTTTTCCAAGTTGTCTTGTTGCACTTGGGTTACTTTTGTGTATGTGTCTGCTGCCCCAGAATGGGTGAGGACTAAAGATGGGGAATGGGGGGTTAGGTAAATATGTTGTGGAGAAAGGTTCTGTTGCTAGCAGATATGCATATGATGCCTGACTGTTAGAATCTTAATATCAATGGTTTGAATTGTTACTACTTGTTGCTGTGCTATGTACCTGAAGCGAGTGTGTAGCATATCTAATGTATGCATACAATGGCAAGAGGTTATCTGGTACATCAAACTAGTAATGTCTTCTTAAAATTAGAAATCTGTTTAAGTTCTACTCCAGTATTATGTTAGAAAAAATAGCTAGTTCTGTGATGTCACAGTCCAATTTCCTGCATCTTAGCACAAAGAGAACTACTTGATACTGCTGAAGCTTGGACAACACAACACGATATATAGCGTAGATTTTGATACCTTTTGGCACCTCTACGGTGTCAACGTATTAACACATATTAACATTAACACTACAAATCTGTGGCCTCCCGGTAACTTAATACAGTAAAATTACTCCAATCTATACCTTCACTAATAATGTTGCTCCCTCAAAAGCTGTAGATTCATGCTGTTACAGTACAATACACACTCTAGTTATGGAGGAAATTCTGAAACCATTGGCTGGATCGCTTTGGATATCTCTTCAGTCCATCCTTGTAATCGATGTAGTTAATGCCGAATCGAACGCTATAACCATCCATCCACTCAAAATTGTCAAACAGTGACCATGCAAAGTATCCTCGTACATCAACTCCTTCCCTGATATGTCATGACAGTATTCTTATTTTGATGTAGATAACCATTTTGATCTAGTAAATTATGTTGAAGCATTGTGATATTTGTTGTAATTTCGTCCACATATTGTCAAGCAATTAATCATCAAAATTACCTTAGTGCTCTCTGAACATGGAATAGGTGTTGCCGATAGAACTCTATTCTGGTATTGTCAATTAAGGCCTCCTTAAGCGACAATTTTTCATTGTTAACCTCATCAACACCTGTAATATTAGTGTTTTATTTATTTATTTTTGATAAGCAGCAGAACAACTGTGCATACTAATTATTTAGAATGCCATACCATTTTCTGTAATGTAGATAGTAGGGTTGTTGTATGTCCTCTTGGTGTATAGCAATAGTTCCTCTATTCCTTTTGGATAGATGTAGAGCCAAGACGAACCAGCCTGGATACAAATTAAATATATTTATGTTTTTTTCATGCTTCTGAAATCTCTTTCTATGCTTAATTAACTATAAATGTGTTCTTTATTATCTACTGATTACCACAATGGGACATGTGTAATAAATACTATCATCTAGCTCGTACATCTGAAGAGCATGATGATGTGTGATTTAACTCGTACCTTTGGACCAATATCTGTTCCATTTCTTTCCACTATGGTTGCATGTACAGAAAACCATTAGCCCAAACAAAGTAATTCAATTGTAGAACAGAAAACAGAGTTCTTGCATGATTACCTCTCTGATTAGTCAGTGAATCAGTGTTGTAACTTTTGTGACTATTACTATCTTGTTTAGTACACTGAATATATCTTGTTGTATAGTAATTGAGGCCAATGAAGTCGAATGATCCATTTATAACTTTTGACTGCTCTTTTGTGAATCTTGGTAATCTGTTACCAACCAATGTTCTCATGCTGACTGGATAATCTCCCTTAAATAAAGGATCCATGAACCTATTCAATTTGTTAATCAGCAAAAAGAAAAATAGTACAATTGTATTGATCTGAAAATTCAGGTATGAAGCTGAAGTCTCTGACATACTGCACATATCAAGAACTCACCATCCATACATGAAATCCAATGCACGTTTGGTAGCATGCTTGTCTTCCTTAGAATCTTCATAGGGAATCATCCAATTGCTAACTATAGTAATGCCTATTTTTCCTTTTTGTTCACCCTGCATGATTCAATGATTATCACATTCAAGTTTCAGCAAATAAGCTAGCAAAAATCACGGTAATGAACTAACTGTATACATCTACCTTTTTTATCATTGATATCTAATGTTTTCATTAGTAAAAAGTCTTTATCTAATGGCATAGTTTGTCTGTAAAAATAAATTTTATTTTATTGATCTTTACCTTTGTTTTTTTATTGAAAGTAACCATAAGTTCACAGTAAAGAAAACTAGGTCATACTTGGTATTTTTCTCTGTACATCTGAACTGCTGCTGCATGAGCCAGAAGTTGATTATGAGCTACAATATAAGGCTCCCTTCCAGAGTCCCCCTTGCTGCAACCTGACTTTTCCTGAGAGGAGCATCTGCCAGGTGCTAATATGCCACTGGAATAGCCACCAATACTGAAACTCCAAGGCTCATTGAATGTAATCCAGTATTTTACCCTGTCACCAAACTCCCTAAAACAGATGTCTGCATAGTCCTGAAAACCTTCCCTGATAATTTTGGCACAAGCTGTTAATTAGCTCGTATTCTTTTTTTTTTCATTTCAGCATGGTTCATATTAGTAATCAAAGTACTACTGGACCTACAATATTTTAGGAGGGTTTGAATGCCTAAAATATAATCAAATTTTTAGTGGTTAATAAAATGGTTTTAAAAAAGGGTACATGTAGGAAGAAGAGTCATATATGATGATAGGTCATATTTACTTACACAATGAGGTGACTCAAGAATCCACCATACTGCTGTTCTAAAGCTTGTGGAGAGTCCCAGTGAAAAAGGGTCACAAATGGTTCAACACCTGTATTGTTTGTTAGACATTATTAAAACATAAACAGATACTGAACATGAGAAATTACTTTTGTATTGGCATTGTGAACATATGTAATACTTACCTTTTGAAATTAGCTCATTGATGAGATTATTGTAGTATTTGATCCCTTCCAGGTTAACCCCTCCACTCAGTTTTCCATCTATATAAATGTTATCATTGCATAAGCTACTGACTTGCGATCAACTTATTTTACTTTATCATTCCTTAATCTAGAACATTATCAAATTAAGTTATATTATTGTTCAATTGCAGATCAATGGAAAAATATTAGTTTGAGCATAGCTATAATGATAAGTGGTTGCCTGGGATATGCTCCAAGCCTCAACAGTGATGGATTCAAGTATAAGGTTATCAAAATTCGTTTATCTTGGCCAAGGAAATTTTTCCTATTCCACGAAAAAGGAACAAAATAGAGGAATCACTTACTAGGAAGAATTCTTGGCCAGGAAACTGAAAATCTATACGCATTCAAGCCCAAATCCTTCATGATTCCAACATCCTCCTACACTTGGTGAATAGCATATTAGCATGTTATAAACATTTGGTCTTGTAAAGAATATTGCAAGTTGATCATGTTATCTTAAAAGCATTACCTTGTACCGGTGGTAGGAATCAATTGCTATATCACCATTGCTTCCATTTGCTATCTTCTCTGCGTGAACAAATTATTGGGAGTTAGATCATGAAGCACCATAATCTGAATGCCAATTAATTAAACATGATTTGGAGACACTTCTTTGATGCATAACATTCTTGAGTTGTCTAATAATCAAGTGCTTGACGTATATATGGAAAAATAAATAGCCAGTAGCTGATTAATTAGGTTCTGGCTACACATCTGTTGAACCATGTGGACTGTAAGTTAAGTCCAAGAAAACAAAGCTGTTTGTTTGCTTCTGGTTACATGGAGTAATAAAGTAGTGACAACTAATAGCAGTCATTAAACTACTTAAGCAAAGTTTCAGTTTATTAGATGCTTGAAAATTTGTCTTCACTAGCCTTTGGCTTTTTACTTCCATTGTTAGTAGGTCAAAATGAAGATTTGTAGTCCGTACATAACGAATATACTTTCGGTTTCTCGTAGGTCAAATTGACCATATGACTGAAGTGCTTTAAAGTCCCAATCAAGCATTATATTGCTGCTTTCTGTGCCTTGTACCCTACTTGTTTTCAGGGTCAAAAGACTAAACAGTATACAATGTCAAGTGTAGGAGGTTTTGTGGTACTGGTTGGTACATTGATGTGTTTCACTAAATTAACCATATCTAACATGCTATGGCAGGAACGCACTTAACTAGGTTTTCTTTCTGGAGTGGTCTGATCTTGGCATCTTTCAAGTGGTATTACTTTATGGTACTAGAAGATCACAGGATTGTCTGTGCTTGCTTGTTTGGAAGTTTGGTGACCATTTCTTTCTTTCTTTCTTTTTGGCCAGTTTGGAAATATGTAGTCTGTGTCTGTGTCCGTGTCCATGTCAGTCTTGATTTGTGGACTGTGGGTATTCAAGAAGGTAGCAATCAACTTATTTTGGGACGAAGTTTAAACTCAGAAATAAATTTATCTCGAGACAATGAGTATATAATTTTTATCCATAAAGTTATCTCGAGACAGAATGAGCATGTAATTTTTATCCTTTCTTCCACTATTAATCATGGGGACAGATCTCTAGCACCCCTTTTTCAAAGAAAAACTTTTGCATGATTTACACATTTGCAAATTCTCAAAAAACATAAATATTTGTGTACGATGTTTTGTCAAAATTCATATTTCAGAGAGGGGTTTGACTTCTAAGGTTGAAGGTCCTACTGGCTACTGTGTTCCATAGCTCAGTTGACTATATCTTGTCTAACTTTGCATGCCTTTTCCTTAGTCAGAAGGCTGCTATGATATTGTTCAAAGTAACATCCTATCATGTTGACAACAGGTTAAAATTTTGCATATCCTTGTTTCAAATCTTACTATTGTCGACATGTTGAATATCCTAGTCTGTAATAATCACATTGATAGTCTGTACAGTCACAAATACTGTGTAATCTTGGCATGATAGGAGCAAGGAGACCTGGATGATTGTGAGTGAATGTGTCCCAGATGCTGGGTCCTCTGCCACCTTCCTTCACAGCGCCTTCATACTGCAACATCAAAAAGTGTAACAAAGAGCAAGGGATGTGCCCGCGCACACACACACGCACATCTTCCAGTACTCTCCAGAAGCTTCTAGAACGTACCTGGTACGCTGAAGAAGCTGTGCCGAAGAAGAAGCCCTCGGGAAATATGCTCCTCCTGATCTCTCCCGCCTTCGCTTCGGACCGTGACAACGTCGACGAAGCCATGAGCAACGGCAGCATCAGCCAGAGCAGCTCCATGGCTGTTCTTTGTTGCAGTAGCTCTTGTCCTGCTGCTGTTCTCACCAGGCTTGTGTATTTATAGGCAGATTTGGTGCTGGAGGAAAACAGAATTCATTATGTCCAGTTGCTTTACAAGTCGTGCTGCCCGGGATGCCACCGGGGGAGCTCTTGGCGTTTGCTGATACAAAATCCATGTGAAGGCTTATCCTTCTGATTACAAATAAAAAAGGACACGATTTTGCCTGCTGTTTAGTGCTTCAGTTGTACTTTCAGGTGTCATATATCAAGCTGTACTATAAGGGCAAAGGGTAGAGCTTTTGAATTTAAGCATTGGCTGTTTACGAAAAAGATGTGTTTGGTTTTTACTAAAGTAGCGCTGAGAATTTCTTGCTACAAAAAGCATGACCCTTTTGGAAGCAAGGAGATTATGGATCCAACTCTCTTAATTTTGTTGTTTGTGCAATCAATCTTCATTCTCTTGAGAAAATTGAAAATTGGTCACTTTAAAGATTTCCACTCCAATGTAATTGTTATCATGCCATTCAAAAAGTAGTAATTCTATTTCTGCCACTCCATGTACCTGAGCTTAGCCATATTCTGTTCTTAGAAATGGAAAGGATGAAGAGGGAAACAATGCACAGGGGAAAAATAGTCACGGGTAAATCCATACTAGAAATTATAGAAAAGGTTTCAAAGTGGGAAAAATAGCATTACATCTTTTTGAGTGGCATTGGAATAATTAGATTCTTTATAGTGGAATTTCTTACAGTGGCAACCTATTCTATTCTAGACATAAATTATCTAGGTTCTAAATAGAATTTGTTTCTCAATTTTTAGTTTTTTAATAATTGTTAAACTAAAAGAATATATCAAGGCTGAAATGGTATTTGAGTTTTTAAAACTAGCAATAAATTCAAATCACCCTAAAACAATACCTATTTGCACTTCGGACTTACATCCTAAATAATTTGGGTGTAGAGAAAAAATTTGTCCCACAAAAATGGTTTCTAGTAAATTGAAATTCTATTATTTGCAGACTGATTATGTTTTATTTTGTACCTACAAAATCTATCTAGCATGTAAATGCTCCATAGTGGAAGTGATGGTTTTAAAATTCTTTAAGTTGTTTACTAATTTTAAAAATTCAAAAAATATTTTAGCCATCTAACTTTGAATATGTCACGTCATCGCCATGTCATCAAATCCACAATAAATCTAGATTGAGGTTGAAAAGTGAATGATTTTAGCAGTTTAAGGTTGAATATTGCACAATTTAGAAGCTTGTGTTTTTTCTGATTTTTTTTAAATTTTACGATTATAAATTGGAATTTCAAATATTAAAAACAAAACAAAACATGTGCACCATTATACTGACTAGTGTCTAGTAAGGTGAAGTGAATTCTCTTGCATTTGTTTCGCTGCATCACACTGCAGATTATTAACTATAGGAGTATTATTAACATGGCCTAAAACTAGACAAAAATAGAATACACTTGGTCAAAATATCAATCACAATGTTAGATCGAGGAGCTTGGCTTCTTCGCTTGGCAAGTTATTCGAGGAGGGGCCAAAAGGGTTTGCTTAAGAATCTATAACTGTTTTTGAGGACTAGGGATTATCCCCCAAAACAAAATGGTAGGATTAGAGTCCACTCATGCCACAAGTGACAACTGTTATATCTAAACTATAGCAATCACCTTGTATCTTGTATCTAGTTAGTTTAATTCTGTTGTTGCTTTGTATTCAGAATAAGCGTGGAATGCGCCACGTGCATCTCTGGATCAGACGCATACCAATTCATGCGGAGGCCTGATCGGAGTCCATGCCACGTCGTGGGATGGTACGGCACTATGTGATCACAGACTGCAAGGTAGTTGCATCATGTGCGGTGTGTTCGTGGGATGGCACAACTGTATGTGCGCTGCGCAATTAGGAGTAGGGTTGATCAATGGAACCTGAAAAAGTTATGACACCAAAAATCTCTGAGTCCCTCTGTTGAAAATTAAGTGCTTGTAAGCTCATCATCGGAGGAGGATCGTCGGTTTACCTTAGATATTTGGTATTAGAGTGTTGTGAGTTCCAAGGTGGTGTTGGCTCACTTTATGCCAATGAGATACGGTGATCCCTCATGCTCACCTCCGCACTGCCACGTTGCTGTGTCACGTTCACTAGTGCCTCGCCGTAGGTGGCATGGCAATGAGATCATCATCAAGCGCGTAATCAAGGAGTCTAGTGGCTTTGTTCAGGACCCTATGCTCACTCGTACCAATTATTAGGAGCAGTCATTGCTGATACGAGTAAATCTGTAGGCGTAGGGTCTTTGGCACACCGTCAAACCTAAAGATGATGACGAGATCAGCTGCCGCCTCGCCCTCGTAGCCATATTGTGAGTTGTTCCATCCAAGATGCTAAGTTACTTGGCCCAAAAGCACACGATGTGCTCGACCTAGGAGACGATGAAGACTATCTGCGTCAGGGTGCAACAAGTTCACGAGGCGAATGCCTAGCAATTACACAAGGAATTTGGTGATATCTAGTTCAAGGAAGGGGAGAGCATTGACGACTTCTCCCTCCACATAGTCAAGCTAATGAACAACATCCACGTCCTTTGTGGTCATATCACGGATGCAAAATGCTCGAAGTTGTCCCTAAGCATCTCTCTTAGGTGACCATTGCCATCAACACCTTACTTGACGTGGACACCTTGTCCATCAAAGAGGTCACCGGTCGCTACGCTCAGTAGAGTAGTGACCCAAGAAGCTGGTCATGGGTGCCACCATCGACAAGCAAGGCCGCTTGCTACCCATGGAGTAGTAGCGGCTCTCACACCTCAAGTTGTGTGAGCATGATGGAGAATCCAGTGGCTCCGACAATAGGCGTGAAAAGACTTGATGCAGGAGCAGCAGTAGGAAGAAGGAGACAAAATCCTCTAGTTGGTCGGGTTGGGCCAAGATCAAACAATTGACAAGTGTCACAACTGTGGCAAGCTAGGGCACTGGACCAAGGATTACTGGAGCAAGCCTAAGAAGTCAAGCAAGTCCACATGAAACAGGAAGATAAGGAGGATGAGTCTACTCTCCTCTTAGTCATTAGTCCATGTATCTCGTCCTGCTGCGCCAGCCTAGGTTCTGTTAGATGGAGACCACATTGCTCCTCACAGCTACCTCCTAACTCATTGATTCAAATATTCGCTCCATGCCCAATACTCCGCCAACCACCACATCGCTACATCGAGCTCCAAGAAGAGAAGTTAATTAGACAAGTCAACTTAGCAAGCGATTGCCTCTATTGGCGTTGGGTGCTCCATATGGCTCCACAAACCACATGACGGGGGCTTGCTTCGTCTTCACTGAGCTTGACGTTGGTGTATGTGGTCACGTGCACTTCACCGATGGCTTCCACGTTGAGATTGAAGGTCAGGGTACCGTCATCATCAAATGGTGATCATTGAGTGATGATGGCGACATATTACATCCCTCGCTTGGCTACCATCATCCTCGGCCTAACTCGATGAGACCAACTACAAGGTGGACATTGAAAATGGCATCTGCCGCATGTTTGATCAATGGTGGAAGCTGCTGGCCAAGGTGCATTGCTCTACCGCCTGCCTCCACATCCTCGAGCTAATTATCGGGCACCCTATGGGCCTACCGGCGCATAGCGAAGAAGCAGCATTGCAGTGGCATGCGTGCTTCAAACACCTCAGCTTCTAGTCACTGCACAAGCTCACTGAGAATAACATGGTGTGTAGGTTGCCGCTTCTTAATCAAGTTAATCAAGTGTGTGACAGCTATCTAGCTAGCAAGCAACGATGGATTCCGTTCCTCAACTAGTCTCACTTTCAGGCAGAGCATGCACTAGACCTTGTCCACGGTGATTTATGTGGCCCGATTACGCCTGCCACACCATCCAGTAACAAGTATTTCATCCTTCTAGTTGATGACATGAGCTGCTTCATGTGGCTCTATTTGTTGTTGCGCAAGACAAAAGCTCTAGCCACCATCATGATCTTCCATGAAGCTATTGAGGCCAAGACAAGTAGGCAGTTGAAGGTGCTACACACTAATCATGGGGGGAGGGGCAAAGTTTACCTCCATCAAGTTTGGTGAGCACTGTGCCAGCCGCGGCATCCACCAGTAGCTCACCGCCCCATACTCACCGTAGTAGAATGGGGTGGCAAATGGCTCGATGCATGCTCAAGGCAAAGGCGCTCTCGATTTACTTCTAAGGTAAGGCCGTGACCATAGCGGTCCTCATGCTAAACCGCTCCCCGACGAGAGCGCTCAATAGTAAGACATCATATGAGGTGTGGCATAGCAAACTAGTAGTCCACTTCTTCCACACATTCGACTACGTGGCTCACATGAAGAACATGTGCCCAAACCTAAAAAAGTTGGATGATCGGAGCTCGCCAGCAATCTTTGTCGGCTATGAGACTAGCTCTAAGGCATATTGTTGCCACGACCCAGTCACTAAGGGAGTCTAGGTATCACGTGATGTTGTGTTTGATGAAGCAGCATAGAGGAACTTAGGCAAGGATGTTGTTGTAGGTGACAATCACGCTGAGTCATTCACCATGGAGTAAACAGTGGAGTATATCGCTAACCCAGGTGACGTCGATTTTGTACCAAGCACGTCTCCAAGCCCTACACCCATGATGCCACCACTGATGCCACTACCCTTACCACCAACATTCGTGTCCCCACCACTAGCCTCTAAACTGGAGGTAGACATGGATAACAACTATGACGTGTCCCTTCATTTTTGCAAAATTGATGCCATCCTCGGACCGGCCTTGCCGTTGTGCCAAGCTGTTTGGGTGCTTGATGAAGAGTTGCACTTCACCTCTACAGACAAGATGGCCTCCTTTGCTGAGGCCAAATGAGAGGAATGTTGGTGCCAAGCGATACGCAATGAGATGAAAGCCATCGATGACAACAACACATAGGAGCTTACCTTGCTCTCACTGAGGCACTAGCTATTGGCCTCAATAGGGTCTTCAAGGTGAAGCGTGAAGCGAGCAAAAACATGGTTTGGCACAAGGCTCAACTGGTGGCAAAGGGCTACGTTCAGTGCATCGGCATCAACTTCAATGAAGTTTTTCTTCAGTGGCGCTCATGGAGTCAATTCGCGTGCTGCTTGCACTAGCGGCACACTAGCATTGGTCTATCCACCACATAGATGTCAAGAGCATGTTCCTAAATGGTGATCTCAAGGAGGAGGTATTTGTCTCCTAGCCATTGGGCTTCATCGTCAAGGGAGCGGATCACAAGGCTATGTGCCTTCGTAAGGTGCTCTATGGGCTTCATCAAGCCCTAAGGGCCTAGAATGCCAAGCTGGATGTCTCAATGGTTTCTCTTGGTTTCTAGAGAAGCAATTCTGAACATGGGATCTACACATGGGCCATGAACGGATTGAGACTCATTGTTGACGTCTACAATGATGATGTGGTGATCACCGACAGCAATAGCAAGAAAGTCACGGCGTTCAAGCTTGACATGAAGCAAATTTTCCAAATGAGCGACCTTGGCCCTCTATCCTACTATCTGGGTATAGAAGTGATGCAAGATGCAACCAAGATCAAGCTTTGTTAGTCTACCTACACCGACAAGCTCTTGAACTGCAGCGGTATGGCAAACTGTAACCCGAGCCAGGCGCCAATGGAGCCATGACTCAATCTAAACAAGATCAGCAACTCGAAACTGGTGGATGCTATGTTTTACCATTAGATCATTGGTGTACTTCGCTACTTGCTACAAACACAGGCAAACCTCACGTATGCCATGGGGTACTTGAGCCGATTCATGGAGTCACCAAGTCAAGATCATCTCATCCTGGTGAAGTGTGTACATCGGTACGTTGCTGGTACGTGTGACCATGGGTTGCGCTTTACTAAGAAGATGGAAGGAAGACCACACCTACTCAAGTTCAATGGCATGGACATGGCGCGTGACATAGACATACACAAGAGTACCGGTGGAGTCATCTTCTTCCTCAATGGCAATCCTATCATGTGGTAGTCATTGAAGCAAAAGGTCATTGCTACATAGCAGCGTCAACAGTGGCATGCCAAGCCATTTGGATTGCTCGCCTAGTAACTAACATGCTTGGTGTCCAGATTGAGGCACCAAAATTGCTGGTAGACAACCAGTCTGGCATTGCTTTGAGCAAGAACCCTGTCTTCTATGACCAGAGCAAGAATATAGACATATGCTATCACTACATCCGGTAGTGCGTCGACGGGAACTAACTTGTTCTCCAATACACCGTGACGGTAGAACAACTAGCGAACATTCTCACCAAAGTGCTTTGGCGCGTGAGGTACTAGAAGCTGTTGGCGAAGACTGGCTTTGAGGTGATCAGCGATTGCGTCTAGGATCAAGGGGAGGAGAAATGTTGCATCTAATATAGAGCGATCACCTTATATCTAGTTATTTCTATTGTTGCTTTGTACTCAAAGTGAGTGTGGAATGTGCCACACGCATCTCTTGGTTAGATGCATGTCAGTTCATGTGGAGGACTGATCGTAGTCCATTCGTGTCATGGGATAGCATGACACTATGTGATCGTGGGCTGCAAGATAGTTTCATCATATGTGGTATGTTTGTGGTCATGGGATGGCACGACTGTGCGTGCGTTCATGCCATCCAATTAGGAGTAGGGTTGTTATTTATATTTCCTTTATAGTTTGATAAATTGAACCTAAAAGGCTGTCACTTGATAGCACCAAAATCTCTCCCTATGTTGAAAATCGTGAGCGTGTAAGCTTATCACCAAAGGAGAATTGCCTGTTTACCTTCGACAACAACCACAGACGACAGAATTGGAAGTTATTGACAATGTGACTACATGAGGATCTCAGTCCATCAACCACAGACAAAAGAATTGGAAGTCATTGACAACGTGACTATGAGGATCTCAGCCCATTGTTTTCAAGCACAACACCTCCGCTTGCTTCTCTCTTAACCACAAACAGTATATTTGTGTAGATTGTTTTATATGCCATTTATCTGACTACATGGAACGACATAAGATGCGATTGTACAAGTTCAAAAGTCCAATATTTGGAACCTCTGCTTAAAAAGAAAAGAAACAAGGAGAAATTGGGATCTTCTACTATTTGTGCTGGCAGAAAGTGCAAAATTCCACTCTCACCCACGATCTTCTGCCCCATACATATACTTAGATGATAAACAAACCTATACAAGTTCTAAAACAGGTGCACCCATCTTTGATTCTAGATTAGGTCACCGGCCCTACCACTACGGCTTACCGGAGCAATGAACCACAAAATGCTCATCCACAAACCACCAATTTCAACGGTCTGAGTATACTTAGGCCAATTGTACTTGCCAAATCCGGCAATAGACACTGAGATTTGTTTTGGCCTTTGTTGAAACCTGAAATGAAATGGCAAAATTTAAACTTCAGTCTCCACTTGAACCGATTTCTAGATGGTCGTCAGAGAAGCAATCTCCACAAAACGAATTCTGACATGTGCAACCAACAATGGAGAGGGATCACATTTACATGGCTCAGTGGAGATACTATCATGGTGTCTGAATCTTTTTTTTTCTACTTTTTATTCTATGATGGTCAATACTAGGAGTGGTAGATTAGGTTTTAATGTGGTTAGACTCACTGTTGATTCAGACAGGAAGCAACAATTTGTGTTACAATAGCAATAATGGTTCAGGCTAGTTGCCAAGAAAATGCAGATATGGTTCGACATCATCACTACAGAATCAAATACCCTGAAATCTTGCTTTATGGTATGCTACATTGCTAATTTGTCATCATTTGAAAGCAACCATTATGGTATGCGAATTGTCCACAAAAGCACTATTTCTTCACCTATGCTTCACTATTTTTAGTGTATCTTGATCCAGCACAAGGAACCCTAGATACTGAGCAAACATATATTATGGCATCTGAAATCCATGATCTCTGCACTTCACCAGTGAAAAGAATGAACATCTTTGGCCTTTGCAATATAGATCAGCAATCAAGCTATGTTGATTAGGCAAGACAAAGGTGCGCAATCGATCAACAGTCCAGCTATCTTGATCTGGTAAGAACTAGGAGTAACAGCCAAAAACTACACAACAAAGGGTAGCTATGAACCTCTGAAATGGCAAAGGTAAAGCAGATCAGATGAACCAAAGTTGCAAGCTGATGCTAGCTACCATAAGCTGATGCTAGTTCATACAATTTTCATCACCAGAAGCAAAACTCCGATGTCTTGCGATTAGTATATGTTTACATTACATTTATGTTAGGCCTAGCAAACATGAACATGACAAAATTTGAAGGAAAAATTGCCGAATTTGAAGATGACAAAACTGAAGAGCAGCTTGCCAAACTGATAACCCAAGAACCAATCCCTGATGAAAGTGTCCCCCCGTATTCCAAAGTTTCCAAGCTATATCCCAGCCTCCGCCGCTCGCCGCGGCGTGCTCTTCCGCCGGCTGCCGTTCTGCCGGAAGCCATTGGATCTGTTGGATTCATCATTGCTGGACCGAGTGCTAGAGCTGTTCTCTTCAATGTCAAGGTTTGAGCTTTCTTCCTCCTTGGGCAGCCTGTTCCTCTTGTTGCCCTTCCCTGCAGAGCTCTTCTCCATTCTTGACGCCTTCGGCTTCAGGCCACCCTCTTCTCCTTCCCCATGTTGGTATTCGGCATCGCCGTCCTCACCCTCGGCTAGATTCTTGGCCTCTGCTTGATCCACCTTGTCAGCAATGCGCTTCTGCGGCCTTCCCCTCCTCTTCCTTGAAGGCACAACCTCCTCACCGCTGCTGCCCTTGTCCTCATGGCTCCTGCCATTGGTGAGCTTCCTCCCTCTGCCTCTTCCCCTACCCATCGTTTCAATCCAGCAGGAGTTGGATTGAACAATTACTGGGTGCAGAAAGATGCTACTGCTGCAGCTGCTTCTGTTATCTGATTGCTTCTTCTTTTTCTTGGAATCAGTTTGTCTGATTGCTTCTTGGAAGCAGAATATTTCACTTCTCAGTGAGTTCTCAGAGTTTGATTTGTGATACTGCAGCAAAAATTAAGATAGAATCTGCAAGAAAAGTATACAAGAACTTACTGTAACAAGATATTGGAACAGTATATTTCAAACTATAAGATATCTTCTGGGGAATCGATTTAAGAATAAAGAAGTGTTCATATTGAGATCCATAGAACTTGACAAGTTCTAACATCAAATATCCCCATTGAACTCAGGTTGGAATACATCAATCAATATAACCCACAAAAGATACAGACGAAAACAAGAAACTACTAATTCATTACGTCAAAAAAAAAGAAACTAATTCAAGAGATGAACCATACCATCCAATAAAGGTGAGAAGAACAAAAAAAAAAGGAAGCTTACCTTATTGCATCAAACCAGGATCTGGCTCAAGAAGCATCCTGCCGCTATCCATTTCTCCCTCCAAAAACAGATTCTTGCTGGTGCTGGAGGGAAGCAAAGTCCTTTGCTACGGATTGGAAGTGATCTTGGATTCAAGACACAAGAAATCCCACAGATCAAGAAGCAATAGCAGGAGCTACTGGCTCAGTAGTATTGGGGGAAGCTGGAAGTTTCTTGGATTAGCAGGCGGCAGGCCACCAGCAGCGGGGGTGCTATGCGGCTATGAAGGAGACGAGTGTGTGGACTTCTGGCTGGGTGCTTGAGCTGCAACAGTAGCAGTAGTCGTAGCCGCAGCAGGGACAGCAGGAGTACACACCACGCGCAGAGAGCCAGCAAGAGAGAGAAGCTTAGGTAGCTTGCTCGAGTTGCTTTGCGGTGTGTGTGTGAGCTGCTTGCTTTTCTGTGGTGCTGTCACCCGCTGCTCAGCCTGGCACTTTGTATACAGTCTACCAACCGTTGAAAACGAGCTGAGCAGCTGAGCTTGCTCCACTGTGATTAGCCTGACAAGAAGAGATTTTTATAAGTAGAGCAAATTACTGTGATTAAGGACTAAGTATTAGTATTAGTAGTTAATCTTGTGTGCTCTTGGGGATTCAAAAGGTGAGAAGAATGAAGAGGATCCAATAATAAGTGAAATGTATGGAGGGAGCTAGACATTTTGAGCGGGTGGTGACCCTCTATCTCTGTCCCTATTGAAAAATCTCTTGCCACCGCCCCCGCCCCTAGCTCTAGTGTCAAGTTTGCTTTTTCTCCGTCCTCAAGTCCTAACAAGTCCATAGGGATCCGATGGAGCCACACACCTGAAGAGCACTAATCAGGTCAATCACCATTAGGAGTAGAAAGAAGAAAAAACAACACTCAATCAACCAAAAAGTAGATAAATTGATATAAATAGAGTACAAATATATAATCTCTTTTATTTTTAAATGCACATGTCCACATCTATTTATCAGAAAACACTTGAATACATTCTTAAGAAATCTAATGCACAGCTAAAATAAAAGCAACAAAAACATGGAGGAGCAAGTATGGTCATTATAGACAACGGAGGAAGAGGAATATGGCCACTACTGATAGAGGAAGTGACATCATGCCAATGGTCGTGCAAAGCAATTACAATTCGGTGAGAAAGTAATCATGTCAGGTTGCTACAGCTAATGAAAGTGACACGCGCCAACTACGACTACGTGCCATTGTTGCAGTGGAGAGGTACCGGCAGCATGACATAAGGGTGGTAGACACGACTCGGGTATAAGGCATAGAGAAGGTGACGCATGATGCAAGCAAAGATGCGATCAAAGTGCATCAACACAAAATGAGGCGTGAGGGATTGGAGAATCAACTAGAATCACTAGATGTTAAAATATGGATGGAAGTGGCTTGGTTGACTTGGCTGAAATAACTTCCTGGGCTTTCACTCTATGATCATGGGCTTTACCATAAGTTTACATGCGCACATACTTTACTTAGGGCTCATGATGAGCATAAGATCAACTCATACTGAGAGCTAAATGATTGTGGAAGTTAAAAATATAATTTAACACTTCTCCCTAATCACAATTTCAAGATATTAACAAAAACGGAAGTTTGATAGAAATTAATTAAACCCTAATTAATTTATTAAACGAGATAAAAATAATTCACCAACCAACCTTTTTATAGCACTAGAAAAACACACCCTATCTAGATTTTATATAAAAAATAAATTCAAATATCAGGGAAAAACAAATCATTAGGTATATATAAAAGTAAACAAGAAAGAGGAATTAATTACCGTAGACTTTACCTATGTTTACCAGATCCGTCTTTAAATCATATAAAAGATTTCTCTACGAAATTCAAAAAACACTATATTATAACTTTAATATATTATCTAATTCATTCTCTCCTCACTGAAAAACCAAAAAACCTTTTTTAACAATAATATCACCAACCTACCACAGACTTAGGCCACGCCCATACTATACAACTGGGCCACATCCACACCATCAGCCCATCTTACTTCTATTTATGTAGTTGCTCCGCTAGGCCTTGCCTCCTCGTGTGCCAGCTCGCTACGTCCAATGGCTTGCTCACGTCTTCTCACATACGTCTTCTCACATTCAGCTGAGACACTCACTGAAAGCCTTAGCCCAACTCCAAAAATATTTAGATACAAACTCTCACAACCTGATATACATCATTATATACACGTGTTTACCGCAATAATTTTAATATAACTTTACTAAATTTAATATAGATTAATTTTAATATAGTATAGTTTTTTATCTTTTTTATTTTACTACGGGGATAGGGGACGGGACGGGGCCTGGGAACGGACCTGAACTGGCTTCACTCGGTGGGGCTAATTTCACCCATTAAGAGCCTCATGTGAGATAAAATGCTCCTATGTATCCCATAAGGAAGTTTTTTTATTGGGATTTGGGTCCTATTGCCAGCAAAGAAAGAAAACCAGGAGCTAGAGCCAAGATCCAACAGGGGTGGTGGTTCTGACCCCAGACTGGATGGATGTGTTTATTTGTTGCTGTTGGCTGTTCGGAATAACTGGTTCTGGGGATTACTGTATTATTATTATTATTATTGAAGCTGATTTAGCATAAATAATTGTACTAAGTGTACTACTTCCTCTGTTCTTTTGTACTCCTAAATTTGTACACTACAGTATCTTGTAGAGTAATTTTGGTCATTGCATTGGTAGGATCTGGTTTCGGTTGAAACAAAACATATTTTCTTAGATTTCCATAAAAAATATTTCCTCTACAAAGCATTATTATTACTTATGTTTTTAAATATTTCCTCTTACAAATCATTATTATTACTTATGTTATTATAAAAATATTTCCTATTATTATTACTTACGTTTTTAAATATATTTTGCAGTTGATTTTTAGATATGAAGTTTGACCAATCGTCTTATTAAATAAAATATGTAAGTATTATTTATTTTGCTATGAATAGTTTTATCATTCAAAAATAATTTAAGCATAATTTTTTATATTAACACTAAATTTTTAAATAAGATAAATAGTTAATAGTATCATGCATTTAAAAATTTAGAGAGTACTGTTTGAGGCTGTGCTAATTGTATGCCTTTCTTTTACGATGGTGTATAAATAGGGGAAATATATAGTGGAAGCCATTTTGTTGTTGGTAACTTGGAAACTATTGAATAAAAGTTCTAGAAAAATATTTTAAAAAACCATACATATAGGTAAGATGATATTAGGGAAGCTTACAAAATTGTATGACCGAATTCAATTTCGTTTGTGAGATATAAAATTAACAAACTTCTATGAAAAATAATATTCCTATTTTTTTGTCTATTTCTTCTCTATTTGTAATTTTATATGCTTCTCTAATATCATCTTTCCTGTATGTATGAATTTTTAAGTGATTTTTTTTGCATGGATTTCACTAGATTTATGGTTTCCACCGTATATTTAACTGTGAGAGTTTCACATAGAATGAATCATTCAGTCATCGATGCACATGTACATTTGACTGTAGAATTATAATTGTTTTGTCTCTACGAGTTAAGAAATTGTATATCATTTATCTTATATCCGTTGCAACGATATGGGCATTTAGCTAGTAAAAATCATGAAAAAACGAAAGTACCCAATTGGGGGAGTAATACAATGTGCAACTAGAAACTACAAAGGCACCAGTCAGCTACCACATAGTTTCACCAGTCAGGTACCACATGATTTCCTAACAAACACTTTTTTCTGCACGTTGTTTTGCTTGTGGTCCTGAACAAATCATGTGCCCTTCATTTCATCCAACACCAGTAATTGGTCAGCATACGATTCCGTGGCAGAATGCATTCATAGCACAAGTGAAGACTACACACCACTTTGCAACAACATGAAAGCAAAGCAGTGAGCCACTGACGGCCCCTTTGCATCCTCCATTAATTTCAGAATTGGGTTCATTTTTTTTGTCAAAAAAAAGAATGATGTTTCAAATCAATTCTGGTCATGGTAAATCAATGGGCCTGAATGACTGATTGCCTTACGGAAGATAAACTGATCAAGAGAGACAAGAACAACAAAAGAAGAGGAGCAGACAATTCATTAGTACCTATGAATGACACAGAATGGGTACTTATTTTGGGCCAACAATGGGCCCAGCCCAACTGACTTGCTTTTATTTCTCCTGCTTGAAGTCAAAGCAAATGACTTCACTGTGGTTAAATGTAGCAAATAATAAAATAAGCCAAATCATAACATATTATCTTACAGAATCATGCATAATATAGAATGGAGCTATCACTCTACTCCTAAAAATTACACTATGAGGGTAGATACCAAACGGATCTTTAGTCGTAAAAGATAGTGCTCTTTTATAATTCAATGTAGATGTATAAAAATCTTTCTTTCCATGTACAATTCAAGAAGGTGAGGGAAAAAAATTCTTCCTTCGGATCAAAATCATCATCTGGAATTGGACACCTGGTGTGGATTTATAGAAGTTACATGACAGATTTTGCCCATTGGAGAGAAGCCATGGTTGGTCCCGTTAATATGTGGACCGCATTGCATATTTGCATGGCTTGGCCTAGAGCAGAGACAAAGGCAGGGGAGTGCCACGTAGGATGGGCAAAAGATACCACGATCCGACGTGGCCCAATGGTGTGGGGGGCGCGCGGATATCGCAGCCAATGGGCGGCGCGGGGTTTGGATATCCCCATCCCGCTTCGTCTCCGGCCGCTCGCGTCGTTCCTCCTTAATTGACGCCTCGGATTCCGGCGTCCTCTCACCGGCCACCTCTTTCTGCTTCGTCTTGTTGCTGTCCTAGGAAGAAGAGAGTAGCACCGGCAATGGCGATGGCGTCGTCAAGCGGGCTGAGGAGCTGCAGCGCGGTGGACGTGCCGAGCCTTCTGGCGCCGTCGAACAGGAGCGGCGGCCGGCTGCCGCTCTGCGCCTACGCGACTACCTCCGGGCGCGTGACCATGTCCGCCGAGTGGATGCCCGGCCAGCCCCGCCCCGCCCACCTCGACGGCTCCTCTCCCGGGTAAGCATTCATAAGCAGTCGATTGATTTAGCGGAGTACGACGACGAAGACGTAGTACGCCGGCGTGCCTGACGACGGCTGCCATGAATGCATGCATGCAGTGACTTCGGGTTCGACCCGCTGGGCCTCGCCACCGTGCCGGAGAACTTCGAGCGGTTCAAGGAGTCGGAGGTGTACCACTGCCGGTGGGCCATGCTCGCCGTGGTAAGCCATGTTTCTTGATTTTGATCTCCGCATGGCATGGCCGCCATGGATGAACTGAACTGAATCGAATGCTTCCGCAGCCTGGGATCTTGGTGCCGGAGGCACTGGGGCTGGGCAACTGGGTGCAGGCGCAGGAGTGGGCGGCGGTGCCCGGTGGGCAGGCCACGTACCTCGGGAACCCGGTGCCGTGGGGCACGCTGCCGACGATCCTAGCGATCGAGTTCGTCGCCATCGCCTTCGCTGAGCACCAGCGCACCATGGAGAAGGACCCCGAGAAGAAGAAGTACCCCGGCGGCGCCTTCGACCCCCTCGGCTTCTCCAAGGACCCCGTCAAGTTCGAGGAGTACAAGCTCAAAGAAATCAAGAACGGTATGCATCCAATTCTTTTTCTTTTATTATTATTATTATCAATTCCTGATGTCAAAGTACTTAAGAACGGAAACAGTAACATACACACGGATGAATCTGTGTGCAGGGCGGCTGGCTATGTTGGCATTCGTTGGGTTCTGCGTGCAACAGTCGGCGTACCCGGGCACCGGTCCACTCGAGAACCTGGCCAGCCACCTCGCCGACCCGTGGCACAACAACATCGGCGACATCATCATCCCCAGAACCATCTACCCTTGAGCTCGGGACGAGGAGGAACAAGGAGCTGGTGCTGATCGACGATGGGTTTTATGTGCCTCCTGTGGTGTCATTTGGTTGATTGTTGCGCGCACGCAGCCAGGCAGCTGCTGGTACCCTTGTAATGTAAAGCTTACGTAGCGGCTACTCTCTTGCGAATCCGTCCATCTTAATTTTGTATCAAACACGACTTCAAACTGGTCTTTGTTAAACTCGATCTCGTACGGTACGGCGATTTGGTGTTACTGATGGAGGACAGGACTACCGGCACGCACGTTTCTGTTATTCAAGCCGCAAAATCGATCACTTATTCCATCGCTCTGGATTTTTTTTTCTGGCACTACACTGCCGTTCAGTGGCGGAGGACGGACTAAAAAGTAAGGTGTGGCTCAACTGCTCAGGGTCTCGCTACAACAAACAAATTGCGGACAAAAGTGGACAACTTTTTTTGACAAAATAACAGATGAACATTAGATCCATTTACAAACCAGGAATCCACAAAGCCAAATATTAATGAATAGAATTTTGATTACACAATCTGATAACATCAAAGTTCCCAATTGCTAAACATGATTAAAGAGAGATTAGAAGGGAGAGACAAATTGGGTAGCACACAGCTCACAAAAAAAACTAGCAAGTCGTCGAAGAAAAGCTACGAGAAGCCAAGGTTGAATTTTTTTTTATCAAATACTACGGGTAACAGATTAGCATTGCATCATGCTTAATTATCTAGACGAAGATGCCGCTAACAAGCCCCCACCAATGCGGGCATGCGGCTATGCGGTGACACCCCTGTGCGGACTTGCCTAGTGGCAACGCGCAGGAGGAAGAAACTGCGGTTTGTGGGTCATAGTTCTTCATGTTAGTACGCAGTGTCATCAAAACTAAGGTGTGGCTGAACCTGAGTGCCTCGCTTCAATAAACAAATTGCAAGCAATTGCAGAGAACTTTCTTTTTTTTTAAAAAAAACAAAAGATTAGACGAACATTAGATCCATTTGCAAACTAGGAATCCACAAAGATTACACAATCCGATAACATTAAGGTTCCCAATTGTCAAAACATGATTAAAAGAAGGAGAAACAAATTGGTAGCACACTACACACTAAAAAACTAGCAAGTCGATGAAGAAAAGCTACAAGATTGGATTTTTTTAATAAAAAAAAATCAAATACTACGAGTAGCAAATTAGCCCCCACCGATGCGGCCACGCGGTGACACTCCGTGCAGACTTGCTTGGTGGCAGTTGCGCTGGTGTCTTGGACAAGTGAGTTTTTTGGTGTCTGGCCTAAGAACTCGATCGCCGTCTCGCTCTCATCCTCTCTCGCTCGTCAGCAGCGCTACATTCATGGCGTCATGGCGTCGAGGGTGGGACAGGCAAGGGGGAGGGGTTTTCGTGCCCTCAGCGAGGTATCCATGCCCTGCCATAATGGCTCCTCCGCCACTTTTAGTACATGCGAATATGTACCACTTATTCGAGTTTTAGTAGTTGATAACAATGTGATGATCGAGACTAATAAAGTTTGTACGTTGAGCATAATTATAGAGTTTGGTCTTGTTCGACTTTTTTTTAATTAATAAAAGGGACAATCGCGCGATTATTCATGTCTGTACGTTGATCACAGTTATATTTTGGTCACGGTAACGGGCTGACGGCCAATGAGAAAGGTAGAACAGAGGAAATTGGCGATGTTGAGGCTGGTATATGCATAGTGTGAGCAACGCGGTTTTGATTATTGGATTTTGACCCGTCTGTAGAAAGATGTGATTGAAATTTTAGGAGGGGGGGGGGGGGGGGGGAATCAGGCAACATGCGTAGAAAGTTTCTGAACAAAGCACCAGCACGACAAAATCATAGTGGAGTTAAAGAAACTAATGGAAACGATCACGTAGTGGAATCAAAGAAACTCAATACCAAGAAAGCAGATTTTAAAACCTTCATGATTTTTGTTGACGAAAGTAATTCGATTGAGTGATGGATCTAATAAAATACCACTACATAAAAAATGCACAAATTGTTATTTTTGTTCCATGAACACAGAACAATGAAATAAATAATCTTTATGTTATAACTAATTGCTTTCACATTGTCTGGTACTAGATCGTCCGTATAGCTTTGGAAGACATGAAAGGCAGTGCGCTTAATTGTAAGTAGACCAACACCACAATAATTTGAAGTAAACACCTCTCATGTTGCTGGACATAATTAGATGGACAACTCAAACTAAATGCACATAATGTTCATCTGCGTACGAAATATAAGCTGTTTACATCAACAAAGCATTATCTAAGAAATCCGGATGAGTTTGGTGCTCTATTTCCCAACTGCACATGAACGCTTAGCTACCGTCAACAATATGATAACTCAACATTGACAACACAGTATCTGATATGCATCGGCAGTAAAATAGCATGTGATGCTTTAAAAACTATAGAAGTATAGCTCAAAATTAAACCTCCTATGCAGAAAAAAAAAGGAAAAAAAACTTTGCATATTTGACGTGCTGGATGTTGGTTTCATGATGAGCACGACAGCATGCACACACCTGGCCTGTATGCCCAAGCTGGTGGCAACCGAGCATATTTCTCCATTCCTGGCTGCTCATCATATGGATGTTCCATTACTTTCAATAATTGACGAACTTCATCATAATCACCTTGCTCAGCTGCATCAATTGCAGTCTGGCAGAGATAGTTCCGAAGAATATACTTCGGATTAACAGAGTTCATGCCAGCTTTCCTTTCTTCGTCAGGAACGCCACTTGACACCAACTTCACAAAGAATAAATATATCATTAGATTGAGGAAGTCCAAATAGCCTCTTTACAATATGTCGTTTCTCAAATCTGTAGTTGGCTATAAATGTTTGAACTATTGAAGCAAAGAGGATCTACCAACATATTGGCTATTGGCAGAATAAGTCAATAATTAAGGGAACTGATTAGCATGCTGATGACACATTAACAATGAATGACATATTATCCAAGATCAACAGTTGATGCAAATTTCAAAACAATATCATCAAATATGAAAATGCTTATAAAAATTTGGAAGCATATAACAGGGAGCAAACAACCACTCATTTCTGCGCCTTTATGACATTCTTTTGTACACATGAGTATTCCAACTTCACAAAATGGCAGGGGTTGACAAGCACATACCCAAACACCAGCAGGCAAGAAAAGGATCATTAATAATATATTGATGTGCTATAACATTATGCCAGATTTGAAAGTGCACTTATAAAATGGAATTAGAGAAAGAAACTGAACAAACGATAACCAAAAGTAAAGCCTACCTCTTCAATGTAAGTTTGTACCCAACTAATCCATGCTTCCTTTCTTTCTGGTCCAATATCCAGGAGTGCAGCTTTAAGTGGAACAAGAAGCTCCTTCTCTGGAATGTTACGGTCTGCTTTGACATTTGAAAGAAGACGGAAAAAGTTCGTATAATCAACCTTATCAACAGCCAGGTTGTTAAGCAGCTTGCCTATTAGCTGCTTATTATACTTGGGTAGACCAAGTTTCCTGGTCATTATAGATTGATACTCATCCATGAACTTTGTCCCATACCTGCAATACACAGAAATCAAAATGCTATGATACGTCTGGACATAATCACGGATAACAATCAACAAAGATTGGACAAAATAATGCACCTCTCCATCACATAATTTGCCTCATCTTTGCTGATAAGTTCAGCAGCTCTCAATGGTGAGGTAAACTGAGCAATATTCCACAAGCCAACATCAGGTTGATTTGCAAAACAGTATCTCTTCCCAGGGAGGTCCGTTGTATTTGGAGTATAGCTAGGATCGAAAGCATCCAAAAAGCCAAAGGGTCCATAGTCGATAGTTAGGCCTAATACACTCATATTATCTGTGTTGAGCACACCATGGGTAAAACCAACACCTTGCCACCTTGCTATCAAGAAAGCAGTGCGCTCTGCAACCTCAACTGCCCAGGCTGTAACCAAGGATTAAAAGGGGGAATACTTAGTTTTTTAAATATCAGTGAAAGAAAATTGCACATAATGATATTTGCCTGCATATTTGTTCGAAGTAAGATCTATCGCTGGAGAGTCCCCTATAGCTGCTTCAAAAGATAAACCTTCACTCTTTTTAATATTTTCAAGATGTGGGTAGTGATGACGTATTGTGTAGTCTGCCAAATGACGAACAATTTCAATGTCCTCCTTGTCCCTTGTAGCATGTATCTGGTATGAACCAAAACGCAAAAAGGACGGTGCTACACGGCATACAATGGCACCTGGTTCCTCCTTCGAATTGCCACTGGTATATAAAGACAAACCATTAGATTTATCATCATAAACAGATGCTAATAGATACAACATAATTACTGAAACCTTCAAAAGGAAGGTTCTGGCAAAATAAGGCAGAAGGTTCTTGTCAAAAAGGGGGAAGGTCCTGGCCAATCAGTGTTCTTTATGAAAAAGCCACTAAGGTAAGGTTAATCAACAGTAGGTAAATGAAAGGGACAATGGAGTTTGTACGACATAGTATCGCAATACAAACTTGATGGAAATCAAGCAGGGGAGCAAAATTATGCACTTTCTTAAAAGAAGGACATGTTATATGGCCCAAGGAAACCTGAAGAATCTTAGAGCAGCTGTTACACGCTCCATTACAGTGGTGGTTGCTGTAACTACACACACTTGTGGATAAAAGCAGTTATCAGTTAGCAGTTGCAGTAATTCGCTCGCATAACGTTGCCGCCAAGAATCATAGTTGAAATAGTGGCAAGGGGGCAATCACTTCAACATTTAGTGCCTACAAGTGCTATGTGACCTTGTACATAGAAAACCAGACAATTTACTTATGTACACTAATGATACAAGATAAATTCCAAATATGATTTCTACATACAATCATGTACTAAAGAACAAGAAAAAAACTCGAACTCACATGTACTGAAAATGAAAACGAACCATCACCACATGATTAGTGCCATTCAGGGTAATTTCTACATCCCCAGCACACCCATCACCGAAGAAGCTGAACAGCCTTGTTCAGCAGCAGGTCCACTGCTACTGCTTATGCTGGTATATATGTGGCTCAAGCAGCATACAGTTAAAAGTTTAAAATAATATCACATTTTTAGAAACACGCTGCCATTATTATTTTTGCCTATTGGCACTGTGCCTCATATTTAGCTTTAAATAATAATATTGAATTATTGATCATCTATCATTCTTTCTATAGAGAGACAAATGCCATCTATTGTTCTTTTTTAATCTTTGTCACCATGTTAGATAAAAGGAAAAAGTATCTCATAACAATGAGATGTACAATTTTGGATATGGAACGATCTATTTCTAAAAGTAAATTTAGAAAGAAAATAGATTGAGCATGATGTAGTTCAGAAAACAGAGATGTCGTGACATACTCATAGAACATATCTCGAACAACAGATTTGCCAGTTTCAACTAGACAAAGAGCACGAGTTGTATGGATGCCTAGGCCATGCATAGCTTCACTGCATAGGAATTCACGAATGCTGCTGCGGAGGACAGCAAGGCCATCTGCAAATCGGCTGTATGGAGTCTTTCCACAGCCCTTGAGCTGCAACTCCCACCTCTCACCTCGAGAGTTGATAACCTCTCCAAGTGTTATTGCTCGTCCGTCGCCCAACTGACCAGCCCATGCACCAAACTGGTGTCCACCATAGCACTGGGCATAAGGTGAGCTGCAGGTAGTTGTTCATCAGAGGGTGTGTTGCTTATTCTTGCGCAACCATATGGAGAGAATATTAAGCATTAGTATTACGCACCTCCCAACCAAAGGACTTGCTCCTGAGAACAGCTGAGGAAAATCAGGTCTTTCAAACCTGAAAGTAGACCAACAAGGATACAAAATGATTAAAAGGAATGGATGACAGTAACAGGGAAGAGAATAATGAACATGCTTCTACGCCAAAAAAAAAGGGGAGACAATGAGAGTTGGTAGGAGATAAAAATGCATCACTCATCTTGATTCATTAACAGGTCACATCAAGATCAAAACCAACTTAAGAAATACATTATTCTTGTAACAAATCAACCAGTACAAAGATCTGGATAAAAAGCAAAACCAACTTGTCATAAACAGTTTCAGCAGTCAGTAGCCAAAAGAAGAAGCAGATAACATGCCAGACATCATACTTGGCTTATCATGTGGCAAATTAAAAAACAACCAGTTTGAGTTGGGCAACACAGAAAAAGAATATTGCATGGGCAAATAATTTCTTGCCGAGTCAGACACCCCAGATCCGAGTTGTATTCACAACACTCCAGTCTAATTCTGAGTTGTATTATGTGCGTCCACTTTTTATGCCACATCAGACACAACACTCCAATTAGGATTCTGACATGAGTGTCCATGACTCCATGTCTGTCTACATATAACACTTTGCTCTGGCGTTTGAATTTTGAACATCTGATTAGTGATCCTTTTCTCTGTGCTAACTTTCTTCAAAAACTTATAGACAAGGTGTATTTTTTATTGGAAAGTTTCGGTAACATTAACTCTAGGCAGCACCACTTTCACCCACACTGCAGCACATGAGCAAAAACATAAAGGAATAAAAATTTCACCTTACTTGTCAGTATTGTGGACATATACCAAAATGTTATCAATAAGTGTCCCTGGTGGGCAAAAGGTAATGATACTAAATCTTCGCACACTGAATACTTAAGTTAGGGGTGCTGTATGGACCAATTCGAGTTTCAGTGCTATCAAGGGTGACAGGTTTTGTAACATTTCTGCAAGTTATACAGACTCAAATTTTCATTTCTTATTTACATCTCTATCCATAACTGACTAATTTTCGATTGAGGGAGATGCTCCAATGCATTGCCAATCATGGAAAGCTAATTATTTCAAATAAAACAGTATCTTTTACTGCATCAGAAAAAGCGAGCTATGCAACGCATCCTGTCCACCCTCATCTCATTTATCCACTGACATCAAGGTGCCCCCAAACCAAAATAATCTAGGGACGGTAAACATAAATGCACAACAACTATAGTACTAGTATTTGGGGCTCACTCTTTGTGATCCAGATCGAGGAGGTCAGCCACGGACTGGGACCACGCCACCAGCTTAGGGTTGTCCACGGGCGCCGAGGGTGACACCTTGGTGTAACAAGCGTGCAGGACCTGCGTCGCCCAAGCAGCACAAAATCACGGCGAAGCAGAAGCAAGCAAGGCACTAGACGAGCCACGAAGCGGGGAGTAAACCCCAGCGAAGCACGCACCTCACGGGGGATGGCGTCGGATCGGGGGTCGCCGGGAAGCTCGAGGACGAAGGAGTTGTCCCAGGCGAGCTCCTCCAGCGCCCTCCGCGGCCGGCGGTTCGCGGCGGTGGAGGCCATGACGCCACGCGTCAGAAGCGGGCCGCGGGGGAGAGGGGGACGACGGAGGAGGAGGGAGGAGAGGGCGGTGGGGAGAGGGGAGGAGAAGAAGAGGTGTGGGGGCATGGCGAGGGAGGAAGCGGCTGCCTGTTTTGCTGCCCAGCGTCTCGGGTTGGATTGGATGGGTCGGCGGTCTCTCTCTCTCTCGGTCTCGGTGGACGCGTGGGCTTGGTTTGGTCCTGGGTCGCGGAGGCAGCGGCGCCACACGTGGGCGCGGCGCGGCCAGCGGTGCGCAACCTACGTGCTCGTCAGCCAGCCGCGATGGATTGGTTGGTGGCGGCCGCCCTCGCCTCGCGTCGCCGTGCCGTGCAGGTGTAGCGAACTGGGCCGTCTCGTCGTAGCGGCCCGCTTGTTCACAACTACCAATGGCGATCGAGCCCAGATGGTGCGCTCCCTTGCCCTTATGGCCTGCCGCCGACAGAACAGTCCTATGGGCCGGCAGTACTAAATTAATCATACTAATGGTCATTCTCAAGCATTCTCCTATTCGAACAAGCCTCAGGCTTTCATCCATCTTTTGCTCAATGATTTATCATCGTTACCAAAATTTCAATTTTAAAACCAGACTTCATTCTTGGGTTTTTTTTATTCTAGCCTATTTTCCAGCCTTAACTTCTAAACTATAATAATACAAATAAAATAATTTTACTCATAAATTATTTTTATTTTTCTACTGCTTGTCAACCTTTGCTCAACCAATGTTCAATGTGCAAGTTTAGGTGACCAACAACTGACACAATGTACTTTGGATTTGCATCGTATTAATACAAGCAGAGGGAATTCTTATCTCAAAAAAAAAAAAAAGATGCACTACTTTGTCCGCCGTCCATTTGTCTAGTTCAAGGTTTGTAGAATAGGACAGTTCAATAATTGCTCATCTATGGCCAGAGAAAAGCTTTGTGTGCACATCAGTAGCCTAACAAAAGCATATCAGGTAACAGGCTCCGGCTAGATGATCTGCCCAGAGTCAGATTCGCCCGGTGGTTTTATCTTGCACTACGCCAAGCACCAACAATTTCTGGCATGGACGGGAGTAGTTTTGTTAATTCAGGGCGCATAAATTCGCTCACCATTAACAATGAGCGTAAAGGTAAATTGAAAGAGTTAGTTAATATAACGTTTAGATGATGTATAAATGGAAGTGTTATAAAGTAAGGGAAATAAAAAAATACTGATTTTAAGATTTAAGCACTAACGATAACTACGAGTTTTAATTGAGTCTTAAAGTGATGTAAGTGAGAAGTGTATGATCGACTGAGTAAAGCTTATCTTTGTTTTGAATGTAATTATCCTGTATGCTCCTTAAGTAAGTTATAATAAAAATGCTAAGAGATGTTTTTTGAAAGAATTAGATGGCTGTACTTATTAGGGAAAAACTTTTTATAGGAGGTGATACTAATAGTCACGTAGAGTCTTTAAATATAGGTTTTGAGCTAGCACATAAAAAGAGTTTAAGTACGGTAGAAAGAATTAGAAGGAGAGAAGGTCTTAAATTTTGCTATAGCTTTTTATCTATTGTTAGCCAATACTTCCTTTAGGAAAAGATAGTCTAATTTAGTGTCCTTTAGTAATAGACAATGTTTTACCCAAATTAATTTTATCCTCAAGAGAAGAGAAGATGGACATGCATATTTGGATTACAAAATAATATCGAGAGAGGGTGTGTTGTTTCTTAATATAAGATTTTGATGTTGCCCATAGGGATAAATAAGCCAAGATTATAAGGACAAAGTTATAGAAAATGAAAAAAGAAATGTTAGTTGTAAATAGTTATTAAAGAGGGATTTTGGAATGAACAAGACAATGTAAACAACATATGGAAAAATATGACAACTAAGGTAGATTCAGAGGTGTTTGAAGTGACTAAAGGTACTAGATGTAAACCTAAAGATACTGAGTGGTGAAACGAGAAAGTTCATATGACTATTAAGGAGAAGAAAGAATGATATAGTCTCTTATACCATGATAGAAGTACGAACAATCTAGATAAGTATAAAATAACAAAAAAAGTCCATAAAAAGATCTATGTTAAATAGGTAGGCTTATGAGGATTTTTACCAATAATTAAGTATGAAGGAAGAAGAGAAAGACATCTATATAATGGCTAGGGTTCATGAGAGGAAGACAAAAGTTGTGCATTAATGATGGGAGAGAGTGAGAAGGATCCTATCAAACATAGATGTCAATAATATTTTAATAATTTATTTAATGGTAATAATGATAACATAAATTGTTAGATAACTCTTTTGATACAACCAACGAACACTTTATATAGAGGATCTAAGAATTTAAGGTCAGAGAGGTATTGTAAAGGATAACGCAGGGTATGGTGATAGGTTCTGATGGTATCTTAATTGAGGTGCGAAAATATCTCAAAAATTTAGCTATAATATAGTCGACCAAATTATTCAACCATATTTTTTAATCGAACAAGATGGCTAAAGAGTATAGAAGAAGTATATTAGTACCGGTCTATAAGAATAAGGTAGATATTCAAAATTATACTAAATATCAGAAAATTAAGTTAATGAGCCATACTATGAAACGTTGGGAGAGAGTTATCGAGTATTATTTGAGAGGAATGATGCAGATCTCCATGAACCAATTTGGTTTTATACTCGAAAGGTCAACCATATAAGCAAATTTCTTAATGAAACAGTTTAGGGGTAGAAGAAGATCCTACATATGGTTTTTATTGACTTGAAGAAGTCTTATGTAAAAACCAAGAAATGTTATGTGATGGGCTTTGACAAGTATAAATTTCTGACAAAGTTTGTTGCTTCATTTAGGATATGTACAATAATATTATGATTAGAGTTTGAACCAGTGCTAGGTATACAGATGACTTCCCGATTAAAATAGGACTACATCAAGAGCTGACTTTAAACCCTTATCTTTTGAACTTAGTCATAGATAAGATCACTAGGGACATACAAGAAGATATCCCTTGTTGTATAACTTTCATTGATAATGTAGTGCTAATAGATAAAAATCAAGCAAGAGTGAATAAGAAGCTATAGTTATAGTAGTAGACTCTAAAGTCAAGAGGTTTTAGACTCAGTAGAACTAAAACTGAATATATACGATGTGACTTCGGTATTCCTACATATGAAATGGGGAATATTAGTTTAGAGGGTAAGTAGTGCCTAAAAAGGATTGCTTTTGCTATTTGAGATCGATGCTATAGAGAGATTGAGATATAGAATCAAAGCAGATGGATAAAATGATGAAAAGCATCGGGCATTCTCTATAATAAGGTACTCTAAAAGCTAAAAGACAAGTTTTATAGAATGATGATTAGGCATGTGATATTGTTTGGTGCAGAATATTTGCCCATAAAAAGATGATATATTCAACAGTTAAGTGTTACAGAGATGTTAGATTTTTGGGCTTTTGTATGTTTTATTTTTAACTTAACCCAATTTACTTAGGAGTAAAAGGCTTTATAACGATAATGATGATTAATGAGCATCAATCTCTTTCATACATGCGTTGGACCTTGTGGTCTAGTTCTTCACCACAAGGTTTTAGAGTCGTCGGCCCGACGGGTTCTCGTGTCGTATTTCGTCGGAGTGAGTAGCCGATGAGTTATCATTATCGCACGTCTCACGCTTTTATCTATTTTATATATCACCCAACGATTAATTTGCTAGCGATCGATCTGGTCACATTGGATTCAGCCTGATACTGTCTCGGTTAGGTCTGATCTATCAGGTTTGTGTCTGACAAGGCTGGTGTCGAGATCTAGAGGACTATGTTAGACATTCGGTCGATAAGCAATTGATGACCTTGCCCATCTTTTTTCATCGTTATGTTCAATCTAGCATCTGTCATTTGTATGTCGTTAGTCTTGGCCTCATACTGTCTCAATTCGGTCTGATCTATCATGCTGGTTCTAATAGTGTCGTTATGGTGGTCATTGGTCTTTGTGACTTCGTGAGGGATTGAATCTCTCTTCACGCTTTCATCACCTACACTATCCGGAGTGTCATCGGTTCTTTAGCCGATAAGTCATTTATTTTATTCCACATATCTATCACCAATGCCTTCATCGGCTTTTCAGCCAATGCTTGAGTGCTACCTTCCTATTGGCAACCAGCCGATAAGGTGAGTCGTATCGGTCCATTGGCCAATTGGGTCGTAGATCCCATACTCTATCTCCTTATCAATTACAGGGTCAAATTGACTGACAAATCTTGAACCTCAAAGACTAAGGACCTACACTAGAGCTAAGCAGGTCTCCCAGTCCCTCACATAATCAAGGCATCGTCTTCCCCGATCGGACCTCCGCGGGCTCATTCACGGTTTTGCCCGATCCGATCGGCCTCTGTGAGATTTGGCAACCAACACCTAGCTCATTGTCTTCTACTCTTCTCTAGTATATATTGCTAGCTATACAGTCTATATGTTGTTTTCCATTCCAAATCCCTCATAGCTCACCAACAACATTTGGCCTTCCTATCGCTGCAACTTGTAAGTCTAGGATTAGTTCCTTTCTTTCCCTCTAATCGTCTCCTAGATCCAATCTCCTATATTTTGTTGATCTTATTTCGAACTTTTGTTTAAATCTCAAATAGATGTGCAAACTATTATCAACTATGTCCATATATTTGCAAAACTTTCAATTTCTACCAAATTTCAATTAATTATCTGCATTCCGATTAATGATTTGGTGGTACCCTCTCCATCCGCCATCTATATTCTATCTTTCACAACACCGGTCTCATCTTCTCCCTTCTCAGCTCTCTCACCTCCATCACTCTCTCAATAGTGGCAACGAGAAAAAGGGTGGTGGCTAGTAGAGCCAACGGCTGCTTCTCCACTCCACTCCCCTTCCCTCCGTCTACTAAATCTGATTGTCCCTCTACTAGATTTGGCTAGAGGGGATGAGGTCGGCGATGTCAAAAGGGGTAACGACAATGGCTGCGACTGGCGATGATGGCTATGAATAAGCTCGAGTGAGGTGAATACACCTATAATGGGCTAAGGAGAGGTGGCTCTACCGCTGGCGAGCTTGGGAGCTCCTCCCCTTCTATCTCTAACACCATCGTACCACAGCCAAGCTCAGGAGGCCAGAACTACGTTGAGGGCTACGACGTTGTTCTCTTGATCCATTCCCCTCCTTACCTCTCCTCCCTCCCTTGCACCCTTACCTTAGATTTGATGGTGGCGGTTGACAACGCTAAAGGGAAGGGGTAGCGCAGTGGAGGAAGTTGAGTAGCAACAAGCCTCACACATAGGAGCTCGTCAGGCCCTGACAGAGAGCCTCAGTGGGCGAAGGGTTCAGCGATGAGCCTTAGCGGTGGAGTTCGGTGACAAGGCTGAAGGGGATAGTGACGGTGATGTTGACCAGGCCACCACGGGTATATGGCATTGACAAGCCTCCTTGAGCTCGTGTCATCCCCATTCCCAACTGCCCCACTATCGCCATCGTGATGACAACTTTGTTGATTTCAACTACATCTCTCTTGCTATTGTGTTGTCCTTTCTTTCTTGATGTGAACTTTTGGGGTACAATTCACCCGATGAGCTAGAGACCGCCAACGAGTTTGAAGCAGTAGAGTAGCAATAATGACCTCTTCTTGGTGTGTTTGATATTTTATAAAATGTGCCTTGAGGATCATATATGTCACCTAGAGGGCAGGTGAAGAGATGTTTCCTAAAATTTCAAAATATGCAGTGGAATTAGACCTTGCTGGACAGTTTGACTATAGAGAAGTTGAACAGTTTGATAGCTATAGGAATCAGTATAACGACAAAGAAAAAACAATATGTGCCCAAATTGTCCAATAGTTGTAGGACAATCTATTCAACACAAAAAAACATAACTTAAGCAATTAAACACGATGAAATATAGAGAAGCTATTTAAGTACACATTCTACAAGAGAAAGCTAGTGATAGATATAGCTAAACAAGCAAGCAAAAATCATTACAAGCATAGAATAGAAAGCGATAAATGCAAGGTGACCGAGAAAAAAAAATGAGACAATGATTTGTTTTCTGAAGTTTAGATCCAATTGATTCTGTCTCTATTGAGGAGCTCTAAAGAGTTAGGTCTCAATTAACCCTTTTTCTCTCTTAGCAACCTTCGGTGTGGCTTCAATTTCAAAGCAACCAAGGCCTAGCTCTATCCCCAAGCTATAATATCCGGTGAAGCTTGCTCTACTAAGCATCCACTAAGATGAAGAAATCACCTATTCTATTCCGAAGACAAGGTAGAATCTTCACAAGGGTTCCTACACACTCCATACCACTTGGTTGCTCTAAGATTACAATTCTTCACTTTCACACACTCTCAACTCAACCTATTGACAACTCATAAGCTTTAAAACATAGAGAGAGAGTTGGGAGAGAGTTTTTCCCTTGAAACAAGAACACAAGAAAACTCAAAGGCTAAACTCTAGTACAATTGATCTTCAATTAGCTCTTGGTGCTATTAGATACCTACTTGGTTTGTTCAGGATGAAAAGAGGTCCAAAAGTCTTAGAATAAGCCAATAGCATTGCCCATTTGTAGCCTCAAACTCCTATACTAGTCTTTTCTTACCATTGCACAAGTCTGCTAGATTTTGTATTGGGTCAGACAGTCTAGTATCGGGCTAGACTATCTATCCCTTTATGCTTTTCCAATAGTTACTGAACCATTAGCCATTGTATCATGTAGGATCGAAACACAAAAACCAAGTCTACTAGAGGGGACGACTGGTAGAAAAATCAATAAACCAATTTTTTAGCAAAAAATAAAAGATCTCTTAAATTGATGGACTAACCTATTGATAATGGTCACCTAAATTGATGGACTAACCTATTGATAATGGTCACCCTCCTGTAATTGGTAATTTGATAAAACTCTTCATAATGAATATAACTTTATTGCATCAAGATATTACTCACCGCCAAAAATCCCGCAATTGGGGAGGGATGGTGGCTCGATCATGCGAAGGCCTGGGAGATCTGCTTAACTCTAGTGCAGGTCCTTAAGCCTCGAGGTTCACGGGTATGCTAGTCAATTTAACCCTATAATTGACAAGGAGAGGAGATGAGATACGTAAGCCAGTCGGCCAGAAGGCCTGCCCGGCTCTCCCTATCAGCTGGGTGCCGATAGAGATGAGTATGCTAGCGCATCGACTAAAAAGTCGATGGAGGTGCGAGAGATAGACACGTGTAACATACTAGAGGGCCTATCAGCCAAAGAGCCGATGGCGCTACCCGCATCCGATGCGCGGAGCGGGAGCCGATCCCCCATGAGGTGACACGGGCCAGCGATCGCAGTAACGACACCGTTAGGACCAGCCTCGATAGATCAGACCTAACCGAGATAGTATGAGGCCGGGAGCTAATGACACAGAGATAGCGGGGGCTCGGACCGAACATGACGATGAGGAAGGAGAGATAAGATGACATCGGCTATCTACCAGCCGAACGCCCGACGCGGTCCTACATCTAAACCCATCAGCTGCACGACGATAGGGGACATGGGGACCTACGTTTAGAATAACTCATCGGCTACTCACTCTGATGAAAAGCCGTAGAGAGACCTATAGGCCTAAAACTCAATCTTCCATCGGCAAATCCGTAGATCGGACCTAACCAATGCAGCACGAGACCGACGACGGCAGAGGGAGTTTGATAGGCCGATAGACCTTGCATGGACGTGATGCGGTACACCTGATCTGACTAATAGTTCAAACCTAAACGATGCAGCCTTGGACAGAATAAAATATATACCAAGATAGTGGCGGGACTTATCCCTTCGCCAGAGATTGAAGTTAACCGATGCAACCCGCGTCGAGAGCCAGAACCCACCGGTAAATACCTAGATGAACTAGGATGGCGATGCGCTGAAGTTGTATTGTGTCTTGATGATCTTATTGATTTCCCAGGGGGTCTATATTTATACCCTGGATTTACAGAGTCCGACGCGTTTACAACAACCATCGGATGTTATCTCTTAACAAAGATAATAGAAAATATCTCTAAAACAATTAACTAAACTAACTAAAACTTTCTAACCATATAGGATACGATTTAACTAAAGATAATACCATGCCATTAATTCCATGGCTCATCCACAAACTCGGTCTTATTTGGATAATCTTATATTCTTAGACCGAATCTTTCCTTGCTCCACTCGATCGGATTCCTTCCTGTAGCAATCGGACCTCCCTTCACTCAAGCTGATCCTTTTCTAACCTCTCCCTAGGTTTGTCTAGGTCTTGTTGTTAAAACTCTTCCTTGGACCTGACTCCATCCAGATAGTTCTCTGTCCTCAAACCGATCCAATCTTCCACTAGTTTGATCGGCCTCTCTATAGTATTGATCGGCTTTGTCCCACGAGCTGATCAGTATTTCCATCGGCCGATCCTGTTTACAGGCTGAATCAAATTCCGGCGTTAACAGATATATTTACAAAGTAAATCACTCCTTTCTCTCAAAACTAAACCCTAGCCTTTTTCTCTGCTAAAAGTTTTATCTCTAGGGCCTCAACCTCTCATCTATTTATACATAAAACTTCCAACACAAAATAGGACTAGAACTCCTAGTCCTACTAGGACTCAACCACTTAATTTTCAAATATAATTTAATTTACCAAAATTGACACACCAACATCCACATATATTTTCAAATCAATTTTTATCAAATAAATCATTCGCAAAGCTAATTGTTTATTACAAAATATTAATCATCACAATGATTTCACATGTCATAAAGGGGCAGACAATCCCGTGGCTCTTAGACTATCCGACAGTGCCTAGGGTAGGACTGTTTGGTCCAATGCTTTTCCAATTATACTTTGAGCAATCATTTGTCTACTTCATAACATGTTGAAGAGTTCGGTACCAGTCCAAACTATTTGGCACACTCTTGTCCCATGGTCTGGAACCACTTGTCCCCAGAGCATCTTCACGTGTCTTCACTCAGACTATCCAATGGCTCCTGGATTGTTTAGCCTCTTGTTAACACCAAAATTTGGTAAACCCAGTAAACAGGATCGGAGAGCAGATTAACTTATGAAAAGAGGCTGATTGATATTAGGAAAGAGCCAATGGGACAAATGAAGATGGATTTGGTTCAGTCGACGATGGAAGATTATCCAGATGAGACCGGATCTAAGGAGTCATGAAAGCCATAGTAGGGTGGTTGTATCTTTGTAAAATATATCTTATAAGATAGAAAAGTTAGTCTTTCTTTTATCTCTAAGATAGATTATGTTATATCATTAGAAAAGTTCATCCCATATTCGTGGGAGATTTATGAGACACTAGGGTATAAATATAGACCCACTAGAACCTTATAAATCATCTTTATAGATCAATATAATCTCAGCGCATCGGCACCCTAGTTCATCTAGGTTTTTCCTAGCGGGTTCTGGCTCTCGACACGGGGCTACATCGGTTAGGTCCAAACTCCAACGAAGGGATAAGTCCCGCTATTATCCTGATGTATCTGCTCTATTTAAGGTTGCATCGGTTAGGTTTGATCTCTTAGTCTAATAGGATATATCGCATCATGTTCGCGTGCGATCTATCAACTTATCGAGCTCTTTTTATTGTTATTAATCTCGTGCTGTATCGGTTAGGTCTAACATACTAGACTACTGATAGTAAATTGAGTCTTAAGTCGATGGGTTTTTACTCTACGTTTCATCAGAGTAGCTAGCCGATGAGTTATATTTACACATAGCTTCACACCTAGTATATCAGCTTTTTAGCCAATATACATACATCGCCTATTAATCTGCTAGCTATCAATCTGGATCTATTAGATCTGGCCTTATATTGTCTTGAATTAGTCCGATCTATCAAGGTTGTGTCTAATAGGGCTGGTATCAAGAGCTAACGGGTTTCGTTCATATCATCAGCTTAGTTAGCTGATGAGTTTATTCATATGCCTGCATCAGACCCATAGCCGATAGCAGCTAATGGTTTCACCCGTTCCCTCCATTGGTACGTCCAATCTAGCTTCCACCGTTTTGGTGTCGTTAGTCTCATCCTTATACTATCTCGGACCAGTCTAATCTATCAAGACTGGATCTAACAGTACTGTTATCAATGGTCTCATCTCTTTAGGAGATCAGACCTCACTGTCTACCGCTTATCGTATATTTATTTAGAGCATTATCGGCTCTATAGCCAATGTATCTTTTATTTTTTCCTCGCTATTTGTCTAAATCATCATTGGCTTTGTAGCTGATGTATGACTGCTACAACCCCTATCGGCAATCAGCCAATACCAGGAGTGCTTTGGACTTATAGCCGATTGCTATCTCAACCCTACCGGCACATCCATCTGATAGTAAGTGTTCGTATCGGCCTATCAGCTGATTGGTATGATGATCTAACTTACAAATTAGAGGTCAAATTGACTAGCACGGCCGTAACTTCAATTAGATGAAGACTCCAAGGAGTCGAAGGACCTGTATTAGAGCTAAGCAGATCTCTCAAGCCTTCGCGTGTTCAGATGTATCGCATCAGACTTCCATCGGTCAACCCAGGGGACTGATTTCTCCACGTGTGAACATATCTTTCGGTACGCCTAGTGGGACCTCGAAGACGAAGGACCTGCACTGGAGCAGCAGATCTTCTAGGCCTTCGCATGTTCGTGTGTATCACATCAGACCTCCATCGATAAACACGGTGGACTGATCTGCGTGTGCGAACACCTCTATTGGACCCAAACTATCTGGTTAAGCATAGGACTGTCCGTTTCCTTGCAACTTCGGTGCAACTTGATCTTCTACCTTTCAAATTTTGATCAAATTTCGTCCACTTCAGATCTTTTTTGCTTTGAGGGTTGTCTTTGCTCACTTTTCAACCTTATAGGACCTAATCCCTATGTGTTGCTCAATAATTACATTAGTCTCTTAATCATTTGTTATTAATTAGCCAAAATGCACTAGGGGCCTACATGTACTTTTAATCTCTCCCTTTTTGGTGATTGATGATAAGCTCATAAAAGATTGAATAATATTTGGTTTTGAATGCAAATGTTTAGTGTAAGGTCTTCCTAAATGTGTGCATACAAACATGTGAAGTAAAATTCATATGCACATATTTTTGAGAATGTGAAAGTGCCCTATCTCTTTGTATTCATGGGGTGCAAAATGTGTCAAGATACCAATTGAAGCAAATTGAATGATACCAATTGAAAATTTCAAAGAAAATTTCAAAGACACACATTTCAATTTTCTCCTCTAATCTTTCTCTCTCCCTTTCATATGCTCAATTGATCTTTCTTTTCATCTAATCTCTCTCCCACTTAGGCATCAATGTACAAAAGTGAGTATAAAATGGATAGATTGAGCAAATAGGATCATTGAAGATATCAAAAAACAATAAACCAAGTTTCAAGAAATCAAACTCTCTCAATCATCCGATAGTATAGTTTTCCATCAAGCAAAACATATTTGGTGCCGTTATACCAAAGTTTTCTTGAAACCGGTTGTGAAGGATTTTTTTAAGTAATCTATAGTTTCCTTTCTCTAGTCATTGGCCTAAACAACAGTTCCTTCGACTTCCACATCTTCTCCAGTTGGCTGATAACCCGAAGCAATTTGTGCAAGATTGTTAGCTTCCATATTCTACTATCTAAGAACATGACTCACCAATGCAATCTTAAATCATCTTAGCAATTGTTGGCACTCTTCATGATACGATTATAAAATCTTATCCTCACACTCATATTCTCCAGATAATTGTTTGATTACTAACAATGAATCCCTCATAATTTCTATTGCATTGGCTCCAATTTCCTTCAATAGCTGAAGTACCTTGAGCACCGCTTCAAATTCTGCTTGATTATTGGTGCAATAGGGCTTAATTGTGAAAGTAAATTCAAAGCTTGCCCCGAGAGGTGATATGATGACCAAGTCAATGCCACACATGTGTCTACATATTGATTCATCCAAAAATAAAGTCCAAGGCACTACCTCCTCTCCTCGTATCCTATGGAATCATCTATCCTATACAATGGAATCGACTATTGCCTGTCCTTTTAATGCTTTAGCCAATTCATACCGTAAGACAAAATCCATCAAAACAAAGATCCACTTTTCAATCCTCACCTTTAACACTAGAGCCAATAGCATATACTTCACCACATCCTTTGTATATCACTGTGCACTCAACTAATAGAAAATAATACCTCAATTTAATGCATGAAAAATATAAACAAAGGCAAAGTTTTTCCACCATGGGATATCTTCTTTTAGCATCTAAAATTCTTCTACTAAGATAAAATAGATCCGATAAATTTACCATCAATTGATAAGTATAACTTGAATGGATTCTCATCGGTGGAACCAAGACTAGTGGGGAATGTAGATATTCGTTAATTTTATCAAATGTCTTTTGTTGTTCAACTTCCCATACAAACTCTCAATCATCTTTCAACTTCACTAATAGAGTAAAAGGCTCGATCCTTCCTAATAAATTTGAAATAAATCTCATCAAGAAATTAATCCAGTCGATCAAGGATTGTAACTTTGTTTTGTCGACTGGTGGCTCTGTATCTTTGATAGCTTTGACACTTCATTAGTTGACCTTGCTGCCTTTTTCATGCACTATGAACCATAAAATTGCCCACCCGATACACCAAAAGTGTACTTATTGGGATTCATCTTTACTCCATATTTCCTTGTCCTCTCTAGCACCCTTTGCAGATCAGATGCACTTGAATACTTTTTGATTTGACCACCACATCATCTATATAAATTTCCACCAATAAGCCGATGAGACCATGAAATTTACAATTCATAACCCTCTTGTAAGTAACACCAACAATTTTAAGTCCAAATGTCATAACCACCTATTCATATAAACCAATGGCTCATGGACACCTAAATGCAGCTTTTAGAACATCTTATTCAGCCATAAGAATTTGATTATATCATGTATTACCACCCATAAAGTTGATAACTTTGTGTCCTGATGCTACATCCACTAGAAGATTTGCAATTGGCATATGATACTCATCTTCGTGTGTAGCTTTGTTCAAGTCATGGAAGTTGACACATTCCCTCAATTTTCTATTTTTCTTTTTCATCAAGACTATATTAAATATCCACTTAGCATATCGGCATGGTATAATAAAATTTGCATCACACAACCCCATAATTTCCCCCTTAATTTCTTCATATAACTCTGCCTTAAATTGTCTTGGAGATTATTTTTATGGCAGATAACTTAACTTGATAGGGAGTCAATGTTGAACAATTGATCAGCTAAGTCCCAGTATCTCATGGTACTCCCAAGCAAAATAATCTCGATATTCCTTCAATAATTTTATTAATTCTCTTTTAAATTTAGAATACAATTTAGCGCTTATAAATGTTGGCCTTGGTTTATCTCTAGGACCTATATCTACTTCTTCTAAATCATCGGCCGACTTAAACCATTGTCCTAATTTTACATCTATATCATTTATGGTGCCATAGAGTAATAGTTGTGAACTAATTCTATTGATCGATTGTATATTATGGTCTGTGATCTTCAAGAAATCCCATTCTCACATGCATCCAGACTGGCATTCAATTCCTTCAATTTCCCAAATTGGTAGATCAAATATTAACCGATAGATCGGTTGGCACAATTTCCACTTGATCTCCCAGCCAGTAGATCAAACTTTGATGCATGGTAGAAGGAACATAGCAATTTGTGTGATTCCAATCCCTGCCTAGGAGTAAGTTGTATGATCATTTTTCTTCAATCACAAAAAATGACATAGGCAAGGTCTTGATTCCTATAGTCAAATCCATATTTAAAAGCCCTTTTGCCTCTGATGAATACCCTTCGAAGTCTTTTAGCTTCATATTTGTCATGATAAGATCTTTAGTGATTTTCCCAAGCTTGCGGTATATATTGTAAGGCATCAAGTTCACGACTGCTCCCTCATCAACTAGCATTTTTGTCATCAGCTTACAATCAACATGTCCTTTGATGTACGATGGTCACAAATGTTGATGCTTGGATTCTTCTGGCTTATCAAATAGCTTGTTGAGGTCACAACATCAATTGAGCTACATATTCCTCACTATTGCCATTATCAAACAATGGCACTTTGTACTCTTTGGGTAAAATAAACACCATATTGATTGAAGTTGATGGTCCCACTTCATTGGTTTTTTTGCTTAATATGCCACTCCTTCCTAATCCTTTTGGGTCGACGGTTGGTTTCCTCATAGCTTCGTTGTTGCTTTGCTATTTGTTCTCAGTGTCATAATCACTATACCCTTTTTTTATTTTTGGTTAAAATTTGACTAGGGCACCACTTAAGGTTTCAAACCTGTTGTCCTTCATCAAATTCTTTATTAGTTCTTTCATTAGTTTATCATCAACCTTTTTGAAAGAATCTTCATGAATCAGCCCCAGATAGTCATAAACTGATGTCCATTTCCTTGATGGCCTATCCTGAATAGGTATTGGCTTGTATGGGGTCCTCCCATGTTCAAAGCATTACGGCCTTCTGTCACTATACTCAAGACAATTGTCAATCAATGGTAGCCTCATCTTCTGATCCTAGTAGAATCAAAAAAATGGGCAATCTCAATGTGGATCATATTGGAACTCCTCTTTATATGGTGAAGCCCGAAGCTCTCTCTCTCTCTCTTGGTGCCTCTAGTATTTTTCAATTAGTTGTGATGAGGCAACCTTTAATTTTCCATAATTTTGATTTGTCCGATGTCCCCTCATATACCATGCTAACCTTGCATATACCATATTTACTCGGAATAGGTGCCCATATGTTTTCATTAGCTTTTTCACATCATCAAATTTAATTCTCTCTTGCTCCATAGCCAATTGAATCTATTACCAAAACACTTTACACTCATTTGTATGGTGAGAAATTCAATTGTGCCACTTGCCGTATGTTTTCTTCTTAAATTCATCGGTTGATGGAATCACATGGTTTGGAGGAAAATGTATTGTTTCTCTTCAAGCAATAGATCAAAAATTTTATCCGCCTTATTTATATCAAAATCATACATTTCTTCTCTTCTTGTATATTTGATCCATGGACATGATATTGTTTTCTTGTTGTTTGTTCACTCTGCTAAGCCAATTTCAATATTAGAATCCTCCTCTCATTCTAAATCTGATGAAAATCTTTGCACTTGTGCAATTTTCCATTGGAACTTTTCCTTCATTGCCCCTCGGAATCGGCTCTAAGTCAACACTTTCCACACCAAATGTGCCAAGCTCTCAAACTCTTGGGAAAAAAAATTTCTCCTTAATGGGAGACATTAATCTTTAGAAAGCTAGCTCAACCAATTACCCATCACTTAGATTTTTGTGGGACTAATTCATTTATCCTTTGACACAAATGTAAGATCTATCAACCACATTTTATGAATTTCAGAAAAAGAAATATTTATGAATTTGTTTTTCCATATCAGCCCATCCTCTAATCAAATTTGGTGGTAAAGACAAAAAATCATATAAACGCCAATCCAAAATCTAACTCTTAAAGGTTCCTCTGACGATGCTTCTCTACATTGAGCTAAGAATCGGCTGATGGGTTCCACCGTAGATATTTTATCTTGCCTTAACAATTTTGAAAAATCTAGCATCCTATATCAGTGAGGCAATAGAAGCCTTAACAATTTTGAAAAATTTAGCAACCTTTATCGATGAGGCAACAGAACCCTATTAAACCAATTAGGGTATGGACGCCGATACATGAAGGTTTGTTTCTCTAGTTTTAAGCCCAACTATTCCCTACTCACTTTGGTTATCCTTGGTGTCCATTCATCGTCTCGTATATTGTCCATTGAATATTGTTGTAAAGGCAATGGCATTGTCCCCTGGTGATCTCTTCACGCTTGACTCCAATCGGGGATCCCGCCATGCTAATTCTGATATCCTCTATATTAGATGGTCCGATGGTAGAGTTCCATTATATTGCCCCCAAAACTGCATTTTTCTAGGAGGAATCAAATTGGAAACCATGTCTCTCTCTATCCCATAAGTTACTTGAGGAACTTATGATGTCATCAGCACTTGTGCACTGGTGACAACATGTGTTGATGTCCTTTGTGGAAGATAAACGTGACCTTGATAAGGTTCTAGAGAAATTGATCCATCCACTCTCTTTTTAATCAGATTTTGGAGTGTGTTCACCAATACCCCGGATTGATTTATTAATGCAAGTTTCATAGCTTTGTTGACTAATTCTTGGTATTATTTCTGCAGACTACAAGGAGCTTGTTGACTTGATTCTCCAAGTATAACTGGTTTTAGGAATTGCATCTTTTAGATCAATCCTTATCATGTCATACTAAATGATTCTATGCACATGGATTTTGAAAATCCTTCATGGATTGCTCCACCTATTGCATATGTGCTTCTCTTAAGCAATCCAAGATCACCGGAATTATGTTGTTGGTTTTGACTTCCTTCCTAGACATGTTGGTTTGAAAAAGATGGTCCCACCGGGTGTACTAAAGGAGCATGTTGACTCAAAAATGGTCCAATGTCTGCTTAGTTCTAGTGCAGGTTCTTAAGTTTTAGCGGATTAAACATGGTTTATAAAAAGTATATCAGATAATGATTCAACACAGATAAAAGTGAAATCATAGTATAAAAAGAATCCATCGGCTAGAACTCTGATGAAAAACTAAATAAAACCAATCAACTTATTAGGATTTACCTTACTTAAAACAATCTAGTAGATTGGGCCTAACTGAGAGAGTAGAAGATTGATAATAATAAGATAAACGCAATGAACCGATAAACTCTATATCAGCGTGATAGATGTACTAAATCAGACTAAGAGATCGAATCAATGTAGTTTTAGACATAATTAAATACATCAAGATAACCAGCAAATACATAAACTTAGCTAAAATATCAGATCAAACTGAGAATGTGTTAACTAAGTTGATATGTTTACTATATGACAAGACATACCTCTTGGTGGAGATTGAACTTAACCAATGCAACCTAACCCGAAGCAAGATCTCATCAAAAACTACGTAGAGGTGATAATGTACTGAATTTTTTTTATTGATCTGTTTGATTATAGGCCCCTAGGCATACATATTTATACCCTAGGTTAAAAAGAGTCCGACACAGTTACAAACAGCCATATTCCAATAAGAGATATTTATAAGAGATATTTACAAATAAGATATTTAAAACTTCCTAAAAAGAAAATAAAATGACTACTCATGTCTATTTATAAGAGATATTTATAAATAAGATTGCTTTACCCATGAATACTTAACTTGTCATGTCTTCATCAAACTTAGCTTGTGTTCAAATCGAACACTTCCTATCTAACTAACGGTGGTGATTTCCTAGTGTCAACAGTTCACGGCATTGTCATTGGCTCAAGTGCTTGCATGTGGATCTTCTCGGATTCTCACTGGTCCTCCTCCTCCTCGCTTCAACTCAGCCTTGGCCCAGTTCAGGCATGGGAGCTCATTGGTGTTGGCACGACATCTAGGTAGGCAATTGCGGCAAGGTGGTTTGTACCTGCATAGGTAAGCATGAAGGTAAGTGGAAAAGAAGCATCGGCTTGGTGTGGTGAGCTATAATGGAATAGAGCCCTTCTTGATGGCTTGGTGTGGATGCCAAGGCACGATAGGGTCACAGTCAAAAAGGGCATCATGGGATCATCCTAGACACGTAGGGAGGGTAGTTGTCATTGGTGTCCTATGGGAGATATGTGCTTCGTCCTCTCCTTCCTATGCACGGCATCATGTGGTCCTAGGTGCAAGGCATGGAAGTCATCGCCTTCACAGTAGAGGAATAGGGCATGGCTCACAACATAGGAAGGTGATGCGTATGATTCACGACGAGGGCACACATGGTGAGTAGCAAGGACATGGTGGTGTCAAGGATGGCAGTGGTTACTTGTACATGTGATTTGTGGTGGCGTGATGTGCACCACAGTGTGCGATGATGTAGGCTGACAAGATTCGTGAGTATGATGTGGCTCAAAAGTCATCAAGGCAGCTTTGGCTTGGTGCTTCAGGTGGTGCGGTGGATCAACATAGAGCTAGAGCAATTTGATGGGTGGTGTGGATTGGTGTTTGGGTCGGGTGCACATTTGACCGAATAGGTTCCATGTATGGTGGAGGAGAAGAAAGAAACATGCTATGGACTGCTCCTCCTGAAAGAGGAATAGGGTGCAAATGTAGGCTGATGAGTTGTAGTAGTGGTTGGACCAATGAGGCCTAGCCCACAAGGATGAGGGGAGGAGGGATGGATATAGATGGTGGGCTGATGTGGTGTCTAGGCCATAGAGGCCTAGGCATCGGTGGGAAGAAAGAAAAAGGAAGAACAGAGAGAGGAGTTGGGCTAGAGGGAGAAGGATGGGTCAACTAAATTGCATAGTGTTCTTTTATTTTTTTCTGGGATTTCAGAATTAGAGTTTTGAGGAGATTCAAAAGGATTTTTGAATTTTAAAATTTTATATTTGAGTTTATAAAATTTTAGAGAATTCAAGGAAACATAATAAAGTGAGTGTTCAAATGTTGTTGAATTAGATTTGATATTTTGGTGGATTGATGTGGGATGAGTTTAAAAGAGAGCTTTGAATTTAAAATTTAACATTTGAATCCTTTGAATATTTTATGAATTTAAGAAAAATCTATGGTACTGGAATTTCTATCATTGCTTTGGATAAGATGGGTATAGAAGAAATTTGGGAAAGGTTGTTTTGATTTAGATCTTGATCTTAGAGATGAAGTTTGACTTTTGATAATTTGAGGAGAGGATGGAATCCAGGGATTTCGAGGAATGTTTGAATTCAAATTAGGCATTAACTTTTTAGTTATATTAGTGAGTGCAATAAACTTTGTTCTAGGCGTTCCACTGTTTTGAATGATATTTGATATATAGTTTTTTTACTAAAATTTTGGAACAGTTTAGTTAGAAGGGGGACTCAGAACCACAAAATTCGAATCCTGGAAATTTAAATTAGAAGAAAACATTTGGGACAAGATTTTGAGTTCATAAGGATTGATTTAACTGAGATATTTGACACTGAAACCTACATTCAAAAGAACCTCAAACTAAAATTTTCTTAGAGTAGATTTTAACGTTAAAATGGAAATCGAGGTGTTACAATAATAGTCAATGTATATTTTAATAAACAACCACACAAAAACTATGGTGTGCTATGAAAAAACTCAAAAATATAGAAAATGACACAAATTTATAATATCTTACAATAAAATTTGCATTTTCTAAATTTCATAATAAGGGCATTTCTCACTTTTATGGATATAGCTATAGTCTTTGAAGAAGAATAGTAATTGAAAGTAATTCTTTCCAACATAAATGTTTAGGAACACAGTTATATATAGCACCAACCTTCATAACCTATTGAAGTAATTATTGCGGTTTGTCTTTAGTAGCACAAGCAGCACAATGCAGAAAAACAAAACATATATAAGAATTGTCCTTACCGAAAGCCGAAAGGTATCAGAACTATTGTCGAGTGGATGCCAGGTCACTAGGAACCAAGATAGACACCGTTTACTAAGGAAGTCTTTGTACTGGTTTGAGAACAACAAAACATTGCGTTTTGATATATTTGATAGGAATAACGCAAAGAGAACTTAACTGAATTAGCCAGCGTAATTTTAAAGTTAGGAAGAATTTTCCCCGCAAGAAAAAAGGTAGAAAGTATTTTATAAAGTTAAACATATAAAACTATGCCTCTGAAAATTCGTATTAGCCCAGCTCCTATTTAGAGCGTCCGTGCTCTTTCGTCGTGGCCAAAACCACTACTATAATATCACCCACTATAATCAATCACACCTACCACAATCAATCACACCTAGGTCATGTGGTCCATCTCCATTATTAAAGGCTGTAGATGGGCTAACGAGTTAATAAATAATTGTAATCACATTTCATCTTGAGAATAAACCTGTAGTCCTTTCTTGAAGTAACTCCAATTTTAGCCATCGGACTTCATTTCCAGAATAAACTTGAAGTTATTTCCTTGGAATAACTCCCATTTTAGCCCTCAGACTTCGCTGTCTAACTTGATTATATTGTGAGTTAGCTGCAGGATCAATGGAAAATATTGAAACCATCACAATAGCTCGTAATTCTTGTTGAGTTACTTTACGGTGCGCCATACCAGTGATAAGAGACGATTAGTATAGATGAAATCTACCCTTCAATGGAATGGGTATTTTTGTAATTGACAAATAAATTGCCCACCATACCACTGGGTAACAAAATCCACATTCAATCGTTGGTATTTTTTTTAAAGTCGTCGTTTGTCGCTGTGAGGAGCGCCGTCGTCCGCCTGCACGAGAGCAGCACCGTCCTCCGCCCGCCCGCAAGAGAGCACAATGGATCACACGGTCATCGCGTCGTGCTCGACTGCTCGTAGCCTGCCGCCTCTGCGTTCACGTCCGACGACGTCCATGCCGGCCATGCCAGAAATCGCCCGGAAATTGTATTAATCCTGCAACTAACTGTGTCTCCAGCGGCGATGGCTACACACGCCCTCTCGTCTGACCATGACATAGGAGTACTCGTCTTGTTCAGGTTACACATCTATAACTGAATTATACACCAAATTGCCTTGAGATTATGACGACGTAATCTGTTTCTGACAAGCTGTCGCTGTCACCTTGAGCTGCAATCCTGAGTCGTATCGTGGAGATTTCCTCCCGATTGCGTGAAGCTGATCATCTTGCAAGTGAGATCAATTGATGCTACTGCTTATGGAGGAGGTCAGCTCCCGTTCGTTAATGAAACCATTCAATAACAAAGAAGCAAGCCAGTTAATTAATCGCTGTTTGATTTCGTTTTGATGAAAAAAGAAGTGATATTCAGGATCTTACTTTCAATCTTGAGCCCACAAGAAAACAAGAAGTGATATTCGAGTTGTTCTCCTATCCTCTCCTCTCCTTCATCTGAACTTCTGAACCAGCTCATGTACAGTAAGCATATACAACCCAATCTAGATGTCAGGATGCATACTGCATACGATTGGTTCATTGCTACCAATTGAATTGATCATATCATCGACTAGTAAATGACGTCAACTCAATGGTAGTGACGCTCCTCCACATGGTCAAAACCGAAAGAAAAAGAACAACTCAAGATCGAACAATTGTACCAAATTCTCACGGAAGATTCAGAAAAAAAATCAAACGACAACTTTTTTGGTTGATGATTACTCGCTGGATCTGGAGTTCCTTATTTTCTTTAGATGAATGCATTGTGGCGGCATTCATGCCAATCGCAAAACTTTGCGTTGTGCTCGTACCCTGCCGCCGCTGCATTCACGTCCGATGAAATCAAGACCAGCCATGCCTTTTGTGGTCCAGCCCTTCCGCAGACGCCAGAGCCGACAGGCTCAGCTCGCAGCAATCTGGAAGTCAAAGCCCTTCCGCCGGAGCCGACCTGCAAGCTGCGTTGCTAGAGGTCGAGGACCTCCTCATCCGCATGGAAGGAGACGGCGGCGGAGTACTCGGCGTCGCGTTCTCGCCGCTGCCGTCCCCAGGATGGAAAGAAACTTGAAGTGTATAAAAAATACAAAAATACAAAAATACCATGATATTTTTCCCACAATACCTTGTACCAGCACATACTACATACTGCTTACATATACTACAAGTATGGATTTCACTAATACAGGGTGGATCTGAACCATTGGACCACTGGTACTATCCATTAGTATAGGATAGTGTGTTGTACCACACAGGAATATTGATTCTCATCAATGATGAGCTACAAAATTAGCTTATAAGCACGGTTATAGAAATGCAAAATTCCTATTTGGCACAGCTGCGTCGTGGGCACGCTTTAGGCCCATAAGGCTGATTAGGCTGGGAGAAGGAGTCGAGAAGACTGATTCCTCCTTATTCTCGTCGTTCCCCTTTCGATAAAAAAAAAACTACATCGTTCCCCTTCTTCTGCTCCCATTCGCCGACATCGAGGGAAGCGCTCACCTCACCATTGATCTGCGGCTTCTGTGCCTGTGCCCGGCCTCATCCTCCGGCCCTGTCTATGATCCCTGGCTGCCCTTCATCCCCTCATCTCCCTCTCTATCTAGCTCAGCTCCTCCGACCATACCACGATGCCCTAGCTCCATAACCCTAGCCGCCAGCCACTTCTCTACCATGGCAACTCTGCCGTCTTCGCCATCGCCACTACCACACGCCGCATCAGGCTTGCGCCAGCTTCTCTAGGGCAGGAGTAGTAGGGGCAAGAACCTGCGATGTGGCCACTGTTGCGGCGGTGAGTAGAAAGACAACGACCGGTGTGGAAGAAAGAAGAAGAGGGATTTTAGTATTAGATGAAAGTTTTTTATTTTTTAATTGAACGTTTTGTGATTTCTAGGATGAAAGTTTTAGATTTGAATCGAAAGTTTTTATAATTTTGAGATGAAAGTTTTAGGTTTGAATAAAAAAATTGAGTTTGAGATAAAAGTTTCAAACTGAAATTGAAGTTTTGCGATTTTGAGATGAATGTTTTCATATGTTTGAATTGATAGAATGTAATTTTTAAGATAAAAGTTTGAGACAAGCTGAAATTTTTGAATACGTGGAGAATTCCGAACCGGAATCAGACTCAGCGCGAGCGGGCGATGCCGCGTGAAGCATGTGCGCAACTTGCGTCGCTAGCGCAGCTGTGCCAATTAGCAGTATGAATAGACTTATATTATTAAACAAGGTTTTCCAACATGGATGCCCTTCAAATGGATCCAATTAACATTATTTCTCGGAGAAGTATATTCGGAATCATGCTGCACAAATCAACCGCAACTTTTGGCGACTGCCATTACCCTTTCTACCATCAGGCCACCACCATGATGTTGTCATGAACATGAAGTCAATCATCTATCATTGTTAGCTCTTCTTTTACCCTTTGTTATCCGCCAACAGATCGTATGCATGAGAGAACATTCCAATTTCCAATCTTAGTATCTTCAAATGTGCTATGCAAATACTCTTTTTGATTAAAAATATTTGATGTTTGACATTTGTTATAGTTTTCATTGCATAACTTTGACTATAATTTTATGTTAGAATAAGAAATCTAACAAAATACTTTTCAAGAACTCTACATATATTGTTATTATGTTTTGAAATTAAGTATTTCAAAATTTATTGTTGGTCAGTTTTTTTTCAAAAGTTTGACTGAAACTCCTCCAAAATATCAAATATTTATGACTAAGAAGTAAATCATCAATATTAGGATTCAATGATTCGACTGTGGATTCAATTACACACTACCAATTCAATCATTTAACCATTTTGTGATTCATTAAAAACTACAAATCAAGAACACATCAAGAACTATAGATAGACAATGTGTCAAAGAACTTACACTCAGCACATCAACAACGATTAGGGCTAGATCTACTCCCAATCGAGCTTGCTGGCGTCGACGTCTGCTCATTGGTGCTCTGCTTTTTGGCCCTTGCGTCCCTGTAGGTGGCTCTTTAGTCCATCGGTGCTCCGACACCCCGTGCTAGATCTAGGGAGCAGAGCAAGCCGACAAGACCGTCCGCTAGTCTCCACCATCTTGTCGTTGTTTGAGCTCTGCTAAGCTTGAGGACCAGGCAACACCCTCCCATCACCGCCATCTATATGCTGTCGGCCTTCCAACACTGGCTTCACTTGCAACTAGTAGAAAACCTAAGTAGGGATTTTGAGATTGGAGGAGGGGAGGGAAAGGGAGGAAGGGGAAGGACCTCCTCTGGCTGCAGCTTTGCTCAATCTAGGTGGGCATCCTCCTATGCCATGCCGCTGGTGAAATATGCGAATGGGAAGAGCAAAGACGATTTGGCGTGGAATACAGGCAAAGAGCGAAGAAAAGGAAAGAGTGCGGAGGGAGAGAGATGGAGGGGAAGAGGAATAGGGGTTCAGTCGTTCCAAATCCCCTTAAGTCTAATCTTAAAAAAATTGGGCTTGCATTATGTGGTGCCGATTAAATTAAAATACAGCTTTGATGGATGAGACATCAGCGCCGGTTTTTAAAAGTGACCAATACTAATAATATCAATACTATTTTTAAAGTTGACAGATGTGATGTTCTTGCAAACTCGTTCTACTTCAATGGTGGATCGTAAGAGACGGACTTCTGCTAGGAGGCCAGAGGCTCATCGTGCACCTCATGGGTCATGGTGCGCCGGTGTGAGATCGCGGCTGCGCTTGGTCCACTACAGCCTCCGCTCCGTCGATGTCGCAACACGTTCGTTTCGTCGGCCCTGGCTTTGCCTAGGCTCCAGCTCCAGTACGCGAGCCGGTCGGAAACGGATGCGTCGAGAGCTACCTCTGTTCTCATGTACCCAAGTTCATCGTGCGGTACTGCACATTCGACATTACTTCCCTTTTGCGTCTCTGCTTCTGTGCTCAGTTCACCGTCTAGCGTGACGACGCCTGGATGACGAGCTAGGACGCGAGTACGTCCAGCGGGTAAGCAGCCGGTGGCGGCTAAGGGACTCAGTGCTACGTCGCCGTAAGCCAGCAAGCTGGAGGCTAGAGCCCTGAGGAGCAGACCAAGCGATCTGTAATTATTCTTGATTCGTGAAGTACGATGTTTTATTTCGAATTTCTGAGGACGGATAGAGTTCGTGATTTCTGGTTTCTAATTTGAGTTGTTTTTCAATGCACTAATATCTCAAAGCATGTCGATAGATTGTAACTGATGGATCAATTCAGTGCTATTTAATCTCTTTTTTTCATGTTCAGATGACATTATTTTACACAGCCGCAACGGCTAATCACTGGAATGGCCTCCGACGCCGCGCTCTATAGCCTCATCTCCACTGCCGACGTCGGCTCCACCAACCAGACATATCCACAAAATCGTTGGCCTACGAAGCTACGAATGCGCTAAGCTATGGCGCCTTGTCGAGCCCTCGGAGAGCTGGGATCATCGTGATTCGTGAGACCCTAAGTAAATTGCTTGAATTAGCGATTCTGGATCCTCTTCCTAGCTAATCACTGGTTTTTAGAGAATATCCTGTTAAAGAATCGTTGGCCCGTTTATCCTGCATACTCGGCTTGCACATCTAAAAGTTAATTAGGTAAGTACGGATAAACTTTAAGTATTGTTTGCCTTATCGCATATGTATGAACAAAATGCTTAAATTAGCAACAAGTAGCCTTCGTCTTCGAAATTATTCATTGTTTTTTTCAGAAGAATGCCATTTTTTCCCTAATCATTTTGCAAGCTCTGTGTGCAATTCTGAAATTAATTTTTTAGATAATGGATAAAATCCGGTCTTTACTTTACTTATTACAAAATCGTAAGTCACATAAATGAAATAAATGACGCTAAAAGCATGAAAAGAAGACCTCTTATACTACCGACAATTAGCAAGAAGATACTACTAAATTAGATAGCGATCGTATTAGCATTTCTCCATCTAAACTTAGCAAATATTTACAGTGCCGTAGTCTCCAATTACTGGCATGCATTATGAATAGACTCATTGTCCTCTTCACATATTTGTAGCTGTGTCCAAAATTGAAGCCAACATGTTGCCATGAAAACTTTATAATAAAAACTATATCACTCTTGCTAAGCCATAAACAGATGATCATACTATCATATGGCTTCTTATCTTTGATTGAAACGCATTAAGCCAACCCCAAACATACGGGCAATATAATTTGGTAACATATCAGCAATATCATTTGTTATTTGTAACAAAAAAGATATAGACCAATTCTCCATAGAAATTTAGCAACAATACAATTAAAGAATAAATATAGAATAGTTTTCTCATGTGAACAAAAACATCATTTGGTACTACCGTTCCAATTTTTTCTTGATAAATTATCCTTGGTTAGTAACACTCCTACCACATAAAATTTTTATTTTGATTGACATCTCTATTTTCCATAACCATTTAATTGTATCAATATGACCATTATTAATCATTGAACGAACGGAGAAGAGCCCACTCTGATGTAAATTCTATCTGAAAGTATCATTATCATCAATAAGATATACACGTACAATTATAACAAGTAATACCAATTGGTAAGATTCTGGCCCACTGAGACGCTACAAAAAGAAACATTTAAGGGGACATAGCTTATAACAGTTTCTATTGTTGCATTTTTCCACTGAACAATATTATATAAAGATGGATATTCATGATAGATTGCCAATCCACTTATTTTATCAAAACTAGTAACCACAAAATAGCCAAAGTTTTAAAACTTGTGTTTAACTTTCATTAAACTCAACCAAAAATGTTTTTTTCTCAAAAATGCACGAGAGCTATGCTTCATTATATTAAGAAGAAAATAGGACAAGAACCCAGTTACAACACAGACCATAAACGTCACATAAAAGTTATAAACACACCGATTAAAGATAGGACTGCCTAAGAAACCCCACTTAAGACCCGGCCATGGAGGCAGTTAGGAAGGAGATTTCTTTAGCCCTTGTCATAGACCAAAGTTAACGCTCTTCTCTAGAGCTTGAAAAACACTAGGAGTCATATCGTAAAAAACACAACAGTTCTAATGGTTCCATATGATCCAAGCACCCAAAATTATAAGAGAGTTGAGCCCACGCTGGACCATACCACTAATTGCTTCATTGACTCTCTCCCCTCAAGCATCAAAGAATTGATCTGAGAGTTGAGAAGCAAGAGAGTGAAGCCCAACCTGCCTAAGAAAAATACGAAAATTGTCTAGTGAAGACATAGGAAGTGAAGAGGTGATTGATATTTTCTTCTTCGTAGTCACATAAATGGCATTGCTTAGGTTTAGGTAGTCCCCGCTTCGCAAGATGATCCACTGTCCAGTAGCGATTATGAGTGACCAACCACAAAAAGAAATGACATTTAGTAGGTGCCCAAGTTTTCCAAATTCTCTTCCAAGGCCTGAACTAAATAGCACATATGAAAAGGCTCTCATACGCATATTTGGCTGAGTATTGCCCACTCGAAGAGAATTGCTAGATGTATTTATCTTTGACATCAACTTGCAGTGTGAAATCTGATAAGAGATCCCAAAGATATAAACATTTAATTCGAACTCCCACTGAAAGTACTCCCTATAGATCTAATACCCAAGTGCGGTTTGTAAGGCCTTCTTGAATAGTGCACCTTTGAATTCTTTTCTTTGGAATTATAGCAAACAAGCGAGGAGCTAAATCAGCAATGAATTGCCCATGGATCCAATGATTGGTTCAAAATAAAGTTCGTGAGCCATCACCTATTTCAGTTTTGAGGGTGATTGAGAAGAAGACTTAGACTTGCGCTGATACCTGTATAGGCAGAGTTGCCCAAGGGCGATGAGGCTTTGTTTTTTTGCAGCCACACTCATCTCATTCTCAATACCCACATTAAATTCTTAAGATTAGAGATACCAAGGCCTCCAAGCTATATTGGAAGGCAAACTATGCTACATGCCACAAGGCAATGGCCACCTTGCTCTTCCTTGCGACCTCGCCATAGATAGCCTCAATGAATTTTATCCACCGCTCTGATGACCCATTGTAGAAAATCCACAGCCATCACTACATAAATTAGCATCCTAGTTAGTACAAACTGCACTTGTACATTTCTTCCTGCTCATGTCATGATGCCTGTCTTCCATCCTAGTTAGTACGAACTGCACTTGTACATTTCTTCCTGCTCATGTCAATGATAGGTTGGATGTGCTCCTTCTTAAGTTTTGCTAGGGAGAGTGGTAGGCTAAGATACTTGTAGGGAAAACTGAAATATCACGGGGGAGCAATTGGTGCGGTATGTCAAGCTCAAATTCACCACATCGAATTGGCAACACATTACCCTTTTGTAGGTTCATCTTGAGTCTGGATGAATCCCCAAATAATTATAGCAAATTCATAGTGATAGCAATGTTAGTAGCATGTGGACGGAGAAACATCATCACATCATCTGCATAAAGATATATACGGTGCTGGATGGCACATCGTAAGAGTGGTTGTGGCAGCCCTTCATCAGCTGTCTTTGACACCATGTACCTTAGTATATCCATAACCAAAATGAAGAGCATTGGCAACAAGGGATCTCCCTATCGTAAACCATGCCTATGGAAGATACAGTTAGCATGAATTCCATTTAATAGAACCTGAGTAGATAAAGTGAAGAGCAACCCACTGACCATGTCTCGCTAAACTTGTCCAAAACCAAGCTGTTGCAGGTCTTTAAGTAAGAAAGGCCAGGCTACACTATTAAAAGCTTTGGAGATGTCAGTTTTTTACTGGAAATACGACAGTTTTAGTGATGAAAAAATCTTGCCATTTGCTGCACCAGCATGAAGTTGTCTTGAATAAATCGTGCCTTGATAAAAGCACTTTGGTTAGGAGATACCAAGTGTTGCAGCTGACTTGGCAATCTATTGGTCAGCAATTTAGTGATCAGCTTGGCAATGCTATGACCCAAATTTATGGGCCTGAAATTCTTAGGCTGCTTACCAATTTCTTTTTCTCAACCAAAAATGTGAATCACCCGTTTTTTAAATAACTTAAGTAAGTATTTGAGTATGAAGGTACTTCCGTTTAAGTAACTCCTACCAAACACCCTCCTCATTTATCAACTTAAACAGCCATGTGCTTAGGAGACACTGGTTTTGAACATCTATGTTTCTGATGATATCCCATGTAACAGGTCTATACTTTTTCTGTGTTCATCACTCTGGCAAAAAAAATCGAAATCTATAATAATCAATTTTTGGAGGACCCCTCTAGTAACATAAAAAAAGAAATTATAAACATAGCAATACTAGTTAACACATAATTACTCAAAACCAAATAACCCCTCACAGTCATATGCTTTTCCTTTTCAACTATTTTTTTCTCAATTCTTTCCTCAATCACTTTTTAATTCTTATTAACTAGCTTCCGGTAGTGCATTAGATTTCCAAGAAATTTAACTGGGAAAGTACATACTTTACACCCGACTAGATGAGTGCTGCCTTTCGCTTTCTTTAGCTTGGCCAAAACAGAAAATCTCACTTCTGTGGAAATTTATTTTAATACCAGAAAATTTCTCAGAGAAAGTATCAACTTAATTTTTTTGGTTCTCTGTATATCATCCTCTATAAAAACTAGAGTATGATATGCATATTTCAAGATAGAAATCCCATTGTCCACAAGATAAGGCACTATCCCAGAAATTTGACCTTCTTCTTCTGCACATTTAATCAGGACAGCTAACATATCAACCACAATTTGAAAGGAATTGGAGACAGAGGATCACCCTGTCTTAAGTCTTTTTTTTTAATGTTAGGATCAATCTTATTATTAACTTTAATACAAAATTTCTCAAAAATACAAGAACTAGTGACTAACATGACGGTACCGTTAGAGCTAATCTTAATAGATCAAATCGAACCGAGACAGTATGTGACTAATACTAACGGCACATAGATGGTAGAGACTAGTGCGGACGGAAGGAACAGATGAACCCATCGACTAGCTAAGCCAATGAGAGAAATTTTCTAAAAATATATATATATTGACTGATAAGGTGATACACTAAGCATAAGGCTATGTGTATAGATAACTCATAGGCTAGCTACTCCGATGAAACATCGAGTAAAGACTTATCAGCTTATCGCTCAATCTACTATTAGTAGTATAGTAGGTCTGTATCTAACCGATATAGCATGAGACTGATGACGATAAAAATAGCTTGATAAGCCGATAGACACCATATGAACATGGTGTGATATATCTGACCAGACTAAGAAGTCAGACCTAACTGATGCAGCTTTAGATAGAACAAATATATTAGGATAATGGTGGGACTTTCCCTTTTGCTGGAGTTTAAACCTAATCGATGTAGTCCCACGTCGAGAGCCAAACCCTACCAGTAAAAAACTAGATAAACTAAAGTGGTCATGCACCGAAGATGTATTGATCTAAGAGTTGAATTACAAGTTTTCATATGGTCTATATTTATACCCTAGGATTACAAGAGTCCGACGTGACGTGGTTACAACAACTATCGAATATTATTTCTTCAAAACATAAAAGGAAAATATCTCTAAGAAAATTAACAAAACTATCAAAACCTGCCTATTTTTATAAAATATCTCCTATATAGATAAAGTATCCTGCCATGACTTCCAAGGTCTCTCCTCTGATTCGATCTCATATGAATAATCTTCTATTTTAATTGAACCTAATGCTTTCTCGATCTGTCCGATTAGCTCTTTCCTTGTATCAATTGATCTTTTTCTAATAGGTTGATTGGCTCTCTAATCTATCTATGGGTCTTAACAAACTTTGGTGCAAATACATGTCCTCCAACTAACAAAGTATGAGGATTCATGTCATTGCCCCTCGAATCGGTTCTGTGTTGGTGGATACATATTCTTCAATAAATCCCTCCCTGTTCTATAAGTTTCATGAGATAGATTTGTTTCTATTAGCAAATATATAGGATCTTGATCAGGCTCTTGAGCTGATAGTTTATCCATCGTCTTCTTAATCATATTCTCTAGTGTATCCACCAATACTCCCAATGGTTTGATGAGTGCTTGATGAACTGCTTCGTTGATCATCTCTTGCGATGGCTTTGGAGGACTCGATTCTTTTATCAAAATAAGTTTTGAAAACTGTGATTTTTGAATCGGCCCTTGTCCAGCCATACTAAAGGATTGCAAATAGAGTTTCTAAAAGTTTTCCATATTCTGCTCTATTTGCTCCCTCTACTCTTCATTCAAATATTCCATTGTCCCTAGAATCACAATATCTTCATCGGCTTCTTCTTCGGACGAACGCGTCTTGACATCAACCTCTTCTTTAGACTTGTTGATGAGAATTCTGACTTCTAATCAGGCGATTGTATAGCCCCGCTGGTCAATTAGTGGAACTCTATCACACCATCTGATGAATGAAATTTAGGTCCCACCGACCAATGAATGATCTTCAGTCCGTCCTATTGGTCGATGAATGAAATACGAGTGTCATTGACCAATGAATGAAGACTTCTGTCCCACTAGGTGTGGCAAAGAGCGTGTTGGTCGCTGAATCTCATGGTGTCCAATCGGGCCGAATAGGCCGATGGAGGTCTGATTAGGGGAGACGATGTCCTGGTCACACAAAGGCTTAAAGATTTACTTAGTTCTAGTGTAGGTCCTTAGTCTTCAAAGTTTGAGAGCGTACCAATCAATTTGACCTTGAAATTAACAAGGAGATAAACCGATGAGTCAATTGGCCAATAGGCCGATCCAAACTATTAATATCGGCTGGTTGCCCATAGGGGTAAAACACTCGTCCATCGGCTGAAAAGCTGATGAAGGCATAGGGATATGACGACGAAGGGAATAAAAGACACATTGGCTATAGAGTCGATGTCATTCTACAATAGGATGACGATCCGAATAAGATAAAGGACCCATGGGCTGTAAAGCCGATAGTGTTCCGAATAGAATATGCGATGGTGCTTCGGGTAAGATAAAAGACCCATCAACTGTAAAGTCGATGAGTAGCAAGGAGTGAGACCCGATAACCCAAAAGTACGAGACCTATTGACTAGCATGACAGTACCGTTAGAGACAGCCTCGATAGATTAAACCAAAACAAGACAATATGAGAATAAGGCTAACCAACAAATAGATGGCAGAGACTAGTGCGGATGGAAGGAACGGATAAACCCATCAGCTAAACTAGCCGATGAGAGGAATTCTCTAAAGATATATATATTGGCTGAGAAGCTGATACACTAGGCAAGTGGCTGTGTGTATGGATAACTCATCGGCTAGTTACTCCGATGAAACATCAAGTAAAGACCTATTAGCTTATAGCTCAATCTACTATCAGCAATTTAGTAGGTCAAATCTAACCGATGCACCATGAGACTAATGATGGTAAAAGGAGTTTGATAAACCGATAGATCCCATGTGAATATGATGTGATTTATCCAATCAGGCTAAGAGGTCGGACCTAACTGATATAGTCTTAGAATGAATACATTAGGTTAATGGCAGAACATACCTCTTCGCTGGAGTTTGGATCTAACTGATATAGCTCTACATCGAGAGCTAGAACCTACTGGCAAAAACCTAGATAAATTAGGTGACGATATGCCGAAAATAGCTTCCAAGGGTCTATATTTATACCCTCGGATTACAAGAGTCTGACGCGGTTATAACAATCATTGAATGTTATTTACTAAAAACATAAAAGAAAAATATCTCTATGGAAGTTAATAAAACTAACTAAACCCACCTATCTTTACAGGATATCTCTTATATTAGCCTATCATGACTTTCATCGCTCCTCCTTATATTCAGTATCTTTTGAATAATCTTATATTTTTAATTGAACCGAATTCTTTCTCAATTCATTCGATCGATTCTTTTCTTATATCAATCGAACTCTTTCCAATAGACCGATCGGCACTCCAATCCATCCATGGGGCTTTCTAAATTTTTGTGCAAACAGGCTACCCTATTACGGAGTAGTGTTTATTATTCTCAAAATAAACTACTGCGTACGTTGAGAACCACAATGATTTCAAGTCTAAGGACTTCATATTAACACTACTTGAGATTTATTAATGACATATAAAATCTCCGTAGTATATTATAGCGGATCTATGTAGTATCTAATATATGTTCACTAACATATATGCTCATATTATCGATTTGGAATTTTCATCCCAGCATCTATAAGACATGATCATCAATATCAGCACTCATAAGCTGATATTATAATCGTATTTGTTTCTCATATGATATATGATTAGTAATCATTTAGAAAGAATAATATCTAAGAAATAAATTAATATATGATAAACATGGTGTATGATATATATAACATAGCTTCATTGCCAGCGGGCTGTCAAGGTTGGAATGCGAGCTGGAGGGCTCTCTTGTGCCCTTGCCCTTGCCTCGTCATGGATCTGGGTCTCTCTGAAGCTGCAGCTTATCTGGTGTTGTGTTCCTCTCATCCCCCTCACGGCACAGGGGCCTCTCCTCAGGTCGTTGGGCATGGCTGCTATCCTGTGAGAAGACCAGAGGTTAGTAAGGTTGGGGCTTCCCTCCCTTCCGCTCGTGCCATCTGGATTGGACCCATGTTTTGGTCATCACCAATTCTTCCTTTCTTGGCATCCAATTGTATTTCATGACAATTACCTTCTCGGCTAATTCGTTTGTTACACTTCAGGTCTGCAGCTGCCACCGCTGAAAAAACCGCATGGCTACTGGATTTTCTGGTTTATTAGCTTCTTATGGTATTCGATTGAAACTAATGATTGTGTTTGTGTTTCATGCTATTTTCCCACTTCCAATTAGCCATGTCCTTTTGTGAGATTTATTTCCCCACTCCACTATTTTTCTTTTACATGGAATACAATTAGTTCTACCTTCTCAGAATTTACTTCCTCCTGAAGATATAATGAGATGCAGACAAGCTGTTGGATGCAGACAAGCAGTTAAACGGAACATGTCTTCTTCTGAAGCGGTTGTGTGTGTACATGATCTCCACTGCTTAATGCTCAGTACGGCCCCCCCCTTTCCTCCCATTTTTATCCATGACAAAAATGCCTGCCCTTCGTTTTTCTATATCAGGTAGGCACATTTAAACGAACTGATCCATGATTGAGGCAATGCATTGAAAGATCATTTTGTTTTCTGCTTATCATTGTAAGGTAAAAATTTTCCTTTCGTCAATTATTATCTTACAGTAACATGGTAGAGATTTTTCTACTGTTCACAAGATTTAACAAACAGTTTCATTCCAAGAAGTTTGTTCTGTTGCTGTTCAAAGAAGTGCCTTCTTCTCCCATACACAACAGCAATGTACAGCTATTCAAGATTTTACGAAGTAATTACCAATTTATTAGAACTCATTTCCCATACATTCCATCTCATTTTCATATCGACCACAGTGCTGTCAACGAGTGTTGTATGAGTATTCAAAGTAAGTTCAATCCGGTTTATATTCTAACTATTTTACAAGTTCCGATTTCCAATAATCCTCAAATATATTAGGATGGCAAGGAGTTCCTCAACCTGTATGCAATACATCTGAGATATTTAACTTGTGTGGGTGCTGATTTATCTTTATATTTTCATTTTATTGTGGAGAGTTGAGATGTCACACTTGATTACTTGCCCACTACATTTTGTTGTCCAAGATGATTACAACATCAAGATTGACATGCAGTCAAGTAGAGAGAAATGGAGTTATTCAAAAGATTTCTACACATAACACATCTTTATGTATTTAGTTGCAATTAATTGCATTAGATTTCTCCACATAACACACACCGTCGAAACCTTAAAAACACAACTCGGCAAAACTTCTTGCAAGTAGATCAACTTTATTACATCAAGATATGTCTATAAAGTATATCTAAAGTACTCATATCTCAACTCACAAACTATAATTGAAGCCTTAAAACAAACCCTAACTTTTTTCTCCTTAAAGTCACGCTCTTTTGAGCTCAACCCCTATCCATTTATATCTATAGATGGCTATATAAAATCAATAAATTCCATTTATAACTATATGGAAACTTCACCTTCACGTGTATTATTCTATAGCTTTAGTATTTCACGTGATCTCTTTGACTGTTTGAACCTCAACTTCTCCTAAGTCTAGTCCATATTCATCATTGGTAATACTCTTGATACCTTAAATAACACCTTCACATGAACAAATACAGAAATCATATCCGAGCACAAATTATTTTTTCAACATGACTCATATTAGCATAAATATAATTCATAATACATATATGAAACATTAGGAAGCCATAATCAATAAACATTAAACATGAAACTCAATTTCTCTATAAAACTAACTCCCTCCTATAGTCTGCTGGACCGACTAAGTCGAACAGCCTGATCCGACCGGCCACCTAGTTTGTCAGACACCCATTTATGGTCTGATTGGCCTGAATAAAAATGAACAACACTTTACCTATCTTTACCAATTGTTCATCATAAAGAAAAAATCTTCACCTTGATAAACACATTGATAACACCACTCAAAATGCAAATTGGTGTTTTATAAAACCAAAGAAGTGTTAAATAAACACAAACGGCTCAAAATATGTGTTTTCAAATTCAATAACAAGAGAAGAAACTCTCCCCATAAATAAATAATAATAATTTTCTCATTTTTTCAATATTTTGGATAAAAAAGCAAAAAGTTGACTAAAGCAACAAAATAAACTATTTTTGAGAATCAATCACTAAACACTTCTTACAATTAAGCACAAAAACCATAAAACCAATATTTCAAAATTCTCCCCCTTTCAAATTGCTCCCATTTTCTTCAAACATGCATTTTGTATATATTTCTCCCACTTTGACAATGAATTCATCAATGATGCAAAAGAGTGAATAAAGAACCGATAAAGTACAAATACCATGATTTCACCCGTACCACTTGTAACCAATTTTTTAACATTCTTCTTTTTTATTATGTTTTAGAGCTTTAATGTGTATCTAAAGCAATCCAAGACCATGTGTTACAAGACAAAAGAAATTAATTGATTAACTAGCAAAAAAGCATGAGTTAAAAATCTAAACATGAATTAATGGTATAACTATCAAAATCAAATTATCACTAAAGATTTACGATTTTGATAGTTTATAATGCTACGTATTCACTTAGACATAGGTTGAACAAAATACCCAATATATATGCAAGATGTGTCTAACACTCTAAAGTGCTTTTTCATAAAAAACTGAACTTTCAATAAATTTGAGCTTTGCTCGTTTTGATATTACGCACATAAAAGAAAATATTCAATTATGTCAGATACATACTTATTGTGATTACTGTTTTTAAGGGTTTGGCACCTTTTATTTTTTTCACCGCGGATACGTCCTTATCGTAAATATTGTTTTTTAAGGATTTAATATCCACTTTTACCTAAGTAAATACAAGTAAGTTAATTTTATTTGTACTTGAGTCATTTATAGAGCATTGAAGGATTGAAAAACTTAAGCAAACATATATACAAGCATAAATCATAAAGTAGCACTAATATCAACATTACATATTTGTTTAATTCAAGTAAAAGAATTATGTGTGATGCATCATATCTCTTAAAAGCAATAAGAGAGGCTCATATAAACAGTATAAGACATACAAGCTATACTAGGGATTAATAAACCTCACTTATATTGCTAGCAAGCATAAGAATATATTAGGGATAAAAGTCAAAGCTCTAGTTTTTCTTACTTTTATTTTTTTTCAGAATTAAAAGCAATGCATGAATAATGAACATGAATGCACCAAAAAGCAAAAACTCTAACATTTTAAAAATGGCATCCAATTGTCAATGATATCATCAAGGTCTAAAAAATGTAATACCAAAACTACTAATTCAAAATATGTGAATTCAAAAATAAATCGATGTTACCTAAAGAGCAATTGTCGTTTCAACATTTTACGTATATGAGAAATATGTTGCCAAAAGATGTCTAGATCTCCATGTTATGTTTAGAAAAAAACATTAATAGGCATATATATATATATATATATATATATATATGAGTAAAACCAATATCAGTTTTGCCTTTCACTAAACAGGCCACCAGTCTATCCATCTTTCAAATCCCGGTCGGACTAGACCAAGCCAGTTGATCCAATGATTATATAGCGGTTGGTCCACTTGGATCTGGTTAGTCCGACTGTTGAACAATGGTCAATACAATTTTTCAAAACCAAAACCTATTTTTTGTCATTAAAATTTTACAAAAGCAATTTCTCTTTTTTTTCTATTACAAGAAGTCAAACAAAAAGCTTTCTTTTCTACAATAAGATCAATGATATTTCACTTCAGAAGATGGTTTAGAAATTGGAGTTTTTGAAGTTAAACCAATTTCTTTTGTTGTAGAAAGACTTGTCATAATTCTAGCACATTTAAACACAGTTTGATTAGGTTTCAGTTTTATCAAAATTTCACCTTTTTTGGTTATATTTACAACAAGTTGGTGATTTGTAAAATAGACATGCTCATCAAAACCTATTCCTCTATAGTGTGTGCTCACTTTAGATTGATTCAAAATCACATTGAGTTGGATGTCTAGATCTCAGCTTCTCCTAAGTCTAGTACTGACTTATCACCACTAATACTCCGGAGGTCAATCCTTACATATGAACTAATCACTCACATAGGGAGCAAATCACTCACATAGAGTACAGTGACCTAATTTTGAAACTGCAGGATCCATATTGTACCACATCCTTCAAATATGTTAATTCTCCATATAAAATGGGTCTTATTTCATTTATTACTATAATTCATAAGTCTGAATCTTCAATACAATTTTCCTTTGGTCACTGCCGGTTGAAACAGTTGTTTTAGATGATATTTCTTAGCATACACCAATCCTATTTCTAATGTTCAAAGAAAATAAAATCACTATAGATCTTTCTTGACGTAATTTAGCTCTGCATATATAAAAAGTCAGCTGCTTTTCAATGCATTTGAGGATTCGGCCATAACCTCAAACAGCTGACCCAACCATTTGTGTACCTAAACAGTTATTACTGGAGTGCTTGCATCCAATTTAATCTTTTTATACATAGGTTAATGAACTTATGCATGGATTTGTTGTTGGTTGTTAACGTACGAGAAAGAATTACTAATTTATCCACTAAGTGGTTCATTGTTCTGTTCAGGACTGATGAACTGATTCATTGCTCTGTTGGGTTATGTTGGGTTATTTTCTCTCTTATATTGACTGCTCTCATCTTCTCATCAGTAGGTCTGCATCTCCTTTGTTTATTTACCTTTATTCATCCAGTGGGAGGAAATATTTTATCGCAGTAGACATTACACATGCATCTTTAGGAGTATTATTGTCACTGCACTCACATCTCTCCCTTTTTTTTTCCAATAACAGAGTAACAATATCTTTGATCAAATAATCTGATATATTGTCTATTGCTTGTATGGTAGGTGATGCCTTGCTAAAGTTATTGGGATAATTGAAAAGATAATAGAGCAAACCTTTATGATTTGTTCATGTGGTGCCTTGGTCATGGCCAAACATGGGAGTTTGACATATTAGTTAATTCTGTCAAATTCTAATACCAATGTAATCGAGAGTTGGCTTTGGTTTCATTGTCTAGTTCGCATAAAATATATGATGTTTAAGTTTTTATTCATTGCCTGCAGAAGCAGACATGCGTATAATATTTTGTGATGTAGTTTGGGTAAATGAAATCGTCAGTCGTGAAACCTATTGATTATAATGGTATGCCTTCAAATTCAATAGCTGGAGAGGCGAAGCGCGCCAATCTTTCCAGTTATTATTACGTGCTTTGTGCTTGCATTGCCATGGGCGCAGCAGCCATCACTGGGCCACTTATTTGTGAGATTGCTCCCTACTATTGACGCAAACTTGGGCCTACATACCGATCTGGGCTGTACCAATTTGCTTCCACGAGCGAGTTGTATGTGATCTGAGGGGTACAGCAAGTTGGGCTTAGGGGTGCCTATGGTTGAGGCCTAATATTAAGCACTAAAATATATTTTCACCCGGGTGCCTCTGCGCCACCCTCAGCCCATTGGGTTCTGCCCTTAGAGTTATATATACACCTTTTCTCTTTCTTTTACTCTCCGATTGATATATATCGTAGAAGAGGGTAGGGATTAAAAGGGACGTCTATGTAAATTGAATATTATAGACGGTTCATGACGAACACCGACGTCTTCCTTAAGAGGCCGCATGTAAAAACATGATGTATGTAGGCAATTGTCTTGAGGCGTCGGCTAGAAAAATATATATATTTACATGGTAGCACGTCGTAGATGGCTATCCATGTAAACTAAATTTTTCAGATGGCACACTCTTAAATGTCCGCATGTAGTATTATCGTTTTTTCTTCCTCACGCTATTAATTCAAGTATTTAACTATATTCACTACCATCAGTTTTCGCATAGACTCTGGTCACTTCCTCCTTAGAACACGGACCGCCAAACATTGGTCACCTCCTCCACGACCACACCACATTTCTTTAATTACCACGATGCTTTTATTTTTCAATAAATAGAGGACAGTGGCGGTTTTCTAACCATGCTCTCCCTCTTTCCATCTCACTTTTCTCCACTTCCTCTGGTAATAGCGGAGTCACTATAGCAGCCATAGTACATCACTACCAACGAGGAGGAGGAGATCATCTCAAGTAGCTTCTTCAATGACACCTTCTCATCATCACTATCACCATTGCCAGGTGAAGTGCCTAATGACGAAGTCAACAATGTCTTTAAGTGATGGTACAGGTCAAAGCTGAAGATGGACTCTAGCTTTGACATTGACAACAACGATGAGAGTGTCAACGACGCTAATGATGAGAAGGAGGGTGATGTAGAAGGGCTCCATGAAAGAGAAAGAGGCTCCCAAGGAGGTGGGCCTTAGCATGGCCACGGCATCGGAGAGGGCTTGTAGCACAACCGAGGGAAAGGGGTGGTCCCCAGCATGAGCGTGGCATAGAAGGGGACCCCAACATGGTCGAGGCATAGGTGGCAGTCCCTAGGGTGGCCGTGGCACCGTTGGATGAGGCAGAGGCTAGGCCATCGGTAGGAGTGGTGGAAAGTAGAGGCAGAAGAGAAGGCATGGGACCAGCCCCTAGCATTGGGTCGAAGATGGGATCAGCCATTAGCACCCTAACATCGTCACCCATTGCTTGTTCTGCCATAGGGCCGGCCATGAGTGCCTACTCCACAACAACAATGAAGATAGTAGGGAAGAAGAGGCTCGCTGCAACTAGTTTAGTTTTTTAGATTATTAATTTTAGGGAAATATTTTCTATAGATAGTATAGGCTAAGAGTATGTCATATAAGCCTAAGTTGAATAACTTGTTTAGAGAAATACTTTTGATTTGTAATATATCACCAAGTAGTACAGGCCTATACCAAGTGGGTCTATTTAGAATGTTTTATAGAAACTAAATCTTTTGTGCAAACTAAATCTCATACAACATAGTATCTTATATTGTTTATCTGTTAATGTTAAAATTTGGTAAGCCTATAGATAGATTGGAAAGATGATCGGTTTAGTAAAGAAGAGTCCGATTGCTATAAGAAAGAAGCCAATGGAACGAAGCGAGAAAGGATTCGGTCCAATTATAGAAGACTATCCAAATGAGGCCGAGTCTGAGGAGAAGCCGTGGAACTCACGGTAGGGTAATTTATCTATGTAAATCGTATATTATATTGATAGGAAGGTTTCCTTATATATTTTTTAGAAAATAATATCTGATGTTTGTTGTAACCGCGTCGGACTCTATAATAACAGGGTATAAATATAGAACCCTTGGAAACCTATAAGATATCAATAGATCAATCCAATAAATCTTTAGCACATCGCCACCCTAGCTTATCTAGATTTTTACCGATGAGTTCTAGCTCTTGACGTGTGTTGTATCGGTTAAGTTTGATCTCTAGTGAAGGGGTAAGTCCTATTACTATCCTAGTACGCTATGCTCTATCTAAGGTTGTATCAGTTAGGTTCGACCTCTTAGCCTGATCAGGTGTATTGCATCATGTCCGCACAAGGCTCACCGGCGTGTCGGGCTCCCTCCTCCGTCGATGGTCTCATGCTGCATCGATTAGGTTCGACCTATGAGATTAGCGACAGTGGTTCGAGCCGGCGCCCTGACGGATCTTCGCATGGCATCTCATCGAAGTGAGTAGCCGATGAGTTATCCTCACCATAGGCCTTGCATTGGTCTCGCGTATCGTCTAATGGTCGATCCGCTAGATATTGATCCGGATGCGTCGGACGCTTACTGTTATTGTCTTAGTTCTGTCCGATCTTTCAGGGCTCACGCCTGACGTGGCCGACGTCGAGATCTAGCGGGTCTCATTCCCCATCGGCTCGAGCAGCCGATGGGTTTAAGTGTAGGCTTGCGTAGGACATTCGGCCGTTAGGTAGCCGATGACCTCGTCTTTTCCTCTATCATCGTCACGTTCGGTCTAGGCCTCCATCATCTTCGTGCCATTAGTCTCCGGCCTCATACTATTTTGGTTCGATCTGATCTATCGAGGCTGGTCCTAACAGCGCCGTTACTGCGGTCGCTAGCCCATGTGGCTTCACGGGGGATCGGGTTCTACTCCACGCTTCGGATGCCACGAGGCGTCATCGGCTCTTTGGTCGATAAGTCTTCCAGTATATTTCACGCGTCTATCTCTCACGCCTCCATCGGCTGTTCAGCTGATGCTCGAGCGTTGCCTTTCCTACCGACATCCAACTGATAGGTGAGCCGGACAGGCCCACTGGCAGACCGGCTTATGGGTCTCATCCTCTTTTCTTGTCAATTGTAGGGTCAAATTAACTGACATGTCCTTAGACCTTAAAACTTAAGAACCTGCACTAGAACTAAGCAGATCTTCCAGACCTTCGCGTGATCGAGCCGTCATCTCTCCCCGTCGGACCTCCATTCGGCCTGGTTGGACCATCCCTCACGAGGTTTGGCGGCGAGCATTATCTTAGAAATATGGATTCTGATTGATAAGTGGATATATAGAAATGTAACTTCTCACAGACATGTGTTCCCAGAATTTTTTTGGGTGACTCATGTAGTTACTGCCTCTAAAGATAATTTGCATATTATTCAAAAAATATAGAAAATTCATATGAAGGTCGATTAAGATTTGCAAAGTTTCACAATGATCCTTACTACATTTCCTGCTGTTTGGTTTGGTTAATTCCTTCGCAACTACTTAATTTTGTATGGATTCTCACTAATTTGTCAAATGTTATTCAAGTTAATAAATAGTGAGGGACCCTTCTAATGCTAAAATTTTTAGTTTGAAGATATCTAACTAAACTGAAGCTAGTAAGGGCCACATAGATATGTTGTGTACCTTAACCGGAGTCCATATGAATTTTCTATGAATTTATATATTATTTAATTTATTATTGCAAACGGCGCATGCATACAATTGCCCATGAAAACGATTTCATGGGCTACTTGTTGTTTTGTCTGTCCATACAAACATTGCGACCGTTTTTGCAGCACAAGCTTACAACAGCCAATGAAACGGTTTTGATGGCAATTTGCTTATGTCGCCACCTACTTAAAATCATTTAGGTATATAAATAGACTAAAGTGGTTGATAGCTTATCGTACTAGATGGTAGTGAAGCAGTAATCTGTCCAAAATCATGAGTGCTGATATAGCATACTAGATCTACCAGTGTTGCTACTGCCCACTTGGCCACCAGTGCCACCGTTGTTGCTTGCTAGATCTGCACTCTTCTTGTGTTGCCGTTTCCCACTTGGTCTACCAGTGCCGTTGTTTGTCACACCATCCACATAAAAGTAAGTTTGCTTGTTGCTTATTAGGGTTTTACTAGATCTACTCAGTTTCTAAGTATAAGGTTTAGGGTTTTGGCTTGCAACATGTAAGATGCCAATAGATCTAGGGTTTCTTAAATAGCATTTAGGGTTTCGACAAGTAGTGGCTTGTATACAATGTTAGTTGATTATTTTATCAAATTTTTGTACAATACTAAATCAATGACATTCAATGTAGCTCGGATAGTTGAATGTCTATACTAATCAACTAAGACATGGTGATATGTTGTTGACTTAATATTGTGTCAATTTCTTGACAATGTATAGTAGACTTCAGTAAGAAAGTTGCTTCGTATGAGAGCTTGTATATAATGTGAGAGTATTATTTTATCAAATTACCGTATAATGGCGGGTCAACAACATCCCCATATTGTTTGAATGCTACAGTGTGTATACTACCGATTAGAACACTGGAGATGTAATTGTGTTATTTTTTTATAATGTTAATTGATTAATTTATCAAAATATCGTATATTATAGAGTTTGATATATCTTACTTGCAGACGACCACTAGCTACCTCCAACCCCATACACAAAACAAGTAGGTGTCAAAATGTAAATTGAACCAATGTCAAATTAAAAATTTATTTACATTATGTCTCTTATAGCTTATTGACCTCTAGTATGGTTAAAACATATATGTAATAAAGCATATAAGCTATATTTGTATTTTTTTTCTATTGGCTCATTTCTTCAGTAACAGCCCGTGCAAAATATATTTCATAGGCAGAGACTAAAGATATTGAATATATTTTTGCAAATAGTTCTTCATGTGCCTATGGCTAGGCGAGTTGAAAAATGCTCGCATAAACAATTTATGCATCGTTTGAATATAGTAGGATATATATTAAAAGCACAAACAGTTGATAGCACGCCAAGACAACCGACTTGGATTGACCTTATCTCCTCGCGGCTTTAGGCCAGCTGCAAATTACGTGTTCATTCCGCGGAAAAGCTAGCTAGCTAGCTGACCATGCATGCATGCACGCACTGCACTGCCTTGTCTGCTACGTTCCAACAACAGCACAGCAGAGCTCCATCTTAAAGGAAAGAACAGAAAACTAGGAGCTAGCGTATTGAAGAAGCACAGTCGCCTTAAGAACAACGCAACCTAAGCAGAACAACAATTGCACACATCAGCTTGAACACATGAACAACGTTTCGGCGAGCGATCAGGCGATGGGACGGTACTACTCGTCAGCTAGATCGTTTTGCCGTGTCGTGTGCTTCTGAATCGTATCTGTCTCGCGAGCTGACTAACTAACTTAGGTTCTCTCTGCAAGCACTAGCAAAGCCCCCCGGTTTATTTCGCTTGTTGCCAATGAATCTTGACGTGTCATATGCGTCCCTCTCCCTCCACCATCAACAGAAATTAACTTTCGCTAGCTCGTCGCCTCGTCAGCTTTTCTGTTTTTTTTCTTTTTGGTTTCTGCGAATGTTAGCTTTTGCTGCATTTCAGCGTTGGCCGTTTGCTCTGCAGTTCAGTGCTGCGCTTGGCACTCCGGACCTTGAGTTCCTCACGCCTTCCGCGCGCGATGCGTCATTATTGTGATGTTTGTTTCTGAAATTTTGGCTGCGACTGCTCTCTCCTTCAGGTTAAATAATCAGCAGATCGGCGACTAATTAAGCTGCTGTACTCACCTTAGTTTCGAGTAAGAGTGAAGTGTTAATTAATTCCTCGAAGCTAGATAGCTGTTTTGGACTAGGATATCTAGCAGCGAGCTGACGGCTTAAGCAGGTATATTCAGATATGCCCACCTATCTCTCATCAGTTTAGTTATTACCTTGTAAATGTTCAGGTGTGATGAGATCTGGAATTCTGAATGTGTATTATTTTCTGTTCTCTGCCCAATCTTTTCTGTTCTATATGTGGGACAGATCACTAATTTAATTATCTGGTGTTAAGTAATGCACCATCACCAGCTACCTGCAAGATATTGTTTACCAAGTTTTAGTCAAGGTGTGATGTTCATACCTCACGGACTGTAAGAAATTCCTGATAACGGTCAAAACTGATTGTTTTAAGGATTTGAAGGTGGCACCACCCTGCGCCCTCCTCTCCAAATTGGTTTCGCAAATAGGACAGATAATTTAATGGAGGATTTATTACCCCACTCATCTGTATAAAATTCGTGGACACATAAAAAAGATTATTAATTTTTTCATATGGGAGCATAAGTCGATACAGTATGATGTAGTTTCCTTCAGAAAACAACATAACATCTCTGTTTATCTTATTGTGTAGAGTACCTGAGTAAGCAAAGAATAATATCATTTTCCTCATCCTATATAGAAATATTTTTTAACCTTTTCAATTAATTTTTGTTTGAGTAAATTCTATAGAGCTGCAGGGATCTTCTGTGATCCCGGATGGTTTTTTTTTCTTTTACATTATATTGGACAGAGAAATGGTCTGATGACTCAGTTTTTTTCTGCTGGCTGAAATTCATGAAGCTTCTTTCAAAATAGAACATGGAGCAAATCAATTCACAAGATTCTTATGAAAAATACATATTGAATTGTATTCATTTGCATTATTTTTGCTTCTTGAATGTATAAAAGCACGATTGTCTGAAATGTTCCATTGCTTAATTTTCTCGTTATCATTTTTTTTGATAGTCCTTGTCGTTTGTGTTAAAAGGTTGCTAAACAATATAATATGGAGTCTCCGGAGATTGCGATCGTTGATGAAACAGTAAGAACTTCTTTACTATGCTTAATTACTATGTTCAGACATATATCTTGTAGCAAACTAATAATTTCATAATCTTAGTTCTATTTTTTGAAATTTACTAATATGTAAAATAAGGCTAGAAGATCAAATGTTTGCTTACTGATCTTTTCAGTTTTTTTTTATATTCGTACTGAAGGTTCCCGACACTGTGGGGTCTGCAGATATTAGGGCATTTGAGATCAGAGTAAGAGCGTATATCTGGTTCTTTTTTTCTACCCCTTAATAGTTTAGAAATACAAGTAAATGTATCTTCCAGCATTTAGATATTTACGTTTATGCTTACATTACTTACGAATGACTGTAATCTTAACTAATTTACCTTTCATACCTTTAGTATCATCTATGTTTTTTATTGTGTTGGAAAACCAAATAGTACAACTTTTATCCCATCCCTGCAGAGGTATAAACCTCCCCACTATTTTAGAGAAACAAATACTTTAAACTAGAACAAAAGCACATGATTGATAATGACAGGACTTTTCTGGTTTATTTGATCTATATAGAGGTATGTACCTCATAATGTTAGGTAAAAAGTATATATTTCTCACAGGAGAATAGACCACAATGAAGATAAATTGTAAGATGAAACAAACGAGGTAGCAGCCCATATAGGAACCACTAAGGAAAGCCATAAAGAGGGCGAACATGAAGATGGTGCCCATCCATTTGTTGATGTTGGTTGCCACAGCATTCTGCTGCTGGTGGAACCCCTGCTGGAAGAACATCATCGGTCCACTGCAACGTTAAAGAAGGCAAACTAAATGCATCTACCTAGCAAAGAATAAAAACAAAATTTAAGAAAATTTATAAATATGAATTGTCGATCCAAGTCCTAGTTATGCGATTAGTTTTGATATCACCCATATGAAAAGCTATTTCTAAAATGGTAAGAAGTATATACCTCTTCATGGAGCAAAACCTAAAAAACATCATATTCATTTTTTTATTATACAAAATAAGTACCTCCCTAAAATGATATCTCTTGAGATTGCTACCTTTTAAGTTGAATATTAAACATTTGTTCTGTTCATTAGTTGCGAATTAATCAAACAATCAACATATCAATATCAACATCAAAATCTTACAGTCACAAATAAATTGAGATAGGTTAACAATTAAATCCAACAAAAACTGAATATCAAGATTAAGATAAAAACTAGTTATTTTTCATGTACCCTATTTAACAAGAAATATTTTAACATTTTAAGTCACTTTTTATTGCTTTCTCACGTGACAATTCTATGTATTCCTTTGTTTCTTCTCATATTATTATTGTGCCTTATAATTCTACTATGCATAGATATTTCTAGAGGTTTTTATTAGATATGCCCAAACCATCTCAACCAGTATTAGATAAGTTTTTTTTAATTGGTGCTACACATAACCAATCACATATATCATCACTTTAGAACAGATCCATTCTTATATTACTATAAACCCAATGCAACATAAACATCTCTACAACACTTAAATATTCAATAGATTGTTTTTTATAGTCTAATATTATATATCATATAACATCGTATATCTACTCACCATTCTATAAAACTTATCTTTTAGTTTTTGGGTATCTTGTTTGCACAGAGAATGTCTTATGTTTTTCATCATTTTATCTACCCTACTTTAATTCTATGGTTAATATTGATCTCAATTAGCGAAAGATATTTTTCATGGGTACTATTTGACCCTCCAAACTAACAATATTATATCTCATATGTAATAGTGCCAAAGTCATATCTTATATATTCAGTTTAGTTCTCCCTACAGTCTGACACCATTATTTCACCTTCCTATTTACTTATGTTTAACTTTTATTGACTAGTACTACATCATTAGCGAAAAATATACACCAAGAGATATCCCCTTTCATATCCCTTATGACCTTATCCATAACCATGTAACAAAGATAAGGGTTTAAAACTGACCCTTACTGTAGTACTATTTTACTCGAAAGGTCTTTTGTGTCTTCATCAATTATTCAAATCCTAGTCTCAACATTATTGTATATATCCTTAATAAGGACAATAAGCTTTACTGGAACTTTATGTTTTTCAAAGTCCACCACATTATATTCCATGGTATTTTGTCATAAACCTTCTCCAATTTATTGAAAATCATGTATAGGCCTTTTTCTTCTCCCTATAAGACTGCATACTTTGTCTTATTAAAAAAATATTTTTATGATTAGCCTTCTATGGATGAAACTAAATTGGTTCATAAAGATCTACATCATTTTTCTCAAATGATGCTCAATAACTCTCTCTTATAGTTTTATAGTATGGTTCATCAACTTAATCCTCAGCAATTAATAAATTTTAAATATTTCTCTTATTTTTTAGACTAGTACCAATATACTTCTTCTCTATTCTTTAGCCATTTTGTTCAACAAAAAATATGGTTGAATAACTTAGTCAATATACTATAGCTAAAATTTATAGTCATTTCTATACCTCGATTGAGATACCATTAGGGCCCATTACTTTACCCCTCTTTGTCCTTTTCAATATCTCTATAATATTAGATATTTGGATCATCCGCAAAAAGCGCCTATTGGTGTCATTAAAAGAGTCATCCAACTGAAATTTTATATTCTCATTGTTACTATTAAACAAATTATCAAAAATACTCTTGCCATCTAAGTTTGATATCATCATTTGTCACTAAGAGCTACTCTCTCATTCTTAATATACTTAACTTAGTTGAAATCTCTTGTCTTCCTCTTAGAAACCCTAGTCATCCTATTAATGTCCTTCTCTCCTTATTTCGTACTCAATCATTGGTAAAGATCTTCATAAACCTGCTCCTTTGCCTCATTCATACCTCATTTTGTGGTTTTCTTTGCTACTTTATAATTCTCTTTGTTGCTCGTAATCCTATCATGATACAAGAGTTTATAGCATTTATTCTTCTTCTAAATAGTTCTTTAGACTTTTTTGTTCTACCATCAAGTATCTTTTGTTTTACATCTACTCTCTTTGGTCACTCTAAACACCTCTGAAACCACTTTCTAAATGCATGTTGTCATATTTTTTAATAAGTTGTTTAGTCATCTTCTTCATTCCAATAACCCTCTTTAATAACTCTTTCCTTAAAGATAACTGACATTTTTTTTAATTTTCACCACTTCATCCTAACAATCTTTGTTTGTTTATCCCTCTAACCATGCACCTGAAATCAAAAGTCAGGCACCAAAAACTTATGTTGAGAAATAACACTCTCTCGGTATTATCTTATAATCCAAACATTCACGTTAATCTTCTCTTCTTATAAGAATAAAGTCAATTTGACTAGAGTATTATCCACTACTAAAGGTAACTAGATAGGACTATCCCTTCATAAAGAAAGTGTTGATTAATAATAGGTCAAAAACTATAGCAAGTCCAAGACCTCCTATACCTCACAATTTCTTCTATCATACCCAAAACATCTATGTGCTATCTCAAAATATGTGCTTATAGACCCTACAAGACCATTAAGGCCTTTTTCTATGAATAGTTTGTCACTAATATGTACACCTAGCTGTATCATCTAAGTATTCCTAAAACTATCTCTTAGCACTCTCATCATAGAGTACATAGGTGTATACACACTAATTACGTTCAAAACCATATCACCAAAAATAAGTTTGACTAAGATAATCCTATCCTCCTACCTTCCCACTTTAACCACATTATTCTTAAGACTCTTATCAATTAAAACTCCTACTATATTTTGATTAACAGTTATCCTAGTGTACCAAAGCTTAAAACCATTATTTTCTACCTCCTTTGCCTCGTAACCTTTCTATTTAGTCTCTTAAATATATAAAATATTTACATGTGTCCTAATCATTGTATCAGGGACCCTAGGTTCTAATTATCTAAATAGTTTCTAGTTGGCTTGACTAGCTTTCTTATCCTTCGCACCACTCGAGTCAAATATGAAGACTCTTCCTTATTTTTAGTACACTCGGGTGGCGATATAGTACACAACTAAGGAAGAGATGACTTGGTCCTTCTTCACTTGACGCTATGTTGAGGTCACGATATGGCATGTCATTAAGGGGTGACGATCTGGTCCTTATCCATTTAACACCATACCTGGGTTTCGATATAGTGCATCACTAAAAGGGTTATGTTCTAACGGTTTTCTCTTGAGTTTCATCTCCATTTGAGTATTTGTGTTTTTATATTGACTCGTCAAAGCTAACACAATCTTTTAGGATAAAACTCTCTCCTTCTTTATCATGGCTTCGGACATGCTATATTGAGATAATATAGACGGAGTTGACAAATTAATTAAACCAAGAATTAAAATTCTAAAATTTTATGTTTATCCTTTTTTACTTTCAAGTGGAGTGGTAATTTAGTTGACACACGTTTTGACTTAACTACTTTTTTTTTGAAGCCAATGGAAGATGTTGAGTCCGTGGGATCAAGCTCTCCATGCAACCCAATGATGCACAATGAGTCATTTGTGCACACCGATGATCAGACCCAACATTTTCCGGGAAGCCCGGAACTGAAGTCCTCTTCAAGAGGAAAGATGACAATGGCACTACTTCTTGGTAAAATATTTTAACCAACAATTTAATCCCCACAATCGCAATTCAACTCTCTTTTTTGTTATTTCGTGGCTAATGTTGTTCGATTTACTAATAGTCCAGTATTATACCGCTGTAACATTGAAAATAAGCTATGATTTTATATAAGATAAACTAACAGGTTATCAGTGCTGAACTTACAAAATATAATTAAATTCTACAAAATTTCTGCAATGCAAAATGGGGGGCACATATAGTGGTTTGATCCAAAAGTAATTAAAATATTTCTGTTACCTAAGTGATTAAGCAGCTCGATTTGACGATGCAGTGAGCTATGGGTTAGCCAACTTTGCATTTTTTGGCGTCGCCGTGGACCTGGTTGTGTTCCACAGGCAGGTGCTCCACCAGGAGAACGCCGAGGCCGCCAACAGCGTCAGCATGTGGATGGGCACCGTCTACATCTTCTCGCTCTTCGGTGCTTTCCTCAGTGACTCCTATATGGGGCGCTACGTTGCTTGCATCGTGTTCCAATTTATCTTCGTTGTGGTATGTAGTCCTGTTGTCAAATAGGTGACATCCTGAAAAATGTGAAGTAAAATATCAAGATCAACTCAACGGTAGAAAATATAATGATATAAATACTGTGTCAATGTTTTAAACAATTAACTATGTAGAAAACGGTGCATATATGCAGATATATTTAAAATACAGATTCCTACGGCTTTTTCATGGTTAGTTTTCACCATACTCAAAAATATATTTATGACTTGGCTTTTCCATATTTAACCGTAACATTTTTATTTGAATAAGCTAATAAATCTTAAATATATTTATATCTTAAAATTAATTCTCTAAGTTCAATATTACAAGCAAAGCATTTGTTAATAGTTATTAAAGTTCAGCCTAGTGTGCTATATCGTGAAAAGAAAAAAATTAGGGTACCAATATATCTGAATTTTCAAAAACTCAGGTCTGAAATAATTTAAAATTTGAACCCATTTAAGCAAAATTGAGTAAGTCTTGCTAAATTAAAAAATTAAGAAAAATCAAGAATTTTGGGTGGAACCATTCATATTGGGGACCGAATTTTCAGAAATTTTGAAAAATATTATGATATAATTATCTTGATTTAAAAATTTATGACAAACAAATAGCTCAAAATTTGATTAAATTGATTTTGAATGAAGTGCTTTTGTCATACTGGTCCTAAAGGCCGATCAAACCACAGGTATGTGCATGAATCTAGGACGGCTCTATATAAACGCGTTTAAACTGGGTCATAGAGACCGATCGGACTGTAAGCTTAAGTGCGGTCGGACCAGCCAACCCGACAGTTCGATCCACAGACTCTAGCGAGGAGTCGGTTTTAGGTTATTTTTATATGTTCTTTATGTATAGGATATACTGTTTGTGTGCTAATTTAATTTAAGCTAGGTAGAACTTATGCTCGGATATGGTTTTCTTGTTTCTATATGTGCAAGTAAATCTTGAGACCTCAGGAGTGTTATCGATGATAGATCAAGAATCAACTTAGAAGAAGTGTTAATGTCTAGACGATTGAGAGATTACATTGGATACTAAAAGCTAAAGATCAACGCACGTGGGGTGAAGATACTATATAGCATATAAGAGGCATTGTATGTGTATGGAAATTAGAATTAAATTCAGAAAGAGTATAAATTTGGAAATATGGAGTTCAAATTTATAAAGAGATATGATGTAGCTTTTGTGTAGCCACTTATAGGTATAAATAGAGAGGTGGTCTTGGCCTTAAAATATGGCTTTAGAAGAGAAAAAATTAGGGTTAGACTTGTTGCTAGTTTTTTTAAAAGTTAAGAGAGAAGTATTTTGTATGTACTTTGTAGATATCTTGATATAATAAAGTTTCATTAACTTTTGAGATTTTCATCGAGATCGTTTTTCTCTGGTTACAAGCGATCAAACAAGCATCTTAGTGATTGTCGGACCAACGACAAGAAAGCAGTCACACCGACAACAACAGAAGGGTGGTCAAACCAAAGACATTCAGAAAGGATTAGGATTTCAACTATAATAAGATCAACTTCATCAATCAAAGGTAACTTTTAATTCTAAAAAAAATTGATTTTTCATAATCCTATCATTCACCCTTCTTTATAGGCTTGGTTCTTATGTTCGATCCTACAAGTGATATTAGAGTCTTATTTTCTCTTTTTAAACATTACCGATATTGAGATTTAGCCATGGTTGAATGATATTCAACCAAGTCGTATGTTTTTTATGGAGTCACTACATTTTGAAATTTTTAGATTAAGATCTCTAATTCTAGATGATGATGATTTTAAGTCTTGTGAAATTTTCTTTTCTGAAATTTATGCTATTAGAGATGTAAATATTGCTACACATACAAGACTTGATAATGCTCTTTTTAAAATCAAGGAATTGAAATCGTGTTATGCTCTTGATAAAAAAGTCTTTTAAAGAAATACAAAGTTGCTTTTTATACACGTTCCATGTTTAATACTTTGAGTGCTAGAATGCTTAAATAACTAAAAGATATTATTATATCTAAAATATTGCCAACGTGTGCTTTGAATGAGATGAAAGTAAAAGGTACTATAGGTCGTGTTGAGTACATGGAGGATATAGTAAAAGATCATGAAGTGCTTTTTTTTCAAAGTATTGTAAACAAAAAGATGTTTTGGTTGGTTGTGAAAATTGTGCTAATCTAATGAAAAAGGTTTTTTATTTGAAAAGTTCCTTACAAAAATTTTCCAATGGTAATAAGAACTGAATATGATTTTAGAAGACAAGATTTTAATGCACATGATTATTTTACATCTCATTAACCTGCTAGTTTGAGTATCACTAAAAAGGGTGAGATTTTGAGAAAACCAAAAATTAAACAAACCATCTTTAAATCTCTAGAATTATGTCATCTCTTTCATCAATATGTAAAAAAAACTAACTTTTTGATTTCAAATCTTTGATTGTTTTTTATGATAAATGGAAAAAGAAAGGGAAAATTACTTTTATAAAATTAAAGTGGAAAAAAACATGCTTTAATCCAAGTGGATCGGTCGGACCAACACCGACCAGTTGATCAAACCCACCGGCGGTCAAACTGGCTATTTACTAGCAGTGAGACCAGCACTCTAAATTCTATTGACAGTATAAAATTAGGTGCTTCTAATCTGGTGTCTTATTACTAGATTTCTAAATTTCTTTTGTCTAACCCTAGAACTAAGGCATGGACGTTTGCTTTTGTGTAGGCTCTTATGGCAGAGAAGGAGAATGTGTGTATTATGGACTCCGGTTGTTCGTGGTACATGATGGGTGATGAAAGTTAGTTCTCCTCCCTCAAAACGGCATCAAGGAAAAAATTGATTATCATTAGAGATGTTTCTACAAGTTACTAGATTTGTCAAGGTAAGTGATAAATATATTTTGAACAATGTAGCTTTGGTTAAAAAATTAAAATATAATTTGCTTTCAATTTCTCAAATTAATGATGAGGATTATAAATTTAGATTTAAGAAAACTAGGAGTAACATTCTTGATTCTTCTAGAAATTTTGTTTGGGGAATTTATTTTTTATGGAATAGTTTTTAGGATTGAATTTTAAAGTGTTGTTTCATCTTAGATCACATGTCTAGTTGCTAAATTTATAAAAGATTTCATGTTTTGGCATTGAAGGCTAGAACATGTTGGTTTTAATCAATTAACTAGAATAAGTACTTTGGATCTTGTTTGTATATTGCCTAAACTTAAGAATGATCTTGATTTGGTTTGTTCACCTTATCATCATGCAACTTCTTCATATACTCCAATTATTTTTGTGATGATGGATGCACCTAGATACCTTTTACATATGAACACTATTGGTCTGGTTGGAGTGTAATCTGTAAGAGAAAAGTGGTATGTGTTGGATATTGTGGATGATTTTGCTCAATATTCTTGGGTTTTTATGGAATCTAAAGATGAGGCTTTTGGGTACTTTTAAAATTTGTATTCTTGCTTGGCCATTGATCGTTCTAGATCTTTAAAAACTATTTAAAGTGATAACGGTGGTGAATTCAAAAATACTTCTTTTGAACAATTTCACAATAAAAAACGTCTTCAACATCAATTTTCATCTCCACATGTTCCTTAACAAAACTTTGTGGTTGAAAGAAAAAAATGTTTTTCTATTGCTTGGCCTTCTAGAAAATAACCAAATATTGCTCAATCAACTGCTAAATCTGAATATATTACTTGTTATCATTCTTAGATTCTTTACGACTTTAAAAGATTATAGTCTTACTTTTGAGAAAGTTGCTTTCTATCACGATAATACAAGTGATATTAACATTGCTAAGAATTTTGTATAACACTTACGTACTAAGCTTTTACTTTTTGAGAGATCAATTTGAGAAGGGAGATGTTGAATTGAAGTTTATTGATACTAAGTTGTAATTAGCATATATTTTTTCTAAATCTTTGGATTCTTCTCGCTTTTATTTTTTCAGAAGAATTGGGAATTCATCATCCTTTTGGCATATGTTGAGAGGAGTTTTTGCAATTCTTGTTGCATACATGTTTTTATTTATTTTTATTTTTATTTCTTTTTTATTCATGTTTAGTAACCTGTATTTTTGAAACAATAATAAAAAATAAAAAATTAAGAAAATAAGAGCTTTTATGACTAAGTGAGAATTTTATACAAGCTAGCAATACTGTTTTGGTCACTGGTTTAGCTGTTATGAATTTCAGCTTTTATATAAATCTTTAACATTGCTTTTATGGAAGATGATGCATGATATTTAATTCTTTTGCACGAATTAAATAGGTGCAATATTGGAGCTAGTTTTGAAAGATTTATAAAATTTTATTCCTCAAATGCTAAAAATACTGCAAGTGCAATAAAAAAACCAGCTAAAAATAGATACTAAATGCTTATAAATAGTACTTTAGACAAGAACGTATTTAAGATGAGAAAAATAATGGGTTCAAAATCCCTATACAATAAAGATGTATCTAGAATAATTGAGAGATTTTTATTTGTGATATTAAAAAGAGCAAAAGGCTCATATAAAAAATAGGCCAAATGCTCTCAAGTTGATCGAGCTAGCTTGATCTATGGAGCTATGGAGGCAACTATTCCACTGAAAAGGTCAGACCGTATATATGGGTGTGGTTGGACTAGCTAGCTTGACGGTTCAACTATTCCACTGAAATTGGTTTTTGGGTTGTTTTTATTTTTTTCAGTGATTACTTGATGTATAAGGCATCTATTTACTAATATAAGTCAAGTTAAAAGTTTTTTTTATGTGTATGTGAGTTTTTAAGTCTTAGAGTGTTTTCAATCGAAAGACGACTTAGTAGAAGTTAATGTCCGGATGATCTAGAGATCATGCCGGATAGTAAAAGTTAAAGATCTACTAATTGCTAAAGATTATAGAAGAGCGGTCACATAGAAGATATCAGAAAGTTTTGAGATTTCGATTATAGTAAGGTTTAGAGATATTTTAATTTTGTAAAAAGTTTTTTCATTTTTTAGTAATTCTATCCTCATTCCAACTTGATGTTTGTGTTTGATTATATAAACATTAATATTTATAAACGTCATATGTTTATGTGGCACATGATGAACTAGTAAGTGGTGAAAGAGAGTTATTTCGTGTAGTATAATACCCGTCATCAGTTTGTACACTACAAGCGATCGACGTACGTACGTCGTGGTAAACAGCATAGTGATTCCCGGTATATAAGCATCATGCGTGCAGTGCAGCTGGTTTACAAAGTCTTACAACTAGTTAAGCTGGTGATGAGAGCGGCGGCGGGTCGCCGGCCACCGCTGGGCATTGCACGCACGTACGCGTGCGCCTGGCTACTCCGTGGCGGTGGTGAAGGTGTGCTTGCCGGATCTCTCGGCGGCGTGGCCCGTCTTCTCGACGCGCTCGTCGGACTCGGCCTCCAGCTTGCTGTCCTCCTTGCGCTCCTCCGCCTCACGCTTCTTCATCGGGTCACCGGTCGTCGCCTTCTCCACCTGCAATTGGTGGCGATTCTGATATGTCAGCGATGCTCGACAAAACGAGAATGATTGCGTGTTGCATGTACCACGTAAAGTACCTTCTCGCCGGCGGTGGCCTTGGCCCTTTTGGACACCGGCCTTGGCGGAGGAAGCGGAGTCCTTGGCCTTGGCTTTCATGCTCGACATTCTCTCCAACTAATCAACACTCTGCTCTGCTCGATCAATCGATACGTGGAGCTCTTGCTGTGCGGCCTCGATCTGCAGCGACCGTGCCTGTACTGGTGCTATGTTTTATATGCAGCACCACAGTGTGGAGGGTATCAAGCGGCGAACAATGCGTGCCACGGACGTGCGTTGAGAGGTTTGTCTTAGTTAGCTACTCCCTACTTAATAATCTAAGAAATGATATTAACAAGTATCTGTTTTAAGAAGTACTATTAATAAATACAACTTTTAAAAAATACTATGGTATAAGCTAATTTATCAAAAATACACATTTCACAAACCAGAGGCTTGGATGATTAAAAAGTTAACATACATCCAAAAATTAAAAAAGAAGCAATTTATAAAGCAGAGAATTAACGCAAAAGAAATAAAGGAATCAAGTGACATTTGGTGCGTCCACAAGAGCCAAACGGGAAGAAAAGCAAGAAAACAAAGGAAAACGGAATGCGGCAGACGAGACTGGGTAAGAAACAAGCTCAGTAGAGGGGGAGAAAGGACGAGGAGGTGCTGGAGTCGCCGCAGCCAAGAGCGTCAGCAAAGAGGACGATGAAACATTACCACAATGGCTAGATCTACTTGCTCTGATCTTCGCATGTAGAGCGATTGGACCAGGTGAAGAGAGGCACATAGAGGGCGAGCGAGTTAGCTGATAAAGATTCAATATGATGTGTCAGAACATACAAAGTATTAGAAGATCTACTTAGTTTTAGTGTAGGTCTATCAGTTTTTTTGAGTCTTCGGGTTGTTTAAGTTACGAACATGCTAGTTAATTTAACCTCTAATTAACAAGTAAGACAAAATAGAGTTAGATCATCGAGCCAATCGGTCAATAGACCGATACGAACTTGTGCTATCGGTTGAAAATGCAAAGAGAGTTAAGATAGATATCATTTGTGAGTTCGATGTACTCCTGTTATTGGCTGGTTACCGATAGGGACTATAGCACTCATATATCAGCTAGTAAGCTGAAGACGACATAAGCAAAAAGTAAGGAATAAAATAAAGGACTCATCGTCTGTAGAGCCGTTGACGCTCCGAATAGAATATATGATAAGCAGTAAAGAGCGAGGCCCGGCCTTCCAAAGTAACAAGATCTAGTAACCACCAATGATAATACCATTATAGCCAGCCTTGATAGATTGAATCGAATCGAGACAGTATAATGCTAACTCTAACGGCACTAAAATGGCGGGAGTTAGATCGGATGTACCGATAGAGGGAACAGGTGAACCCATCGGCTGCTATTGGTTGTAGGTTCGATGTAGGCATATAAGTAAACTCGAACAAAAACTGCTAGATCTCCATACTAACCCTATTAGACATAACTTTAATAGATCGAAACTAACCAAGATAGTATAAGACCAGATCTAATAGAACAAGATTGATCGCTAGCAGATTAAATGACTATATATAGAGAGAGAGGTTGGAAAGTCTGGACATTACTTTCTAAAAACAAAAAGAAACTCTCTCTATGAAGTTAACAAAAATAACTAAACTTTCCTATCATATAATATATATTTTACAAAAATACAAACATCCTATCATGGCTTCCAGGACTCCTTTTCAGATCCGGTCTCATCTTGATCAACTTTTATTTTCAACTGAATCGAATCCATCTTTATCCATCCGATCAGTTCTTTCCCTATATCGATCGGCCTCTTCAATCCTATCTACGGGGTTTTCCAAATTTTGATGTTAACACATGCCCCCCAATTTCAAAGTATGAGGACTCATACTTTGAAATTATCTTCTTTAGGCTCCCATGACTCTGAAATCTCCTCCGTTGCTTCTTGCAATTGACTTTCATGAGACAATACTATCTACATCAAATGTGTTAAGCTGTCAAACTATTGTGAAAAAACATCCTTCTGATGTGACTTGATAATCGTTGGAAGGTCAGCTTTGCTAATAGTTCATCGTGTAAGTCCAAGTTGTAGCATCAGCTTCATATATTGCGAAATTTTTGAATATATTTCAAAACCGATTTCTCCTCCCTCTGCTTCATCGTTATCAAATCTATGAGCCGCATCTCGTGCATCCCCATAAAGAAGTGCTTGTGAAATTATTCTTCTAGATTTGCCCATCCTCTGATTGAATTTGACGGCAACGATGAAAACTAAGTAAAAGCCGATCTAGATAGTGACAATAAAAACAACCTAACTCTCAGAGCCTCTTCTACCAATGCTTGTCCGCAATAAGCTAAGAATCAGCAGACATGTTCAACTGTAGACATATTATCTTGCTGTGAAAACTTGGAGAAGTGTAGTGTCTTATATCAGTGTGGTAACGGTACTCTATCAAACCACTTAGGGTATAGACGTCGATACATGAAATTTTCCTCTTTCGATTTCAAGTCAAACTATTCCTTCATCACTTTAGATATCTTCATAGTCCAGTCATTGTCCGCATCATGTTTCCTCTCAAGCCAAATATAGCCATCGGACCAATTAAACATCGATATCTTTGGACCAATGTTTGTTGTTGTATGAACTGGTGGCTCTTGAGTAACTAATCCATCCACTCTTTTCCTTATCAAGTCCTAAAGCATACTTATCAACCCTCTAGATTAAATGATCAGTACGTGACGTATAGCTTCATTAACTAATTCTTGGATGGATTTCTATTGATTTAAAGATACAGGTTGAGTTGGTTGATCGATCAGAGTTGGTCTTGAGAATGAATTCTTCTAGATCGATCCTTCTTACATCATTCTAAAGGATTAGAAGCATAACTTCTCAAAATCCTTCATAGATTCCTTCACCTACTACCTCTATGTATCTATCAAGTCTTCCAATGCAACCAGAATAATGATATCTTTATCAATTTTTTCATCAGACGAGCACACCTTGGCATCAACCTCTTCTTCAGACATATTGATTAAAATTCATCACACCATGCGTGCCAAAAGATATGTTCACGCGTGGAGAAATCAGACCAAGCAAAGAGAGGCGCCAAGCGGGCGAGCGAGTTAGCCGATAGAGGTCCAATGTGATGCATTCGAACACGCAAAGGTCTAGGTGATCTGTCTAGCTCTAGTGTAGGTTCTTCAATTTTTTGGAGTCTTCGGGTTGTTGGAATTACGGATGTATCAGTCAATTTGACGTCTAACCGATAAAAAAGACAAATAGAGTTAGATCATCGAGCCAATTGACCGATAGCCTGATATAGACTCCTACTATCGGCTAGAAGTACCGACAGAGATAAGATAGCCATCAGCTATGAGTTTGATATACTCCTGTTATCGACAGGTTGCCAATGGAGGTTCTAGCGCTCATATATCAGCTAGAAAGCTGATGATGGCACTCCGAATAGAATATACGATAGGTAGTAAAGAGTAAGGTTCAACCTTCTGAAGGGATGAGACCTAACGACCACCGATAACGGTATCGTTATAGTTAGCCTTAATAAATCGGATCAAACTAAGATAGTATAAGACTAAAGCTAATTGCACCAAAACGGCGGCGAGAGCTAGAGTGAACGTACTGACAAAGGGAACGAGTGAACTCATCAGCTATCGAGTATGGATCCAATGCAGGTATATAAGTAAACTCATCGGCTAGCTGAACCGATGGGGGGAACGAAACCCGCTATATTATGATGCCAGCCCTATGAGATACAACCTTGATAGATCAAACCTAACCGAGACAATATAAGGCTAGATCTAATAGAACCAGATCGATTACTAACGGATTAATGGGCAATATATGTATATTGGCTAAAAAGCCGATACAATAGGCATGAAGCTTAATGTAAAGATAACTCATCGGTTGGCCGCTTTGATGAAACGTTGTATAAAGATCCACCAACTTAAGACTCAATCTACTATCAGTAGTCTTGTAGATTAGACCTAACCGATACAACACGAAACTGATGACGGTAAAATGAGCTCGATAAGTTGATAGATCCCACGCGAACGTGATGTGATATATTCGATTGGACTAAGAGGTTAGATCTAACCGATGTAGCCTTATACAGAATAGATACACTAAGATAATGGTGGCACTTACTCCTTTGCTAGAGTTCGGACCTAACCGATGTAGCCCCACGTCAAGAGCCAGAATCCGCTAGAAAAAACCTAGATGAACTAGGTTGATGATGTGCTAAAATTGTATTGATCTATAAAGATGATTTACAAGCCTCTAGAGGATCTATATTTATACCCTGAGGTTACATGAGTCCGATATAGTTACAAACAACCTATGGATATTACTTACTAAACAAAAGGATACTCTCTCTAAAAAGTTAACAAAAATAACTAAACTTTTCTGTCATATAAGATATATTTTACAAAAATACAACTATCCTGTTGTGTTTTCCACGACTCTTCCTCAAATCAGGTCTCATCTTGACTAAACTTCCATCTTTGACTAAACTAAATCCATCTTCAAAGCTGAGCCAAGCTCAAGCCTCTTTCCTAGCTCGTTTTCAAACCGAGCCAAGCTAGAGCTCGCTTGGGAGTTGCTCATTTGGCCCATTAAGCTTCCGCATATTGCTTGACTAGCCTAGCCTAGTAGTGACCCAATTAAATAAAATCCTAACTCTCAAACCCTTGTCTCTCCTTTACATGCTCCCACCAGATCCTATCCGCTCATCCACATTAGTGGCTCTCACACAAGTGATGTGGAATGGTAGGGTGCATGCCAATTTCACTGATTCTGGCACTCAAACGAACACAGGTGGCGATGACATTGTCACTCCTAGGTGCTCACCCTCAGCCTCTGTTAACGCCAAAATCTGTATGATCCGATGGTGCTAAAGCCGATCGGCTGAAAGATCCGATGGTGCTAAAGCTGATCAGCTGAGAGGTCCGATGGAGAGTTTAATGCAGCCATCGACCGATGGAGATACTAAGACAAAGCTGATCGAAACTATAGAAAAACCGATCAGATTAGTAGAAGATTAGATTGGCTTGAAGACAGTGGATTGCCCAATCGGGATCAGGTCTAAGAAGCCCGAGAAAAGGAAGGAAAAGGATCGCCTTGACTTAAAGAAGGTTTGATAGCTACAGTGGAGAAGCCGATCAGGTTGCAGCGAAGGAAGACTCGGTTACAAATTGGAAGATTATTCTCATATGAAACCGGGTTTGCAGAAGAGTCGTGGACTCCACAGTAAGATGTTTGTTTTTGTGAATTGTAACCTTACTTAATTAGGAAGGTTTAGCTAGTTGGTTAACTTCTTTAGGAATATTTTCGTTTGTTCTTACTAGGAAATAATATCCGATGGTCGTAGACGCGTCGGACTCTGTTTGTAAATCCAGGGTATAAATATAGACCCCCTGGAAACATGTAAAACATCTCTCGATCAATATACAATCTTGGCGCATCGCCACCCTAGTTCATCTGGGTTTTATCGGCGGGTTCTAGCTCTCAATGCGGGGCTGCATCGGTTAAGTCCGATCTCCGGCCAAGGGGTAAGTCCCGCCAACATCCTGATATGTCCTGCTCTGTCTGAGACTGCATCGGTTAGGTTCGACCTCTTAGGCCGATCAGACGTATCACATCACGTCCGTGCTGGACCTATCGGCCCGTTAAGCTCCCTCTGCCGTCGTCAGTTTCGTGCTGCATCGGTTAGGTCCGACCTACGGGGCTGCCGACGGTAGATCGATCTTCAGGCCTATAGTCTTCTGGACGGCGTATCATCGGAGTGCTAACCAATGAGTTATCCATGCTCTGAGCTTCACGCCCAGTGCATCAGCCCCTCGGCCGATATGCATCAGCCTTTAGAGGTGTTCCTCGACGCGTAAAGCCGAACGTATCTGTGTCCCAGCCGATATGCACCCGCCTTTAGAGAGGCATCCCCTCATCGACTCAGCTAGCCGATGGGTTCGTTCCTATCCTTGCTATGGCATAGCCGATCCGGCGTCCTCCGTATCATCGCCGTTGGCCCCGGCCTCGTATTATCTCGGTTAGGTCCGATGTTCGAGGTTCGGTGTTAATGGTGCTGTCACGGTGGGCGACGGGTCTCATGCTATCATATCCGGAGCAGCATCGGCTTTGCAGCCCGTGCCTTCTTATACTATTCCTTGCATAGGCTGCATGCGCCTTCATCGGTTTTTCCAGCCAATGAATCACTGTTCGGCTGTCTGGAGGGATCCCGTGCGCCTCGCTATCCTCTGAGCACACCCTGGTTCCTCCATCGGCTCTACGGTCGATCTCTCATCGACACCTGTCCACATCAACTCCCAGCCAATCGAAGAGCATCCCGATCCTATCGGCAGCCAGCCGATAGCGAGCGCCTGTATCGAACCTGCTCGTCTCACTTCCTTGTCAATTGCAGGGTCAAATTGACTGGCACGCTCGTGAACCTCGAGGCTTAAGGACTTGCACTGGAGCTAAGCAGACCTCTCAGGCCTTCGCATGACCGAGCCGTCGTCCCTCCCTAGTCACGGGATTTTTGGCGGTGAGCATGCCTTTTGGCACGTCCAGTGGGACCCAAGGTTTCATTCATTGTCCGATAAGGACTGTACTTTATTCATCGGCCGATCGGGTAGAAATCTCCATTCATTAGCCGATTGGACTGGATTCATCGACTGGAGAAACCTGAAGACCATTCATCAGCTGAAGATCCTTCATCGGCTGGTGATATAATTCCATTCATCAACCAGCAAGACTCTACAAGTGCCTGATTAGAAGTTAGATTTTTCTCATCAACCCGAGGGCATCTTGTTGTCAGTATGTCTGAAGAAAAAGTGGATTACAAGACATATTCATCAAAAGATGAAGCCGATGAGGAGATTACAATTCCAGTTACCATGGAGGATTTGAATGAAGACCAGAGGAGGCATATAGAGCAAAATATGGACAACTTTCAGAAACTCTGTTTGGAATTCTTCAGTATGACTAAACAAGGGCCGATTCAAAAAGCACAATTACCAAAATGTGTTTTGATGAAGGAATCAGGCCATTCAGCACCTGTGAATTCTTCCAAGCCGTTGCAAGAGATGTTCAACAAATCATTTTATCAAGCATTCAGTAATCCATCAGGAGTATGGATGGATACACTACCGGATCTGATCAAGAAGGCGATACAAGAGTCATAGACTCAAGAGACCGATCAGGATCATGTGCCTTTGCTGATAGAGACGGAGGAAAATAAGGACCTATCAGCAAATATGTATCCACCAATACAAAATTGACTCTGGGGGCAACGGCAGGAGGTACCTCTAGAATTCTTTCAGAGAAATCATTATGGAGAATATCACAAGCAGAATCGGGTATTATATCCACCTCCACATGATCAGGAGGGTACTGTAAGAGAGAAGAATTGGTTAACCAGGATTGTGGACACGGTGGAAGAGCAATTTAGTATCAAATCCAAAGATCAAACAGTAATGTATCGGCACCCATATCTAGAATGGTTTAATAAAGTTCTACTACCTCGCCGATACACGATACCAGATTTCTCAATATTCTCAAGATAAGACAACATATCTACATTAGAACACATTAGCCGATTCTTAGCACAGTGTGGAGAAGCATCGGCTGAGGAAGCTCTCAGAATCCATTTATTTCCATTATCCCCCTCTGGATCGGCCTTCGCATGGTTTTCTTTGTTACCACCGAACTCGATTGAAGGATGGGTTGATCTGGAACAATAGTTCCATGGACATTTCTGTACTGGGATTCAAGAAACGAGACTGTCAGATTTGACATCAGTTAAACAGAGGCCTAATGAGTCAGTTCTAGAATACATCCAACGTTTCTAGGATATCAGAAGCCGATGTTATGGTCTTGTTCTGAGCGATGAACAATTAGCCGATTTGGCCTTCCAGGGGTTATCAAGTCGCATCAGGTGGAAATTTTTTGCCCAAGAGTTCAATAGTTTAACACATCTGATGCATGTGGTATCAGCTTACGAGAGACGATTATCAAGAAAAGAGGAGATGCCAACACATTGGAAGTTACCGATTAGGTCTTGGGATGATAAGTCTAAAGAACGGTCACCCGATCGGGAAGACATCTAAATCAGCTCAACATAGCCGATTTCTCCTTCTCAAGATGGATGGGTTCTCAGAATTTGTATCGGCTAGTGATACTGTTTGCATAAATCGGCTGAGGCATAGCCGATTCCTAATGTACGGAAGCCGATATGATTATATCGGTTATAGATGGCCGATATCATTTAAGACGTCATCATCAGGAAATATATACAACCTTTGTTGATCAAGCTAATTGAAATCTATTGCAAATGGTTAATGTTCAAGATGACATCTGGATTTTTACGAGGCTAAAGTTTTACAAGAATTTCTTGATGGCCTCAATCGCGCGTAGACGAATTTAATCTATATCGTTGATGGCGCGGATGTCATCCTCGTCTGATCCGGGGATAGTTTTCAGGTTCCTGTGCCGGCGAACTGCGAGCCGCACTTTCTCTGCTACCTTGGCCTCTTGGTTTTGGATCGATTTTGGTAGGCCGATGAGATGGGACTCGGTGGAGTTAATGTCTTCACGAATCTTGTTGAGTTCCTTCATCAAATCGGCTTCTCGTTTCTTCAAGAGGCCAAGCTTGGTGTTGACGTGTTGAAGGTCAGCTGACATTTCATCAAGTTTTTTCTTTTCATCTTGAGCAGTCAGCTGATCGTTGTGAGCCAGGTGGCTTTGCTCAGCGCGATCGGCTATGCGTCGTCTTGATGCAGTCAGCCGAGTCCTTTGGAATTCCAAGTAGGCAGCAGGCGTGAGTGCGTCCGATAGTTCTGTAGGCAGAAGGTGTTGAATTTCTGCAAGTCTTCTCTGGATCGGCCCGCAATCTTCCACCAGCAAGTCAATCGGAACTTCCAGCCGATGCATAATATCTGACAACTGGTGACGAGCATCGGCTGGCAAAAATGGTTCGATCGCTGTGCTGGTGGCTGAATCTTCCTCTGCTTCTAGGTATTTGCCGATGTCAAAGGAGAATAGATCGACTAATGACTGCATAATAACATTAGCAAATATGGAGATCATAAGTCAAAGAGAAATGACATGTATGATGGACGTACCTGAGAGACAGTGGGAGCAGTTCTTATGCGGGTGTCAGATTGATGTGGGGCGGTTTGACTGGATACCAAAACTTCAGAGGATACCATCGGCTTAGCCCTAGTAACAGGGTCCGACGTTTGGACTTCAGGAGCCGATGGTTCAGGCTGCAAAGCGAAGGTGTCAAGATAAAAACAAAGGCAACGAAGAATTGATGCTGACACATACCAACGAAGATGCGAAAGAAGTCAGAATTGCCACAGGAGAAGGGCATCACGAGGCCGATGCAATGATGACAACATCGGTGTCGGGTTTTTGTTTCTTAGAAACCGTCCGAGTAGCCGGTTTCTTGCGCTTCAGCCCTGATATTTGCAACACTCGGAGGAGAGCCAATGAAGATGGACCGCTTTGCCCAAGGAGGGATCTGGCCGATGGAGGTTGATAGATAATCGGCCGACCACTTGCGCTGGTCGAAGGTGCATCTTTGTCCAGCTTGTGGAATCACGGGAATCAAGACACAGTTGAAATTCAATACGATGAAGAAAAGATGGTGAAAGAAGAAGGATTACCTTTTTATTAGATTCCACGTAGTCGGGGTTGAGGCAAAGGCAGTAATGTTAAGTTGATGGAGCAGATGATAAGTTGCTCTGAGAAGATAATGCCCCAGGGGAATTTGGCGGTGATCAACTAGGAGCTCTGCCAGACATTGCATGTTCGTTATTGGACCGAGAGTCGAACCACCAAAGAAGAATCGTTCCAGTCAAAGATTCAAGAACGCTACATGTTCACGTCCATCGACTGGGCCGGAGGATTTGTTATGCAAGAAAATGTACTTAGTCCAATCTCCGACGTTCTTGGTGTTTAGTCGATGCGTAGGTTTGAATCTGAGGCTGAACAGATCTATGTAGTGGGTGGTGTTGAGGCAGGTCAACATAGTAACATCCATCAAAGTGGGGGTCATCGGCCCATACCCGAACATGAAGGCATTTAAAATGTCCGACCAGAAGTAAGAAGCCGATGCAAGCAGAGGTTCGTTCCTTTCCATATTGGCTAACGAAAGGTTGATGCAATGGTCTATTTCCAAATCCTCTCATAAAGACTTTTTGGAGGTAGAAACTCTAAGGTACCAGTTCCTCCATTCCGGGAGTTTGCTAGGCTAGGATCTGAAGCTATTAGCCCAATTGGTGATGGCCATGGATGAATGCTTGAACGGGATCCTTTCTGTTTCGGAGTTGATTAAATCAGTCGGATCCTCGCTACGCATAGGGCCAAGAAAGAAGTGACCGGGGCGGTCGGAGATTGGAATAGCAATCTAGCTCTTGAGATCCTACAGAAACCAGAACCCTACTACTAATGAGAAATCGGGATAGGGAAAATCATGCAAAACATAGGATGAAAGAGCAGATAATGGTTACCTCAGGGATTACATATGTAGAAGCCATTGCACAAATGAAGGAGTAGCAGCCGATGAAGAAATCTAGGAGAGCTCGCCTTCAGTCTTCTAAGCCCATCGAGATTCACGGATGCCTGTGGAGCTCGTCGAGGTTTGGGGGTTTTTGATGAGAAGAAGTGTGTGGAAGAAGGCTGAGACAGATATATATTTTATAGAGATGGAGCGACCTAGGCAGAGATCTGAGCCGATTAATGTGGGTTTTAACGGGTCATCCTGGTTTGCGGAGGTTTCTAACGGCTCAAAATTCATAGTCTGTTGGCAAACTCCGAAAATGGGGGGCATGTGTTAACACCAAAATCTGGACGATCCAATGGTGCTAAAGCCAATCGGCTGAGAGATCCGATGGTGCTAAAGCCGATCGGCTGAGAGGTCCGATGGAGAGTTCAATGCAGTCATCGGCCGATGGAGATACTAAGACAAAGCCGATCAGAACTGTAGAAAAGCCGATCAGATTAGTAGAAGATTGGATCGGCTTGAAGACAGGGGATTATCCAATCGGGATCAGGTCCGAGAAGCCCGAGGAAAGGAAGGAAAAGGATCAACTATACTAAAAGAAGGTCCGATAGCTACAGTGGAGAAGCCGATCAGGTTGCAGCGAAGGAAGACTCGGTTACAAATTAGAAGATTATTCTCAGATGAAACCGGGTTTGTGGAAGAACCGTGGACTCTATGGCAGGATGTTTGTTTTTATGAATTGTAACCTTACTTAATTAGAAAGGTTTAGCTAGTTGGTTAACTTTTTTAGGAATATGTTCCTTTGTTCTTATTAGAAAATAATGTCGGATGGTCGTAGACGTGTCGGACTCTGTCTGTAAATCCAGGGTATAAATATAGACCCCCTCGAAACATGTAAAACATCTCTCGATCAATATACAATCTCGGCACATCGCCACCCTAGGTCATCTAGGTTTTACCAGTGGGTTCTGGCTCTCGACGCCGGGCTGCATCGATTAAGTCCGATCTCCGGCGAAGGGGTAAGTCCTACCACCATCCCGATATGTCCTGCTCTGTCTGAGACTACATCGGTTAGGTTCGACCTCTTAGGCCGATCAGACGTATCGCATCACGTCCGTGCTGGACCTATCGGCCCTTAAGATCCCTTTGTCGTCGTCAGTTTCGTTCAGCATCGGTTAGGTCCAACCTACGGGGCTACCGATGGTAGATCGAGCTTCAGGTCTATAGTCTTCTGCACGACGTATCATCGGAGTACTAGCCGATGAGTTATCCATGCTCTGAGCTTCATGCCCAGTGCATCAGCCTTCAGCCGAATGTATCGGTCTCCCAGCTGATATGCACCCGCCGTCAGAGAAGCGTCCCCTCATCAGCTCAGCTAGCCGATGGGTTCGTTCTTATCCTTGTTACGGCATAGCCGATCCGGCGTCCTCCGTATCATCACCGCTGGCCCTGGCCTCGTACTGTCTCGGTTAGGTCCGATCTTTGAGGTTCGGTGTTAATGGCACTGTCACGGCGGGTGACGTGTCTCGTGCTATCATATCTGGAGCAGCATCGGTTTTGCAGCCCGTGCCTTCTTATACTATTCCTTGCACAGGCCACATGCACCTTCATCAGTTTTTCCAGCCAATGAATCACTGTTCGTCTGTCCAGAGGGATCCCATGCGCCTCGCTATCCTCTGAGCACACCCTAGTTCCTCCATCAGCTCTGCGATCTATCTCTCGTCGACACCTGTCCACATCGGCTCCCTAGCCGATCGAAGAGCATCCCGATCCTATCGGCAGCCAGCCGATAGCGAGCGCCTGTATCAGACCCGCTCGTCTCACTTCCTTATCAATTGCAGGGTCAAATTGACTAGCATACTCACGAACCTCGAGGCTTAAGGACCTGCACTGGAGCTAAGCAGACCTCCTAGGCCTTCGCGTGGCCGAGCCACTGTCCCTCCCCGGTCGCGGGATTTTTGGTGGTGAGCAGCCTCACACTTGCACTCATGGGAGCGACCCCATGGCCAGCCACCTCACTTTCACTCGAGATGTAGATCTCGCCAATGACGGCACCCCTTCGTGCTCACCAGAGTTTGTCCTCACCCTTGCCCTCACCTCGCCCTCACCTTCGCACATGTGGCATCATGGTCGGTCGCCTGCTACCTCGTCCTGGCACACTCACCACCTCCACTCATTGCCAGCATCATCCTAATCAGAGGCTCGTGAGTAAGCTAAAGCCCACCAACGAGCAAAGCTGAGCCTATGATCTAGCTCGTTTCCTCCATTGAGTTAAGCCAAGCTGAGCCCCACTTGCAATGAGATTTCACAAGCCAAGCCAAGCTAGGCTTGACTCTGCTTGTTTCCACCCTATAAGGGAGTACTAACTTCATGCCTATGTGCCGCAAGCACAACTTGTGTAGCCCTCTCCAACGCATAGTTATTAATACCAGACTAGACCTAAATAACGAAAACTAGGCCCTTAGCTGGTCCGGTCTAGCTAAAGGATTTTTATGCAATATGACCATACAAAATAAATTTAACCATGGGTTTTTAGAGAGAAACTAGTTAAAACTGCTAAAAAATCAAGAGCAATGTGTACAGCTTGGAATGTGGCCATGTGGGAGGGGAGAGAAAGGAGAAAATAATAGGAAAAGGTTGAGACGGGGCTTCGAGCTCCCAACATTTCCCTTCAAGGTAAACATCACTTGTGTGATTTTGACGTAGTTCACAGCATATTTGAAATGGGCTAATTTGATAAGAGAAACCATGAACCGAGACCTTCACCAGTTCGATGTTCGATTAGGTCTTAAATTCTTAAAAACTTTGTTCGAACGTGCTAATTCCACTAGTCTTAGGATGTCTTTGGTGTCTTAACATAGCAAGTCTTAAGCCCTACTAAATGAGAAGGGTTTTGTTAGGTTTAGTGAGCCATCATAAAAACTAAGCTACTCTTATGGGGATGGAACTAAAGAAAATCTCGTTAGGGGCATAACCCTCTTAGTGACGCACCATATTGGAACCCAGGTACCATGTTAAATAGGAAAGGGCCAGGTCATCACCCCCGTAATGCACTATGTTGTGATCTAGGCATGGTGTCAAGTGAGCAAGGATCGAGCCGTCGCATCTTCAGTGGTGCCACATCGGCGCCCGGGTGTGGTAAAAAATGAGCAAAGGTCTTCACACCTAATTCGGCGGGTGTGAAAGGTAAGAAAGCAAGTCGAGCCAACTAGGATCCGTTTATATAGCTGGAATATAGGATTCCTTATGGGTAAGTTAAGAAAGCTAGTCGAGACAGCGGTTAGGAGGTGTGTAAATAACTTGTGCATTTAAGAGACTAAATGGAAGGGTCACAAGGCGAAGGAGGTGAACAGTACCGGCTTCAAGTTCTGATACACAAGGACAACTTTAAATGAAAATGGAGTAGAAATTTTGATTGATAAGAGCCTTAAGGATGGTTTGGTGGAGGTGAGAAAGCAAGATGATAGAATCATCTTAATTAAAATTTTCATTAGTGATATAATCTTAAATGTAATTAGTGTGTATGCCCCTCAAATAGACCAGGATGAGAGTGCTAAGATACATTTATTAGAAGACTTAGATAGTTTAGTTAGAGCTGTACCTAGTAGCTAGAAGCTTTTTATAGGAGGAGATCTTAATGGCCATGTAGGTGTAACAGGTATAGGTTTCAAGATGGCACATAGAGGTTTTGAGTATGGTGGTAGAAATTAGGAGGTTGAGAAAATCTTAGACTTTGCTATAGCTTTTGATCTGATGATAGCCAACATTTTCTTTTGGAAGAGACAATCTCATTTAATAACTTTTAGTAGTGGCCAACACTCTAGACAGATTGATTTTATCCTTACAAGAAGAGGGGATAAATGAGCATGTGTGGATTGTGAGGTGATACCTGGAGAATATGTGGTTTCTCAATATAGGTTGCTAGTGGCCAACTTTTGCTTTCTAGTGTATGCTTGTAGGGATAAATAAGCCAAAATTATGAGAATCAATTGGTGGAAGTTGGAAGGGGAGACATCAAATGTCTTTAAGGAAAGGGTTATTGAAGAGATCTCTTGAAATAAAAAAGACAATGCAAATAACATATGGGAGAAGATGATAACATGCATTTAGAAAATTACTTTAGAGGTACTTGGAGTGACCAAAGAAAGTGGATGCGAAACTATAGATACTTGGTGGTGGAATAGACATGCAAAAAGCTATTAAGGAGAAGAAAGAATGCTATAAATGCTTGTACCATGATAGTAGTGAGGACAACATAAGGAAGTACAAGGTGGCAAAGAAGACCGCAGAATGAGCTGTGAGTGAGGCAAAGGGGTGGGTTTTCAAAGATCTGTATTAATGTCTGAGTACAAAAGAAGGAGAGAAGGACATCTATAGAATGAGTAAGGCTCATGATAGGAAGACGAGAAAATTCAACCAAGTTAACTGTTCAAGGATGAAATAGAGCAGCTTTTGGTGAAGGAGGATGAGATTAGATATAGATGGCAAGATTATTTTGGTAATTTGTTTAATAGTGGGAACTAGGACACTACTGTCTAGTTGGGCGATTTGTTGGATGACACCAATAGTAGGTTTGTGTGGAGGATCCAAAATTCAAGGTTAGAGAAACATTGAAAAGGATGAAAGGGATAAGATGATGGGCTCTAATGTTATTTCAATTAAGGTATGGAGATGTCTTAAGAATATAGCTATAGTATGGTTAACCAAGTTGTTCAACAATATTTTTTAATCAAACACGATGTCTGAGGAGTGGTAGAGTAGCATATTGGTACCAATCTACAAGAATAAGCAAGATATCTAAAGTTGTAGTAATTACTAGAGAATTAAGTTGATGAGGCACTTTATTAAGCTATGGGAGAGAGTTATCGAGCACCGTTTGAGAAAAACAATACGGATATCTAAAAACCAATTTGGTTTTATATGCGAAAGATAAACCATAAAAGTATTTTTCTTAATAAATTAAGTTATGCAGCGGTTTAGAAAGTAGAAGAAGGATTTACATATGGTTCTTATTAACTTGAACAAGGCTTATGACAAGATACAAAAAAATATTGTGTGGTGGGCTTTGGACAAACATAAAATCCTAACAAAGTTTGTCTCTCATCAAGGATATGTATAGCAATGCTATGACTAGTGTTCAAACAAATAATAGTCACATAGTTTACTTCCTGATTAGAATATGACTACATCAGAGATAAGCCTTGAGCCTATACCTCCTTTTCTTAATAATAGATGAGGTTATAAGAAACATATAAGGAGATATTTATTAGTATATGCTATTTATAGATGATGTAGTATTAGTTCATGAGAGTCGGGTGGAAGTAAATAGGAAATTAGAGTTGTAGCGGCAGACTTTTGTTTTAGAGTAAGAAAAACTAAAACTAAATATTTGATGTGTGACTTTGTTACCATCGCACACAAGGGAGATATGAGTTTATGAGGCTAAGTAGTGGCTAAAAAAGACACCTTTTGATATCTGGAATCAATGCTATAGTTGGATAGAGATATTGATGCAAACATTAGGCATAGAATCAAAGTAGACTGAATGAAGTGACATTAAGCATCTAGCATCCTCTGTGATAAGAGAATACCGCAGAAGTTAAAAAGAAAGTTCTATAGAACGGCGATTATACCTGACATGCCGTATGAGGCAAAATGTTGGTTTAAAAAGATGATATGTTCAACCACTGAGTATTACAGAAATATGTATATTATGTTAGATTTGTAGTCATATAAGAATCGAGTTTAAAACGAGAATATACGTGATCGATTAGGGTTAACACCAATTAAAGAAAAATTTGTTCAATATCAGTTGATGTGTTTTGCCCATATTCAAGAGTGATCCCCAGAGGTAACATAGAATGAAAAGTTAAAGATAATAATATGAGAAAATATATAAGATCAAAATTAAGATAGAGATAATAAGAATAGACTTAAAAGATTATGATATACATAATACTTGTAAAGTATGCTTAGAACCGTGATTTAAGTCTCTTGTTGAGTTTTACTCTAGACTGAGGGAAACAGATTTTACTGTTGTTATATATTCCAACGTGCCTTGCATAATTGACGCTAGGTGTAGTGCTTAGCACTCTTAATGACCTTTTACAACAAAATAATAAATAAATAGTTGATTTGAAAGTTTTAAAATACAACTGGAAGTTTGAAAATTTTGAATTGAAAGTTCCAAAAAATTGAATTGAAAGTTTTAAAATGTGGGTACCGTTTTCTAAAATTTTGAGTTGAAAGTTTCAATAATTCCATTAAAAGTTTCAAAATTTGGTTCTAATTTATTGATTTTTTTAGTTCAAAGTTGTAAACTTACGATAGAAAGTTTGTTCATTTTTCAAATTTGAAAAAGAAAGCTCAGCAGCGACTTGAAGGGAAGAGTAAGCCGCGAGAGCGCGGTAGCAAACCAAGAGGCCATGTCGGGCGCAAGCGAAGCCTTTTATGCGGGCCAAGGAGACCACGTCCCACCGAATCAGCGAATCAGCGCAACAAGCAGATGGTGTTGGCCTTGTGGGCCGGAAACGTGGCAGCTGCGCGGATTAAGAATTCCGTAAAAGACACTTGTGTGGTGCGGAAAGAACACAAAATAGAAGGGCACATTTTGAACAGTTACCAAAAAACGCCTACTGTGTCGAGACGACCCGCACACACCACACAGTTAGCTGCACAGTTTCGACTAACGAAGAACTTCAATTGCTCAATGAATAAAAATATAAAATACAATGCCAAATAGAAATGGCTCATGATATTTATAAATTGATTTGCTCCGAATCTGATCGAATTAATGAGAACATAAGTAATTTATAAAATTTGACGAATTAGGATTAGACTGTGATGTTCCTAAAATCCGACGAATTGAATGCAGATTACCCTTTTTTTTTGTAAACCTGAATCCATAAAAATACATGTAGTACTATAGGGTATGGTATAACAATTGCCAGTACAAATCCAATTAGTTTAATTTCATACCCTCTAGCACCCTTACAACTCAGTACCCCGTTGTTCGACTTTTAAGTTATAAGCTGCTCCTAAAATTTAATTTTTTATAATTTTATGATTTTTCACATTGTAGTTTAGTTTTTAGTATTTAGTTCTAAATTACGAATAACACTTGTACTTATAAATTATTTTTTTTATTGCTACTGTTTTAAAACTTATCAGATGTAGATCAAACAATCAAACCAATACCAATTACCTTTCATCTTTTACCTTTTGTACTATTAACCATAACCAAAATTTAAATTTCGATACTTAAACGTTTTTTTATTTGATTAATTTTTAGCATTGCCTTTTAAATCGGTAATGATATGGATATAAAAATTTTACCTATAATTTTGCTTTGTCTATTTTTTTATGACTTATCAATCATCGGATATTATTCGTACCGATAAGATCTCGAAGGTTCTATAAATTTGACTTTTAAATGATCCATCAGATTAATTGCTGATCATGCCGAGCATATGGTCTTAGAGCTCCCATACTTATTTAATTGTGGGTGAAAACCCTGGTTTTCATTGATTTGATCCAAGCATCGACCTAACTAGGTGGAAGCCTGAACCAAATCCTCTTATGTGAAAATCTTCGATGCAACATTTAGAGAGCTATTTGGTTGATGACTAAGCTTACCATAGCCCACTTTATCAAAGATGTGGCATGTCATATAAAGTGTGGTCAAGTTTGACATTAAATTGAGTGTATGACCCATGGTTACAAGAGATAATAAAGTTTTTGACATTCCAAAGTTATAACAAATAACTAAACGTTAGGCTAATAGACTATGGCACATCTAAGGTTTAACATGGCAACCTTTGTACCAACCAGCCAGTCTCCTACGCATTAGATGTCACACCCTGATTATGGTTTGATGGAATTAATAAATTATTACTAGAATTTATATTAAAGTGCACCTTAATTAACAAGTGAAGTTAATGTGAGAAATAAAATTTTCTTAATAAATTAAGCAGTATTTTTCTTAAATTCTCTAGGATTAATTACACTCTCTAGAATTTTCTCATATTTCAGAGCTCAAGAAGTAATTTTAATAATACAAAGATCAATTTAGTAATTATTTAAATGGAAAATTAAATTTAAAACCCCCCTCTCTCTTCGAGCCATTTCAAACCCATTCCTTCTTTTCCTCCTGTCGGCCCATCTCTCCTCGTTCCTATGGCCTGCCATGCTGGCCCACCTTATCTCCCCTCGGCCTGCTCCTATGTTGGCCTGTTTCCTTTCACCCGTGTGCAAGGCTACCTTCGCCCATCTCACCTTTCTTGGCCCAGCGAGCGAGCGCCAACCTCGACCACCTACTCACTCCTTCTTGCTAATAGGTGAACCTAAGGCCCCACCTGTCAGCTTCATCCTCAAGCTTCGGACAGGAGTTCGATTGTCGTATGCCGTTGCATCCTCTGTTGAATCTAGCCACTTTCGTTGCTCCTTTTCCAAAATAGTTGAGGGTTTTTTATCCCCTCGATGTCCTCTCTCTTTCCCCTCAAAAACCATGGCAAATCCTAAAGGAAATCCCAATGAATTGGCACCACATTGACCTAAGAAGTTTGGGATAACCATAGTGGCAAGTCATTGGAACACTGTCTTCCCAATTGACCTAAAGTCTCTGCCATTTTGTCCTCATCATCAGCCACCGTCCATCACCACTCATCTTTGTGTCACCCCTAAGTGAGTTCCCCTAGTCACATTCATTGTCCCAGTGCTCTCAGTTTGTGAGGCCATGGCATGGAATGCCGATGGCCATAGGTTACCATGCCGCTTGTCGCCAGCCAGTCCACGTGAGTACCATATCACCCTTCTCATCCTCTGTGGTAGCCAGCTAGATGTCTATATGCCCTCCACCCTGAACCATAGATCGGGATCGATCTTGATCGTTGATCTCGGTCAATCCTAGATCATCTAGATCTTGGTTGTCGATTCTCATAGACCACCTATGTGCACCTAGTCTACGGTGAACTGACTCTATGTAATGCAGTAATTTATTTTTCCTATTAAAAATAATCTTTTCTTGCGTCATAATATTCAATTAATTTTTTATGCTTTAAATTAGTTTAATTTTGTAATATTCATAACTAATTTATAAAAACTCGTAATGAGGTCGTTCAAGTTACTAAATTCATCTAAAATCATGCTCTACATGTTTGTTTACTTTTATATACTATTGTTTTGGAGTTTCTTAACCTTTTTCCTCATTTTGCATGCCAGCTTCTAGTTTCCACCATTTTCAAGGTTCAATAGTTCGTGAGAAGAGTTTCAAAAGACTAATCGAAGATTGTTAATATTAAGACAAGTCATGTAGATCCAAAATCACTTTGAGCATGTTGAACCTATATTTAAATTCTCGCTTTACTTAAAAGTGCATTTCCTTCGAATGTCATTGGATGGTATGAACCATATTTCCTTGTTATAGCCAATTTGCATAAATTACCTTATGCCTTGCTACCTTCGTATATATTTTGACTAGCTTAAACGGTTCAGCTAGATATTTAGTATAATTTTTTAGCTATGTATAGAAACATTAATATCATTTATGTAGGAAAAGTAATGATTCACTTATGACTAATGATTAATAATTCATGATAGCTCACAACGGTTGGTCATGTTTGATTAATTAATGTTCCAACTAAAATTTAACTAATGGTGGGTTCTCAGCATATGGTTGTAATGGTCATATTCATGACAATTAAGTGTTTGTTCATGAGCTACTATTGTGAAGCATTTACTGTACTAACCAGAAGTTAGCATAGGCAACGATTGGATCCATAGTGTAGCATGTCCCAAGAGGAGGCATCATAGTGTGTTTTATTGGTGAAAATGTCAATAAATCTACAATGACATGTATATGTCTTATATGGCACTATTAAGTCGATTTATGAGCCTAGAGTTTTTCTAACCTACAGGTTGGGCCACCTCTAATGAGAACTTGGCTAATGACCATTCTGCTAGGTGTGTTATGTAGAGGGCCATGTCATAATTCCTTTCTAAGATACTGTGATGATATTGAGACATATGGCAACATGTTATAGAGTTGTATCTTGTGTATAAATTTGTACATCTTTTTACCCGCAATTATGGATGAGTCTTATAATAATTTTTATGATTAGTCTCATAGTACTCATTAATGATAATAATCTTATGATGATAATTCGTTGGCTCCAAGAGTGGATATAGATATGTGCAACCGAGTTTAATTTTTTTGAGATGGTAAGCCCACAAACAGATTCGGTTAAGAATCAAATAGCCGATCGATTTATGAAAACAGACTGATTGATAAATGGAGAGCCTTTTAGCTTGTGAAAAGAGGCCGATTGATAGATGAAGAAGCTGATCAGATAGATGAAAATGTTGATATTCTCGGATAAGGAAAGAGCCGATCGAATCATATGAAGATGGATTTGGTTCATTTAAAGGTCGAAGATTATCTAAATGAAACCGAATTTAGGAACAAAACATGGAAATCACAGCAAATTGATTTCATATCTATAAGATATCTCTTGTAATTAGCAAGAGTAGTTAATTTTATTATTTTTTTAGAGATAATTTCCTTTTCTATTTAGAAAATAATATCTAGAGCTTGTTCGTAACCATCTCAAATTCATGTAATCTTAGGGTATAAATACAAACCTGTACGACCTTATAAATCATCTCTACAAATCAATATAATTTTAGTGCATCACCACCCTAGTTTATCTAGGCTTTTCCTAGCGAGTTCTAGCTCTCGACGTAGTGTTCTATCAGTTAGGTCTGATCTCCAGCGAAGGTGTAAGTTCTGCCATTATCCTGGTATATCTTCTATGTCTAAAGCTAGATTGGTTGGGTCTGATCTCTTAGTCTGATCGGATATATCATATCACGTTTGTGTGAGATCTATCAGCTTATCAAGCTACTTTTACCATTATTAGTCTCGTGCTGTATCGACTAAGTCTAACTTTCTAGATTACTGATAGTAGATTAAGCCTTAAGTCGATAGGTCTATACGTGACGTTTCATCAGAGTAGCTAGCCAATGAGTTATATTTACACTAAGCTTCATGCTTAACGTATAAGCTTTTTAGCCGATATACATAGATCGTCTATAATTAATCTTCTAGCGATCAATTTAGTTTTATTAGATCCAATCTTATACTGTCTCGGTTAGGTCTCATGTATCAAGGTTGTTTTTAATAGTGCTATCATCATGATCTAGTAGGTTTCGTTCCTTCCATCGGCTTAGCTAGCCGATGAGTTTACTTATTTATATCATGTTTATATGCATGCATAGGACTTACAGCCAATGACTATCTCAACTTTATCAGCACATTTAGCCGAAAGCAGGTGTCTATATTGGCCTATCAGTCGATTGGGTCAATGATCTAACTCTATTTGTTTTTCTTGTCAATTAGAAGTTAAATTATCTAGCATACCCATGAACCTCAAGTTTAGGACCTATACTAGAGCTAACCAGATCTTCCAGGCTTTTGTGTGTGTGGGCACATAACATCGAACATCCATCTGCAAACATGCTCTCCTAGATCACCTTTTGACTGGACCAATTTCTACATAGAAACCACCTCAACCAACCTTTTTTTTAAGCCAACTATTGCCCGAGCACCTTTCTCCACCGTCGCCACCTTGGTAAGCCTCATCACCGGCCTCCATTTGTTTGTTCTTGTCATCTGACATGGCATTTCTTCGTTCTAATCTCTATTCCACCATTGCCAGGTTGAGTACTCACTCAATCATTGTTGATGTCTTCTCGAAGCCCTCTACCACCAAATGGTCATCACTGAAGCCCACGCATCGCCATCTTCACCGTTGGGCACTCAGTTAGCATAACCTCTCCTTCCTGTCCATTTCCACCACTTCCCATGCCACCACCATGCGAGATGGTCACCATCGGTGACCATCAAGCTACAGTAGCCTTCTCTAGGCCAGTTGGTTGGCAGTCGTCGCTCCTTTCGTTCGTAGCCATCTGATCTGCCTCGAGGCAGATTAAGGCCATCCACATGGCACCCATTGTTGCCGCTAGTAGTGCTACCTCGTTGATGCCACGTAGTGAGGTCATGCCCGGGGCACGCGTTGACCCAGTCCACCGTACGTCACACACTTTGAGTCACCAAAGGGTGGGGCCTACTTATCAGCACTGGCATCCCCCTCTGCTAACGCCATAAATATCCTTTAATGAGCAATAAATTGGAATAGATTTTATAAATTGTGTTTTAAATTATTTAAAACTAATTCATAACTAATTCTTACAAACTCTAAATTAAGCCATTCAACTTGCAAAATTCATGTAAAATTTAGATATACATGTTTACTTACTTTTTAATGTAATATTTACTTTCTTTTTATTAGCTTTTCCCTCATTTTACCTTCCAACGTGTTGAATCCAGCATTTCAGAGGATAACAACAGCAAGTGTTCCAAAGGTTAAGCTAAGAATCAAAGTCACATATTCCTTCTTGAACATGTTGAATATACTTTGTAAAATGATTTGTCATTTACAAATAAAATACATGTTTAGCTAATTACATAGGAATATGAGATTATCTATATGTTTGCTTGTGACCCTGTTTACTTGATATACATTTCTTGTTAACCTAGGATAATAACTTGACTAGCTTAGGTCGTGCCTGTGGCCTTCCTAGATATGGAACTTGCTTAACCATGCTTAATCATTACTTGCTAATGGGATAAAGCTACCGCTCTATCATTCGGTACTATGTTGGATTGCTAGGTCATGATGGTTTGTCATGACTAGTTATTAATTACTAAACTAAGACTTAATGGTGGACTATGAGTACATGGTTTTGATGGTTACATCCATAGCAATTAAGGATGGGTTCCTGTGAAAATCTTGTGAGACTTAACATACTTACCATAAACAGACTTGTAGTATAGTTTACCCCTTTCCTAGGAACTCAGGTGAGGGTGGATGTGATGAAGTTAGGTCAGATGAGGGTTTATTGTTGATTTTCTTCCAGATCCATCATCACACAAGGGGGGCTACCTACCCTAGTCTAGGTGGGGGTAAAACTTTAGCGTGGTATGAATGGTTAGCGAAGTGTTTTGTGAAAGATCCTATCAAAGACTTTTATCGGGCTACAAGTTGTACGCGGGCATATGGAAACATGCATGAAGGTTGTCTTATGGGTACTCTTGTATACTTCTAGTTAGAGTAAATCTATTCAAATAATTATGTCCATAGTTATGGACAATCAATCGAGATTCACCGTGATTAATCCCACTCATTAATTAACTTGACATAATGAACTGATGTAAATCAGGTGGTTGCCTAATCAATGTGGTGTAACGTTGTTCGATAGAGAATAATAAACTATTTTACTATTTAAATTGCAATTGTTTTGTGAATGCCTTTATGCAAAATAGCCATGTGCGTCCATTTGAGATCCTATCTATGAGTGCCTCATTAGTATGACCTGCTTAGAGTGCCGTAGTAATGAAAACGGACTTAGACCAAGATGAGTTTGCCTGTTGAGTGTTCCACTCAAGCCATGCTAGAATCAACCTCCCACTACTGCTTTCTTTTCTAAGTGTGAGTACTAAATGTCTATTCTGTAAATATTTACACTTTGTTTTTTTTGGATTGTATAATGATGATTTAATACACAGAATAGTTTAAAAATTGGCTAAATTTTTGGACGTGACAATAACCAATCAACAGAACACAAATTTGTTTCATTTTTTGGGATTGTCTATTGCTCATTCGAATGATTTTTGGAGTCCATCTCAGTCATAAAATGGATTGCTGAGATTCTTCTTAGAGAGCAGCCAGATGTACAGTCACCAGGGTTAAAAAAATCGACTGAAACCCACAACAAAAAACAAACAGGCCAACCGAAAAAGACAGCCCATAACCACCCCAACCCCATCTCCACCACCGATTTAGAAAAGCAGACCAATCCAGACGCCATAGCTGCTCAAAACCTGCAGATTAAGATGACAAAAAACACCCTGCAGTGAAAAAACAAGCCACAAATCAAGAGAAAGGAATGGATGAGAAAGGGGAACAAGATAGACAAGGTAAGAAATCTACAACCCCCCCCTCCCCTCCCCTCCCCTCTATTATATATATCAGCACTGCAAAAAAATCAGTGAGATCCAACCCCGAAAGAATCAGCAGAACGAATTTGATGATTTTTATGGCCAATTTCTAATGTGTTGTTCAGTCTGCCATATACATTCATTTATTGAAACAGTAGTAAAAAAAGGCACGGTAAAATTTGATAGTGGCATCAAACAAAACATTGACACAGAGACAGTTTCTCTGCCATATACACAAAATTCATGTTAGCTTTGATGGTGCCAGTAAAATCATGCAACTGCTACTGTTCTGTCAATAATAAAAAGGCAGCATTATCCTGAATGCAAAGAAGAAGAAACGAACAAATCTAGTAACACGTAAATACCTAAAAGTGACCTTGTCCCCATGCTTCTTCTAGATTCTCTTTAATTCTAGGTGTTGTAGTGCAGAATCTAGGGAGTGACCTTGGTGTGCCCTTGTAAGATAAGTTCCAATCACAAAGATGAAAAAACAATGTTAAGCAAGTGCCGAAATGAATATTAGGTGACTTCACAAAAAAATGGTGGCGTTAGCTGCTGCATGGCTGGCAAAATCTTTCACCAATCTTGTCCTCCCACATTACTGCTCGAAATTGCAAACAAGGATTTGCTCAGAAAATAACTATACTGTGTGATTAAAATTTTAAGGAAGAGGAAGAAAACAACCAAGCGCTAGGAGTCTTTAGTTGCTAGGCTTTCCTGATTTTAGAGGACAACAACTATCACGTCCAAAAAATTAGCTAATTTTTAAAATATTCTATTTATTAAATCCTTATCTAGAAATTAAACTATACGACACAAAATAACAAATTAATATATAGATCCAAATGAAAATAAAACACACTTAGAATGCAGCAGACAAAAGAAAATCTAACAAGACTTCAGCTCCACTCTACAGGTAAGCTCAAATGAGATATAAGTGTCGGTACTCTAAGCTCGTCTTTACTACTTTAGCACTTCACTTCTAAAAGAAAAAAATATAGCAAGACACCTAATGTGACACACTAATGATGTAATTATGCTTAGGGTTATAAGGGAGGTTTATAGCTCTTTTGCATAAAGTCAGTTGTAAATGGCTACATTTAAAATAGTAAAATAGTTAATTAATTACGTTAAGTTTATTCTCCACTAAACAATATTAAACCACAGGCCAACTAATCACCTAAACTATACCAATTCATTTAGGTTAATTTAAGAATAGAACTAATCATAGTTAACTTAAGACTAAGGATAAATAGATTTAGTTTGGCTAGAGTTGTACAACTTTATTCACAAAACACAATTCTCCATCATGTCACCACGCTCAGCTAGACATATCATCATATAAGTAATTATGATAGGATCCTTCACATAACTCTCTCCAAACCATTCACACCATGCTGAGGTTTCATCCTTACCTAGAAACAAGGTGGGCAACCCCCCGCATCATGGTGGATCTAGAAGCCGATTAGATCGCCACCCAATCCAACATAACTCCATCATACCCACCCTCACCTAGGTGACTAGGAAAGGATTAAACTATAATTAAGTTCAGTCGTTAGTCACTCTAGGATATGGTAAGTACAGAATGCCTCATAAGGTGTCCTAGTGAATTGGTCTTTAATTGCTATAGTGCTACCATCAAAACCAAACACCCACAGTCCACCATTAAGTCCTATTTTAGTTAGATGTTAATTAAGACCAAAGAGCTATGGCCACATGTCATGAGCCCGCACCTTGTGCCAGATACTAGATATGAATAAAATGATTATCCCATTAGTGATCTAAGTTAATCTAAGCATACTATTTCTAGCTATGTCAAAATAAGGGACCCAAACTAGTTAAGTTATTACACAAAACTAACAAGGAATGGAAACAAGGTCATAAACAAGTAGATAGATAATCTCATATCCTAATGTAATTAGTAGACGAGCATTTTATTTGTAATCGGTAAAACATTTCATAAAGTAGGTTCAACATATTCAAAGAGAAATATGTGACTTGCCTTACTTCTTTGATTAACCTCTAGAACACTCTCCTTGCAAACGCAATCCTCCAAAACATCGGATTATACTTGCAGCCACACAGAACAGAGAAAAGCTCTAACAAAAACCAAAACATAAACAAATAGTATAGCTCCATTTTAGTTGTATTTTGCAAGTTAAATGGCTCAATTGGAGTTTGTATAAATTAGTCATAAATTTTAGAAGTTTTGAGCCATTTTATAGAAATTATATACTATTTACGATGTAATTATTATTTATTTATTAAAGGAAAAGATGGATTATTGCATCAGCATTGGGTACTAGCGTCGATAGTCAGGCCACATGTGTCGGTGACTCGAAGGGGGCGGCGCATGGTAGATTGGATCCACGCGTGGCCCAAGCGTGTCCACCACGTGGTACCAAAGCAGCAGCCATAGGGAACTGGCAAGCCAATGTGGCGCTAACGCGGCAGAGCTACTATTAGCCACGGTGGGTGCCACATGGATGGCCCAAGTTCACCCAGAGTAGGCTCACTGATGAGCCCAGCAGGCGGTGGCAACACATGACCTAGTGATTGCCGGCAATGACCACCTGGCACAACGGAGCGTAGAGAGCACCAGAGAAGAAGGGAAAAAGGGAAGAGGCATCACTGATGAGTAACTAGCGGCATGAAGAGGTGATGAAGAGGGGACGACAGCAAGTCGCTTTGGGAAGATGGTAGGGATGACACTCCGGTGAGCTCTAGTTACAGGGAAGTGGTGGCCGGGAATCCTCGTGACCTATGGAAATAGAGAAAGGGTTAGGACAGAAGAGATGGCGTGAACTAGTGACAAATGCAGCCAGAGGCTATCGAAGAGGGTCGAAGAGGGCGAGCTCACTAGTCGTGGGAAAGAGGAGGTTTCAGCGGTGATTGACGTTGATAGAGGGATGACTAAGGTAGCTCCTAGGCCAACAAAGGCGGTGGAAGCAATAGTTTGTCACGAGGCCACCGCTTGCGATGGTGGGCAGTGGCGCTATGGTTGCATGATGAGGAGAGAGTTTAGGGCTCTATATGCTTGAGAGAAGAGAGGAAAGGGAAGGATAGGGAGGCTTTTTATAGCGTCGGGAGACAAGCACAAAGCGAAGAGTGGGTGGCAATAGTCAATGGGTGGAGGCAGCATTTGTGGAGTTTGTTGGAGTGATTCAACGCCGATTTCCACAAGGAGAGTGATGGAGAAATTAGGTGGAGAAAGGACAGGGTAGGGCAAGAGCGATAGGCATGGAACGAGAGGCGATAGGAGCAACGGTTGGCTGGCTAGAGGTAGGGGATAGAGCTTAGTGAGTGGAGGAGGTGGACGAGCTGGCTAGCCACAGCCCAAAACGAAGGAAGACTATGCACACGAGGAATGGTGAGAAAGGTGGGCCAGCTTCTAGGTCGTACATGAGCGGTGACGTGAATTGGAGGGAGAAAGGAAAGCAGGCCAATGGGTGCACTAGTTCGTTGCCTATTGGGCCAATAGAGTGAGGAGGAAGGAAAGGCTTGGGCTGAAAATGGCCCAAGATAGAGAAGGCATCTATATAATAAACTTTGTGATATTAAAATTAGATAGTGGCTTCTAAAAGTTTCATGAAAATTTCATATAGTATTTTAGGGCATGGAGAATACAATAAAAATATTCCCAGCCAAGATTTATTAAAGAAAATTTTGTTTTTTACATTTACTTCACTTGTTATATGATTCACATATTGAAATAAATTTTAGAAATAAATTATTAAATGATTTTTAAATATCCCAAAGAAAATTGAGGCATGACAAACGTAACCCCTAACTCCTTATAGGAATCTCTTCCCAATATTCGGGATCACTAGAAAGAAAGATGGGTATGGGAGGTATTGGATTGGTTTGCCCACTTATGTCTTTTCTTTTCATTGATTGATCGAACTTGCCTAATTGAATCACCTAGCATCACCCCTCTTGTTTTTAATTATTCCTAGAAACTGAACTGATTTTTGGATACAAGACATCCTTGACTTTACTTGAATTGTCCTTGACCCAAACAACATGTGTTCCAAGCATGTTGCTTCCTTGGTCTAAACTGTTGACACATGCATCTTCGATGAGCTTGAGATTTCATTCCTTCAGCTTGAAAGTAGTGTAGATTTTCTAAAACATTACTATTATCTTTTCTATGTCAAACCAAATTTTCCCTGATTCAGGGGTGTTGCGCTTCTCTGAGCAAAATCATTCTGGTACATACAAAACTCCCATCTTCCGAGCATACATTTCTTGGATAGCTAATCGTTCCATCTAGATTCTAATGGTTAGCCTTCCATCTTCTAGAATAACCTCAACTTCTCAAAGTTTCCATGGAACCTTGACTTTGAGAACCTGACCCTTCATCATTCAATCCAAACAAAGAGGTGTTTTTATACCTTCATTCACAGAAGGCTTTAAGCTTAGAGTGTGGGCATTCCTTGAAAAAAATGTCACTCTTCTTAGATAGTTGAAATAGATTATAACATGCTTGCCCCTAGTATCATCCTTCTAGCATTAATTGCTAGGCCTCTGGATTAGAGCAACGCAAGGTGCATTACTAATGTCAACAGCGATCTTGTGGATGGGTAGCTAAGGCATTGGTTACGAGTGTTTCTAGAGGAGTGTCCCACCTCTTTGCAATTGGAGCAAGTTAATATTTTCTTGGCGGTGTTTGTCCTATTAGTGTTGGTTACCTAGCTTTGAGGTTGCTAGTCAGATAGCAAGACTGTTGCTAGTGCTATCAATGATATTTCGCCGTGACAGGTCCTTTAGGTTCTAGCGATGGTTAGCATCATTTGCTTGGATCTGGCCACTCTGTACTGGAAGTGATGCAGCTTGAGGAGCAAAGGTGTTGCACACAACACTAGTAACTTGAGGGAGTTGGTGCTTTGGTATTGGACACTCTTTGGAGAAGTGGCATGTCTTCCCATAGTTGAAACCACCATAGACTATTTTTCTTTGTTTATGAAGTGGACATTTACTTATGGGGTGTCCTGGCTTGACATAATTGAAATAAGTCAGGCTTGGTTGATCACAATGTCCATTCTTCTAGGCCTGCAAGTTCACAACTAGAACTGGAGTAAGGACTCATGAACCTTATTAATGATGTTGTTGCTACCACTATTGGTCTCAAATAGACTAAGAACTGGTTGCAGATCAAGAGCATTGCTACTGTTGTTAACAATAGCAATGAGTTGAGAAGCAAGTCATAGAGATGTCCTTTGGTCTTCCATGGTCTTAGCTAGTAGCAACTTCAACTGACTATCATTGAGCGCATTGTCTATTCCTTTACATAAGAAACATGTGACCTTGCTTATAGGACATTCATCTAGCGGATAGTCATCTTCACTCAATAGCATAGAATGATGCATATGCTAGCGGTGTGTCCAATTTCTCCATAAGTACATACCCTAAACTCCATTTCATTTTCACTAAAACATTCAGGGATCTCCTCATATCATTATTGAAGGACACTTCTAATGATTCATCATCATCGGGCATGTTGGAGCCATACTGCTCAAGGTGCATACTTAAATGATGCCCACTGCGGGAGCAATTTCCTCTTAGACAACCAGGTATAGTTTTCGCATCTTTCGAAGACCATTCTATGCTAGTAATGATCGTGTTACTGATATCTTCTATAGTCCATACTTGTGTCTTCCTCTTCTTAGGAATGGACTACAACACACCAAAATTCTTGTTGAAAGGTTGATTGGAGGCTTTCTTCCTTTTGGGACTCTATATGTTGTCATCAGTTGGTGTCCCTGAGTACATATTCCAAGGATAGTTAGGCAGTGTCCAAGAAATTGTCCTTGTTCACCATAATCATAGCAGCTAACACTGTTTAACTTAGGCTTGATGGTGGCTTAGGTGCAATTGCACTCTAGGGACATGGCGATATATTGGCCTAGGTTGTGTGTTTGCCTTGAAATATATTGGCTTTGACACTGATTCTGTTTCTAGGCTTGCATCTAAGCTTGCATGTGAGCTTACATCTGCTACATCATCATAGCCATCATCTAATTTTGGGTGACCAAAATTTGAACAAGAGTAGGGTTCTCTAGCATAGATGGTAGAACGTTGCCTCGAGATGAATCATTGGCCTGAGACCTTAACACCCTATTGTTGTTGTCGCTCTCCCTTATGTTGACCATCTATTGCTAGTGTGGAGAAGAGATGAGATGAAAGAGGTTATACTAATGACAAGATCTTAACCTGCTTAACTACTAATCTGATGAGTAGACATTTATTGTTCAAGTTGATTAAACAAATAACCTAGTATGGTTACATCCTCACCACTGATGTAGACTATACAACTACAAACAACACACATTCTAGCAACTAACAATACTACCCTCTAGGGAAGGATTGGGTATAGGTTAGTTCCATAAAGTCTTTATTCGATTCTCATGGCAAGGCAACTCCGATCTAATCGTCTTGCTCTTTTCGCTTGAAGCTTGGGGGCTTGACCAGTCATCCATAAGTAGATGCGTAGCTTCTAATTTGTCTACCAGTCTCAATAGCTAAAAGAGTTGGAGGAAGAAAGCAAAAAATTTGATAAATCATTTTGCAATGAGCTTCTGAAGGTGAAAGAAAACATTCTTCACAAATAAGGTTCTTAAAAAAGTTTTCTTAGGGATTTGACCATTTGGCTTATTCTACATTTGAATTAGCTCTAAAACCATTTTATCATTCCCAATAATTTAGCCAATTTCCACACTATTTTGAGTATTAAATCCCTGTCCAAGACTCAAGCCAAGGTACACAAAATGACAAATTAATACATAGAGCCAAATGAAAATAAAGTGTAAAAACTTACAAAGAGACGCTTAGTCCTCATACCGAAAAGAAAGCAACAGCCAAAAAAATGATTTAGCAAGCCTTTAGCACCACTTAACAGGCAAGTTCAACTAGGGCATAAGCATCGGTCTTCAAAGCCCATCTTCACCACTCCCACACTTTACTTCTAAAAGGGGAAATTATAGAAGGCTGAATACCACCCACAGTACTCAGCAAATCACACCAATAACGTAATCTTGCTTAGGGTTATAAGGGAGGTTCATGTTTCTTTTGCATAAAGACATATGCAAACAATTACAGTTAAAATAGTAAAATAGTTAATTAATTAAGTCAAGTTTATTCTCCACTGAACAATGTTACACCACATTAAACAGGCCAACCAACCACCTAAACTACACCAATTCAATAAGTTATATTAATTTAAGAATGAGACTAATCATAGTAAAGTTTGATCGGTCGCCCATAACCATAGGCACTGCTATTAAATGCATTTAGTCTAGTTAGAGGTTTACAACTTTACCCATAAGAAATAATTCTCCGTCATATCACCATGCCTGGCTAGACAAGTCACCATACGAGTAAGTTTAATAGGATTCTTCACACAACTCTCTCCAAACCATCCACACTACGCTGAGTTGTTACCCCTACCTAGAAATAGGGTGGGCAGTCCACCTTGCACCGCGATGGATTCGAAAGTCAATTAGACTGCCACCCAATCTAACCCAACTCTATCACCTTCACCCTTACCTAGGTGCCTAGAAGGGGATTGACCTATACTACAAGTCCAGTTGTTACCCACTCTAGCTTATAGTATGTACGGAATGCCTTATGAGATGTTCCCGCAAACCAATCATTAATTGCCATGAGTGCTACAATCAAAACCATACACCCACAGTCCACCATTATATTATATTTTAGTAAGGTACTAATTAAGAGCAAAGAACTATGGCTATATGTCATGAGCTCGCAGCTTGGCCACATATTAGATATGAATAAATCAGTTATTCCATTAATGATCTAGATGATCTAAGCATTGCTAAGCACATTCTATTTCTAGCTAGGTCAACATAAAAGATCCAAGCTAGTCAAGTTATTACTCAAAGCTAACAAGGAATGGATATCAAGTAAATAGGGTCACAAGCAGATAGATAATCTCATATCCTAATGTAATTAGGAAAACATGCATTTTATTTGTAAATGGTAAAACATTTTACGAGGTAGATTCAACATGTTCAAGGAGGAATATGTGACTTGGCTTGCTTCATTGATTGACCTTTGGAACACTCTTCCTTGCTGTCACGATACTATGAAATGTTAGATTGCACACAAAACGAGAAAAAAACCCTAACAAACACAAACTAAATAGTTTAGATGAATTTTGTAGGTTGAAGGGTTCAATTTAGAGTTTGTATGAAATAGTTATAAATTTTGGAAGTTTTAAGCTATTTTAACAATTTATAGAAATTCTATATGATTTATGATGCAATTAATATTTTTTTGCTAGAAAAGATGGATTATTACGACAATATTAGGGCTCTAGCACCAACAGGCAAGCTCCACATGTCGATGACTCAAAGGAGTGAAGCACACGATGGCTCAAGTCCAAGAGTGGCCTAGGCGCGCGTCCACCTCGTGGCGCCAATGCGGCAGCCACTGGAGACCGACGCACCTACGTGGTATTGACACAACAAAGCCGTTGGCAGCCACGGTGGCCACCATGCGTATGGCTTAGATTTACCCAGAGGTAAATCAGACGGTCAAGATGCACGGGAGCCGACTCGTCAGCCAACTCAGCCAGTCAGTGGCGACGCATGGCCTAGTGGTCATCGGCAATGTCTACCTAGCACGATGGCATCTAGAAAGCGGCAGAGAAGAGGAGAAAAAGGGAGGGGGCCTCACCAATGAGGAACCGGTAGTAGGAAATGGCGGTGAAGAGGTGTTGATGGTGAGGTACTTCAGGAAGATGGCGGGGATGGTGCTTTGACAAGCTCCTGCTCTAGAGAGGCAATGGCCGAGGATCCTCGCTACCTAGGGTAGGTGAAGAAAGGGTTAGGACATAAGTAGTGGCATAGAGCAGCAACAAATGGTGGGTAGAGGCTGACAAATGGGCCCAAGCTCACCAGTCGTGAAGAGGTTTTGATAGTGGTTGCCATCGACTAAGGGGTGGCCAAGGTAGCTTTTGACTAGGTGAATGCAGTGGAAGCGACAGTGCAACACGAGGCGGCCACTAGCAACGACGGGCAACGGATGCGACAATGTTACGATTACACAATGAAGGGGGGTTTGGGGCTCTGGAAGCTCAATAGAAGAGATGAAAAGGAAGATGAGAGGATTGGGAGGATTTTTATAGCCTCGAGAGGTGGTCTCGAGGTTAGGAATGGGCAGCAATAGCCGATGGGTGGAGACGTTGTCATGGAGCTCATGAGGGTGATTCAATGCCAATTTTTGTGGGGAGAATAGGGGAGAAAGTTGAGGGAGAAAGGGCACGGTAGTGGTAGCAACCAAGTCCACGCGATTTGACTCAGAAAGGCAAGAGCGGAGGCGTGTAACTAGCGGCGACAAGAGCGATGGTTGGCTAACCGAAGGTAGAGGATAGATCTAACAAGTGAGCCCTAACCCTACCTATCAGCAAGTGGAGGAGGTGGGCGAGCTAACTGGCCACAGCCCAAGGTAGAGGCAAGCCATGCATGAGAAAGGGTGAGTAAGCTGGCTAGCTTCAAGGTCTAGGCTGTGCGAGAGCGGTGGCCCGAGTAGGAAGAAGAAAGGAAAGCGGGCCGGTGGGTGCTATTGGGCTAGCGGAGGAAGGATGAAAGGAAGGCTTGGGCCAAAAACAGCCAAAGATTGAGAACTGATTTTTAGTTTGTTTTCAATTTAAATAATCTCATAAATGAATTTTGTGCTATTAAAATTAGATATTAAGCTCTAAAAATTCCAGTAAAATTTTAAAAAGTATTTTAGGCATGGAAAATAAAAAAATACTCCTAGCCAAGATTTATTAAAGAAATTTTTTCCCATATTTACTTCACGATATAAATTCTAGAAATAACTTATTAAACGATTTAAATCCCTGAGAAAATCTGGACATGACAACAACCAAGCTAGTGGTGCATGTTTATAAGTCCCTACTAAAGATAAGCTAGGGAAACATAGGACAACTTGGAGGGGTTTTAGAAAAATAAAATTTAAGAGGACAAAGATGAAAGGGATCTCTGAATACTAAGATTTGGTTTTACTACCTCCTGTTGAAGTGCTGAATCTCTGAAGTCGTTCACTTAGTAGTTCAACTGTCCTCCAAAAATTATATATAATGCACTTGACCTCCAAAATCAAATCAGATATACTCTTTTCCTGATGAGAGTAGTGAAGTAGCTTCTTGGAATATGCACAGGATAACTAAAAAAATATGAGACTGATGAAATCTAAATAAAAAAAATTCAGGAAGAACAACAGAAACTAAGCTGAACCAAGCTGAACTGTGTAGACTCGACATCAGAAAACTACATAACCTAGACCTAGAAAACTAGAACTGGAGCAAGAGAAACAAACATTCAGGAATAAGTATGAATGGACTTCAGGCTATATGTATATATGTGTGTTCTAATTGTCTACTCCACTGACTGTAGTGTAATTATAGAAAGTCTAATTATGATAGAATAACCATGGTATGACTGTGTGGTTGCCTTGTGAGTCGCCTCGGCCACCAATATATACTGATACATTGACAGTGAATAAAATTAATCATTTCTATATTTTCATGGTATCAGAGCGGTTCCAACCCGCTATTTTTCCGTAACCAAAGGCGCCGCTGTTGCTGTCATCACCGACCTCCTCCTCCGCCACTACTGTGCTACAAGAGATTATCGAGGTCCAACATCCTCAACGCCGCCGCTCTCTAACAGCACCAGTCGCCGATCTGATCGCCACTACTAGTGACGGTTGCATGTCACTGGGAGTGTCACCGGTCTCATCGCCCGCGCTACTGATTTGATCGCCTACCCCGTAGTTGCCCTCATCACCGGGTGTGGCCGCTGAATCCGATCTTGCCGCCGCTTCTACACTAGCGCTCGTCACCGATCCAATCGTCACCACCGGTGCTGACTGCACGTCACCGGGATTGTCGCTGGTCTCATCGCCCGCGCTATCGATCCAATTGGATTTCTGATCTGATCGAATCTACTGTCACCGGGAGTATCGCCGGTCTCATCGCTCGTCGATCTCGTCGGTCTCATTGCCCGCGCTGTCGATACGATCGGATCCCCACTCTGATCGGATCTACCGTCATCGGGAGTGTCGCCGGTCTCATCGCCCGCCGATCGATTCGATCTGATTCCCGATCTGATCGGCTTGTCGTCGGTCTCATCGCCCACTGATCGGTCTGATTGGATCCCCGATCTAATTGGATCTTCTGTCGATCCGATCCGACTGTCGACCTCACTCGCCGATCGGTCCGATCGGATCCTGTCTACTATCGATCCGATCGTCCTCTGATCCGATCGGCTCTACTGATGTTTTCCGAGCGCCCTACTGATCAGTCCGATCGGATCCTGCCTGTTGTCGATCCGATCGCCCTCCGATCCGATCGGCTCTACTACTGATCTGATCGGCCACCGATCCGATCCCTCTAATCTGATCGACTGCCTATTGCCGATCTGATCGCCCTCTGACCCTCCGATCTGATCGGCTACCTATTGCCCCTCCGATCCGATCGGCTCCACTGCCGATCCGATCCCTCCGATCAACTCGGACTCTGAGCCGCCGATCCCTCCGATCTGATCGGCCGCCGATCCTTCCGATCGGCTGCCCATCAGATCTGATCGGCTCTCGATCTGCTATCCATCGATTATCGATCCTATCATGGCCGGAGAAGGCAACGGCGTCACTGCTTCCGACAACCGCTGTCTTACGGCCGATGCTGCTCGTGTTAACGAAGCGCATCAGGCTGAGGAGGCTCGCCTTTGCAACGACACCCTGGATACATACGAGAGTGCTCACGTGGCTCTCTGGGCGCAAGCCACCGCCATCGTCAACGTCAAGGCGCTTATCCTCGTCTTCCTTGACAAGGCCACGGACTCCTACACCAAGTGGCGCGGCATGTTCCTCACCGTCCTCGGCAAATGTGCCCTCACACGCCATATTCTCGAGGATGAAGCATTCCCCACACGACCGGCGTGGCTTCAGGTGGATTGCTGCGTCCTCACTTGGGTGTACGGCACCGTCTCCAGTGACCTATAGCAGTCGCTGATAATGTGGCAGGGCAATGCCCGCAACGCGGGGTGCTATCTCGAGAAAGAATTCCTCGGCCAGAAGGAGTCCCATGCCCTTTTCCTCGAGACGCAGTTTCGCACCTTCCGTCAGGAGTCCCTGAACATCACCGACTACTACCGCTACCTTGAATCTATGGCTACCTCCCTCGCCGAATTCGGTGACCCCATCGGCGACAGGCAGATGGTGCTCATGCTTCTCCACGACTTCAGTGGCAAGTTCTGCCACATGGTGTCCATCCTCAAGATGCACCGACCGTTCCCAGCATTTACTGAAGTGCGCACTCACCTCCTGTTGGAAGAAATGGAGATCGACACTCGTCCTCCGTCCCCATCGGCCGCTCTCGTTGCAACGACGCCGCATCCAGTAGCTCCGGGTGCCACCGCTGCTCCTCGTTTGGAAACTCCTCCTCCTCCGTGCCCCGCTACCCAAACAGGAGGCCAGTGTAACGGCCACCACTATGGCCACGGGGGACGCGGCGGCTCTGCTGGTACCAGCTCTCCGGCGCCTTCTGCTAGAGTGTCCCTAGGTGGACAGGGCAGCGTCCCTCCCGGTACGGCCATGTACCCGTCGTTCATCCATCCTTGGGCTGGAACCGTGCACATGTGGCCTTACGACCTGTCTGATCGACCTCCGCCGTCCCAGCCTACCTTCCACACCGCCCCGCACTATGGCAGTTTCGGTGCTCTTCCTAGCACCTATGGAGGCGCATACGGTGCCTCATCGTCCCCGTATGGCACATACTACGGGGGAGCTGCGACGCCGGGTTTCCCGACGCCCTCACCAGCATACCAGGTGGCACCTTGGCTGCCCACTCCCGAAGGGGCTTGGCACCAGGACTCCTTAGCGCAATCTTTCAACACTATGACACTCAACCAACCGGCCTCTGAGTGGTATGCTGATATGGGTGCCGGCTCCCATATGGCCTCGGACGCTGGTATACTCTCCATTATTTCCCCACCCTCTTTATCTACTCCTTCATCTATCATTGTGGGCAATGCCGATTTACTTCCGGTCACAACCACTAGAACACACCGTTTTTCATTACCGCACCATGATCTTGCTCTTAATAATGTTCTGGTATCACCCAACATTATTAAGAATTTAATTTTCATTCGTCGGTTTACCACCGACAATAATTGTTCCATTGAGTTTAATCCGTTTGGTCTTTCTATGAAGGATCTGCAAACTAGGAACGTGATCGCCAGGTGCAATAGTTTCGGTGACCTCTACCCATTTTTTGCACCATCTACTAGCACCTCTGCATTCCTCGCTGCCCCCACCTCCCTTTGGCATCGCTGTCTCGGTCATCTTGGGCGCGATGTCCTGGTCCAATGTTATTTCCTGCAATAAAGATAATATCCATCATTTATGTCATGCGTGCCAACTCGGTCGCCATGTACGTCTCCCTTTCGGTTCATCTACTTCTCGTGCTACTCATAGTTTTGATTTAATTCATTGTGATCTATGGACCTCTTCAATTGTTAGTGTGTCAGGATATAAATGTTATCTTGTTATTCTTGATGACTGCTCTCACTACATTTGGACTTTTCCCATTCGTCTCAAATCCGAGACATTTTCTACTATTTCCACTTTTTTTGCGTATGTTCACACACAGTTTGGCATCACCATCAAGAACATCCAGTGTGATAATGGCCGTGAATTCCATAATTCCCAGGCCCGCACATTTTTTCTTTCCCACGGTGTTGCTCTCCGCATGTCTTCCATTCGTACCATCAATAACACTCTTCGTTCCCTTTTGTTTCAGACAAGTCTCCCTCCGGCTTACTGGGTTGGGGCCCTTCACACCGCCACCTATCTTGTGAACCGCCTCCCCACCACAACACTCGCCTCCTCCACACCATACTCCGCTCTCTTCTCTGTCCCGCCCACCTATGATCATCTCAAAGTTTTTGGTTGCGCCTATTATCCCAATCTATCATCTACAGCGTCCCATAAACTTGCCCCTCGCTCTTCTCTATGTGTGTTCCTCGGCTACTCTTCGGAGCACAAAGGCTATCGTTGCCTCGAGTTTCAGTCGAACCGCATCATCATTTCTCGACATGTTGTTTTCGATGAATCTTTTTTTCCTTTCTCCAACATGTCTACCACACCCATGGCACCTTCCGCCTTAGATTTTTTTATCGATGATCATGATCTCACCGCTTCAGTTCCTAGAGCTTCTTTTTTGCGTGCAAGTACAACGGCCTCCTCAACGGCACACCCCGTGCCCGTGGCCCCACTTGCGCCATCGAGCCCTGGTGCAGGGCCGTGGTCGCTTGAGTCCACGTCATCCGATGCCGTTACCCCTGTGCACCTCGCACAGGTCGCTGCCAGTGGCATCACACCGACTATGAGTGTTGCCGGTCCTGCTGCCCCTATTGCTCGTGCACAGGTTGTTGTCAGTGGTACCGGCCGCACAGCTGCCACTTGGCCAATTGTCATCCCTCCGGTGACCAACGCGCACTCTATGCGCACACGTGGTAAAGCTGGCATCGCGCAGCCCGTGGATCGCCTCAACCTCTATGCTGTGCCTATGTCGCCTCTTCCTCGCTCTGTTCGTGATGCCCTTGTCAGACCCCAATTGGCGATCTACTATGCAGGCTAAGTATGACGCTTTGATTGCTAACGACACCTGAAGTCTTGTGCCTCGCCCTCCTGGCGTCAATGTTGTGACTGGCAAGTGGATTTATCGTCATAAATTGCTCGCCGATGGGTCTCTTGATCATTACAAGGCTCGCTAGGTCCTACGAGGTTTCACACAATAGTCTGGTGTTGATTATGATGAAACTTTCAGCTCAGTTGTTAAACCTGTGATAGTTCACGTTGTTATCTCTCTGGCATTATCTCATAACTGGTCTATTCATCAACTGGATGTGAAGAATGCATTTCTCCATAGCACTCTCACTGAGACAGTGTACTGCATGCAGCCCTCTGGATTTGTGGATTCTTCTCGCTCAGATTTTGTCTGTTGGCTCAACAAGTCCCTATATGGTTTGAAGCAGGCTCCTTGTGCTTGGCATCACAGGTTCGCCTCTCACCTCGTGTCACTTGGATTTATTGAAACAAAGTCAGATACTTCGCTCTTCATATATCACCACGGTCCAGACACGGCCTACTTACTACTATATGTGGATGACATTGTCCTCACTGCCTCATCTGCGGGATTACTCAAGCATATCATTGAGGCCCTCCAGCGTGAGTTTGCTATGACGAATATGGGTTAGCTGCATCATTTTCTGGGTATTGATATGACACGCTCCGCAGATGGTCTGATCCTTTTCCTAGCAGCAGTACAGTCAAGATATTTTAGAGCGTACCAGGATAAGTGCGTGCAAGCCATGCAGCACGCCTGTTGATCTCCACTCCAAATTATCTGCTGATGGACCACCTATCGCTGACGCTACATAGTACCGCAGTTTAGCTGGCGCCCTACAGTATCTAACCTTCACCTGACCCGATATTACCTTTGCAGTTCAGCAGATATGTCTCTATATGCATAATCCTCGAGAGCCGCACCTCGCTACTCTCAAGCGAATCCTGCACTACTTGCAAGGCACCCTATCTCTTTGGCTGACCATGCGCCGATCTTCGTGTGCAGATCTTGTTGTTTACACAGATGCCGACTGGGCTGGCTGTCCTAACACTCGCCCGATCGACCTCTGGCTATGCCGTATTTCTCGGGGATAACTTGGTGTCCTGGTCTTCTAACCGTCAGCATACGGTCTCCAGATAAGTGCTAAAGCTGAATATCGTGCTGTGGCAAATGGTGTTGCTGAAGCTACCTGGCTACGACAGCTGCTTCTTGAGCTTCGTCACCCCTCTCGACGTGCCACCTTGGTTTATTGTGATAATATCAGTGTTGTATATCTCTCCAATAACCTGGTGCAGCATCAGCGGATAAAGTATATTGAGATTGATCTCCATTTTGTTCGAGAGAAGATCGCTCTTAATCACGTTCGGGTCCTACATGTTCCTACGACATCATAGTATGCCAACGTCTTTACCAAAGGCCTTCCTATCTCACTATTTCAGAAGTGTCGATCTAGCCTGAATGTTAACGATGCTCCCGATCAGACTGTGGAGAAGTGTTAGTCTATTATAATTATAGAAGTGTAATTATGATAGAATAACTATGACATGACTGTGTGGTTGTCTTTTGAGCCGCCCCGGCCATCTTATATATACTGATGCATTGACAGAAAATAAAATCAATCATTCCCATATTTTCTAAAAGTGTAAATAATCTGAAATAAATCCTAAACCCCTGAACCGTAAAAGACTAAAAAACCACTTCTGATGGTATCAGTAGCAGTGCACAAAGGTCATCATACTTGAGTGTAGAGGAATATCCTAAATTCTGCAAGAGAAAGATGGAGTAGTAAGAGGAGGAATAGCAAGAGGAAGGACTGAAAATGCGAGTGAGATGAACCCCAAAATTGAAGAAAATTTGAATAAGAATAGAACTAAGAACAAGAGAATAGCAAGAGGAAGAGAAAATAAAATAAAATTTAAGAGGACAAAGATGAAGAATAAAAAAATCAAAAAAAGCAATAGGAAGAGAAAGAGAAAGAGCAGTTGCTAGGTGTTCCTGATTTCAACAAGAACAACAGAAATTCTGCAAAAATTCGGCAGGAAGAAGAAGAAGAAGAAAGAAAAAGAGAAAGAAGAAAATAAAAAGGAAGAGGAAGAGGAAGAATAACATGAAGAAAAATAAGAGAGGAAGAAAAATTGATGTTCAATATTGATTTGAAAAAGAAGAGCAAGAAAATGAAAAATGATTAAGCTCGAGATTAATTAGCAGCACGCGGCAGTACTGCATATATACTAACATACCTGACCTAAGGCCGAGGAAAAGACTAAAATAAGCTGAGGTAGATAATTAAGCTTATAGCAAAAACAAGGATAAAAAAATGTATCTAGCCATACATTGTAGGACAACTATCAGAGCTGAGCTGGAGGCTGGAGGAGATCCAATAGCAGAGTACAGCAAATGAACAGGAGCAGGGAACACCAGTACATATAGATATGTGAGCAACGAAACGTAGCTGGATATGGTGACATCCCCTCGCTCTCGCTCTCTATATCTACAGTACAAATAATCACCCTAGCTAGAGCCCCAGTACTGACTCTCTCGATCGTGGATTGAATATGGATATACTCCCCTCCTTCCTACCCCTAACTACTGAATACTTCTAACTAGCATACGTTACTGCTTCTAGCAAGCTAGTTTGCGGCTAAACTATTAAGTGTCAAATTAAAAGGTCGAGAGGTTTCTTTGGATCGATCGGAGCTAGCTTAGCAGCCTCCCTCCCTTTGATTCATCTAATAGTTATCCTGCAGTGTGTGCACAGACCACCGCCAAGCAAAGGCAGAATCAGCTAGCAAAATTGAGGCGCGCGAAAAAATACAGAGAAGAAATATCAGGCATCCACATATTTGGACAAAAAAAAGCAAAGAGGATGAGTAGCACCTTGAGAACAAGTGAATGTACAAATCTCTAAGCCACAAAAATTAAAAATACTTACTGCCAGCATGCAAAACAATACTTTTAACAAATGAAATGGAAAAAGAATACATAGAGTACTGTATGAAAAAAAACTCACCACTGGATGAATCTCGCTGCAGATGGAAAACAGCAAGTTGAGACGAATCTGACAGTAGAAAGTAGAAACAGCATTGCCGAATCGCTACCACACCTGCAAACAAAACAAAAGGCATGAAAAAATTCCACACCTGCAAGTATCGATGCCGCCGGAGCTCAACGACGAGCTCTAGCAATAAAACAATATATCACCATGACGAGGGGGCTACATGCTGACGGGGCTCACTGGCGAGGAGATCGGCCAAAAAAAAAGAACCAAATCACCACAGTGCACTCTGACTGAAAAAAAAATCTCGAGCCACCGGAAGAAGACCCCATTGTTGTGTTTCAAGGCAATGCAGCATGGCACAAGAGGGAAACCAGCGTGGTGCCTGCAGGGGGATCTCACCGCCGGAGGAAGCTCGCCACCCGGCCCCAAAAAACCACAATAAGGAAATGCTCCCCTAGCACTGTCGTTGCCGGAGAAAAACCGCGCGCCACCGGAGGGAACCCGACGGAGGCAGCGGCGGTGCCGGCGTCGACGAGGTTGCCACTAAAATTGCCTCCCTTCTCTCTCTCCCTCAGGGAAAGCATCATCACGATCGGAGAAAAAAAAGTGCGGTACACGAGGGAAAGAAATTCGAATAAAAAAATATCACATATGCGCCCTCGCTTGGCTAGAATATTGGAACCGATCGAACGGTCTAGAAAACGGATGATACGGAAGTAAGAAAACATTCGACAGAAGTTTAGCACTTCCGTTTTTCTTAAAAGAAAGCAATCCGTCGGCCAGACATCGACGCTACATCCGGAGTAGAGGTGCCGGTTAGCCGTGGCACCACCTTTGCGTAAGCTCCTCCACCATCAGGAGGACCGCTGGCCATATCTACCGTAGCTTGATAGAGTTGAAAGCATGTGGCAGATAGCATTGAAAGGAGACGCACATGAAATCAGAGAAAGCCTAGGCTACGTCCTCGGAGTTGCTCCGAATGAAAGCTGACAGAGGAGGAGGTGTGGCATCACTCCCAGTTCGACACCTGAGCTTCGTGTGTGTGGTGTTGGCACCACTTCCCGACCTTCTCACAACCATTATAACAAAGCTTCCCACCATTAACACTGTCAAATGTCATCTACCTTCTATTTCATTAAAATTTGATAAGCCCCATAAATAAAATAGGAGAGCCGATCAACTTATAAAAAGAGTCTGATTATACAAGAAAAGAGTCGATAGGACGGATTAAAAATAGATTCGGTTTAATCAAAGGAAAGTTATTTAGATGGAACCAAATCTGAGGAGAAACTGTAAAAACTACGGTGAGATAATTTATCGATATATCTTATAACATAAGCAAGATTAATTAATTTTATTAACTATATTTTTCTTTTATATTTAGAAAATAACGTTTGGAGGTTGTCTTTAACCATATCGAACTCTTGTAACTTTATGATATAAAATAGATCCACTGATATAAATTATCTCTTGATCAATACAACTTTAGCGTATCATCACCCTTATTTATCTAGGTTTTTATTAACAGGTTCTGCCTTTCGATGTGGGACTGCATCTATTAAGTTTGATCTTTAGCGATTAAGTAAGTCCTGTCAATATCTTATTATATTCTTTCTCCCTAAGACTGTATCTGTTAGATCCAATCTCTTTGTTCGATTGAGTGCATCACATCATGTTCACGTGGTTCTATCGACTTATCGAGCTCCCTTTACTACTATCGGTCTCGTGATGTATTGGTTAGATCTAACTTACTAGACCGCTGATAGTACATTGAGCCGTAAGTCAATAGGTTTTTACACGAACATTTTATCGAAGCAGCTAGCTAATTAGTTATCCACACATTAAGTCTCATGCCTAGTGTACCGATTTCTAAACCGATATACACATATCTTTAGATAATTCCTCTCATTAGTTTTAGCTAGCCGATGTATTTGTCCATTCTTTTTGTTCTGTGTGTCCAATCTAGCCTTTCGTATCTTCGGAAGATCAGATTTTACTTCTTATTATTCATCGTATATTCTATTCGGAGCACTATCACATACTCTATTTGGAGTGACATTGATTTTGTAGCAGATGGATCCTTTATGTTATTCTTTGTTATCCGCATATTTCTATCGGCACCCTATCGATGACCAGCTGATAGCGAGAATTCATATCGGCTAATTGGCTCGTGTACTCATCGAATTATCTCCTTATTAATTGCAAGATCAAATTAATAGTACGCCCGTAACTCTAGCAACCCTAATCAAGAGACCTCGAAGCCAAAGTAACTATACTGAAGCCAAGCAGATTTTTAGGTCTCGGTGTATTCGTGCGATCACATCGAACCTCTATCGGTGAATATAGAGAACCGATTCGATGCAAACAACTCCTCTCTTGACAACTGAGGTGGCGTTACCTCACTACCATGCTATGGCCACCACACCAACATGGCTTTCTTCTAAAGTTATCCCCTCCCACCTCTACTCTAACCCTCGTAATCTAAGTATGTTATGCTTGCCTAAGTTTGGACCATCTCCAGTACCACACATCTTTGTAGCCACGATTTTCAATATTGGCAATATAACGGTGGATATATCCGATATTCTTATATATTGGTGAGGCCCAGTAAATTTCAATATCTGCCAAAAATTTCAGCTCTTTTTCAAATTCGCGCCAACGCCCAGCCCAAAATTCGCCATAACGCATTCACCCCGGTCAAAACCCTAGTCTAGACCAAAATCCCCAACCCACCATGCAGTCACGCACGCGAACACTCTCCTCTCCTGTCTCCTCTCGCTCGATTGCCATCGCCGCCACTCCCTTCTCGCCAGGGCGTCAAGCAGGTCGAGCTCTCCACCAACCCACACGCTCTCGCCGGCGCGTTGATCTCTCCCTCTACCTTCTAGCGACCGAGGAGACGCTGAGACGATTATCGATGAGATTGGACCGCGCCCACGCAGGCCTGCAGGCTCCGGCGGCTTGGCGGGCGCTCGTGCTTCAGGGCTCAGGGTGCGGGCTGCCGTGGTGTTGGGCGCACAGCTGCTGCAGTGGTGGGCGCGCGCACGTTAGTCCGACGAGTGGCAGGGGGCGGCGTGGGTGGCAGGAATGTGGACAGCAGGGGGCGAGCACGGTGAACACAGCAAGCACGGGTAGCAGCTCTTAAGCAGGCGAGCGGAGTAGCCGGCGAGATCCAGTCTAGAACTCTAGATTCCGATAAGAACAACTCACGCACTGATCTTCTTGTCATTAATTTATCAAGTTTAGTATATGGGTATGTCAAGTTTATCAAGTTATCAAGTTTAGTATACCCAAATGGTCTAGATACAATTTATTTGATTTCATAAACAAATTGAGTCATTTTTACAAAGTTTGGCTGAAATTTTTTCTATATCACTAATATATATTTTTGATATATCTGATATTTATAAATATCGGTGCCCTTCGATATTTTTTAGATATCGATAGGGAATGGGTAACTAAAATTGGAGAAATCTCAGTCACATGATAACTAGCAAAAACTGAATCTGCGTCTCCTACCATCTGATCTGTATTTGCATATATTACGAGTCTATGAGATTGAACACTAGTCATGGGCATGCATCGACATCATGCAGTCTGACGCACAAATAGTGAGGAAATGCCTCTCGCTCTGATCTCTACGTTCTCTATCGCTCTTGAATTGATTGATGAGTTCATTCACATCACACAGAGACACGGTGTGGAAGCATGGGTGGCATGCTGAGGTGCGAGCTCGTCATGGACGCCGGGCTCTTGGCCGCCTCCGTGCCAGAGCCGGGGTAGCCGCCGCCGTCGCCGACCTGGTTCTGCACCCTGTCGCTCTCGTTCTCCTCCAGCGACCGCATCATCGTCTCCGGTGTGAACGCGTTGGTGAGGGCCAGCCCGAGAAGGCAGATCCCGCCAAGAACGAACAGCGCGTACATCATGCCGATGCCCGGAAGGTGGCCGGCCTGCACCTCCGCCCTGTCCCTCTTCTGCGACGCCCACAGGAAGCCGACGGAGCCGATGAGCACGCCGAGCTTCTCCGCCTCGCCGGATAGCCCTTGGCAGGTCGACCGGAAGCGCGCCGGGAAGAGCTCCGCCGGCAGGATGAAGGTGGTGGTGTTGGGCCCGAGGTTGGCGGAGAAGAAGGTGAGAGAGTAGAGCACGATGTAGCCGGCGTGAGTGGCGTGGTAGCACCAGTAGCCGTCGTACGGCCCGGCGAGCGCGAAGAGGAAGACGGCCATGAGGAGGAACCAGGCCATCTGGAGCAGCCTGCGGCCGGCGCGGTCGATGAGGAGCACGGCGGCGATGTAGCCCGGGATGGTGGAGGCGACGGCGATGATGGCCTGGAACTTGGCCACGTTGAACACCTCCTGGAACGCGTTCACGTGCTCCGGCGCCGGGAGCAGCGGCCGGTAGATCTGCGACTGGAACAGCGTGCTGCTGTAGTAGGAGATGTCGAGGAGGAACCACGCCGCCGCGCACGCGAACAGGTCCCGCCCGTGCTGCCGGACGAAGCGGCGAGAAAGGAGGCCGTAGGGAGCGCTCGGCGGCGGCCTCCGAGGCCACCGCAACGCCGCCGCCTCCTCCTCGGCGACTGCGATCAGGTCGAGGTTGGTCAGGACGCGGCCGATGTCGTTGGTCGCCTTCACCACGTCGCTCTCTACCAGCGCCGTATACCTGCTCGTTTGGCAGTACACGTACAACGTTAAGTACGGTCATTACTTTTTTGTCATTAACCATTAGCTGCTTAATCTCTTTTTTGTAATTAATCTAGTCATTTCTATTTTCTAACAACTTCCCGCATAAAGTTAAAGTGCAAATTAAAATGTGCAATCTGCATGCCACTGATCAAAATTCAAAACCATATGATAAACCTGACGTCAGCAATTAGTGACAATACATCTAGGTCTAGCAAATCCAAGAGTAGCCAGAGACAGTTTCATGATAATGTACAAGTACGTTGGCTGGCATAAAGAAACAACAGCTGACCATAGGTGTGTGGCAGTGATGATGAACGGACTAATTAATTTAGATTCCAACTAAACAATTCATTCTGAAATATTCGGCATCAAAGAAGAGAAGAAGCTTAATCGATGAGGGAGCTGCCAGTGCCAGGTGATTAACATACTCATTAAATATCAATTTTCCTCTCAGATGGGCTGAACCAAGAATTTGTTCTTGGAATCACGTTTGGTATATTCCTTCTCAATCACATTTGTTTAAGATACAGTCCATGTACACTTAATGTAATTTACCAATCAAATACTATTTGGCAGTTTTTAGGTTCAAATAGTTGCTGTGAAGTTAAAGGAACGGAGGAAGAGAATGCATGAATGACATCTGGGACCGCTTGTCAGCAGTCTAAGTATATACCTGGCAGTCTCCGGCATGGACATCCTCCGGTAGTATGTCAGCGCGGCGGGCACGGCAACGACCATGAGTATAATCCGCCAGGTGAGGTCAGCGCACTCCGGCGTGTCGAGCGGTGCGGGGTGGCCTGTGTAGTGGTCGAAGGCGGCGGCGACGGCCATGATGACCGCCGAGCTGACGAGATGCCCAACCCCTGCATGGAGAAGACGGCTGCAATGAAGGCGCCGCGGGTAAGCCTGTTGGCGAACTCCGACATGATGGTCGCCGACAGCGGGTGCTCGCCGCCGACGCCGACGCCGAGGAGGAAGCGGAAGAAGCAGAGGCTGACGAGCGCGCACCGTCGCGTCCGGCAGACGGAGAAGCCGCTCCCGACGGAGCTGCACACCATCAGCAACAGGCACGCGCCGTAGACGCGCTGCCGCCCCACGCGGTCCCTCAGCGCGCCGAACACCACGTTTCCGACCATCGTGCCCAGCAGCCCCACGCCGACGGTGGCTGACACGACGGCCGGCGGCGTCACCCCCGGGCTGCTGCTGCTGCTGCTACTTCCGCCGCCGCCGCCGTCGGAGTAGTACACCCGCCCCACGATCTTCACGACCGGCGCGATGCAGAAGAGGTCGTACGAGTCGGTGAAGAGGCCCATGCCGGCGATGACGATGGCCTTGAAGTAGTAATACTGCGTCCGCGCCTGGTCCAGCGCCGTGAGCACACGGATCGGCGCCGGCATTGCCGTCGCCGCTGCAGCTAGCTGCCACTGCGAGCACGCTTGGACGGGTCGCTTGATTAATTATGAGAGGACTAACTACCAGAACTAGTCAACGAGCTTGCAGCTGCGGATTGATATTTACCTGGTTTTATATATATACATGTAGCGAGGTAGACGACGACGGCCGGCCGGACTTGGTGGTGACGGCGACGTGAGGGGTTAAAGAAATGGCCGGACGCGTTGACATCACCGTACACTAGTGAGATGCCAAAGAAAGATGCCACTAATCGTTGGCTTGATCAGATAGATTATGTGGTAAAATACGGCCACTAATTAATCTGCAATTCTTCAGCGCTTTCGCATGCAAACCTCGGGATGCGCGTTTGGAGTCGGGAGTGTTGCCGCGCTACGCCCAGCAAACCCAGCAAGGTTGCCGGGGAATTTTTTTATGTGCCAATTCGATGAATTGGATTTATTACACTATAGATATTTGTACATTTGTCTCCAGAACTTGATACGCCCCCACCTTCTGCTTAAGACTTAGGTTCATGTTTCATCTCCACTGACAACGCTGTATTAGGGTCGTCGTTGGGCTGGTGAGACCACGATGGGAGTTGAACGAGCTATTCAGCCATTTAGGCCTACCGTCCATAGAGAGATAAGTATGTGCGACAGTGATCTTAAAAAAAATGCGTGCGACAGTGAAAATTAAGACAGTTATAAATGCTGTTAGCTTAATTTTTGTAAGGAAACTGCTTTATTGTGTACAGGATCGTAGCTAGCAATTGAGGACTCAGTGCGAAACATATAATAGGAACTTAAAAATTGAAAATGCAACATACACCACGTAGATCCATTTTTCTAGGATAGCCTATTTACGATGGGCATAGTGAATTAGACTAAATGTCTCGATAAGACTTTATGATATGCCTTACTTCTTCATCTATTAGAAATAAGTGTATAGCACTTCTGAAGATAACTTATCATAGATAATCTAAACTATTTGTCATGAGTCTTTAGTCTTTGTTAAAAAACCACTGTAGATAAGGGTTTTTATCATGTATATGATTTCACAGTTAATTTGGTATATCTCTGATATGTATTTTTAACCGATAGAAGTACGATAATTTGTTATTTTGTCATTCCACCTTATACATTGTAGTGAAAAAGCAAGGGAGATGAATCTTCATCATAATAAATTTATGTTAAGAGTTAAAAAAAATCTAATATCTAGCTAATTTTCAAATCTTCATCATATTTCTAGTTTTATTTCTGTTTGGGCTTTCAAACTTGGTGGATGTTCTGTTAATTAGCTTAGATAATTAGTAGTTATTTTTGGAATAAACAGGTGCACACCTTACAGTACCTATATGTGTACGGTCTTGATAGTGTATTGAGTATTGACGAGTGAAAACCAAACATAGGCCAAGAAGCAGCTACTGCGAGGACTTTTTCCCTTACTCAGTCTAAATACCTTGCCAATTGCATCTTAATTTCATTCTAGCCTTTCTGTCAAGCAGGCCATCAGATTGAATTCCCTAATATCTAATGATTGCTTTTTATATTGATTTTCTAGATATTTTAGGCCTTTGAGAATTGTTCTTTGTTATTGATATCCAAATTACCCCATCTTCTCTTCATTTTTTTCCTAATCTTCCATGTCTCCTTTAACTCTGGTAGAGAGCACAATAGCGTGGTTTTGAGCTCAACCATGGGGTGTGGTGGCACAATCTTCAGCTAAAGTGAGCGGCGTTGCAGGATGGAGCTAGACTCGATGTATAGTAAGCGACAACACCCGGTTGAGCTCCAACATGGTGATGGCGCTTGACTCAAGCTTTGGCATGGTGATGGCGGCACAAACTCAATAGCACGATGGTGTTGAGGGCTTAAGATTAGGTGTAGTTGGCAGTAAGGTAAGTTTCAAGCTTTGGCATGGTGTGACGCCCTAGAAAATTAAAGAAAAAAAAGAGAGCAAGTTTGTTGGATGCGTGTGGCCTTAGGCCCATTATAGCCAAAGAATGGGAGATGGGAAGAGCAATACTAGCAAAGTTTAGTACCATCTTGCTAGTTTGGCTAGAGATTGAGTAGTATATAAGTATGAATGCCTAGGTACTTCTAACACAGGTTTGGACCTTTTGCACAATGTGAAGACAAAAGCTTGTAGTGTAGCTATGGTCTAACAAATCTAGTTGGACTTACAATGTTTTTCCTTGGGTGCATAGGTTTGAGCAGCTTTTGGGCCTTTGGTAGGCGAAGTTGGTGGTGGCGTGGATTTTTGGGCCTTGGGTGGCGACGTGGGTTTGAGCAATTTTTGGGCCTTTAATAGGTGAAGTTGGCGGTCTTGATGGTGCATTAAGTCTTGACAAGTGAAAGCGAAACATAGGCCAAGAAGCAACTACCATAAAGACTTTTTGCCCTTACTCATCCCAAATGCCTTGCCAATTGCATCTTAATTTTGTTCCAGCCTATCTGTCAAGTAGGCCACTAAATTGAATCCTCTAATCTCTAATGATTGCTTCGGTTCGGGGCTATTGATTCTTTAAAGACATTTTAGTCCTTTGAGAATTGTTCTTCGTATTGGTGTATAGCAGATTGGGCGTTGCCCGCCTAGTGTCAAGGTCATGGCAATATCCAAATTACCTCTATTTTCTTGTCTTTTCTTCCTCATATTCATGTGGCTCCTTCTCCAACTGCGTTAAAGAGCATGACATCACAGTTTTAAGTAAGGGCAAATGTGTTTTGTCTCCATGAGTCTTCTCCTCTCGCTCCCTCTATGTCGGTGGAGTGGGAGGCAAAAATACAGGTGATTGAGAAACTTCATCCCCTAACCCTCTTTCTCTTCCATTTTTTGACAGTTGCCAGCCGTCGGTAGGGGTAAGGTGGGTTGGGAGAGCAGTCGAGCTAGTCCCATGATTGGGTTAACCCCGTTGTTTTTTTACATTTTCTATTTTCTTGTACAGATCAAAGTGGTGGCTGGTGGCCATCATCTTCATCCTAGTAGTGTTTGGCTATCATCAAAGCAACTAGAGGTCCCTTTGGCACCACTCGACTGGCTAGAGGTTTCTTGGTCTACCAAGGTCGTCAGCTGCTTAGGGCATAGTAGATAAGCAATGAGATGAGCCTTGCTCCCTGCTCCCATGCTAAAGGTACTACCGGCCGTTCTAGTCTTCTTGAGCAAGCTCAATGTGATCCCTAATGCCGTACTTACAAGGTTATACCGAGCTCTCATGGCATTGAATACCACAACATCCACCTCTTGGAGGCCCCTATTTGCCATACGTTTTGGCTTCACCTATTGTAGCCTACCTCGCTCTCTCCATTGCTGTTGCGGGTGGAATCATGCAGGACACCAAAGTAGAGGAAGCACCTTGTCTTCTACTGGTTAGTAAGGCAGTGTTGGCTAACCTTGCATTCTCTGACGAAGTTTATTCTCTAAGGTTTTCTTATTTTGTCTGCAATGGTGATGCTTCAAAGGGCAACTAGGGCTTGAAGATTATGTCCAATGACACAACCTCTAGTTCCAAGAGGCCTTCGCAAGTTGGTTCACATGAACCTAGCCATGCTTCTCCAGTGCCACAGTCACAGTTGTCATTGAATTAGCCAGAGCAGAGGAGGAAATAGAGACATGGACCTAATTGCTTTTTTGAAATATTTTAGAGCCCTTCTTTGCATATATGTACTTTAGAGTGTAATTTGCCTAGTGTATAAGGGCTTTCCTAGAAATATAGGTGCAACCCCAACTAGCTTAAATAAATAAACTTTTGAGGCCTTTAGCCTTAGGTTTATCTTTAAAATAAAAACATGGGTGGATGTAGGTTGAGAATGGAGAGGGTAAGGGGCTCATTGCCTTCTTTTTCCTCCAGCCCCCTCTTTTTCTTCACATCCCTTCTCTTTCTCCTTGCTTTCCATGGTGATCCAGCAGTAGAGGGGTTGGAGCCCCTACAACCCCCACGTTAGATCCACCCCATGGTTTCAAGCTCAAGCATGGGGTGTGGCGACACAATCTTGAGCTCAAGTGCGCAGCGTTGCAGGCTAGAGTGATCATCATAAGCTAGAGCTAGTGCATAGGAAGCGACAACACCTGCTTGAGCTCCAACATCATGATAGTAGCTTGACTCGAGCTCCGGCATGATGATGGTGGTGCAGACTCATTGTCTTGTAGAACAATAGTGGTAAGGGCTTAAGATTAGGTGTAGTGAGTTGTAAGGTAAGCTTCAAGCTTCAACAAGGTGTTATGTCCATAGAAAATTGAAGAGAAAATGCAAAGAAGACGCTATGTGTGGCCTTGGGCCCATTGTAGATAAAGAATAGTAGATGGCAAGAGCAACACTAGGTAAGCTTAGTGTCACCTTGCTTGGAGAGTGAGTGGTTTAGAAGGATAGATGCCCAAATACTTGTAACATTGATTTGGACCATTTGCACAAAGCGAGAACAAAAGCTTGTATTAGTGTAGATGTGGTTTAACAAATTTAGTTAGATTTAAAACCGTTTTGGGCCTGAGCTGTGGCATGGACAATTACATGGGCTTTAGTTTGCAAAATTGTTTGCACTAAAATTTGGTAAGCCCCACAGATAGGATTGGAGAGCTGATTGGATTATAGAAATAGTTCGATTGATATAGAGAAAAAGCTGATTGGACAGATTAAGGATGAATTCGGTTCAGTCAAAAGACAGAAAATTATCCAGATGGGACCGAGTTCGAGGAAGAGACATGTAAACCATGGTAGGATACTTTATCTCTATAGAATATATCTTATAAGATAAATAAGTTAAATTAGTTTTGTTAATATCTTAGAAATAGTTTCTTTTTATATTTAGTAAATAACGTCTAGAGGACGTCTAGAGGTTGTCTGTAACCACGTCGGACTCTTGTAACTCTAGGGGTATAAACATTGTCACCCTAGTTCATCTAGATTTTTACCGGTGAGTTCTAGCTCTCGACATAGGGCTGCATCGGTTAAGTCTAATCTCTGATGAAGGGGTAAGTCCCACCACTATCTTGGTGTATCCATTCTACCTAAGACTGCATCGGTTAGGTCCGATCTCTTACTCTGATTGGTTTCATCACATCATGTTCATGTGGTTCTATGGGCTTATTGAGTTTCCTCTACTGCTATCGGTCTCATGCTGCATCGGTTATATCTGACCTATTAGACTGCTGATAGTAGATTGAGCCGTAGGTCGATAAGTCTTTACGTGAATATTTTATCAGAGCGGCCAGCTGATGAGTTATCCATATAATGAACCTCATGCCTAGTTTATTGGCTTCTCAGCCGATATATATATATCTTTAGTGATTTCCTTTTATTAGCTCAGCTAGCCGATGGGTTCGTTTGTTCCTTCCGTCCACACGTCTGATCTAGCATCCATCGTCTCGTTGCCATTAGTTTTCTTATACTATTTCAGTTTGGTCCAATCTTCAAAAAATTGGGTCTTGCTCCTTTCTATTCATCACATATTCTATTTGGAGTGCCATCAGCTTTGTAGCCTATGGGTTATTTATCTTATTCCTTACTATTCACATATGCCTTCATTGGCTACAGCCGTTATCAGTAACCAATCGATAGAAAGAGTACAAGTATATACTTATTGACTAATTTATTTTAGAACGCAATCGGCTCTATAGCCGTCATGTCTTTTATTCCTTTCATCACCATCTACCTACGTCTTCATTGGCTTCCTAGCCGATGGATGAGTGCTTTGGCCCCTATCAGCAACCAATCGATAATAGGAGTGTATTGGATGCATCCGATGACTATCTCAACCCTATCGACGACCAGCTAATAGCAGGAGTTCGTATCGGCCCATCGGCTGACTAAATCATTAGTTTATCTCCTTATCAATTGCAGGATTAAATTGACTAGCACGCCCGCAACTCTAGCAACCCTGACATAGGGATCTTAAAGCTGAAGGACCTGCATAGGAGTGAAGCATATCTCCCAGGCCTCGACGTGTTTGCGCGCATCCATCGAACCTCCATCGACGAATACGGAGGAATGATTCAGCGCGAACATTCTTTTCGCACGCTCAGTGAAACAATTAGGAGTGCACTCAAATGAGCCAAAGGATCTATACTAAAGAAGCAGATCTCCTAGTTAGTTCTCAGTGTGTTCAGACGTGATCGCATCGGATCTCCATCGACAAACATGGAGGACCGATTCGGCTCGAAGAGCAGTGACATAGTTAGTAGGTGAAGTTGCATGGGAAGTCAAGTTGAATGGGTTTGAGCAGTAATATGGCCTTCATTAGACCTTGAGAGAGACCAACTGGTACTTGATGGAGCGATTTAGATATTTCTCATGGTCTTGAAGGATTGACTTGTGACTTAGGCATTTTAACAATGGCAACCATGGGATAAATCTAATAGTGTCATTTTCAGGGCAAACAGGCAATTCCCCGTGGTCATGAAAAGGTGAGATTTTAGCCCAAACCAAACTAGGCCTAATATGTTCATCTGGAAAACATCAAATTCCTGATCCATCCCCATAATTTCTTTTTGAGAAAAGCTGACAAAGAACTTACAACTATATTATTTTCATCAGCTGGTTTCTCAAATTCCTGATCCATCCCGTAATTTCTTTTTGAGAAAAGCTGACAAAGAACTTACAACTATATTATTTTCATCGGCTGGGCTCTCAAATTCCTGATCCATCCCCGTAATTTCTTTTTGAGAAAAGCTGAGAAATAACTTACAACTATATTATTTTCATCAGCTAGGCTCTAAACAATTAGAACTAAGCTAAAAGAAAAAATCCAATTTGACTCCTTCAACTATACGGTCGAATCTAATTCATATCCTTGGCTATAAACCGGGTATAACAACCCACCCACTTGATTCTCTAGACGGTGGTTTTTTATTAACATGGCATATTAACCTAATCTTCATCTTGCCTGGTAGCCACTTGTGCTTATGCAGAATCACGGTCAGCAAAAAAATTTTAAAAAAACTAAAAGAATTTATGTAGCCTATATGTCATAACATATAGATATACGAGGCTTAAGCCTTTTAAATACTACTTATGAAAGTGGTCCTTATAGGGTCTTTTGGATGAGTTAGCATTATACATAAGTACTATTCATAAGGAATAAAAAACCTATTGTTCATCTCTCTTCTCTCTCGTATAGTTGCTTGCCGATATAGGAAAAGGAAGGAGGACACCTAGATGGAGCTAACACTGTTAGAGTTCTGCCTACAAGCACTGCCTCCCCAGCTACTGGAGGACCGCCCAAGAGTGCCACTTGCCATTGAATCTGTGTGATGCCATGAGCCTCCTTCCACGAGTTGTTACCGTTATGGTCTTCCCATGAGCCATCGTAGCGATGGCCTCCTCCTCGGGCACCATTGTTGCTATAGGATTGGGCATCCTCTCTCGTTTGGTGTTGTAGGGGAAAGGGGATTGAACATGGAGAGAAAAAATAGGTGGTTGGGATGGTAAAACATGAGGCCTAGCTTAACACCCTCTTCTTACTATATACATTATGAAAGAAGTGTTGTATCTTAATGGGACCACCATAAGGTCAAGTTAGCCCATATACATTGAGTATGATCTTAAGAGTAGTGTACCATGGGTTGTATTCAGGAGGAGAATAGAGACGAGAACGAACGTGAAGGACTAGAGTGCCTAGGGCGACATGGTGAGGTGCAACGCAATTGCAAAGCAGGTTGAGAGCGGGGACGATGGGGAGGAGGGCGCATGGAGCGCAAGGAGGCATGGCGGTGGGATCTTGAGGAGGTGTGTGAGTGCATGGATGGTGTCTGGGCAAAGGGAGGTTGGTAGGGAGAGGTGGCGGCGGTGGTAGTAGGAGTGAGGGGAGGAGGAACTACTTGATGGGGTTGTAAAAGCAAGAGGGATGTGAGAGGGGGTGAAGAGGTGGAGGAAGTGCTATGAAGAATGGGATGCTCTTGTCGCTCCATCGAGGTTGAGCTCGCCTGCCCATCCACAAGAAGGGAGGCAGTGGCCCAGGTCATTGCTGATGTCTGTTTTCTCCATCGCTCAAGGTCGCCATCAAGCAGCCAAGCTAAGGTAGATCTAGCCATGCGGGTGAGCCGATGATGACGAAAATAGTCGTGGGCGGGAGGACAAAATGGTGATCAGGAGGCATCGATGTCCAAGCCCACTGCACAAAGGATTCCTTTGTAGCTCCAGTTTCACCTCACTGCCTCTGCCTTTCGTTCACCCTAGGAGATAGAAGAGGGAGGAAAGAAGAGGGCAGAAGCTGCCAATGACCTCCTAGGCTCTAGCTCCACCTTGCCACCATCACCCCCTTTATAATGCTGCTAGAAGGTGAGATGGGTGGAAGAGAAAAGACTAGATCGAGAGAGAGAGGGAAAAGGTGAGGAAGAAGATAGGACTTGCATGTGAGTTCTATGATTCTACATAAGCGCCATGTAGGACGAAGACTAGTTTAATATGATACGTCTGTAAAAACCACTGTCAATACTATTGAGAGAGTCATTTTACATCGATTTTAATAGTTGAAAGTCATTATGGTTGAGACATATGAATTAGATTCGAAAGTTGAGGGCGTAGAATTGGACTTTTTCGAAGCTAAAACCACAATATAGTCACAGACCACAGATATGGGCCAGGGACTCGGACATTTGGGCTTCGAAAGCCTAAAACGGCCCATCTTACGTCAGCAGAACGTGCATCTGTGGCGAGCGGCGGTTGCTTTCCCTTCCCTTCTCCTCCGCCTTCCTCGGCCGCACTGCCGTACCGTCGCGCTGCGTAACCACTTCAGCGCCGGATCTCACGGCGAGCCAACTGAGCTAACCTCCCCCAGCGAATCCGAAGCTTATCCTAGCCGCCGCCATCGAGGAACGACGAGAGGAGCAGGAGGAGCGATCCGAGGGGAGCGGGATCATATGGAGAGCTCGTCGCCATCGGTGCCGTTCCCGCTGCTGCAGGCGCCGGTGGAGAGCACGTACCGGGCATGCACCATCCCCTACCGCTTCCCGTCCGACAACCCGCGTAAGGCCACCCCCGTGGAGATCCAGTGGATCGACCTCTTCCTCAACTCCGTCCCCTCCTTCAGGTGAGGCTTTGCCCCCCGCCCGCCGCCGTTTTGGAAAATTCTCCGCCTGGGCCGCGTCCCCGTCTCCTTCCTCGGCGGATTCTGAGCTCTTGGTCGTCTTGATTTTGATCTCCGCAGGCAGCGCGCGGAGAACGACCCCACGGTGCCCGATGCGCCCGCCAAGGCCGAGAAGTTTGCCCAGAGGTATGCATCACTTTATTGTCGCGTGTACATCTTGTTAGTGATCGATCATAGGTTGATGATTGCTCACGTTTGTTTCCTGAAACTCAAGGTACTGGTAGGAGGTACATGTTTGTCTGCCTTAGATATAGGTTAGTACTTAACAGAGGAATTGCCTGTTTTTGGTGTGGATGCATTTTCAGCATCTAACCTATTGAATGTGTGAAAAGAGCCTTCAATATGGAGTGTGGTTCACTCATTGGTATGCCTGGTGTGTTTGGCATGTGCCAGACCATCGGATCGATGCTAGCATGCATTTGCTTAAAATATAATCGCTCTAGCATGCATTTGCTTAAAATGTTTTTTATTAAATATATTGTCTGAATTATGTAGTTTAGATTATATGAAAATGGTACCGCAAACTTTTTGCAGGAAACACTTTCATGACATTAAACTTCTATGACTCTTTTCTAATATATAATAAAAAGGTTAGTGGTGAAAATGACACACTGTTTTCTTTGAAAAGTAAAACAAGATCATGTTCATTTTACTCGTGGGGGGTGGGTACGTGACCAAAGAAATATACCTGATGTCCAATGTTTGGTTTACAAAAGAGGTTGGCGCTATTTATCCTTGTTTGCCTTACTTTGCAGCCAAAGTATTGCACCATTCTAGTCTTTAAGAATTGGAAACATAATCACCCTTCCAGTCTTCGTGTAGTGTTATGGAAAATGCCTTTTGTGTTATCCCGATAGATAAATTTATGGAGGAAGGCACTCTTTGGTCCCTAAAAACTGGGGTTTGTATGTGTTTTCAGCATTAGTCCATTTGAATGTGTCTAATAACCTCCTGGATGCTGTTACCCCTTTGTGCTAAAAGACATGTCATCCTAGAATATGTAGTAAAAACATGTTTATTGGAAAATATTTCTAAAAGACATAGTTTTGGTATATATGAAAATGGTACAAACAATCCATCATGAAAAAAATTTACAACTCTTTTCAAATTAGTGCTAACAAAGTTTAGTTTTAAGGTGGCATAAATTGTTTACACTGAAAAGTGAAAGATTTCCTATTTTACTGGAGGGAGTACTAATTTTAGCCACTACCAAAGAAGTTGCCTGTTGTATTTTGGTCGCCCAATATTTACCTGGAAAATGAAACTGTCTCCATTTGGATTGTTTTTCCTTGTTATAACTTATTAATATCGCACAGTTTTAGGTTTCAAGAATCACACATTTAATCACCTTTTGGCCCCATGGCTCTTTAACTGCTGAGGGAACAAGCATGTTTTTGCGTTGTGCCTTTTCTCCAGACTAATGTGAACCAAAGCAACTACCAGACAGTGCCCTAACATCTTGTTATGTCTATCTATTGTATATATGGTGAAGGTACACGGCAATGCTTGAGGAGTTGAAGAAGAACCCAGAGAGTAATGGAGGGCCACCAGATTGCATTGTAAGATCTTGATAGATGAGCTCTTTGAACAACAAAAGAAGATCTTGGCTTACTGTGCACTAACTCTTCGATTGAATCTCAAGATTCTTTGTAGGCTTCGTGAGCTAGTCCTTAGAGAACTGGGATTTAGGGATATATTCAAGAAGGTTAAGGTAAATGCCACCAAAGGTTTTTCCTGTCTTCAGTATTACTTTGGAGTCTAGTTGTGACAATTTTACATGGTTGTAATTGTCTATGCTCCATTGATGATTTTCCATGATTAGGATGAGGAGAATGCTAAGGCTATGTCACTCTTTGAGGGTGTTGTTCAGCGAAATGATGAGATTGAAGATGATGGAAAACGAGCGGAGAACTTGATCCGTGGAATCTTAGCAGGAAACATATTTGACTTAGGATCTGCACAGGTATGTTTTATCACTTGATGATTATTTTTGTTGACCTTTTCGTGTGGATAGGGCTTCACAAAGGGTTTTCCATAGTTTCTGTTGTTGCATCATTGGCTTAGTGTGAAAGGCCAATCAGTGTGAAGGATAGAACCAACAAAATTTTCTTCATTATTTCCTTCTGATTTATCTTGAATAATTGGTCTGTTGTTGATGAAATGCTCTTATGTATACACTCAGAAGGTTTACATACCTTGCCTTGCCTCTAATGTCTATGTTTTCTTGCACTTTTCTTAGCTTGCAGAAGTTTTTGCTAAAGATGGTATGTCCTTCTTAGCAAGTTGCCAGAATCTTGTATCTCGACCTTGGGTTATTGATGACCTGGATGCATTTAAAAATAAATGGACTAAGAAATCTTGGGAAAAGGTAAAATTATCTTACATTATAAACTTTCCGCAACTGCACCATACACATCAACTGGGTGCAAGAAACCTCTGGATATAAAATACTGCTACCATGCTGAGCATATTAACTAACATTGTTATGTCATTGTTATTATTAGCTGAATCATTGCTTTGTCACATGTAGGCTGTTATATTTGTTGATAATTCTGGTGCTGATATCATCTTGGGCATATTACCATTTGCAAGGGAATTGCTCCGACGTGGCACAAAGGTTTGTCTCACCCTTTGTTGCTCTTGTCATTGCTTCAGAACTATTTGAGGAGTTATGTCAGGACAAGAGCATATGTTACTATTTGTTCCAGCCAGTAACATATTACTAATATTATGCTATTTTTAGGGAATTAAATGTAAGAAAAAATCTATGGAAATATTTTTGTAATATGTGAAATGGTATTGTGATTTAAGTGGTATGCTAAATGTGAGATAACCCACATTAAAAGTGGGTCATATTTTTGTATGTGTGAAATGGTATTGTGATTTAAGTGGTATGCTAAATTTGAGATAACCCACAGCTTAAACAAGAAATAGAAACAGCCAAACAAGCTTATCATTTTTTATAAGTCCAGATTGCATCGTATTCCCTTTTGAGAACATGGGAATTTTCCCTACTCACATGGAAATTGAACTGTTAAATTCATGCAAATTTTTAAATGATGTCTTAATCTTTATCCATGGAGTAAAATTTATATAGTGTTTTTTTTCCTTTGGGTAGTTGTTGAAGTTGCCTTCATATGTACATCTCTTGCAATTTTTTGAGTCTTTTGCATATATTGTTTGAGATTTGCTATCTTTTTCTGTTGGTAAAGAATGACAATAAATAGCTACCGTTGGATTGTGTAGGTGATACTTGCTGCCAATGACATGCCGTCAATCAATGATGTCACTTACCTAGAGCTTGTTGAAATTATAAACAATGTAATGGTAACAAGAAATCATTATAATCGTATAAAACAGGATTCTTTTTTTTTTGCGGGGATTTGAGAAAAGATTGCGAATTATGCTCTGCAATTTTTTCAGCTCAAGGACGAAAATGGAAAGCTTGCAGGTGTGGATGTGTCTGACCTACTCGTTGCCAACTCTGGTAACGATTTGCCAGTAAGATTCTGTCAAGCTCATTATGGTGGTGTAATAAACTATATAGCCCATTGCATTGCCTTATATACATATGTACTTGAATGGATATCTGTCTCGGTCTCAGGTAATTGATTTGTCCAGCGTGTCACCAGAACTAGCTTATTTGGTAAATGATGCTGACTTGGTCGTCCTAGAAGGCATGGTAAGTGGGCTTGTAACATTCGCATCTGTTTGCCTTCACAGAGCTTTTTGTCTGAAGACCATAAGCCCATCACTTTTCTGACTCTCTGTTACAGGGAAGAGCAATTGAAACCAACCTATATGCACAAATGAAATGCGACTCGATTAAGATCGGAATGGTGAGCTACATTTTTCTCACTGTGATTTTATAATTTGTATTGAATAGTTCAGGTTCAAGTTAATCAATGATTGAGCTTTACAAACTGCCATCATTTCTGCCATGCTCCAGGTAAAACATCCTGAAGTGGCGCAATTTTTAGGTGGGAGGCTTTATGATTGTGTCTTCAAATTCAATGAGGCCTAAACTTTGATAACATCAGACGCATTGCGGTTGCTTTATTTCATTTTCAACTGGTGCCATGCTACACTGAACATATCACATGTGCTCGTCCCTTTCACATTAATTGCAAGGAAAATAAGCTATATTAGATCGCGACATCTTTAGGGAATGCAATAACGGAACTTTTAATTCGTATTGCACTACGTGCCTTTTCAACTAGGTAGCGGAATAGTAAAAAGGGGAAAAAATGTCCCTTCTGCAATTCAGATTAATAATTACAATTCAACTTCAGTACCTCTGTTTTATCATGTTATTTAGTTCGAACGTTGTTTGAATCCGATTCTGCTTCTGATAAAAGCGCCATTGCAGATCAGTTGTGTGCTGTGTTGTACTAGCCTTGCTACTATGCAGAAAAATGCGTATAGCTTGTAGCCTTGTACTTCGGACTTGGGTATAGATGAAATTTGTAACAGTTTGCATGGTTGCTACCGAAGGATTGAAGATTTCATGAAGTGCGACCAACTGATACTTCCGAGTCATTTGATCGATTTCATCTCACAATTAGCTCCTATTTAATTTCTTTACCTATTTCATCATCTTAATCAATCACAATTCTTCATTTAATTTCACTTTTTTTCTTAATTCTAATGAAAATTTTCGGAAGTGAGCAATTAATTTTACCATTCACATACATTACTATCAATTCAATCTGTTAAAGCAAGCTTAAAAAAATAATTGTACATATATTCGTCCTAAAATAATTTCGCTTTAACTTTGGGGGTGTAAAGCAAGGCGAAAAAAAATAACCAAAGTGACACTTATTGATGATAGGTAAGAGGTCTGTAAGGGGTATTAAAAGAATATAACTAATAAATAGTATAGGAGTAGACAAATAAGAGGATAAAAATAAAATTATTTTAAGATGGAGAAAGCACTCTTCGTGCATTGGACAGAGCTGCCTCCAGACGCTTGTGTCCCTATGGATCGTGCACGTCGACATGACTGAATATGAGCCACAAGCAAGTACCATAAGCCTATAATAACATGCTTTAGCGCTCTCACAATTAATTTATATCTAGAGGGAATAGCTACTGATATAGGATGGAAACATATTAACGATTATTAAAAATTAAATCTTTTTATAGAATAAAAAAAAATTTGACCTATATGTACGAAAAACTATAATATATCGCCTCTACTTGTCGCTAGTCCAATTAGGCACTTCAATCATTTTGATATTGTCATTCCATCCGTCTTCTTGTTGCCAGTCAACTCCTTATAAATAAAAAACGTAACTCGATAAAACTATTTAATATAATATCCTTTGTTACATCATCAAGATGTATTTTTAAATTACATACAAATCACCCATCTTATCCTTAAAACTAACCCCTATCTTTTTTTTCTACGAAAGTTAGAACTTATACTCTTATTTATAATCAAACCCTTAAAATTTTAAGAACTTGGTACAGAATTCAACCTTTTAAGATATCTTAATTTAATTTTTTTATTTCTTCTTAGTTTCACTCTAAATTTATTTATGATTTCTTCAATTCTTATACACAGAATTTGTAAATCCTATTAGGAAATACTCTAACACGGTGTTTATCTACCATATGCCACCTTGTGTTCAACTATATCATCTAGTATTTTTAACCGTTCTAAATTTCAGCTCCTCTAAATTTAGTCTCGATCCCATCATTAACAGATATTGGCTTTCTGACTCTAATTTAACTTTATCACATATCGTCCTAACAGTGCTAGACCTTCGCTCTCGAGAAAGGTTGATCTAAATTCTAAATGCATATATCATAACCTGATTCATGTTAGTCACACACACTCACACTACAACATAAATATTTTCAAACCAATTTTTATTAATTAAATCATTTGCACAGCCAATTATTCATCATAAAATATTAATTATGACAATGATTCAATAATCTGCTCCTTGATAAACACATTGGTAACATCTCAGAAATACAAATTAGTGTTTGTGAAAAATAAAAATAAAGAGATGTCCAAAAAGTACAAATGGCTCAAAAATCACAAAAGTAAAAAAACTCTCTTTTTTAAAATAAAGAATTCTTCTATTTTTTTTCAAAATTTCAATAAGATCACCAAATCGATTATTTTTATTTTTTATGAATCAATCAAATTTGTCAAAAAATTTTATCAATTAATCACAAAAACTAAAAAAAATAAATTTCTCTAAATTTCTCCCTCTGTAAAAATTTCTCTCGGTATATATTTATCTCCTTAAATAATAATTTCATCAAGGGTGTAACATAGAGAATAAAGAACCAATTTAAAGTCCAAATATTATGATTTTACAATTATAACTTATAATAAACAACATTTTAATTTTTAAGGAGCCTTTAAAGTATATTAAAGGCAATATAAGAACATATTTAGTAAGATAAAAGAGATACATTGATCAATAAACATGGGCTAAAGTATAACATAAATGAATAATATTGAAAGCAAGATTAAATCAACATGAAAGATTCATAGTTTCAATAATTTATAATGCAACACTTCCATTAATATAAAAGTTGAACAAAATACCTTGACAAATAAGCAATTTGAATTAAATACTTTTTTAAATTTACTTTCTCTTTCACAAAAAATTTTAAAAAAATAAACGATGAGCTTTGCTCATTTTAAAATTTAATATTGTGCATATAAAAGAAAAATTTTAATTACATCGGGTATGTTCTTGTCGTGATTACTGTTTTTAAGAATTTGGTACCTATTTTTTCTCACTGTGGATACATCCTTATCTTAAATACTATTTCTAAATATTTGGTCTCCATTTTTATAGTAAATACATTGTCTTTATTTGCGCTTGAAGCATTTATAGAGCATTTAAGGAATGAAAAACTCAAGCAAACATATATAAAGTATAAATTATTCAAACTAATAGTTAGTTTAATATTACAAATTTCTTTAATTTAAATAAAATAAATATATGTTATGCATTATATAATAGTACCATTGAGTAATATTGACTTTAAGTCATTTTCACATATATAGATAAAGCAACATAGATATCATAACCGACGTTAGTCACACATACTCACAAAACACCATAAATATTTTCAAATCAATTTTTATTAATTAAATTATTTGTAAAGATAATTCTTTATCATAAAATATTAATTTGGTTTATTACACAATCAGGCTTCACTGAAGGCTTGGCTTGTAGATCTACAGTACTTCTGTTTTTTTTGCTTTATCTCCCGGTACATTAGTTTATTTTTTTAGCACTGCATGACATTACTCTTTTGTGACTTATACAGGAAGTGATGCCATAAAGTACAAAAATGTGTGCATATGCTTGCTTTGGGCTTCATTCATTTCTGCTTATTCTGGCATTTTCTCTCTCATTTTCTATGAGTATGTTTTCTAAATTAATAAATAATATTTCTTGCAAATACTTTATATATAAAGATTTTTTTCTGAAAAATTAAATAGTTTTATTTTTATGTTTGTAATAGTTAGAACACAATTAATTATAAGGTAAAGATCATCCCATTTTAGGTGTCGCTGAAAAAGCTAACCCACCAGCTGAAACCAACGAAGCTTTAGTGCAATTCCCGTTGTACATTATGTTTGATATGAGGAGAGAGATACAGGCCACTAATTAATTGTCGGGCTGCTCACTGGCCCAAAGGCTATGAACGCAACACTCTGGCCCAGCTTCTAGGATCAATAATGGAAACATAGGAGAGAGGACAGGAGGAAGACCCCTGAGAGTAGAGTAAAATAAAATATGTTGTGAAGCGTGGCCATATTGTTTTAAATGGTTGTCATGATTTATTGTCTATAGTATAAAAATTAACTGTACGTAACATGGACGAAAATTTGAACTGTTGTGTTTGATATAAAGACACAGTAGGCTGAAAGACCATAGTAGCATTGGACGTAGTAGCTCGGGCTCCTCCAATCTCTTAGAAAGAGAGAATACCTTATTGGCCACTTATTTAGTTTACTTATATGCCACTCAAAGTTATCTCCTATATCATTGGCTTATGTTTTGGGGTATGTTTGGATTGTTATAAAAAAAACTTTACCAAACTTTGGTACGGTAAAGCAATGTTGGATAATGTTTGGTTTGATGTTTTATCAAAATTGAGTAGAGTTTTGAGAGGAAAGTTTTAGAATTACCATTCTGGTATGTTTGGTTTTTTGCCTTGTGTTATAAAATATATGTAAATAGAGACATAATTTTATGTAAAAAATCCTACAGGCAAAACTATTGTTGCTGATTAGTAGTTGGTTACAAACATAGAGAAAATAATAATGGAACATTACCCCTTTCTATGTAGCAAAGTCTGACCATGTCATCTAGAGCAAACTTTGAGTAGATGAGGCAATGTAGAGCCACCAACGGTCTAGCCAAGCTGAGGTCGGTCTGACTAGAGCTGAGACTGGTTGGGGGCAAAAAGACTGGTCAGACTGCTTCATTTGACAGGCAACAACTAGTTTTTTAACCGTTGTATAAGGGACCAGTCTTAGAGGTGGGCACAAATTAACCAACCATCAAAGACTGAACTGAATTGAATTTGCAGTTTTTTTCGTCTTTGGTTTGTCTCAGTTTTTATTTCTAGTTAGATCGGTCTTTAGTGTGTTGTTTCGGTCTTTAACAGCAAAAAACTGAGTAGGCCAAAACAACTGAGGTACCCATCAACTAAGGCCATGAAGGCCATAAAACATAACCCTAACCCTTGACCTAATAGCCTAAAACGTTTGACTTGACACCGTCACATAACCCTTCACCTTCGACGCTTATGATCATAGCCTACCAAACCTGCTCTCTGTGCTACTACCGCCCTCTATCGTGCTGAGCCGCTCTCATACCTTGACGCCATCAGAGACGATGTCCGCCTCCCATGACGTTCCTTGCACCACCAGTGCCATTCTCTATGACCTCGATCACTAGCTCCATTTGCACTGCCTCTGCCCTCAGCGTCATCCATCCTATCTTCTGTGGGTGATGTCTGGTCTCATCACTAGTGGCATTCTCACCTAGTTGTGTTGGCATCCTCTGTACCTCCCTACACCTCACTCTCGATTAGTTAAGTCTAAATTAGACCAAACTACATCAGTTTGTTCTACACAATTTGTTCATCTTCACTAAGTCAGTTTGGCTGTCATCTCTCAAAAACCGATGTTTCAAAATACCAAACTGGCTAGTTTGGAAGCATGAGGTTTTTATACCCCTCCCGTATAGCAAGGAGTTTCTTTTGGCACCTTGTATACTTCACTCTCACATCTTGTTGGTGTTAGAGATGGGTTGAGCCAGGACAACTATATTGCATCATTGTTAGGACGAGTTTGACAATGATAATAAGGGCAAAATGAATTTACTCATGTAAAATGAGGTAAGTCATTAGCATATAATTAATTACGTATTAATTATTTTAAACTTAAAAATAGGTTTATTTGTTATTTTAAAGCAAATTTTCTATATAAATTTTTTGCAAAAACATAATTAATCATGAGCTAATACTTACTTCATTTTACGCGAGAAAATTGGTTTAGCACAAACTATTGCTATATAACTCGCCCTTAAAGCTAAGGTGGCACTTGATTATTCCCAAGTTTGATTACCACTTGTTACTCTTATATGTCACCATCTCATAGGCCTAGAGGAGTTGCCTAGTGACCCCTTCCAGAAAGTTGTGAAGGGGGCCAATTGTGATTGTGAGGGGCTTGGTGTTTGCCATCACTAGAGTAAAGGAAAAACAACCCTTGCTTGGGGAGATCACCTCGATGCCGTTTTTCATCTTGTCTATCTCTTGATAAGAAAATTTAGAGGTTTGGTAGTGTTAATATTTCTTATGCTCTTACAAAAATAAGTCTGCAAACTTACATAATTACTGATGTTGTACCTTACCCTGAAGTATTTAGGGGTATTAAATTTACCCCAAAGGACACAAGTATGGTCAAAATCTATCTTCCGATTACCTTACCTGTCTAAGGAAATCTATATACCAAGACTTTTAGAAGACTGGTAAAATAAGACAGATATCGGAGAATACTATCTGGGTTTAACACAAGTTAGCACAAGTAAAACTTGGCTCAGCTAAGACTTTCTTACTTTAGGCATAGGGTAGTTTACCGCTATCGATGCACTACTACTTGATATCTAACACCAACACCACTAAAACTAACATTGATGACTTCAAAGGACGTGTGAAGTTGTCATCACCAAATGACTACCCACATTTGTTTCTCTAGTTAATTTTCTTAAAAATGTAAGACCTAGACCATGCCTAAGACTTACACTAAAATCCTTCCTCTAACTAGAAGGAAGAATTCCTAGATTTAGCTATGTGAACTAAACTCGAACAAGAAACTTGTAAACTATTGTGTACGACTTCTAAGCTATGCATAAAGAATGATCGGCTAAAAGGTTTATCAGACAAGTATTCCACAAGAAAATAAACATAGAAAAGTAAATACAAAAAGTACTAGAAACGAATATAACATAAAAAATATATTGCTCAAAATTTACGAAATTGAAAGATACTAGATCTTTATCAAACCTTTGAAGATAGCTCATTCAGAACTCAGTATGATCATCCAACTCGACTCTATTCCTAACAGAACTTCTCCTATTCTCCAAACTAGAGTCAATGAATCTGACTTAGACTTCTCCAAACTTGACTCACATGTGAATGAACTAATGGATGAGTAGATGCTAGACTAGTGAAAAGAGGACCCATGGCCCCTATTTATAGTGCTAAGTGAGGAGGGTATCTATAATTGATGGACAGGTCAGCGCGTCTAACCTATTGAGGTGGACCGGCTAACCTTCTTCAGGGGTTGGATGGCTGTCCAATATGATGGTGGAGATTCGCTGGGTGTCCAATATGATGGTTGAGATGATATATGGCTAGGATTAGCTTGGGAGTTGTACGCCTCAGGTTGGTTAGTTATGTTTGTGCTAGACCGCCCAATCCACTTTAGTGTGCAAACGGGCCAAGCCAGCGCGGCCGGCTGAGCCAGCCAGGCCGTGGCTAGAGGCTGGCCAGCCTGATCCCTTGGGTTGGCCAGCTAGGTTCTCCCGCTTCAGCTGTCGGCCTGTTAGAGGCCGACTGGCCTGGTGCCTTGGGTTGGCCAGCCACCCGTTGGCCAGGCTGGAAATGAAACTATAGAATTAGAGCCCAACCCTACGTGTGCATAAGCCGTATGACAATGCAACATTCCCTAATTAAGCAAAGAGTAAAATAAGAACAGGGCATCATTATTTGATAAGAGCACCGCACAATCCGACATGGTAACCTAACCACATGACATCCAGGGGTGCATTAAAGCTAACACCAATTGTCTCAGCTTTCTGCAGATTTTTTCTGAACACTAGGTGTCTAGGAGCACCTAAACTAAGAGCTGAAATTTTCCGCGCCTGAACTTGAGACAACCTGCCGAATAACCGAAGCAACAACCGAAACCACCAATTCTGTTTACCTATTGAGGTCCAACAGCTACAAACCCCAATCCCCTCAGCAGAGCCACTAGGGACTTTAGCTGAAGGCTGAAAGATCATCTCCATGGGAAGTCAGCCAAGGCTTGCTGGTTGCTGGTGTTAAATGAGCCACTGGCGCTCTGGTTTTGGGGGCTACCAGGCCCTCCTGAGGATACACTGGGAGTCCCTCTGGATGTTGGAAAGCTCACACCTGAAAATGGACCCCCATCCGGCACAGCCTGTTTGGGTCCCTTCTTCCCATCAGCCAGAAAGCTTCCAATGACCACCTGAACACCAGCATAATGAAACAAACCATTAGAGAATTTTTTTTCTTGAAAGTATGCTTGTTTGGTAAGTAGAAATCCAATATTTGAAAACGTTGCGTTCCACTGTTTCGTAGAGATAGTACTCTGTTATGTAATGGCATTTGGCAAGTCAGTTATAACCATGATTGTCCTAAGTGACATGACAGCATAGGGCATTCTCGTAGAGAAACAAAGAGTTAGATCCAAAACTATTGAAGTTTTCAACATAGAAGCATTAAGGTCAGATAATCAATATCAAGTACACTCAGCAAAAACTGGAAACCTGAACAGATGAAGCTGCATTCAGAGGTCCTGCTACTCCACCACCTAAAACACATCCATCAGGACCAGCAAGCGAAACACTAAGTCCCCCAGTTCGACTGCTCAGGCCATCACTTTCTGACAGCAGATATGAACCAGACAAAGAAAGAATCTCAAAATGGCCCTACATGTTAAAGCCAAAGAATTATGACGTATCCAAAACTGTATGAAAATTTAGAATTCAAAATTTCAAACAACAGCATTTATTTAAAAAAATACAAATTGTATGCTTTGAATGCAATACGGGTGAAAGGCATAAACACCTTACAATAATTCAGCCATTAAAATCCTGAAAGTTTGGCAGGAGCTGAGGTACAATCATAGTACAAAAGTTGGACTGGAGATCAAACTGGTGAAGTCATAGGCTCAAGGTTCACAGGTCAAACCACTGTTTTTTTCTAGTCAGACCATGGTTCAATAATAAAATTATTCTCAACAAAATTAATTAGAAATCTGGCTCTCTTGGTGGATGTTGCTAGCAAATACCCCAAATATTGATTCTATGCCATCAAAAGACCAACAATGTGCTTAAGTTCACTTGGTTTGAGCTTGGGCCTGGAACATTCAAGTCACCGGTTCAATACCCCAGCTGCACAGCATACTTCTACTGGTTTCGACAAATCACATTGTAGTACAATTTATAAAAATAACAAAATATAGAAAATTCCTACTTAGAAAATGGATCAAAACCTCATAATTTACTGTTGTTGCACCAGAAGAATCTGCTTGACGCAATGTCATATTGGATACAGCACCATTAGCTGAGAGAACACAAACGGCCCATCCATTCTGAGTAAAGGACATCACCCTGGATACTACATCCTGAAAATCACAAATCCTCATTAGCGATTTACCATATGACTACAAGAGAGGTACAAAAGAACTTTGAATAGAAAAGCTGAAAAACATGGGAAGGCCAGTCACAACTCACAAACAACAAATATTCGCTGCAGCATGTTCCCATAAAATTTTATTATGGTTTTACATATTTTCAACTGAAAAAGGCTATATAAGCCATAGGTCATGCATATATGAATTCAGTTATTTTAATGCAGAGGAAAATGTATAGTAACCCTGCATATATTTATTAAATTATTGAATTATATTGAGTATACAAATCCCAAAAAAAAGATCTCCGGCCAATGTTGCACATTACTATTGACGGTCCATATGAACTAACGCAATAAGCATACAATTCAAAGGGATGTGAAACTGGTTCCAAGTCGATATACAATCCAATATACGAATTATATGTCTGCAATTCCTGATCCGTATATTCTGTATATTATCACCACAAATTCATAAAGAATTATCATTCACAAATAAGCATTATTTAGGGAGGAAGTCTTGAAGGGGAAAGGTCAATCATTTAAGAGAATACATGGACAGATCAAATTTACACATATAGAAGGTATTCATTTGTTTGCATCTGGCAGACTTTCACTAAAAAAAGCACAACAGAATAGAAAATTGGCAGCACCAAATCCTAATTGATATCACGAGAGTCTATATGAATAAAAACAAAATTTATTATAGCTTGAGTTAAGTTCAAGATTTTGTAAATATACAATAATAAAAAATATTCATTTGCCTGGTGTGCATTCATGTATGGAGCTTGATGAAACAACTAACAAACTAACTTTACACCTTAAGCGTATTGAATAGAGATAGTGTATCTCTTGTAAAGGCAGGGCAAAAACTGTGAACATTGAATAGAGATATAGTGTAATCATCTTACATAACTAAGCAAAGCTTCATTATCAGTATACCAAGAAAAAAAACATTGCATTAAAAAAATTAAAAGTAAAGAATGATAGAAAACATCAATCACGTAGTAAGAACAAACTTGCATAAAAACTATAAAAAAGAACCTTCATTGGCACAATAAATACTGAATATAGCCAAAAAAAATAAAAACAGAGCATATATATATATTGCCTAAAAGAGTTAGAGCAACAATATTGTAGGAATGTGATCTACAGTGAGACTAAGATCTTAATTCTATATAGGAGAGGTCGGGTCTATATATATACAAGTCCAGTGGTCTAACACCTCTCGCAGTCGCAGCGGGAGGGGAATGGACGCAGAAACTGGAGCAAAAACTAGTGAACAAGGGCGTAGGTAGGCCTTTGGTCATAATATCGATGAACTGGTGCGCCGACGGTACATTAAGCATCCAAACCTATCCTAGCGCGACCTTATCACGTACGAAGTGAATGCCTATCTCTATATGCTTTGTGCGTCGATGATAGATCGGATTGGCGGTCATATAAACGGTGTTGATATTATCGTAGTAGACGATGGTCGCAGAGAGGATAGGTGCACGGAGCTCCTAGAGAAGCTAGCAAACCCAGCAACACTCGGCGACGGTGTGGGCAACGGCGCGATACTTGGCTTCAGCGCTGGACCGAGGCACTGTAGTCTGACGCTTGGAGGACCAAGAGACTACAGTGTCGCCGAGGAAGACGCAGTAGCCAGATGTAGAGCGTCGAGAGTCAGGGTAGCCCACCCAGTCCGCGTCGGAGTACGCAGTGAGAAATTCGATGGGGTTGAAGCTGAGATATAAGCCGGTGGAGAGTGTGCCCTTCACGTAGTGAAGAATACGCTTGAGCAGCGCGAGGTTAGGTTCACGCGGAACATGCATAAAGAGGCACACTTGCTTGACGACGTAGGTGAGATCGGGTCGTGTTAGTGTGAGGTACTGGAGGGCACCAGCAAGACTCCGGTACTGGGAGGGATCGGCTATGAGAGAGCCATCGGTGGCGGAGAGTATGGAGCAAGTGTCGACGGGAGTGGCGGTGGGGTGATATTCGGCCATGCCCGCACGCTGGAGGAGATCGATAGCATATTGACGCTGGGAGAGAAAGAGCCCGTGAGGAGAGCGTGTGACAGTGATGCCAAGGAAGTGGAGAGGACCGAGATCGGTCATGGCAAACTCAGAGTGGAGTCGGGCCATGATTTGGTGTAGAATGAATGGCAAGGACGCTGTAAGAACAATGTCGTCGACGTAGAGGAGAAGATAGGCAGTGGTGTTGCCGATGTGAAGGACAAAGAGGGAGGTATCAGAGACGGAGGCCACAAAACTGATGTGCCAAAGATAGACAGGAAAACGCTGGTACCAGGCTCGAGGGGCCTATTTGAGGCCGTAGAAGGAGTGCTGAAGGAGGCAAACGTCGTCTCGTCTCGACGAAGCCTGAAGGCTGCTGGTAGTAGACCATTTTCGTCAGATGGCCATGAAGGAAGGCGTTCTTCACGTCGAGCTGGTGGATCGGCCAAGAGTGCGAGGCAGCGAGAGTAAGAACAACCCGAATGGTAGCAGGTTTGACAACAGCACTGAAAGTCTCGTCGTAGTCAACGCCGGGACGTTGGGAGAAACCCCAAATTACCCAGCATGCCATGTGACGAGCAAGCGATCCATCGGAGTGGAACTTATGTTTAAAGATCCACTTACCGGTCACAACATTGGCACCGGGAGGACGAGGAACGAGGCGCCAGGTCTCGTTATCCATAAGGGCCTTGTACTCATCGGCCATGGTCGCGTGTCACTGAGGATCAGCTAGGGCTGAACGATGAATCGTCGGGATAGGTGAGATGCTACAATGGATTGCTGAGAGCCCGTAGCGCTTGGTAGGGCGGAGGAACCCGGTTTGTGATCGGGTGATCATATGAGAGGTGGAGGGGATAGTAGGGTTCGCAGGAGCCGATGGGAGCGTGAGTGGTGGGGTGGGGACGAGATGGTGAAGGGTGGCATCGGCTAGGGATCGGCGACTGTATGTTCGGGGAAAGGGTTGAACGAGGTCGACCTAAGCCGATGGAGGGGAGGGGCTGATGGGGGTTGGTGAGCCGATGGAGGTGGATGGGCCGATGGGGTTGGGCGGTCCGATGGAGACGGAGTAGCCAATAGGGAGTAGCAAGCCGATGGAGGGTGAGGAACCGATGTAGTTGATGTGTTCGATGGGAGTGAGACAGTATCAGCCGGAGCTGATAGAGGTTACGGAGCCGATGAGGGTGGTGGGGCCGATAGAGGTCCGATGTGAGGAGCATCGGAGCGGAGAGGAGTGGGATAGCTATGCAAGAAGTCCTCAGGAGCGGCTGATGGGGAGGCTGGAGGTGAGATTGATGGAGGGGACCGGGAGGGTACGGTGTTGGTTATAAGAAAGTCGAGATCGCCAGACGAGGGTCTGGGATGAAGTAAACCGAAGGGGAAGTAGGACTCGTTAAAGACGACATGGCGAGAGACGATGATCTGGCGGGTGAAGAGATCGAGACATTGGTATCCCTTGTGAGATGAGGGATAGTCAAGAGAAATACAGGCAGTGAAGCGGGGTGCAAGTTTGTGAGGAGCAGTAGCGATGAGATTGGGATAGCAGAGACACTCAAAAAAGCGTAGGTGATAGTAGTCGAGCGTCTTGTGGTACAATAGGGTGTAGAGGACATTGTGGCTAACAGAGAAGCAAGGGTGCCGATTGAGAAGGTAAGTCACGGTGGTTAGTGTTTCAGCCCAGTAGGTTACGGGTAGGTAGGCATGAAGTAGCATAATGCGACTCATGTTGTTGAGTGTGCGAAGAAGGCGTTCGGCCTTGCCATTTTGGGAAGAGGTGTAGGAACAGGAGAGGCGGAGATGGGTGTCACGGGAGATAAGAAAGGTTTGGACGGTACGATTGATAAACTCCGTAACGTTATCGGCTTGCATGGCTTAAATAGAGAGGTTGAATTGGGTGGAGACATAGTTGGTAAAGTTGATGAGGTGGGAGGCAACCTCAGACCTGCTGGTTAGTGAAAAAGTCTAGCAATAGTGTGTATAGTCATTGAGTATTGCGAGATAGTACTGATTACCGGAAACACTCTTAACTGGAGAAGTTCATACATCACAGTGTATTAATTCGAAAGGTCGTGAGGTACAAGACATAGAGTTTGAGAAAGGCAACCGCACGTGTTTGCCAAGTTAACAAGAGTGGCAGACAGTGGAGCTGTTGTGGTTACACGTGATAGAGGCGCTACGACGGAGATTGGCGATACCGTTGGGGCTAGGGTGACCAAGACAAAGATGCCATAGGTTGATGGAGATGGCGATGCCGGCGTGGGGAGTGAACGGCGCAGTGGAGATGGTGTAAAGATCGCCGTCACTATTGCATCAAAGCATCTCACGCTGGGTCGGGATATCCTTCACAGAGAAACCAAAAGCGTCAAATTCAATTAAACAATTGTTATCTCTTATGAATTGGTGGATAGATACTAGGTTGTGGATAAGGGAGGGGACGATGAGGACATTGCGAAATGAAAAATTGGTTATGGGTGTAGACAAAAGGGAGTCACCACGGCATTTGATAGGGAGAGAGTGCCCATCGCCAATGGTGACGAAAGGGGAGGAGGAGGGATGGTGAGAGAGTAGTATACCGTCCGATAATACCATATGGGATGACGCACCAGAGTCCTTGGGTGCTGGGGTTGGAGCATCATCTGATTGAGGACGGCGACGAGGGAACCGACTAGGTGGGTGGTGACGGTACTATTGGCTAAGACGGTAGGATGGGAACCGATGCCAGGTGGGCCTGAGGATGGACACCGAGAATCCCTGGGTGCCAGTCGATGGGATTGTGTAGTTGGGGCTGAGGTGCCTAGGGGGTTGCAGCAAAGCCACAGACCCATGGGACTGGCAGACGGGTTAGGGACTGAAGCAAAGCGCGGTTGCATCGGACCGCTCCAGTTCTTGCCCTTGCCTTTGCCGTTGCCACTGGCGCGGGATTTGTTGCCATGGCTACCAGAGGCACGAGAGGTGGCAGTAGGGCACGGTGGTCAACAGCCATGATCGGCTACGGCAAGGAGAGCGGTGTGGGCCACAGTCTTCTCGTCGTTGGCTAGGCATAGTTCTTTGAGAATTAGCATGTCGTGGGCCCGGGCGAACGTGGGAAGAGGTGTGGAGTTGGCAATGTTATCGGTGGTGTTTGAGAAGCGGGAGTTAAGTCCTAACAGGAGGTCAAGGACGAGTTATGAGTCGGCCACAGGGTGACCGACATCACGAAGAGTAGCAACCTTGACCTTTAGGCGTTGGCAGTACGAGGAGACAGATGAGTCTCCTTGTACCATGGAGTGGAATTCATTTAGGAGGAAGATGGCGCGCGGCTGTTTGTTGGCGAGGAAAATCCGCTCGATGGCTACCCAGAGATCCTGGGCGGTAGGGTTGGTGTCATCCATTGCAAGGTCGAGGACGGAGTCATCGACCAAGCCAAGCAGCCAGCTGTGCACGCAATACTCGACGATGTCCCACTGGAGATCATCGGGTCGAGTGGAGCGAAGCCATCGATGTGGGAGTGAATGCCGAACTTTCCACATAGTGATTTAAAGAAAAATACCCACTTTGAATAGTTGGCATTGAGGTCAAGGGAGATGAGAACGTGAGATTTCATGTTGATGGCAGCGTAAGGTAGTGAGAAGATCGGTGAAGTGGTGCCCAAGTTATGGTCAGGAGCGCCGATGGCCGAAAGAGATCCGGCGACTGGAAGAGTGCCGAAACTAAGGGCCGACTCGGTGGTCATGACAAGAGAGTAATGGGGCACAATAAGCCGATGAGGGTAGTGAGCCGATGAGGAGAGTCGTTGGCCGATGGGAGTAGGTGGCCGATGAGGAGAGTGGTTGGCCGATGGGAGTAGGTGGTGGAGTAGTTAAGTGAGGAGTGAGTGGCAGAGTAGGTAGGTTATGAGTGTGAGAGAGTAGGTGGGTCACGGCCGTGAGAAGGTTCGTGTCCGTAAAGGGAGATTTCACGTCCGTGGACCCGTGGACGCAACAGGGTAGGGCGGACGCGAAGAAAGGAGGTTCATGTCCGGGAAGCAGAAATTCATGTCTATGGACACGTGGACACATGGGAGTGGCTCGGACACGAGTGGAGAAGTTTCATGTCTAGGAGCAGGTGAGCGTGTCGGAAAAGCGGGAACTAAGAGAGTTCCAGCCGATGGAGGGTGGACGGGTCCAGCCGATGGAGGGTGGACGGGTCCAGCCGATAGAGACGACAAGCATAGAGTTACGCAGGCATCGGAGAAGGGAAGGTGCGCCGAAACAAGGGAAAACTTAAGGCGGGTCTGAACGAGACGAGGAGGCGGATGGAGGCCGTCTCCTTGTCACGTGGTGGAAAAGAGGGGAGGCGAGAGGGCGATGGAGGAGGAGAAAGCCGTCTACAGAGGAGACGGGGAGGAGAGAGCCAAGACGAGAAGGCAGAGGAGGAATACCGGGGGAGAAGGTCTGCGACGGGAAGGAAGCGTCGGCTCACCGACGAGAGGATGCTAGCGCGCCGAGATGTCTAGACCTGCTCTAATACCATGTAGGAATGTGATGTACAATAAGACTAAGACCCAAACTTTATACAGGGGGTCAGGTATATATATATATACAAGTCCAATGGTCTAACAAATATATGATGATATCTAAATAAAAATAATCCTAACACGGGCATCTGTAGGATATGCCCGGGATAGTTACACTGTACCTCTCCAACTTGCACCGTGATGATATTAGGCTTCAATCCAATTACACTAGATCCTGCAAGAAGAAAAAGAATATTTTCATATTAATGATGTATAGATAATGTTGTAATAAAGATAAACTGATGATTCAAAAGCAGTCATGAGCATAAGGCACTATATAGAACAAACACCTTCCAAATCTTACACAATCTTTGACAATCTTTGGTATAATTCTTGAAGAAATAGCAGCACAGGACTCTAGGACTGTCTAGCCATGCATTAGGAAGCTAATTATGAAGGTAAAAAACATTGCAACTATTGTTACTAAAATTCCCAGAATCAAATTCAAAAGGGATGAATGGCCAGATAATTCCATTTAAACAATAAATTTTAATGATGGAGTTAGAACATCTTTATTGTCAATGTAGATCAACAAGACCCACAATACAGGGTATAAATAACATAAACACCAATTCAACAGCCATGAGAAGATAAATGAGCTAAAACCACAATTACTCATAAGCAAAAACATAACTAAAGCAGTGTTACATTTCAGAATTAACTAGCAGGACAAGTTGTTCTCATTCCATAATATGATCACTGCTACACCAATACACCTTGAAGCAATGATCCAGAACACAGTAGAAGAACTGAACACAACCCACAAACCCCACTTGGGTTTCATGCTCAGAAAGAAATTTCTAGCAACTACTAGCACATAGCAAGGCCAAGGGCATAAAGGTCATTATCAAAAGCAGATATTCCATTCCCTCCCTCACAACTCCCCCCATTCTCATGGCCTCAATACTCTCATGGCGTGCTGCCTGCTTGTCACGACGACAACCAAAAGAAAAAAATATCCAAGGTGCCTTTTTGCCCATACTGAAGTAGCATATACATGTATCACAACTAGAATACTATCACATCCAATATAGTAATACGGGTGAGTAGTTGCTCCAACAAACAAGGCACACAAAAGCATTACACCTGGAGTTGCTGCCTTCTTCTGCTGCGGCCGCTGCTGATGTTTGTTGCTGGAGCCCGGTGGCCGGCTCCTCTTCTTGTGAGGCAGCACGCGCTCGGATTCCGGCGGAGCCGGCTGGCTCGCCGCGGCGCCCCCGCACGAGGCCAGGCCCGACGAGAAGCCCGGGGGCAGCGTGGGCATCGCGGGAGACTGGGCGGCGCCCGCGGCAGGAGCGGCGGGGGCGGCCACAACCTTAGGCGGCGAGGGGGGCACGACGGCGAGCGGCACGCCCGTAACGGCGTACTTGCGCGGGCGGCCGCGCTTGCGCTTGTGCTGCTCAGTGGGCGCGGGCGCACCGCCATTGCCGCGGACGGGCGCCGCGTGCGGCGACGGGATGGCGGCCGGCGTCTGGTACATCGGCGGCGGCGTGTGCTTGTACACCGCGGTGCCGTCATGGGTATAGACTAGGCGCACCCCGGTGGCGCCATGCTGCGGCTGAGGCTGCAGGGACCCGCTCTTGTTCATGCCCACGCCGTACGCCGTTGCCGCCGACATGGCCCTTCCTTGCATCCAACAACAAGAGAACAATCCCGCCTTTCGAATTTCTCCGCAAAAATCACCACCCCCCCCCCCCCTCCCCAAGATCACCCAGTTACCCCTCCGCGCACAAACTATTCCCACGAACTCGAAAATCCACGCGGAATTCGGCGAGATCAAGAAGCACACTGGAGAGTGTACTCCAGCTCAACACTAGCAAACAACTCCTGGTACAAACTCCCCGATTTTCTCTTTTCTTTTCCTCTTTTCCCTTTGACGAGATCGGTTTTTTACAGTTGCACGGAAAAAAAGGGGAAAAGCAAAAAAGAGAAATTCACCGGGAAAATTTTCTCGCTACCAAATACAGCCAAGAAAACTAAAAATACACGAAAAAAATAGAGAAATTTATCGACGGACGAACCAAGCAGCGCTAAAATTCCCCATCTTTTTCCACAATCTCCTCACAAATTCCACAGCTCCTCGAAAATTTCCGACCTAAGCTAAAAAAACTCTCAAGAAATCTATAGCGAAACGAAAAGAGGAACTGGAGCAGAGAAAAAGATTTGGGCACCGGAAAATAAAAAAGTGAATAAAATAGCCCGAACCCTAGAAATTATATAGAGAAAAGAGAGCGGGGTCGGACTCGGTAGCGGGACGCTTTTACACTTTAGTACCCGGAAAACATACGAAATTCTGAGCCGTTACTTGGAGTAGCCAAATTTGGCCGCTTTTATCCCGTATTTATAATTTCCGCGTAATTGATATGATTACTAGAAAATTCAGTTGGCAAGATATTTTCCTCTTTTCCGTCTGCGTTCACATGAACCGGCGTGCTGTTTCCTTGTTTATTTTCTTGAGGAAAAACTTTGGACGTAGTATTTATTTATATAGTTGTTTTTAATAGGAAATTATTGCAGCTCTAAAAGTTTGGGGATTTTCACGTGCCTCGTGCTCGAGGCCATAGATTATTCCAGCTTAGGAGTATATTAAATGTTTATCAATTGGATAAGTGGACTCTACTCATATAACATGTCTTTAACATATTCTTTCTTTGGGTAAATCACTAACATTATTTATTTGTAGGCACTAGTATTTATATTTTGGTGGAAAAGTCGTGAATCATGACATTACTGTCATATGTTCCATATTTTCAAACAATGGACATCATTCGTGTTTTTGGAGGCTACTGATGTCACGATATGGAAGCAACACCTATAAAATAACATGTGCAATGGCTAAAAAATTATAAACTAATTGAAAACATAGCATGAGTCATCGATACATAAGTGGGTGAAGTCATACAACTATAACTCCACCTCTACCATTACACTAAATATGCTTCCTTACGAAGCTGTGTTGTTTAGATTTCTCGTGAACTAACTCTTGGTCACAATAACATACTTAATATAAAAGGACTATCAATGTTGAAGTTGTTGTTTTCAGTTGTTTACATTTGAAATCAAAGTGTTTTATGAAGAAATTGTTATCGCAACATTCAATACATGCATGGAACATCTCAAATAGTTTAACGAAACCAAAATTAAAAGAAAAAATATGCAACCGTATGAGTAGCATTATTTATAACTTGGGTTCATAATAGATAGTTGTCCCTTATTCACTGATCTCTAATGGTATTATTGATGCCATTCTAATGATCGCACATCATAAGTCAAGAAATTACATAAATATGAGAACATCATAAGTGCAATCTAAGATAGACTTAAAAAAATAGAGACTAGAGACTAATGATAAATCATTAACCTCAGTAAATTCTATTGAAGTACACACAATATTCGTGGATAGTAGGATTTCACTCCTTGTGGTAGAGTTATGCACTTTATGACTCCACCATCACACCTTCGGTGTTACCTTAACATTGGATGCTTTGTGAGGAACCGACAATACCCATTTGGAGGGTTCTTTACTTGTGCTAGTAAGTTTTCAACGGCTATGGTTCTAAAATAGTTGAAAACAATAGCTACAAAATGAAAATGCATGCAACAGCTAGCTAAAGAAACAAATGAAATTATAAAATAGTTGAAGGCACCCCGATGCAGCTATAGTAGGCATGGAAAATGACCAATATGCCTATCATTAATAGAAAGGTAGTATTGAGGGATGGGTGGGTAAGGAATATGGAAGGGATAAAACTTATAGATCTACATATCAGGAGTAAGCAAGAGAGTACTCTCTCCATCTCAAAATAAGTTGATTCCTAGTTTATCCTAAAATAAACTATTACCTATCATAGTCCATATTGAGAGTTTATCCCTTCAATATCATTTACCAACTCATATACCATTACTATTTTCTATTTTGGTCGTATATTCTTGCTAGAAAGTTTATTTTGGGATTCGAGGAGTTGATTTATTTTAGAACATGGGGAATAGAGATCAACTTATTTTGGATAAAATTTATGCTCTAGAAATTAACTTATTTTGGGATTGATGGAGTACATTGGATGTTTTTTGATTGCATAAGAGGAAGTTTTATGGGCATACATGCTACTCTACTTCAAATATATGCTTTATAAAAAATGAAAACTTATAGTAAATCATTAACCTCACTAAATACTATCAAAAGCACATGAGATATTTGTGGGCACCAGTTTTTGAATTCAGTGGGTATACGTTTGATCTTTTCCGAACAGAGGACCATCACTTGTGCTAATCAGTTTTTGGAGACTACTTCTATCACTCTATGTAAGCAACATCAACAAAATGACATGTGCAATGGCTAAGATAAAAAACAAAAGAAATTTATAAAATAGTTGAAAACATAGCACTAGAATCTTTTTAAAAACAAGTGCAATATTAAAAAAAGAATAAATTGAGATGCAAAGGTTTGTTTGAATTTTTATACTAAATTTGGATGTGCATAGGTAGGTCATACGACCATAACTCCACTGTTACACCAAAGATGCTTCCTCACAAAGTTGTATTCTTTAGATTCCTTGTGCAGGAACTTCGATCGCAATGACATACTCATGGAGCCAATATAAAAGGACTACACATATGAAATAACAGTGTTGTTATGAAGAATTTGTTATTTGAACATTCAATACATGCTTGCAACATCTCAAATGGTTTACTTAAACCAAAATTCAAAAAAAAGAATGAGTTGGTGCAAACACGAGCAACATAAACTATGACTTGCCGGTTTCCATTGCCTAAAGTAGGCAATATGCAATGGCTCATAATAGATTAATAGCCATCTAACCATTGGAGACAAATAGTCCTTGATTCACTACTCTGTAATAGTTTGTAATTACTAGTTATTGACACCATTCTAATGATCATGCATGACAAATCAAGCAATTACACAACATGTGCACATCCATGAGTGCGACCTAAGATAGGCTTAAAAAATTGTAGACTAACGGTAAATCACTAACCTCACTAAATTCTATTGAAGGATTTGTAGGAACTAGGATTTAAATCTTGGTAGTAAAGTAGTGTATTCATGACTCCACCACCACATCTTTGGTGTTCTCTCAATATTGGATGCTTTATGAGCAACCAACAATGACCAGTTTGGCTCTGACAGGATGAAAGCAATAACTACAAAATGACACATGCAACCGCCAACAGCTAAAAAAACAACAGAATTTGTAAAGTAGTTGAAATTAGAACACTAAAATATGTTTTTAAAGAACAGTGATGTCTCAAATTAGACTAAATTTAGATGTGAAGGTTTCTTGTTTTTAGATTATGAATGTTAATTATTTTTTTTATTTTATACTAAATGTGGATATGCATAGGTATATAGTTGGTTAAATATTAAATATTTTTTTAGTCCCAAATATGCTTCCTCACGAAGTTGTGTTGTTTAGATTCCCCATGAAGAATGTTTAAGTTGCAACAATATTGTGGTGCCCTAAACCTCATAGGCCCATATGCCACTACTGTATCTATGTAATATGTACTAGTCCTAAGATATATAAGTTGTTACATATAGAACATCAGTAATACAAAGTAATCAATCATTATTATATCATTGAAATAGTTTATACAAAAGTTGCCATTATGTATAGACCTCAGAAGGACAACGCTACAGCATAAAAGACAACATTGAAAAGCAACAACAACCAAGCGGAAGCTAATAGCGAAAAGCAACTAAATGACTAAGTGCTAGGTTAAACACCTAAGCAACAAACATATTCCATAGGCACATCTTAGAAACTAGACCCAAAACCTTAAAAATCTTCATAATCTATCTATTCCTAAAGAAATTCCTTAGCGGTAGAATCATCTCCTTCTTCTTCGTCAAACTCTAATATAGATTTATAGATAGCATGGGTAAGTACTTTCTTATTCAGCAAGCCATAGGAAAGATGACATATACGGCTTAGCAATAAAGGCTATGGTTTTATTTGCGAAAACTACCTTTTGCTAAACTGATTTTATTTTCTAAAACACTAGTGTGTTATGTTTTAGTTATTGAAAAGAGGCTCACACCTCAATCTATTTCGTAAGTTGCTTTGCAATGTGATTAGTGACTCTATCCACTTCTATATTCATTTTATTCTGTTTTCCTCTATTAGTTTCTTTTCACCTTTTCAAACTATTCTTTTAGTTATCTTAACTTCACACCTCAATGAGCCATCTTAGCTCAACTACACATCTTAACAAACCATCTCAGATCCTACAAACTCTATGGTGCCACAAGACATCCTAGATCACACAAACCTATTTTCAACCACTCAGTTCTTCCGTCTGCTACACAAGCTAACTCTGGAAACAATTCTCATTCCAAAAACAAATTTTGCAAAGCATTGGTAAGCAAAACTATGCTATAAGAATCACCTCACATTCGCCCTTGACATTAGGCACAACTATTTAAATAGTTTAAACTCTAGAGAGATTGTATGCTTTCCCATATGACAGAAAAACTAACACCAATTACCTATCGGCATCAGATATTTGTGATAAGGCCTTTTCAAATCTAATCCATAAAAATCCCATGCAAAATTTTTAGTTGAGTCTCACGACAATTATCAAGCAAATCTAGCCATCGTCTACTTAGGGTACACTAGGAACTCTCCTACACCTATCAGTATTGTAAGCGTCATAATAGAATCAAGTGCCATGAAGGGCTAGTATAAAAACATAAAACTTTTTCTCCTCATCCCATTGTCCCATAACCACTAGTATACGAGATAGCCATAAACTAAGTACTCTTCCAAGGGTATCCTACAATATATATGTAGTCATATTGTAAGATGTTTGGATGGAATTTTCAAAGGAATTGGTTCTTAACAATAATACATAGCCAAACCACACTTGCTTAGCCTACATATCATCATGATTCATAATATAACTTTATTTTGCAAACACTAACATAGAATATTAGGTTATAAATATTTGGATGGAAATCCACATTTCCTACACAACAATTCAATTGCAGCAGGGCTAAGCCAACTACCTCGGCAATCATACCCATAGGGTAAGAACACCGGAGCATCATTTGTGGGGCTATCAACGACATGGTATTCCAATATCCTACATAAAATAAGTGCAACTACTAGATAGGTCCATCGGTTGCACTCGCTAACTGAGGCTAAACATTTTAACGTGTAACCTAAGCATGCATATTTAAAACTACATAAATTTGTGCATATATGAGGCAATATGGTCAAAGTTAGCTTTCCTTGGTCCTATGGTTGTTCTTCCCTGCCAAGTTTAGCATTTGGATCATCTATTGGCAACTATACACACAAGAGTAAACCAACACAAAAGCTACTAAAATAGTTGTAACAATGTAATATAAGGGTACTATTAGGTAGATCTCATTTTTAGAAAAAATTCTAAAAGTTGAATGAGATCAAACGGAGTTATGGTTTGCAACATATAAAGTTTTGAAGTTTAATTGATTTTTTTCAAAAGAAAATTGTTTATTTTATGGAAAAGAATATTTCGAGAGACTGTACATCCACAGGGCCCTCTGTCATAGACACAAAGGAGCTAGCTCATGGTACACAAAGCCTACTGAGCATGTGGTGTGGTGGATTGGTTAACTAGGCTCATGGTCCATGGGTCAATGTGTAGGACCTGGTAGTTAGTGGCATGGCTCATGTGGACCGGGTGCATGTGGATGTGAAAGAGCGGTGGGTGGATAAGGTGTGTGGGTGTAGACCTATTGGTGGACCGGGCGAATGGGCCTAATGGTCAGTGACATCAGAGCGGCAGAGCGAGTGCTTGGTTGGCTGCTTGAGTATGCTCTACCTATAAGTGATTCAAGGAGTAAAAGGAGGTTTAATTAGAGATTAACTATGGTGGGTCCCACATGTCATACAGTCATTAGTGGGGGATTAGGTGGGCCATTACTGTGCGAGGCTTAATTAAGGACAATAGGGCCATGTGGGTCCTACTTGTTAGCGATCCTTTCCTCCTCTCTTCTTCCTTCTCTTCTTCTTTGTTCACTCCTCTCTGTATTCCCTATTGTTGCCCTTTCTCTCACGCTTCCAGGAGGGAGAACTAGGTGTGGTGAGGCGGCTAGCATAGTAGGGGTAGGGTCAGCGGAGTAGAGGAAGTGAAGCAAGGAGGTCGCACCAGGTTCATCAATCAGTGGCAGGGAGGAGGTATGCACATGAGCGTTGCTTGACTAGGTGCGATGGTGGCTCGGATCAAGGCAAAGATGGCGGCAGTGGCTCTAGTGGTTTCCCCGCTTGGCGGAGGCGGTGGGAGCTAGGCGGGTGGCACCCTGGGTCCAAGGAGACCAGTGGTAGGATGTCATAGAGGTAGTGCTCATATAGGACTGGCTTGGCCATGAGTAACGGTGCCCTAGTCAAGGCTGTGGGGGTGTTAGGCGGTGAGAAGGAGTGGCATGATGGGTCTCTTGGCTAGGAGAGTCACTAGTGGCTGGCGGGCTCGATTGGTAGTGGTGTGGTAGTGGATGCCTGGGTGGAGTATGGAGAATATAGGTTTGAATACTCACACAACATGCTTATCCGACTAGATATAGGTGGTAGATCGAATCCATGTAATAACACATAGAGTGGGACTTGGATGCCATGTTGCCTTGTATCCCAAGGCAGGGTATAGTATCTATCGTGCGCCAAATCTCGCAGGGCCGATCGAAGCGAATGGTGCCTTAGTCACGTGAAGGCCTGGGAGTTCTGCTTCGATCTAGTGTAGGTCCTTAATCTTTGAGGTTCGAAGGTGTGCTAGCCAATTTGACTCTTCAATTGACAAGGAGATAGAAAGGATGAGATGTACATGCCAATCGGTTGATGAGCCAATGCGACTCATCCTGTCGGCTGGTTGCCAATAGGAAGGTAGTGCTTGAGCATCCGCTAAAAAGTCGATGAAGGTGTAAGTAATAAAGGTGTGAAATAAATTAAAGAACTTATTAGCCAAAGAACCAATGACGCTCCTAACAGGGTAAGCAAAAAAAGTAAGGAGCAGGACCCTAATCCCTCCAATGTCATGAGGACTAGTGACCATTGTGACAGCATCGTTGGAGCTAGCCTTGATAAATCAAACTAAACTGAGACAATATGAGGTTGAGGCTGATGGCACAGAGACAGTGGAGTCTAGATCGAATGTAATGACAGAAAGGATGGGGCAAGGCCATCTTTTGGTTATCTCCCGAATGTCCAACATATCTGAGCTGATGGGAAACGAAACCCACTAGATCCCAACACTAGCCCTATAGGACACGAACCTGATAGATCAAACCTAACCAAGACAATATCAAGCCAAATCCGATGGGACCAAATCGAATACTAGCAGATTAATCGTTGAGGATATAAGACATATATATATATATATATATATGTGTGTGTGTGTGTCAGCTAAACAGTCAATACGCTAGGCATGGAGCACAAGATAAGGATAAATCATTGGCTACTCACTCTAATAAAACGTCACACGAGAACCCACCGGGCTAACGGCTCAATCTACCACTACTAATCTTGTAGGTTGGACCTAACCGATATAGCATGAGGCTGAGGACGGCAGAGGGAAACCAATGAACCGATAGGTCTCACATGAATGTGATGCGGTATGTCTGATCAGACTAAGAGATCAATCCTAAGTGATACAATATTAGACATAACGAATGGATCAGGATAGTGGTGGGACTTACCCCTTCATCGGAGAATAGTCTTAATCGATGCAGCCTATGTCAAGAGCCAGAACACGCCATAATATACCTAGATGAGATAGGGTAGCGATGCACCGAAGGTTTTGTTAATGTATGATCTGTTGATTCTTCACAAGGTTCTAGGGGGTCTATATTTATACCCTGGAGCTACAAGAGTTTGACGCGATTACAGACAACCCTCGGACATTATTTTCTAAACACACAAGGAAACTATCTCTAAGAAGTTTACAAAGCTAATCAAACTTGCCTAGCTTACAAAATATATTAGATACAAATAAAATACCCTACCATGGTTCTCACAGTTCGTCCTCAAACTTGGTCCCATCTACATAACCTCTCAAAGACTCCTTTTGTACTAAGAACACAATTCACCTTCTCACAAGAAGGCAAACCTTGTACGTTGATCGAATCTTCTTTCGCATCCAGAAGAGAGGCTATGGGCTATCCGAGAGAGTGGATCAGGTGACTACCGGAGTCATTGATTAAGCAGGTCAGATGGGCTTAGTAGGGCTTGAACCTACAATATCACCGTTATGAGCGGTACATTTCAACCAATTAAACTATAAGCCCAATCGGATCTCTACATGTCGGGAAGAGCAAACAGAAAGAGGAGACCTTTGCTCTATCTCCTTCCTCTTCCTAGGGCCCTGGAGGGGTTCTTTGGCAAGCCCTATTAAAGAAGCTAAGTGACGAAAGTCACTCAAGTAGTGAGTTTGAGAGTGACCATTAGGGCAACCACTTGTACTTATACGCCTTGGCAACCTATAGTCTTGTTACGCAACACAGCTTCACTCAATTCAGTAAATCAATAGTTCAAACTAGCCCACTAATAGCTTAGATAGTGGCCCTTCCACTTTGGTATAGTTGACCGTCTTTGACTGGACCAAATATATCCTTAATCCGTTCGATCGATTCTCTCATTGTATCAATTGGCTTCATTCCATTAGCCGATCAATTCTTCTTTCATCATTCGATCATGTCGATAGGATGACCAAATTTTGGCATTAACACATGCCCCCCTAATTTTGGAGTTTGTTAACAGACTTCAAAATTCTAAACCATTGGAATTCTCTACAAGCCGAGGCAGCCCATTACAGCCCACAAATAACATCTAATTGTCCTAGATTCCAGCTAGGTCATCATATCCTTATAAAGTATCTTGCCTCTTCGCCCTTCTTCTTCACACTTTCTCATCACCAGAGCCCTAAAATCTCGATGAGCTCCGACGAACACAAGTAAATCACCGCGAGTTGCTCCACTGATCATTGATCTTCATTCATTTTTTGAGCGCGTGATGGCATCGACAACAACGGTCCCTGAGGTAACATTTTATTCACTCCCCTATTCCACAATCTATATAGGTTTAATCCATCTCGTTTTTCACCTATTCTTCATCGGGTTCTTGTTCACTGTAGAGCCTCAGTAGTTAGATCTTAATCCTAATTGCCGATCACCTAGATTTCTTTTATCTTGGCCCTATGGGTAGTGAGGATCCAACAGATTTTATTATCTCTAAAACAAAACGAATCCCTTATAAAACCTCATCCATGTCAATCGACAACTGGACCAACAGCTTTAGATCTTGGCCTAGTAGACTTCTCGGATGGAGGAATTGGTACCTCAGAGTATCGACCTGCAAGAGAACAATATGGGAGGAGATGGAAATTGGCCATTGTATCAATCTCTCCTTAGCCGATATGGAGAAAAATGAACTTTTGCTTGCATCGGCTTCTTACTTTTGGTTGGATGTCCTCAACACCTTCATGTTCGGTCATGGGCCGATGTCTCCCACCTTGATGGATGTCATCATGCTAACCTGCCTCAACACCACATATTACTTCAACCCATCCATCCTCTAATTCAAACCCACCCATTGACTAAACACCAAAAACATCAGAGGCTGGACTAAGTATATATCTCTGCACAACAAGACTTTTGGACTAGTTGATGACCGGGAGCACGTTGCATTTCTGAACATGTGGTTAGAGCGGTTTGTCTTTGGTGGTGCGACCCTCGACCCGATGACAAACATGCAATGCTTGGTAGAGTGCTTGTTCGATCAATGCTAGATCCTCTTAGGGTAGTATCTCCTTAGAGCCATTTATCAATTGCTCCACCAAGTGACAAATAAGCTATCGGCTGGCTAACCAATTGGTCATATCGATGGTCCTTGGTGATTCATACAACTATGGCTAAACATTTACACCTCTAGAGCCATCCCTGGAACCTCCTTTACTTCTCTGACTTTCCTAGCCAATCAACTAGAGGAGAGTAAAACCAGGCGACGCTGATGTATCTCGATGGGTGAAGCTACATTGACTATTCCTAGAAGCAAGATGACTTCCTTCGGACTTAGACAATGGTTTAAAGGATTCTACTATGGTTTTACCAAGAAAGCTACCCTTTGATTTACATATGAGGTTGCCTCGTTATTTAAGATGCCTTCCAGATTTCATGTTTTTAATGCTCTAGCTAATGAAGAATCGAAGATCATACTTCTATCAGCTATCACTCCCAATCTTTTGCTGACATGATTTTCATTGGGCCGATCCCAACACCCATCATATGAATTCTATCACCCATCTGTCAACGCTTGCTAATTGGGATTTGTCTAGCTTCCAATCGGCTTCTTCTTCATTAGCAAGCTCCAAGTCCGAGGAGATGTAAATAACACCTTGGAGTATGATCAACTAAAGATGATAGCTGAATCTCTGTCCTTAGGTACGATCAACACCTTCGAGCCATGTATTACCAACACCAGACTCTTCACTCGATGGTGGTTGGAGTAGAGAAGACATCTATTCAGTTCATCAACTGAACATTATTGCTCACGCCTCAATCCTGACTACATCGAGTCCAATGAAGAGGCAACCCTTATCTATACTCTATTTTCCTCTGATTACATTGCTCAGCTTTCACAATCTTATAGGCCGGTGATAAAGAAGCACCGAATATTAGTGCAAGTGACTGGCCGATTATGTACAAACCACCATCGGCTGAGCCCTATTTTGGACATGGATCTCCCTCTCCATTGGCTCTCCTCCAGGCACCATGGCTAGCAAGAACAAGACGAAAGAAGCTGGTAACTTGTCCAATCTCTAAGAAATAAAAACCTAGCGCCGATGTCACGGTACGGTGCCAATCTCCCAAGGACCTCCTCCCATAGTGACATCGGCTCCTTCACTCTCACTGGTACATGCTGAGTCCATCTTTGTCTGTTCTTTCATACTTCTAATATTTTCTCTTTTTTTGTAGCTCGAACCATTGACTCCTGAAGTTCAATTACCAGAGATCACTATGAATATCGAGCTGATGGTACCTACAGAAGTCCCAATATCCTCAACAGCAGCTGATCCTCAAATAAGAGACACCTAGATAGTCCGCATTACCCCCGCATTAGACATCGGCCACCTTTCTGAAAAGACTCCTTATCAAGTTGATGCTGATGTTGCTCATCATACCACTCTTGCTCCGTCTCAGGTGCCTTTATCCCACATTTGTACTTCTACTTTGACCCATTGTTCTCCTATTTACCGATGTCAATGCACAGTCTTTAGCTGATTTGTTCTCTTTTGACATCGGCAAAGACCTAGGGATGGATGAAGTCATAGCCACCAGTGCAGTGATCAAACCATCTTTACTAGCTTATGTACACAAACAACTATCGGATATCATGCATCAGCTGAAAATCCCAATCGGCTCACTAGTGGAAGACTGCATACCGATCCAAGGAAGACTTGCCGAAATTGAACACCTTCCACCCGAAAAACTCACCGATGCATTGATGCTTGCTGCCTACTTGGAATCCTACAAGATCCAATAATCATGACCAGACGACGTATAGCCGATCGCACTGAACAGAGAGACCTAGATCAAAATGATAGGCTATCCGCCCAACCCAAGAAGAAGAAACTCGATGACATGATATCTGACTCACAGGATACATAATCCAAGTTAGACCAACTGAAGAAACAAGAAGTCAATTTGATGGTAGAGCTCGATAAGGTGCACCAAGATATTGAAGTCATAGAATCCCACCTTATCGGTTTACCATGATCAATCCAAGATTAGGAAGTAGCAACAACAGTGTATCAAGCAGCTTGTCAGTGCTAGAATTTGAAGACCATCCCTTGATCTGACGAAGAAGACATTCGTGCCATCAACGAGATAGATAAAATATGTCTGTGCGTGATTGAAGAAATTAAGAAATTCTTGTAAAACATCAAACCTAAAAATCTGTGATGTCACCTCTTGAAAACATTGGTGTCTATAATATAACTTGATTGGCTTTCTTGATTTTTTGCTTGTTGTCCTAAAGGCAATATCCAACGATATCGGCTATCTATAGCCGATAAAACCATGTCAGCATTTTGTCTTGAAGAATATTATAAATCGGTCGCGCTTAGCCGATATAGGCAAACGATGCTAGCTAATATCGGCTACCGTCAGCCGATAGAACCCTATCAGCTCTTGTCCTGAAGAGAATCAGAAATTGGATGCATTTAGCCGATTTAGGCATCGACCTAAACGGTAGGATAATACTTGTTCAGATATTTTCCATTGAGCGCTTTAGCAAATTCTTATCCTTCAAGACTCTCCAGTATATAAGCATTACCAAGCACATAATGATTGATCCAAGAGGGCCCTTCCCAATTAGGTGATCATTTTCCAAACCTATTATCTCTAGACTCAATTGGTAAAATCAATTTTCAAATGAGATCTCATTTAGAAAAGGATTTAGTCATCACTTTTTTGTTGTAATGTCTGGCTACCTTGGATTTATTCTCCTTGATCTTCTCAAGTGCCCTTAGCCAATTCTGAGCCAAATCATCAAGTTCTTCTACCATCAAGTAATAATAATCATTGGCTGTCAATTGATCTTGTAGAGATATACTTTTAGAGCCGATGTTAATTTTCCATGGCAGAACCGCTTCATGCCAATATACTAGCCGATACGGTGGTACTCGAGTAGATCCATGGCATGTCATCTGATAGGCCCACAATGAATCGGCTAATGTAGTGTGCTACCTCCGCGACTGCTCATCAATATTGTGCTTGATTAGCTCGATTAAACTTTTGTTGGAAGCTTTGGCTTATCCATTGGGTTGGGCATAATATGGTGATGAATTTAACATTTTAATCCCCATATTGGTAGCAAACTGTTAAAACTCATTGTACATAAAAATACAACCTTGATTGGTGGCAATTGTTTATGAAATACTGAACTAATCAATATTATGTTCCTTGATGAACTCATATCATTAGAGATAACTCTCTTCAAACAGATAGCCTCTACCCACTTTGTAAAATAATCCATTGCCGCCGATATGAACTTATGCCCCTTGCTTGATGAAGGATAAATCTAGTCGATCATGTTGATTCCCTAACCTCTGAACGACCATGGCTTGATGATCGGATTCATATTTGTTTCTAGTGTTGACTGCACATTTCCAAACCTTTGAAAGCCTTGGCAACCTTTGTAATACCTAATGCAATTCTTCAGCATTGTTGACAAAAATTACCTAGCTCTTCTCATCAACAATTTTAGCTTGTGAACTGAATGATGAGGCCCACAAATGCCTTCATGTACATCACTCATAATCATTGTAGCTTTTTCTACGCCTAGACATTTAACATAACTCCATCAATGGTTCAATAATATAAGTCTTCATCGAGCAACACATATTTAGTAGATTTATATCGAAGTTTCCTAGAAGCCAATTGTGATGGATTTTCAAAGTATTGGATAATCTCCCATCTCCAATCATTGGCTTCAATATGATTGTCGATATTGGCTATTTCAGCTTCCATCTTTTTATCCAGCTGATATCCTGAAGCAATTTGAGCAAAATTGCTGACATCTAAGTTTTGCTCCCTTGGAATATGATCCAACGACACCGTCTTGAAAGCTTTAAATAAATGTTGACATTCTTCATAATATAATGTCAAGACATCATCCTTGCACTCATATTCCCCGGATAGCTGCTTGATCACAGATAAAGAATCCCTGATGATCTCTATCGTATTGGCTCCGACTTTCTTTAGCAGTTGAATTTCTTTGAGTATGGCTTCATACTCTGCTTGATTATTGGTCCAATAAGGCTTGATTGTAAAAGTGAACTCAAAGCTTGCCCCCTGAGGCAATATAATCACTAAGGCAATACCAGATCCATGCATGCAAATCGATCTGTTAAAAAATAAAGTCCACGGAATCGGCTCCATAGAAACTTCATGGATCCCTCTATGTTGTACGATAAAATTGGCCATAGCTTGCCCTTTGACTGCCTTAGCTAATTCATACCTCAGATCGAACTCCATCAAACCAAATATCTATTTACAAATTTGCCCTTTTAAGACTAGAGCTCATAGCATATATTTGACCACATTGGATTTATTGTCCATTGTGCACTCAGCCGATTGGAGATAATGCCTCAACTTTGTACATGAAAAATACCAACACAAGCATAATTTTTCCATCGTAGGATATCTTGTTTTAGCATCCAGAAGTCGTCTGCTTAGATAGAATACCACTTGTTATTTTCCTTCAAACTCTTGTATCAGCATCTATTTGATGGACTTCTCATCGGCTGACAAATATAGCTTGAACAATGTCCCCTTCTGTGGTGGAATCAATACTGGCGGAGAATTTAGATAATCTTTAATTTGATCAAAATCTTTCTACTGCTCAAAACCTCATATAAACTCTTGATTGGCTTGTAACTTTATCAAGGGAGTAAAGGACTCAATTCTTCCCGATAGATTCGAAATAAACATCGTCACAAAGTTAAGCTTGCCGATCATAGATTGTAGCTATGTCTTGTTGACTAGTGGCTCAATGTTCTGGATAGCTTTGATGCTTCGCTGACTAACTTTGATTCCTCTTTCATGCACCATAAAGTCCATGAATTACTCAACTAATACGCTAAAAGCACATTTATGAGGATTCATCCTACGTCCATATTTCTTTGCCCTCTCTAGTAGTTTTCACAGATCGGCTATATGACCTTCAACACTCTTGGATTTGACCACCACGTTATCAATATATATCTCCACCAGTAGACCAATGAGATCATGAAATATATAGTTCATTGCTCTATGATAAGTTGCACCAACACTTTTTCATCCAAACGTCATGACTATCTACTCATACAAGCTGATAGCTATAGGACATCTAAACTTAGTCTTGGGAATATCTTCCTCTACTATAAAAATTTGATTGTAACCTACATTACCATCCATCCATGAAGCTAGAGATCTTGTGACCTGATGCCGCATCAATTATCAAATCTGCCATCGGCATCGAATACTCATCTTTTGGGGTTGCTTTGTTCAAATCCTTGAAGTCAATACATATCCTCAGCTTTTTGTTCTTGTTCTCCACTGGGACGATGTTAGATATCGACTCTACATATCAACATGGTTTAATGAAATTTGCATCATATAGCCTTGTGATATCCGCCTTGATTACATCATGTAACTCTGCTTTGAATCTTCTCTGAGGCTGCTTGAACAGCCAATATCCTGCTTTGATAGGAAGCTAATGTTCAATAATCAATTGGTTTAAACCTAGCATTTCATGGTAATCCTAGGCAAAATATTCCCAAAATTCCTTCAATAATTTATTAACTCTTCTTAGAACTCTGTATATAAGTTTTTACTTATATATGTCAGCCTTGGCCTATCTCCTAGACCTATATCGACTTCTTCCAAATCATCAACCGATGTAAATCATTGCCCTAATTTCTCTTCAAAATCTTTGATGGTGCCTACTAGAGCCATAGTTCTGAGTCGATTTGCTGGATTGACTTTATTTCTTGGATGGTGACATTAAGGAAATTACCTCCCCATATATTCCCAAATGGGCAATCGACCTCATCGGTTAACTAGATTGGTAGATTGGTCACTGCAATGTTGGTCAATTGATCGGCTACAATCATCTCAATCTGATCTTCTTGTCACTATTTGAGATTTTGATGCATTGTGGAAGAGCACAACAGTTGGCGTGAATCCAATCCTTGCCAAGAAGTAGATTGTATGATCCCTTGCCATCGATAGCGAAGAATGTGGTGGGCAATGTTTTGCTTTCCACTATTAATTTCACATTCAGCACACCCTTCGTTTCAAATGGATTCCCGCCAAAGTCTTCCAACACCATATTTATTTTTATGAGATCTTCAGTAGTCTTCCCCATCTTGTGATATGTCGCATATGACATAAGATTGATAGATCCACCCCCATCAACTAGCATCTTCGTCACCGGCTTTCCATCTACATACCCTTTGATATATAATGGCATCAGGTGTCGATGCTTGGATTCTTTAGGTTTGTCTAATATGGCATGATCAGGCTACAACGTCAACTAAGCAAAAAGAGCACCATGTTGGTCATAGCCGATATGTCAACACCATCGTCTTTATGCTTGATACACCAAATGTGTTTAGTCTTTTGGCCCATCTTCCTTATGGTCCCACCATTTCTTCTTGTGCTACTCCTTATGCCACAATCATTATGCCCTCCTCTTCTGATTCCATATGAAAATTCTAGATGGATACCACTGGGGCTTCAAATTGTGTTGTTCTTCATGCAATTCCTTGTCGTCAACTACTTCTTGATTGCGATTTTTATTAATCGGCCCCAATCAGCTATGTACCAATGCTTGATTTGCAAGTGGCCGATTATGTGAAGACCTCTCCTATTTAGCATGCTGTAACCTTGGCTTGCTTCACTCAGGATAGTCTTGAATTGATCATAGCCTCATATCTTGGTCCTAACAATATTGAAAGAATGGACAGCCCAATGTAGATTATATTTCTCCTCATGCACCATGGCCCACCATTCTTCATCTTGACTTCAGGAATACTTTGAACCAAATCCAATTAAGTAACTTTTGATTTCCCTTGATGTCTTCCCTCATCGGCCTGATCTCTTGAGGATCCCATAAACACCATGTTCACTAGAAAAGGATGACCATCGATCTTCATCGGCTTTTTGTTTTCGAACTTGGTTCTCCCTTGTTCGACTACCGATTGCAATTGTCGCCAAAAAACCTTGCACTCATTAGTATGATGAGAAATTGAGTTATGCCACTTGCAATATATTTTCTTTTTTAGTTCTTTGGCAGATTGGATTACATGGTTTGGCGGTAGCTGAATCTGCTTCTCTTGAAGTAGCAGATCCAATATCTTATTAGCTTTATTGATATCAAAGTCATATCTTTCCTTCTTACCGGTACTTTTCACCCAAGGATATGATATGGACTTCCTTCTCCTAGTACACTTTGCCAAACCAACTTCCACATCAAATTCCTCATTGTTTGATTCCGATGCGTAAACTTGTAGTTGAGCAGGCTTCCAATAGAAACTCTCTTTCTTAGCATCATGGAATCGGCTTTCATGAGCTAATACCTTTTGAAGAATATGTGTTAGGCTCTCAAACTCTTTAGATGAAAAGTGTTCTCTGATCAAAGCCAGCAAACCTTGGAAGGCTAACTCAGCTAGCTGTCCGTTGCTCAAGATTAGACTGTAACATCGGCTTCTAATGTCCTGAAACCATTTGATGTATTCTAAGACTGACTTATCAGGTCTCTGTCTAACCGACATTAGATATTTCAGCCTCATCTCATGAAATCTAACAAAGAAGTATTTGTGAAATTGCTTCTCCAGATCGGCTCACCCCTAATTGAGTTCAATGGTAATGAGAAAAACCATGTGAAGGCCAATCTAGATAGGGACAGTGGAAAGAAATAAACTAAGGCCAATCCAGATAGGGACAGTGGAAAGAAATAAACTCTTAGGGCTTCATTAGTCGATGCCTCCCCATACTAGGCTCAGAATCAGCTGATGTGCTCCACCATAGATACATTATCCTGCCTTGAGAATTTGGAGAAATCTGGTATCCTATATCGGTGCGGTAGTGGAACTCTGTTGAACCACTCTAGATATGGGTGCCGATACATAAAACTCTATTCTTTGGGCTTGATACCAAATTGCTCCCTAACCACCTCTGCAACCCTGGCTGGCCAATTCTCCTCCCTTGGGATCTCTCTTTGGTATTGTGGAGGTGGCGTTGGTACCCAATATTGCCAGGGATATTCTCCATGGTGATTGCTTGCATTGTGATTGCCACCTTGGTAGTCTTGCTAACATCCTCCATAGTAAACAGTCCAATGATATTCAAGAAGAATATCATCCTATTGCCCCTCAACCCAACTCTGCGCTGGTACAAATAGATTTGTCAATACATCTCTCCTAGTTCCATAAGTCACCTGAGGTAGCTTTGTTTTTATCGGCAAATACATAGGACCTTGATCAGGTTCTCAAACCATAGATCCATCCACCATCTTTTTGATCAGATTGTGTAAAGTGTTCACCAACACTCCCAACTAGTTGATGAGTACATGGTGAACAACTTCATTGACTCCTCTATCCATGGTATCTTGCAACGGCTTGGGAGAACTCACAAGTCACGATTGGCTCGATTCTCCCATCAAAATAAGCTTTGGCATCTGTGACTTCTGAATCAACCCTTGTCTAGTCATACTAAAAGACTCTAAACAAAACTTCTAAAACTTAGCCATGTTTTGCTCTATTTAGTGTCTTTGTTCCTCAGTTAAATCTTCTATTGTCACTAGAATTATATTGTCCAAATTGATCTCTTTTCCCACTATTGTGTGAGTTGAATGGTCCCACCGGGCATGCCAAAAAGTGTGTCATGCACCCAATTTTGTGAGGGCTGATCGGACCAGGCGAAGACGTGAGCGAGCCGATGGAGCTCCGATCAGAGCGAATGGTGCCTTGGTCATACAAAGGCCTAGGAGTTCTACTTCGCTCCAGTGCAAGTCCTTAATATTTAAGGTTTGAGGGTGTATAAATTAATTTGACCCTGTAATTGATAAGGAAACAGAAAGGATGAGATCTATGAACTAATCAATCGATAGGCTGATATGGCTCACCCTATTGACTGGTTGCCGATAGGAAGGTAGTACTTGAGCATCGACTGAAAAGCCAATAAAGGCAAAAATAAAATCATAGAATTAATTAAAGGACTTATCGGCCAAAGAGCTAATGACGCTTCGAACAGGGTAAGCGATGAAAGTAAGGAGGGGACCCTAATCCTCCTAAAGTCATGAGGACAAGCGACCACCCTAACGGCACCTTTAGAGCCAAGCTCGATAGATCAGACCAAACCGAGATAATATGAGACTGAGGCTAACGACATAGAGATGATGGAGGCTAGATCGAATGTAACAACAAAAAGGATGGGATAAGGCCATCGTCTACTTATCGACTGAATGTCTGACGTAGGCCTATATCTAACATCATCGACTATCTAAACCGATGGGGAACGAAACCCGCTAGATCCCAACGCCACCCCTATCGGACATGAACTTGATATATTAGACCTAACCGAGACAGTATCTACTTATCAACCGAATGTCCGACGCAGGCCTATATCTAACCTCATTGGCTATCTGAGCCAATGGGGAACAACACCCACTAGATCCAAATGCTAACTCTATCGGACATGAACTTGATAGATCAGACCTAACTGAGACAATTTCAAGCTAAATCCAATAGAACCAAATCGATCACTAGCTGATTAATCATTAAGGATATAAGACAGATATATATGTATATCGGTCGAACAATCGATACACTAGGAGTGAAGCGCAAGATAAATATTACTCATTAGCTACTCACTTTGACGAAACATCATGTGAGAACCCGCTAGGCCAACAGGTCGATCTACCGCCACTGATCTTGGAGGTCAGAACTAACTAATGTAGCAAAAGGCCAAGGATGGATGAGGGAGACCAATGAACCAATAGGGCTCACGCGAACGTGATGTGGTATGTCTGATCAGACTAAGAGGTCAGACTTAACTGATATAGTCTTAGACAGAACGAACGGACCAGAACAGTGGTAGGACATACACCTTCGCTAGATCTCAAACTTAACTGATGCAACCCTGCGTCGAGAGCCAAAACCTGCCATAGTAAACCTAGATGAGCTAGGGTATGCGCCAAAGGTTGTGTTGATGTATGATCTGTTGATTCTTCACAAGGTTCTAGGGGGTCTATATTTATACCCCAGACCTACAAGAATCTAACGCGGTTACAGACAACCCCCAGACATTATTTTTTAAACACACAAGGAAGCTATTTCTAATAAGTTTACAAATCTAATCAAACTTGACTAGCTTACAAAATATATTCTATACAGATAAAATACCCTATCATAGTTCCCATGGCTCTTCCTCATACTCAGTCCCATTCGAATAACCTTCCATCTTTGACTGGACCGAATTCATCCTCAATCTATTTGATTAGCTCTCTCACTATATCAATCAACTTCCTTCCATGAGCCAATCAGTTTCTCCTTCATTGGCCAATCCGGTTTGCTGACTGACTAAATTTTGGTGTTATCAATATCCTAGTCGAATACAATTATGTGTGGATAAGAAAAATTTAGACCGAGTATGGCTTGGACTCTTACCATATAACCCTACCCCCACCCTTTATAAGGAGGGCAAAGAGTCTCTCAAGGGCATACACAATCATAGTGAAACATCAAGATCAATACACCCAGCAAAATACAATCGACCAAAATAGAAGTAGCGTATTACCTCACATCTAGGGCTTGAACCTATATAAATCCCTTGTATTCTGCATCTATTAACTTTAGGTCATATGCGCTACACCCTTAAATTATTGCTGATACAAAACATTGATATGGAGAGAGGTGGTGAGCTAGTCTAGCGGCATAGATCCAAGTGCGCACAAGGTGCTCGGCTGCATGTCTTAGGCAGGTTGGGTGGACTAGTAGGGTGGTGGTGGCAATAGTGAGCACGGGGCAATAGTGGTAATGGCGTTGATAGGGCGGCACAAGAGCGAGGATGGGGCATTGCATCGGTCGAGCTAGGTGAGTACAGCTCACGCTTTCAGTGTGGATACTAGACTCTAAGCCTTGGGTGAGCGAGAGGACAGGCGGTGGATTAGGTGCAGTGGCATAGGCATAGAGCCACACAAGAGTCAAGTGGGGCTAGCAAGAATCATGATTCAATGATGCTCATGGCAATGTGTTGATGTGTAGCATACGTCGAGACAAGGAAGTCATCGGCACTAGCCCTCAAGGAGGTCGGGTTTGCAGCAAGGAAATGAGGAGGCAGGGAGACACGTTCACAGTTTGTCGCGGCGCTACATGACATGCGTACGAGCTCAGTGCAGGACTGCGAGGCTGTGGCACGGTCACACGTGCGCAAGCGACCAAGCTAGGGCTCGGCTCAGCTCGGCCTGGACATATGAGCCAAGCGAATGGGCTGGGTTGTGCATGGCGATCGACTTAGATGAGCCTAGCCTACTAGACTGGTCAGTGAATGGGTTGGGAAAAGGGCCAGAGAGAGAGAATTGAGTGGGCTGGCTTGTGCTAGTAAAAGAGGGAAAAGGAGAGGATAAAAATTGTGGTGGCTTAGGTGGGGTATTGAGCTAAGATAGGTATAAGAGAAGATTTGGCCAAAATAAACAGTGGTGTTTTCCAATTAGCTGGGAATTTAAGGAATTGAGTTTTGAAGGGAGTTTGAGTTGAGATTTAAATAAATTTTTAAATTGTAATGATTCTAAGATTTTTGTAAGGACTTTGGATGAATGAATTAAGATTGCAGGAACCAAAATTTGAATAAGGAGAAAATAGATTTCATACTCAAAATAGGCTGTGTGGAGCATTGCAGTGCAGCGATGCTGCATCTAGATGCAGCTGTGAGGCTGTGGCGCGGTCACGCGTGCGCGAACAACTAAGCTAGGGCTGGCTCAGCTCAGCTTGGACAGATGGGCAAAGCAAACGAGATGGGTGGGCTGTGCATGATGATCGACTTGGATGAGCCTAACCTACTAGGCCAGTGGGTGAATGGGACGGGAAAAGGGCTGGAGAGAGAGAATTGAGTGGCCAGCTTATGCTAGTAAAAGAGAGAAAAGGAGAGAATAGAAATTGGGACTACTTGGGTGGGGTGTTGGGCTAAGATAGGTATAAGAGGGAAGAGTTGGCCAAAATAAACAGTTCTGTTTTCCAATTAGCTGGGAATTTAAGGAATTGAGTTTTGAAGGGAGTTTGAGTTGAGATGTAAATAAATTTTAAAATTGTAATGATTCTATGATATTTTTTAAGGACTTTGGATGAATGAATTAAGATCACAGGAACCAAAATTTAAATAAGAACCAAAATTTAAAAATAGATTTCATAGTCAATAGGTTTTAAAAGGGAGTGAAAAACAGGATACAGGATTTTACAAATATACAAATGCAACCCACATGAATGGACTATTAATGTCGTTGCAGCTGTTGTTTTGAATTGTTCACATATGAAGCCAAAAATGTTGTTACAAAGAATTTGTTAATGCAACTTCGGCATATGCTTGCGACATCTCAAATGGTTTACTGAAACAAACATAAGAAAAGAACCAGTTGGTGCAACACGTGAGTAACCCGACGTAACAACAATCAGGCCCGAAATTGGTTTTAGGCACAACTCAATTTATTATACCACATCTACGCTACAATACTCTTATACTTTCTTCGTCATTTTATGAAAAAAAAAATTGAACTAGTGTTACAAGCCAGGACTTCCATCCTTTTAAACCATTCAAACTCTTTGTAAAGCAGCAATATGGGACTAAACTTGCTACACTAATTCTGTCTGCATTATTTTGCTATAACCGGCGCAAGTCCAGTAGTCCACAAACAGCCCACTTAGCTAGCTCTCTTCTTCTTTTTTTTTCTTTTTTCTCTTAATTATTCTGGACCATCATTAACACCCACACTTCAAAAGATTTCAAGTTTCCAACTGTCTAGAAACATCCCTGTTGACATCACCTATATACGTATGATTTGGCGCACATACACCATGCTATACGACCAATAAATTTATTGATCTTATCCGTACGCACTGACGCCACAAGCAGCCCACTTAGCTAGCTCTCTTCTTCTTTCTCCTTTTTTTCCTCAGTTTTTTCGGGGCGTCACACCTGATCCAATGGCATGTTAGTTGCCATTATCCAAAAAAAGGCCAATATGTAGTGGTTCACAATAACCACATCTAATCATTGGAGATAAATAATCTTCTTTTTTAATAATGACGATGAATAGTCTCCGATTTACCTAATTGATAATGGTTTGTAAGTACAGATTATTAGTGATTGGTGCCATTCCCTGATCACGCATCAAAAGTGGAGCAATTTTTTTCATGGGCATGCAGATAGTGGGATCAAATTTGAGATCTCCAGGCTTAGTATGAGCCTACCTCACTCCTCTTCTCCTAGATTTGCAAAAGTAGAGCAGAGAAGGTTTTACAGGGAGCAAGAGGAGAACAAAGCGTCACCCTCTGCCTCCCCACTGATGACCTCATCCACCCTCCATCTTCCGCTTGGGAGGTGGTGCTGGTTGTTAGCATATAAGCCATATATCTATAATCTGTACATAGTTCAGCATTGCATTGCATGTTCTTTCTTTCAGTTATGTATGCGCGAGCGCCGAACTGTGGTTGTCGCGCAAGTAGGAGGAAGTGCCGAGAATAACTCGCGCACAACCTGGGTGCCGAGTGGTGCTCGCACGCCGCGGACGTGGGGATGGACGCGTCGTGCGCGCGGTGTGCAGACACCGCCGGAGCTCTGCATGTACTTCCAATAAAAGGAGAAGAAAACACCCGAAAACGCTGCGGTTTAGTGTGCAGCACCAAAATTACTCTGTGTCCATCGTTTCCACTTTGCGTGTGTGTTTCAGTTCTTCACCGGCGAGAGCCACCGTTGCCAGCGGCGTACATCGTCGTCCAGTTTCTGACAAGTGGTATCAGAGCTAGGTTGATTGGGATCCTCCCATCGCCATGGTGTCTCTGGTGAAGGGCAAAGAGAAGGTCGGCGGATCAGGCGACAAGACCCCGACGCGGTCACCACGGCGCTCACCACGCCGATCGCCGTCCTCGAGCCGCTCTCCTCAACGCCGCTCGTGGCCCCGGGACGCACGCCGTCCGCACCGTCGTGGGTCACATGCTCCGCACGAAGTCGTCATCGAGCGTGTCTTCAGGGAAGACGGCGGAGGGAACTGGCCGCAACTCACGTGGTCCAACTACCATGAGTGGTCCCTCCGCATGAAGCTCAAGCTCTAGGCGCGTCATCTGTGGGATGCCATCAAGTACGACGACGTCGAGTTTGATGAAGACCGTGGCGCGCTCGACGCCATTTGCAGCGCCGTCCCCACGGAGATGGTGCCTGCGCTCGCCACCAAGGATTCTGCCCGGGAGGCCTGGGAGGCGATCAAGACCCTCCGCATCGGCGATGATCGCGTGCGGAAGGCGACCGCCCAGAACCTCCGAGTGGAATACGAAAGCATCTCCATCCGTCCCGACAAAACCATTGAAGACTTCGCGTTGCGCCTGACTGGAATCGTTCAGCGTCTCGCCACGCTCGGCGATCCTGAACCCGACGAGAAAGTGGTGGCCAAGTATCTTCGCGTCGCTCGCCCTCGCTACAAGCAGCTGGTAATCTCAATCGAGACTCTTCTTGATATCTCGCAACTTTCCATTGAGGAAGTCACAGGGAGGCTAAAGGCCGCCGACGACGTCGAGCCATCCCTTGCACACACCGTGAGTGGCAAGCTGCTACTCACGGAGGAGCAGTGGGTGGAAAGGTACCAGAAGAAGACATCGGAGTCCTCCAGAGGTGGCTCCAGCTCCGGCAGCCGTGGAAGAGGTCGTGGCCGTGGCCGCGGCCGCAGCAACTCCGGCGGCGAGGTACGCGGGGGTTCCAGCCGTCCTCCTCCAGACGACCCGTGCCCATGATGCGGGAAGAAGGGCCACTGGGCCCGTGACTGCAAGAGCAAGAAGAAGGAGGAGACGGCCCAACAGGCCCATGTGGCCCAAGAAGAAGAGGAGGAGGCCACGCTCATGTACGCAGTGGATACGGCCTAGGAGGAGAGCTCATCTTCTCTCCATGGCTCGCCGCTGTGTCCCTCTGCTCCACCATCGCCGTCGCCACCCCTCTTGAAGCCCTCCGAGCTCTACCTTGTCGAGAAGAAGGTCCATGCTGATCTCAACGACGACGAGGACCGGCATCCGAAGCGCTGGATCCTGGACACCGGCGCATCAACCATATGTCCGGGTCCCGCGCCACCTTCGCTAATCTGGACACCGAAGTTACTGGATCCGTCCGATTCGATGATGGCTCCGTCGCGTGCATCCACGGCTCCGGCACGGTACTCTTCAATTGCAAGAATGGCGAGCATCGTGCCCTGCAGAACGTCTACTACCTGCCGCGGCTCACCGCCAACATCGTCTCCGTCGGCCAACTCGACGAAGGTGGGTACGAGGTGCTGGTCAAGAATGGCGTGATGCGAGTTCAAGATGAAGATCAGCAACTCCTCGCCAAGATTCCACGGACTCCAGGGCGGCTGTACATCCTCGACGTCACCATTGCGTAGCCCGTCTGCTTAGCGGCGCGCACTGATGATGAGGCGTGGACATGGCACGCTCGCTTCGGCCACATCCACTTCGCCGCGCTGCGCAAGATGGGCCGGGACGAGCTGGTTCACGGCTTGCCGGTCATGGACCACGTGCAACAAATCTGTGAAAGCCTGCCTCGCCGGGAAGCAGAAGCATGCGCCGTTCTCGCAGAAGGCGCTCGGGCATTCCACAGAGCCGCTCCAGCTTCTTCATGGTGATCTGTGTGGCCCCATCTCTCCACCAACACCGAGCGGAAACCGCTACTTCTTGCTGCTCGTCGATGACTACTCAAGGTACATGTGGATCGCTCTGTTACCCTCCAAGAATGCGACGGCCACGGCGATCAAGCGCGTACAAGCTGCGGCGGAGCGCAAGACAGGCAAGCGCGTTCAGGCTCTCCGGACGGATCGTGGAGGAGAATTTCTATCTACGGCGTTCGAGCAGTACTGCGGCGAGATTGGTCTTCATCGCGAACGCACGGCGCCACACTCCCCTCAACAGAACGGGGTGGTGGAGCGACGGAACCAATCTGTGGTCGGCACTGCCCGGTGCATGCTGAAGGCCAAGAAGCTACCCGGAGTCTTCTGGGGCGAGGCGGTGACTACGGCAATCTACCTCCTCAACAGATCATCGTCCAAGAGCATTGGAGGCAAGACCCCCTATCAGCTCTAGACTGGCAGTGCGCCGGGCGTACAGCATCTGCGAACATTCGGGTGCATCGCTCATATGAAGCTGACGGCGCCAAATCCAAAGAAGCTTGATGATCGGAGTCGACGCACCATCTTTGTCGGGTATGAGCCCGGATCCAAGGCATACCGCCTGTATGACCCGGTGTCGCGGCGAGTTCACATTAGCCGCGACGTCGTGTTCGATGAGGGCGCACACTGGAGCTGGACAGGCGAGATCCCGAAGGCGACTGAGGACTTCATCATCGAGGAAGGCGACAACGGGCTGCCCGAGGGGGTCACGGTGTCCACGACGATCACGCCTTCCACCCCAGGGGCGCGTACTACTGCACCGAGCCCTGCAGCCTCAGCGCCCAGGTCACAGTACCACGACATCGCGCCACCAACGCCGCACACACCAGGACAGACAGCCGATCAGGCTGTGGAGTTCGCCACCCCACCAAGCAGTGGGGACGTCCACCTCGACGCCGACGCAGATGACGCTCCTCTTCGTTTTTGCAGGGTTGAGAACATACTCGGGCCAGCCCCTACACCAGCCTTTGGCACACCGAGAACTGGAGGAGGAGCTCTTGCTGGCTAGCGACGCCGAGCTGAGCACATTTGATGAAGCCCAGAAGCACGAGTGTTGGCGCAACGCAATGCTCGACGAAATGACGGCGATCGAAGCCAACGGCACATGGGAGCTCGTCGACTCACCACCTCGCTCCAGACCCATCGACCTGAAGTGGGTGTTCAAGGCCAAGAAGGACTCAGCCGGCCTCATCTCCAAGTACAAGGCCCGGCTGGTCGCGAATGGGGTACGTTCAGCGTGCAGGTGTGGACTTCGACGAAGTGTTCGCACCGGTGGCACGTTTGGAGAGCGTCAGGCTGCTGCTCGCTCATGCCGCCAACGAGGGTTGGAGCGTCCATCACATGGACGTGAAATTCGCGTTTCTCAATGGCGAGCTGCAGGAGCAGGTCTTCGTCGAGCAACCACCCGGCTTCATCCTAAAGGCACACGAGCGCAAGGTTCTGCGTTTGGTGAAGGCGCTGTACGGTCTACGCCAAGCCCCACGCGCCTGGTATGCAAAATTGGACAGCTCTCTACTCGGTCTCGGCTTCCAGCGCAGCTGTTCAGAGCATGCCGTGTATCTTCGCGGCAAGGGAGTGCATCGTCTCATCGTGGGAGTGTACGTCGACGACCTGGTGATCACGGGTGGAGACGCCAGCGACATCGACAAGTTCAAGTCACAGATGAAAGGGACATTCCAGATGAGCGATCTGGGATTGCTGCATTACTATCTCGGCCTCGAGGTGTCCCAAACGCCGGAAGGCATCACCTTGGGGCAGAGCGCGTATGCGGCCAAGATCCTGTAGAACGCCAGCCTGACGAGCTGTAATGCCTGCCACATCCCCATGGAGCCGCGCCTGAAGCTGAGCAAGAAGAGCACGGCGCCTGCTGTTGATCAAACGGCGTACAGGAGCATCGTGGGATCACTGCGGTACTTGGTTAACACAAGGCCAGACTTGGCCTACTCGGTTGGCTATGTGAGCAGGTTCAGTGTGCAGCACCAAAATTACTCTGTGTCCATCGTTTTCACTTTGCGTGTGTGTTTCAGTTCTTCACCGGCGAGAGCCACCGTTGCCAGCGGCGTACATCGTCGTCCGGTTTCTGACACTGGTGAACATCCTTGGTAGTCCTAGGGCTCTAGATCATGGATGGGAAGGTGAACAAGAAGCCATCTCAAGCAGCTAGGGAGGGAGAAGAGGATGTGCCCTTGGAAGAAGGGGTGTCTAAGGAGAGGATGGGGGAGGAGACAATGTGGGAAGGGCCAATTGATTCCGATGGTAAGTCGTCAATATATATATATATATATTGAACCGAATTTAGGTCCAACCGCAGGTATTACTGTCAGTTCATGATGACAGTTTTTTTTATGAACCCTTATCGCTGTTGGTTCTAAATAAACCGACAGTGATGGGCCAGAGATAGGATTTTTGTAGTAAGTTTTTAATAAGACGCCTAGTCAAGCACTGTACTCATTTATATTCCCCCATCTTTAAAACATATGGCAATGTTTTCTTCCCTTAATAAAAAAAGGCAGGGTACTTTCCTAAGAAATAAAAGTATAAAAAGGAGGTCTGAAGACTTGCTTCATGTCTTCATCATTTTTTCTGAGGACACCAAGTGAACACACACTATAGGAAATATACTATGGCATGTGCGATGCATATAGGCGAAGAGAGATGATGATGGCCACCAGTCACTTGTCAACCATCTGCAAGCCTGCTAGTCATTACAGACCGCAGTGTCAAGACAAGAACTAAATATACAATCGCAGTGTGTTATGATCGTAATACTTTTAAGGTGGTTTTTCTCGCGAGCCCTATATATTGTGTAATCCTTTGTTTCGGCCCAAATCAAATAACAACACAAATGGAAGTGCTTCAATTTGCATGAAAAGTCATTCCTGCTAACTTTTTTTCGTGAGAAAAACAGTGGCATGCATTTTTCAGAACAGATTACAGTAGGATGCATATGGTGGCGAAGAGGATATCTGACTGAGCAATGATTTCTCAATATGTAAGTGGTTCAGTGGACAAGTAAAATGGTCAGCCAGCCTTTTGTACCGAGGGGGCAGCGCCCTTTCAATTTGCATACAGAAAAGGCTGAAGGAATCTCTGGAACGCGTTATGACGAAGCAGAAGCAAATGGCATACCAAAAATGCGCAATTTGGTTACAATCCCGAATCATCACAGCGAACGGCCATTCACCAATGACGCAATTCCTCCAAAATTGGTCTTGATCGATCGGCTCGCTGGAAACATGAACATAACTAGCCAGTTTCTCTAAATTCACACAAAATGTATTTTTTTTAACGAAGGGAGCATAAGTACTCTAGTTAGAATTGCGCCCCAAATTGAACCTTGATAGAAAAAAAAGCAATATACTCCAGTTATATATACAACTTGACCTGCAGTCGCATAAACATGTACATACAATGGAGTCTAAACCATGCACAAAAAGCTCACACTCACATGCATCACACATTCACGCTCACTCATGCAGCTAAAGCTACGCACCCATATTATGTTCTTACAGATAAATTAAGCAGTCAATAGAGCTAGGCACACAATGAGCAAGCAAGAAGCAGCCGGGGGCCGATATATCGGCCGGCAATTGACGGAGCCGCAGCAGGAGGAGGAGGAGACCTCGCCGGCCGGCGCTAGAAGCGGCAGTGCGCTTTGCAGTTGGCGTCGCAGTCGTAGAAGCAGGGGCCCTCGCATTGCATGGGGCACACCAGCAGCGCGCCGCGGCACCGCCCCGTCGCCGCCGTGCACCGCGCGTACTCCCCCACGCGGTACAGGCTCCAGCTGTAGCTCGGCCTCTCGTGCCTCCCACGCCGCATGCTCCTCCCAGAGCCACCGTCGCCGTCCCTGTCCCGCCTCGTCCTGATACCCTTGCCGCCGCTGCCTTCGCCTTCTTTGCCACCTTTATGGCGCCGTCTACTGTTCCCACATCCCCACCAGCACTTTCTTCCGCCACTTCCGCCACCGCCGCCGCCACCACTACGTCCTCCTCCACCACCGCCGCCGCCGCCACCACCACCCCCACTGCCTCCGCCGCCACCGCCATCAGTGCCCCAGCCCCACCCCCATCCATAGCTCCAAGAACTCCCCCCACTGCTTCCCCCTCCTCCCCCACCCCCACCGCCTCCATCCTTCCGCCAGGCCACGCTGGTTACATTGTACGTACCGTTCCGACCACCACCAACCGGCCGCTCCAAGCTCTGCATCTGAACCCGGCCGTCGCCATCGGCACCAAACACCAGCACCACCACCATGAAAGCTAACACGACCACCAACGGTGCCGCGCCGCCCATCGTCGGCACGCGTAAGGCACCCATGCATCCAACGAGAAGATCAAATAGGACAAGGAGGCAGGAAAGCAGCTGGCCGCCGGCGTCGTTTATATACTGCTAGGGCTTAGGGAGATCAAGTGGAGCTCACGTGATGATGGAGACAGTTAAGCATGTCTTGATGAAGTGAGAGAGATATGGAGCTAGGGAGGTATCAAGATCGGAGTTGACAGAGACAGGAGATGACTTGAAGTGCACTTCTTGCGGAGCACCAAGAGATCGAGGCACCACCAACACATGGGGGTATTATACCGGTGTGGCTCACCAGGTGGGCGGCAACCATGCATTGGCGTGCTCTAACAAACAACGGCTGCACATGTGAGTGACGCTGTGACCGCCTTTGCCATGCATACATGTACATGATCTCTCTCTTGGTCCATGCATGGTCCAGGCAGGCGGTAGTACAAAAATTGCCTTATATTGGAAGTCTCATTAGAGATGGTTGATTCATTGATTTGATGTCTATATTAGGGTTCTAAAATTTTGGAATGATATTTTCGAAATTTTGGGTCAACCTGATTCATAGGTGGGTACAACAAGGAACCTAGCGGTGCACTCACCTATGATGGACCAAAATACACCCCATTAAAGATTTGGCCTTACAGTGGCACCCATCATAGATAACCCCTCATATTTGATGGGTTGATGAAATGATTATCCTAACCTAATGAACTGTTCACATTTTGAGTGGGTGGGTTAGAGGCGCAAATTTTTTCTCTTCATTTGAAAAAAAAAGTAAGAAAAGGCTCTATAGATAATAATAAATAAATCATGACTACAAATTTCTTGTTAGAGTTATTATATTTAATATTTGTTCATATTTGTAGATGGACCAAAGTTAGATATATAGAAGTGATTGATTGATCCAAAAGTATAGAAGTAGTGTTGCAACTTTCTTAAATGTTACAGAGGAGAAGAACAGAAGACACAATGAATATATGGCTTGTTCATACATTGATTGCAAAAATAAGATATTTGTCGAAAGAGTACAAATACACTCTTATCTGATACGTCGAAGATTCATAAATGGTTATACATGTTTGTCTAGATATGGAGAGCAAGAGCTACTGAATATTATAGATGAAGCAAGCAGTGGACATAACGAAGAACAAGATGAAGATGGTAGTTTGCCCATTCTCCATTGGGCATTGATATGGTTGATGACGATAAATATACACTTAACGCAATGTTGCGTGATGTTGAGGAGCCAGCTTACAATGAGAGAGACTACGAGAAGTTCATAAGACTGGTGAGTGATTCAGTGACATCTCTGTATGCCAGATGCAAGGCAAAACAAACAAAGTTATCTACTACCTTAGATCTTGTGAAGCTTAAGGCAAGTAATGGATGGATAGATAATAGTTTCACGCTGCTGCTTAGTTTGTTGAAGGAATTGCTTCTGGAGGAGAACATGCTACCCAAGATGACATATGAAGCAAGACAGGTGTTATACCCATTGGGTTTGAAGGTCCAAAGAATTCACACATGTCCAAACAACTGCATATTGTACTACAAGAAATACACCGACTTGAATGCTATGTCTTGTATGCAAGTCTTCTTGATGCAAGCGAAAGAACAGTTCGAATGAGGGGAAAAAGTCAAAGAGGGTGGTCCTATGAAGGTTATGTTGTATCTCCCTATCATCAATTGTTTCAAGTGAATCTTTACCAATCCCAAGGAAGCTAACCTAGTTTGTTGATGTACAACACAAATAGAAAGGCTGATGGTAAACTAAGGCACCCTATAGATTCGATGGAATGAAGGAATATCGATAGGATATATACTGAATTCGCAACAAACCTGAGAAATATGAGACTTATTTGTGTACGGGTGGCATGAATCATTTCAAAGATATGAGTAGTCGTCATAGTAGCCAATTTTTATTGTAAACTACAACCAACCACCATAATTGTGCTTAAAAGGAAGTATATTATTATGTGCTTACTAATCCAAGGACTGATATAGCCTTGTAATGATATTAATATATTCTTAGAGCAAGTTATCGATGACCTAGAAATATTCTAGACAGATGGTGTGCAAACCTGGGATGTATATGGGCCGAAGAACTTCAATCTACATGCCCTATTATTCTACACCATGAACAACTACCCGGTACTTGGTAAACTTTTAGGACGAATTATAAAAAGAAAAGAAAAGAAGACTTGCTCAGACTATAAGTAATATACACATAGTAAGTGGCTTAACAACTCCTAAAAGATAGTTTGCATGGGTCATAGGAGATGTCACCTGCTATATCACCCATATAGAATATTAAAAAAAATCAATGGTAAGAAAGAGCTTGACCCTGCTCTAGTGGATTTGACCGGAGAGGTGCACGACATTGTAAAAGATGTACGTAAAGAATTTAGAAAGAAAAAAGATGATAACAAAAAAGACAAGAGTATGTGAATGAAAAGTCTATATTTTGGTAACTACTATACTGGAAGGATCTTAAAGTATGTCATTGTATTGATCTAATGTATGTAGAAAAGAGTGTGTGTGAGAGTTTGACCGAGTTACCACTGAATATTTCTATGAAGACAAAGGATGAGCTATATTCACATCGAGATTTACATGACATGAAAATTATGAGTGAACTCTCACCAATAACTAATCCGGATACAAGCAGAGTATATCGGCCTCTAGCTTGCCACACTTTGTCGAAGGATGAGAAGATGTATATGTTGTTTTGCTTGAAGAGTATTAAAGTTCCTTTGGGCTATTCATCAAGGAATAGTAAGTTTTTTCAATGGACAATCTAAGACTAGTTGGAATGAAGTCCCATGAATGTCATATACTAATCACATAGCTCCTATGGTTCCTATTAGAAATATTTTCCCTATCAAGGTCTATCACACGATTATACGTTTGTGCTCCTTCTCTGATGCCATTGGTCAGAAGTTTATTAATATAGAAGAACTTGATGCCATGCATGTTAAAACCCTCTATCATCTTGAGATGCATTTTCCTCCATCCTTCTTTGATATCATAGTTCATCTCATTGTCCATGTTGAGAAGCAAACAAAAGTCTGTGGCCTTACTTTCCTGAGGGAGATGTACTCGTTCAAAAGATACATGGGTATTCTGAAGTTGTATATCTAGAATAGAGCTAAAGCAGAAGAGAACATTATTGAAGGTTACATGATTGAGTAGGTTATTGAGTTTTGTGTCAATTACATGTCTATGATCAATCCAATCAGAGCCCCTAAGTCTCATCATGAAGGTGTTAGTGATATGTCCTAGAGATAACATATATATTTGTATATATCATATTATATGTTTATGATATATTGATTTGTTTCTTAAAATAGATATTATCATTATTGATCTATGTAACTTATTTATGAGACTTCTAATATTAGATATTGCTATTTCAAAAGGATCATTGATGATATATTATATGAGAAACAAATATAATTATAAGATTAATATATGTATTGATTGAAGATCATGGATCATGGATCATGGTATGTAGATACAAAATCAATAATATGGATATATGTTAATGAATATATGTTGAATAGACCTGCTATGAGATACTACATAGATTTTATTGATTATCAGTTTATTTCAAGTGATATTTATGTAGAGTCCTTAGACTTGAGATCATCATGGTTCCCAACATACGTAGTAGCTTATTTTAAGACTGCCAAACACTACTCTGTAACAAAGTAATTATAAAAGTAGTCTTTAGATTTACCATAAAATATGTAGTGGGATATAAGTGATCAAGATAGATTTTATCCCTCCTATGTGAGAGATATCTCTAGCCCTCTCGATATAATGGATTATGAAAGTGCATGGCCATATCAAGGTGATTGAGTAGTCAATCACAATTTATAATCCATCACATAATTGAGAGAGTGATTGAGCTATTAAGATAATGGCATAAGTCTCGTCTTGAGCTCAATCGATATTGTAAGGCAAATGAATTCATACATGAGAACATTATAGGTTCAGTCGATATGATCTTTACTTATAGTTTAGGGTTAATATATTTTGCTAGAGACTACTATTAACAGGGTGACCAGAAAGGCATTTTCGGGTTGCAACCAAATATACATGAACCAATATGATTGCATGCTTAATGGGTTAGAATACTTATTCGAATATGATTTAGATAAGCGCTCGATTTAGATAGAGATTCAAGTAGACTCCTATTGGGCCATAATCCTCTAGACCCAAGTAAAGAAGCCTATATGTAGAGGTGGGAGGACGAGAAAAGACATTGCTTTTCACTTCAAGCAAAACTCTAGCCGCCACCTCCTGAGCCAAACCCTACCCATTTGCGAGTGCTAGTACAACTGCAATCGGCGTTCCAGCCTAGACGTGTGAATACCAGTGGAGGCGCTGCTCATTGCAAAGTTGATCGGTAGCAGGATTGCAATGATCGACTACTTCATCTACTACCTCGACGCGTGTGTGATTGGACCGACTTCTCTAACTCTACTTCTACTGCACTACGCATCTCATGGTAACAGTACATGATCCCTTATTTTATGCTATCATAGTCTATACCTTTTCCTTCAAAAGGAAGGATCTCAAGTATTGGCACCGTAGGCAAAAAAAGAATTGTCTTAGATCAAGTTGTCTATCTTCAAGCCCATTTCACTGTTCTCCAATATATGATAGAAGTTGCACCATACTTTCAAGAGCTTTTAGTGAAGATTCGACAGAAAACATGGGTCAATCGAATATCTAGATCAACAAAGAGCATAACTCTTATTTCAATAAATGGTTTAAGGATCGTATTAGAATATCAACTAGTAGCACAAGTGAAACACTTACATGGTTGGCAGTAGGCCCACTATGGGATATTGATACATGACAGTGGTATGATATTAATGCATACATATTTTATACCGTCAAGCAAGATGACAAGAGCATAGTAAAAAATAGTAGGGTCCATATAGAGGCATTTTTGGATAACTTAGGTTCAACTCATACTATGGCCGCATAGAGCAGATCTAGGAGTTGAACTATGTGAAGTTTAAAGAGCCATTATTTCGTTGCCATAGGCTCAATCTACCTAGAGGAGTTAAGGTTGATAAGCAAGCTTCACACTTGTTGATGTAAGCAATGTTGGATATGTAGATGAGCCATTTGTTCTTGCGAAACAAGTTGTGAAAATATTCTATATAAAAAACCTAGCAAACAAAAAGGTATACGTCATTATGGAGGACAAAAGAAGAATTGTTAGGATTGACACATCATTAATGAGGATAATTACAACCAACATCTAAATGTAGGCCAACACATAAAACTACATGAGCACATGGAAGATCAGCATGTACGTTCAAACACCAGGATGGCACATTTATGAAATTCAATGCTTGCAATATTTTGAATCACGTTGTGCATGTACGTTCAGATCACTATCAAGGTCAATTGGCATGTAGCACAGCTAGCACACCTCGTCCTCTTGGGCATGCCGTGATCTATCATAATCTTCTTCCTGTTCTTCTATGTCTCTATAATAATATAATAATATAATAAATAGAGTGCCTTAAAGTAAAAAAAATCAACAAAGGTCAGCCCTCAACAACTTTGCATATAGAAAATAAAAAAGAACAAAATCAAAGAAAGTCAAAGCTAGCCAAGTCATTGGTGATAGGCCATTAAGTAGAGCCCATCACGGATGACTTACCTCTAGAACCCATCACAGATGACCATGCCTCTATGGCTTTGTTTGGAGCCTATCACGGATACAGTTTGACCGCCTTTTGATGATATCTAGGGTTAGTTCTATACATACTTCACACTTCACTCCCTACACTCAGACCTAAATGCTACCGCCGCCGAGCTTGTCAAACATCGCCATCATGATGCCCTTAACCACCTTGCCTCATCAACAGCTGCCATGTGAGACCCCTTAACCGGCCTCACCGGCTTTCCAAAATATTTCATTGATGCTCTCCAAAGTATTTTTTTTACATAACTCCATTCCGTTTAGGCCCATTTGTTTTAAATTATTGAGGATGCCATTATTGCAACAGATTATATCGTTGATTATATAGATAAATTAAATATTTTAATAAATAAACTTAGTAAATAGCTTAAAATAAATTGTCTTAACAATGTGTATTTTGAGCAAACATATTTTTAAAACATGGAGCAAATAACCCGTTTCAATAATCTAGGAAAAAACTAAAAAAAGGCATCTCACACACATTGAGAAAGACCTATGACGTCAATCTAGGTGGAACCAACCTAGTAAAATTACTTGACTTAAATAGAAAGGCCCACAAATCTGGTGTACGGATGGATAATTCCCTTGTTTTCCATTAACATGCTTCCAAAACTACTAAATGGTGTATTTTAAAAAAAATCTATCTAGAAGTTTCTTTAAAAATTACATAAACTCTTTTTTAAGTTTATAATAATTAATACTCAATTAATCATACACTAATTGTTTATCTTATTTTGCATGCCGTCAAAAATCTAGATACTACGGCCAGAAGCAACGCCAACCTTACTACTCCATTAGTACTTGGCACCTAGCTTATTGTGAAGGCTTTTGGAGGAAGCTTTATTCTCCCACCCTCTCGCAAATAGTCTCAAGAGTTTTTTGCTTTTTCTCTAGCCCTTCTCACCTTTCTCTCTGGCGCATTGCCACCGGTGAGGGGTGGGAGAGGGGCAGTGCCTCACTTCTTAGTTAGTAATAGTAGTAGATGTAGTCAAGTTCTCCTACTAGTTTAGGTTCTTCCCGTTCCTTATTCTCTTTTGGTTATTGAGGTGGTTGTCAGCGTCAACTATTCTCATCTCTGTATCTCAATGAGCGTCACTGGACTCCTTTTCGGTGGAGACCTACTCCATCGTGGGGTTTCTAACCCTCTACCACCAGCTAGGCTACTTCTAGAGTTGTGCAAAGAAGGGTTGCACTGGCCTACAATGCTTTCTCGTGTCAGTTCTTTCCAAGAGAGATGTATTCTTCTTTATGTTCGGCGAAGATTCTTCCCAACACAACGGAAGAATTTAAGCCTTGTCGAGATGGCTTCAACCTCCCATATGTGAGGCCCTAATCAGATATGCCTCTTCGCTGCGATTTTCTTTGCAGCTCTCTATGCTTTTACTGTTTGCTTCACCAGTGGTTTAGATCTGGCCGCTGCCTTTGGAAGAGTTCTCTTCACGTCGATTTTTCCTAGGAACACCGATGAAAAACTAAGTGGTGTGGCTGATCTTTTTTAATGTTTGCCATCTTCTGAACCTCCTAATATGTGAGGCCCTATTAGGGATTGTGCGGAGGCTTTATGCTGCTCACCTAGTTCAATCTACGCTGGCATCAAGCTTCGAATTTTTGCCACCGACGTTGAAGACAATGCAGGACGAGGACTAGATTACTTTTTCTTATTCTCATTAGGTCCTTTTCTGCAAAATGTTGAGCAAAAGTGTAGTATACCCCTTCTCAAGAGGTTTTTTTTTTTGTAAAACTGGTTGTTCCATTTAACTGTGTGTATTATGATTGTATGTTCCATATGAATAAAAACATGAGTCTTAAAATAACCCAGTTTATTGTCAGTTGATAGGCCGGCGCCATGGCGTCCCCACGCGTCCCCAAAACTGCAACTTGGAATACAAATGTTGCTGGAGGGCATGCGTGCGAACAGTGGTGAGGAAGCTAAGCTGCCCTCCATATATCCCCGTGATCAATCGATGGCTTCGCCGTCGTCGTCATGATAACGATTAGCTGCGGCCTGCAGGTCGTTATTACGGCGATATATGGACTGATCCATCGCCATCGGCAATGATTGTTAAGATGTCATAAGTAATTAAGTATTCTTAGTTTACGTCTCATTCGGTTTGTAGGAAAAAGAAGGATTTGAATTCATGATGATTAATTCCTATAAATTTTATTTGCTTTGTAGGAATAATGGGTACGAAAACCAAAGAAATTTTTTCTTTCTTATAAGTTGTAGAGAGAAAAAACATAGTGAATTTTTTATCCATTCAAACCTCTTAAAAAAATTCCTATGGATTGGTTTGTCCATGCATTAAATTATTTTTTTTCCTATTCCTACGAGTTAAAATTTCTCCAAACTGAAGTCTTTAGGATTTGGGCTTTTTTTTGAGAAATAGGATTTGCCTTCTTGATCACGAATTACCAATCCATCTACCGTCCGCACTGATTTGAGTATCCGCAATTTGGCGTCATCATTAACTCACAAGTACATTTGCAAGAAAAGCAAAGGCCGGTATTTCCATTATCTTAAAAAAATACCAAAAAGAATGAGCGTACACACATTATACGAGCATCTGCGTGTAATGTGTTTTGGGAAAAAAAATGTCAGTAGGATCCGATTGACTAATTGATTCGTGCTGCTTACAGTCCCTGTAATTGTTTGCGTCTCACACCGTGGTTTTGCAATGCAGGGAATGGACAGCTTATTGGGCCGTCGGAACTAATGAATTTTATTGGGCTATTTGGCACACTCATAATGATATTATTTTTATTTTAAAACATTTTATCAGCCTATAAGCAAGTTATCTTTATCTATATATACCAACTGAATTCCTTCATAGTGTTTGATGCTAATATAATGGGTATATCAGGAAATTATGCACAATAGTGTAGCACATATAAAGTGGGCTAACAAAGGTTTTGTATTAATTCACTTTGGATGGCATAGTTTTACTACTTGAGTTGTGTAAAGCCAGTACGTAATCGGGGAAGTTCCCGTAGTTTTTTTTTTCATGGGGTGTTCAAGTGATTGGTTAAGTGCATACACTTTGGTGTAGAAATCAGATGTTTTCATCGACTTAATGAAATCTTGTCAATCATAAAAGATTCGGGCCATCGGGACGTGAAAAGAGAGAGGGAGAAAGAAGATTAGACGACATATGTATCTTTAGGCCAAATCATCCAAGCTTATAGACATGTTAAATGAGCCTAACTTTGGAAAGGGCAAACTAGGAGTTTGGACAGAAATATTATCTCTGACCATTTATAGAGTGTTTGAGCGTTTCCTACTTTCTCGAAAGAACCACTCCCTCCTCTTACCCCCTTTCGAAAAAACCACTTTAAAATTACCAAAAACCCATTTCATCTAAAAAACCGCTCACAAAGACCCCAAAACCCAAAACATATTAAAAAAACATGATGTTGCGACAGTATGCATGTAACTAGTTAAAAAATAATGAAACAATAGGCAATACTATGACGATATGGTTTAGTGTCAAGGCCTCAAGGCTAATTTGGTGGACATAACATTTTCTGTGTTAAATTATGTTGTTATTAGTAAAAGGAGCTAAGTATAATATAAAATAGGGGTACTTTTTTTTGTGTGTAATACCGGAAGACAGCACCAAAACGACGAGGCCCAGGATCATCACCTGCATAGTCTTCATGGTTGATTTGCTCTGTAGTGCGTTTGGTGTGATGCTATGATTTTGCTATTTTGCTTTGTTGTGGAGATCCCATGGATCCACAGGTGCTTTTATAGTGGAATTGGTGCTTGTTATTTTTAGTAGCAATCAGTAACATTTGCACAATGGGTTTTACTTTGTGGATATGGATCTTGTCATTGTTGGAGCCAGATTATGGCATTTAATTTGTCAAATTAAAAGTGCTTATTATATATATTAACAGTTATCCAAAGAAATTTTTGTAACAAACCAAAAGTGCTTATATTAACAATTATAGGAAGAAAATAGTTATCCAAAGAAAACTTGTACCAAATTAGTAATGAATGCTAATTATTCGCAGAATAATTATATTTACGGCTACTAATTTTAAGTAGTAAACGACGTAGTGTCGATAACGAGATGTTCACAGTGACTGATATTTATATCAGGATATTTTAATCTAATCTTCGGATATATTTATGGAGATAATGTGTATATGTATATTCATAAGGACGTGAATTTATATGAGCGCTTACGTTTATACATTTGAAAAAAAAAGTTATGAATGTTTATATTAACGGTTGTCCAAAGAAAATTTGTACCGAATTAAGAGGGCTTGTAATAACAGATATCCAAAGAAGTGCTTATATTCAGTGGCGTAGCCATCGCCCGTGCCCTGGCTCCGCCACATGCATGCAGCTGTACAGATATATTACATACATGCTATGCTCGTTCTAATGGAGTCCAAAATGCCAAATTAGCTGGACAAATTAACTAAACTATCAAGGCACACACCATTACACATCTGCACAGGGCGGAGCTACCGTTGTTCGACCGGGGTCCAGGGACACCGATGACCCTGAGCTAAAGTCGACTTGACACCTATGGTGTATTTGAATATGACCCCGGTGAATTTTTTGGTTTGACCCCAGCCCATCCGGCCATCTGGAATTAGTACACCACTAATTAAGTTTTATGTGATTGGTGGCTGGTTTTTAAGCCCATTCCAGAACGTGAAGTACAAAAGGCCCACAAGCTAACAGCCCGCCTAGAAATCATAGGGTTGGATGACGATCGGCCTTCCTATCTATCGATCTTTTTTCTCTTGCTTGCATACTCTGCACACCTCTTCAACTTCTTTTTTCACCGTCAGTACGCGCGGAAGCCAAAAAAAAAATCGTTTCCAATCCCTCTTGAACCTAAATCCCTAGTTCCTAGTCCAAATTCGGGATTTGCTTCCGATGATGTCGACTTGGTGAGCCAACATGCTAGATCAAGCACCTGACGGCTGTTGAAACCTGCATGTTCATCTTATAGCAACGATCAAGTCATCAAGAGTTCAAGACAGTAAGTTCTTTTCTGCTGGTGAGGGTTTGATTTTATTATGATCTTTGATTCTACTAAAAGTAGCTAGATGCAGCTTCTAAGCTCTTATGTTCTTTTCAATACAATTTCAAGTAAAGATGGAGAGGTACTTGGAAAGGAAATTATTGCCTGCCACTTGTAGTGATGGCAATACTGATGAAACGGCAAGGGCTTCGGGAGATGCTGGTGGTAGTACCAATACTGATGGAAGGGCTTCAAAAAGAAATGCAAGTACAGCTCGTGTATCATGAGAAGAGGAAAATTTGGATGAACTTTCTTGTCCTGCTAATAGGAAGAGAATAACAGACTATATAGGCCACGAGCTACAAGATGAGATAAGACAGAAGTATTTGATTAGAGGTTCTTGTAGGCCACAAGCTGGTTTTAAGTATCCACGGAAGATCATAGGAGGGAAGTCACGCCGCTTTAATCTTGAATGGTTCACTATGTAGGATTGGTTAGAGTACAATGAGAAAGTGGATAAGTGTTTTTATTTATATTGCAACTTGTTCAGAGACTGTATTCTAGGCCAAGGTGAGAATGATGCATTCACAATAAGTGGTTTTTCTTGTTGGAACAAATCAGACAGGCTTCGAGATCATATTGGCAGATGTAATAGTTTTCATAACACCGCAGTAAAAAGATGCAACAATTTGATGAAACAATACCAATCAGTTGTCGCCGGTATTAAAAAAGCAATGCGACGCAACCAAAGAAGAGCAGAGAATTGGATTGAGTACTACTATTAGAGCTGTTTGGTATTTGTTACATAAGGATAAGCTTTTTCGTGGGCACGATGAATCAGAAGACCCTCAACTCAACTTAACTCAAAATAGAATTTTTTAAAAAATTGGTAAAGCTTTAGGCAGAACAAAATGAGAAAGTAAAGAAGGTTGTTCTAACAAATGCTCCTTGGAATAATAAAATGGTGGTTCCAAAGATTCAAAAGGAAATTACGAACTATTTTGCTGAGGTAATATTTTTGTTTTACAAATTATGTCAAATCTCATTCTCATATTATATCAATGTCTTTTTAGAAAATAATCACTCTTTCTTTCTTTATACAGATCATAGTACAATCTATCATAGCAAAAATTGGTGGTGGTGTGTTTTGCTTAATGGTTGATTAGTCTGTTGACATTTCTAATAAGGAATAAATGGTTGTGATTCTGCGGTAAGTTGACAACTTTGGAGTAATAAAAGAAAGAATTATCGGTGTTTTTCATGTCAAAGAGACATCCACTTCTTGCTTGAAATCTAACATTGATTATTTGTTTAAGAAGTATAGGTTAAGCTTAAAAAAAGTTAGAGGCCAAGGTTACGATGGAGCAAGCAACACAAGAGGTGATAAGAGCAGCTAGAGGCTCGAATGGCAAGACAGGTAGGCGCGGTGACGCCCCTAGGGTGCTGCTGGGGCCGTAGGGATGCGGCTATGGCCACACTATCCCAGCCCGAGGGTTAAGGAAGGGGGCTCCAGGTGGACGACCGCCATGAAGAGGTTCGAGGTTAAAGGTGTTTGCATCATGGTGGGTGGCAGGTTTGCCACCGCGACCACAACAACAGTTGGGGGACCTAGATTTGTGTAGCTCCTATGGCCGCCTCGTCTTGAGCCCCTCCTAGCTAACCCACCTGGGGAGCGTTGCTAGTGTGTGGCAACGAAGGAGGGGTTGGAGCTTCTTCAGCGGCGTTGTTAAGGTCGATCTCTTCAAGAAGAACGAAAGTGCGCGCTTCGTCAAATGTGGGGAATGACCGTTACATCTTCAGGTTGGAGACCATGTGACGAAACTTACCATTGAGTCCCTAGAGGAGAGTCAACATGAGGGTGCGATCACCGTCTAGATCCCTAAACACAGAGAGAGCGCTGGCCATCGTCTCAAGGTGGCGGCAAAAGTAGGTGATGGAGGTTCCCCTTGCTTGATGGTGCGAAACTCAGTAGAGAAGAGTGTGCATGACTCGCGCTAACCGAGAAACTTAGACTCAAGAATAGATTAGGTGGTGCGAGCAGTTGGATTGAGAAGCATTACTGTCTGCTGGTGGTCAGCGACGATAGTGTCATAGATTCAGGTCAGAACGGTTTAATCCATCTATACCCACGCCGAGTGGTCAAAGTTGTCGACATTGGCGAGGACGTGGTCGATGAGGGTATATTTGCCTAAGACAACGAGGAAGAGGGTTTGCCATTGGCTGTAATTCTTGGCAGCGCGATCCAATGTCTCTGGGACAAGGATTTTGATGTTGAGGACAACAAGGGCTTGTGCATGTATAGTCGTATGCGCCTCATATGTGGCAAGGGTAATTTCACGGTTCTCGGCCACCCTCCGATGGGCCGCATCGGCCTTGAGCTCGACGACCTAACACTGCAAACCAATTTGCTCGGTAGGGGTATCGGGAGCCATGGATTTGAGTACACTCTTCAGCGACGACGGCGACGCAGCATTGATGGTAAGAGTATGGGTTGATAGCAATATGGCTTGGCAAGATCTCAACGGCGGCGGCGGCGGCATTGGTGAGAAGGTGTGTGCGAGTGGCGAGATCAAGTAGCGGCAAGCCTAGGCGGGTGGAAATGGTGAAGAGACCGAGCAGCGAGAGGATCGGATTCGAGCTACGGCGGTGAATGACTCTGATACCATGTGAATGTGCAAACGTCAAATAGGGATTATGGTTTTCACACGCCTACAAGCAGACGGTGGTGGAGTATAAATACAATAGGCCGACAGACCAAGCAGACCGTATGGGCCGAATACAACGTGGGCCGATATCACAAGTCTAGCACCACCGTCACTAACAAAGCAGGTTCTTTGCTAAGATTGTAGCCCCTAGCATTGACGAGAGCAGAAGTGGTCATAGCCCCAGTGCCACAAGCATTGAGTGTTTGAGAGTTTGAGCCTACAACACAGGGCTTCTCAAGGCCATGGTGTTGTTGGACATCAAGCCCTATGTCGACCGGTTTGACATCCTGGCACTAGGTTATTGGTGGAGCCTAGACCCCACACTTCTTTGGACCGTTACTGTGGTAGTCACCTTTCTACATCATCTGCTCTCTTACCTTAGAGCGATCAAAGCATTCGGATCTATTGGATAGGCAACTGAGGAGTCACCATCTCGTCTTTTCGTGGCCACAAAGGTGAATGGTGCATGGAGTAGCATTGCTGCACGTGGAGGTCGTGCGTTATGGTGACCTTCATGACCGTGGTTGGGCAGCGATGAGAACACTAGCAGGTGCGGCGTGGTCATCATGACGGTGTCATTGATTTTGATGTATGTAGCTATGTTAAGATCTAAACGAACTGCATTTATAACTTAGTGTTCTTTAATATTATCTAAGTTAATAATATGAGCTAAATACGATTGGTTCAATAATTAGCAACTAAAGATTTTTGTTTTATGATTTAAAGAAGATAAAGATTATACATAACTTATTAGTCGCTGAGAAAAATAAAGGTTATGCATATTCTTATTTTTAATAGGTATTATTTTTGTCCTAGTATTCTACATAGTTTGTTGTTTTCAATTAAGTGTAATTTGTAATTCACATCATTTGACTTACAATCTCTTTATAATAATTTAAGTAGTCATAGCTTCTTTAAAATAAAACCTGAAATATATTGCTTTGTTAAAAAAAAATAGGTGGCGAGTAAGAAAGAAAACAGCGATGACTCTGATGTCTCTTAGACAAGGAGAGAACCATGAAACACGAAACACACATCCACAGGAGAAACATCCACAGAACACAGTTTTCTGTTACTAGTTGTATATTCTATATACACCAGTATATCTATTATTTGTTGGAGGTATCGGTGGCAGTAGTACGGGTAGGGATGAAAACTGTAAAAAAATTGCATTTGTACTGATACCGTTTTCATATAAAATAATTAAAAAATGATATCTTTCTAAAAAAAATTCTAACTATTTTTAAATATTTATCTGTGTTATATTAAAATCATCAAAAATTCATAAGTATAAAAAAATTTCGATGTATCGATACTGTTTATTAAAAATAATTAAAAATAATATCGTTTCTGAGCGTTTTTATGCTAGATACTGATACACGTGTCGCATGGGTGACAACCGTAGGCCGACCAGCAGGGAGGCTCGGGGTCGACAGTAAGGACTGATCCGGTGAGCTGTTTACTTTGAGTGCCACCGTCATCAGCGCGTCGGGACCCTGCAACGGTGGCCGCCGGTGAGCCGACGGTCATGACGAGGGAGAGGATGGTCTCCACGCTTCTCGCCATGGCGGAGATATATGGAGATAAAGGGCCGTATATTCGTATAAATAGAGACGGGGTATATATGATCGAGATGGAACTTGATCGACTCTCAACAGCTAGGGAGCACTGGAGCACTACTACCTGGTCTGACTTTTGAAGCTGGGGACTGTTGCTAGTCAACAATGCAAAATAATAAGTTAGGCCGTTGTCACAAACATTTTTTTAAAAAAAAATCTAATAAGTTATTCTTTAATAATAAAAGATCGAATGTACTTATAAAACCATAAAACCATAAAACGTGTAGTCAAGGTATTATTGAAAACCGTTGGGATGCAAAATGTGCACCTTGGCAATTTATGTTTTCATTAAAAAAATGAATAAATTTGGAAACAAAAATTTGCATCAAAGCTTAGTTTGTTTTCCTTTACTTCAACAAAAACTACAGCCACTTCTTAACTGGAAAACAACAAGTATAACAGTACCTAACAAATGATGAAAAGATGACACAAATTAAAAATGTCACTATCAATGAAGTGATATAACTTATTTAAAGAATAATCCTATTGATAAAGTTTTAGGCATTTGAAAATGAAAGCAACACCGTGGAAGAAAAAATTAGACAGTTTTGCTTGCAAATATAAAAAAAACTAGATAATTTGGGACAAAAGAAAAGTGTAAAAATGGAAACATTAACGACAAAATTACACAATAACTTTTTCAACACAACATAATAGAGGACATTGTCATGTACTCCATTTTTAGGTAAAAAGGATGTCCGTTGGATAGTGGAGATCCACCGAGTATTTAATTTGTTAACTTTCTGTAAAGTCTTGATACAGGTAAATTCGTTACACGAGTGAGGCATCACTGCTATAGAGAGGGTTTCAAGACTCCTTTTTTTTTTAAACAAACACTGGGGCAAAGTCCTAAGTAGAGGATATATATTGATAGTCAATTGCACGTACATGTAGTTTTACAAAGAAGCTCCTTCATGATGGGCAAATTAATATAAGGTCCTGAAATTTGCAAAGAACTTACAGAGAAAAGAAAAAAGCAATCAAATCCTTCATTCCTCCACTAGGCTGCAGGATAAATCCATAGCGATGTCGGTGACGACGAAACCATGAGCAGCTATAGAACAAGACGGCAAGAAGCATATACCTAAAAAAGGCCTCCTGTGCACTACATAGAAGCACCAAAAGGAAATGGAAGAAGAAACAAAGGTAAAGAACAACAACTACATGAAGAACCTGACAACTTAGAACCCTTCTTGTTGCCGGCGAGCAAAACCTACCGGAATCGAAGAGAAAAGAGAGGCGAACAAAAGGAAGGAGAAGACTTCTTTTTTCATTTGGAGAGAACCTCACTGACAAAGAGAGAAAACTCCTTTGAGATCGGGAAGTACGAAGCTTGTTAGCCGCCATAAGTTTATAGGTACTGAACCAAATCAGGGTGACTATCGGATGTGTCATTTGGTCCACAAGTCCGGTATCCCTAGTGGAATGAGCCCAAACAGTAGGCATCCGTTTCAAGACTCATCATATCCAGATCAATAGATGATCCAGCAAATTAAATTATACTACCTCTGTTTTTCATTTTCAAAATATGATGCAGTTGACTTTCATAATTCATTTGACTTTTGGTTCTAGAAATATTCATGCCAAACATAAGAGACACATTTGAAGTATTTTTATGGCAGATCTAATAACACTAGTTTTACTTTAAGTAATTGATAAAAAAATGACAAAGGGCAATATGCGATAAAGAGAAACAGTTTTGGTTACAAAGTATAGAAAGTAGAGCTCTTTTACTTTAGCGAGCATCTGAGGCTAGGCTTGTGTTGAGCGGTTAGGGATCAATACCGAACCTTTGCCATCGAGTTTGTTACCTTGGGGTGCTCTGCCTAACCAGCTAGACATCTTCAATGAGCATGCGACGTTTGTGAACAGCTTAGGCAAGTTTCTGAAGGTTCTACTCTGCTTCCATAAAAAAAATAGATAATTTGAGTAGATACTAAGCTCGACCTTTATGCTCGCTTGGTGAGGTTTGGGGTTGAATGAAACCTGACTCTTTGTAGCTCTCAATAGAAACGTATAATTGTTGGGATCCAAACTTTGGTAAAAAAAATCTCGTGTTACCTTATCCCTCTTTACCACTTTTGTTGTTTACTTGCTTTCATCCTGTTAACTGTTTGTAATTTATGTTCCTTCTAGCATATATAATATGTTCTTTAACCTCTAGATTAGTTGTGCTTGCTTGTATCTTTCCCTTGGCATACTTCTACCCAGTGGACCAGAAGTTCTGTTCGACGTTATCTAGGTTGATCAGAAGTTTTGGACTTAATCACCAAAACCCCTGATGTGAATTTAATTTCTGATGCGAGTGTTTTCTAGGAACACATGTTCACTTCGACAAGATCCTTTCAGTAGGGACGTTGACTGCGAAGAAAGAGCTTTTCACGTGCATAGGGACATCAACGACAAGAAAGTGCATGTGGGCAAATCATGTGCCAAAGGCCTAGTCCATCCTCATCTGGCGTCAGCTATGGCCTTAGGGCAATCGGATCGAGCATAGGCAGCGAAGTGGACAAGATACAATGACAAAGGAAACACATGTAGCTAGATCGAGGCTGGAGAGCCTATTCCATCCACATCTGTCAGTGAGCAACAGTGGCCTCAAGGCAATCAACTTGAGTGACGGTGACAAATCAGACATGATCGTACGTTCCATCTCGACCTTGAGTATCCTCCATTGCTATGCTCATTTTGGTACCTTATATTTCTATGGATGGCTAGATTTCATTAGTAGTTTGGGATCTCAAAGACCTACTTACCATCAGAGCAGTCTGTCTCTGGGAAGAAATAACCACAAGATAGGCCCAGTCATTAGTACCATTGATCTTAACCGATACGAGCAAGGAGAACAATGTTCACTGGACTTAGGGGCTAACATTGCCTAGGGCTATCATAGTTTTTTTCCCAAACATGACTAAAGTTAGGTGAACAAATTTAACGCCATACTTTAGTTAGTAAGTCACAACCTTCACGCTTTTCTGAGGCAATAAGATGCTAGAAAATGAATCTTGCTATATTTTTCGATGTGGTGACGAGTATCTTAGAGTAAACTTTGTCTAATCTTTTTAATGGGCCTAGTCGCAGCTTCTTATTCGGGCCGGCAAGTGGTTATCTCCCTCGCTCGCTCGTTTCTTTCCCTCTCTCCATTCTCCCCACAAGCCCTTTAAACCCCGCAAAAACCCTAGAGATAGATTTCGGCATCGCCGAATCCCCCAACCGAGAAGGCAGCCATGTCGTCGTCGGCGTCGCGCGCCGCCAGGCTCCTCCGCCGTACATCGTCAGCTCTGTCCCGCCGCTGCGCTCACTCCTCCACCGCCCCGTCTCGTCCGCCCGTTGTGCTCCCTCGTTTCCCCGCCGCCGCCTCCTCGTCCTCGTCTTTCGGGATCGGCTCCCGCCGTTTCCTCGCGTCGAACTCCCCGGCGTCGTCGCCCTCCTCCTCCAAGGCCTCCGCCGACGAGAACCTGGTGCGGGTCATCGACTCCGAGATCGAGTGCGTTGTCCAGTCGGAGGAGGGCGCCTCCGCGAAGGTCTCCTGGTTTCCTTCTTATAATTGATTTTTCGCTTAGTTCTGCTTAGCAACCATATTTATTCCTGTTCTGTTTATCGTTGAATTAGCTTCAGTCTTACTGCGAATTAAAAGGCTATGCTGGTTTTATTGGACAGGATAGCCTGAATTAGGTAGTCTGGCAAGATTAGACTTAATTTGGAGCCGATTTATGTTCTTTAGTCCTATCTGTAGTTAATTCGGTGCCTATTAAGTAGCCTTGTATAATCATATTCTTTCCTACTTAACCACAGAGAGGTTGATTTATGTTGGCACCCGTCCCAGCACTAACTAGCTAATCCCCAAATTTTATCCACCCTGTGCCTCGACAAGAATGGGACTTCCAAGATTGAGACAGCATAGAAGTGGTACAAAGAAAAAAAAAGTAATGTGGTTATGTTGTAAATAAAATATAATGGAATTTTGATGGTTATTAGATAACCATACTACCACACTCTTTAGTCCTATCCTTAGTTAATAGCCTTTACCATCAAATTCTTTGCTGCTTAACCATGGAAAGTGTGGTCTAGGTTGGCACCCATCTTGCCAATAACAAGCTATTTCCTGAATTTTATCCAACCTGTTCTTTTATTTGCCACCAGTAATGTGGTTTCCAAGATTTGAGGAAACACATAAAATTCTCCATTGAAGTGGTACAAAGGAACAAAACAGTAATGTGGTTGTGTTGTAAAAACAAATAAAATGGAATTATGAAGATGTGGTTACCTCACATTTTTCAGGAATCCTACCTGGTTTATATATCATCCAGCAACGATCTGTTCTATAAACAAGCTCAAGTTATAGTGTTCACATTTTTAACTTTAGCACATCAAGAACAAGTTTTGCATTTCATATATTTGAAATAACCATCGTCTGAGTTCATTTGAAATACGAGCTAAAATTTACAAACAAATGAAATATATATGTTTTATCATGAAGTATTACACATGATCAGTAGCTTGACCTAACCTCATGGATGCGATGATGTGCAGGTGATATCATAGATTACAGTGCTTGAGATTTTACAGTTTATACCTTGGCATACAGTTAATCTTCTGTGGTTGGTTCATTTCTTGTCTTGTTGATTGACATACATTTTGTTGGGTTTTTTCCCCTTCTTTTGAACAGCAAATTGATCTGCCAGAAGACTTCCTTTTTGAGATAATAGACAACCCTGGTGACCAATCCATAACACTTAAAAGAGAAATTGCAGGAGAGACTGTTAAAGCTACTGTCTACACAAACTTTGATGCACAAGATTTGAATGAGGATGGCAGTGATGATGAGAACAATGAGGAATCTTTTAAGCCAGCAATTCAGATGGTTGTCACTGTTGAGAAACCAGAAGCCCCCATCTTGGAATTTGAATGCCACTTCAATGATGATGAACTGGCAATTGAAAGTATGAGGATGCTGGATCAAAATAATCGTGATGCTAAGAATTTGTATGCGGGACCGACATTTCAGTAAGTTCAATCATATCTATTTCCCCCTTCTTTAGATTTCAAGCATAGCAAAAGGGTTCAAACTATAGGTGGAGTCTGCTCAGATAATTAAGTAAATTTTCCTCATGAACTCTTTTCCACCAACTTCTTTTCCTTTTCCCCAAATTGGCTTAATCTTGTTGTTTCTTCCTTCTGGTGTTCTTCTTAGCATTTGTGTGCACCATTGTAGGTCATTCACTCTGTAATTGTTGTACGTTTTGTTGATTCAGGTAGCTGAATAGTTGTTTTGTTTACAGTGTTCCCCTAACCCTGTTTTCCTCATTATGTGCTACAGGGATCTTGATGAGAGCTTGCAGAAGGCCTTGCACCGGTATCTTGAAGTGAGGGGAATCAAGCACTCACTGCATGACTGGCTGTGCGAGTATATGATGAGCAAGGATGAGAAGGAGTATCTGGTTTGGTTGAAGAACATGAAAGAATTCGTTGGGAATTGAATATCGGTGCGAAATGTTTGCCCTTCATAATTATCCAAAGCTACATGCATAGCAAGTCACGTTTGGTGAAAGATCATAGTGGTTTTGTTTGTCATAAATTCTTGCTGTTTACTCAGCACTGTTTGCTAGTTATCCGTTTATCTATCCCTGTGAGCTTTGGATGATTGTGTGATTAGTTTGCTCTTGTGCGTGGAGTTTTGGGAGTCATTTCTGTCAAAGTGTCTGTTCGCACGCCGGGAGATCAGAGAGGACGAGCGCTTCGATGCTATTAACGTTCGAACACGTGAAGTTTTGGAAGGTATTTATCTTTAGTGTAGATCTTTCGTCTCGTTGGAGTTTGGAGTTTTTAGGTTGTTCGAGTTATGGATGTATTAGTTAATTTGAGCTTTGACATAGACTCCTGCTATCAGCTGGATGTATCGGTAAAATTAAAATAGTCATTGGTTATAAAAACGATGAATAAAGGATTTATTGGCTATAGAGCCGATAATGATTTAAATAGAATTAGAGTGAGTATTGATTTTCTTGACCATGGTGATCATACTAGCTAGCCTTTATAATATAAAACTGAAGCTTGCAACATTAAAACGGTAAAAATTAGATCGGACATATTGATAGGAAAAACGGCTAAACCCATCAGTTGCAATCGAATCTAAGCTAAACTTCTTTTTACCTGAATCGAGTATATTTTTATCTGTTCGATTGATTTTTTTTATCAATCTAATGTCTGTGATATATGTAGAGACTTAATATTAGGTCATTATGATTTCAACGTGCGAATTGTTTCCACACTAGAAATTAATTAATATCGACACAATTTTTTTGAGATGTGGTCGTATCAATACCGTTTTGCTGTGCTTACAATATACTTTGCGGTAGCTGTTACGCTTCTCATTCTGTTGCTGACCTGTCAGTCGTTTTGTGTGCATTCGCTTTGCTTGCTGATCCAATCAAGTCGTAGAGAAGGCTATTAAGATGCGGAGGACTTGCACCACGCGTTGACCAATGCAAAGAGTGCCGGCGTATTGGCCGGGATCATATGTGTGCGTGGTGCAGAATTTTTAAGTTGAAATCGCCGTCAAATCCATACTTGCCGTGGTCGCATTGTATTTGTCTACGGAGACAACACGTCTCCCACCTTTTTGATAATTCATCTTAGAGCATGGTCGCATTGTATTTGTCTACGGAGGCAACTCCCCTCCCACCTTTTAGATAATTCATCTTAGTATAATAATAAGCAGGTCTATAAAAGCTTATAAGTATATACGGAGAAATAGAAAGAAAAATAAAACTTATTGCTCTCATACAAAAAAACGCTCGTGTATTAAATACAAATTAGAAATAGATGATGTTATAGCTAAATAGTTTAAATAGTTTTAATATTATGGTTAGTTTTAATATTAGATCTCTAAGTTTAGCCAAGAGCCCTAGTCGGATTTGGTGCTCTCGCTTTCCACCAATTCTAAGGTGCAAAATATCAAGAAATATTGTATCAACAGGGGAAAAAAGGATGATACAGAGATTACCATAAAAAATGTATAAACAAAACTAGATGCTTCTATGCTAAACATTTATTAGAATAACAGTTCAATAATTAATAGAGGAATTAGTGGTCATGTTAAACTTACTGCCTCTGCAAGATCACGCCTAGTCAACGCTTACTCTATTTAGTAATCCCAACCCTAAGAGCATGGCCAAGACATGCCTAAAAATATCTTTTCCAATAGATAGCCTAAATTTAACTTGTTAAAATAAAAAAATAGACCATAGGAATAGAAGTCAGACTCAGTCCATCCACATCTCATCAAATCACACAATCTGGGCCCACGATTGCGCCATGTGGAGCTGTCCTCTCACTCGCCCCTTCTCCTACATCAAAGTCTATGGAAATTGGGAGCGAGAATGATTGCTGACTTGTGGAGAGTAAGAATGAAGGAGAAGGGAATGCTGATTTTTGGGAAGAGAAGGAATACTATTGAAGGCTAATATTTCCTTAAAATTCTAAAATTTTAGTATTGGAAAGAGAATGGGAAAACTGTTGGCCATACTAACTTGTGAATCTTTCTTGGAAAATCTCTACTATCTTAGAAGCATAGTCCACATTCTCTTTCCACCTAAATCCTACTTATAAAAAACCGGCTAAAAATCGGTGTAAAAAAACTGATCAAACTAGAGAAAAATACAGAGAAGAGAAACAATCAAACCATATTCACCAAATCCCATCATGTTGCAATGCAAGGGCCTGTGACTAGTTAAAAAAAACTCAGTTCCTCTCAGATTTGACTTATGGCCTAATCTCATCTTTTTGGAGAGGACACCCCTAATCTCATTTACGACCCAATAATTTTACTACTATGGTTCCCAAACAATTATCATTGTTCACTGGCACATTAATTTTTGAATAGTTAAACTACGATGAAAAAATAATGCTTATATTTCGTCAAATGTAAAACGACATTATTAAGTATTTTTACATAATAAAACAAGTATCGAAAGTATCAAAAGTTTAAGTATAAATAGTATCGATGGTAAAATGAAAGAGTCCTGGTGAATAGCCAATAAGGTCTCTTAAGTTTCGCTTTGATCTAAGTTATTCATGTTCTAGAAAATATAATAATATTACATACTGTGCATAAAGGTATTAAAGATATAGTATTGTTAAAGCAATTTTAAAGAAATCTTTAAAAACACACATCATTTAACGTTTTAAAGAGTGTGTAAGTGAAAGACGAGGGATTTTCAGCGCTACGTCGTCCTCTCGAACGCGCCAAACTCAGGTTGACTGGCGTAGATAACCTGCAATTCGGAGTCCCGGTGGCTCGTCCTCTGTCACACAGCGAGAGGGCGCGCTGCAGACAACCTCTGCCGCGCCCTCGCCGCGCGGCAGCCAGCGGACAGCCACGTCGAGGCCACGCGCAGCCTCGCCACGACACCGCGACACCGACACGGATCAATCGCCCATAAAACTTGACGCCCGCTACCGCGACGCGCCGCCCCGATCCGCCCCGTACCGCGCATCCCGACACTAGCGAACGGCATCAGATCAGACGCCCGACGCGAGCGAAACGCCATCAAACTTGACGCAACAGCTCAGCTCATCGCCCGATCCATCGATCCACACCGCCTGCCTCCGCGGGAGGGGAGAGAGGGGGAGAGAGAGAGAGAGAGAGAGAGGGAGAGGCAAACACGCGCCTCCTGCTCCTGCCTGCCGCCGGCGCGTCGCCGACTGCTGTCCGTCCCGGCGGCATGGGCGCGAACGCCAACGACGCGGTGGCGGAGAGGCCCGTGGGGGCGGCGAGGGTCGTCGCGGAGGGCGGGGCGACGATGTTCCGCGGCGCGGACTACTCGCTGCCTCGGACGACGGTGGCGCTCGCGCTGTGGCTAGGCGGCATCCACTTCAACGTCCTCCTCGTCCTCGCCTCGCTCTTCCTCTTCCCCCTCCGCGTCGCCGCCATGTCGGTCCCCTCACTGCCTCTGGCTTTTTTCGATTCGTTAAAAGGAGCCGCCTTTGCTCTGCTTTCCGCCTTCTTTTTTCACCCGCTCGTGCCAATCCTCATCGTCGTCATCCGAGTTTTCTTGGTGCAGGGTTGTGGCGTTCCAGCTCCTCTTCATGCTCACCCCCCTCAACGACAAGGACAAATGGGGCCGGAAGATCGCTAGGCTCGTCTTCTTCTTCTCTAATTGTTAAGAATTTCTCATCTTTTTCTTGGATGCTGGACTGACGGGGAACATGCCGTGCTGCAGGTTCATATGCAGGTACGCGATGGGTTACTTCCCGATTAGTCTGCATGTGGAGGACTACAAGTGCTTCGATCCCAACAGGGCTTATGGTGAGTCCCAAATTTGATGATTCTATTTATGGATGCTAGGATCATCATTGCTTCCTCAAGTTAGTTATGGCTCTATCTGTCGATTCTCATAGCCTTTTGGTTGATGACGATGTCAAAAGGGGAAAGAAGGGGAGGAGCAGATAGCAGGTGATCTGTTATGCAGTATGTGGTGTGCTGATGGTGGTATACTGTATTTGCAGTGTTCGGCTTTGAGCCACATTCTGTGCTGCCCATCGGAGTTGCGGCACTTGCTGATCTTGTCGGGTTCATGCCTCTACCCAAAATTAAGGTCCTTGCGAGCAGTGCGGTAAGGCCCCAGAATTGCCAGGAAGCACAATGCAATAGGTTAATTGAATTCACCACTAGTTTGGTAGCCTGTGTTCCTGATTAGTTTGTGGTGTGTTCTTGAAGGTGTTCTACACACCATTCCTGAGGCAGATATGGACGTGGTTAGGACTAATTCCTGCAACGAGGAAGAATTTTCAGTCATATCTTGGAGCTGGTTATAGCTGTATTATAGTGCCTGGAGGTGTACAAGAGATTCTTCATATGGATCATGATTCAGAGGTTTGCCTTTGCACTCATTCTTTCGATGATTTCTTTTTCTTATATTATTGATACACAGGGAACATAGTACTTTCCATTGCAATGCCATATCAGCTATAGTTCTCAAATTAATTTTGTCAGGCAAATCATGTATAGAATTACAAAGATCCATTCTCTTTTTCTTTGACAGGTTGCTTTTCTTAAATCAAGAAAAGGATTTGTGAAGATAGCTATGCAGTCTGGCTGCCCTTTAGTTCCGGTTTTCTGTTTCGGACAGGTAGCAGCATTAATCTGGTCCATGATTTTGGATCATTTATTTCCTTATGTAGTTTACAGAAGAACCAAGTAAATTTAGTTATGCTTGTATCAAAACTCCAGATGCAATGAAATAGCATTGCTGCTCTCTCACAAGTTCATTATAGTATTATTATATCATTGATTCCCTATCGGTTATCAGTAAATGCATATGTGGAAGTTCCTATTTCTGATTATCAAACTTCTTTTTAGAGCTACGCGTACAAGTGGTGGCGACCAAGTGGCAAATTGTTTGTGAAAATTGCTAGAGCAATTAAATTTACTCCCATTGTCTTCTGGGGAAGATACGGGTAAACTATCTTGTTTCCTGTTTGACCTGATAGACTGTAGTTTCATATCTACATATGTGGTTTACTTTTAATTATATTATTTTACATTAAGAACTTTACTTGGCCTACTGGCGTATTTGAATGCAGGACACCGATCCCTTTCCCAAAGCCCATTCATGTAGTTGTTGGCAGACCCATTGAGGTCGAGAAAAATTCTCAGCCTACTATTGATGAGGTGAAAATTCATTCTGATCTAAACTATTCTGTAAATCTATTGCAAATTAATTAGGGAAAAAACTAGGGTGCAAGGTCCTATGAAAATCTCTGTTCACATGAGCTTTCAGTTCTATAACTAAAATTACTTAGTTTGGGGTATTGGTTTGGCACGATAGTATTAATTAGTTTTTATCTCACTGCTGAAAAGGCAAAACTTCAAATTAGTTAAGTCACTATAGAATTCTGATAAACATGTTTGTTGTTGTGGACAGATAAATGAAATCCATGAACAATTCATTGTCACCTTGCAAGATCTTTTCGAGAAATACAAGACAGAAACTGGATATCCTGGTCTCCATCTAAGAGTCCTATGATGGATGTCCCAGCACTAAGCTCAGGTTAGGCTTCAGGAATAACATGGCTCTACTCTAGCACTAAACAGTAAATCAAGTGTCAGTTCGCATTCAGTTCGCAGTGTGGTCATCTTCAGAACCTGCAGTCTTGTAGCTACGGCATGCGGTTCGTACAGCACCTGTGATGTAAAAATTATCAATGCAGGCCGCACACAAAACCTTATAAAAGATTACCTTTCTCATAAATTTTACTTATTGTTTCGATGACCGAATGCGTGTGTAATATACACTGCGAATATCAAAATGAAACATTAGATTGGAGGATCATGAGATGGATGCAAAAAGAAAAATGCAGTCTATAATCTTCGTAATAAGATCACACTTCGTACCTGAAACCATGAGATAGATATTTATCAGACAGCCGGTATTTTCAAAATTGATATGTTCTGATAAAATATCCTGCAGTAACGGCTCAAACATAAATAATACTTTCGTCTAGTCATAAATGAATATTTAACGTTTCAACAAGATTTGTTCAAAATTTGATCAATGATTTTTAAATGCTTGCTATTATCATAACATCATAAATGTAATATATTTTTATAATTTTATTTTATTGTAAAATCGATTATCAAAGTTTTAAAAGTGAGGGAAGTTTGTTCTAAACGTCATGACCGAGGGAGTAAAGATTATAGGGAGAAAAGCACGACTCTTAGGGTCAGGGTGCTTTCGATGTATTAGTAAGGAATGTTTGGCTTCCATTAATTATCTAAATTTGTTAGTTGCCTTTTTATTTTTAGAGTAAATTGATTGAGCGGCACATGAACTGAACTTATGAGATGGTATAATATATGTAGTACATTAACTTATAAAATGACTGGTCTAATACATAAAGTTTGGTACGTGCGAACCAGACCGAAGTGGCACACCGGTTTGACACATTGGTGCGAACCAAGACTAAAGTAGCACACCGGTTTGACACATATTGGACGCAACGTAAATCCATTCTGATGTATGATAATAGAAAGAGGGGTCAAGTTTTAGAACGCAACGTTGTTGAAGTATTTTGTTGATCCTGGATCCCTAATATGAGTAATTCTCGATAAAAACTGTAACATTAGGAAAGCACGAACACGAACTTTATCGTTTGGAATACTCACCCTGCATGCCTACATGTCGTATCAATTTTGAGCTCAACAATTCTACATACCATGTGTCAATTTGGCTTTGGATCGATGTATACTAGTCTGTACCCATAGCATAGGTTGTTATACTGCTAGCGCTATTTACTCTAATTTTGTAACTTCCTGCTAACAATTTGAAAAAAAATAAGTCGTTGATACAAGCCAATGGAACATCTCTACAGCAGTGTTTTTTTTTACTCCACTAGGAATTGCGAACGGGCAACACACGTTTTTACCATGTATGTTGGTTATAAAAACATTGGTTGTGCTGAAATAAAGCTTTGAGAACCACATGACAATGACTATATTGACTCTTTCTCATTTCCATTTAAAATGAGTGAAAAATAACATGCCTTATTTCTATTTCTAGTTTAAAACATAAAAAGAAGAACTACTAAGCTTCATATTCAATTTTTGTAAAATTGTAAACTCATCAACCTCTTGTTAAATTTCTATCCAATAATGAACATGATGGAAAACTGAGTAGGACAAGCTGAAAAATATAGTTTAAACCAAACTTATCTAGTCTTATGGAGAGTTTATGGCAAACTTGTGATTAATTGATTATTAATTATTTTAAACTTTTGTTGATTTTTTAAAACAACTTTTCTAAAAAAACTTTTATAAAAAATATATCATTTATTAATTTAGAAAGCGTGCTAATGAAAAACAAGAAAATATTAATTTAGAAAGATGAGTGGCTTAATTTATCTTTTTAGATTATTTACATGGTTGAAATGGATTATTTGTTGCATGCTTCAAAACATATATTTTCTCAAATACTATATAATTCATTTATTAAAATATCTAATTTATTATGATAGTTTGGACTACAACCTGATGAGAAATTTATTATTTAGAAATATACTTTCTTCGTCTTAAAATAAAATAAAGCTATTTTTATCACTCAAATCTTATTATAAAATAAAACTATTTATCCCCTTATCATTTCATCTTAACCAATCACAAACATTATTTATTTAAGTTTTTCATCTACTTTTTTTTATCCAATCATAATATTCTTTTTAATTATTTTTATCTATTTTTAATACTCGTGTTTAACATCAGAAATTTTTATATTTTGGGAAGAAGCGGCTATTGAATCTGGGGTTACTAACACAATCTAAATCTCGTTCTTTCCGCGAGATGGCGGCTGCTACTACGGTGGATGCGGCAACAGCATGGGATTTGCAGGGACGGATGGAGACGAGCATGCATGTTCAGGTCCTCCCCGGCCAACGCCGCCGCCGGTTCGCCACCTCGACGTGGGCCTCCGTCTACCTACGCGCCGACGTTTGCCTGCGCAGCACAGGTCGTCCGTGCATCCCGAGGCACCAGGACCCGGACCGCATCGCCGGTATAGCGACGCCGTCCACGCCGGCAGGAACCCAGCACCGCCACCGCCCGCGCCTCCCCAGAGACGCCACCGCTGTCTGGGGAAGGTCTTGGGTTTTCTATCTTTTTTCGTTCATTGCGTATTCCTCCCGTTTCAAAAAAAAAAGAAAACAACTTCTGAGTTTGATTCTGAGCATAATCTATATCCACATTAAATTTTAGAAGCTGGTTTTTTCTAAGACTGATGGTGTATAAACCATTATCGGTCATTGGTTTTGGTCTTTGGACCAGGGCAGTTTTCGGTCATTTTGACAAAATCTACTCTAGCCAAACGGAGGTTCATAGATTGTGCCCTTAACAATGATGGTAATTTTTAATAAAATAAATATTTATATGATCACATTTTCTGTAATTAGCACTCGTCAATGCTTCTGACACTTGTTGATGGCAAACGTTAGAATTTACTGTGTTAAAAAGACAAAATGCTTTACGGTAGCATTAAGAAGATGCTGGAACTCACTGATAGGGCCATCGAGCTTCAGCTTGTAAGGCAAAATGCGACGTGAGTTTCAACTTTTAAGGCAATATCAAGCGGCAAGGCGTCGTAGTAAAAAACTACCGTGCAAATGCACGCAAGCCCGTACGGCTCGCGGATTGGTCTCCCTTCCTTTTTCTGATTAGCGCTAATAATTGTTGTTTTATATTTTTAGCAGGTTAACGTCCGTACGTACGTACGCGCGACGTGCGAGATTTTTTTCACGCAGCCCGCGTACGCACATGTTTTTTTTTCCTTTTCTTCATGGGCCAGTTTAAGCCCAATACAAAAGTTCATAAAATATTTTTCTCATCTTTAAGTTTGTTTTAAAATTCGTTTCAAATTCACTTTACAAAATTTCTATATGGAATCTTCACACGTGAAATGTTTGTATGTATAAAATTTGTACGTATAAAGTTTGTATTGTATGTGTTGGGCCATACTCAAATATGCAGGTAGGCTAGAAGACCTTCAAACGTAATAGAAACAGAAAGGTTGACATAGACTTTTTTGGGAGAAAGTAGGATTGAAACAAGTATGTGCAGGTGGGCTCTATTTTGACGCATTTGCACGTGGGCTGCCTTCCTAGGCTTTTCCTATTCGGACTGTTCCACCTTTGTGAATTCTGTAGTTATATCGTTGGTAAAAACCTTTTAGTTATTAGTACATTTTCTGAACTCTGTATCTATATATTCTCAGAGAATTTGAACTGTTTATAGAAGCTATAGATTCTAGTAGTATGGGGAGCTAAAGATTCTTAAAAAGCAACCATTGGTTACTAATTCATTTCCTAAATTATGTAGCTATATATTCTTAGAATATTAACAGTTTGGAAGGGCTAGAGATTCTAAGGCTACCTTCGATTTGGATTATAAGTTTAGCTACTTTTTATTTTTCGTAGGCACGTTTTTTAACAGTTAAATTGTGTTTTTTAAAAAATAAGTTTTGTTTTAAAAAATTAAATAAATCTATTTTTTAAATTTATAATAGCTAATACTTATTTAATCATATGCTTACGTGCGGATAGTTATCTGAGTCCAAAAGCTCTTGCGAAGGAGCAAAGAGTAGCTCCAGCCGTTAGAGGCTCCCAAACAAGCTAAAACTGATCTTAGGAAATGCAGACTCCGAGAAGACCATGGAAGGTCAAATTGATACGATTGTTCCAAAATTTTGGTTGAAATAATTTCAGTCAGTCCACGTGGATTGAGCGATAATACCTGATCACTGGTTAGTCCATTTAGACGTAAGAATGAGCAGAAACATATCCGTATGTCTTGAGAACCAAGTCGAAGTCGTTGAAAAGAGAAATATTTTAGATGAAAGGTCACAAGGACCCAGCTTTTGTAGAAAGCCACAAGACAGGGTTCGCTGGGGTCGCCACAAGGATGAGCATAGAGTTTAAAACACTGGTCATACCCCGAACATGTAGGCACCGAAAAACTCTAAACCAACTACAGGGAAACAGAAACAAGTAAAACATCAATTTTTGACTGGGGAAACGAGGGGCAGCACCAAGAAAAAAAAAACTCCCTGAGCTTCAAAAAAACTAACAAACTAGCATCAAGAGCAATCATCCCACTCCTGTTCTGGGCAATCTCAGATTTGCAGTCACACTACTTAACTTTGTCACCAGGGTTTCCAGTTCACTCTTCTCCTCAGGGCGAAGGAGAGGCTTCCACTGAAAGAGATAAGAAATGATTTGAAAAGGAAGCATAGGGGGGAGTAAACTAATTTAGCCCTAAAAACCATGTTGTTTCTTGTTAGCCACAAACTCCAACAATCTGCAGCCAACAAAACTAGTTTAACATCTCCATGTTTAAAATCAACTCTCATAGCAACTAAGAGAAAGAAATCATCAAAATTCATGGGAAGACAGTTCCAGTTTAAAACATCCCTACATATACACCTAACAAACATCGGCAAAGGGCAATTGAAAAGAATATGGTTAGTTGATTCTACAGCCCCACATAATTGGCAAAATTCAGATCCCTCACACCCTTTCTTTTTCAATTGTTCAGTTGATTGAATTCTATTTCTCATTGCTAGCCAAATGAAATGTTTAATTTTCATTGGGCAAGGAGCTTTCCAAATCATGTGCATATTCTCATATATTATCTCTCTGAAAGTTAAAGCTCTATGCATAGACTTTGTTGTGTATTTCTTGTTCTCCTTCAGGGCCTAGATTAGTGTATCAGAAAATAGAAATATAGATCGCTGATCAAAACAAATGGACATAAAATTTTCCTTTGTAACAAAGAAACTATAGAGAATTTTATAGGAATTGAACAACAACCTTCGTCCTATAATAAGGGATTATAGGTTGATTTAGGAGAAAAGAAAAGGACTATAACAAGCTAAGGTGGGGAAAAATTTATATAAGAGGTTGTTGGAGGAAAAAGTAGTATGGATTATCTATATATATATGCCACCATATATTCTATAAAAAGTCAAAATTTTAAACATTTATTTACATTAATTATAATTCCTACATATTTACAATGTAAACACTATATAATTCCTATATATAACTATCAAATCTTATACTATAATTTTCTAACGGTCACTACTAAACATTAAGAAAAACGTACTACAAATATGTAATATGTTGTGTCTTGGCCACGGATATTACATCGGAGCAACTACTATACAGAGATCAAGAAGCAGTGCACAAGGACATTGTCAGTGTGTCACAGCGATCAAAAGTTGGTGGGCTTGCCAAAGATACGAGTGCGATCCGACGGATAAGAAACCGACGGTGATCGAGAAAATAAACTGGTGACACTTTTTTAGCAAACCGAAAATAGTACTACCTAATCTTTTATATTTTAGTAGGTTCATGGTGAATACGTGATCCACATGGCAGGTCACGTCATGGAAACTTAAAGTAATCCCTCTGCCACTTAATTTCTAGGAATTACAACTGAACCAAGAACATTTAATTAGAGCATAGAAAGTAGAAAATACAATTAAAAGTATTAAACTATTAATAAGATACTATAGTTATTTCTCTTCATTACTAATTTATAAAAGAATCACTAGAGGTAGTACGTACTTAGCATCACACACGATAAAGTTTAGTCATTTCACATATATTGGGAACGTACCTAATTACTTGAAGTTCCCTTAAAAAATGCTTAAAGAACTTTGATTATAAACAGCACGGCGTGCCCCAGGCACCTGCACAAAGATAAACAAGACAAGAGATGGCTGGAGTAAATCTGAATAGGCATACAAAGCAGTCTAAGGTGGTGCAAGAGGACATACAAACAAATTCTATTGAAGTAGAATCCTTGATCCCTAACAAACAAATTGGGAGTATAATCTATGTTTTATTTTTTCAGTACACGTGCCATAGTAATTCTTTCCACATGTCCATAAACTTCAAACAGAAAAAAAAACCCACAACATACCTTTCTACTCATGCATACTTCAGCACCTTTGCGAGCGTTCTAAACACAGAAGTACTGTACCATCTTGATTGATGAGAACTTGTTAGCTGCTTAATTCTTCCCATGAAACCAATATTAGAGTCAGGATTCGAAGAAGAAACATTACTCACTGAATTACTGCAACGGCTACGGAGCTGTCCAATATCAACAAGAACAGACTTGTCATCTGCTACTGCATAAGATAGATCCCGGACCCCTAATACCGATCTCCACCAGGGGAAATACCTCCTCATGTATGTTGGATCCCATCCTCCAAGTACTTTGTTTCTCATAGCCTGTCTCATTTGGTTTAATGAAGATTAGGCGTCGTGGAACACAAAAAACATTCAAATTCCAGCTTGATCATCCAGAGAGCACTTGATTCACAATATTTTAATTTATCATACTCATGGCATTGTTTTATGGTTACATTTGAGTGCAGTTTACTAAAAGAGTAATAGTTGATTACCGTGCTTAAGCAACATGATAAAGCAGATGAACCAGTAAGTTGCATGGCAGGAACAAAGCATGTGAAACATCATTTTGCTGTTGCCTCTAAAGATCATATATTATTTCACAAGTTCTCACAATTAGGGAATGAATAACAGATAATGGATTTTGTTTTTACACTAAAAGATGAAAAGATCATGCTAGTTGGATAATGATGGTGTGCCAGGTCGATGTTTCAAGTCCCCCAATTGGATGTTACATGACAATCTACACTGTTGACGTGTGTTATTCTGACAATTACGTAAAAGGACTGTGATCAAGAGCTAATTAGTTGTACGCTTTTCCTTTAGTTTTTACTCTATTTCTCTCTTCTCTTTGGTCATGAGCATAACATGTGTCCAAAAAATAACGTAAAATAGAAATGTTTTCAAACAAATAAAATAACAAGCATCTCAGCTTTATTTATTACAATCCAACTCCAATATGACTAATCATACTGAATTCCATCTACTGGTTGAGCGCCAGCCAACTGAGCCTCTCCCGTGGCTGTTGGGCCGCACGCGCTCAGCAGGCCTTCCTAGGTCCACTGCTCTGTATGGGCTCCTAAAATATTATTTGTGTGGGCCAGGCATGACTAGAGCAGCCTAGTCAAAGGCAACACTATGAAAAACTAACAAAAAGTGAACATGGAAACTCATTGGTAGCATTTGGACCTTGGTTGCATCTATATGCCCTAATGCCCATGAAAAAAAAGGGGTAATCAGGGCCCGTTCTGAGAATTCCAGAGATAGTTACTTAAATAATCAACATTCACCTTTGTAATGTAACTCACGAATTGTCCAGTTATACGGACGGCATCAAGAACTAGTTGAAAAAATGATTAAATAATCAACAAAGTAAATATGTATTCTCATAAAAAAATATTATTTTGAATGCAAAAAGAGCAAGACAGGTTTAAGGTGTCAATGCATTCTTCCTTAGGGCAAAACTTAAATTCCTTAAGAATAGATGAGACACATGCAAAGACCTCCATGTGGACCACCTGAATAGCATTTAAACCATTGTATCAGATAGAGAAAAAAAAAGAAAAACAGAACGAAACACACAAATAACATATATTGGTGGTATGTTCCATGCAATTCAATCATATCAATGGTGGCAAAGAAATGATGGAAAGTATTGTTTAGAGAAGAAATTTCATTTATACCATGTGAAATGGAAGGAGATAGAACACTTAGCAATCACATTGAATACAACCACACTTGTTCCCGTAAAATACATATAGAAACATATTCAAGATTACATTAATGCCGGGAAGACAAAGCAGTCCAATAACATGAATGAATATAAGCCATAGTATCTAGGACATGCTAGGCATTTCTTGCCTTTGTTGGTTTTTTCTCTGTTTTCCTTTTTCAGAACCCTTCCGGGTTCTTATACAGTTCTTACCACTCTTAATATATACATCCCTGCAGGGGTTTCTAAAAAAAAGATCACATTAAACTATTGTATCGGTTTACTTCAATTTTGTAACTGTAAGTAACTCCATAGAAAAACATGTGAAAAAGTGCTCAAGACTTTCAAACACACACACACACACTTCAAGGTGAAATGGCGTACCCCAGATAATACTGAGTAGTGTCTAATCCCATCTCAAATCAAATCAACCAGAGGATAATAATCTAATATAATCCTTTTCAAGGATAGCTGCTACTACTGGAACCGACCTAAGTAAGGTATGACAGCTCCTGCGACGTGCTAAGACACATCCCTAACACTACAGAGACTCCAGTTTCTCAAAGCAGTGGGGGCTCTACGTCATAACCTTCATTTGAAAGCTTGAGAAGCTCACACCACTTTTTGGGAAGCATGAACCTAACTGTTGTCATGGTTTTAACCCAATGTTGAAAATACACAAAACAGGGCATGGAATTTTGAAAAATACATAGTAAAAAAATAGCAATATAAAAATTTACATTGAGAGGAAGAGATCGGATGGCACTGTAACTGCAATGTAAAGAAAATGGTGTATCTCTGAATGTGCTACCTCCGAATGTGCCTGAATGTACCTATCAAGATCCTTACCAGCTTGGGCAATTATACTAACAAGCTGAAATGTCTAATTAAAAAGTGCTCTTCTTTACTCCAACTGCTTCCGTGCCTCCCCAATACCACCTTTCTCACAAATTAGGGGAGCAGTCTCATTAAATATACGGTACATGAGAATATAAAACCCATCAGTCTTGCCCCCCTCGCGAATACTTTTTCGGGCTGACAGGAGTAGGAACTGCGGTCTGTGTAAGCTTGCCGTTCTTCACGTAATTCCAGAACTCATCAACCAGATTATCTCTTTTATTGCCAAGCAGTCTAATCTTATCCAACAAAACATTCTTCGTAAAAAGTCAACGAACAAAATCTTAGTGCCCTTCAGCATTTGAATCCAAGAAATCATCTTGATTCCTCCAATGGTAATAAGCATGAATTAGGACCAATCTCCAAGCCAAATAAAATCTATTTAGCTAATAAAATTTTGGAGCTGCTGACTCATTTTCTAAATTTGAAATAAGAACATGCCGCAACACAAGTGAAAATTTTAAAAAGATAACACAGGAAAACATTCTTTTGTCATGCTTCAAAGATAGTGCTTTGTAAAGAGAGGGAAGTGAAACAAACCAACTCAGGTAGGCAGAGCAGATAAATGAGCTTGTATGTAGATACAATCCTCGTTATACTGGGCAGGAGATAGATTGTCCTCCAGATACTTAAGCAAGCAAGTATTCTCAACTGCAACATGGAGTGGGAGTAGGTCCTGAATGCCAGCATCACCGACTGCGCCTACTTTGGCTGAAGCACCATGGCGGAAGAGCAACTTGATCATGTCTACAGAGAACCGTTGAGCAGCTTCATGGAGTGGGAACCATCCATACGGGTTCACGCAGTTGTGATTGGCATGCATAGAACTGAGCTCAGGTAGGTGCCTTGCCCTCCAATACAATTTTCGCACATCGCAGGGCATTATGCCTGGCCATGTAGGTTAAGGTTTCTGAGGTGATGGTAAACTCATATGACATGGTTCGACTAGATTCTGCGAACAAGCGGAGGAAGAGCCGGATACTATCCTTTGTCAGGACAAGGTTCAGGCGGGGAGATATATCAAAGAAGGCATCTCGCACCGATTAGATTGGTCCGTCGACAATCGAAAGAGGTGAAATGCGATCGGTTCTCCATGTAATAAAGTAAAGCAAAACATAATCAACAAAATCTCTCATTGATGTGCACTTTATGACAACAGAACATTTTTGTTTCAGCAGAGACAAACTCTGTTTCTAGGAACAAAAAACAGAAGAGACAGTAGCTTAGGTAAACTAAAATGCTGCAGGACTAAAAAGAAAAAAATAAATATAGCAAAATGATTTGGCAACTGAATTCTGTAAATGAAGATTAGAGAAGAAACCTTGGGAGTAGGGTCTGCGATGACTATATCATTTGGTATGGACTTGGCAATCCAAGTCCATCTTAGATTCATCCACTGGAAGAGATCGAGAATGTGACCCAGGTATACTAGTAACTTACTAATGGAAGAAAAAGAAGCCAAGAGGAAGATCATACAGATGAGCACTACCAATACAATACCTCAGCAGCCTTGTCCCAATCAAATTTCTCCATAACTAGAAAAGGGCGTTGCTCCTTCTTCTTTACTATCATCAATATCTCCATGACAAACAGCTTGCAGTGGATCATTGGGAAGTTCCACCGGTATTTGTTTGTCTGAAGCAAGGAGGATTATATTATATTCATCTTGAATTACACTCAAAAGAATATTGTCGTTTTGTATTGTTAGTAACATACTGATCCCAAATTTACAGCTCTGAGGGCTGTAACCAACAGATACCGATCCCAAATTCAAATTAGCAGTAAATAGTTGTTCCGTTATCGCAATTCCTCAAATGATTTTCAAGATGTAAAAGACAACCAAATTCAGACTCTCACATGGTAACTAAACAAAAAACAAACGACTGGTGACAAAAGAATCACAAACTTGATGCGTTACCGCAGCCCGATTCTGACACGATCTCCTCCTTTCCTGGAACAGTAGAAACAGATATCCACATCTCGAAAAAGTAGTGATGAAAGGGGGGGCCGGAGGGCGTGGCGCAGGTCGCCGGCGGCAGCAAAGGTTCGGCGATGGTAAGAGGCGTCGCGTGAGGCTGCTATGCCAACACGGCGGAGGCCCAGGTGAGGCGCGCGTGGAGCTCGCGCGGCTAGGGCGTCCCAACTCCGCACGGCTGCAGCGCGCGCGCGGGCCGCGGCTGGAAATCAGGAACACGCGGAATAACGGAAAAGGGGATCGATCTAGTGCTCTGATGCTGGAATGCAGCATGTATTTCGGGGGATATTGCTGTTCTAGGATTTAAGTGCTGAGGTTGCTGACGACCGGAGCTTCGCCGGCAGCTAGCCGTAGCAGGAGCTCCGGTGAATGAACATGGTGGGATGAGTGGATGACGGCCAGAGAGCTAGGGGTTAGGGTCTGGCTTTGAAGTTTGAAACCTACCACGTGACAACTTGAGTTCCGTTGCAAATTTGGGAATATCTTGAGTTCTGGGCAGGGCGAATCTGAACGAAAATCACCATTGCTGTATACCTATAAAATCGTATTTATTAAATAATATCCTATAAATCATACATATAAGAGCAACCACAATGTTAAACAAAAGCAGGTAATGAGCACTTAATGTAGTCTGCTAACCAGGTAAGAAGCATTGTGGTAGCCAATCAATTCACATAACCTAGCTAACCTATCAATACTAGAGCATATCATGACTGAATTCCCGAATAACTAGAGCATAAACTATACTTGTGCTATGATCGGTGGCTAATACACATATACACAACAATATTATCATATTGATATAATATAATATTTATGATATATAAATAAAAATATTATCATATTGATATAGTATAATATTTATGATATATAAATAAATAAAGTGGTTCTTATAATTTAGCAATGTAAAAGTTATGCATGATAGTTGGGGGATTGGCAAAAACAAAGTTTAAATGTAATGAAAATAAGATTCAAAGATATATAAGATTTTCGGTATATCCATCTACAAATCACTTAAACAACCGACTAGAAATCACTCAAAAAAATTATTCTCAAAACCTCCAAGTCTAAAATAATCACCTCACATTCTGTATCTAAGTTTAAAAGCCTAGGTCAATACATATTAGCAAGTCCTACCCATGTTTTAAAAAACCTAGTATAACTGCAAGTTAAAATCAAAGATGGCGATATATGTGGCTCATTTAGCGTAAATCAAATTTTATTTGGCAATAGTAAATAATAATAAATTAAAATAAAATTTATAAATCAAACAATAAATAATAGTACTAGTAACATAATATCATCATAATGGCATCCTTATACCCACCATGTCAGCAAATATTTTATTCTCAATCCACACCGAATAAAATCAACACCAATATTTCACCATACCTATTTCACAAATCATTTAATAAATCATCCATCATTTCACCAAGTCACTCATAACCGTGAGTTAATTAGTTTAAACTCTGCAAAGTTTATATAGATTAAGCATATAATATGAACACTAGTTTGTTTCGTGCTCGCAAAGCACTACTACACTCTACACAATGTTGTGTAGAGGTTATAACGAAGCCGTTACATTGTTTAAAGCATAGTCTTGCATCAACGATGGTTTGTGAAAAATCTACACTAAGCATATGACCTAAAGCTGTTAGGTGGTGGACCCACGCCTTAAACCTAATGCTATGGCGAAAACCCAAATGGTTCTCCATAAGTCACAACACCATTATATTATACAAACTTAGATGCTCACGTCGTATCTCGACACATGGTTAACTCCTTTTAAGTTAAACTCAACACAATAGAATCATCATCAACACATACCATAACTCATACTACTTCGGTTTACCAAAATACAAGGCTAGACAATAAAACAACCTAGTAACCTAAGGTCACCCTATAAGTAACACACGGTGTGCAACTACCACCATATGAACACACTTGCTGTCCAAGTCTAAAATCATCATTTTTAGTTTTTAATTTTCACAAATAATAGAGACATCTCCTCTATACATTTTTTAAAATATCTCATCTAAAGAGTAAAGAGTAAATATTATATTATTTGTAACGATCGTAATTTTTTAAACATATCTAAACAACTAGTAGGTATGCAGCAAATAGGATATTTCTATCGCTACCCACATTTATAAACCATCATATGCAATTTATACATAATAAAGTTTTTATGAAAATATAGGATTTAGTATGGTCGAATGAGGAATTAATAGGACTTGCCTTGCTTAGGTAGTTCTTCAAATATCTCTTGGTCTTACACACTCTTGTCAGCGGCAATAATTGGTTCATACTCTATTTTAAATTTAAACGTACATTTAAATTAATATCTAATAAAACTCTAAAATAAAATATGCTCCATGATGCAGGAACATGCACAATATGTAGAGGGTGATTTTATATGAACTTAGGAAAAAATCATCTAAATATGATGTTGTATGTTATTGTGTTTTAAAATTTTAAATACGGTAAATACAAAAGTACTATTCAAATTTTAAATTAGTGAAAATTTACCGAACAGTGGTGTTACATTTGAGTATACAGTGTTAAATATAAAATTATGATGAAATCTAACAAAATTTGGTTCACCTCAATCGGATTAAAATGAATTTTCTATGATTTTATAAAGTTTCAGCATTTTCCAGTGTAAGACAGAAATCATTTTGTCAGGTTTGTCCTATTTATATTTACGAAGGGGTCCTCGTCCACATGTCACTGTCTCGGCTTCTTTTATTTAAATCGATCCGCAGTTCTACTATTTATTAATAGATTCTCATGTGACCTATGGGCCCATCTCGTCAGTGTCACGACATTTTGTAGTCAGAACCCTACATTTTTTCTATTTTCATATAAGTGCTTGTCTTCTATGAGTAGGGGAGAGCGCAGGGGCACGGGATGCACTCGCCGGCGGCGAGCGGCGGCGGGGATGGCTCGAACGAAGGCAGAGTAATTCGTTCACACCTCCTATAAGTGGCGGTGCAACCGGGGGTGGCCGAACGCAGCGTGCGCCATGGCTGGAGGCGCCGGTGGTTCGGGATGGCGGCGACGGCGAGGCCACAAACGATGGAGGTTCGATTACTGGCTACAAAGGGATCTAGGGAGTTCGTGGAGGCTCACCCAGTGCTTGATTCGAACGGAGGGGGGCCCCAACCGGCGAGGTGACGGAATTCCGATCCGGCAGTGAGCGACGTCACCGCCGGCGGTGCTTCGGTCGAGGTTTCCTGAAATTGGTCGTGGGGAAAGGGTTATGGAGGCCCTGGGAGGGATATGGCGAAGGGAATCGGGCTAGGACTCACCGAGCGGCGAGGTCGACGACACGATTCCGACGGCAGCGTTCTGTCCTGGACGTTCGGAAGGCGGCGGTTGCGCGGCCGTTTTCGGCGAACCAGGGGGCTTCGCGCTTCGGCATGGGCTGGTGGAGGACGAGTGTGGTGTGGGGAATCGGCTGGCGAGTTCGGGTTCGAATTTATAGAGCGAGGAGGGAGGGAGGCGCATCGAGCGGTTGTAGCTACTCGTGCGGCCGTTGCGCACGCGGGCGAGGCCGACAGGGAACACGGCGTCCGCGTGGGCAGCGGGAAGGCTGGCGAAGCAGCTTTGCAGGGACTTTGCAGAGGCGGTCGGGCGACGTCGGCTCGTCGCGTCCAGTCGCGCGTGGAGCAGCGTCGGTTGGGCAAGGCGCTCGGCGAGGCCGGCTTTTCCTCGGCCTTTGCAGGCGGGAGACACGGAGGCAGCGGGCGTCGACTTTGCGCAGCGTTGCATCAGCGTGGGCTCCGATTTTGGCCGGGTGACGTAGGGCGCGTGCGGGACGATCGCTTGGCCGCGATTGGCGATGATGGGCGGCGGGCGCGGAGGCGTGGCCGTGCGCGCGTGCTGGGTCGGGCCACGGCGCCTGCTTGCTGGCTACGGACGCATGGATGCGAGCGGAGGAGGGAGGGCTGGTGCTGGCGCGGCTCGATCGGCTCGGCGTGCGTGCGTTCGGGCTTGCGCGTGCCAAGTGCTCCACAAAATGTCTGCAAGCGGGAGAGACGAATAGAGGGAGAGAGACATGGGGGCGCTGGTGGGCTGGCAGGTGGGGTCCAGGGTCCTCGGGCCCACTGTTCAGAGAGAGAAATGGAGAAGGGGTCAGGAGACGGATTTTCTTGGAATTTTTTAAGGTAGATTGAGGTTTGTTGAATTTTTGGGAAAATGCTACAGTGTTCAAAAACTAGTGCCAATTTAACTGGAAGTTAGCGTGCTCATGGAGGCCATTTGGTGAATTTTCGGGATTTTTCTCATGCATAGTTTATTTTTAAAAATTCAAAGAATTTCACTGTTTTATAGAATTTTTAATAAATTTTAAATCCTTTTGTATAATTTAATTGTGGTGCAAAACTAAATTTATCACTTGTTTACAATTGTTAGTCAAGGTGTATAGTATTTATTATAAGTTTTGCATAATTGTTTCTCTAACTCATTTTTTTATATTGTTATTATTACTCCAAAATAGATTATTGTATGCAAATACATTATGAGATGTATGGAAAATTAAAAAAACAAAAAAAATCACCACAATGAATATAAATTGGAAATCTTCATTATATAAACTTTTCAAGTTTTTACAAATTTGGATTTGTAGATGGTTAGAGTAACCACATGTAATTAAACACCTATAAAAATGTGTTTTTTTATAGGTAGGTTTTAATCCACCTGTAAAAAATGAGGGTTAGTTGTCTATAAAAATACATTTATTAACTGTAATTTGTATATAAAATTTATTCCAAATTTTATATCAAATTTATTCTAAATTTCATATCAAATTTATTCTAAATTTACATCAAAATAAATCCTAAATTTCATATCAAAATTCATATGGCATTTTCAAATAGCTAATAAGAGAGTATATTATACATCAAGTCAATAAATGGTTGGATGCAGTTTTCCTCTATTTCTAGCAGCCAATTAAAACTTAGTTTTAATAGATAGATTATAGCAAGCCGAAAAAAATTACTGTGCAGATAAATTGCATTGTTTATAAAAGTAGTCCAATCTGTAATAATCTAAGGATATATAGCATAACTATCTAATTTAGGCACGAAGTCAATTCCATCTTGTAACATGAGGTAGCTTTTAATTAAAATACGAGAAGAGTATCTAGCTATACATCATACCTCTCTACAAGTGCTTGCCAACAAATCACCTAGCAAAAAGTACTTAGGCTTCTTAGTGGTGCTGGCAACTAGTGACGAACATGAGGAAGCAAGCGTCATGGCGAGGAGCAAGAGCCGACGTCAAGGAGAAGGCCAAGGGTGTTAGGAGAGAGAATGCTATGTATGGTGATGACCGATGAAAGAGGAGGTGGTGATAACAACAAAGGACGCGTATGGTGAAAAGGGGCGCTTGAGGATAAAGCGGCAATTAAGGCTACGCAAAACTAAGATTTGGTGTGTAACTTTAAATATTTTTCGCTCCTGCGTGCATCATCGGCGCATGGTGTCGACCACTACAATTATATTTCATAAAATAAATTCATATTTTAATTATAATTATATAGCATTATTTTAGTGGGCCTCATATAATAATATATGTTTAGATATGTGGTCGGCCGATGCTAATCCATTTTTATAGGTGATGCGCTACTGTATTTTTTTTATAGACGACGCGTGACCCGTATTGCTCGGATAAGAGTCTTTTATAGATGCGCTGTAATTCAACTATCTAGCAGAATTATTTTACTCTTATCTATAAAAAAATATTTTATAGTACTGCAGACGTGAGGAATCTATCATAGCGACCTCGCCGTGCTGTCTTGATTCTTCACTTGTGGACGACCGCCCATAGTTTGGTCGGTTTATTACTTGCTTCGCCGTACTAACGGTGTCGGCGAGAGATTAATTATTATTCTCCAAAGGAAAATATGTACACCCTTATAAGCTTATACGAGCTCACCTGGGTTATCATACGTATGTAAGTATTTGTGTATATATAAAGAAGCGATGTACTCATGGATGGCGCTGCACTGTGCAGTCTCAATAGTTGATGGGAAATATATGCGAAGTGTTGACGAAAAAACTGGGTTCCATCATTCCGCATATATACACACAAATATTTCCCATATAAACCATTCCGCATATATTTCCCATATAAATCATTTCTTAAGCAAATATATTTCTGTTTGTCCCATACAAATATATTTCCCATATAAATCATTTCGCATATATTTCCTAGAAACGGTGACGCAAAAGAGGACAAACAGAAAGACTTGGCGCCATTGTTAGGACCTCTTTGTCCTGAATGATTTGAGCGCTATTTGAACGATATAACAACTTTCCCATTATGTAAAATTTTGGTATAAACACATACCACATACCCCTCTGTTTTTTGGCAAAGTTTGCATGTCAAAAAATAATTTGTTCTCTCATTCATCTAAGGGCGATGATCAGTGATCGGCCATAAATGGCTTACGCATCTTGCCAACACACTAGGACAGTATTTCTTCATACATTTACCAGTGCTCTAGGCAACATTTCCCGACATTCCTTGTAAGAGACATCGGCTTAAATATGTGATCACATACTCCTCGTCAATCTTTTGAGTTATGACCACAGATCGTTCTCAGCCCCGTAATTCCGGCTTTATTCTTTGGCCGGAGTATAGATGTAAAGACTTTCACTTTACCCGATAAATCATATATAAATCTTCTGAAGTAATTAACTTACCTAGAGATTTTTACATATCTTAACCCCGAATCGTGCAACTCTAGGGGTGTCACTGCTACACTACCTCCAAACTTTAAGGTCACCAGTAATATAGAGAATTGGTTGTAATAATCCCTAAATGAGGTCCACCATGTGAAATAATTGGTTGCAGTCAACATGAAACGGTGTCCTTTAATGGAGGGTGTATTTGGCTTATGAAATCCAAGCCCCGTCCTCTAAAGTGCCATGGTTTGACAATAGGAGGCAATAGAGAAGAGGCATTAATTGCACATTCCCAATTATTTTACAAACTTCCCACCCTTTATAATATTTAAAGCAACCATCCATCATGGACACCAAATAAAAAACAACATCCAGTCTTCTAGGCCGACTGGTATGTGATGCACTTGCATAGCGATTTTAACTTGATCCGAATCTAGGCATTTATCATCTATTGTTCGGGGATATTACTCATCTATTGAGATATACTTAAGTTCTTGCTGCCAAAAATTTCTACTCACTATTTTACTAGGATTTTTCAAATATTTAACCAAAAGTTTTCTCCAGTCATTCTGATGTATTAGACATATTCACTGCATCATGCTCTAAATCCGAACTATTTTACACATAATTTGGCTATATGTGCAAATTTTAGCCCACTCTACTAACTCGATAATTGGATACTTGTTGTTAAATCATTTGCTCTCACATTCTCTTCTCTAGGCACATGCAATAGTAAAATCATCTAAAGTGGCTATAATGTCTAGACATTTGTCCATGCAAATAGCTATTTAGTAATCCATTGAAGTATTGATAATTCTTAGAAATTTGCTGCACAACTAAAAATGAATCACCAAGATTTCTACATTCGTCATATCCATAGACTCCAAAATTTGCAATCTTAACAAAAGAGCTTTATGCTTGGCTTGGTTATTATTAAAAAATATTTTGAACATCTAGATATCTCAAAAACATCACCTCTATATAAAATCAAAATCAAGACAATTTCAACACATTGTCCTCTCTACAAGATGAGCCATTAAAATAAAGCTTCCATAGATATATAGATAAATAATTAATATTCTTTATGTCATCACTCACTATGCCAGATCCTCTCATCTTGAATGGGCTAACTACGATAGGCCATAATGCCTCGTGATGGATATCATTACCTCTGATAGACCATAGAAGAGCTCGTTATAGATTAGACTGAGCAACTCGACTCATCATAGATAAGACTTTACCTGTGATGGACCTACTTCTCCACTCATTAGAGATAAGTATACTACACTTCTGATGTCTCCTATTATAGATAATCCGGTTAGGTGTGATGGGTCTCTATTAAAAACTCATCATAGGTAAGTATTGAACCTATGATGGGTTTAGGATATCATCCTTTTGAGATGAGCGAGCACCTCTAACATGTATATGATTTCACAACCTGTTTAAAATAACTTAGCACATATTTGATGGGTTGTATATTTTTAACCAATAAAGATATGGTGGCTTTTATAATTACCTTTACTAATACATTGCTTTGCCATCCACCATATGCATTGTGCACAAGTTAGGTGGGAGAGCAAGGGGGACAAATCTTCATCATAAATTTGTGTTAAGGGGTAAAAAAATGACCTAAAATCTAGCTATTATTCAAATATAATTTGTATTAGTGTAGCTAAATTTATTATTTGTTTTTCTATTCTACAAATGGACCATAGTTAGATATAGAACACTAACCACCTAAGCTAGGAGTACAAAAATAGAGTTGTTGAATTCTTAAATGCTATGGAGGATGATAAGAGAAGGAGGAGAAATGAATATGTGGCTTGTCCATGCATAGGCTGTAAAAATAAGAAAATGTTTTATAGATAGAGTGCATTTATAGTCTCATCTAATATGAAAAGGTTTCACGAAGAACTACAGATGCTAGAGAAACCAAGGTGAGGAAGAGCCGTCGAATATTTGTGATGATAAAGTGGATGATGAGCAAAACGAGGAACAAGAATATAAAGATGACGTGTTCGTCTTTTTTTTCACTAGGAGTTGATATCATTGATGTCAATCTTAATATTTTTAAGATGCTTCATGATGTTGAGGAGCTATCGTACAATGATGGGGATTATAAGAAATTATTTGCATCGGTGGATGACTTAGAGACACCTATATTTCCTAGATGTAAGCAAAAGCACATAAAGATATCTATTGTCCTTGATTTAATGAAGCTAAAGTTAAGTAACAGTTGGTCACATAAAAGTTTTATAAATCTACTTGATTTTCTAAAAAACTTGCTGTCAAAGAGAATGAAATGCCGAAGATGACATATGAAGAAAAGTAAGTGCTATGTCCATTGGGGTTAGAGGTTAAAAGAATTCACGTGTGTCAAAACTATTGTATCTTGTTCTATAAAGAAAATGCCAACTTGGATGTATGTCCAAAATGCAAAGCCTCTTGATATAAGCAAAAGAATAGTATTCTTAAGGGAAGAAAGTCTAAGAGGGGTGGTCCCTCAATGACTGTTTGGTATCTCCCTATTGTCGACTACATAAGTTAGTTCGTTGGCATACAATTGATAGGAAGGAGGATGGAATGTTTAGGCACCTAATTGATTCAACGCAGTGGAGGAACATTGATCGGGATTTTCCCAAATTTGTGAAAGATCCGAGAAACATAAGTTTTGGCCTAAGTATAGATGACATGAGTCCTATTGGTGACCTAAGCAGTCGTTATAGCACTTGGTTAATACTTCTCATGAACTTCAACCTACCTTCATGGTTGTACTTTAAAATAAAGTACATTATGCTTGCCATGCTAATTTATGAGCCGAGACAGCTTGGTAATAATATTGATGTGTACTTAGAGCCTTTGATTGATGACTATGGTATGAGAGGTCTTAGACATGGGATTCTTATGATGGGAGAACTTTAAGATTCATTTCTTGTTGTTCTATACTATCAACGATTACATTGTTCTTGGTAACCTTTCTAGCCATACCATAAAAGAAAAGAAAACTTGTTCAGACTGCATGGATGAAACACATAGATTGAGGATGACAAACTTATGTATGATGGTGTACATGGGCCATAGAAGATTCGTTCTGCTATATCACCCATATAGAAAAATGACGAAAAATTTCAACAATAAAAGGGAAAGGACCAGTGTACCGTCACTTTAACTGGAGGAGAGGTGCATGCTCTAGTGAAGGGCATTCGTAATGATTCTGGAAAGAAGAAAAATGCTACTAACTTAAAGTTGAATAGCATGTGGAAAAAGAAATAAATATTCTAGCGATTAACATACTAGGAAGATATGGATATGCACTATTGTATTGATTTGATGCACGTAGAGGAGAATATTTGTGAGAGTCTTATCGGATTACTGCTCAATATCCTAGGAAAGATGAAGGATAGACTAAATTCATGACAAGATATGAAAGCCATAAAAATCTATGAGAAACTGTGACCAAACAACCTCTGAGTATGAAAGTCTATATCTCCCTCTAGCTTGCCATAATTTATCTAAGCATGAGAAAATATATGTACCTCTCGTAAAAAAATGTATATATTCTACCCCTATATGGAGATGTAATATTTTTTTTACAAAACAATAACTATAAATGCAGTAATCATAATAAAAATTGACTTACTGGTTAAAACCCTAAGGTGTAGTAGTCAACTTACCTATGATGAGCTTAGAATAAAAACTCGTCACATGCAAATTAGCTATGACGGGTTTTATTTTTATGCTAGTCACAGGTAAGTTAGATATGACGAGTTTCCCTTCTATCCCGTCACAGGTAAGTTGATTGCTATAACATAGAGTTTTAATCCTAAATCACAACAATTAGGCATATCCCTTGCCACTGCATCTTCCTATGCCGCCGCATCTGACCGAGCTCCCCATGCCTCTACTACCCTATCATTGGCCTCCCTAAGCTCCCCATGCATCCATGAGATGCACTGCCAGCCTCTCCAAGCTCCCCTTCACTAGCCTCTCTAAGCTCCCTATGTGTCCACAAGATTCACCGCTAGCCTCCTTGAGCTCCCCACACCTCTATGACCCCATCATCGGCCTCCCCGAGCTTCTCGCGCATCCACGAGATCCGTCATCAGCTTCCCTGAGTTTCCCTCATATCCACAAGATTCGTTGTCATCCTCCCTGAGCTCCTGCACATCAGCCTCCTCGAGCACCTACGCGCTAGCCTCCCTGACCTCTGTCGATTCTCTATCTTACTCAAATATTTTTTTATCTAGATCTTACAAATCTATAGTTACAGAATCTACAAAATAAATTGGTAGACAAAATCTAAGTTTTTCAAATTCTCTAAATTCTCACTAAGTGGATATTCATCGACCGTTTCCCAAAATCTGGAGCATCTCAAATTGGGCATTTGTTAAATACTTATATAATGAAGGTCTATTCCTATGCAGTGACATATGTGAGTCTACGAGCTAATAGGATAAGTTTTTTTTGTTTGGGAGGTGTTTGCAGCAAGCCACAACATACGTCTATATATGTCTTGTGGATGTGCTACACTTGTTCTACCAAAAAACTTTGTTTTCCTAAAGATAGAGTTGGAGATAATGGTATCCGATAGCTAATCTAAAACACCGCTTTTAGCTCAATGCATGTAAATGTGGTGTGTCTTCTACTCTTATTTGCAAGTTTTCTAAGACAAAGTAGCTATTATTAATACATTTTCAAATTTATATAGGTGGTTATCGATAGATTTAATGTACATAGTGTATATCCCTCTCTTGAAGAATATAATTATTTTCTAGATTAATTGTTTAGTACGGATTAAAATTAAAGATAAAAGACTTTGGTGCTTACATGGTTGGAGGTAAGGTTAGGGGTAAGATAGGAATGAGTTTTGAATGTGGAGTAATTGATAGGAAGTAGTAGTATGATAGTAATTTAGAAATTTAAGAAAGGAATTTACTAATTTTAGACTAATTTTTTTTAATTCTAAATTCCATACACTCTAATACGCAACAATATTAATTATAATTTCATAACATTACATGTTATAATTTGTTAGAGTTCATACTCATAAGCAATAGCATCAAGTGTGTATATATAAATTCTAATTTTTTGGCTCAAAATATCAAATGGCTATGTGACTTTAAATACATATGTATATATATGTATATGTATATGTGAGTTTGTGGTTAATTATGTAGATTGTATTATCTATTTGTGGTTGAGATAACTAATTTCTGAGAATGTTTGCTATATGTATTTGAGAGGGTGTAGTTAGCAATACCTAAAGCTAGTCAAAAATAAATTTAAATATTTTTCGTGCGAGAGATGGTAGGCGAGCGACACCTATGGGCCAAGATGGTGGGGGCAAGCAAATCTCGTGGGATCTCAACATCGTTCTCGACCTTCGCCCTTTTCCCTTTCCTATCTTCCACGAGGCTAGCCACCATCACACAGCTCCTACTCAACCTCTGACTCAAGGAGATCATGGAATCTGAAGAGATGGAGGCAGCACTCGAGGTTGATGGGCTGACCGCCGTTAGGCATTCTATCGATGCAAGAGACTGTAGTGGTTAGATCTCTGCTAGGGCACTCTGTCGCCATCCCATTGCTCCTCTTCCTTTAAGTAGCACTGGTGGGCTTCCCCTTCCTCTCTACCTAGATGAGCTCACCGCTACCGTCTTTCACTTGGTCATGCTATAGTCCTCCATAGCTCTCCTCCCTCCAAACAAAAAATCAATAAGGTTGCTATTAGGAAAAGGCAACGAGATGGTGGATAGTGAATCGACGATGATCGGAGGGAATAATGACAGAGTGAGAAAGAGAGAAAAAGAGTAAGAAAATGAATAGGGTCTTTTCAATTTTTTTATTTCATTTGATAATCTTTATTGAGTAGATTGTCACATAATCAAATTTAGGGCATGTGGCCACCACTAAGGAACAGGTAATTCATCCGTATTCAATAGTTCAGGAGCGACGAATATTTGGTAGTTAAGGAAGATAATTTGTATTTTTAATAATAGTTGAACTTTTTTAACGTATGAGAACTTACACATAAAAATGTCTTAACCACACTGGTATGCTTATATTTATTGCTAATTATTTTTTTAATGGTATATGATGTATCATCTATAGCAAAAATATCTATGATTTTATTAATATTAAAATACATACTATAGTATCTTAAAGATGATTATAAAGACATATGCGTGCGTTTATATGGGTAAGTGTGGGCGTGGATTAGCTGGACCGCTACCAAAAACTGCGAAAATCCTCCGTATCTGGGGCGCGTTGTCCGTTGCCCATTTTCTTCCCATGTGCGAAATCCTCCTATTAGATTTCGCCTCACTTGCACCGACCCAAGCAACAACCTTTTTGCCTCTCTTCTCCTCCACCTCGCCCTTACTACCTTTTCCATGAGCGGCGCCGCGCCCCGACCCGCCGGCCAACGAGATCGATTATTTGCGCCCCCAAAGTCTAAAGCGCCGCCGCCGCCGCCGCCACACCACCACCCCGTCGGCAGCTCGCTTCCTTCCGCCCCCTGGACACGTGGACCAAGACGTCAAGAAGGGGGAGAAGACGAAGAAGCTTCGCTCCGACCGGGGTGGGTAAGAACAGTAGTGCTGTCACTGCTGCTACAGTACTACATACACGGGTGGGAGTAGACTGAGATTCTGCCGTGGCGTGATGCGATGAATTCTTGCGCGCTCGATGCCGCCGCCGTGGATGTTTCCTCCGATGGAGTACCAAGCGCTAATCTTTGGTTGTTGATTTGTGCAGGTGAAGCGGCGGACAAGAAGCTAGTATACCTGAGGTGAGGTGGGGGCTCCAGGGATCGAGAAGCTGGCGGCGAGCAAGTGGTGGGAGCGCGCCGATGAGGGCGCCATGGCCGGGATGGATCCCACCGGCAGTGAGGGCGTGGCGGCGCACTACCTAAACATGCTCCGCGCGCAGCAGCAGCAGCATCAGAATCAGCATCAGCAGCTGTCCCCGTCAGGCGAGGTCAATGCGGAGCGGTCCATGCTGTCGCCGGATGAGCGCCCCGGTGCGGACGCCGAGCCAGGGTCGGACCAGCCGACGTCGTCGGCCATGGTGGCGGCGGAGGACGGCGGCGGCGGCGGCTCTGGCGGGCCGATGCGGCGCCCGCGCGGGAGGCCTCTGGGGTCCAAGAACAAGCCCAAGCCCCCCATCATCGTAACGCGAGACAGCCCTAACGCGCTCCACTCGCATGTGCTCGAGGTCGCTGCGGGCACCGACATCGTCGAGTGCATCTGCGAGTTCGCGCGCCGCCGCGGCCGCGGCGTCTCCGTGCTCAGCGGGGGCGGCGCCGTCGTCAACGTCGCGCTCCGCCAGCCCGGCGCGTCGCCCCCGGGCAGCCTGGTCGCCACCATGCGCGGGCAGTTCGAGATCCTGTCACTCACGGGCACCGTCCTCCCGCCGCCCGCGCCGCCGAGCGCGAGCGGCCTCACCGTCTTCCTCTCCGGCGGGCAGGGGCAGGTGGTCGGCGGGAGCGTGGCCGGCCAGCTCGTCGCCGCGGGGCCAGTCTATCTCATGGCCGCGTCGTTCGCTAATGCCGTCTACGAGCGTCTGCCACTCGAGGGGGAAGATCCAGAGGCGGAGGCCGCCGCCACCCCTCCCGGCGAGGCGGCGCAGCCGACCGGCCCGCCGCCACTGCAGCAGCAGCCCACCACCTCGCAGTCCTCCGAGGTGACCGGCGGCGATGGCACCGGCGCCAGCGGCGGGCTCGGCATGTATCTCGGAGGCCATGTGGGATCCTACCAGCAGCAGCTTCCTGGACCAGGAGACAACTTCGGGAGCTGGAGCGGCAGCATCAGGCCGCCGCCATTCTGATCCAATACCTCAAGCTTTCACCCCACAACGCCATGCATGTCTAATCCCCACAAGATTCACTCCTAGAAGACGAATCTGAGACTGAGGGATGGATTTCGTTTCATCATGTTTGACAATGCATTTATCAATTTTTTGTTGAAGGCTATACACCTTGCAAGATAACTTTTGGCGATACAAATCGAGGCGCATGCATCATCCTTGATTGGAGATTTGGAAGAATCTCTTGCTTGCAAAGGTACTAATAGAATCAACATTGGAAGGCAGATTTTTTTGGCTGGAGATGGGAGGTCAGTCAATTAGTGCAAGAACTGAACAAGATCCCGGTAAGGCAGGTTGTAGGACCCAGGTGTTTAGTGGTTCATTCTGTAGATTTTTGATTAAGAACGATGCTTGTCATGACCTTCTACTTAAAAACTTTTCATTGGAATGATGCTTGTTATTGCTTTTCACCACACCGCTTGTTCCATTGCTCTAGTTTTCCTTTTCACCTATCACTTGCACTTGTGCGGCTCCCTGACACCACGGTAAAAGACCTGCAAATTGGTAGCAATTCCTCTCACTCGGACTGGACCTACATGGAGCTGTCTTCCAGCCTTCTTTTTGGTGTCACTTCTACATTGGCAATCGACTGCTTTCGGTCAATTTTGTCTTGTCTTTGAGCCAGCGGAGCTAGAGTAGAGTGACCACCACTGACCACAGCTGTAAACATTTCAAACCCTAGCTTGGGCCCTTCGGATGCGTTAGGAATGCTTTTTTTTCTGCTCTTGCTTTCTTAAAGGAGAGAAGAAAGTGGAGGAGAGGGGTAATACTACGCTGGCTTCGGCAGGACAGGACGCATAAGGCCTTCTGTCCCTATTCCTACTTTGTTTTTGTCTGTGGAATGCAGGTTCAGTCCCCCTAGAGGCCTACTGTTTGTATTGTGATGTTCTCCTCTGGAACTGCCACAGTGTTTCAGCAGTGCGCGGGTGAAACCCTTCGGGACTACATCCGACCTCAAACTTGAGTACTGCTTATATCATTAATTATTTTCTATTTAAATTTTTTATAGTTTTTTTCTATATTTTTAATTTCTCCGAAACAATACCTTATATCTGTAGACAGCTGTGGATAGAGGGATTACATTTTTTTGTGTGTATTTGGGCTCGTTTGGAGAATGGGGGGATTGGGAATGTTTTCAGATTAATGTGGGGGTGGGGGGTAGAACTTATGTGAAAATCTTAGAAAGTTTCTGTGAAAATTTTTGAGTTTGGTAAAGTGTTACTGGAATGGCCAACTTGTGGTATGGAGGAACATATATAGTATAATTCAAAATCTAAGGGGATATCGTAGTTATAGTTCTTGATGTGTCTTGCTTGTTGGATGACTAATTGTGTGCCATCAGTAAGTTCAGGTCAAATGCATGCCAAAGTTGTCATTTTGGAAACCTTGGGTGTATTGACTGAATCATCATGCTAAAAGTGTAAGACATAAGGTACCATATATAACAACAATCAATCTTTTATTCTAAACAAGTTAGCAAGTTAGGATATACTTAGTGTTCAAAGCATTTAAATCAGGTTTGGACACATTAATAGCTGTTTTTCAAGCTTAAGTGTAGATATTTAGATATATGTCACTTTTTTAAGTTTTTTCTTATTATCTCTCTCCATATTAATTTTAGCTTTTCTTATATCTTTTTTATATTATTATCTCATAATATACTGTATGTCTTTATTAGATCTCCTTTGGATATGGCTAAATCATCTTAATCGATGTTGTTATTCCTATTTGATCACGAATATCTTTTGTTTTGGACTATCAATACTTACACTACTTCAATCAGCCCGCTTTTATTTTATAGCTAATATCCGTATCAATATTTACATTCATATGTAGTATCGATACTTGAAACTCACATAAAGGGATCGTATACGTCCTTGAATTTGTCATGTATCAATATTGCATTTCTTGTTTTGTGTTTGGAGTAAACGAGGAAGATGGGTTTCTGGTCAAAGTGTTGAATTAGGTTACATTGGTCTACATCAATAACTACTTTATTGACATCTCCTAATAGAAGTTTCTCGGATTGTTTCATCTATGCTCTTTTAAACTGCACCTAGTGGTATGCAGACATACTATTTGAAAGCCAAACAATTGTCTCCATCAAAGCTTTTATCAGTTAACTTTTGGGAGGTATAAAATATGTCTAAACTATTAACTCATGTCCTTGTTACCGGTTTTGCGGTTTTAACAGTTCACATGTAACTGTTGTTTGCTTGCCCAAAGAAACCTGTGGTACGGGCAGGTTTGGTTTATAGCCTATATGAATCTTACAAAAATATTGCTACGCCAAAATTCTGTCGAAGTTAGGATGTTTAGTTTGTTGCAAAAAATTTTGACCGAGTTTCTTTGTTTGTTGTTTGGTTTGAAACTTATTAGAGACTAATCAATGCACTACCTATGTCCCAAATTGTAGATAATTTTGGCTATGCACCTGGACAGTACTTGTTTAGCCCCATAGCCAGTAGTTATAGATAGGTTGGGCATTTCAAATATAGCCAGTAGTAATAGATATGTTGGGGGATAAATCCGCGTTACACCTTAACTTAACTATCAGACCTGTCTAAAAAAATACCTTAGCTAGAAACTAGATATTTTTGACCGCTCATCTATTAAAAACATCCAACCGCTAGGGCCAATGCAATCAGATTTTAATGATGATTTTTATGATATTAAAATCTAAACAATTTATTTTTTATTTGTATCGTACCTAGTTATTAAGAGATGTAAAAAATTAAATATAAGTAAAAAGCATATATTTGGATGTTTAAATTATGAAAACCAGTATTAAAACCAGACTGTATTGCACTTATGTTTTTTGGAAGAAAATACTAAGCTTCGCCCAACAGTGTAATTTTATAAGATGAAAAGTATACAATGTTATGTTACAGGATATCAAACGAAATTAGATATAATTTGTAAATATCTTGTTTTGCAGTCGAGGTTTATTATTTAGACAAGAAATCTGATAGTTAAGAGAGACATCACTTCTGTTCCTCTAGCATGTGATAATCTGTTTCTATGCCTTTTCTAATTCTGTGTAAAATCCTGCCTTCCAAAAAGGGTCTAAGGCCGAGTTCCATTCAGCAAGTTAGCTGGAGCAAATGGTGGCTCAAAAAGCATATGATTATTTATTTATTATTTTAAACTTAAAAAAATATGTTTATTTTATTTTAAAGCAACTTTTCTATATATATATTTAAAAAACATATTGTTTAATCGTTTGAGAAGCATACCCGTCAAAAACGAGGGAGTTGCTTAGCTCTTTTAGCTAAAATGAACTTGGCTGAGCAACTCCTTGGTTTTTATAGGTACTTAACCGCTAAATGATGAGTTTTATAATATATATATAATTATTAAAAAATAAAATAAATATATTTTAAGTTTATAATATTGTAATAGTTAATAGTTAATTAATTACGTGCTAATAATTTTTCTTATTTTCCATACCACACAAATTCTCGTGCAAACTGCCCAAACTAATATGGCATTATGCCTTCATAGTAACAAAATATACTTTTTTAGTTAGAAAATAATTATTGTTATAGATAAGACTAATATCAAAATTTAAAAACTTTAGCTATGAATAAATTATAAAATATTTGCTTTAGATAAAAATACTTCAATAAAAACATATATTTATTGATATATATATTGTAATAGGAATTAGTTTTTAAATTTATATTTTGAACATTGTGTTATTATTTAAAATGATAATTATTTTTAACGTGGTGGGTACTAAACAATAGCCAAATCACATTGTGCTAGCCAAAAATTTGGAAAGACTTGTTTGGCTTCAATCCAACAAACCCTACATTTTCAATGGTCGGAGAAGAGCTTGAAAATAGAGTGTTCACAGAAACGAAAAAGGCTACGGTTAGTAGCAGTGCAGCAGTAGCAGAGGAAAGAGAGTTGAGAAGGTGCACACGCTATCAAGAGTATCATCATTTACTGAAGCCTGCAGGTGCTTGATGCGCATAGCTAGCCACAAGGTAGGTAGAGTATCTTAAAAACTTGGAGCTACAACTACTGCAAGCTGAAAAGATTCTCACCATCTGCTGTCTCTGTTCCTCTTCTCCAACTTGTACAATCCTGAAAAAAAATTCTTGCATGTTCTAGCGGTGTACTAGCTCCCATGAGAGGAAGAGAAGAAGATACCGCTGGTTTTGCATGGATTGTTGAGAAGCTGAGCTGAACTTTGGAACTTGTTCAGCTTTGCAACTTTTGTCCTTTTGATGTGCCATGGCCCAAGCGCCCAAGCCACCTCTTTTCTAGGTCAAAGGAATCACTCTCTCTCTCTCTGACTGTGTGCTGTGTGTGTCTTGCTCGGTTTCTTGCACTGTGTCGATCAGAACGCTGTAATAAAAGTGTCAGGTGTAGTTATGGCTTGGATATGTGATACTGTCCCACAGATTTTGTTCATTCTCTTCGCTTAAAATAATGTCGATTCCATTTGAAATTTTGATCCCCAAATCCCAATCTTCATTCGCGTGCAGCTTGCTCCTGCATTCTCTTCCAACAGCGTGTAAGCGTTCTGAAAGTCTGAATAATGTCGTAAATTCACATTCTGAAAGCGGTTGCAAGGATATACTCCTATATGCTTGTTATTTTGGCAATCACGTTTATAGTAGCATTTTATGCCACTACCTCCATCCCAAAATACATATAGCAATTTATAGAAGAGTTTTTTACTCTGTGACAATTGATGTATCAGGAAGTCTCTCTTAATCTAGTGTAATTTGCATATAGCAATATCTGGGTTATGCTTTTAGCCCGCAACTAAAATTTGAATTTCGAACTGTATTTTAGAGTTCACTCTAAAGTTTATCCATTGTAGTTTGTTCGCTAGTAGCCTTCAAATAGCTAACAACACATCAAAAAGTTATACACATAACAAGATACAACATTTTGACTTGATATTAGCAATCTAATACTCCCTTCTAGATTGTTTAGCAGACTAAGGTTGATAAGTAAAACAATTTAGTTTAACAATAAATAAGGGGATGGGTGAAGGTGTGAGGATAGATGGAAAAAATTAAAAATGATGAATGATTGATAGGACGAGTAGTATTATAAACAATGCTATTTTTTTATATTTTTGGAATAGAGTGAGTAACTACTACTCACTCTATCCTCAAATATCCTCAAATATAAGAGATTTTAGACACTTTAAAAGAATTTAAGAGTGGAGAGAAAAAAACTATTGCTTATTTTCTTCATCCTTTAATACAAGGAATTTTAGATACTCATAGAAAAATTAAGGGTAGAGAGAAAAAAGTCATATTGCTCCTTATTAAATGAGTAGTGGTTGGAGGTGAGATGGTAGTTAGGAGTAATAAGAGAAGAAATTTGAATGAGAGGTGATGAAAATACAGTACGTGCCTTGTACTTGTATTTATAGACAAATATATAAAGAGGGTGAAAATCCCCTTGTACTTTAGTTCTACTTGGAATAACTTGATTAGTTTCAAAAAGCTAGGTTTCGGAGGAGGTTTTGCTCCTTGAGACATCTTAAGAAATTTTATAGATTTTCAAAGGAATTGATTCAGTTTTCATAAAACCTTTCAAATTTTCTATGCCCCAAAGAAGTCCTTACTATATAAAAACAAGTATGGAAACGATGAGCTTAGCGTCATTTTTAATTATAGATAAGAAGGTTAATAAACTACGTTTTGTTGTTTTCCTTTTTTTCTCTAATCATATCGATCTATTTTTAAGCATGAAAAAACAGGCGTTACAGTTCCGTCTCGTTTAACTGAACCACTGTTAAATTTTTTTAATGCTCCCCTGCAAAAATTAACATTAATAATTAAGCCTAGATATTACTATTAGATTCCACAACTTCAGTGAAAAATAGAATTGCTAAGTGGAGTATATTACTATCAACGCAATGCCGGGAACATGTTCTTGATTTAAGCATAAAATATTGCCTTCGTATGTCTTGACTCTTGCGGTAACAGCTTGCAAATCCCTCTGAGGGTCCAGAATAGAGCGATTCTGGAGTGTATTTCAGGTAGTTTCCTCAGTTAATATAAAATTGGAGGAGTTTCAAAAATTTTATATTACTTTATGAATGGTTACACTCTCTTAATGCAAATATATGTTAACACTTGTGCATCCCCTGTCGTGGCTGTGAACAGTGCTTCAACAGTTGATGTTTAAGACGAATGGCAACAATCTGAACCAGACAACGCTCGTATTTTCATCCAGAACTATTTTACATAGAATTGTCCGTACAGAAATCTCTATGTACAGTTATCTGATGTAAAAATTCGAAGGTAAAGTTAACCTAGCCACATGCATGGCGATTTGTGATAAAGTGATAACACACATTGATTGCTTTCTGCGTTTCTTGTCTGAACCTGTACTGTCTACAGGCACAGGCAAGATCACGCCGTAGTCTGTATACTGGCATTACTGGACTTGTTTTCACTGCATGGATCCGGCAAACTTCACTGTCACTACTACGTTATCAGATTTTACACGCGGCAATATATATAATAAATAAAAAGCATTGTTTTTACTTAGATATATTTTAACAATATCGTGTGTATATATATATATAATAACGAAGTAACGCAAACAACATGGACACGTTGGAATGCCAGCACACTAGGCAAAGCAGTCCTAGCTTCCATAGGGAGGTGTTGCCAACTCGCACCGTACAGGCTGTCGCCTCCACACACGGGCCAGCGTTGCGGCAACTCCACATGTGGCCACCTGCCATAGTGCCTGCCACAACGGGCCTCTTCCATGCTTCCTAAGCTACGGAAGACGGCAGCTATGGTCCTTACTATATTATAATTATATAATTATAATAAATATAATTATATAATTATAATAAATATAATTATAGTATGTTAATCGTGGTATGATTTTATGGTTGTTTTGTGAGCCGTCTCGATCGCATATATATACTGATGTATTGATAGAGAATAGAATCAATTATTTCTACACTTTTATGGTATTAGAGCGATTCTAATCCGCTATCTTTGCTGCCGCTGTTGCTGTCATCGTCAACCTCCTTCTCTTCTGCCACTACTGTGCTACGAGAGATTGCCGAGGTCCGACGCCCTCAGCGCCGCTGTTCTCGAACAACGCCCATCGCCGATCCGATTGTCACTACCGGTGCTGGCTACACGTCACTGGGAGTGTCGCCGGTCTCATCGCCTGCACTATATATCTGATCGCCCACCTCGTAGCTGCCCTCATCACCGGGTGTGGCCGCCGAATCCGATCCTGTCTCTGCTTCCGCACTAGCGCCTGCCGATCCGATCGCCACCATCAGTACTGACTGCACGTCACTGAGAGTGTCACCGGTCTCATCGCCCGCGCTGCCGATCCGATCTGACTGTCGACCCAATCGCCTGCTGATCGGTTCGATCGGATCCTTGATCTGATTGAATCTACTGTCGAACTGTCTGCTGCCGATCAGATCACCCGCCGATCCAATCTGATCAGATCTATTGTTGATCCGATCCGACTATCGACACGATCGCCCACCGATCGGTTCGATCGGATCCTGTCTACTGCCGATCTGATCGTCCTCCGATCCAATCGGCTCTACTGACGTTCCCGAGCGCCCACCGATCGGTCCGATCGGATCCTGCCTAGTGCCGATCTGATCGCCCTCTGATTCGATCGGCTCTACTGCCAATCCAATCCCACCGATCTAATCGGCCATCGATCCGATCCCTCCAATTTGATTGGCCACCGATCTGATCCCTCCAATCTGATCGGTTGCCTATTGCCGATCCAATCGCCCTCCGATCCAATCGGCTCTAATGCCAATTCGATCCCTTCGACCTGATCGGCCACCGATCCGATCCCTTCGATTTGCCGATCCCTTCGATCTGATCGGCTGCCCATCTGATCTGATCGGCTCCCGATCTGTTTCCAATCGACTGTCGACCCCTTTGATCCGCTTGGCCGATCGACTGTCGATCCCCTCATGGCTGGTAAAGACAATGGCGTCGCTACTTCTGACGACCACTGTCTCGCGGCCGATACTGCTCACGCTAACGAAGCGCGTTGGGCTGAGGAGGCCCGCCTTCGCAATGACGCCCTGGATGCATACGAGGGCGCTCACGCGGCTCTCTGGGCACAAGCCACCGCCGTCGTCAACGTCAAGGCGCTTATCCCCATCGTCCTCGACAAGGCCACGGACTTCTACACCAAGTGGCGTGGCATGTTCCTCACCGTCCTCGGCAAATATGCCCTCACCTGCCACATCCTCGAGGATGAAGCATTCCCCGCGCGCCCGGTGTGGTTCCAGGTGGACTGTTGCGTCCTCACTTGGGTGTACGGCATAGTCTCCAGCGACCTATAGCAGTCGCTGATGATGCGACAAGGTCACGCCTGCAACATGTGGTGCTATCTCGAGGACAAATTCCTCGGCCAGAAGGAGTCCCGTGCCCTTCTCCTCGAGACGCAGTTCCGCACATTCCGTCAGGAGTCCCTGAGCATCACCGACTACTGCCGCCACCTTGAATCCATGGCTGCCTCCCTCGCCGAATTTGGCGACCCTATCGGCGACAGGCAGATGGTGCTCACGCTTCAATTCGTACCATCAATAACATTCTGCATTTCCTTTTGTTTCAGGCGAGTCTCCCTCTATCTTACTGGGTTGAGGCCCTTCACACCGCCACATATCTTGTGAACCGCCTCCCCACCACAACACTCGCCTCCTCCACACCATACTATGCTCTTTTCTCTGTCCCATCTTCCTATGATCATCTTAAAGTTTTTGGTTGCGCCTATTATCCCAATATGTCCTCTACAGCACCCCACTAACTTGCTCCTCGTTCTTCTCTATGAGTGTTTCTCGGCTACTCCTCGGAGCATAAAGGCTATCGATGCCTCGAGCTTCAGTCGAACCACATTCTCATTTCTCGACATGTAGTTTTCGATGAATCCTTTTTCCCTTTCTCCGACATGTCTACCATACCCATGGCACCATCCTCCTTAGACTTTCTTATCGATAATCATGATCTCACCGCTTCAATTCCTAGAGCTTCTTTTTTGCGTGCAGGTACAACAGCCTCCTTAGCGGCACTTGTGCCGTCGAGCCCTGGTGCAAGGCCGTGGTCGCCCGAGTCCACGTCGTCCAATGCCGCTGCCCCTGTGCACCCCACACAGGTCACTGCTAGCGGTGCCACACCGACCACAAGTGTTGCCAGTCTTGCTACCCCTGCTACTCGCGCGCAGGTTGTTGCCAGTGGTACCGGCTGCATTGCTGCCACTCGACCGATTGTCATCCTTCCGATGACCAATGCACACTCTATGCGCATGCGTGGTAAAGCTGGTATCGCACAGCCCGTGGATTGCCTCAACCTCCACGCTGTGTCTATGCCGCCTCTTCCTCACTTCGTTAGTGATGCCTTCTCAGACCCCAATTGACGATCTACTATGCAGGCTGAGTATGACGCTTTGATTGCCAACGACACCTGGAGTCTTGTGCCTCGTCCTCCTGGCATCAATGTTATGACTGGTAAGTGGATTTATCACCACAAATTGCTCGCCGATGAGTCTCTTGATCGTTATAAGGCTCGCTGGGTCCTACGGGGTTTCACACAACGGCCTGGTGTTGATTATGATGAGACTTTCAGTCCGGTTGTCAAGCCTGCAACAGTTCGAGTTGTTCTCTCCCTCGTATTATCTCAAAACTGGCCCATTCATCAACTGGATGTGAAGAATGCATTTCTCCATGGCACTCTCACTGAGACAGTGTACTGCGTACAGTCCTCTAGATTTGTGGATTCTTCTCGCTCAGATTTTATCTGTCGGCTCAACAAGTCCTTATATGGTTTGAAGCAGGCTTCTCGTGCTTGGCATCACAGGTTCGCCTCTCACCTCATGTCACTTGGATTTGTTGAAATAAAGTCAGATACTTCGCTCTTCATATACCGTCGCGGTCTAGACACGGCCTACTTACTCTATATGTTGATGATATTGTCCTCACTGCCTCCTCTGCGGGATTACTAAAGCATATCATTGAGGCTCTCCGGCGTGAGTGTGCTATGACGGATATGGGTCAGCTGCATCATTTTCTGGGCATTTCTGTGACACGCTCTGTAGATGGTCTATTCCTTTCTCAGCGGCAGTACAGTCAGAATATTTTGGAGCGTGCCAGGATGAGTGCGTGTAAGCCATGCAGCACACCTGTTGATCTCTACTCCAAATTATCTGCTGATAGACCACCTGTCGCTAACACTACACAATACCGTAGTCTAGCTGGCGCTTTGCAGTATCTGACCTTCACCTGATCCGATATTACCTTTTCAGTTAAGCAGATCTGTCTCTATATGCATGATCCTCGAGAGCCACACCTCGTTACTCTCAAACGGATCTTGCGCTACTTGCAGGGCACCCTATCTCTTAGGCTAACCATACACCGATCTTCGCCTATAGATCTTGTTGTTTACACAGATGCCGACTAGGCTGGCTGTGCTGACACTCGTCGGTCGACCTCTGGCTATGCCGTATTTCTCGGGGATAACTTGGTGTCCTGGTCTTCCAAGCGTTAGCATACGGTATCCAGATCAAGTGCTGAAGCTGAATATCGTGCTGTGGCAAATGGTGTTGCTGAAGCTACCTGGATATGACAGCTGCTTCTTGAGCTTCTTCACCCCCCTCGACGTGCCACCTTGATCTATTGTGACAATATCAGTACTGTATATCTCTCCAGCAACCCGGTGCAGTATTAGCGGACGAAGCATGTTGAGATTGATCTCTATTTTGTTCGAGAGAAGGTCGCTCTTGGTCACGTTCGGATTCTACATGTTTCTATAACATCGCAGTGTGTTGACGTCTTTACCAAGAGCCTTCCTACCTCACTATGTCATAAGTTTTGATCTAGCCTAAATATTAGCGATGCTCCCGATTAGAGTACGGGGGAGTGTTAGTCTATTGTAATTATAAGAAGTGTAATTATAGTTGATTAATCGTGGCATGGCTGTGTGCTTATCTTGTGAGCCACCCTAACCGCCTATATATACTGATGCATTGACAGGAAATAGAATCCATCATTTCCACACTTTTAATTATGGCGCGTTATTTCTCGATGATGAAGAGTGCGGCGCCATCACCATCCCCAAGCCGCAAAAGACGAGATAGGAAGACGACCCCGAGGAGAGGGAGGCTCGCTCATGCCTATGGCACGGCGCGTCCTTTGGCGCTCGTCCTGATCAGTTGCTCGTCCTCGCGGTGGTTGAAATATATATATTTTTATTAATATTACTGAAACTATTTTTCCAAATCGTTATAGATTGGTGAAATCTCTGAAATAACCGGGTGTGTAACGATAGTTGTGTAATTCTACTGGTTACTCACTATATTTCTTTTTAAATATCTGTAATTATTAGTTATCTTCTCCTCTCCTATAAATATCTATACTTATTAGTTATCTTCTCCTCTCCTATATACCATCTAGAAAAAAAACATGGATCTCAAAGAAAATTAGTTTACATTAAATAAGTTTACATATAAATTTTCTTTTCGGTAACCTGAATGGATATAATAAATTTAACTTGCTCACCTTACACTTATTATATTACACTCAAGATATGTTCTTAGGAAGCTACTACTAATACTAATACGAAGTGTATTAGACATTGGTTTCTCAAACTCTAGCTGAGCTCAGGCTTCATCCTTATTTTGACCATACTATAGCGTCACGGGCTTGGTAGGGAGTTGTGCGTCTTTTGTTGATAATATATGACCTGGCAATGCCCGGTAGCATGGCTTTTACACGTAGTGCATGGCGATTTGTTATTCATCGTATTGTTTTGTATTCTTTTAGCGAATTTGTCAAATTATTCGATGCCTTTCAATTATTCAATGGCCTTGAAATATTCTTCTATAGATTTCAACATCCTCTCTTGAGGGACATAATTCGTAAAAGACCTTCCATAATTCAAAGGCCATTCAAGAAATTTTCATGCATGAGAGATATAATAATACATGTCTTCCACGCCTAATTAATTGGTAATACCTTATCAATTTACCTTTTCTTTATATATTAGGATTATTAGCTAATATTTATATTGTTTTAGTTGTCTATGACTACCATCTATATATCCCCATCGAAAAGGACATTTCAAAATTTTCATCGTATGTCATCTTTGGAGATTCAAAATTTTCATTTATTTCTTGCTTTAATCACTTAAAAATTTCTTCCTTTAAATCCTTCTTCCATTGAGACGAAACTTCTCTAAATTTTTCATTTATCTTCAAATCAATATATTCAAGGCTATTTAATATTGATAGCATATAACTTTTTTTTATTTATATTGATACTAGAAATTATCTAAAATATACTCTGTATTTTGGTTTAAATTTATAGGTATTTGGTGGAAATATTCAAAGTTTGTTATCTTCTTCAAAAGTGAAGAATTCAATTCTATTATAATTAATAGATTTCTTCATACCTGCAAAATTGGTAAATAAGAAAGCTGATCAGATAATTTATTATCTTTTGCCTTAATATATTCAAATATAACTTTATATCTATTTTCAGTAATAACTTTAAATAAGATCTACCGCCTAGTAGAGCTTTATTTACTATTAAGTTAATTATAATTTCCACGCATCACCTCCCAATCCATTCTTACTTTAAACCTAAATATAATCTAAAAGTTTTTATTGCATTGATTATTGCTAGGATGCTTTTATAGCATTGATTATTGCTAGGATTTCTCTAACTGTATTGTTTATAATTTATAATTTTTAATTTATAACTTTCAGAGAAATATCTATATATTTTTTCTTCTTATTTAGATGAGCACTTAGTAGGTCTTTGGTTTAACACAACACTCCATCCTTGTTTCGATGCATTTGTTTTAATAATAAAATAATTGTATTCTAACATCTTCTGGAGGTTTTAATTTTTTAACCTTTTCTTTTATTAACCTTACTAATTTAATGTTTTTAGAAATAAAATACATTTGACCATTTCTTCTTAGTTTCGCATATACGGTCATGCTAGTTTTGGTAAGTTGTTAATGTGATTTCTAGCATAATTTATAATTCCTAGTAATTGATGTAGTTTATTTTTATCATTTATGACATTAGGAAATTATAGGATTTTCTTGGCAACATGCTCTTGTAAATGTATTTTGTATTGTCCTATTTCATGACCAGAAAAATTATTTTTTTCTTGCATATTTCCATTTTCCTAGTAGATAAGATTAAGCCGTTTTGTTCTACTTTTGTAAAAAATATTTCTAAATGAGCGATATGATCTCTATAAGTTTTTTAAAAAACTAAGAAATCACATATATATATATATACTACTATAAATTCTTGATTTGCATTAAATATATTTTGTATTTTTCTCTAAAAGGAATGAAAGATAATCAGAGGGCTTGAAGCGTACACTTGATCTCATGTCACCTGCGTGTTATATATGGCCAGAAAGAGTCCCTAGCGTAGCTTACAAGAATAGAATAGAAGATGCACCATATGAAGATTTACATATTAGAAGATACGACATATGAAATATTCTTAACTTTCCTAATACTTTTCCTTAATTACAACTTTCCTAAGTTGAGATGATACTTGAAATTCTCCAACTTTCATGCACTCAAGGATTTGGTGAAACCATCTGCCACTTGATCTTTAGAAGGAATAAAATCAATCTAAAGTAATTTGCTATTTACCCATTCTCTAACAAAGTGAAAATCAACTTCAATGTGTTTAGTTATAGCATGAAACACATGATTTGATGTAAGATATTTGGCCCCCATGTTATCACACCACAACCGTGTAATAGGCGGACTGGATACCTTTAATTCTTTCAACAAAGTCTGAATCTAAATAATCTCAGCAGTTACATTAACTAATGCCTTATACTTAGATTTAGTACTTAACCTTGATACTGTAGCTTGTTTCTTTGCATGCCATAATATAAGATTATTTCTTAGAAATACTACAAAGCCACCTATTAATTTTCTGCCAGCCCAATCAACATCTAAATATGCACTTACCAAGAAGGAAAATGACTTATTTATCTTTAGACCAAGCTTTGCATATGACTTGAGATATCTTAATATTCTTTTAACAGCCGCCCAATGTACTATTGTTGATGCATGAAGAAATTGACAAACCTTATTTACTAAGAAAGTAATGTCAGGTCTTGTCAATGTAAGATACTGCAAGGCTTCTATAATACTCCTGTATCTTGATACATCTATAGGACCATGTGGATCTCCTTCATAAACTAAGATTTTATCACTAGTGGATAGAGGTGTGCTTACCAGCTTGCAATCCGCCATATTTGCTCTTTTCAACAGATCATTTACATATTTTTCTTGTGTCAAAATAATTTCATGCTTAGTCTTGGCAACTTTGATACCGAGAAAATAGTGTAAGTCACCTAAATCTTTTAATGAAAAATCATTGTCGAGATCCTAAAGTAATGCAGCCACTGCCTCTTGTTTAGAACTAACCATAATTATGTCATCAACATAAATTAACATAAACATAACGATGTCACCCTTACTGTAATAGATTAAGGAAGTATCGACTTTGGATCCTTTAAAACCAAGGGCATAAAGTTTTTTACTTAACCTTGAGAACCATGCTCTAGGCGCCTGCTTCAATTCATATAGCGCCTTATCTAACTTGTAGACATAGTTTCTTCTAGAATTGTCCTCGTACCCAGGAGGGTGCTTCATATAGACATCTTCTTTAAGAAGCCCATGCAAGAAAGCATTGTGAACATCTAATTGTCTAATAGTCCAACCCCTGAACACAGCAATAGAGAGAACAACTCGAATAGTGGTAGCTTTAACAACAGGACTGAAAGTATCTTCATAATCAATACCATACCATTGCTTAAGACCTTTTGCAACCAACCGAGCATTGTATCTATCTAAGTTGCCATCTTGTTTACGTTTAATTTTATATACCCACTTCTAAGGAGGAACCAAATGCCATCTTTTATTTTTCATTAATGCATCCATGTTTTATTTTTCATTAATGCATCATATTCAACATCCATTGCCTGTTTCCAATTATTATCTTCTAATGCTTCTGATAAGTTTTGTGGCTCACCGGTTGATGTTAAGAAAGAATATTTAACCGTACCATCAATGTAGCGCTTCTCCTTGCGAATACCACTTTGTAAACGGGTCTTTGGCCTTTGATGTAGCTCGTCCCTAGCCGAAGGTGCCGTAGAAGATGCTAGCATGGGATCCAGAGTGGATACGGCCGCCGGGGGCTCCGGATTCAACACCCTGATCGTGTCGGGTGCACCGGATGCAGAATTGCCCACACGCGTTGGAGAGACGGTCGTTGCTTAGGTGATGTGTCATGGGATGATACGTCGGGCTCGGACTCCTGGGCAGATACACATGTGGAAGTTGTTGGAGGTGCAGGTGAATCGCCTTTGGGGTTAGCTCCGACAGAAGGAGCTCTGGGTACCCCCGTATGCGATGACGACAATTCCTGCATGACTTCATGTGCTAGAAAATCATTGTTAGTAGGATTAATGGGAGAATCAACCACATGATCACTTATGGTACAAACTGTACTAGTCGGATTTAACAAATAGGTAGGTAAAAGATTAATTTCATATTGAAACCTATGACTAGAATTAGGACCGTGAAATTGAAAGGGAAATAGAGATTCATCAAAAGTTACATCTCGAGAAATGTAAACCCTTCTAGAATCAGGATCCAGGCACTTAAACCCTTTATGAAACGAATTGTATCCTAAGAAAGTGCATTGCTTGGAGCGGAATTGAAGTTTATAGGTATTGTAGGGTCGTAGATTAGGCCAACAAGTATATCCAAAGACACGAAGAGAGAAATAATCTGGCTGTTGGTTAAACAACCGAAAGAGGGGCGTGTCATATGATACTAACTGACTAGGTGTTCTATTTATAAAATGTGTGGCGGAAAGAAAGGCATTAGGCCAAAATTTTAGTGGCATGTTGGCGTGAGCAAGAAGAGCTAGAGCAACTTTGACGATATGGCTTGGCGATGCTTGCGTTTGGCTGTCCCATTCTGCTGATGCGTATGTGGGTAGGAAATATGGTGTGTGATGCTAACTTGGGTGAAAAAGGGATGCGGTTTTTGATATTCACCCCCAGTCGGTCTGCATTGTTATAATCTTACGATTAAATAAGCACTCAACAAGAGATTAAAATTCTCAAAATTTGGTAAATACCTCAGATTTGAATTTAAGGAGGTAAATACAGGTGAACTTACTATAATTATCAATGAAACTCACATAGTATTTGTGTCCACCAACTGATTTGGGCATTGGACCCCACACATCAGAATAAATAATTTCTAAAGGTTGCTGGAAAACAAAGCTGGAATGAGGAAAAGTAACTGACGGCTGTTGACTTTTTGACATTTCATCACGCACCGAATGTTTATTTAAATATGCTAAAACAGGAAGATTAAATTGGCTGATAACTTTTTACACAATCGGAGCCATCGGATGACCTAAATGAGAATGCCATCTATTAAAAGAAATTTTTGCAGCTCTATAGGCTTGCTTTATTGTGTGCCTAGCAGGAAGAGGATAGAGGCCACGATCACAGTGTCCCCTAAGCAGAGTTTATTTTGTTGCCTGATCCTTAATCATGAAAAAATCAGGATAAAATTCTATAAAGGTAGAATTATCAGATGTGGGATGATGAACTGAAACAAGATTTTTGTTGGCCTTTGGAACATATAGAACATTACTGAGATGAAGATCATGACTAGGGGTTGTAACAGTAGAATGACCAATGTGACTGATTTCCATACCTGCCCTACTTGCCATGTGGATCTAATCGTGGCCCTTGTACCTGTCATGGATCGACAGTTTCCCCAAGTTGCTGGTGATATTATCCGTAGCGTCCAAATCCATGTACCAGTTGGTGTCTACTCCGTAGGACGTAGATGTTGCACCTGCATATTTTTCTTCTGGTACGAAGTCTTCGTTAAATCTGTACCAACATATATCAGCAGTATGTCCTTTTATCTTGTAAACTTAACACCTAGGTCTGTTGTCAGGCCAATGCTGCTGATTATTTTGTGGGCCTTGATTCTGCTGGTGCTGCCCATTGCTTTGGCCACGCCCGCGAGATGGAGCACCCCCACGTGAGTGCCCTCTGCCTCGCGTGCCTTGCAATGCACCACGCCCCTGGTTGGCGGAATTAACCGAGGAGCGGCTATCAGGCTAGAGAAGATCCATACGCTGCTCAAATGAGAGCAGCTGGGAGTACATCTCTTACACACTAATTGGCTTTGTCCTAGTGACTAGGGCTGAGACGATGGGATTGTAGTATGTAGGAGACTAGCTCGTCATCGTCGATGGCCTTGCCAGCAGACGTGATCTCATCGGCGAGAGACCACATCTTGGCGACGTATTCCACCATGGAGAGATTGCCTTTCTTCGTTGTGGCGAGCACGATCCTAGGGTTGACGGTGCGCGCTCGTGACATCGAGGTGAACATGGCCTCAACAACTCTCCATACTTCAGCAGCAGTCTTGTAAGCAGTTAACTGAGACAAAATATTTGGAGTTATGGAAGAGAGCAGGAATCCTAGGACCTGTTGATCCGTAGCACCCCACTCAACGCAGAGCGAGTTCTGCACCTCCACTTCTTTGCCATCTGCTGTCATCTTCATGGTAGACGTGGGGGTCTTTGTGGCGCCTGTGAGAAATCTCTCCAGGCGTGCGCCCCTCATGATGACAAGCACTTGCATCTTCCACAGTGCATGGTTGTTCTTGGTTAGCTTCTCGGAGACAGCTTGGCCGACCAAGGGATTGATGGCGGTGGCGTAAGAGGTTGACATGGTGGAAGATAGATCTAATCTATTATTGTTTGATGGCTCTAATACCATCAAAGATAATCAAAGGGCTTGAAGCGTGCACTTGACCTCGTGCCGCCTCTATGTTATATATAGCCAGGAAGAGCCCCTGGTGTAGGTTACAAGAATAGAAGAGGTGGTATATAGAAGGTTTTTAACTTTCCTAATTATAGAAGATTTACATATTAGAAGAGACGCCATATGGAAGAGATGCCATATGGAAGGTTCTTAACTTTTAACTTTTTCCTAATAAGGAAGGCACATTTTTTAGACCTAGTGGCATCACACGTCATTGGTAGTGTCTCTGTGGATAGGTAAATGTAATTTACTCTATAGATTCTTCTTCCATTTTTACTTACCATAATCCTAATTTTAAGAAATTTTTACTAGTATTTTATTAATTCATTCTTACTTGTTTGTAATATCATGAGCATGAATCATTTAATCTTTTGTAATTAATGACCACTATGGATTTTCCCTGACATTTTTAGCTTGATTTTTTTTACTATAAATGCTACTCATATATGAGGACTACTGCTTTCCCTTTTTCTCCTAATCTTAGTAATTTTTCTATATGCATTTTACATTCTTTGTCACTTCTATTAGATATGTTTTAATTATATAGTTTGGGTTTATTATTTTAATTTTATAGGTAATTGAGTTTTACACCATATATTTCATTGGGATTTCTCCTATTATTTAAATGCCTCTAATCTTTGAACAATCTTCACAATGTCATTTGTAGAGTTAATATATAAATAATTATAGTAACACACACTCTATATTAGAATTTAACATATTCTATACTTCTTTCATCAGGGTCAAGTTTGGATGCATCAAGTTTGTCGAAGTTGGAGGTTCCACTGTGCTTCCATACTTCTAAAATATATAAAATATATGAAACATTGTATATAATTCCTTGCTTATATATTATGTGACTTGTACCGATTGTTGTAGGAACCTTAGGCAAATTATCATATCATTATTTATCTTTGATAAGTTTCTTATTATAATGTTATTTATTATATATTTTATCATGTTGATATATACTTCAATGTTATAGTCTAAAATTCTCTTTATTCTAAACATATATGCAAAAAAATTGCCTTATTATTATTGATTGTATGGACTATTTTAGGACATATTATCAAGAACTTATCATGAATAATATTCTTTGTACACCTAGTATCTACTTAGTGTTAGTATTTTATATGACTCCTTTGGTGATAGCTTCACCTTCACTGGTATTCTTATTTCTAAAATTTCTTTGAAATTCAATTTTACTATATATCTCAATATCCTTTTTGAGTTAATATCTTTATACCAATTTAATACAAATGATTGAAGTTCTATGCACTTTATATTGGAATTTAACAGATAATACTCATCTATATTTTCACTAAGCTGATATTCTGTAGTTCTTTCATTAGGATCAAGTTTGGATGCATCAAGGTTATGGAGGCTAGAGGTTGTACTACGATTTTGTACTTCTAAAATATATGAAACTCATGACAAGTGGACTTTAGATAAGTCAGCACCATGGAGGTCGACACCATAGCGCATCTATTTGCTCTCGTGGACAAGTACACCAAGAAGGCGGAGGCTCGGGCGTGGAACCAACCATGCCTCGAGTAGGCTCTAGATGGCGAGGGCACCTCCTATTCTACTGAGAGGTAGGAGAGAAGGAAGAGGAAGAAGAAGCGTGCCACTGAATGTGTCATCCTTACTATTGATGAAAGATCCCATAGGTCATCGCATGTCAAAGGCGATGGTGGCAAGAGAAAGAAAGTGGTCTCGTCCTCTTGGGGCAAGTCAAAGTTGAGCAAGTGATGCTCAGTGCAAGAGACTACCCTGCATGACCTTACGAAGTGCTAGGCAGTCCCAAGCCTCATTGAATACACAAAGAAGTACCAGCAATAGTGCCAACATGGCAAAACTGCTAGCAACCAGGACCAAGACCTTGGGTTCCATGAACCTTAGCACGTGGTTGCCACCCTTGATGGTGGCATTTGTGCTCATGCCTCACACTATAGCTTGAATATTATGATGCGTGAGCTGCTAGTGGCTAGCCTAGGCTCGAAAGCGGCCTATTGGCTCAAGCGGTTGAATGCCCTGATCACCTTTAATCAATCTGACCACTCGGTAAGCATCGCAAAGGGAGGCCAACTCTTGCTAGTTATCTCTCCCACTATTTGTAGCATTAAGGTGGGCCATGTCCTCATTGATGAGGGCACCACCCTTAACATCATCTTTCGAGAGGTTTACGGTAAGTCGAAGGCCCCCGGGATGCGGCTCGAGCCCTCATTGCCAATTCTTGGTGTCACTATGGGGTACACCTAGCCCCTTAGCTAGATTGCACTATCAGTCATATTTAGCACTCGTGACAACTTCCTCATAGAGCTTATCGATTTTGATGTCAACCTGCTGTACAATGTCGCACTTGGGCGCCCCGTTCTCATTAAATTTATGGTGGCCACGCACTATTTATACATGACCATGGAAATGCCATGGCTAGCCAGCACGAACACTGTCATTAGCGACCTCAAGACCTCCATTGTTTGTGCCAAATAGTGCATCGTGGATCATGCTGCCTCGGGGCCAGATCACGGCAATTGCCTAGAGGCCTCGAGCTCCTGCACGCCCAAGCAGCGAATCGTCACTAGTGAATTTGTGCCCATGAAGGAGGTTGCCCTCATTGATAATGCGTCCAAGACCATCAGCATTAACAGTGGCCTAGACAACAAATAGGAAAGCGTGCTTATCTCCTGCCTTTAGGCTAATGCCGATGTGTTTGCTTAACAATGGTCGAACATACCTAGGGTCCCTAAGTAGGTGATCTAGCACCGCTTAACTATGTGCCTAGACAGGCGGTTCGTGAGACAGAAGGTGCATATGCAAGCCTTATAGTGCCAAGCCTTCATTCGCAAGGAGATGGACAAGCTATGAGCGGCTAGCTTCATCCACAAATTAATCCACCAAGAGTGGCTCGCGAACTCCATCGTTATCACCAAGTCTAACATCAAGCTACGGATATGCATCAACTACACCGACCTCAATAAGACATGCCCAAAAGATCTTTTTCCTTTGTCACACATAGATCATATAGTCAACTCCATTGTGGTGTGCAACCTTTTGTGTTTTCTAGATGCATACTCAATATATTATCATATACGTATGACTAAGCTTGATGAGGAAAAAACTTCTTTTATTATCCCTATTATGACTTATTGCACTGTATGCATGCCTTTTATTTTCAAAAGCGATGGGCCTACATACCAGTACATGATGTGTGCCACTCTCAAATCACAGTTAGGTCACAACGTGAAGGTCTAGATCGATGACCTAGTCATAAAAACATGTGATCAGGTCGCACCGCTTGAGGACTTGGTGGTGACATTTGACAGTCTTCACACCGCTCGCATGAAGCTGATCCCTGAGAAATACGTCTTCAAGGTGCCAGCTGGTGAGCTGCTTGGGTTCCTTTTCTCCAACTGAGGCTTCGAGGGCAAACATCGAGGAGATAGGGGCCATTGAACAGATACACCATTTTGGTTGTCTCAAGGATGTGTAGCACCTCATGGATTGCATGACGACCTTAGGGCCATTCATCTCCAAGCTAGGGGAGCAAGCCCTTCCCTTTTTCAAGCTACTCAAGAAGATGTGGACATTTGCCTAGGCGCCTGAAGCCAAACAGGATTTGCAAGGCACCAAGCACTTCCTAACCTCGCAACCCATTCTTATGGTGCTAGGCAAGCCAAGCCGTTGCTACAGTACATTGTTGCCACTTCAAAAGTCATGAATATAGTGTTGGTAGTGGAGCGTGATTTTTGCGAGCTTGCGCCATGCCTCCAACCTAGTCTCGTAGCACTTGGGCTCAAAGGAGATGTGCCCGAGTATCTAGATGTCCCCATGCATGAGGCCCTACCACTCGAGCGTGAGGCCAGGCCCAAGCTCGAAAGAGATGCACTTGAGATACCAGGTGCCTATTAGTGCTAAAATTTTGTCAGCCTACAAACAGGATTGGCTGATGCAGGAGCCAATCGGCTCATGGAAGGGAGCCGATAGGCTCATGGTAGGAAGCCGATCAATACAGTAAGAAAGCCAATCGAACGGTTTGAGGATGGATTCGACCTAGTCAAGGACAAAAGGTTATCCAGATTTGACCGAGTCTGAGTATGAGCCATGGAAACCACGACAGGGTACTTTATCTCTATATAATATATCTTGCAAGATAGATAAGTTTAATTAGTTTTGTTAACTTCTTAGAGATAGTTTTCTTTTATGTTTAGAAAATAATATCTGAAGGTTGTTTGTAACCGCGTCGAACTCTTGTAACTCTATGGTATAAATATAGACCCCTAGAATATTGTAAAAAATTAATAAGATCAGACATCAATACATTCTTCGGCGCATCCCATCCCTATCTTGTCTAGGTTTATTCTGATGGGTTATGGCTCTCGATACGAGGCTGTATCGGTTAAGTCCAACCTTCAGCAAAGGGGATGTTCCACCACTATCCTGGTACATTCATTCCATCTAAGGTTGTATCGATTAGGTCCGAGCTCTTAGTCCGATCGGACGTACTGCATCATGTTCATGTGAGGTCTATCAGCTCATTGGCCTCTTTCCGTTGTCATCGGGCTTGTGCCGCATCAGTTAGGTCTGACCTATGAGACCGGTGGTGATAGATTGAGCCATTAGGCTGGTAGGTTCTCACGCGAAGTTTCATCGGAGTGAGTAACCGTTGAGTTATCCTTATCTCGCGCCTCATGCCTAACGCATTAGCTATTCTACTGATACACCTATATATATCTTATCCTCGATGATTAATCCACTTGCAATCGATCTGGTCCCGTCATATCTAGCTTGATACTATCTCTATTAGGTTCGATCAATTAGCTCTATGTTTGATAGGGCTGACGTCGGGATCTAGTAGGCTTCATTTCCCATTGGCTCAAATAGCCAATGAGGCTAGTCATGCGCCTATATCGGACCCTCGGCAGATAAGCAACTGATGGTCTTGCCCCATAATTTCTGTCGTTACGTATGATCTAGCCTTCGCCGTCTCTGTGCCGTTAGCCTCAGCCACATACTGTCTCGGTTTGATCCAATCTATTAAGCCTGGCTCTAATGGTGCCGTCAGCGTGGTCATTGGTTCTTATGCCTTCAGAGGAATTCAGGTCTCACTCTCTGCTTTTATTGTGTACTTTATTTAGAGCGTCATCAGCAATGTGTCCTTTATTCCATGCCCTATTACCTACGCCTTCGTCGGGTTTTTAGCCGATGCACTAGTGCTACCTTCCTATCAGCAACATACCGATGGGTGAGTCATATTAGACCATCGCCCAATTGGCTTGTGGATCTCATCCTCTTTATCTCCTTATCAATTGCACGATCCAATTGACTGGTATGTCCTTGAACCTCGAAGATAAGGACCTGCACTGGAGCTAAGTAGAACTCTCAGGCCTCCGTGTGAATAAGGCGTTGCCTACTCCGATCGGACCTATGTTGGCTCGCTCCCATCTCCGCAAGGTCCGATCGGTCCCCGCGTACTTTGGCACCTGGCATGCTCTTTGGCACACCCTGTGGGACACTCAACTTCAGCACGATGGCGGGTAAAGAGATCAACACGGACAACATAATTCCAGTGACAATGAAAGATTTTACTGAGGAACAGAGGCAACAAAGCTAAAGGACCTTAGCGTGCTCCCGAACCAATCAATGAAGCCGAAGCACAATCGGGAGCACTCGTCATCGAACAAAGCCAAAGTACCTGCATTGGAGCAAAGCAAATCTCCTAGGCCTTGGCATGTTCATGAGTTTCGGTGTGAAAAAAGTCATGTCAATATCTTCCATAATAAGTAGTGTAATAATACTTGGGAAGTACGTCACGCTGTTGCTTCCCGAATCGGTTCTGTGTTGGTGGATACATATTCGCCGATAAATCCCTCCTGATTCCATAAGTGTCCTTAGGTAGCTCTATTTCTATCAGCAAATATATAGGATCTTGATCAGGCTCTTGAGCCAATAATTTATCCATCGTCTTGATCAGATTCTAATGCACCAATGGTCTCGATGGGATGATGTGTGCTTGATGAACTTCTTCATTGATCATGTTTTGCAATGGCTTCGGAGGACTCACAGGTGGTGATTAGCTTGATTCTTTCATCAAAACAAGTGTTGGAAACTATGATTTTTGAATCGGCCCTTGTCCACTCATACTAAATGATTCCAAACAAAGCTTCTGAAAGTTGTCCATGTTTTGCTCTATTTGCTGCTACTGCTCTTCATTCAAATCTTCCATTGTCACTGGAATCACTATATATTCATCGGCTTTTTCTAAAGAACACAACTTGGCATCAACCTCTTCTTTAGACATGTTGATGAAAATTATGCCTGCCAGGTCGATGAATAAAATTCTAACATCTAATCAGGCGATTGTATAGTCCTGCTGGTTGATGAGTCAAATTCTGTCACACTAGACGATGAATGATCTTCAAGTTCCACCAGCCGATGAAGGAAATTTGGGTCCCACCAAGCGTGCTAAAAATATGTTCGTGCCGAAACTCACAAACACACCGGGACCTAGGAGATCTGCTTTGCTCCAGTGGAGGTCCTTTGGCTTCATTAGATGGCGTTTACTCCTGATTATCCTTTGGCTTTGTTGAGTAGATCAGGAGTGCCCCGAGGTCCTTCAGCTTTGTTGTCCATTCGTTGGGATGATGTGGATGCGGGCATGCTAGTCAATTTGACCTTACAATTAACAAATAGATAAAGGAAATGGGTCAGTTGGACGATGAGCCGATACGAACTCTTCCTATTTGCTAGCTGTCGATAGGGTTGAGATAGTCATCGGCTATGTCTGACGTATTCATGTTATTGACTGGTTGTCGATAGGGACTGGAACACTTTTTCATTACTAGAAAGCTGATAAAGGCATAAGCAGATGGCGATGAAGGGAATGAAGGAATAATATAAAAGATCCATCGGTAGCAAAGCTGACGGTGCTCCGATATAATGTGCAATGAATCAGAAGGAGTGAGACCCGATCCTCCGAAAGTATGATACCTAGTGACCATCTTGACGGTACCGTTAGAATTAGCTTCAATTAATCAAAATGAACTAAGACAGTATGATGCTAAGGCTAACGACAATGAGGCAGTGGACGCTAGATTGGACGTGCAGACAAAATGAAAGGGTGAACCCATCGGCTAGCTGAGCCGATGAGAGAAGATCTCTGAAGACATGTGTGTATTGACTGAGAGGTTGATACACTGGGCGTGAGATTCAAGAAAAGTCACAGAAGATGTATGTGTATCGGCTAAGGAGCCGATACACTAGGTGTGATACTTGTTGTGTGGATAAATCATCGGCTAGCTAATTCGATGAAATGCCGAGTAAAGACCCATTGGCTTATGGCTCAATCTACTATCAGCAGTCTAGTAGGTTAAACCTAACCGATGCAGCGTGATACTAATGACAGTAAAAGGAGCTAGATAAGCCGATAGATCCCACACAAATGTGATATGGTATATTCGATCGAACTAAGAGGCCAAACCTAACCGATGCAGTCTTAGACAGAGCGAATATACCAGGATAATGGTTGGACTTACCCTTCTGTTGGAGTTCAGATCAAACCGATGTAGCCTGACGTCGAGAGCTATAACCCGCTGGTAAAAAACCTAGGCAAGCTAATGTGGTGATGCGCTAAAGATGTATTGATATGAGAGATGAATTATAAGCTTCCAGGGGTCTATATTTATACCCTGGGATTACAATAGTCTGACGCAGTTACAACAACCATTGGACATTATTTCCTAAAAACATAAAAGAAAAATATGTCTAAGAAAGTTAAAAAACTAACTAAAACTGGCTATCTTTACAAGATATTTTCCATATAGATAAAGTACCCTACCGTGGCTTCCACGTCTTCTCCTTAGATTTCATCCCATCTTGATAATATTCTATTTTTAACTGAACCAAATCATTCATCGATCCATCCGATCAGCTCTTTCCTTATATCAATCAAACTATTTCCATTAGGCCGATCAGTTCTCCAATCTATCTATGGGGTTTATCAAATTTTAGTGCAAATACCAACATCATCGGCCATATCACTGTTTGTGAAGCTGATGATTTCCTCTTCTCTACCCCCTCTTTAATACACCTATCTATACTCAATTGTACCTTTAAGATATTGGAGAATTTGCTTCACTGTATTGTGTTGCATCACCATGGGCTTCTCCATGAATCTACTCACCACGCTGACTGTGTAGTAGAGATTTGGCATGGTGTGAAGAAGATAGCATAGACATCCAATGACGTGCCAGCACTCGGTGGCATCAACTGGGTGCCATTTTGGATCCTTATGCAGCTGGGCCCTTATTTCCATGAGAATCTTGGTGGAATTACAATCAAACTTGCCAAATAGAGTTAGTACCTTGTTGGCACATGTAGTTTGCTTGATCAAGATGCCACTATCTCCTTGTGCCAACTCAATGTCGAGGTAGTATGTGAGGAAGCCAAGGTTTCTCATCTTGAGCTCGCCTATCATCTATTGCTTGAAGTCTACAATCGCCATTGGTTCCTGCTAGGTTACAATCAGATCATCCACGTAGACATCGGCAATGACGCCGGTGTTGGCCTTGCCCTGTGTGTAAGCTGCTTGCTCCTGTGCATAGCTTCCGAAGCCAAGCTGCTTTAGGCTCCTATCAAGCTACATGTTCCATGCACAAGGCGCCTGTTGAAGCCCATAGAGTGCTTTGCTCAACTTGAGAACCAAGTGCTCTTGATCTTTCACTATAAATCCCTCTGCCTAGACCACATAAACATTCCCCTTGAGCTTGCCATTCAAGAAGGTTGACTTGACATCGAGATGATGAACTTGCCATCCTTGAGTGGCTGTGACAACAAGAATGACACATACTATGTCGAGGCAAGCAATAGGTGCAAAATCTTCTTCAAAGTTAATGCCTTGTCGCTACACATACCCTTTTGCAACCAATCTGGCTTTGTGCTTGATGACCACACCATCCAAGTTCCTCTTGAGTTTCTACACCCAATTGAGCCTGATTGCCTTATGTCTGGCTGGCAACGTGGTGAGCGACCATGTCGTGTTCTTCTCGATGACCTCAATTTCCTTGGCCATGGCTTCCTCCCATTTGGGCTAATCAGCAGCCTTGCAAAAGGTACATAGTTCCTCCGTCTCTATGAGCATTGCCTACTCATCGGCTTCATTATACACTAGCTCCACAAGTGGAGCATCTTTTGGGATGTTGGCCATGTTCCTGTACCAAACATGTCCATCATCACTGCCATTATGCCCACCAAACCATGGTGTGGCTAGATTCCTACCCTAGTCAGCATCTCCTACCGTGGTTGGCATATTCTACCAAGTAGATGGCACATCTTGTTGAGTGATCAGCATAGCCTATCGAGTGGTTATGGATGGCATTCTACCGACTACTAGAATGGTTGAAGTAGTCGACTCGAGTACTACCATAGTCATTGGCATGCCTGCCAAACTACCCATGACCGGAGTCATGATGACTCCCGTCTACTTGGGATTGGCCTCCTCTCCAACCATGAAGTTAGGACACAACCATGTCTTACATCTTTCAACCACTTCAACTCTGCACTCTTCAAATATAACATCATGACATACGTAGATTTTTTTGCGATGTGGGTCTAGCAGACAGTGAGCTTAGCAACCTTCCTTGATGCCCAAGTAAACTAGAGCTTGGCTACGGTCATCAAGCTTCTTGAGGTGTAGCATGGTCACCTTGACGTATGCCATACATCTAAACACACAGACATGTGTCAAGTGTAGTGTCCTTCCTGACCATGCCTCGAAAGGAGTGCGATCACCCATCGCTTTAGTTGGGAGCTAGTTGAGGACATAAATGGCATGATGCATTGCCTTCCCCCCAAATCTGCCAGGCACACTGATGCTCTTGAGTAGTGAGCATGCCATAGCCATCATCGTCCTGTTGTGCCTTTCCACCACACCATTTTGATGTGATCAATTCTTGCCTCTTGCACACCTTTGTGAGTTTGGCTAATAGGAACTCACTGCCATGGTTGGATCAAAGAACCCTGACACAACATCTACTCGTGTTCTCGGCCAACATATTGGTCTTCATGAATGCTGAGCATGTTTGATCCCTTGTCTTGATCACATGCAGCCACATCCACTAGGAATAATCATCAACAACTAACATAAAGCAACAATTACCAACTGGAGTTGATGGTGTGATCGGTCTGCACAAGTTAATGTGTTGGAGTTCGAGTGACTCCTCCGTTCAGTATCTAGCTATCGCTAGGAATGACAACCTTGTTTGCTTCGCCACTAAACATGTATGACACAACTAGTCAGGATGTGTAATCTACGGCAGACCTACCGCCATTCCCTTGTTATTGAGCATCTTCAAAGCTTGTAAATTGACATGGTCGGGGTGAGAATGCCACAACCATGTTGGATCATTAAGTCTTGTGAATAGACAAACTGGCCTCTCCAACTGCAACTTGATATGATAGAGACAATTTTGTGTTCACCTCACCTTCATGATCAAGCGTAGAGGAACTTTGATGGACACCTCAAGTACATCCCCATCCATGAGTATTTGGTGACTAGTCTCAGTGAGTTGACTAAGGCTTGCCATATTGATATGAAGTCTGGGGATGTAACACACCTCCTAGAGTTGCTAGTGATTAGCATTCTTGCACGTGAAAAAAAATTGAGCCCTTACCCTTGATCTGTACCATCGAGCCATCGCCAAACCTCATCCTACCAGTAACTCCTTTATCCAGCTCATGGAATTTCTCTTTGCCACAAGCGTCGTTGTCAAGGTACTAGACATCAGTTGGTGTCTCAATGTACTCGGCTACATGCAGTTATGGCCACACCTTCTCTTCATTCAGCATGATGACATCTTGCCACTCTTGACCGACTAGTAGTGTCTCTTCTGAGAGTGCCAGTAGTAGTCCTAGCTCAATGTCGTTGGCATGTGTGAGATGAGCCTCCAACTTCTTTGTAGCTCGACACTCTGTCAAGTAGTGCCCCATCTCGTCGTAGTTATAGCAATGAATAATACTCTTGTCATGGCCCCTACCGCCTAAGATACTTGCCCTTCTTTGTGTGGTCTGCCTTGAGCACCTTTGCCATATCTTCTACTGTGACCACGACCCACTTGGCTACAGTTCCCTTTATCTATGGGGGCCTTGTTCTTCTTGCTTGACGACTAGTCATTGTCCTTCTTGTATCGTGCCTCCCACTTGGCCTGAGTGAGGAGCACTTGCCCATCGGCATTCCCATTGATGCTGGTGCTCTTCTTGTGTGTTCGCTCCTCATACATCTTGAGGTGTCCTACAGCCTCCTCAAATGCCAAGTGGTTGAGGTTGTAAAACTGTGTGATGTCGCTATCACACTGATAAACCATTCTAGCACTATGTCGAACAACTTCTTCACGAGTGTTACATCACTCAGCGTCGATCGATGTACTGGTTGAGGGACTCACTGTCATTCATGCGTATGACATCGAACTCATTCTTCAATGTCTGCAACCATGCGTCCTTCACTTGGTCCACACTGACAAACCTCGTCTTAGGGCAATCCCATATATGCTTCACCACTGTCTTCTTGGCCACTTGGAGGAGGTGCGACCTCACCTCCATGTCAAGCTGACCATCAACTTTTGCTTTGCCCATCAGCTTGATGACCTCCTAAATGTATTGATCCTTCATGATGGCCCAAACACAAATCACCCCAATTAGTGTAATTCGTGTTCATCAGCTGTGGGTATTGGAATGTTCCACTACTCTACCATGCCCATGATGTTTGTCCTATGGAAACGATCGATATTGGATTTATTCGTAGGATCTTGGGCATGCACCAAGTGCTCTGATATGACTTGTTGGTGAGGCACACAATCCTACACCCAATTCTTGACTAAATATGGAGTATTTCGACAAGGAGAAACAAATCAAAATAGAGGAATTAAAGAAGAGTACATAAGAGCACAAAAAACTTGAGGCAATTCTGTGGGGTTATTTTTCTTGGAATCAAACACTGTGAGTTACTATTACAATTCTTAGTGTTAACGCCGGAATTTGATTCAGCCTGTAGATAGGATCGGCCGATGGAAATACTGATCGGCTTGTGGGACAAAGCCGATCGGTACTATAGAGAAGCCGATCAAATTAGTGAAAGATTGGATCGGTTTGAGGACAGAGAATTATCTAGATAGGGTCAGGTCTGAGAAGGAGTTTTACGAGAAGCCCAAGAAAAGGTTGAAAAAGGATCGGCTTGAGTAAAAGGAAGTCTAATTGCTACAGGAAGAAAGCCGATCGGGTGGAGCAAGCAAAGATTCGGTCTAAGAATATAATATTATCCAAATAAGACCGAGTTTGTGGAGGAGCCGTGGAATTCACGGTAGAGTATTATCATTAGTTAAATTGTATCCTATATGGTTAGGAAGTCTTAGTTAGTATAGTTAACTGCTTTAGAGATATTTTTTGTTATTTTTGTTAAGAGATAACGTCCGATGGTGGTTGTAAACGCGTCGGACTCTGTAAATCCAGGGGTATAAATATAGATTCTCTGGAGACATGTAAATCAATCGATCAATCAATACTACCTCGGCGTATCGCCACCCTAGTTCATTTAGGTATTTACCGGCGGGTTCTGGCTCTCGACGCAGGGCTGCATCGGTTAAGTTCGATCTCCGACGAAGAGGTAAGTCCCGCCACTATCCCGGTATATTTTGTTCTATCCAAGGCTGCATCATTTAGGTTTGAACTCTTAGTCAGATCAGGTGTACCGCATCATGTCCGTGCAAGATCTATTCGCCTATCAAACTCTCTCCACCGTCGACAGTCTTGTGCTACATCGGTTAGGTCCGACCTACGGGTTTGCCGATTGAGGATTGAGTTTTAGGTCTATAGGTCTCTCTATGGCGTTTTATCGGAGTGAGTAGCCGATGAGTTATCCTAGACGTAGATCTCTATCGTCGTGTGGCCGATGGGTTTAGATGTAGGACCGTGTCAGGCATTAGGCCTGTAGGTAGCCGATGGCATCTTATCTTTCCTATCTCGTCGTTATGTTCGATCCGAGGCCCCGCTGTCTCGGTGTCATTAGCCTCCGGCCTTATACTGTCTCGGTTAAATCTGATCTATCAAGGCTAGCCCTAACGGCGCCATTACTACGGTCACTCGCCCGTGTGGCCTCGTGGGGGATCGGGTCCCGCTTCGTGCATCGGATGCGGGTAGTGCCATCGGCTCTTTGGCTGATAGGCCCTCTAGTGCGTTACACATGTCTATCTCTCGTACTTTCATCGGCTTTTCAGCCGATGCGCTAGCATTCTTATCTCTATCGGCATCCAGCCGATAGGGAGAGTTGGGCAGGCCTTCCGACCGACCGGCTTATATATCTTATCCCATCTTCTTGTCAATTGTAGGGTCAAATTGACTGGCACGCTCGTGAACCTCAAGGCTTAAGGACCTGCACTGGAGTTAAGCAGACCTCCCAGGCCTTTGCGTGACCAAGCCGTCGTCTTTCCCCGGTCGTGGGATTTTTGACGGTGAGTACTTAGCAACTGAGTACATGGAAGATCTAAAGATCTTGCCATCCCATGACCACTAATTCTACCTTGTAGAAGTGCACACTTCAACTCTGACCACTAATGGCTAGTCATTATTTCAGACCACACAAACGGTCAGGAATTACTCTGTGTGCATGCAATGGTTGTAACTCTCAGCACATAATTTGATTGGTTTAGGATCATCGCCATGAATAGCATTCAACACTCCGACAACCGATGCCTCATTGCCCTTTGATGAGGCACCATGTAGGTACCGTACACTAACCAACATCACTGAGACAATGAGCCCAATGATAGAGTTCGAGTACTTTGGGCTATGCCTTCTTGCAGCAGTTGAGCCTGTGAGCTTCTCTAAAGCTGAGAAGCAACAAAGCTGGTGGAGAGCAATGATTGATGAGGTGCATTCCATCGAGGATAATAAAACTTGGCAGCTTACAGATCTTCCCTAGGGACATCAAGCTATAGGACTCAAGCGGGTGCATAAAATCAAGAGGGATTCTACTGGTAAAGTTGTGAAGCATAAGGCAAGATTCGTGGTCAAGGGGTTTATTCATCAGCACGGAATTGACTTTGAGGAGGTATTTGCACTTGTTGCTCGAATCAAAACTGTTAGGTTGCTACTGGCGTTGGTGGTGCATGATGGATGGGTACAGCATATGGATGTAAGTCGGCATTCTTGAATGGTGATCTCGAAGAAAAGGTATATCTTACAACCTTAAGGGTTTGAAGTTGCTAGATAGGAAAGTAAAGCACTTAGGTTGCATAAGGCTTTGTATGGTCTTCGGTAAGCTCCAAGAGCTTAGAATGCTAAGTTGGATGCCACATTACTCAAAATGGGATTTGAAAGGAATCCTTCAGAGTATGCTGTGTATAAGAGGGTCACCAATTGAACAATCTTGATTGTGATGGTGTATGGGATGATCTGGTGATCACTGGCACATAGCTTGAAGAAATTCAGAAGTTAGCTTGAAGAAATTCAGAAGTTCAAGTCAAAGATGAAGAATGAGTTTAGTATGAGTGGTCATAGTTCCTTGCTATTGAGTCCGGTGCTCGTTTTCACACGTGTGAACCACCAGATCATAGGCTTCACAGGGCTCCCCCAGCCTTAGCATCATGGGTACACTCTTGCCTCAAAAAAACATAAATAAATTTTTTGAATAAGATTGAAAAAAAGTAAGTAGAATTAGATTCAAGATAAAAAAGTAAGTTTTAGTAAGAAACGTGAATGATCTGGGTGTACTAAGCTTTTTCCTGGGCATGTAGGTTCAGCAAACTCCATCTGGTATAAGTGTATGTCAAGTCTGCATATGCTTTGAATATCTTGAGAAAGAGTGGACAAGATGGATGTAATCTCTGTCTAACACGGATGGAGGCTCGTCTGAAATTGAGCAAAGCAAGTAACTGTACACCTGTGGATGCAACTGTGTATGGGAGCTTGATTGGGAGCCTGAGGTATATGGTGAACACAATACCTCATTTAGCTTACTCTGTTGGCTATCCGAGTTGATTCACGGGGAAGCCAACCTCTGAGCACCTGGCTGTAGTTAATCATGTATTGAGGTATGTGGTTGGGACACTTAACTGAGTTTTCTGGTATGCAAAGAAGAAGATGGCAGACTTGTTGCAAGGTTTCAGTGACAGTGACACGGGTGGTGATGTTGATGACAGGAAAAGACGACTGAAGTGTGTTTTGCACTTGGTGACAGTTTGATTTCTTGCCAATCTCAGAAACAAAAAGATTTTTCTCTCTTCATGCAAGGCCGATTATATTGCTCATACAATGGTTGCGTGTCAAGGGATTTAGCTAGCACGGTTGATCTCAGCCATGACTGGAGAAGCAAACAAAGTTGCAGTAAGGGTGGACAACAGGTCTGCATTATCGTTGTGTAAAAATCTAGTAATGCATGATAGAAGCAAGAAGATTAATACACGGTTTCACTTCATACGAGAATGTGTGGAGAGGAAGGAGATAGTTGTGGAATATGTGAAGACCGAAGAACAGATCGCAGTTATCCTAACGAAGATGCTGGGAAGACGTTTCAGGAGCTGTGCAGTAAACTTGGGATGATCGAGTTACATCGGGATTAGGGGGTGATTGATGTGTAATCCCGTGGTCTGTTCTTTATTTTTTTTCCAATTGACGTTTTTCTGTTCGATCGATGGAACTTGACATGTGACGTGTTCACGATGCAGTCTGAGTCGTAGAAGTAGCTATTCTTCAGCATTTTCTGTTGGGTCTTTTTAGTTGCCAAGGCTACAACGATTCTGTCATGGGATGGCACGATCAACGTGAATCGTGGCGGTAGTTTGGTGTTTTTCTGTTGAGTCTAACGATTCGTGGTTTGGGATATAAATAAGGTAACATCTAAAAAAACTGTTGTCAACTTTTTGAGTGAAAAACTTTTAAATATAACTATACTATACTTATAATATAATTTTACCATAACTATGCTAAAACTATATTATAATATTTATATATGTATTAAAAATTATATACATATATAGATGTTACAATTTAGTTACAACTTAATTATATTATAACTATGCTATATTTGAAATTTTTTTACTGAAAAAACATGTGACAGTTTTTTTTAGCAACGAACCGAAGAAAAAGATGCTGAAGTTCGCAGCACCAAAATCCTCTTTTTGCTCTGTTCTTGTGTTTTGCAGTTTCGTCAGATACTGTAGCTTGTTGGCCAGAATCAAAGAGTGTGCGAGCGTGAGCTATTCAGAGTTCGATCTTTAGCCAAATACAACAGCTCTTATCTGTTCGTTTGGCAATACGTTTTTCCTATTAATAAAAGACACTTTGACCTTTTTTACTATATATTAATTTGTCTCGGAATTGCTACTGCTAATCAACTTTTTTTGAGAAGTATTTTTTTACTAGATGCCTCGACCTGCAGATGAGTAAAATTGTAATCCTTAGGATAGCGATGGTTCAATAATCTGAGCACAATAGAAATAGTCCTAGCACGGTGTACAGCAGAAGCAGATGAAGAGCTGTACTTTGGTCTACTCCATGTGTCGCAAAATAAATCAAACCTTGCAACCCGAGAGAGTTTCAAAAGTGAGGAAGAAAGATTAATGTTGGCCTTATAAATAGAAAAGTAATATTTATGGGTGAGTAGGTAGAGTGTAGAAGAGATAAAACTTCTTGATGTACGGATCGGTGGTAGATAAGGTATAAATTGATTTATTTTGGAAGGTAGTTTGAACTCTAGAAGATTTATTTTAAGATGGATGGAGTATTTGTTGGCACCAAATCACGAGTATGGTGTGCAACCTGTAGTGGCACCCGGAGATACATCATCACAAGGGAGGTAGATGCCATCAAACAAACACCTAGGAGTGACCCTTTAGGTGAATGCACGCTGGTTTGTCCTAGATTCATGGGCTAGCTAGGACGTTCTCTAACACCGTAGAAGCGAGACACAACGAGCAATTAGAAAGTTGAGGGGTTAATAGATATGGGATAAAGGGAGAAAGAATGAGCGAGATGTAGAGAATAGAGGTAGCAGTAATAGATTGATTTTGATGATTGATTTGCGATTGTTTTAATTGGCCCTGGCTCTCTATATTTATAGCATGGTCTTACGTCTATAGGGCTCTCTCCATACCCTACTAGGCTCAGAGATCAACTAGGACTTCAAAAACCCTAGTCCCAAGAAATATCAAAACTAAAATTGGATTCAAGGCTATAGGATAGTCTGACCTTATATCTTAGGACGGTTTGCAGTTAGGCCGTCAGATAGTTTGACATTTTACCACCAATAGGTCTGGCCTATAGGACAATCTGTGTATCTAATGTCGGTCCACAGTTAAGCTACCAAATGTTCTGGCATTGTAACATTGGTCAGTTCAGTCTTATATAGAAGGTTTAGGCTTGTTTCTAAATTTGACTAAATTTGCTATACTTTGACCTCTAGTATCAAATTTGACTATCAACACATGTCCTCGGATTTTTTTGGCAAACTTATGAGCCAAAAAGCACTAAGCATGGGGCTATCTGAAGGTGATATCCGCTAATACTAGCCATAAACACGTATAAGGTTATATGTTCAATGGTGATGTAAGAGTACTATAAGAGGTCACTCTTATTTAGATTGTGTTTTTGCTTTACTTTGGCCTTCACTTTTGTTTCACCTCCCACTTGTGTTGATTCTTTCATGACCGATTCTTTTCTCCCAACCGGCTATGACATGAGCATAACTAATAATTTAAAATTAGTTGCAGTGGTAAGACCCATAATGAATAATAATATTACATATAAGTAGTCATTATCCACATACCATTGAAACTTTATTGTGATAATACCACAAAGAAGGTGAAGAATATTGCCAAAAATCCTTCCTCGCTTCTCTCCCACCTTGTTTGGTAGGCGAACTAGATATCATTAGCCATTTGGCCCTTCTTTTGTCATCTCTTGGGATCTTCAGCTTGTCATTTTGCCCGTGAACATTGAAGTCTTCATTGTGGTCTTCTCTTTGTTGTTAATATTCTTCTTCTCTTGTAGCTCAATGGTGTTTATGGGAAATAGTTCCTTATCTACTTACATACTATCAAACTCCAATTGTCCTTCATGAATGGCCAATTGAATTTGTCATTGGAATATGCTGCAATTATTGGTGGTATGAGAATTTAAATTATGCCACTTACAATATGCTTGTCGCCTTAACTCCTTGTACGGCGGTATGATATGGCCTTGCAACAATTCGATTTGTTTATGTTCTGACAAGTAGTTAAAGATCTTATTGCATTTGGCCTCTGACAAGTAGTTAAAGATGTTATTGCATTTGGCCACATTAAATGTGAATTTTGTTTTCTGATGCTAATTTTTAGGACCAATTGGCTTAAGGATAGAGTAAACATGGTTCAAACTTAGAGATCCAAGCCAATTTGGCTATATACATGTTAATCATCTTATAGTCTAAAGCTACAACTTCGTCAACTATGTTATCATGGGGATGATCAGATTTGGCCTTTTTTGAGATCCTAGCTTCTTTGGCTTAATTTCATTGGCTTGGTTTTCTTAAGATGGATGTTTTTTTTTAATTCTAGTGTCTACACCGAAGGCTTTTTTTTGATAACTCCAACAATCTCATTGTCAAAACTTTTGGGTTTTAGACATGTCCTATGACTGGTGTAGGGGCCAATTCTAAAAGACTTGCTAGTTGTGGTCAGACCAGTGTTGGTCTCCCTAGTCGGACTAGCTGCTATGTCCGGTCAGACCAGTCTGTATGTCCCCTACTACCGGTCTCACCAACTATACTACACCAGTCTAACCGACATACTATGCTATAGGGACGAATTTAGGTTCTACCATATTGAGAGGATTATAGATACTTTTTATTAGGCGATCATGTTGTATATGTATTGGTGGTACACTATAAGCTCATGAAACGCCATACATGTGCTTGCAATTATATGAAATAGATGCATTAACTAGCAACCGACTACTTACCCAATTCTCCAGTTCGTTCATACGAGCATCTAGGATTTTCATAAAGGTTTTACTAAAAGAAGTAAACCGATTGTTTAAACTAGCAATAACAACACGATCCACTATTTGAGCAACTTTAGATGCAAGAAGATGGGAATTGTTAGAATTGGTTGTTAACTTAGATCTATCATAGATGGGCAATCAGAATTCCTCTTGCTTGATGATGCCAAGCCTCATCTTCTAGTAACATGAAACCATCTTTCGCGTAGATTGTCAAGGTGATCTTCAAACGCCTAGTGACTAGCTTCCAAAACCTCTTCATAATCTGTAGCAATGATGTTGTCTTGATGAAGATCGGTGCGAGAGCCCATGATGGAGAAGTAGAGTTTGGGCTAAAGTAACGAAAATTGTTCCCTAGGCACCAAATCAGGCCAAGACACAAGTGAGTACGTTGTGTGCAACATGTAGCGGTGCCTAAAGATGAGCCATCACCAAGGTAATAAATAGTGAATAGCAGGTCAGTAGTGGATTGTTGTCTATGTAGTGAGTCACAGATAGCGGGCACTATAGTGGATGCAAAGTTCCAATAGCGGGATTTAATAAAAACACATAAATTTGCGCATATATATCATTTGACTTTCTAAAATATGAATGAACAATTGAGAAATAAATTAGTGATAGATCAATACACATATAACCTATGAGTATAAATAGAGATTTAGTAGCACTCGAAGAGTTGATGTTTCATTTCAATCTAAGTTAAATTAAGAAACAAACATGATGTTCCCCTCTCGTTAGATGTTATGATTCATAAGAATAAGGTTGTGAGAGAAAATAAATAATGAACTTGTCATTTGTTATGGATTAGTTGTTATATAAAATAGGGAACTGCTATAGTGGCCCACTAAGTTAAAATAGCGGCCGCTAAGTTCTAACATGCTATAGTGGCCCATTTCGTCATGACGGTAGTGGTAGGGAGCTGATATTGCTATAGAGGCCACTATGAACGATATTTATTGTCTTGGGCATCGTAAGGGGGATAGATACTGCTGAACAAATACCTATCTAGGAGGGACACCATAAGGGTGAACATATGCTGATTTGTCCTAGACTTGGTGGGCCAACTAGGACGTCATCTAATGCCATAGAGATAAGAGATGACTAGCAATTAGAAGGTTGATGGGTGAATATACATTGGATACAGGAAGAAAGGAGGAAGATGTACAGGATAAATAGGGGTAATAAATTGATTTTGATGATTGAATAGTGGTTGTTTCAATCAACCTTGGCACCCTATATATATTTATAGGAGAGGTGGTCTTACATCTATAGGATTCTCTCCACATCCTATTAAGATTTGAGATCAACTATGACTCAAAAAACTCTAACACCAAACAAGAAAATATGAAAAATATCAAAACTAAAATCAGACAAGGATATTGGTCGGTCCGACTTTATACCTAAGGTTCATAGTAAACCATCGAATGGTCCGGCGTTATAACATTGGTTGCTCTTCCCTATAGAACAGTCCGAAAAGTTGGTCTGCAGTTAAGCTGCTGGATGGTCCAGTTTTGTGTAGATGGCTTGGGCTTGTTCCCAAATTTAATCCAACTTTGCTATACTTCGAACCTAGTGTCAAATTTGGCCATCAATATTATTTTCAAGTAGAAGGGTTCATCCAGATTCCAGAATTTGTGATACAAATATCCAACTATACTTATGAGTTTCCAAACGGTTGTTATGATTTTCATAAACAAACAACAAAAATAAAACATATTACATCCAACAGCGCTGTTGCATTTGTGAAAAAAAATCAAATAAAAAACTACTTTCCTGTCTATAAATATAAACACTTTAGAACATCTACATGGTCTGTAATATACTAGTACATTGACAAATAATATTAAGATAATTTGTTTTACAATAAAACTAGTAACATCAATCTTACATCATTAATTTTTATGATCTTTCAAAAAAGTTTGACTTTAGCATTATTAAAAAAAACTTATATGCTTGTACAGAGGGAGTGCAAGGACGGATCTATTACATATCAACGCGAAGGGTCTATTACATATCAACGCCTTGACTGATTGATCCCATGCAGATGCAGGGCCTTAGAGATGGATCAATATATATGACGGGCAATAATAGTTTTGCCCTTTTTTCTAATAGGAATTTTATTACTAAATCTTGTCGAGACTCATTTTACTCCTTGACGTGTCAACATGTCTATGTGAGCAATGTTATTACTAAGTCTTCCCCCATTGACCCGCCGACAGCCACAGTCCACAGCAAAGCTGCAGCTGAAGCTGTAGCTTTTATTTTAAAGTTTAAACTTCAGAATCAATTTTGGGGGTTTCCTGTAGCTTTTATTTTTCGGTGTTTGACTTTTGAACCACTAAGACAAAAATACAAAAGTCGAGTTTCGGTCACATGATTTGAGGACTTGGCAAACACCAATGAAATCCCTTATTCCTTATCCCTATGTATTTTTTTCTGCTGCTACTTTGTTAGAGTGATATTACTTGAAAAAATAGTTTATACACCACCTTTGCTAGAGCAGTTAGTCCAGTCCATTTTACTCCAAGCAAAAATAATACCACAAGAACCATTTTAAGCTTGTCAATTCCATTTTGGAGTCCCCATTTCAGTTTGCTATTGGAATGGAATATTCTGGTACTAGGTCATACAGGTGTACCGTTACAGGGTTTAATAAAATAATATAAATATTATTTCACAACATTCAACAAAACTTCACATGTAATATTTTTTAAAAAGGCAATAATGAGAAAAAATATGACGTAGATAATTGAATTTATAGTTGAACACAATATAAGGATTAACTAAGCTAAATTTGACAGAAGGATCGCTCAAGCTTGGAACAATGGTTATGCCAATTCTAATTAACTAGTTTATTTCCCACACTTTGGTGTAGAATGTATAGATAAATACATGTTATAAAAATGATCGATAGATACACGTTAAAATATTATAAAAGTGATGTGAAAATAATGATTTGATATGCTTGTATGTTAAACGTTAGAATATAATATATAATAGATAATGTGTAATACTTCCATGAGTTTTAAAATATTATAAAATAATAATTGTTAGTAAATAGTGGTATTGTATATTTGTATATTGAGCTTTAGTACTCATTTGAACTGAAAGATTGCATAAGAACTTTAAATGATTCTATTCCTAACTAACCTGCTGATTCATATGAAAGGATAAGAAGTTTTTTTTATAGGATTACATTCTTATAGATAAATTTTATAGAAAAATAAACAAGATGTAAAATATCATAAAACTATCATTTGCTTTAGTTGTTTTCTATGATGGTACTGAATGGATTCGCTTTATTTTTTCTATATTTTCTATTTCTGTAGGATTAAAGAAACATATCATTTCAGTTCTTGCATCTTTTCTATCCTTGTTTTTTTTTCTATAATGTGTTTCGGAAGGGCCTTAGATGTTAGTTATATGTAAGTTAAATTTAACCGGAACAATCAGGATTAGAATGAAATGGTACGCTACTCGATGCATACTTTTTTAGGTGGTGGAATGGTAATAAGGTACATCCAGCTATTCTGGCCGAAACCAGAACAGAATGGACAATGTCCGACATCAGAATAGAACTAATTGTCGATACCTGAACATTACCGATAAGCTTGATTTCCATTCCGCGCGAGTGCGGCAGAGACCAGTGCAGAACCTATAATAAGTTTTATCTGCAACCAGTAGCTGCATGAATGCTTCCTTTCAGGATTCACGATTTTGTAAATTGATATACATGAAGTATGCATAATTTGAAATTGTAACAGAGGTTTCTGTGCGTTCACATGAATCATTTTTCTAACAACTTATCATGAATTTGAGACCTACAGACAATACGAATCTGCAGCTTTGGTTGAGCAACCACAATTAACAACTTTGTGCCTTAGAGAGCAGCTCTTGCTACAGACGATGAAGTAGCCGTAGAGCTGCGACCTGCTTGTCCCAGATACAGTCCATTGGTCTTGTCTTCCTGTGCTCCAATCTTCTGTAGGTAGTGCGCCGCATCCAACGCAGCCATGCAACCTGCATCAGACATGTGTGTATTGTAAAGTTTTGTTCACAGAAAATGCATGTATGAGATATATCACTGGGACAAGCTAATTTCCCAGATATGAATTTTCAAGCTTTGATCACAACTTCGGGATAGGCTAACCAAATGGACAAAGTTGAAAAGTTCTTTTATTTTCTTTTCAAAAAGTGGTAACAAAAAAGTAACCATTTCATTGCAAACTATTGCTTGGTCAATAAGCAAAAGGAGAGGACATAACAGTCATTTTCGTCTTTTACTTAAGTGATCTAAGCAGGTCAGTTTTGGAGATTGAACAGAGAAATATCATTCGGCCCTCAATCTACTGAACCAATTGATGCAAACATTTTTCAAAAAGGTAATGCTTTTATCCTACACTTTTGGATTTGGATACTATTACTTACCTCTTTTTAATTAAGAACCAAAGATATGCAGCCACAGAGGTGGTTATACAAATTTCATTGTGCCTTCTGGACTCGTGTGGATTTCCCACGCATTCTTTAACTTCAATATTTTGTCTGCTCTTAAATGTAGAGTATTTCATTCGAGTACTCAAATTTGTCTTGGTTTCATTCTACTCTCTGTTTGCGATCAAAGCTTAAAATGAATAATTCACCGTGGTATTATGGTGAAGTTAAACTTGTCATCTTGTTGACTCTAAGTGTCTCAGTTATTCAATAGCTATAAAGCATGGAGACATCAAAATATATAGCAAAGGAAAATACACTTCCCAAGGTGATGCCTAACAAATTTCAGCAAAACAAATACAGAGAAACATGCTGATACCGTCCTACACATATCAACACTACTGATTACAGAGGTACCGTGTCATCACAAAACTGATAGAAAAAAGTTAAAGGTGAACCCCTAATAATTTCCTCAGTGACTCACTCATACTCGACCTAGATCTATACAAATCAAACCATGGATCACATAATCTAGATATTTTAGTATAGCAGCTTCTAACAGATCATTTCAATTTCAGACAGAATGAACACTTTCTGCAAATTCAAATTGATCATGTGTAGCTTGTATTTGGCGTTTTATAAAAACTAGGCCATACAATCAGCTGTAGACAAGTAACGGGTGCCCCTAACTGTTGCCACATAATTAGGAGAGTTAAGCCAAATGATTATAAGCCCCAAGTAATGTCGCATAGTTTCTTTTCTGCCTGTATGAGAATTTCCCTTGATACAGAATCCATATGTTCTTTAATTGTCCAATAACTTAATCTTTTTATATGACAAAACAGCAGCATTGGCAAGTTCTATCTGCATGTGTAGTGAGTTAATGATAGACTTCTTCAAAGCTGCTGCCTGTGCAATAGTTTTGTGATCCTATGTTTCTAAATTAGGGTGTTGTTGGGTTAAATGATACTGTTAGCTGAAACTCTCGGAGGAACTCAATTCTTTGAATGTTTTTTGCAAAAAACAGAGAAGGAATCTCATGACTTAAACAATGAGAAAGCAGATGTTTTCAAGATTCTGTTGAATAAGATGGCTTATCCTGTTCTCAGGTTTAAGAAACAGATTTAAGATCCAACTACTCTAATTAGGCAGGCAGTATGACGTGCTAGTAAGTACTCCGTAGTAACAACACTATGTATACAACCCAACTAAAAAAGTATTTCTTCCTCAATTCCTAAAAACCGAAAGGATATTAAAATTTTAACATTTCAGATGCAGATAGAATCAAATATGCTCTTTCAATTCTTTTTTTGTAATGTAGTGTTTGTACATGCTAATTGAAAATTTTACTTCCACGTTACATATACACAGCAATTTGGTAATCTTTGACACCACAAATTCGCAAATGAGAGTGGCAAATGTATGGATACTACATGTTCTGCTATTGCTCCAAAAATTCCCATATCAAGTATTAGCAGCAATAAATTTCCAACCACTATGTTGCCAGCTTATATTCCTCAAACAACTTCACAAACAACCCCTAGCACAATATTGTGACACCAAATTTACCACAGCTTGCAATTTAAACAAAAACCCTCATAAAGGAGGCATAATTCAGTCAAACTTTCGTCTGACTACTATACCCCTTTGAAAACAAAGGTAACGGTCCATGGCAGTTCAATCAGCCATCTCATCACCTCCACGGTCAACACTAACTTTTATGGATTGCTCCCCGAATTTCTTTAATATTATAAAGTCCTTTAAGTAATTCTCTTCTTATTTGGCTTTCTAAAAATAAAAATTTTATCTAGGGAAAATTCAGTTCATACCAAGACAAACCTCATTATGCGTATATGCCACTACTCTTTTGCGCTTCCCAGTTATATTACTGTTTCATTAGGCATTTCTTGTTATTGCCATTTTCACAACAATCCGTTAGTTCGGTCTGTCAGTGAACCAACAAAACCCAACATAGCACATTATATCTTCATCTTCTTCCCCGTAGTACTCGTACCAACGTGTGGTGCGCAAATGTGGCTGCTTGAACGGGTATTTTGCAAGTATAGTAAAGATATAGGTGTTCTTTAAGTTATGCTCTTCTTATTTTGCTTTGTAAAATCATAATTTAACATGCCTAAGTCTAAGATGTTTGGATTTCCATCTATATGTACGAGTTAATTTCACAATTGACATTTGTGAACAAAAATGGTGAAGGACATGTTTAATGCAAAAAAAGCTCATTGTTTGTTTTCAAAATGCATAGATTATTCATTTTCCCATAGCGAATGCACAGGTGTTCAGCTAGTATTCTCCTCCTAAGCCTTATGCATAGTCTGTACATTAATGATGCTGATCCTATAGCATAGCTTGTAGAAGCGGTCTCGTCCCAAAGCCTTTGTCAGAATGTCTGCTAGCTCTACAATTGTCCTAACGGACTTAAGTTTTACCTTATTCTCTTCAACGCATTCTTGTATATAGTGATATCTCACATCTATATATTTACTGCGGTCATGAAAAATTAGGTTCTTGCATAGTTGAATGGTAGATTCGCTGTCAATTTTCACTGTGATGGTGCTGCCAAATTTGGCAAGGAGTCAGGCCAGCCACACACCCTAACAAACTGTAGTAGTGGCGGCAATGTACTAGGCTTCATAGGAGGATAAGGCCACCACCTTTTACCAAGTGATGATGTTGGAGCTGAGAAAAAAGAGAATGCCTGTGGTGCTCTTCCTTGTATCAACGTCTCTGGTTAAATCACTATCACTGTAGCCAGTGAGTTGTGCATCCCTCTTTCTCTGATAGTGGCAGCCGTAGTGCAAGGTTCCAGTAATTTACCTCAGCACCCTCTTTACGGCCACCATGTGCTCTGTAGTCGAGTGCTCCATGAACCGACTGATGTATCCTACTACGAATGCTAGATTCGGAATTCATCAGGTATCGGAGGGATTCCACAATGCTCCTATATTTTGTGGCATCAACAGTAGGAGAGGAGCTAGACTTACTGAGCTTGAGTCGGGACTCCATGGGGGTTTGGCTTGGATTGCATCTAGTCAGACTAGCCTCTTCTAGGATTTTTGCAGGATAAGTACTCTAGCAAATGGTGGTCCCGCTCCCCATCTGTGTTACCTCCAGACCAAGGTAATAGCATAAGAGTCCGAGGTCACTCATCTTGAAGGTCCCCTTCATCTCCTCCTTGAAGGTGTTGATGTCGCTTGAATCCCCTCCAGTGATCACCAGGTCATCTACATAGACATCCACGATGAGTCAGTGCTCGCCCACACCCTGGAGGTAGATGGCGTGCTCCGACCTGCTGCGCCAGAATCCGAGCTTGATTAGGGACTCATCAAGCTTGGAGTACCACGCTCGTGGGGCTTGATGGAGTCCGTAGAGAGCTTTGATTAGGTGGAGCACCTTAGTCTCTTGTCCCTTCATGTTGAACTCCGGCGGCTGCTCGACGTAGATGTCTTCTAGGAGCTCCTCATTAAGGAAGGCAGACTTGACGTCCATATGGTGGACTGTCCACCCTTCACTCACCGAGAGCACTAGTAGGAGCCTCATGGGCTCCAGCCGTGCTACCAGGGTAAACACTTCATCGAAGTCGATACCCTGGCGCTGGACGTACCCTTTGGCGACGAGTCTAGCCTTGAAAGTAGTGATGAATCCAGCTTTGTCACACTTGGTCTTATAGACCCACTTGAGGCCAATCGGTCACACTCCTTGAGATGGATCGACAAGCCTCAAGTGTCGTTCGCCTCAATGGAAGTAAACTTGTCAAGCATGGCATGGCGCCAATTTTCATGCTTCAGGGCCTCCACGAACGACATTGTTTTGGCTTTGCTCGCTAATAGCAGCCGCTCCTCCAGCTCCCGTGCGGCAAGACCTAGAGGCGGGGTTGGCCCGAGCAGGCTATCGATGCTACGATACTAGAGTGGGGCGTCATCGTCGTGGTTTGCGTCTAGCAGCTGCGACACACTAGCGATGAAGGCGACATGGGCTCGCCTGGCTCCTCGTCTTGCCGTGTGTGTGCGCCTGGTGTCACGCTCTCCGTGTCATGCATCGGCGAGGTGTGGGCTGACAGTGCTCCTGGCGTTCTGCTCCCGGTGTCGGGAGCCCCCATAGTGAGAGCTAATGGCGCCGACGAGCCCAAAGGTGTGGCTAGGGATCCCGCCGATGTGGCCCCGCTCATCATGGTTGTCATGGTGATCGAACCAGACGGCGATAGATGCTCAATGGCAAAGTCTCCTGCCTCGCCACGTTGCCCTTCGGTCTAGGACCATTTCACCATCTCTTCGAAAACCACATCGCGGTTCACGTGCACGCGTCGCGATGCAGGGTTAACATGCGATATGCCTTGGACCCCAGTTCGTAGCCGATGATGATGGTGCACTGGCTCTAGTCGTCGAGTTTCTTCAGGCTCGGCGCTGTCACCTTCATGTGCGCGATGCAGCCGATGGTTTGCAGGTGCTAGATGCTAGGGGGCTCTCGGTCTAGAGCTCGTAGGGGTCTTGCCACCCACGCTCTTGGATGAGAAGCAGTTGAGGAGGTAGACGGCTGTTAATGTCAAAATTTAGTAAGTCCAGGGAAAGATTGAAAGGATGATTGGTTTAGTAAAGAAGAGTTCGATTGCTACAGGAAAGAAGTCAAATGTGGGAAGCATGGCTGGATTCGGTCCAATTATAAAAGACTATTTAAATGAGGCCAAGTTTGAGGAGGAGCCGTAGAACTCATGACAGGGTATTCTATTTATGTAAATCGTATCTTATATAGATATAAAGGTTTAGTTAGTTTAGTTAACTTCTTTAGAGATATTTTTCTTTTATCTTTGTTAGGAAATAATGTCCGATGGTTGTTGTAAATGTGTCGGACTTTGTAATGCCAGGGTATAAATATATACCCACTGGGAGCCTGTAACATATCCTTCGATCAATACAACTTTGGCGCATCGCCACCCTAGTTTAGCTAGGTTTTTACCAACGGGTTCTGGCTCATCTTTGGCGCATCGCCATCCTAGTTAAGTTCAATCTCCGACGAAGGGGTAAGTCTCGCCACTATCTTGGTATGTCTCGCTTTGTCTAAGACTGCATCGGTTAGGTTCGACCTTTTAGGCAGATTGGATGTACCATATCATGTCCGTGCAAGATTTATCGGTCTATTAAGTTCTCTCTGTCATCATCGGTCTCGTGCTGTATTGGTTAGGCTTGACCTACGAGGTTGCCGACGGTAGATTGAGCTATAGGCCTATAGGTCTCTGTACGGCATTTCATCAGAGTGTTAGTCGATGAGTTATCTATAACTTAAGCACAACGCCCAGCGTATCTGCTCCTCGGCCGATACGCACCAGTCTTTAGAGACTTTCCTTGAGCACCAATCCAAGCTCATCGACTTTCCAGCCAATGCGCCCTGTCTTTAGAAAGATGTCCTCTCATCGACTCAGCTAGTCAATGGGTTCGCTTCGCCCTTACTTCAGCATGACCGATCCGGCGTCCACCGTTCTGTTGCTGTTGGCCTCGGTCCTATACTGTCTTGGTTAGGTCCGATCTTTGAGATTCGATGCTAGCGGCGTCGTCACGGCGGGCGACGAGTCTTGTGCTACATATCCGAAATGGCATCGGCTTTGACCGGTGTCTTTTATACGATTTGTTGCTAGATCGTATATGCCTTCATTGGCGTTCCAGCTGATGAATGAGAGGTATAGCTTCTGTCGGTAACCAGGAGAGATCTCGCGTGTTTTGCTATTCTCTGAATACTCTTTGGTGCCTCCATCGGCCATAGATCAGGATCTTGTTTTCGCTACACCTGGAGTCATCACGTCCTTCGTCGACATCAATCCACGCCTTTATTGGCTCCCCAGCCGATGGAAGAGCGTCCCAATACCTATCGGTGACCAGCCGATAGCAGGAGCCATCTGGACGCGGCCGATAACCACCTCGATCCTATCGGTGGCTAGATGATAGCGAGAACTCATATCGGTCCATTGTCCGACTAACCCATTCGCCTCACCTCCTTGTCAATTGCAGGGTCAAATTGAATGGCACGCCCACACTTGCACCGTTGTGCTGGAGCCGAGCGAACCTCACGGGCCCCGGTGCACGTACCTCGAGCTATGGAGAGAAGCTGACCGGCGTACACTGGAGCTAAGCAGACCTCCCAGGTGTCGGCGTGGTTGCTCGAGACATTTTTGGCACGACCAACGGCTGTGGTAACCGCATCGCCCCAGAACTCGCCCAGGAGTCCTTTCGCCTTGAGCATGCTCTAGGCGGTCCCGACCACGGTCTGGTTGCGACGCTCGATGACACCATTCTGTTGAGGAGTAGTGTGCCGTCAGCTTACGTCGGAGTTAGCTCGGTGCAGTACTGGTCGAAGTCGTTCATTAGGAATTCTCCTTCTTGATCTGTGCGGAGTGCACAGACCTTCTTGCCGGACCTCCGCTCCGCTGTCGCTTGGATAGGCTTGATCACCATGGGTGTGGCGTCCTTGCTGGGGAGAAGAGCCAGCCTTGTGTCTCGGGAGTAGTCATCAACAAGAAGTAGAAAGTACCAATTTCCACTCTGGATCGGTGGCGTGATGGGGCCACAGAGACCTCCGTGGAGCAGCTGTAGCACCTCGGACGAGTGCCCTAGAGTGTGCTGAGGGAATGGCACCCACCGGTGCTTACCGGCGAGGTAGGCTTCACACACCTGCTCCACTTGGGTGAGCGGGGGCATGCCACGGATGGGGCCATCCCTTCCCATCTATCACAGTGCACCGAAATGGAGGTGACCGAATCGGGCATGCCATACCGAGGCTTCTTCTTCACCCCACACCGCCTGGCGGACCGGCCGTGCAATGTTGGCATTGAGCACGTATAGCCGGCCTGGGTTGTGGTGGATCTTGGCAAGGAGGCGCCGTTCCTCACAGCAAACCCGCATCACCCTATCTTCAACCAACACTTGTTACTTAATTTCGTCAAGCTGGCCGACGGAGATGATGTTGGCGGTGAGGTGGGGGAGGTAGTAGACGTTGGCAATGACCTAGTGCTCGCCGTTCTTGCAGGAGAGTAGGACGGTGTTGATCCCCTCGATGCGGGCAACGAAGCCATCCCTAAATCGAACAGAGCTAGTGACACTAACGTCGAGGTTGGATAACGCCACCCATGCCCTGGACATATGGTTCGACGTCCTCAAATCCAGGACCCATCGGCTTGGGTTTTAGTCAGCGGACTTGTCAAGGGCAGAGTAGACCTTGTTCTCGGTGAGGTAGAGCTGCCCATCGGTGGAGATCCACGGTAGAGTCAGCTATTTTGGGGTCGGCGGCAGCAGATCGGACTACGAATGGAACACTACCTCCTCCAAGGTGCCGACAATGCATAGGAGTGTGGGCTCATTGTCTTGGGCTACATGGTCCTGCTCCTTCTTCTTCTTACCTCAACATTCTCTGGCCCAGTGGACTTTTTTGCCACAGTTCCAGCAGATGTCCTCAGCATTCGCCTAGGCTGAGCTCATTCCGTTGCACGAGTCGTTGCTACCGCCAGCGCAACGCCTACAACCTTTGCCTTGGCGTTTGTCACGTTCGCCAAAGCTCGACCCATGGTGGCCGGAGTCCTGGTTTTGCCTCTTGTAGCGCTCCAGTCGCGGGTCCTCCGTGAGGAGCAGTTTGCCGTTGACGGTCTGCGCTAGTGGCGGTCCATTGTCGCTCGCCACCTTGAGCCGCCTAGTTACCTCCTCGATTGAGAGTGAGTCAATGTCGAGAAGGGTCTCGATGGCGATGACGAGTTGCTTGTACCTCGATCGAGCGATGCGGAGGTATTTGTTCATCACCTTTGGCTTCGGCTCCGGGTCACCGAGGATCGCCAAGCACTGCACAAGGTTAGACAGCCGTAGGATGAAATCCTCGACCGATTTCCCATCGTGGAACATGATCTACTCGTACTCGGCCAGAAGGATCAGCATTGTCAACTTCCGTACTCGGTCATCCCCGATGTGCATCGCCCCCGAAATGGTTTCCATGCCTCCTTGGCCAACGGCTTGGTCTCCAGGGTGGGAATCATTTCAGGAGAACACCGTAGCAGATTGCCTCTAGCGCGGTACAGTCGTCGTGAAAGTCAATGTCATCATCCTCGATATCATCATCAGCGACCATGACTCATAGTTTGTCTTCGTGAGTTGCGGCCAGTTACTTGTGCCGCTTGTCTCCTGGACCACGCGTTCAACCACAACTTCTTGTGGATGATGCGTTCTTCAGCGGCGAGCGACATAGGTCCACGAACGGCATGGCGGAGATCGACTTGGGGACAACGTGCGCGGTAGGGGCCTGCTATCGGAGCCACACCCTTTTCCTTCATGCCCGTCGGCGGCGATCGGCCTTGGCCCTTTAGGGACACTATTGCATCGCACAGCGCTCCCCTTGGTCACTGGCTCTGATACTACTTGTGAACTATTGGCCACCATTCATGGGGATCGAGTGAACTTCTAATCACTGGCGAAAGCTCGAACATAGTGGGGATTCACGGAAACAGCCTGAACACTCTGGATTTTGTGCTGCGAATCAACCTACAGCTTTTATAGGTTCTTCTTCTCCTTTTATAGATTGAGATGCAAATAGATCGGAGGTGATCAGGTGGGCAGTCGTGCATCGTGCTCGAACATGTCCATCCCCATGCTCACTATACGGTGCACACTACCAACCACTCCAGGATCGTGCGAGCTATTCTCGCCATGACCTCCTACGCGCACGGCGGCCAAAACCTGATGCTCGTGCATATGCAGACAGGAAAACAGGGGAATGTGCAAGTGGATCATGCGTGAGGTTTACTAACAAGTATCACCAGAAAGCAACAAATATTCAGTTACCCCATACCCTTTCCTGAGACAAGCAGTAAGCATGTAAAAGCCTTTGATCTAGAAGCCGATACAACAAGTAAATGTAATGCTGAATTACCAAAAGGCAATATGCTCCAATCACTACTAGAAAAAAATGGTCCAATAAAACAAAATCTAATAGGTCAGAATGCTCGTTGCTATTGTAGTTACATTAATAACACTAACCAATACTAATTTTATTTTTCAGATCAGCTGTAATGGTTAGATGTCTTTGATAGCCGTGCACAATCTATAGTATTAATTAGTGGTATCAACATGTATACATTAGTGGTTGCTGTTACCAATCGATAATAACGTTGCTGAACACATTATCACTAGCTAAAGACCGGTACTAATGTCTAGTTATTAATATTGATCGGTATTTTTAATCGATACTAAAGATCTCATTTTTAAACCATTCTTTCTCCTTCAGCTTGATAAATTCACAAACACAGAACAATATCATGGTGATTTATGAGAAACTATTAGGAAGTGCTGTCAAAGTTTTTCATAAAATATATATTTTAATGATTTCACTTATCCAAAAACTTTAAAAGATTAGCAACTTCATCATCTATTTTCCTATTGTTAAGATAATGTATTTCTAGATAGATATATATGGCTCATCCTCTCCAAAAAATATAAAAATAGACGAGAAATAATAAAATTTATGAAAACATAAGAGTATTTTTTGATGGTAAAAATAAAGGTAATGTAATAATAATAATAAGAGTATTTTATAATAAAAAATTACAAGGAAAAAAGATTAAAAAAGAGGTAACAAAGGAAGACCTAAAAAATAGATGGAAAAGAATAAAAAATTAGGTAAAATAGAAAAAAATTGTAAATGAGTTAATACGAAAAATACAACACATCTAAAATTAATTAATAAAAGTATGGCTCTAACAAGAAAAAAAAGAAATATGAAAAAATAAAGAAAAAATAGAGGAAAAAGTATAAAGAATTAGGAAAAATAGAAAAATAGGAGACTACGTTGATATTAAAAAATATCGAAACAGTAATACAATATATCATATTTGATATTTTTATAGGGAGCTTTATCAGTTTGTGGTGCTACCATCATAGAGGAGGCGCAATCTGATTTATCCATATATTTTTGTAGATTCCACCGATTGAAATCCTTTACATAAATATTAGCAATACTTTTTATCCGCTCACGTTTTGATGTTAGGATGTTTAAAATTATTAATTTTCTTAAGTTGTAATGTAAATGAACCAGCAATAGATATACAACACGAATCGACGATCGAAGGAGTTCATCGATGGTGTCGATTATTTTCTCAGGGAGGCCGATATCCATAAGCCTAAGAGTTTCATATGTTGTTTATGTAAAAACAGTAAGAACTAAAAGGAGTACTTTTCGTCAAGAATTTTTCATAGCCACTTGTTATACTCAGGATTCGTGCCTAATTAAATCAAGCATGAAGAGAAAGGGTTACAATGAAAGATGATAAAGAAGAAGATAACAATATTCGCTACTAGGCTCAATATGGTGGTTTTGAGGATACTACGATAGGTGAGGTGGAAGGAGGGGTCGCAGAAGATGACAGTGCAGATGATTTTGGTTACATGTTGTGTAATGGAAAAAAAAGATCGTGAAAGTAAAAAGGAGCTAAAAAAAATTGAAGTGCATGTTAGTGGACCACAAGATGTTGTTATATCCATATTGTAAACAAGGGCACAAATTATAGCGAACTTGTCCAAGACCTAACAAAGATAACAACCTACATGAATCAAGAAACTCACATGAGCTGAGGGAACCACGATGGTTCTATATACGATGGGAATGCCATCAGTGGTTTGGAGGCGAAGGGACATGGTGGAACGTTTGCTATGAACAGGCTGGGCGTGATACTTTATGCCTATCGAAGGGACAAGTGAATCAAAGCAAACCCTTAGGTTTTCTACTCAGTGTAGGACTAGACGTAGGCAATGATATTATAAAAAAATTATCATGCATATCAAGACATCGTGCAAAAAAAGGATTATGGATCCATGAGACACGCAGTTCGGTGAAAGTAGGGATGGAGAAGCCGATCCAATCATAAACGCATCGAGGTGGTAGATGTAGTTGATCACCGTGATCCTAACGCCGTAATGAGCAGCGCCTCCACCGGTATCCATATGTCCAGGGCTAAAATGCCAATTGCGGGTGTACTAGCACTCGTAAGCGGCTAGGGTTTAGCTCGGGAGGTAGCGGCTAGGGTTTTTGCTCAAGGTAAATAGAGATATCTATCCTTGACCTCCCGCCTCTATATATAGGCCTCCCCACTTAGGCCTAGAGAACTATGGTCCAATAGGAGTCTACTCGGATCTCTATCCGAACTGAGCCGTTATCCAAATCACATTCAAATGAGAATTCCAACCTATCAAGCATGTGACCCTGTAGATTCATATATATTTGGTCATCACCTAGAAATGCTTTTCCGATCAATCTGTTAATAGCGGTCTCTAGCAAAGCATATTAACTTCGAAGAATATGTAAAAGTCATATCAGCTAAATTTATAATGTTCTTATGTGCAAATCTCTTTGCCTTACAATATTGTTTAAGCTCAAGGTGAGACTTATATCATCCTCTTAATAGCTCAATCACTCTCTCGATCCTGTGATGGATTATAAACTTGTGATTGACTACTCAATTATCTTGGTACGGCCATACACTTCCATAATTCATTACATCGAGGGCCCAAAGATATCTCTTCCACATAAGGGACAAATTCTATCTTGATCACTCATATCTTACTATATACTTCATAACAAACCTGAAGACTACTTTTATGACTATCTTGTTACAGAGTAGTATTTGATAGTCTTAAAATAAACTACTACATTTGTTAGAAACCATCATGATCTTAAGTCTAAGGACTCTAAAAAATACTATTTAAGATTTACTGATGATTTGTATCTTATAGTAGATTTATCTAACATATGTTTACTAATATATATCTATATTATCAATCAATATATATATAGATATTACAATCATATTTGTTTCTTATATAATATATGATCAGAGATTATTTAGAAATAGCAACATGAGTCTCATAAATATGTCATATAATCATTGAACAATAATGATAATATATATTTCAAGAAACAAATTAATATATCATAAAAATAGTATGAGCCTATAGGGCATATCACTAACACTCGGCACATTACTTTTTCTTGATGCTGGCCCATTTACTCGTTGGATCCATGTTTGTGGGTGCGGACAAAGTCCTATGGGTTGACCATCACCACACCCACCCATGCTCGTGGATGTCAAAGTGATGCCGGACTCGTATAGGTGGTGAAGGTAGGCAAGCGGCCTAGCTAGTAGATCTGAAGATTCTTATGCCAAGACCCAGGAGTGAACAACTTGACTGTATGGTTATATTGAAGTAGGTTATAGGCAAAAGAAAAATGTCCAATTAACTCTCAACTATTGGTCAAATATAAATGGTATATCTCAACTCAAAAATTGGGTATATCGTCTCTCCAAAATTTTAAAACTAGTGTAAAATGACTTCATTGGTGGTGTCTATGTGGCATGGTTGACCTAGTTTTCATCTCACATGATGGTTACATAGTGCTTACTTCACATTAGAAGAAAAAATAAAAATAAAAATACGTATAGGACCCACGTGTCAGTGGGACATACATTAGAAAATTAAATAAAAAATACAGTGAACCCATGTGAGACCCATATGTTAGTGTCCTCGTTCTCTTCCTCTCTTCCCCTCTCTCACCTCTACTCCATCTCATCACCAGCCTTCTTCCTCACTGCCAGTGGACTACTCCCTAATGATTCAGTTTGTTCGTTGCTGCGCCAACCCTCTCCGCCTCTGCCTAGGGTCATCGTCACTTAGATCTCATTGTCTCCCGCATCCTCTCATCAGAGATTGCTGGGATGAGCACCCACCACTGGAATCATCTCCAACCCATATGCTCTATGCATGTCGATCTACAAACCACCGCTAGCCAGAAGGCCGTGACCCCATCACCTCACCCCTCCACCCCGACTCTCCCATCCCTGGTGATTTGCCTCAGGTTCACCTGAATCTGCACCACCACCATCTAGGGCTTGCAGCTGCCCGCCCACATCCCTATACTTTCGCTTCTGCTAGCCTCCTCGAGGTCCTACGCTACGGGTGCCCATAAAGTTTTTTTTGTTTCTATAAGCTGACTCTAATGTTATGTAAGCGTCATATAGTTACTATGTAAAATGAAGACAACGTCAACATGCCACGTAGGCTCATGTCATCTAAAACCACCATTAAAACAGCTATTTGAGTTATTTTGTACTGGTTTTAATACTTGGGAAATGATATACCTGGTTTGGAGCTTGAGGTAAATGAGAAAGGATGTCAAGATGAAACCTTTGGCTTCCTTACATAAGTATGCAAATCCATTCATAGTGGGCTAGGTGGACTCCTAATTCCATACTCCCCTCCTCTCCTAGTGAAAATGATATCATTTTTACGAAAATGATAATTTTTTATATTTATGAATTTAACTATTACACGACTTCAGTACGGCGCTGATAAAAATTTAAAAAATTAAATATTATGTGTGGCTTGAAATGAAATTGATATTATTTTTATATTATTTTTTACAAAAACAGTATTGTTTTTATACCGTTTTCACCCATAACAGGGACACCCCAAGGCAGCCAAAACCCAGCCATCGGCTAGGTGACGCCATAGCACCTCTCTCATACACACCTAGTTCAATTTAGAGATCCTCCGCCGGGCGGCGTATGGAAGTTTGTGCTTTGATTTTGTACGAATTAGATGCCAAGAAAATATGGGCAACATAGCAGATTTCTAAGTTCTTCTATTCTGATATCGACATTCATCAACATTGCTGCAGCCGTTCCGATTCTTTTTGGTATGTGTCAGGAAATGAGGGGTAGATAATACATGATATATATGCTCCAGCCGCATGCAAGTGTAGAATGCATTACTCAAAATCCATATTATGTGAAGAATAAATTCAGAAATAAACTTACATGTTTATAATATGAACGAACCATGCAAATCAATCTATCCCACCTCATCACTAGTAAAGAGACCACATTAAAAGACATGATACTCAGCATGCTACTAATAAATTATGTAGGTGATGGACCACCTCTCTCTATATATATACTTAGATAATATCTCGAGCGTTGTTACGGGGATTTTTGGATATATCTTGTTAACTTGAATTTCTTTTGGTAAGATGCTTCTGCAGTAGTTGTGAACAATGTGCAGATGCATATGGTGCCGTGAGATCCAGGCCTCCAGCCTGCCGATTAAGGCCTCGCAGAACCAAGCAAAGCAGCATCTATCCCAATAAACGTAAGCACCAAGGTGACCTTAACATCAAAATTAGCGTTGGTAACAAATTGTACAGCCAAGCAACGTAATTAAGAAGTGTCATTTTTCCACAATATGTTGTACTGAAACCTTAGAAACTGAAGTAATATGTAAATCATAGTAAAAACTGAATGTAAATGTTCTTAGAATGCATTTTGTGGAACCAAAATTCTCCAGTTTGATGGTAAGGAAATAGGTGGACATGACTAATTCGTGTGCATTAATATAAATTGCTGTGGGAATTTTTGAGAGGAGGATGGGCCAGAAATCTAGGATCTAATATAACAAACAAGCATTGTGAATATACGATTATCAGAAACCAAAATTTTCATGATATCAAAAAAATCCCTCCATGCAGTACTAACCTAATGGAGATCGTCCAGAAAGCACAGGACCATCCACCGTGATAACATAGGACCGTTAGCTTTGACATCGTTGGACCATCTGCCGTTATACCATAGGATTGTCTGCTGTAATGTCTCCGAACCATCCACAGGAACCCTAAAAACACAACTTGATAAAACTTTTTTTAAGTAGATTAACTTTATTACACCAAGTACTTATTTAGCATCTTTTTAAGCTATCTTTGTTCCTTCTATTGAAAGTGTGCTTCTTCTTTACATCCGTTTCCTTATCTTCCTCCTTTTCAAGCTTAGGGCACGTGGAGTAATTTAACTCACCACACTTAAAACACTGAATTGGTCTTCCTCTATTCCTGTTGTTGACATTATTAAATTCAAGAAAACTTGTTAACAATTTGTGCCAAGTCCTCATGAGTTGATCATCGGATGTGGCTTTTAAAGTAGACAAGGAAAACATAGAAGAAACATGCAAAAAATAACTCGAAGAATATACTAAAGCAGTTATTTTACAATCAATTTTGTGAGAAAGAATGTTCATCTCTTGGGTTTTCAACTTGTTGTAAAGAGAATCTAAAATTAAAGTAGTCATCTTAATAGATTCTTGAATGAAGGTGACTTTTATCTCTTAAACAACCACATTAAGGCAACATAAATGATGTATAGTAACTTCGGATTGAGAATAAGTTGTATCATAAAGAATTATAGATAGAATGAAGGTTGCTAAGAATTTTAATAAAATTGGCAAAGTAGTGGTCCAAAGTTTCATCTCAAATTTTTATATACTCTTTCTTGAAAACATGTTTGCATATTTCCTTGATATTTAAAGATCCTAGATGAAAATCACATAATGTCTTCCACATCATGTACAGTTCCAATATGAGTTATATGATCAAAATCAGAATGAGAAATACCACTCAAAATCATGTTGCAAGCTTTGTAATTATTTTTAAAATCAATTTTGTTTGTATTAGTAATAGTCTCAAGAATAGTAAGAACTAGAAAAATTTTGCCAAATAAAAAAACCATGCGTCATAATATAAGATTTCATCTTTTATTTCCAAAACTAAAAATCAATTCATCAAATACACGAGGCTTGTTGAAAATCTATCACCCATTATGAAAACTCAAGATTGGTAAATATCAAAAGAGTAAACATGGTTTCTGATACCATTATATGATCAAACCTTCCAGGAGTAAATGGTGGAGTGAATGATAGTATTATCAACAATCAAATTTTTTCACGGAATTAAAAAACCCTCAATGCAGAACTAACATCAATAGAGATCATATAGAAAACGTAGGAACATCCGCTGTGACAACATAGGACCGTCCGCCTTGATACTACTAGACCATCTACTATTATACCATAGGGCTGTCCGCTATCACCAGACTGTCTGCTAAAACCTTTAATATGATGAAACTTTTTGTATGTAGATCAAATTTATTGTATTAAGATGTGTTTGTAAGGTGACTCTAAAACACTTATCTCTTAACCTTCTAACACCAGTCGTAGCTCAAGGTTAAACCCCAACTTTTCTCTCTCTAAAGTATTATACCTTGAGCTTGACCACCCATCTCTTTATACTAAAAGTGACACAAAAGCTATAAATTCAACTAGATTTAGGTAGAGGCAGACCTCTCTTGTGGTATGCCATGGTGCTGGCCATAGCTATGCCACAGCACGAGTACCCTATATCCCCATGTTCCTGTTCTTCTTTATCCCCGAGCTGCAAACTACCGGAAGCAGCCATTGCGGCGGCGGCAACGACGAGTGTGCGAGGGCCCATTTAGCTAGCTAAGTTGATGTCGTAGAGTTACAGACCTGTCTCCTTAGCTGACCGGCTGGAGGGTCAGAGAATCAATCAATCAGTCGAGACCCATAGCCATGGGCAAGCAGAGAGCTGAGTGACTAAATGACCATAGCATATCAGGCAGCAGTAGCTGGTGGTGTGTGCGGGCGGCATCGGAGGCAGCAAGAGGCACCAGCACGAGAACAATACTGACAGCAAGTAGGGGATTTAGGAGTTTGGCCGTTTGGATGTTGATTTTAGATGTCAATAGTGTGTTAATTGGCTGTTTGGCATGGGACAAGTTTAATTGTTGCCTTGTCTCCAATATGAGTCTACTGAATCGAGCGTCCATTTCTTTATTTTTTTCAGTATAATTGTCGATTGCTCCATCTACGTCGGAGGCAATGTCCGGGGGAAAAAACGGAAATAATACAAGAACATCATCTATTGCATGGGCAAACACTCATGTCAAAATTACTTCATAATTGTGAAAACTACATGGCAGGTTCAGGACTATAGTTGTAGATTGCATTTAGTGCCATATATTTCTTAAATAAGTGCGATTGTTGTGTATACATAAATTCCATTTCATCACTTAAAAGTACAATGCACTTAGTTTTGACGTGTTGATTCCACCATAGCTACATTTTGGTGCTGAGTCTGCCACTAGATTTAGGACTCCTATTTTCTTAGGATCTTTCTCTTATAGGAATATAAATCTTTTTAAAAATTTGACCTCAAACATTTTAAACTTTTACTCTTATCCAAATTCAACTTCTTTCCTTATACATACACATCATATGTATGCTATATGAAAACTCCTCCTCCACGTGTATTGTTCTTAAGCTTGAGCACCTTGCTTGATTGTTACACCCCGCCCTAGCACCACTTACAATGACATCAGAGAGGATGTGCCATAGAAAATTAGCATGAACCAACTTTTGCAAAACCATGATGCTAGTACGAGTTCTAGGATATAATGTTAGTACCCGCAGTTAACCGAAATGTATCATTACAACTAAATATAATATAGATAGATTATACCTTTAGAGGTCACATCTTCAAAACAATTTCTAGCATGTAACTAGCAAGCAGAGAAGCAATAGCAGAACTTAGTGCAGCTAGAACCCAAACCACAAGTGATGACTTGGGAATGGAAAGAAACCCTAATCTTAAACTCCACCTTCCTAGAAAAGGGAAAAACAACGATTGAGTACTTGCATATTCAACAAGTCACAGGAAAAGAAATATGATTATGTAAGCTTTAAAAGAAGGCTAGGCTTTGTTTTCCCATACTTTTTTTTGTTGAAAACATTTTTCTAAAATACTATGTGTGGAATGATCTCAAAATAGTTGGAGAGAGTGACTCTTGCTTTAGTCTGGTCTGCGAGTTACTTTACAACAACTTAAGTATACATGGCAAATTTTAGTTGATTAATTAAACCAATGAAATGCACTATAATGTTGACCGTCCATGCTAGTTCAAAGACTTCTGCTCTCAGTTAGATTTCACCTTCTATCTCATCTGTTAGCTTTTTTTCCTTTTCATACTTTTTAGGATATTGACTAATCTCATATGTCCATCTTTGGCTCTAAGAGCCACTTCTATTTCAAAGCACACTATTTTCACTCGGAAAGCCTAATCTCTGATGGCACATGACATTCTAGGTCATATAGGCCCATTTCAGACTACTCAGGTCATCCATGGGCCACCAAAGCCAATTCTAGTAATGGTTTTCAAACCACAAATCATGTTTGTAAATCATAGGCAAATAAATCTATATAAGTGAAATCACTTCACATTTGCTAAAAACTATGGGCACGACTATTTGAACAATTTTGTCTCTATAGAGGTGCACGCTTTACCCATATGACGTGAGCTTACTCACTCACTAGCCAAGTAGAGAGGTTCATGACAAGGCCTTTCCAAACCATTTTAGCTATACCTCATGCCAGATAGATGGGTCAATCCACTCTCAAACAACATCAAGAATTTGATTTCGTATGCTTATAAATTCCCGCACTCTCCACCTCGACCGAGTAGTCTAGCAAGCTTCTCTATCCTCACCCTTCTCAAGAATCTAGGTATGAAACCTCATTCCACATCCCGACATTCCTCATCTATGGGTATATGAGGTACCCTATTCTGACCAATTACTTAGCTAGGGGTATTCCATACCATCCGTGCAGTCGCACTGTATTATAATGAGTACAATTCCTCAAGAAATCGGTCTTTATATGTGAATACAATGCTTCTCACTTTGTATCGCAAGTTTACACAAATATTTTTATTTCACAAATCACTGACACCACATATCAGGCTTTTAAAGCTTTAGCAACCTAAGTTTTTCCTATGTTGACAAATAAGGGTAATTGGGTGGGATCATCGATACCATGTTTGAATAGCATGGTTGCCAAGGTGCCACGAGATAGAGCGATAAGGGGTAGGGGTCATCAATATCCTACGAGTAAAATGCTACTACTTGGTAGGTCTGACAATTTGACACACAAACTGAGATGGATCAAATTTATTATGCATACTAGCAATTCTTTTTTGGAAACATAATATTTTGTAAACTTGAAGCAATATGGTCAAAGATTGACTTGCCTCAGGTCTTCATCTTCAAAGTCTTGAAATCTCAATGTCTGAATCGATTTCCAATGGCGTCGACTAAGCACAAAAGAAGAGAAAAGAACACAACACCCTAAAGAGAAAAAAACTATTATTAATAGTTAATAGTGCCATCAGGTACATCTCATTTTAAGAAAATTTGGAGGGATGAATGGAGTCGATCGGAGTTATGGATTGAGAGTTATAAATTTCTAAAGATAAAATCATTTTCTAGATATTGAAAAAAAGGTTAAAGATATTCTTACAAAAGAAAAAAAAAACAGAGGTTGATAGATAGGATCAGATGGAGGGAGGTCAAGTGGACTCTGGTTTAGGGGAGAACAGAGAAATGGGTTGGTGGAACTTGGCTTGATTGGGCCGGTCCACAAGCTACAACCCAAGAGTAGAAGGGAGGTATACTTTATTTTATTGTGTTGGAGTGAAAGGTGAGAGGCTTTCTAGCCTTGTGGGCCTTTGGGCTTTCTAGCCTTGTGGGCCTGCTTGTCTAGCCCACAAGTGCGTGACCTAGCCTGTGGTAGCCACTCCTTGATGACGTGAGGCTAGCCTACAATGTCCAATGTGGTGGCCACGTGGTGTTAACCATAGAAAGTGGAGACTAGAGGGGATATTGGTGGTTGATGACGAACAAACGAATGATAGTATCTCGTCGTTGGCTATGGCCACTAGTGGAACAAGTGGAGGACAGGGAAGAAGATAGATGGTGTAATTTGGTTTAGGAAGATGGGAGGTGGCCGCCGTCAAGCAGCGGAGGAGCTTAGACTCGACGGCAACATTTGGTCACCGCTAGCGACCATTCGAGCGGCGAAGCGTTGTTTTGGGGCGGCGTGATGTGAATCAAAGAATGAGACAGGAGGCAAGGCTATCTTTTGATGGTCACAATGGATTGTGGTGGTAGCGGCAATGACGGTCAAATAGGAGAGAGGGAGGATAATAGTAATGTCGAGGTTACAGAAATAGGAGAAGGAGTGTCTTGAGGTTGGAGGTGTGACCGATTGTGGAGCTTCCTGATCTATTTATAGCCATGGCCTATCACTAGCTAACATTGGAGAGAGGTGGTGGCACGTGGTTCAGCGCTGAGCGGCTTCATTAGCTGAGGTGGCAGAGCAACACGGTGAGGCGGCGATAGCAAGCCGGCCAACAAAGGGAAGAGGGAAAGGTTAATAGCTTATCGGAGCTGGGATTTGATAGGGCAGCGGGAGCTCTTTAGTTTGGTGGCGATAGCGACAATGCCATGATGCTACCTGCTTGAGAGGGAAAAGGAGGGGAAACGTGTGCGACGAGGGTGGTGAAGGGTGGTGCAATAGTGAGGGATATTGGAGCGGGAAGGAAAGGAGTTGGTACATGGCTGCATAGGTAGCAGCTATTCATGGTAAAAAACCAGGCAGGCAATGGTCGTGGTAGAAAAGCTAGAGAAAGGAGGCAACCGCATATGCGGCCATTAGGTGGGCCCCACTATCGGTCGCTGCAAATGGAGCTGGCGTGCGCAAGCATGCGTTGCTCGCGGATATTGCATTATTAAAATATTTCAATCCAAATTATATTGTATACTATGATCGAGTCTGTCATCACACCATTGTGTCTTTTCATGTCACAGGCATTATTACTCAACATATATTGTAAGTATTTTCTTATTAATATCAAAGTTTAACCTACTTACTCATAAATAGCAAATATAGATTAGAAACCAATTTTTGTGCTACTGTCCTATAAAAGACAATGAGTGTGCAGGAGGCATGTTTGGGCGACATAATATTTTTTGCCTTCTTAATATTTTGGATTGTTTAGATGTATAAAGAGAAGTAGATATCATAGGAGCACTCTAGAAGATGTTTTTTTTATTTGTTCTTTTTTACTTAGATATTGTCTATCTAATTTAACTATAGATGTTTAGCAAAATAATGTATGACCTATTTCACAATTTCTAAGGGTAATTTGGATTATATGCAAATGGTAGGACTTGGTTCCCAGATAAAATATATTTTACATGGTAATATTTTTCACAATTAAAGTTACTACTATTTTAAGATATATAGATCTAATTTTAGAATAGTGTATGATTGTACAATATGTGTAACGCCCATTTTTTCTTCTTAAAAATGTTTATGTCACAATTTTTGTTAGCAGTACTATTAAATCATAATTCCATTATCAAAATTTTCACTCTCAAAAAAATTCTGAGATTAAATTTTCATTACAAAAATTTCAATCGTAAAGAAAAATAATTCATTCCCTTATAAAAAAATTCGAATAGACCCTAGTCTTATTTTTGTTTGTGCACAAGTAGACCAGCCTTCTCAACCCATATTTTTCTCGTTGAATTAAATGGCGTACCGACAAATCCTCCTCGTCTTCTCATACTATTTCATTCACTCACGTACATCTTACTTGTCTTTTTCTTTTATGCATATTGCATGGCACGCAAGCAAACCTCTCCACTCCTCATTTTCTCGTAGGCTTTGTGAGGAAGCATGCATACATTAATTCATGCAAGCCATAACCTACTCCCAAGTAAAGCATGCAAGCATGCGCTAGTCTTTTCTCCCAATGTTTTTATCTCCCACACGTGCACACAAACTTCATGCAAGCATGCATGAAACCGGAAAGCTTGTCTCCTCCTCTTTTTCCTTAAAACAGAAGGCTACTCTTCACTAATCAGTTGAGGAAAGCAATATTGGGAAAAGACAAGAGGAGCTAGGGATACCTCATGTAGTGCATGCATGCACTAGTTTCACCTCTCAACTCAAGGTAGCGATAATGCAGTAGAAGCAGCCCGTATTAAAGCAAAGCAAACAACCAAAAAACTAAGCATACCTGCAGTCAGGCCAATGTGATTCAATAATGTGATTCAATGATTAGTGTCCTATCTTGTCATGATGAATACGCAAATACATTGATGAAAGCTTCGCATGATTCATGACGTTGCCTGGAAGTTCATCACTTGGTTTGTTGCGAAACGTCAAATGCGACTACAAAGATCTTGGCCATTACTCGCACAATCATCATCCTCTTCATATCCCCTATCCTCTCCTTGGCAACCAAAGACAAAACACTAGCCACTATTGTTGCCCTCCCCAACCGAGCTCCTAGTCCAGTGCACCAAAGGCAAACACCGCTACTGTCTTGAGTCAGTAGCCCTTGCCACCCACACCATGCCAATCCTCCTCATCGCATCTCACTATGACACCACCGCTTTGCTCATACTCCACATTTCTTGTGATGCCATGCTGTGTCCTTGCTTATTTCAACTCGAAATCTAGCCGAGCCACCACGGCCTTTGCACACTCGCACCACGGTTGTATAGGCTAGCCAGCTCACCCTCCCATTTTTTTTCTTCTTTTCTACATGTCACTACTACCCTACTCCACCGCCGCACCAAACGGTCCATCTGTCTCCAATGTGCCACATCCTCTCGACTCCACTTGCTGCCAGCACCATCACCATCTCCCTGTCAAAATCCCTCAATACAATGTCGATTCCGTCACCCTAGAACCACCACCATGCCTAGGTTTGAAGAGCGTGAAAACGCCCAATATGGGCCACCACTTGCTATCATTGGGACTTCTTCCTCCATCAACTTGCGTTGTCTCCTTCCTAGGGCTCCCATAGAACACCTGAAGCCATCCCTCCACCTTCGGCCTTCCCTTCTTCTCCATCATAGCCATCGTGATTGGCCAAATTGGCCACCATGAGAGCATGGCCTCCGCGGCCATCTATCATAGGGCATCTTGGACCCCAGGTGCCCTCTTTTGAGTTGTCGCTATTATGAGGATGATCTCCAAGGATGAGGTCGGCTTCTCGCCACCTTCATTGATTTGGCCTCCCTTGGAGAGCTGCCGTCGTCCTCACATCGGAGCACCTTCGCCACCCTAGGAAGAAGAGAAGAAAGGGAAAGAATGAGGAGAAACAGGAAAAGAGAAAGAAGAAGAGAAAGAAAAGAAAATGAGAAAGAATATTGGACCTACCAGTGGGACCCATAATTCCGGTCAATTGTGCACTCGGTCCAAGGTCTATGAGCCATTGAGATGTAGACCCTATCGCTCGGTCCACCCCGTAGGCCTACACCATAAGCCGAGTGTACCCATCCACCTCACTACTTGGTTAGAAGACCTAGTTCACCATGAGCTAGCCTTGTATAAGTCTATGACAGTGGCCTCGCAGAGGAAAATTCTTTTCCATAAGAGTATCTCTTTTCTCTTTTAATAAAAATTTATTTAAACTTTAAAAATTGATATCACTTAAACCGTAAGTTCAATTGACTCTATTCAACTTTTAATATTTTCTAAAATTGAGACCTATCGAATGACATTATTATTTATTATTAATATTTTTTAGGGTTTATCTAGATTTCTCTTGTTTTGCATGTGGTTTATTGACGGAAATTTGTAAGACGCAGAATCTAAAGAGTTTTATGTCGATCAAGAGCAAGAAAAGTCACTACTTCAAACATGTTGATCCCAGTCTATAAATTAATGTTTATAAAGTGCATAATTAGGCACACTTAAGGCCGCTGATCATAGCCGATCTATTTGGCCGACCTATTGTTGCATTATATTCTTTTCTTTAAAAATTGATTACACTTACCTTTGTGAGCCATGTTTCATTACCTATTGCTCCTATGACTAGTGCTAATACTTTTGGTTGGGATAATGCGATGTTTGGTTGGGATGAATTGAGTGTGTTGAAAAAAGTGGTTGTGAATTGTTTTGAAAACCAGATATTTTATATCAATGGTTTGTAAAATGAAAAGTGGTTGTTTTAGAGAAAACTATGGTGCGAAGTTGTAGTCTGTGTGGCAAATCTTTGTATTTATATATAATTAACGATTCCTTGCAAAACTGCTCTGAGCATAGTATAGTACGACCACATAGATGATATGGGGTGCCCTGATTAAGTAACTAATGGGGCTAAGATCGATTGTTTACCGGAAGTTGTGGAATCGCCGAAGTATCTATGAGAAGTGGTGCTTGTAGGATCCTGAATGAGAGAAGTCTAGGACTTGCTAGGGTCTTGGTTTAGGACCCTTCTGGCTAGCAACTAGTTGTCCTAGCTCTGCTTAGGAAAGGCCTTATAGCAAGTCTTTACTATCAACGGGTAGCTAAAGGGCCTTGCGGTATGTGGATAAAGCATGCACCTTTCATATAAGCTTTGGACATGTTGTTTAAATAGTGCCCATAGTCATGGATGGATGTAATATGGTTCTTCTCATATAGATTTGTTTGTAAATGATTGTGAAGCAAAGTTTTAGGATGAGAACCGTTTCTAGAGTTAGCCTATGTGGCTAATAGCTAATCTGTGTAGTTAGGAATAGACTTGTGTAGTCTGAAAAGTCAAATGGCTTCATAATGAGTGGGTGAGATAATAATCTTAGGTTTGAAAGGAAAACTAATGATGGTAATGTAGATAATGTAAATTAAATTTTGATGGTATGATTGATGGGCTGTCTAAGGGTAGAAGGCTCTAGGAGCCGTGATTGATAAGGTGGGCTATGACGCTATGAATGTTGTTAGACAATGGTTTGGGCATAGACCCATGGATTTTGGAAAGTGAAAACAAACTAATATATAGGTGACAAGGTGTAAATTGTTGATAGGTTGTAGACTCTAGAAGACTGCTAACACTAATGTTGTCACAAAGCGACTCGTGGGTTATGTTAGTACCTAAGTCTCTTATAAATAATAAATAATAAATTGTACTAAATAGAGTGGCTACATGGCTTCTCTCCCTTGAGATTGAGACTAGGGACTCAATTAAGATAAATGCAAATATAGAGGTTTTGAATACATAAAATAATAAATAAAGTTGTAAAATAAACCTAATCTTTCTTTGAAGTCTATCCATGTTCATATTTTTATGACTTGCTAAGTACGTATGTACTCATACATCTTTTTCCTTTGGAAGCTTCAGAGAAGCGAATATGAAGGATAGGGTTCCGTCCTAGCCTCAAACTATTCCTTATGGTTTGGGTGCTAGCTACATTATGTTTTTCAATGCAGTCTCTGATGTGCCGATTATCTTCTTAGGATTATCTTAAAGATGCAGCCTAACTAAGCTATATGTTGATTACTCCTCCTCCTCCTCCTCCTCATCATTATCATCATCATTATTATTATTATTATTATTATTATTATTATTATTATAAAGGGATGGTAAGGGAGGGGTCAAAAATAGAGAAGAGAGTCATGAGGGCATTTGAACACACGGAGGAGATGAGGTGGGGCTTACAGGTCTAGTTTGTTTTAGTACAATGGCTTAGAATATTGAACCCACCGATTTTTTTGGAATTTTTAGAATTTATTGGAGGACACTTGGTGGCTTAGGTACACTGTAGACAATGTTTAATGCACCTATATTTTTAAATATATAACATTATTGGCTTTTGAAATTCATCTTATTAAAAAAAGACATAGTATTATTTATTGTCAATACGGAAAATAGGGAATACCAGATAGATGTACTCAGCTAGAGTACCATAACCATGTCCTATATAAAAACAAATATCATTAAGCATATAATAAATTAAAGGATGGAATGATAACGACTATTCGGATTCGGATTATAATTTGTTCGTCTAATTTTACTTGGCCAAGAACAAATAAATATAACAGAGAGGAGAGAGATACAACAACCAAGGCAATGTGTCACAAATTTAATATAAGCCACGTCTAATCCTTTATTTTTACATACAGTGGTGCACCTAACCCCCTGAAAAAAACTTTTAGTCTGAAAAACAGTTTTCCAAGCAGTGTTCTGAACAGGGAAAATCTAAGACCGGTTACGCCAGGGAAAATAAAGCTTGCATTTGTCAGTCTAGTGGCGGATCTACTTCCAGGCTAATGGCAAAGGTTCCCCCATGACGTTATACACTGTAGGTCACCAAAAACCATGTAAAAATGCTGCTAACAACAGTAAGCTTTGTATTGCCATTTGGAGCCACCAGGGTCATGGCTCACCTATTACTAATATTACGGAATACACATGCACACACTATACACACGAAATATTCATACCCGCAAATTCTAGTCTTATTAAATCTCTATTAAATGCTACATATCTTCATATCTAAAGATTTTTGAAGCTAGAGCTATGAGTGGATTGAAAATTTGAGAATGTTTCAGTGAGCTATTTTATTATAGACTAAACATATAGGTTTAAATTATATTACTTGAGACTAGAAACTAGATTCTACAAGAATTAATTTATGAGTTAGAGCAATATAAAAATTGGGCTAACAACCCTTAATTCTTTTGGCCAGAGAAGCCAGCAGCGTTGTTTACTAACTAAATATGCCTAATACGTAGAAGTTGATTAACTACTTGCCTAATTACAAAGATAGACACGCTACGTAGCTAAAATAGCTAATTTGTTAGCAGACACAAATATTTTAAGGTGTAGGCTGACGACACCAGACCAAGCTGTTGGAAAATACGCTGAGTACCTACATATTGACACCAGTTGAACCGCATATAAGTTTTTAAAGAAAAGAGCAGTATTGTTTTAAGATTTTAGCCCATGAGCTGCTGTAGTTTAAGCGGGCTGGGGTCAATTAGCTTTGGTGGCCGGGGTTACTGCCGCTGGTATGGCCGGAAGGCGTCGGGGTCATCTGACCGCGGTGGTAATACTGTAGATCCGCCCCAGGCCCCGACTCGATGTCACTGCTGGTTCCGGCACTGTTTCTCTCCTTGTGCTTGATCTACGTGAGGAAGAATCCTTTTAAAGAAAAAATAACTACGAAAGTTTTGAACTCCAAGGTTTTTCCATGAGATATGCCTGTTACATACAATTGTTTCGACCACTCACCAAAACACTCAAGTAGAAGCTTTGTGTGCGAAATGACGCTGACAAGTACGGAGTATTTATAAATCAACTAGCATTTGATATTGACTAAATAATATCCTTGATAACTGATTCCTTAATTACTAAGCCCTATCATTTTGCTTATCCATAAATAATTTATAGGTGAAATTTTTATATACATATCCTTAGCAATTTAAAATCAAATGTTATAAAATAAGCTATAATAAAAAAACCACAAAATCAACTTTAAAATTAAATTTTAAAATTTATATATAAGCATAAACAAATAAACTTTAGGTTGCTCTTTCTGTTGCCGTTGTGCTGATTGGGTATTTTAGGCTAAGTTTGAGCAAACTTTCAACAGCAAGCTCAATAGTATATCCAACTACTAGCAATTAAAATTGACACATCATCTATATTTCATCTAATAGTTTATACATATATAGTTAATTATAAATATGTACTTATAATATTAATATGTGTCCCACCTCTATCTCATATAATTTATTAGAGGTTGTGCTACAGCAGGTTATAAATTTTGTTTTTCTTTTCTCATCTTCTCTCTCTTCCACTCAAACATAGATTTGATGTGGTTATTTCTGTAGCCCGCTTATAGCGCTCTAAATTAAGCCTAAGATTGGACCTTATTAATTGTTCTTGCTATTTCCATGAAGACTTCAGAAGGCATACTAAGCTCTAACATATGTCACGCCCATGCACGTGAAGATCGACTAATAATTTGTTGCTTTGTGTATGACTTCCAAACCGAGAGATATGTAGTGCTGTAGGATCAGTAGTTTTTAGAAGGAATGACATGGCAACAATTATAGATTAAAAAAACTATATCTTACAAGAAAATGAAACTGCTACTCAGAACTGTAATTGGGCTTTACTTTCTGAAAGTCCAGTGAATGTGTGCTGTTCAAGTGACCGGTATATATATTAAAGAGTATGTACCATAATTGATTTGGTGACGACCAGTTAAAGCGATGTTGTGTGTCCCTCTGTTCTCAAACTAAAATACTTATCACCAGCCACTATTCATAATTTAATTTTGACCATTCATCTTTTCTTAAAAAATTTAACAAGTACTAAAAAGATACTAAATTATATTATCAAAGGTGTTGCATTCTACATAAGCATAAAACTTTCGTTTATTTATGTTTATCCATCTAAAATTTATTTGTGGTCAAAATAAGAAGAATAATGATGAATTGATGATCAATAGTGACAAGATTTTGGAAATACAGGGAGTATTACACAGATAGTACCGGATACTTCTAGAAAACTCAAATCTGATAAGAAAGGTAAATAAAAATTTTGGAAATTATGAGTGAGCACGAACTTACGTGGTCAGCGTTACCCTTGGCTTCAGTTTCCATGTACTCTCCCCACTCTAAAATATATATAGTATTTTCAGTTGTATAAAGATTAGAGTTAACGAGAAAAGATTTTAGCATCCTTATTAAATATGGAAAATAAATAAAGAATGATTAGGGATAGGACGTAGTTAGTGGTAAGATAAAAAGAAATTTGAATTGGAAATTAATGGGACAAATAGTATTCTAAATAGTGCTAGTAGTACTTATATTTTGATATAAAATTTTAAATGATAGTAGTGCTTATGTTTTGAAACACAAGGTATTAGATATCACCTTGAATTTCAGCAAATTGACTTGCTTTTGTATGAGCAATCTATATCTGAACATAGGTTAGTACTACAGAATTTATTTATAAAGGTCTACTATAATATGTGAAACAAATTATTTATAATTGTACCCAATGAAAGTTGAAATCCTATTTTCTTTCCAATTTCACGGACTGAAAGTTGAAATCCTTCAACCCTGGAACCAGGGTTGAAGCAACCGTATGATTTGAGTTGCAATTGAAGTTCCGACAATAGTAACATTTATACCTGTTGCAAAATTTGTCTTACTATTGGAAAAAGAAAAAATTATACTGTGATTGCAAAAATGAGAAGAAAAAGTTGTGAACACATCGGAGATCGAGCATACTTGATTGGAATGAATTTTTAAAAGAATTACACATGTTAGACAAGGCATGGTGAAAATATAGATGTCCATAGAGACAATAATATGATAGAGAAATATTGGACAATGATGTGTTGACACTTTTTAGGATCAACAGAGCCACCAAGCCTCTGGGATTAATGTGGATGTAGTGATAGCTTTTGATCTTGATTCTCGGACGAGCTAGCTTCTGACCTAGGCGAGGAAAAGATAAAAATCGCTGATTTAGATGGATACAAGATAAACACTGGCCTTCTCGTGAACAAAACAAAAGGTTCTTAGAACAAACGTGCAAAGATTCTATACTCTTATAGTGGATTGCATTTTTTTTCAATTGAATCAACCATACTTTTTAAATAGGGGTAGACATGAAAGAACCTAAGCCTCCCCATATCCTAGCAAACTTATTGATGCATTAGAAAAAAAACTCTTGACCAAGTAAGGAGAGGCAAGAAAGTAGATAAATTAGTGTGAATAATATAGGGCTCAGGTACCACAGAGCGAAACTTATTTGACTGGACTAACAGTAGGTGGGCTAGGCAAGTGGCTAGAGATGAGTTGGATTTAATATTTGTTATACAAAACATAGTATATACATCAGATACCCATATATTTGCTATAGATAAACACAAATAAATCAAGCTTGTATATGGCTAGATAACCAACCATGTACCTCTTATCCTTATCCAATATAAGACGCACCGGATCTCTAAACAAGAGACAAACAATCTTAAATACACAACACTATCATAAACAGGACTATGGTAGTACCTTTTATCAAGAGCTTGAACCTATATAACTTTTGTCTTGTGTCACCATCGATTTTAGTCTCGACGCATAACCCAAGTTTCAGTATTGCTAATATAAACATCGATAATTGACGCGTTAAGTATGGGTAGAGCATTTATATCTATTTCGATAAGTTCTATGGACCTAGTCATCAATGTCCACATCAACACCTCCATCAATGACGTTCTGTTTTAGAAACTTCAACTTTGTCACTAATAACTTTGGCAAGGATTGACTCAGATTTGAATCAGTCGGGCAGATCATGTCACCCTTTCATTCACACGAACTAATCAATGCGACAACTGCCTACCCTAGGATCTCGCATCATTATTTGGAGCCCAATTTCCTCTTCGACTCGGATAAGGGCAAGAGCTCATTAAGATCGTCATTAATTCTCGATTTGTTTCACTGACTCAGATTTAAAAAATAGCACAGGAAGTTTCTTCTCTCCAAGAGGGGTATTTGCCATCCTAACTAAATATGACGTTGCCTAGCAAAAAGAGGCAAAAGCTAAGCACAAGTAACACCGATAGGAGGAGCAACATTACATCAAGGAGGAGTGAGATGCCCACAACCATGAACTTGACAATAGAGGGCGTCGCTTTCGTCGTGGCATCCGGCCTCGACCCATCGCCTTGGGGCAGCTACGCGGCTTCCTTGGCCTGACGAACGCGTCCACCGATGGCAACGCCGCGAACAGGTTCGTGGCCTTGGAGCTCGATAAGGTGAAGCAGCCGTACGACCCCGACGACAATCACGTCGGCCTCAACGTCAACGGCGTCCGGTCAATGAAGGCCGTGCCGCTCGCGCCGTTCGGCATCAAGCTCGGCGCGTCTGGGTGAACTACAACGGCACGTCTCGCCACGTATCTATGTACATGGCCAGGTCCGACAACGGCGTGCCCAGCCCCAAGCCGCCGTCTCCGGTGCTCGACGTGCCGCTTGACCTGTCCGCCTTCGTCGACGAGAAGGCCTACTTTGGCTTCTCCGCGTCGACGGGCACGCAGTTCCAGCTCGACTGTCTGCACATGTGAAACATGACGGTGGAAGTGCTCGACGACGGCAGCAGCTCCTGCGGTCAGCCGCGGTGGAGGCTGGAGCTGAGCGTCGGCGTGCCTGTACATCAAGAAGAGGAGGCGCAGAGTCGGTGACGATCCGGAGTCGTTGTCGTCGTCGGCGTTCATGTTCAAGAAGAGCAGCATCAACCTGATGATCCTCGCCGGGACGCCCAAGGAGTTCGACTATACGGAGCTGAGGAAGGGGACGGAGGACTTCGCCGCGAAGAACAAGCTCGGGCAGGGCGGCTACGGCGTGGTGTAGAAGGCGACGGTCGCCAGCGACAACGACGGCGAGAGCGCGGAGGTGGCCGTCAAGCAGTTCTCGGCGGCCAACACCAAGGGCCAGTAGGACTTCCTCGCCGAGCTCAGCATCATCAGCCGACTCCGCCACCGCAACCTCGTCCGGCTTCGCGGTGAGTGAATTGAATCCTATGCATCCTTTTACCTTTCCGGAGTCAGACAAGACGATAAGCTCTGGGTGTTCATGGCGACCGTGTTCATCGACTAACAGGGTGGTAGCATCAGAACGGCGTGTTGCTGCTGGTTTACGACTACATGCCGAACGGCAGCCTGGACAAGCACCTTTTCGGCGGCGCGGCGGCGAAGCCGGTGCTCAGCTGGGAGCAGAGGTACAACATCGTCTCCGGCGTGGCGGCGGCACTGAACTACCTCCACCACGAGTACGACCATCGTGTAATCCACCGCGACATCAAGCCGTTCAACATCATGCTGGACTCCGCCTTCGGCGCCCGCCTCGGCGATCGACTTCGTCCTCGCCCGCGCCCTCGACTCCGACAAGACCTCCTACACCGAGATCATGGACGTGCCGGGGACGATGGGCTACATGACGCCGGAGTGCTTCCACACCGGCCGGGCCACGCGAGAGTCCGACGTGTTCGGCCTCGGCGCCGTGCACCTCGAGGTCGCCTGCGGCCGCCGCGTCTCGTTCGGCGCCGTCAGCGGGTGCGGCCGGCTGCTGGAGTGGGTGTGGAGACTCCACGGGGCCGGCCGCATCCTCCACGCCGTGGACCCGAAGCTCGCCGGCGGCGCGTTCGACGTGGACGACGCCGAGCGGCTCCTCCTGCTGGGCCTTGTGTGCAGCCACCCGGACCCTGGGGCGCGGCCCAACGCGAAGGCCGTCGCGCAGGTGCTTGCGCGTGCCGTGCCCGTGCCGGCCGTGCTGCCGTCCAAGCCGGCGTTCATGTGGCCCGCGCTGTCGGGGGTGGACTGTGACGCCGGCGGCGGCGAGATGTCGTCGCGGCACTCGGCCGGGACGACCAGTAAGGAGCTGACTAGCTCGACGTATTACGCGCCGTCGTCGTCGTACTCGTCCCAGCGATGCACACGAACGCAGGTGACGAGCAACCGTGACGGCATGGCTGACGAGACGAGGTACGTGTCCATTGGTTGATCTGAGCGTGACGGATCGAGTGATGGCAACTCGGTAGAGACCAGATGGATCATGGATATCCGGACTCCGGACAGGACAGGTTCGGTACGGCGGCGCCATTGCTCGCTGACATGTGCAAGTGCATGTTCTGTTGTACAGTGTCAATAATAAAGGGTTGACCTGAAAGTGGGTGTAAATTGGGGGATAATTTTTTATTTTTTTAATTTTTATTTTTAAAAATAAATTCTCTGAAAATATATTTTTAAATTTAAACATTTTTATCACACCAACCTATAATACGATAAAATAATATTGTCACGCTTGTCTGACTAGTACCACAATGTTGCTCGGTCATATTGGGTGGCTGACTTTGGTAATTTTGTTTCATCAAGTCAAACAGGATGGCTTGGTTAAAAAAATAGATTTAAAAAATAAGTTTTGAGAAGGTTTATTTTTAAAATTAAAAAGATTCAAAAAAATAACAAAAATTATCACATGGAATGGAGCACCTAGCTACAATGATAGTTTTGATTTCATAGATCACAGACATTCTTTGCGTGCTGTGTCACGGATTCGTTCTGTCAATTGTATTTATTGATTCTGGGTTAAACCTTGGTTAGTTATTATTCAGATAACATGCACAACATAGACCGAACAGTCTCCTTTTACATCAAAGAAAAGTATTTTCATGAATAGACACATGTATGAACCCTTTTTAAGGTAAGCCATCTTACCTCTATGGTGTTAAGAGCAATTGAGAAATTTTATCAATTGATTATTGTGGTTTAATTTTTAATAAAATGTATTTGCTTCTCTCAGTTACTAAATAACAGAAAAGGTAAATCATCAAGACATTAATGCATATTTTTACCCTTTGCAACATGGCAACATAATTTCTAGCAAACAACAAATTAAATGTTCAAGCATATTCAAATATGTGCAAAATGTTGTTCTATGTCCCAATCTCAAATTTTGAAATCTCAAATTTTGAAAATCTAAAATAAAAATTAATATATAGATATATATGAATCACTTAATATTTCAAAAAAATGAAATTAAGTAATCATCTAATTGATTCGATATTTCAGTAACGATTTAATTTGAAATTTAAATGAAATTTAGCTTTATGTGATTTGAGTTCCAAATAGACACATAGGAAGTGAGTTTGTTGCACTAATTACTTTCCATGCTTGCAAATAAAAAATGAAAATATTCATTTGTTTCCTTCATTAAGATTATCTCCTAAGAAGTAATATGAATATCAAGAGTTGGATTAACATGAAACCAATGGTGTAAATAATCTTGGAGCATTGTAAAAAAATCATAATTTATTTTACAGAGTCCAAATATATATTCTCTCCAGTCAAATTGGACAGTAGGGAGTATTTATGTAAAATTCTTAAACATTTGTTGGACATAGATTAATTATTGTATTACATATCATTCATAAATATACAAGGTCGAATTCGATTTGTATATGAAGAAATAAAAAAATCCAATTACTACCAATGTGATCTCTTTCTATAATCCAATTTATCTTTTTTTATGTGTAGATGGAATTTAACCTTGCTTGTTTTCTGTGAGCATATATGTGACAAAATCGTTTACATTGTCTAATTTTTTTGAAAGTTCCTTGCAACTATCAGTTGAATGTATAGGTACTTGACAGCCTACCAGGCATGATGGTTGATTAGTTACAACTGGCGGCGAGCTGAAAGCAAAGCGTTCCTACCATCACCTACTGTTAGTAACAATATAACAGATTAATTAGCGTGACAGTGCATATGGAAGAGCAGACCCAAATTAACAAAGGTACATTGCCATTCATGCATGCAATGACAAGGTGTGAACACATGCTTTTGTGAGCGGTCAAGTCCAAAGTCCGATCCAAGATTATCGTTGCCTTGGGCAGTCATCTGTATGGTACTACTCCAGTCGTCATGCTGGTTCCACTTAGCTAGCTGCACGCAGATCGACTTCTTATTCGCTGATCGGGCAGTGCTAAATGAATCTGAATGCTGATGACAAAAATAAATTAACATACCTACGTACGTCGCAATGAGATGTGATGGATAGATATTATAGATATCGCCAAATTGCCAATCACCATGTACTTTATGGTTGGTAGTCTTACGTACGTAAGACTTGGGAGTCAACATATCCACAGCTCTGAAAATCAAGATTAATTACTCACGTGGATTATTGAATGGTTGGCTAATAGGGACACCATGTTTAGTTAGCAGGCTCAAGGAAAAGGAACAGTTCATTCAATTGATTACTATAGTATCTAATGATCATCCTACCAGGAAGCATCTTTGATTCATTCAGCCTGTACATTTCACCCTCAATCCTGTTTTGGCTGAATTTGTTGACTTAAGCCTAGGCGTAATTTCAGCTCTAGCACTAGAGGGAGCTTCTATGGAAATGGGTTCAATTTTTAATTGCAAATCTTTCTATCGTAGAGTTTCTTTTGGAGTATGTTATTAGTTGGAGGATGAGAAAACTATGGAAATTAATTCAAGTTTCCTCTCAAAATTAAAACTCTCTTGCTTTTTCTGTTCTAATACAGGCTACAGTCTCCCCGCAAAATAAAATACAGGCTACAGTCTGACGCGAAATGGAAAGGGTATGGTAATTTTGTGGTTTTTGCACGAGCTGAATCAACCGATCATATAATATTCTGTTATCATATCCTGTTGGCACGCGGAGGAGTTGAGATCAGGCGGAGAGAGATGGTGAGAGAGCGGTAGCTGATGGAGGTCCGATGTGATTACGCTTGAACACGAGAATAACTTGTAGATCTGCTTAGCTCTAGTACAGATATCATTTTAGGGTCTTCTAATTGTTGTAGTTGTGAATGTGCCCATTAATTTGACTTCTAATTGACAGTAAAAATAGATAGAGTTAGATCATAGAGTTAATCGGTCGATAGGCCGATACGGACTTTAACTATCGGCTGGATGTGCCAATAGGGTTAAGATAGACATCGGCTGAGTCTAATGTACTCCTGCTATTGCTGGTAGCCGATAAGGTTAAGATAGCTATCGGTTGTGAGTACGATGTATCTCTACTATCGGCTGGTATCTGATAGAAACTGTAGCACTCATATATCGGCTAAAAATCCAGTTACGCTCCGAACAGAATATGCGATGAGCACTAGAGAGCAAGACCTGATCTCCTAAAAAGACAAGACCTAGCAGCCAGCGATGACGGTACCATTACAGCCAGTCTTGATAAATCAAATAGAACTAAGATAATATAAGGTTGAGGCTAATGGCACCAAAACGACAGGAGCTAGATTGGATATAACAAAGGAGGGACCGGGTGAACCCATCGGCTACTATCAACTATGGGTCCAATGTAGTCATATAAGTAAACTCATCAGCTAGTTGAGCCGATGGGAGAAACAAAACCCGCTAGGTCTCGATGCTAGATCTAAAATAACCGGATTGATTGCTAGCGGATTAATCGCTGAGCAAGATATATATATATCAGCTAAGAAGCCGATACACTTGGCATGGAGCTTAGTGTATAGATAACTCATTGGCTAACTACTATGATAAAACGTCACGTAAATACCTATCAACTTACAGCTCAATCTACTATCAGTAGTCTAGTAGATCGAAGCTAACTGATGCAGCACGAGACCAGTGACGGTAGAAGGAGCTCGATGAGCCATTAGAACCGACGCAAATATGATGTAATATATCCGATCAGACTAAGAGATCGGATCTAACTGATGTAGCCTTAGATAAAGCGGAGACAGCAGGATAGTGGTGGGACATACCCCTTCACTAGATATTGGACTTAACCAATATAGCCTCATGTCGGGAGCCAGAACCCACTGGTAAAAACTTAGATGGACTAGGATTGCGATACGTCAAGATTATATTGATCTATGTGAATAATTTACAAGGTCCTAAGGGGTCTATATTTATACTCTAGAGTTACAAAAGTCCGATATGGTTACAAATAACCTCCAGACGCTATTTCCCAAACACAAAAGAAAACTTTCTCTAAGAAGATAATAAAATTAATTAAACTTGTCTATCATACAAGATATATTCTATAAAGATACAAGTATCTTACTGTGATTTTCATGGCTCCCCCTCAGACCTGGTCCCATTTGGATAATCTTCCTTTTTTGACTAAACTGAATCCATTCTCAATTCATCAAATTAGCTCTTTCTCTATATCAATCGGCTTCTTTCCATAAGTTGATTGTCTCTTCAATCTTATCTATGGGGCTTACCAAATTTTGGTATTAATACATGGCCCCTAATTTCGAAGTATGAGAACTCAAGCATCAAAATTATCTTCCTTAGGCTCTCATGACTCCAAAATCTCCTCCCTTGCTTATTGCAATCAGCTTTCATAAGCTGATACGGTGTACATCAAATGTGCTATGCTGTCAAAATCTCAGGAGAAAATTTTCCTTCTGATGTGCCTTGATAGTCCTTGGAAGACCAACTCTGCTAATTGTTCATTGCCTAAGTCTAAGCTGTAGAAGGCTTCATACATTACGGAATCTTTGAATATACTCTAAGACCAATTCCTTCTTCATCTGCTTCACCAATATCAAATCTATGAGTCGCATCTTGTGGATCCCCATAAAGAAGTGTTTGTTATACTCTAGATTGGCCCATACTCTGATTGAACTTAGTGGCAATGATGAAAACCAATTAAAAGCTGATCTATATAGTGACAATGGAAACAATCTAACTCTCATAGCTTCTTCAACCGATGCTTGCCTACATTGAGCCAAGAATTGGCAGACGTGTTCAACTGTAGACATGTTGTTTTGCCCTTAGAACTTGGAGAAGTCTGCCATCTTGTATGTGCATGGTAACGACACTCTATCAAACTAGTTAGTGTATGAAGGCCCATACATGAAATTATTCTTGTTTGGTTTCAAGCCGAAGTGTTCCTTCATTACTTTGGATATTTTGGCCGTCCACTCATCATCTTCATCATGTTGCCTCCCGAGCTAAATATAGCCATCGCACCAATTGAACATTGGCATCTGTGGATCAATATCTGCTAATGTTTGAACTGGTGGCTCTTGAGTAATTAATTCATCCACTCTTTTCCTTATCAAGTCTTGAAGTATACTTGTCATTCCTTCAGATTGATTGATCAGCACGTGATGTATAACTTCATCAACTAGTTCTTGGATAGATTTCTATGGACTTAAATATGCATGTTGAGTTGTTTCACCGATCAAAGTTAATCTTAGGAGTGAATTCTTTTGGATCAATCCTTCTTGCATCATGCTAAAAAATTGTAAACACAACTTCTCAAAATCTTTCACAGATTGCACCACCTACTGCCTCTGTGTATCTATCAAGTCTTCCAATGCAACTGAAATAATAGTATCTTCATTGGCTTTTGCATCAGACAAGTATGCCTTGGCATCCACTTCTTCTTCAAATATATTGAAATTTGAGTCCTACCAGCTGTGCCAAAAAATATGTGTTCGCGCGTAGACGAGATTGGACTAGGCGAAGAGAGGTGCCGAGAGGGCAAGCGAGCTAGCCTATGGAGGTTCGATGCAATCGTGCCTGAATACATGAAGGCCCTGTGAAATCTGTTTAGCTCTAGTGCAAATCCTTCAGCTATTTGGGGTCTTCTAGTTGCTATAGTTGTGGATGTACCAGTCAATTTGACCTTTAATTGACAAGAAAGACAGATAGAGTTAGATCATAAAGCCAATCGGTCGATAAGCTGATACAGACTTCTGCTATTGGTTGGATAGTATGATAGGGTTAAGATAGCCATTGGCTGAGTCTGATTCACCCCTGCTATCGGCTAGTAGCCAATAGGGTTAAGATAGCCATCGAATGTGAGTCCGATGCACCCTTGCTATCGACTGGTAGCCGATAGGAACTAGAAAGTCGATGATGCTCTGAATAGAATATGCAATGAGTGCTAGAGAGTGAAACCCAATCTCTCGAGTGTGCGAGACCTAGCGACCACCATGATGGTTCTGTTAGACAGTATGAGGCTGAGGCTAATGCCATCGAGATGGTGGAGACTAGATTGGACGTAACGATGGAGGGACCGGGTTAACCCATCGGCTGCGCGTCTGATATAGGCATATAAGTAAACTCATCAGCTAGCTAAGTCGATGGGAAAACGAAACCCACTAAGCCTTGATGTTAGATCTAACAGAACCAGATTGATCACTAGTGGATTATCACTGGGTAAGATATATATATATATATCAGCTGAGAAGCCGATACACTTGGCATGGAGCTCAGTGTATGGATAACTCATCAGCTAGCTACTTCGATGAAACGTCATGTAAATATCTATCGACTTATGGCTCAATCTACTATCAGCATTCTAGTAGGTCGAAACTAACCGATGCAGCATGAGATCGATGATGGCAGAAGGAGCTCGATGAGCCGATAGAATCCACGTGAATGTGATGTAATATATCCGATCGGACTAAGAGATCAGATCAAACCGATGCAGCCTCAAGCAAAGCAGAGACACTAGGATAGTGGCGGGACTTACACTTTTACCGGAGATCGGACATAACCGGTATAGTCCCATGTCGAGAGTCAGAACCCTTCAGTAAAAACCTAGACGAACTAGGGTGGTGATACACTGAGATTGTATTGATCTGTGTGGGTGATTTACATGGTCCCAGGGGGTCTATATTTATACACTGAAGTTACAAGAGGTTGATATGGTTATAAACATCTATATGTTATTTCTTGAACACAGAAGTAAACTTTCTCTAAGAAGTTAACAAAACTAATTAAACTTGTCTATCTTACAAGATATATTGTATAAAGATACAGGTGCCCTGTTGTGGTTTCCATGGTTTCTTCTTAGACTTGTTCTCATCTGGATAATCTTCCGTTTTTGACTAAACCGAATCTATCGTCAATCCGTCCGATCGACTCTTTCCCTATATCAATCGGTTTCTTTCCATAAGCTGATCGGCTCTTCAATCCTATCTACGAGGTTTACCAAATTTTGGTGTTAACGCATCCCAGATTAAAATTTGTTTTGAACATGACTTTTTTCCCTCTATAGGTTGACCTAGGAGGGTGATCATGCTATCATCTCATTTTTCAATGCTTCGCAGCTCTTGCTTGGGTGATCCGGCAAGTCCGAGACACCATGAAAATTGGAATGGAATTTGCCAAACAACCAGTCCTTGTTTCCTTCAAGTTTCTTGTTCTTGAATTTTCTTCAAGGGGGATCAGTGCTAGATAGACCGGAAGCTTGGATGTCTCACATCATCATTCATCACACGTGGGCCAAGGGATAAGAGGCTCCATGCGCGTTCACACATTTTTCATTCAACACAGACTCACTAAAGATTTACAGTGTGAACGGAGTCATCAAACAACTTGTTCTAGAAAAGCACTTGAACAAGTTCGATTTAGAAAGGATGAAAACTGGTTAATGGACTGATTTAGAGATCAAACTAGCCTTTAAGGTGATTTAGATTCAGTTAGAGGTAAACACCAGTCTCAGGTCAAATCAAAAAGTTTATGGGATAAACATACAAAGGATATCGCACTCTTGCAGCCAAGACAAATGATTTACAATGTAAATCAACAAAGATGGATGAACTAGAGTACTACATAGAAAGCAAAATAGAAAATATGACTAAAAAATAATGGTAAAAGAACAATTCGATTGATTATTGAATGTCAGGATCGGGAGAGAGTCTAATTGGCCATGGTCCTTATAAAGGGGTTGGTCTTGAATCCACAGGGCCTTCTCCACATCCTATTTACAGATTAATTACGACTCAAGAAATCTTGAGTCCAAGCAAGAAAATGCATGAGTTGTCTTAATTGGAAGGGTCCTACACTCCATACGCACATTACTCCACACCACTTAGGAACACGGGACTATTGAGCAAGCACAGCCACCCGCACAAGTGGTGGTCTACTCGATGCTCAAAGGGGCGCGATCCCAAGCATGCTCGCTAGGACTTTTAAGTCCCACAACCTGGGTAAGCTTCTTTGGTCATTTGAAATCATGGTGTTGGTTATCTTCTTTGTTCTTTTCTTTTAGGCTTGACATCCTCTTGACCTTTGCTCTCCTAGTTCCTCCACACAGGACACCCAAGCTGGCTACAACAGTCTCTGAGCTAGGAGCTACAAACCCCAATTTCAGCCCATGGGAACGAGGACCACAACACCCTCAAGGGTGTTAGGGTGCACCCCAAGATTTCATCAAGAACAATGGTTATGCCCATGGGAGCACGTGAGGATGCAAGAGACATGACGGTGGCTTTAGAGGAAGCTGCTAGTGCGGTGGAGAGGCCCAAAGGTGAGGTGAAAACCACCCATCATGAGGGCGAGTTGATGGAGGCCGCAGAAGCATACTCTATGGCGACAATGAAGTAGGTGTCGAGGCAGCAAGGGCATCAGCGGATGTCAACACCACAATCATTATGATTTTCATGGTGGTGCCATCATCGACATCCATGGTCCTCCAAGCCATCGAAGTGAAGTCTAGGTCTTCTACCTTCCAGGAGGAGGAGACGATGCCAGGAACGAGGCAAGGGCCTTCCTGCCTCACAAAAAGAGGGTCAAGCCGGAGGCAACGCTGGAGTTTGAAACGATGGTTGTCATTGTGACCCTACCTCATTCATGTGCTACCAACAGGGATGGTATGTCTAGCAATCCGGGGGGTCACGAAGAATAGCTTTCGAAAGTGTTGGCTAGCATAGCGGAGATGGTATAGTGCATATGGGCAGCTGCCATGGTAGAGATGGCAGAGCTCAATATCGAGCAGAGGTTAGTTGACAAGGCTCGCGAGATCCTAGAGGCCCACGTGTCTGCTGCTCAGTCCACCCACACCCTCATGCTACAATGAATCGAGGAGCATGGGGCATTGAAGGAAGCTCGTGCCGCTGTCATTGCCATGAAATGGGAGTTGGACGACATCGAGGAGGACATCCAGGTTTACCTCGACAAGGTGTGCACCTATGAGGAGGCTTTATAGCATGAGCAAGACCTGATGGCATGTGTGGCGAGCATCGCTGAGCAAGATGCCAGGCAATGCCAGGTCATCGCTAAGCAAGCAACTTGTGGGCTGCCTTCCTTGAGCTTGACTCCCAGGAATCCAACACCGACGGGTAGGACCGGACTATGCAGTGACGACAACACCTAGGCCAAGGCGTGGATTCACACCCAGGTAGTGGACCTCATCCAATGAGAAAGGGCCATCACCAAGGCTAAAGTACGTGTGGTAGGCCTCAAGGTAGATTCTATAGAGTGCGAGGAGGCAATCGCACACATGGAGGAATAGATAGCCAGCCGAGAGACTAACCTCATTGACCGAGAGCAGACCTCGAGCATACCTTTGAAGTAAAGTGGCCCATGACTGCTCTCTGTGCTGAGGCCAACACTATGGAGATCTAGTGGATGAAGAAGCGGCTGGATGTGACTGAGTAGATTATCACCATCTCATACCAAGCTAAGTATGACAACATGTAGATGATGCATGACATCTTCAACGCCATGAGTGATTCCTCTGTGGCATTGGGACTCAACTGGGTGGATAGGAGACTTACGTCCTCAGTTTTGAGAAGATAGCATAGAGCCTCATAACACTACTCGATATCATCCATAACCTCACTGCCGAGGTGGGTCAGAAGCTCGCTTAGGCCATCGTGGAGTGCATCCTTGCCTCCTACCATGTTTGAGACCCAACCTTCTCCCTTGAGGCCCCATAGCTAGGCGTGCCAACGGAAGGAGGAGAAGTGGCTCGCACATGTGTGCGAGAGGTTGCCACCAAGGTGGCATCCTTTTTTATGCACGCTCTTGATGAACTTGTGGAGGAGCTCCACAACATAGAAAGGGAGAGCAATGGCAAATGAGGCTATGTTACAATCAAACTTTTTTACATGTGTTAACGCCAAAATCTGGATGATCCAATGGTGCTAAAGCCGATCGGCTGAGAGGTGTCCGATGGAGAATTTGATTCAGCCTGTAAACAGGATCGACTGATGGAGATACTGGTTAGCTTGGGAGACGAAGCCGATCGGAACTGTAGAGAAGCCGATCTAATTAGTAGAAGATTGGATCGGCATGAAGACAGGGAATTATACAATCGGGGTCAGGTCCGAGAAGCTCGAGGAAAGGTAGGAAAAGAATTGGCTTGAGTAAAAAGAGGTCCGATTGCTATAGTGAAGAAGCTGATCGGGTTATAGCGGAGGAAGACTCAATTCCAAATTGCAAGATTACTCAGACAAAACCGAGTTTGTGGAAGAGCCGTGGACTCCACAGTAAGATGTTCTATCTTTGTAAATTGTAACCTTATTAGGAAGGTTTAGTTAGTTAGTTAACTTCTTTAGAGGTATTTTCCTTTGTTCTTATTAGGAAATAATGTCTGATGGTCGTAAACTCGTCGGACTGTGTCTGTAAATCCAGGGTATAAATATAGACCCCCTAGAAACATGTAAGATATCTCTCGATCAATATACAATCTCGGTGCATCACCACCCTAGTTTATCTAGGTTTTATTGGCGGGTTCTAGCTCTTGACGCGGGGATGCATCGGTTAAGTCCGATCTTCGGTGAAGGGGTAAGTCCCGCCACCATCTCGATATGTTCTGCTCTGTTTAAGACTGCATCGGTTAGGTTCGACCTCTTAGACCGATCAGACGTATCGCATCACGTTCGTGTAGGGCATATTGGCCTGTTAAGCTCCCTCTGCCATCGTCAATTTCGTGCTGCATCGGTTCGGTTCGACCTATGGGGCTGCCGACGGTAGATCAAGCTTTAGGCTTATAGTTTTCTGCACAGCGTATCATCAGAGTGCTAGCCGATGAGTTATCCATGCTCTGACCTTCATGCCCAGCGCATCGGCCCCTCGGCCGATACACATCAGCCATTAGAGGTGTCCCTTGACGCGTAACGTCGAGCGTATCGGTCTCCCACTAGATACACACCTGTCTTCAGAGAGGCGTCCCCTCATCGGCTCAGCTACTCGATGGGTTCGTTCCTATCTTTGCTACAGCATAGCCAATCCGGCGTCCTCCATATCATCGCCGCTAGCTCTGGCCTCGTACTATCTCGATTAGGTTTGATGTTCGAGGTTTGGTGTTAATGGTGCTGTCACGGTGGGCGACGGGTCTCGTGCAGTTATATCCGGAGCAGCATCAGCTTTGTAGCCCGTGCCCTTTTTAATAATATTCCTTGCTAGCTCGCATGTACCTTCATCGGTTTTTACAGCCGATGAACCACTGTTCAGCAATTCGGAGGGATCCTGTGTGCCTTGCTATCCTCTGAGTACATCTTGGTTCCTCCATTGACTCTATGATCGATCCCTCATCGACAGTTGTCCACATTGGCTCTCCAGCCGATCGAAGAACTTCCTGATCCTATCGGCAGCCAGCCTATAGCGAGCGCCTATATCGGCCCACCGTCCGACGGTCCTGCTCGTCTCTCTTCCTTGTCAATTACAGGGTCTGATACGCCTCGATGTCTCGATCTTCACGACGTAGGATCAATCACCAGATAACTAGCTTCGAAGAAGCCAAGATAACTTGTAGCAAGCAGCGATAACTAGTGCAACTTGATGAATAAAACTCAAAACCAACCACCGTCTCAATACGGCAACCTGAATCGAGGATTCGCCCAACCACACTCTCAAAGAAACCAACACAGCCTACAATCAATTGAGAAGACCTCGAAGGGAGTAGGAGCACCAATTGGGAGCGAAAAAAGCCCCCGCTTCTGTAATTCCTGCGAAGGAAGTCACAAGAGCAAAGGGGTAGAGATCAACTCTCAAGGGTTTGCTAGCGCACAGCTGAATAAAGTGGTCTATATTCTCAATATCATAATCTATGATTACAATGAGTATAAGGGGTATTTATACTAGCAACAGCCCTGCTAGGTAGGTGGAAACTCAAAAATAAAATAACTAGTTCGATTATGTAAAAAGACCTCTTCAGAATGAGCTCCTGAAGAGTTTCCACGTGGCTGTTAGTCTTCTACGCAATATTCATTGTTTTGGCAATAACTCCACCTAGGAAAGTCCAAATGATACACAGTTTGTTGCATTGGATTCTTGACTTGACACCCTTTCCAGCCATGTGTGCCATGCTCCACGTAATATTATAGAATGGTACAGTTTAATACATGAACTTTAGCATCAGGCTGGCTGTTGACCTTCCGAGCAGTATACACTAAACGGTTGTCTATGCCCAAATGGTAGCTCCAAACTGGTCGGGGCTAGACTCATTGGAAACTAGACTTGAAGAGCTTTCCAAAAAGTGCTCATAGACCACTATAGCTTCTGGAAATCAAAATATATGACTATTTCTTCTAAATAGTTCTACAGAGCTGAACTGGTTCGAGTGTAGTTCGTGCTCGGCAACTGGTCTGAAGTGGTCTGCAGCTGGTCAGAAGTCATCTCCTTGTGTGTTCATGTCTTCCTCCTTAGTGAACCTAACCATTAATAATGTACATGACTTAGGTAGTATATAATTCTCATTAATATTAAAATGAATCTCACAAAGTAGCGCGTGCACCTCTTGCTATAGCTTCTTTGCTTGACTACGTATAATCGGTCCATCAATTACTTGGACTGGTATTGATGTAGGTGAGACCTGAGTTGGTGTAGCTTGAGTTGAGGGTTGTGACAGCTTGCATGATGGCATGGTCATATCATCCTCCCTCCCTTGAAAAGGAGTTGCCCTCGACTCTGAAGTATGTTCACTTGTGAATAGAGATAGGTCAGCAACATTGAAGGTGTTGCTCATGACATAACTTGGTGGAAGATCTTTCTTGTATGCATTATCATTGATTTTTGTAAGAACACGAAATGGACCATCCCCTCATGGCATCAATTTGGATTTGCGCTGATCTGAAAAGCGATCCTTGCGCAAGTGAATCCACACCAAGTCCCCTGGTTCAAACAACACTTTCTTCCGATGCTTGTTTATACTTGCAGCCTTGCGTACCACCTTGAGCTCAATTGCTTCCTTAGTCTTCTCATGTATCTTCTTTATGTATGCAGCACGCTTGGAGGCTTTCATGTTGGTTCTTTCCCGCAATGAAAGGGGCAACAAGTCTATCGGAGCAATAGGTTTGAACCCATATACGATTTCAAAAGGACACAAATTAGTGGTAGAGTGTATTACCATGTTATAAGCAAACTCCATATGAGGCAAGCAATCCTCCCAGTCCTTCAAGTTCTTTTTCACCATGGTTCGCAGCATCATTGATAAGGTTCGATTCACTACTTCAGTTTGTCCGTCGGTTTGGGGATGACAAGTGGTGTAGAACAAGAGCTTGGTCCCAAGCTTTGCCCACAACGTTTTCCAAAAGTAGCTCACAAACTTGACATCACAATCCGACACTATGGTCCTAGGCATTCCATGTAGCCTCACAATTTCTCTGAAAAACAAATTAGCAAGGTGTGAAGCATCGTCGGTCTTATTGTAAGGGATAAAATGAGCCATCTTTAAAAATCTATCAACCACAATAAAAATTGAATCTTTTCCCCTCTGAGTTCTTGGCAATCCCAAAATAAAATACATGCTTATATCTTCCCAAGGAGTATTTGGAGTAGGTAACGGTGTGTATAAACCATGAGGATTCAGTTTGGACTTAGCTTTGTGGCATGTGACGCATCGCTCCACAAATCTGATGACGTCTCTTCTCATATTGGGCCAATAGAAATGATCACCGAGTAGCTCATATATCTTCTTTTGTCCAAAATGCCGTGTTAATCCTCCTCCTTGTGATTTCTGTAACAACAACAATCTAACCGAAGAATTTGGAATATAAAGTTTGTTAGCTCTAAACAAGAATCCATCATTGATGTGATATTTTTCCCAGCCTTTTCCGTCTTTACAATGGGCATATGGTTCTGAAAATTCAAGATCATTTTTGTACATATCTTTCAAATTTTCAAGACCCAAAACCTTTACCTCGAGTTGGTTCAGCAACACACTCTTCCAAGACAACGCATCGGCAACAATATTGTCCTTACCGTTATTATACTTCACAATGTATGAAAATGTTTCGATGAACTCAACCCATTTGGCATGGTGTCGGTTCAGCTTAGCTTGACCTTTCAAGTACTTCAAAGCTTCATAATCGGAATGAATAACAAAATCCTTTGGCCATAAGTAGCACATGTACCAAAGCATACAATTCTGTCATATACAGAATAATTTAGTTGAGCACCTCCCAATTTTTCACTAAAATATGCTACAGGTTTTCCTTGTTGCATTAAAACTCCTATCCCAATCCCACTAGCATCACATTTCACTTCAAAAGTTTTAGTGAAATCAGGAAGAACAAGTAGTGGTGCTTCAGTTAAACGTTTCTTTAATTTTTGAAAAGCATTTTCTTGTGTGTTTCCCCATTTAAATTCAACTCCTTTCTTGGTTAATTCATTTAAGGGAGCAGTGATGGTACTGAAATCTCGCACAAACCTTCTATAAAAACCAGCAAGGCCATGAAAACTTCTCACTTGACTTACATTTGTTGGAGTGGGTCAATCCTTGATGGCTTTCACCTTTCTTTCGTCCACTTCTATTCCTTTTCCTGAAACAACAAAGCCAAACAACATAACATGGTCTGTGCAAAAACTGCACTTCTCAAGATTAGCAAATAATTTCTCCTTTCTAAGCTCATCTAGGACTTGTCGAATGTGACTCACATGCTCTTCAAAAGACTTACTGTAAATTAAGATATCATCGAAGTAGACAACCAGAAATTTCTCAATAAAAGCTCTCAAGACATGGTTCATTAATCTCATGAAAATACCAGGAGCATTAGTCAAACCAAAAGGCATAACTAACCATTCATACAGCCTAAATTTTGTTTTAAACGCAGTTTTCCATTAATCTCCAGTTTTCATTCTTATTTGATGGTAACCACTTCTCAAATCAATTTTAGTAAATATTGTGGAGCCACTCAATTCATCAAGCATGTCATCTAAGCGTGGAATAGTATGACGGTAGCGGACAGTAATGTTATTTATAGCCCTACAATCAACACACATCCTCCAAGATCCATCTTTTTTAGGTACTAAGATCACAGGAACAGCGCAAGGACTTAAACTTTCACGAACAAAACCTTTGTCAAGAAGTTCTTATACTTGCCTTTGTATCTCCTTCATTTCTTCAGGGTTGGTTCGGTATGGTGGTCGATTAGGTAGTGCAGCCCCTGGATTGAGATCAATTTGATGCTCAATCCCACGAATTGGAGGTAGTCCAGCCGATGTTTCCTTTGGGAAAACATCTCCATAGTCCTGCAACAGATGAGATACAACACTAGGAAAAGAGGTGATGTCGTTAGCTGAAATTAAAATGTCTTTGCACACAAGTACAAAGAGCACTTAATTTGGGTTGTTCCTTACTACTCTCATTTCAGATTTTGTGGCTAACATAACTAGATTTTCTCCCTCTCCTTTCTTTTTTTCTCTCACATTTGGCTTGTGGCTCTCACTCACCGAATTGTGGATGTCACTCAATTTCTTTTGCTCTTCTCCTCCATTACTTGCTGGACCAATTTCAGATTTCTTTTGTAAGTGCTCAGCCATGATTTGTTGAGGGGTCATGGGCTTTAACACAAACTTCTTTCCCTTCAGATCTAGTGTATACTGATTTGTTCTCCCACAATGCTGAGTGTAACGGTCATATTGCCATGGTCTTCCAAGCAGCAAGTGACACACAGATATGGGTGCTACATCACACGCTACTGTGTGACATATTCACCAATCTTGAATGGAATTTTCACACGATGCCCAATCTTAATATCTCCCGAATCATTCAACCATTGGACATGATATAGATGCGGATGCCGCTGTAGTTTCAGACCAAGCTTGTCAACCATTTCACGACTTGCAAGATTGTGGCAGCTCCCTCCATCTATGATCACCTTCACTACTTTGTCTTGCACCTTTGCACGTGTTTGAAATAAATTGTGCCGCTGTCCATTTTCAGCTTCTTTCATTTGAACACTCAAGATTTGAGCCACTACAAGAGCAGCCCCCTACTCAAATTCACACCCTGTATGTTCCTCATCTTCATGGGCTTCTTCAACATACTATTCTTCATCTTCTTCTTCACTAGCTGATTCATACTCTCCATTATCATTCACAATGATCACCCGATTGTTTGGGCACTCTCTACTTATATGCCCACGGCCTTCACACTTGAAGCACTGAATTCCACTACTCTTGGCTGTAGAACCTACTAAAGTAGAGGTGGATGCCGCTGGTTTAGAGCTCAGGTTTGGGGTAGCAGTGTTCTTCCCACTAAAAACACTCTGAACATTAGAACGTGAGCCTCCAAATGAGTTTTTCACTGATGAGGGTGCAGTAGTGAACTTTGAGACTTGCTTGCTTCCCCCGGATATGTTCCTCATACCAAATGATAAGGACTTGCTGCTCTTAGCATCTTGCTGCAATTGTCGTTCAGATTTGGTTGCTTGATGTACCAAATCAATTAGATGACGGTACGGTTGAAACTCAACAATGCGCTAAATATTGCGATGCAAACCAGCCATGAAACGTGCAATAGTTTGCTCTTCATCTTCATACACATTGGCTCTAATCATAGCCTTCTCCATCTTTTTATAATATTCCTCAACAGAGAAACTTTCTTGCTTCAGATTCTGTAATTTATCGAAAAGATCACGCCGACAGTGCTTTGGCACAAAACGTTTTCTCATTTCTTGCTTCATTTCATCCTAAGTTTCAATAGGATGTTCAATATCTTCCTCAAGATCAGAGAGAAGTTGCTCCCACCAAATCAAAGCATATCCCTCAAACTCTAGAGATGCCATGGCTAATTTCTTCTCTTCGGAATAATTATGCAAGCGAAAGATCTTTTCCACTTTCAACTCCCAAGTGAAATAAGCTTCAGGATCAGATCCTCCATCAAATTTTGGCATGGTAAATTTTAGTTTGCCAAACCTCTCCTCTCGGTTGCCTCCTCTATGAGCTCGGTGACCATATCGATATTGGGACTGATCATCATCATCCTCTTCAGATTCATCATGATCATCATTTCTTCGATTTCGACCTCTTCCTCTACCATGTGCAGCACCTCGGTTCCTCCTTCCTTGCTCTCTAGCTCTTATAGCAGCAGCTCTTCCTTCACTTTCTTCTCTATCTTCACCGTGGTGGCTTGCACCATCACGAGGTGGACGGTGTTCTCTGATTTCAGCCAAGATAGCTTGAAGATCTTATGTCAACCGGTCTTGTCTATCTTCTAGGCTTTGTTTGAGCTCATTAAATTGTGCAATAGTAACACATTCTTCTACCTCAGATTCACCCATCTTCCTGAAAGGTTAGCAAAATACAAGCAATATATTTGTATATGTCAACTAGAAAGTTTTTGGTGACTCTCTCAACCTCACCTCTCTGACCAACCAAAGCACTTATGAATTCCGTGCTGCGGATTACAAATAAAATGTGTGGTGGTAACCAAAAGTGATGGCGAGGCAAATACAAGATCAGAGAGTACCGATTGTGATGGTTTTTATGTAGAGCTTGGTGGGGAATTGATACACAAGGAATGCAATCTGAATTCTAGTTGTTGTTAAGTTAAGTAACAATCCAAACTAGAAGTTCTATGTCCAATGCTGACCATAAGATATGATAGATATAAATAGATTACACACACACAAAGAATTTTCAGAGTTGATGCAAACAAAGGAGTATGATTGGGATGCAGGTGTTGTGATCAAACCCAACCAAATTTTGCACCAAACACAAATAGCAAACTGGTTGTATAACTTGATATGATAAACTTCAGTACTTGTGCACTTCAACAAACTGAACTTTAGTTTTTCTTTCTCAACTTTTCTCAACTCTTTCTTTTTTTTTGTTTTGAGACACTTTTTTTTCTTTATAGAAATAAGAACAAAGATTAAAAATAACAGAAGCACACTTTATAAAAGAAACAAGACACAACCAGAAGCTATAACTTGATAGGATCAAAGTTTACACAAAGGATGATAAAGGTTTCAGATTTTTTTTGTGTGGGGATTTTCAGATATATGAAAGAAGCACAAAGGACACACGAAGGATAATACGATCAGCAACTAAACAAGACTCTAAAGGACTGAAACTTGAAAACTCACACGAATAATAGATTGATACAAAGGGCTATGACAATTTTATGGCTTACAGTGGATAGGACGAACAAAATTATATGTAGCTAAGGGTAAAGAATCCTACCGTGGTAACGAAAGTTCTGATACCAGATGATACGCCTCGATGTCCCGATCTTCACGACGTAGGATCAATCACTAGATAACTAGCTTCGAAGAAGCTGAGATAACTTGCTGCAAGCAGCGATAACTAGTGCAGCCTGACGAATAAAACTCGAAGCCAATCACCATCTCAATACGACAACCTGAATCAAGGATTCGCCTAACCACACTCTCAAAGAAACTAACCAACACAGCCTACAATCAATCGAGGAGACCTTGAAGGGAGTAAGAGCACCAATTGGAAGCGGATGAAGCCGCCGCTTCTGTAATTCCTGCGAAGGAAGTCACAAGAGCAAAGAGGTAGAGATCAACTCTCAGGGGCTTGCTAGTACACAGCTGAACAAAGTGGTCTATATTCTCAACATCATAATCTGTGATTACAATGAGTCTTGGGGGTATTTATACTAGCAACATCCCTGCTAGGTAGGTGGAAACTCAAAAATAAAATAACAAGTTCGACTATGTGAAAAGACCTCTTTAGAATGAGCTCTTGGAGAGTTTCTGCGTGGCTGTTAGTCTTCTGCTCAATCTTCATTGTTCTGGCAATAACTCCACCTAGGAATGTCCAAATGATGCACGGTTTGTTGCATTGGATTCTTGACTTGACACTCTTTCCAACCATGTATGCCATGCACCACGTAATATTATAGAATGGTACAGTTTAATACATGAACTTTAGCATCAGACTGGCTGTTGACCTTCCGAGCAGTATACACTAAACGGTGGTCTGCGCCCAAATGTAGCTCCAAACTGGTCGGGGCTAAACTCATTGGAAACTAGACTTGAAGAGCTTTCCAAAACGTGCTCATAACCACCATAGCTTTTGGGAATCAAAATATATGACTATTTCTTCTAGATGGTTCTGCAGAGCTGAACTGGATCGAGTGTAGTTCGTGGTCGGCAACTGATCTGAAGTGGTCTGCAGCTGGTCGGAAGTCATCTCCTTGTGTGTTCATGTCTTCCTCCTTAGTGAACCTAACAATTAATAATGTACATGACTTAGGTAGTATATAATTCTCATTAATATTAAAATGAATCTCACAAAGTAGCGCGTGTACCTCTTGTTGTAGCTTCTTTGCTCGACTACGTGTAATCCGTCCATCAATTACTTGGACTGGTGTTGATGTAGGTGAGACCTGAGTTGGTGTAGCTTGAGTTGAGGATTGTGACATCTTGCTTGATGGCGTGGTCATATCATCCTCCCTCCCTTGAAAAGGAGTCGTCCTCGACTCTGAAGTATGTTCACTTGTGTACGGAGATAGGTCAGCAACATTGAAGGTATTGCTCACGCCATAACTTGGTGGAAGATCTATCTTGTATATATTGTCATTGATCTTTGTAAGAACACGAAATGGACCATCCCCTCATGGCATCAATTTGGATTTGCGCTGATCTGAAAAGCGATCCTTGCGCAAGTGAATCCACACCAAGTCCCCTGGTTCAAACAACACTTTCTTCCGATGCTTGTTTATACTTGCAGCCTTGCGTACCACCTTGAGCTCAATTGCTTCCTTAGTCTTCTCATGTATCTTCTTTATGTATGCAGCACGCTTGGAGGCTTTCATGTTGGTTCTTTCCCGCAATGAAAGGGGCAACAAGTCTATCGGAGCAATAGGTTTGAACCCATATACGATTTCAAAAGGACACAAATTAGTGGTAGAGTGTATTACCATGTTATAAGCAAACTCCATATGAGGCAAGCAATCCTCCCAGTCCTTCAAGTTCTTTTTCACCATGGTTCGCAGCATCATTGATAAGGTTCGATTCACTACTTCAGTTTGTCCGTCGGTTTGGGGATGACAAGTGGTGTAGAACAAGAGCTTGGTCCCAAGCTTTGCCCACAACGTTTTCCAAAAGTAGCTCACAAACTTGACATCACAATCCGACACTATGGTCCTAGGCATTCCATGTAGCCTCACAATTTCTCTGAAAAACAAATTAGCAAGGTGTGAAGCATCGTCGGTCTTATTGTAAGGGATAAAATGAGCCATCTTTAAAAATCTATCAACCACAATAAAAATTGAATCTTTTCCCCTCTGAGTTCTAGGCAATCCCAAAATAAAATACATGCTTATATCTTCCCAAGGACTATTTGGAGTAGGTAACGGAGTGTATAAACCATGAGGATTCAGTTTGGACATAGCTTTGTGGCACGTCCTGTGGGACCAAAGGTTTCATTCATCGGCCGATAAGAACCATGCTATATTCATCGGCCGATTGGGAGAAATCTTCATTCATTAGCCAATTGGACTGGATTTCATTCATCGGCTCGAGAAACCTAAAGACCGTTTATCGGCTGAAGATCCTTCATCGGCTGGTGATATAATTCCATTCATCAACCAGCGGGATTCTACAAGTGCTTGATTAGAAGTCAGATTTTTACTCATCAACCCGGGGGGCATCTTGTTGTCAATATGTCTAAAGAAAAGAGTGATTCCAAGGCATATTCGTCTACAGATGAAGCCGATGAGGAGATTACAATTCTAGTTACCATGGAGGATCTGAATGAAGACCAGAGGCGGCATATAGGGCAAAACTTGGACAACTTTCAGAAGCTCTGTTTGGAATCCTTCAGTATGACTAAACGAGGACCAATTCAAAAAGCAAAATTACAAAAATGTGTTTTGATGAAGGAATCATGCCATTCAGCACCTGTGAATTCTTCCAAGCCATTGCAAGAGATGTTTAACAAATCATTTTATCAAGCATTGAGTAATCTATCGGGAGTATGGATGGATACACTACAAGATCTGATCAAGAAGACGATACAAGAATCATTAGCTCAAGAGCTTGATCAGGATCATGTGCCTTTGCCGATAGAGACGGAGGAAACTTGGCAAAATAAGGACCTATCGGTAAATACGTATCCATCAATACAAGATCAATTCGGGGGGCAACGGCAGAAGGTACCTCCAGAGTTTTTTTAGAGAAATCATTATGGAGAATACCACAGGAAGAATCGGGTACCATATCCACCTCCACATGATCAAGAAGATACTTTAAGAAAGAAGAATTGGTTAACCATGATTGTGGACATGGTGGAAGAACAATTTGGTATCAAGCCCAAAGATCAAACAGTTATGTATCGGCACCCATATCCAGAATGGTTTGACAGAGTTCTGTTACCTCGCCGATACACGATACCAGATTTCTCAATATTCTCAGGACAAGACAACATATCTACAATGGAAGACATAAGCCGATTCTTAGCATAGTGTGGGGAAGCATCGGTTGACGAAGCTCTCAGAGTCCGTCTATTTCCATTATCCCTCACTGCATCGGCCTTTGTATGGTTTTCTTCGTTACCACCGAACTCGATTAAAGGATGGGCCGATTTGGAGCAACAGTTCCATGGACATTTCTGTACTGGGATTCAAGAAACAAGACTGTTAGATTTGACATTGGTTAAACAGAGGCCTAATGAGTCAGTTTAGAATACATCCAACGTTTCTAGAACATCAGAAGCCGATGTTACAGTCTTGTTCTGAGTGATGAACAATTAGCCGATTTGGCCTTCTAGGGGTTATCAAGTCGCATCAGGTGGAAATTTTTTGCCCAAGAGTTCAACAGTTTAACACATCTGATGCATGTGGTATCGGCTTATTAGAGCCGATTATCAAGAAAAGAGTAGATGCTAACACATTGGAAATTACCGATTGGGTCTTGCAATGATAAGTTTAGAGAATGGTCATCCAATTGAAAAGACGTCTAAATCGGCTGAGCATAGCCGATTTTTTCTTTTTAGGACGGATGAGTTCTCAGAAGTGGTATCGGCTAATGATACTGTTTGCGTAAATCGGCTGAGGCGTAGCCGATTTCTAATGTACGGAAACCGATATGATTATATCGGTTACGGATGGCTGATATCATTTAGACGTCATCGTCAGTAAATATATATATACAACTTTTGTTTATCAAACTGATTAAAATCTATTGCAAATAGTTAATGTTAAGAATGACATCTGGATTTTTTTCGAGGCTAAAGTTTTACAAAAATTTCTTGATGACCTCGATCACGCGCAGACGGATTTGATCTATTTTATTAATGGCGCGGATGTCATCCTCATCTAATCCGGAGATAGTCTTCAAGTTCCTGTGCTGACGAACTACGATCCGCTCTTGGTCTGCTACCTTAGCCTCTTGGTCTTGGATTGATTTTGGTAGGCTGATCAGGTGGGACTCGATGGAGTTGATGTCTTCACAAACCTTGTCGAGTTCCGCCATCAAATCGGCTTCTCGTTTCTTCAAGAGGCCAAGTTTGGTGTTGGTGTGTTGAAGGTCAGCTAACATTTCATCAAGCTTCTTCTTTTCACTTTGGGCAGTTAGCCGATCGTTGTGAGCCAGATGGCTTTGCTCAACGCGATCGGCTATGCGTCATCTTAATGCGATCAACTGGGTACTTTAGAATTCCAAGTAGGCAGCAAGCGTGAGTGCGTCCGTCAGTTCCGTAGGCAGAAGATGTTCAATTTCCACAAGTCTTCCCCGGATCGGCCCGTAATCTTCCACAGCGAGTCAATCGGAACGTCTAGCCGATGCATAATATCTGACAACTGCTCGCGTGCATTGGCTGGTAAAAATGGTTCGATCGTTGCACTGGTGGCTGAGTCTTCCTCTGCTTCTAAGTATTTGCCGATGTCAAAGGAAAATAAATCAGCTAATGACTGCATGATAACATTAGTAAATATGGGAATCATGAGTCAAGAGAAATAACATGTAGGATAGATGAACCTAGGATACAGCAGGAGCAGTTTGAGCAATTATGTGGGTATCAGCTTGATGTAGGGCAGTTTGAGTAGATACCATGACTTCTGAGGATACCATCGGTTCAACCCCAGTAACAGTGTCTGGTGTTTGGACTTCAGGAGCTGATGGTTCAGGCTGCAAAGCGAAGGTGTCAGGATAAAGGCGAAGGCAACAAAGAATTGATGCTGACACATACCAATGGAGATGCAGAAGAAGTCAGGATTGCCGCGGGAGTAGGGTTTCGTGAGGCCAATGCAATGATGGCAACATCGACGTCGGATTTCTGTTTCTTAAAAACCATCCGAGTAGCCAGTTTCTTGCACTTCAGCCCTGATATGTGCGACACTCGAAGGAGAGTTGATGGAGGTGGACCACCCTGCCCAAGGAGGGTTTTGGCCGATGAAGGTTGATAAATAATCGGCCGACAACTTGCGCTGGTCATAGGTGCATCTTTGTCACCAGCCTGTGGAACCATGGGAATCAAGACACAGTTAAAATTCAATATGATGAAAAAAAGATAGTGAAAGAAGGATTACCTCTTCATCGGATTCCACATAGTCAATGTTGATGCGAAGGCACTAATTTTCAGCCGATAGACTGAACAGGTGCCTGCCCCATTCTGACTACCATCGAGCAAAGATTTTGGTATTGGATATGCATGGCTCGAAGGTGGAGATAGTTCCTAAGGACAAGGTTGATACCATCAACCTAAGACAGTCATACACCAAGCCACTTTTTACTTCTTCGTGGGCTTGGAGCTTGCCAATGAAGAACAAGCCGATGGAGAGTTGGCTGAAGCCCAACTGACGAGCACCAACCGAAGGATGGTAGAACTCGTATGATGGATATTGGGATTGGCCCAATAAAAATCCAATTGACAGAAGACAAGGAGTTATGGAGGATAAAAGGATTGTCTTCAATTCTTCATCGGCTAAGGCATTCATCGGATGAAACCTAGAAGGCATTTCAAAGGACGAGTCATCCTCGTACGCAAACCAGATGGTGACCTCTTTAGTGAAGCCATAATAGAAACACTTGAACCACTGGCTGAGTCTAAGTGGGATCATTTTGCTTTCAGGAAGAGCCAATGAAGCTTCACCCAGAGATATGCATCGGCGTCAGCTGGCCTCATTTTCCACTGGGTAGTTAGTCGGGTATGTCATGGAAGAGAAAGGAGGCCTGGCGATGACTTTGGAGGTGTAGACATTCAACCATAGTTGTATAAACCACCAGGGTCCGCCGATATGTCCGACTGGTTGACCTGCCGATAGCTTGGTCGCCACTTGATGGAGCAGTTGATAAGTAGCTCTGAGAAGATATTGCCCCAGGGGAATCTGGTGGTGATTGGCTAGGAGCTCTGCTAGGCATTGAATATTAGTTGTTAGACCTAGAGTTGAACCACCAAAGACGAACTGTTCCAGCCAGAAGTTCAAGAACACTATGTGTTCACGCCCATCGTCTTGGCCGGAGGATTTTTTATGCAGGAAAATATACTTACTCCAATCTCCGATGTTCTTGGTGTTCAGCCAATGAGTAGGTTTGAATCTGAGATAGAACGGATTTATGTAGTGGGTGGTATTGTGGCAGGTCAACATAGTAATGTCCATTAAAGTGGGGGTCATTGGCCCATGCCCTAACATGAAGGCATTTAAGATATCCGACAAAAAGTAAGAAGCCAATGCAAGAAGAGGTTCATTCTTTTCCATATTGGCTAAGGAAAGGTTGATGCAATGGTCTATCTCCAAATCCTCCTAGAAAGGTTTTTTGGAGGCGGAAACTCTAAGGTACCAGTTCCTCCATTCCGGGAGTTTGATAGGCCAGGATCTAAATCTGTTAGCCCAATTGGTGATGGCCATAGATGAGTGTTTGAACGGGATCCTTTCTTTTTCAGAGTTGATAAAATCAGTCGAATCCTCGCTACCCATAGGGCCAAGAAAGAAGTGACCGGGGCGGTCGAAAATAGGAATAGCAATCTGACTCTTGAGATCCTATAGAAACAAGAACCCAACTACTAATGAGAAATTGGGATGGAAAGATTCGTGCAAAATATAGGATAAAAAAGTAGATAATAGTTACCTCAGGGATTACGTGCGTAGAACCCATTGCACAAATGAAGAAGGAGTAGCGGCCGATCAAGAAATCTGCGAGAGTTCACCTTCAGTATTCGGAGCCCGTCGAGGTTTGCGAAAGTTCACCTTTGGATATTTGTGGACGCCTTTGGAGCTCGTCGAGGTTTGGGGGTTTTTGATGGATGAAGTGTGTGGAAGAAGGCTGAGGCGGAGTTGTATTTTATAGAGGCGGAGCGACCTAGCAAGAAATCTGAGTCGATTAATTCGGGTTTTAACGGGTCATCCTGGTTTGCGGAGAATTCTAATGGCTCGAAATTTCGTAGTCTGTTGGCAAACTCCGAAATTTAGGGGCATGTGTTAATGCCAAAATCTGGACGATCCGATGGTGCTAAAGCCGATTGGCTGAGAGGTGTCCGATGGAGAATTTGATTCAGCCTGTAAACAGGATCGGCCGATGGAGATACTAGTCAGCTCGGGAGACAAAACCGATCGGAACTGTAGAGAAGCCAATCTAATTAGTAGAAGATGTGATCGGCTTGAAGACAGGAAATTATCCAATCGGGGTCAGGTCCGAGAAGCCTGAGGAAAGGTAGGAAAAGAATTGGCTTGAGTAAAAAGAGGTCCGATTGCTACAGTGAAGAAGCCGATCGGGTTATAGCGGAGGAAAACTCGGTTCCAAATTAGAAGATTACTCAGACAAAACCAAGTTTGCAGAAGAGCCGTGGACTCCATGGCAAGATATTCTATCTTTGTAAATTGTAACCTTATTAGGAAGGTTTAGTTAGTTAGTTAACTTCTTTAGAGGTATTTTCCTTTGTTCTTATTAGGAAATAACGTCTGTTGCTCGTAAACACGTCGGACTTTGTCTGTAAATCTAGGGTATAAATATAGACCCCCTAGAAACATGTAAGATATCTCTCGATCAATATACAATCTCGGTGCAACGCCACCTTAGTTTATCTAGGTTTTATCAACGGGTTCTGGCTCTCGACGCGGGGTTGCATCAGTTAAGTCCGATCTCCGGTGAAGGGGTAAGTCCCGCCACTATCTCGATATATTCTGCTCTGTTTAAGGCTGCATCAGTTAGGTTCGACCTCTTAGGCCGATCAGACGTATCGCATTACGTCCATGTAGGGCCTATTGGCCTGTTAAGCTCCCTCTGCCATCATCAATTTCGTGCTGCATCGGTTAGGTTCGACCTATGGGGCTGCCGACCGTAGATCGAGCTTCAGGCTTATAGTTTTTCTGCACGGCTATCCTTTGAGTACATCCTGGTTCCACCATTGGCTCTACAGTCGATCTCTCATCGACACCTGTCCACATCGGCTCCTCAGCCGATCGAAGAACTTCCCGATCCTATCGGCAGCTAGCCAATAGCGAGTGCCTGTATCGGCCCACCGTCCGACGGACCTGCTCGTCTCACTTCCTTGTCAATTACAGGGTCAAATTGACTAGCATACCTACACCCGTATCGATGGGCCTGAGCCGATCGAACCCCACGGCCCCTAGCGCGTGTACCTCAAGCCACGCAGAAAAGCCGATCAGCCTGCACTGGAGCTAAGCAGACCTCCCAAGCGATCCTGCGTGTTCGCGTCGAGACGCGCGAGGGACCTCGGCATGAACAACATGCTTGTTTAATCATGCCTTCATGGGACTACATCATATTCTTATATTTACCTTTTTGCTTTGCGTCTACATTCTTCTTTGTGTAAGCCAAAAATAGCTAGAGACTTAGGCCCTTCACATGAATTCATGAATTTCACCGAGGGTGTCTAAGGTCATGCAAGTCCTCTATTAGGGAACTTGAGCCCTTAGGCATCAAATTGTGTCATGGGTGCTGAAGGGTCCTAGGGCCTTGTGATCCTGCCATGGTGCGTGCCCCCTTTGTGCCATACTTTAAGCTCAAGTGTCATCACCTTCCTCGTCGGGGAAGAACATGCTTTTGGGCCACACCATTGGAAACAAGAGTGTTCAAGTGGCTGCCAACCCAAAGCCCCACACATAAGCATGTTGCCAACACCGAGCCCGGCTTTGCACCTAGAATTCTAGACACACTAAAACACAAAGCTATCTGCCTCACCAAATGCCGAACAAAGCCATGGCACTAACACCATCCACTATTATTTTACCCAAGGCCCCTTAGGTGCCTTAGGGCAATAACGTGCATGGGAGGTCAAGTAGCTCGTGGTCCTGAAGCTTTGGCAGTGCTTGAGATGGGACTAGCTAGGCTAAGCACTCATGGCTTGTTACCGATGCCTAGGCTCCCGCAATTGCCTATTGTGGGGCATGGAAGGATTACCTGATACCCTCAAAACTTGGTGATGCTTAGGCAACTACCCATCAGTCTAAATACACGTGGCCAGCACACAAGGGCCAAGCAACCACGGCCTCCTAAATGATTTGTCATGTTGTTGACCATTTCCACTTTGAGAAATAGGATGGATGTTGATTCTCATTGTAGAAGATACTTGTGAGCAGGTGAACAAATAAAGAAAATTTTGCATAAAAGTCATAACAAAATTTGCATTTATTGAATATGTATGTATCATAGTGGAAGCCCCCAGGCAACTTGGAGAGGAAGGGACATTCTAGTTGCCCTGAGTAAGAGATCTTACATGCAAACTTAGGGGTAAAATTTGCTTAAGTGCCCGATGTTCCATGGGTTTAGGAGTGGCACCATACTTTCTGTGGTGAGACATATCACACCAAGTCAAGGGACCCTAATCACTCGGAAAGGGCACTGCCACACTAGGGAGGGTTTATTCATTCTTCAGCGTGTAAGAACATAGCGTAGTACTAGGTCCCCTACCTCAAGTGACTAGGCCCAAACTTGGCACTGGTGATAGTGCCTTAGGTTTTGCTAGTACCTGATGGCTCGGAGAGAGAGGTGTGGCATCGACATTCTTCTAGGTAACACACGTCGTTGCACCTTATTTGGTCTTGGTTGTCCTTGGAGTAGAAGTTCACCCTCGAGGGCCTGAGGAAGAGCTCAAAAGGGAGTACCGCCTCAGCCCCATACACAATGAAGAAAGGCATTTCAATAGTTGCCCAACTTAGGGTGGTTCTGTTGGCCCATAGGATAGCTAGGAGCTCATCAATCCATCCGGCGTTGTGCTTTTGGAGCTCATTGTAAGATCTTGTTTTGAGCCCTTTGAGGATTTTGGCATTGGCCTAATCCGCATGCCCATTGCTGCTCAAGTGAGCAGGGGAAGTGAAACAGAGCTTGATCATGAAGTCGTCGTAGTAATCGCTAAACAAAGCGCTCATGAATTGCTGGCCTTTGTCCATGATTATCTTGCTTAGGACGTTAAAGTGGCTAGTGATGTCTTAGAGGAGCTTGACCACCAAATGTTGGTCGACCTTGATAGCAGGTGCTGTCTTGGGCCACTTGGTGAACTTGTTGATGGCAACATACAAGTACTCATGGCTCCTCGAGGGCTTGGGGAAAAGGCCCAAGGATGTCCAACCATTAGACCATGAACAACCATAAGAGGGAGATGGTTTGGAGAGCTTGAGCTGGCAAGTGAATCAATTTTGCATGGATTTGACATGCCTTGTAGCAATGAACTAGCTCAGCAACATTTGAGAGGGCTGTCAGCCAGTAGAAGCTATGCCAAAAGGCCTTCCCAACCAGCGTGCAAGATGATGAATGGCTACCACACTTGCCCTCATGGACATCAGCGAGGTGTTCACTGCCTTTCCCCCATGTGATGCACTTGAGAAGCATACCATTGGTGCCACACTAGTAGAAGCAAATCAAGGAATAGCGCTTCGCTTGGCATGCTATTCTCTCCATGGAGGCATCATCTTCAAGAAGGGTATTTTCTTTCAAGTACCATTGGATCTCATCAATCCATGTAGGTACCTAAGAACTACCAATGAACTTAGTGAGCTCCTCGGGTGGTGACTTGTTGACAGGTTGCCCCACTAAAGTCATCTCCTGGGCCACCCCTCTGAGGAGAAGAGCCTCCCCTTCATCTTGGTAGGCAGTCGGGATAGATGACCACATGATCTTTTCTTCAAAGGTTCTATTCAGGACCAACACTCAGGATGAAGCCAATAAGGACAACTCATAGGCAAGCATTCTATCCCATTAGGGTATGTGGTAGAGCTCTAGATCATCGAAATGCTATTCCATCTTCCAAACCTCATCCACATACATCACCATTTGGGGATCGGGGCATTAGTATTCCTTCGCCACTTGATTGACGACAAGATGGGAGTCACCTTTCACAAGGAGGTGTCGTACCCCAAAGCCTGCTATGGCCTAGAGGCCCGTAAGCAAACCCTCTTCTCCATATTATTAGTTATGCAAAAATGAAGCTGCACAATGAATGGAAGGGTTTATCTAGTTGGGGAGGTTAGCACCACTATAGCTCTGGTGCCCTAAATAAAGAGAGAGCTATTGAAGTGCATTATCTAGTGCATAGTCCACTGTCCCACTTCCCCAAGGTCAGGATTTGTAGAAAAACATTCTTATTTGACCTTGGGGACCAAGGTCCACTCTACAATAAAGTCAACTAGGCCTAGCTCTTGACAACATGATGACTAACAAAGTGGAGGCAAACTCTACGAGTTTGATTACCCACTTCATGACACGCTTGATGCCCTCCTGATTGCGTAGAATGTGGCCCAAATCTTCTTGGCGTTCACTTCAATCCCCCGACTGGAGATAAGGAAGCCAAGGAGCTTGCCCACGGGGACCCCAAAGATGTACTTCTTGGGGTGAGCTTCATGTGGGTGGTGCAAAGGCTATCGAATATCTCTATGAGATTTTCAAGTAGCGTGTCACGATGATGGGCTTCACAACCAGGTCATCAATGTATGCCTTCACATTGTGCCTATCTACAACTTAAGAGTAATGTGTAGTGTTCACTAATACTTTAGCCCAACAATTTTCAACTCAAAAGACATACACAAATAACAACAAATCCTCATAGGGATAATAAAAGAAGTCTTTTCCTCATACTCTTTTGCCATAAGGATCAAGTGGTAACATGAATACACATCTAAAAAACATAAAAGATCACACCCCACAGTGGAGTTGACAATCTGATCTATGCATGATAGAGGGAAAGGATCCTTGGGGCATGTCTTATTGAGGTCGATGTAGTCAATGCATATTCTCAACTTACCTTTCAAATTGGGGAGAACGACAAGGTTGGCTAGCTACTCAGGGCGGATGAGCTCACAAATGAAACCAGCTTGTTGTAGTTGATCCATCTTCTCATGGATAAACACTTGGTGCTTGGGCACCTAACGTAGAACCTTCTATCACATGGGCCATGCATCTAGGTGCACAATGAGAAGGTGCTCAATCATCTTCCTAGTATCCACAGGCATGTCCGATGATTGCCAAGCAAAAATGTCAACATTAACTAAGAGGAAGGAGATGAGCATACTTTCCTATTTGAGGACCAAGCTACCACCAATATTAACAGTTTTGGACCCATCGTCGTGGAGCACTACCTCCTTGATAGGGATGGTGTCGCCAGACAAGGGCATCGCCATGGAGCCAGAGGAGACTGAGCCACCCATGGAGATCTAGGACTTGGAGGTGGTAGGGCCTGAGGCTTCAAGGCACTGGGCACCATCATTGAAAGGACCTTGGGTCTCATAGAGGGGGTGAATGTGTAAACTTCTAAATTGAAATACACTAACAGCAGAAAGTATCCTTCCCTTTAGATTCTTCAGGCCTAGAGTCCAGAGTATCCGAACCAATTTTTTTATCGGATAAAGAAGCTAGTCTGAATTCTCCGGCAGTATGGTCTAGAGATTCTGAACCTCCTTTAAGTGTGGGTTGGGAAGTGAGTAAGATAGCAAAACCACAGCAAATATAAAAGTTAGAAATAAGCTAGGAGACAAAATGATTTTTTACTAAAGTTCGGATCAACTAATCCTATATCTCCGTTGAAAGACTCCAAGGAGCTGGATCCCTTGCCTCACCAAATTTAACCTTAGAACTTAGTTTGGCCTTCAAACTCTCACAAAGTGTGGGACTTAGTCCAAGGTGACTACCAAGGTCTCCACTAGGACACATACTCCCACTTAATATAGAGCTTACTCTACCAAATCAATCTCTAAGGAAGAGCTTAGCAAATCACTATAATACATCTTTCCTTGCAGAGGTGAGGAAAACCTTCACAAACTTCCTGAGCGATTCATAAGTTAAATCCTCATGGGCAACACCTAGTCATCTATGAGATGGATCTTCAAGTGTAACAAGCTTGAGTTTTTCACTGGCGTTCATCCACAGGTGCTCACACAAATCACAAGGTTTGACTACTCCCAAATCAACCAAAAAGCACTCTCAAAGTGTGAGTTTAGCTCAAGATTTAAGAGAGTGGAGTGGGGGTTGTAATGAAGCCTTTGGGAGTTAGATTGTAATGAATGAGTAGCTAACCCCTCAAAGTGGGGGTTGGTGGGATTAGATACCCACCTCTCTCAAAACTAGCCGTTACTTAGACAATTTAAACTTCAAAGTATCTGGTAGGAATGTCTAGATACTCCCAACAGGCTTTTTGACCTGAATAGAGACTCTAGTCCGAAGACTCCGGCTAAATAGTTCAGAGACTCTAGATAGGCTTTTCGGTCTAAATAGAGACCTCAATTTGGATACTTCAATCAGTGGTCCAGAGTATCCAAACGACACTTAGCCTGGAGAGAAGAAAGGTTCCGAAGTGTCCAATTTAAACTTCTAAAAACTCCGGACATGTCTCTTTACCAATCAGAGAACTCAGTCCGAATACTCTAGCCAAATGATCAAGAGACTTTGGACATGTTTCTTTGTTTGACAAAGAATCTTGTCCATTAGTTTCTACAAAGCCTAAACACAAACATCCAAAACACAAAGGATAAGAAGACTAAAAACCCCAAGGTGTACGTGGTGCGGGTGTTCGCTTATCTAGACTTGGACATTTTTATAGCACTTGTTTCTCAAACTGGTTAAACTTAAGCTCCTCTTAATAGTATGATTTTTCCTAAGAACTTAAGGTAAAATAGAAAAAAATTCTTCTTCATTCCATGTCTCCTTTTCTTTTTCTTTTCTTTTCTTTTCTCCATGGGGAATCTTCTTTGAAACAAAGCACTCTTCCTTTGATGAATCGTTGTGAGATTCTTCATTATAAAACGTTAGCTCCCTAATTTCTTATCATCTATCACTCAAAACCGACTAGGGGACCTAGATGCACTTTCAACCATCAGGGAGCAGCATGTCTAGCTTAGAGAAGCACTGCTCTGCGCAAGTGAGGGTGCCTTGCACATTGCTGTTCAGCATGATGGAACCCTCGAGCCCTTGCATCTTCATGGCAAGGTACGCATAGTGCGTCACCACCATGAACTGGATGAGAGCGAGTCACCCAAGGATGGCATTGTACGGGATGTCATGGTGGGCGATGTCAAAGACAACCTGCTTTGTTTCAATGTTGTCCTGGCTACCAAAGGTTATCAGGAGCCAAGCAGCCTACAGGGCCACACATGCCCTAGGGTGATGCCATGGTACGGGAGTGAAGGCTTGAGCCTCTTCACCTCATGGTTGAGCTTGTCAAAGGCCTTGCTTGACATGAGGTTCAGCCCTGCACCCAATCGATGATGATGCAACCAACCTTGACATTGTAGATGGTGGTCATGATGACTAGCGCCATCTGGCCCACCACCGAGATATTTGAGGAACGGTCCTCCTAGTCGAACATGATCATGGTCTCCAACCACTTCAGATGTTGTGTTGCTTCTGAGACATTGGGTGGCTGCAAGCAACTCATGTCACATTGTCTTGAAGCTACGACAAGAGGAGTGAGTGAAAGTGCCACCGTTAAGAGTGGTGTCCATGAGCTCAAGTTTCTGAAACTCGAGGTCTAGGTTCTTGTTGCTATCGTTGCCCTCACAGGTGAGCTCCTTCTAGATCTTCTTGTTACACTCAATGAGGTTCTTGACCAACCGGCACTCCGTGATGTCATGTCGGTCAGTCTCATGGACGTCGCACCACTTGTCATCCTTGTGCCTAGCGGCTGCGATCTTTTCTTCTTGCTGCTACCTGGTGTCACGTGGTGGCTTGCACCCCTTATCCTCTATCATGAGTATGAAGCCATTAAAGCCTCTATCCTTCTATCGCTTCTTTTTCCCCTGCTTCTATGTAGAGTGGAAGGCTTTGGCCCTATCCTCAGGAGCCTACTTAGAAGGTTGTCCAGGACAAGCCCGAGGCACAACCATTTTGGCGCACTTGTTAGCCAGTGCAAACAACTGCACGATGGTCTCTACTTGGTGAGTGCTGAGCTTCTCACACATGTTCTCATCACAAACCTTGAGCATGAACATGAGGAAGACAATGTGAGCAACGATCTAGGAGATGGTGTTGTGGACCTAGTTAAAATGTTGGATGTATTGCCTCAGCGTCTCACCCTCCCACTACTAGACAGTGTGGAGGTCCAATTGCATTCTAGGGCGAGTTAAGGTGCCCTAAAAATTGACCACAAACTGGTGGCACAACTCCTCTCATAAATCGATGGAGTTCAGGGGATAGTTCATGAGCTAAGAATGGGTCGAGGATTTCAAGGTCAAGTTGAAATAGTTGGCCATGACCTCCTTAGACCCGCTTGTTGCCTAAACGATGTTGGTGTACAACAGGAGAAACTTGGCAGGGTCAATCGACTCATCTACTTCTCTAGGATATCAGGACAGAACTTGGTGGGCCACTACACCTGGTAGAGCTCATGAGTGAATGCCCAGCACCCTACCCCATAAGGGTGACACCAGCTAGCGGATACCAGTATGGGCACCCCGGCTTTTCCTTGAATGGGGATTAAAACACTAGTATTCAGGAAATGCATTTTCCAAGCGTAACAATGGTTCATCTTTTTTAACCTTACAATCCTCGGCCTTAGCATTCTTAAGCCCAACTATCTTGGGCTGAGAATCTCCAATAATAACACTTTTTTATTGTGTAGATTCGACTTGACTTGGCCGAATCATTTTTTTCTTTTTATTGAAGTCGATCTTAATAGTAGGAAGGGAATCATGAAAAGTTTTGGTCTTATCCATAGGTGTAAACCAAAATAGTTTTATGAGTAACCGATAGATTGACAATTGGTCTTTGCTCTATTGAGCTTGTATCTTCAAAAAAATCATGAAACTCATGCTCTATTTGTGACCATGTAGAAATTAAATTAAAAGCAAGTAAACTAAACAATATAGATGCAAGGCTTGACAAAGAAAGAGAAAATAATTTTAACTTCAACATCTTATCACTACCAGCCTCTCCACAATGATTAATAAATTGGTTGATATGCTCAATTGTTCTACTATCCTCTCTTATCAATTTTGTGAAGTTGGACACCTTAAATTCTAGCGGGTATGGAACCAAATCTATATACTTATGATACGGCATTTCATATGTATGCATTGCTACCTTTGACTCTATTCTATCACTACCTCGCAAAACACTATCGATTTTTTCATCAACATTCATAGGCTATCATTCGGTCTTGGATAACAATGACAATTCAATTTCACTTATAATATAATCCGAACCATCAATTAGTTTGGCTATAGTTTTTATTGTATCATTGTCCAAACTAATAACACAACTCGAACCATCACTTGGTTTTTCTATACTTGTTATTGTATCTTTATCCAAACTAGCACATGAACTATTGTCATCCACTTGGCTTTCTTTAGCCTGATCATCTAGCAAAACATGATTAACAACAAGGAATTCCTAGCCATTTAATTTTTCTTTAATAGGCCCAAGTATACAACCAAAGCATAGGTATTTAAGCTCCATAAACCCCTTAAAGTAATTAGCTGCATACTCATCAAATTGTTGTTCCACTGATGTCAGATTAGATAGCCAAAGTTTAGTTTTTCTATTATGGAAATAATCATGAAACTTCTGCTCTAATTGTGCCTAAGTAAAAATAGATTTAGTAGATAGAAAACTAAACCATCTAAAAGAAGTTCCAAATAAACAGAAAAGGATATAAACACAATTTAAAAATATCAGAACTACTTGCTAAAACATTGAGCTAAAAACTGGCCTATATGTTCTCATGTGATTCTATTATCCTTGCCACTAGATTTTACAAACTCTGACACCTTAAAATCATGAGGATATGGGATTGTATCAAAATAATCAGGATAAGACTTTTAACTAGACTCATTCTTTGGCTCAATTTTAAAAACTTCTCAAACAATGGCATATATTTGTTCATGTAAATCTTCAGAAGCTTTAGGCCTAAATTGATTCTCTTCTTATTCTTGTGTCCTAAAGGGTATGGGTGCAACTGGGTTTTTAGAGTAAACCTCCTACTGGTCATAATGTGTGTTTTATGCTAATCCATCAAAACCATAGTGTAGAATTTGTTACATATGTATACTTCTAGGGTCCTTTTTGTAATTGTACTAAAGTCCCTATGACTATATATATGAAAGCCTCCAACCTAGGAGGGTGTGGAGTTTTCCTACAATCACTCTAGTTTCTCTCTCCATAGTATCAGAGCACGGAATTCCCTTGCGGCCTCTATTCTAGGCCCCAACTACCCTGCGCTGCCAATCTTCTCTTTCTTTTTCCTTTTTCCTTCGGTCGATTCAGTCTATTTACCGGCCCTCACCGCTGTCACCCTTGGACGCTTCTTACACCTCATTAGCACCGTCCTTCAAGAGGTTAGAGATCCAGAGGCTTCTTCTCCGCCCGTGCACCACGTCGCTCTGCTCGCACACCACGCCGCTCCAACACCTCTTCCATGCTTCTTTCCCCATCCATGCGACTTGTCCATCGCGCCGCTGCCCCGCATGGACTTCTCACCGCGCGCAAAAATATCAAAACTACTTGCTAAAACATTGAGCGAAAAATTGGCCTATATGTTCTCACGTGATTCTATTATCCTTGCCACTAGATTTTACTAACTCCGGCACCTTAAAATCATGAGGATATGGGATTGTATCAAAGTAATCAAGACAATACTTTTAACTAGCCTCATTCTTTGGCTCAATTTTGAGAACTTCTCAAACAATGGCATATATTTGTTCATGTAAATCTTCGAAAGCTTTAGGCCTGAATTGATTATCTTCTTATTATTGTGTCCTAAAGGGAATGGGCGCAACAAGGTTTTCAGAGTAAACCACCTGTTGGTCATAATGTGTGTTTTATGCCAATCCATCAAAACCATAGTGTAGAATTTGTTAGCTATGTATACTTCTAGGGGTCCTTTTTGTAATTGTACTGAAGTCCCTATGGTTATATATATAAAAGCCTCCAACCCAGGAGGGTGTGGAGTTTTCCTACAATCTCTCTAGTTTCTCTCTACATAGTATCAAAGCACCGAATTCCCTTGCGGCCTCTGTTCTAGGCCCCAACTACCCTGCGCTGCCAATCTTCTCTTCCTTTTTCCTTTTTCCTTCGGCTGGTTCAGTCTGTTTACTGGCCCTCACTAGCGTCACCCTTGGAGGCTTCTTACACCTCATCAACACCGTCCTCCATGAGGTTCGAGGTCTAGAGGCTTCTTCTCTGCCCGTACACAACGTCGCTCCGCTCACACACCACGCCGCTCCAACACCTCTTTCGCGCTTCTTCCCCTATCAATGCGACTTCTCCGTCACACCGCTACACTGCTTGGACTTCTCATGGTGCGTGCAATGTCGCTCTTCTTCCATTCTACATGAACCCACTCATCTTCTCTCCCATGTAGCCACACCACCTAGCCCCCATGCCACTCAGCTCTCTTCTTCGTAGATGCGTATGCACATCTTCTCTCTCACACCGCTGCGTCGCTCAGTTTTCTCACCCCACGCGGTGTCTCTTCTTCCATGCTGCGCAGACTCCTCAATTCTCCCGTGGTCCTTTATCCTTCATCTAGCACGTATTCCTAGTGGAGTCACCTCCTCCTCTTCTCCATGCGTTCTCTGATCGCCTCCGCTACTTCCCTCATGCATGTGAATCTTCTGCACCTCTATCTCCTCACCAAATCATCGCAACCTTTGTGCTTCCCTTTCTCCACCTGTTTTCCATGTCTGCTCATCTTTCGTGTCTACGACCACCGCGTCTTCCCTTCTCCACTCGTCTTCTGCAACCTCTCATCTTCCATGTCAGCGACCATTCGGTTGGTCTACACATTGGTGCTGGTCCCGTCCAGTCACTCACGGCATACTTTGATGCGGACTGGGCAGGGTGCCCCGACACCCACCACTCCACGTCAGACTACTACGTCTATCTTGGCGACAACTTAGTGTCTTGGATATCCAAGCATCAAACCACTGTCACTCACTCCAATGCTAAAGCAGAGTATCATACAGTCACCCATGTCATCACCAAGTGTTACTGGTTGTGCCAACTTCTCCAAGAGCTTCATCTACTGCTACCATCCACCGTTGTCTTCTATGACAACGTCAATGTTGTTTACATGATAGCTAACCCTGTTCATCATCACCGAACCAAGTACATCGAGATCGACATCCACTTCGTCCGCAAGAAGGTCGTACTTGGTGAATTTCGTGTTCTACATGTGTCGTCGTCGTATCAGTTTGCAGATATTATGACAAAGGGCCTACATGTACCGTTGTTGACTGATTTCATGTCCAGTCTATGAATCCGTGAACCTCCCACTACGATTGCGAGGGGTGTTAGATATATATACTTCTAGCGTCCTTTTGTAATTGTACTGAAGTCCTTATGGATATATATATGAAAGCCTCTAACCCAAGAGGGTGAGGAGTTTGTCTACTATCTCTCTAGTTTCTCTCTATAGAATTGTCTCATGGTAACCATGGGAGCCAATTAAAAGTGTAAGTGGAGAAGCAAAACTAGCAATATTAACATGAAGTAAGTACTACTAAAATCAACACCATTAGTCATACCATAAAAATTTTGAGAAGGCACTAGATCGTTAGTTTGACTAGCCTAATTCTCTATCTGATGAGTGATGTAGTCGAACTACCATTGAGGCCATGGTTAGACCATAATGATTCCCGGTCTGACCGGCAATGAGTAGCACAGTATAAACAATGGTGGGTGTGGATGGACCGGCTATAGGAAGCTTGGTATCGGTCAAATTTTCATGTTAACCAATTCTTGTGTAATCGGTCGTGGAGATATTCATTTATCTATCCATTTTATTATAGATGTGTTGTATAGGAGAAAACTAGGGATAAAGTTAGATAGTTGAGAACTGGCTATAGTGGAGCCAATTTTATTAATGACATCATTGAATCTACTATTAAAAGATCACTTCTAATGTATCATCAAATCTATCCATATGATCACTAATATGTACAGACAATTGAGGGTTACCTTACCCTATATGATGATTGGCGGTGACATTTGATGATATCTTGATCGGTCTTAGCAAAGCATGTGAGCATTGCCGCCTCTATCATCACCATTTATTCTTTAACCTTGTGCCACTCCTCCAAATTCAAATCCTCCATGGTGAATATGTCCATCTCGTCCTTGCTCGTCATGGCAGTCTTGGGTTTTCCTTGTAAAATCAGTGTGTACACCAAGTGAAGTCCTAGTAACAAACCGTGTTCACCTAGCAAAAATTTGGAAATTGATGCTTCACAGGAGAACTGATCTATGATTTTCCTACTTTCTTGGCATTCGTGCATACTAGCTTAGTCTTCTCGTGCACGCAGCGGCAAGAACAGTGTTAGCATATATTTTATTACCATATTTGTTTTTATATATTGGAATTCTAGATTTGTGCATGCTATAACTACATATGTAATCTTAGCTGTGGACTGATCGATATGCCGTCCTGGCTTCTAATATACCCTATACCTCTATTGAAATATCAATCAATTAAACTTTTATGGTATCAGAGCATTACGATCCACAGCTTCCGCAACACCCACCGTCGCACCAACAACTGTTGTCTGCTTTTTTCTTTCCGTCATGTTTTCCATCCAAGTAATCGCCTCCTGTCTTCGCATTCTTTCCATGGCTCACACATCGTTCTTTCTATCATTTTTTTTGTCACTCACGCAATGATCTCTCCATCGCTTACGCATCGATCTCTCCATCATCTGTCAGCCCGTCGCTCGGTCAGAGCACTCACCCATCCATCGCCTCGAAGATACTGTTGCTTTTCCTCGGTGAAATCATTGGCGATCCATCGCCAGATGTAGCAGCCACTCCCTCTCTGATACCCACCGTAGCTCCATCCATTGTCGCTAAATCGATCGCCTGCCCCTGTCGCCGGACACAGCCGCTAATCCCCTCACCAGTGCCCTCCAACTGAACCTAATGACTCCATCATGGGTTCACCTACAGCCATCGGCTTCACTGCGCTGCCCCTCTTGACCCAGATGACCATGGCCACCAAGAAGATCACGCCCAGCCCAAAGGACGCCGCAATACGGAGGAAGCCCCTACCAAGGAGGCTTCCGAATGCTGTCATGCCGAGGTAGATCAGCAGCAAGCGGCAGCTCTGGATGCCTATGAGGCTATCAACAAGGCCCTCTGGGCACAGGCCACCACCGTCCTCAATGTCAAGGCACTCATCCCCGTCATGCTCAAGCAATCCGCCAACAACTATAGTAAGTGGTGTGATCTCTTCCACGTCGTGCTTGAAAAATACACTCTAATGCGTCATGTCCTCACCGATGAATCCTTCCCTGAGCGACCGGCATGGATGCAGATAGACCACACCATCTTGACATGGATCTACAATACCGTCTCTGCCGATCTATTGTAGTCGCTAATGCTTCGCCAACTCTCCATTCACAGTGCCTAATGCTTCCTTGAGGGTGAGTTTCTTGGTCATAGCGAATCTCACGCTCTCCTCCTTGAGACACATTATCGTAATCTTCACCAAGGCTCCATGAGCATCACGGACTATAGTTGTCGCCTCGAATCCATGGCTACATCCCTCGCTGAGTTCGGGGATTCCATCGGAGATTGGTAGATGGTCCTCACACTTCTTCATGGATTAAATAGAAATTTCCACCACATGGTGTCAATATTGAAGATTCATCATCCGTTCCTAATGTTTGAGGAGGCATGGACTCACTTGCTACTGGAGGAAATTGAGAACGAAGCCCAGCCGCCATCACCACCTACTATCTTGGTCACCACACCGACATCTGCTCGCTCTGTGCCTAGGAATCCCACACCAGTGTGCCATGGCCCTCCTTCTGACATGTCTACACACTCAGTTGGTTCCATGGTCACGCCCCCAGCGAACAACGGTGGTGGTCATCACAATAGCCATCGCCGAGGTCATGGTGGTCGCGGTGGCTCCTCCGATTCTTCTGGCAGCGGGTCCCTCGGGTTGCATCCATCCTTCGCTCATCCTTGAGCCAGGACTATGTAGATGTGGTCGTATGACCACTCTGGCTATCCCTCAATGGCATCCATGCTATCTTCACCATCACTCAATGCAGTTCCATATGGCACCCACGGCGGCAGTGACAGCGGTGCCTACAACTTCCACTAGAACAACCCATAGTACATGGGGTTTTTCTCCCAGTCATCAGTGCTACCTTCGCCGACCATCCAGATGCCATTGCCGATCATCCAGTCTCTCCTGTCAGTGCCCTGGATTTCTCAATTTGAACCAGCGTCGTGGAACCTACTGACGCCAATGCTAACACTGTGGAATCCACTCCATGGTGGTTCATGGGATCGGAGTTCTCTAGCACACTCATTCAACACAATGACACCTAATCTACAACCGTCCTCCTCCAAATGGTATGATGACTTATGTGTAGGTTCTCACATGACTTCTGACACTGGTAATCGTTCCACCATCTCCTCACCCTACTCATACACCCCTTCCTCTATTATTGTCAGTAATGGGATGTCTCTTTCTATCACTGCCAATGGATCACTCTTTTTCCTTTCCGTATTGCAATTTAGTTCTTAATAATGTCTTAGTCTCACCTAACATTATTAAGAATTTAATCTCTATTCGTCATTTCACCACCGATAACAATTGCTCCATTGAGTTTGATCCCTTTGGTGTTTCTATGAAGGACTTGCACACCAAGAACGTGATCACCAGGTGCAATATCTCCGGTGACCTTTATCCTTTCTACCCTCTCTCCACCAGCATTGCAGCTTTTGTCGTAGCTTCTACTTCACTCTGGCACCATCGTCTCAGACACCTTAGGCATGAAGCTCTCTCTTAGCTTGTTAAATCTAGTGCAATTACTTGTAATAAGGATGATCTAGACCACATATGTCATGCATGTCAACTCGGTTGCCACATCCGTCTCCCTTTTGGTTCCTCTAGTTCTCGAGCAGTCCATAATTTTGATTTAAAACACTGTGATCTCTGAACATCTCCTATTGTCAGTGTGTTAGGATATAAGTACTATCTTGTTATACTTGATGACTGCTCACACTACATTTGGACTTTCCCCCTCTGCCTCAAGTACAAGACATTTGTAGCTCTTTCTCATTTCTTCGCCTACATCTGTACATAGTTCAACACCACTGTTAAGATTATTCGGTGCAACAATGGTCATGAATTTAACAATTCTTTGACCCGCACATACTTCCTCACCCATGGTGTTGATCTTCGCATGCCATGTCCTCATACCTCGCAGCAAAACGGGAGAGCAGAACATTCCCTTCGCACCATTTATAACATTCTGTGATTTCTCTTGTTTCAAGCGAGTCTTCCTCCAGTATATTGGGTTGAAGCTCTTCACACCGCCACTTATCTTTTAAATCGACTCTTGACTAAAACCCTTTACCACTTAACACCTTACACACACCTCTATTCCACCCAACCTTTTTACAAATATCTTTGTGTTTTTGGTTGTGCATGTTATCCTAACTTATCCTCCACTACACCCAACAAACTCTCCCCACTATCCTCTTTGTGTGTGTTTCTTGGTTACTCATCTGACCACAAGGGCTATCACTGTTTTGAACTTCAATCCAATCGAATCATTATCTCATGTCATGTCACTCAGCTCCTAGGAGCTTGTATTGTGCCTACAAGATTATCGGTGGCAGGGTCCTCCTCTGACGTTTCTACGTCGCCTAGTGCCACCTATGCCTTGATGCCATCTTCGATTGGCCCTGTTGTCCATGTGCACTCCACACAGGATGTTGCTAGTGGAGCCACCATCACACCCTCACCAATGTCTTCACAAGTGGCCAGTTCCGATGCCCATGTGCGTAGTGCTCTGGTTATTGCCAATGGCACTGGCCGCACTGCCTCCACCAAGCCTACTGCAATCCCAACAGTTGAAAATGTGCATCCTATGTGCAATCATGGCAAGGCCGGTTTTGCTCAGCCCGTGGATCATCTCAACCTCCACGCTATGCCTATGTCGCCATTGCCTCACTCCGTTCGTGATGCTCTATCAGATCCCAATTGGCACAATGCCATGCAAACAGTGTTTGATGCTCTTATCGCCAATGATACTTGGAGTCTGGTGCCTAGGCCTCCCAATATAAATCTAGTCATGGGTAAATGGATTTTTTGCCATAAACTACTAGCGGATGGTTCACTTGATCATTATAAGGCTCATTGGGTCATGCGTGGGTTCACAATGCCTAGGTATTGATTATGATGAAACTTTCAGTCATGTGGTAAAACCAGCTACAGTTCGCGTGGTGTTATCCTTGGCTTTGTATTACAATTGGCCTATTCATCAGCTGGATGTCAAGGATGCTTTTCTTCATGGTACTCTCACAGAGACAGTCTACTGTGTTCAACCGTCAGGATTTGCTGATTCATCTTGTCCAGATTATGTTTGTTGAATGAATAAATCTCTCTATGGTCTGAAGCAAACCCCCTGAGCTTGGCACACTCAGTTTGCATCACATCCCTTGACTTTGTTGAAGCTAAGTCCGACACTTTGCTATTCACCTTTCACCGAGAATCTAATATTGCATACATATTGTTTTATGTTGATGATATCGTTTTGACTGCCTCGTCTGCTAGTTTCCTTCAACACATCATTACAGCTCTCCAACACAAATTTGCTATGACTGACATGGGCCAACTTCATCACTCTCTAGGCATCTCAGCTTACCACTGTGATGGTGGCCTTTTCCTCTCTCAGCGGTAGTACATTCTCAATATTTTGGAGCACACCAGGATGAGCACATGCAAACCTTGCAGCACCTCTATTGATGTACACTCTAAAATGTCTGTTGATGATTCTCCAGTTGCTGATCCTACACAATATCGTAGTCTAGCTAATGCCCTATAATATTTGACATTTACCCGCCCAGACATTGTGATAGCGTTCGAGCTATGAATCGTCCAAGAACACGCACACGTTCAACTATAAAATCACAACTGGAGGATACTCTCAACTCACAGCAGGATAAAAGAGGAGATAAACTCAACTCAAGATAAACTTTTTCATAATAATTCAACAAGTGAGTTTACATTCAGAAATTAGGCTTTATATAGCCATACAACTCAACTCTAGAAACTTCCTACTAATTAATAACTCCTTAAATATTTTTGCAAATATCAAAACACAATAAAAACAACATTAACTACTACTGCTAATTCCCAAATATAATTAAAACATAGAAAGACTCAAAAGACAAGTTTTAAGAAACTAAATGCTGGCTGGCTCCTCAGTAACCACGCTCACTTGACACGAGGTTTTGACCAAGGAGACTCTGGAATCTGGAGAAACTCAAAACATAAAAAAGATAGTCCATTTCATTATCTGATCACAGAAATTTAAATCACCCAAATCCGAGCCTTTATGAGAGAGTTATGCCCAAAATACTGGCCCAGTACGAATCTATCCAGAGAGCTGCTGTTTCGTAAATTAATTGTAAATATGACTTGGACCTGGTTCTTCAAGCTGAGAACTGGTCCATAACTTGCTTCCTTGATCATGATTGTTTATATGTAAACCTGCCATGACTTGATCGCCATCATTCTCCCCCGGTTGAAAAGAACTCGCCCACGAGTTCGGCTCATTTTCGCCATGGTATGGAGAAAGATCCTTCACATTGAATGTGGATGAAACACCATAATCTCCGGGAAGCTCCACCTTGTAAGCATTGTCACCTATGCGCTGCAAGATTTTAAACGGTCCATCACCACGGTGCTTGAGCTTTGCATTGCGCCCAGGTGGAAATCTCTCCTTGCTCAAATGCACCCACACAAGATCACCTTCTTTGAAAATCACAGCCCTTCGGTGCTTGTTAGCTTGTCTTTCATACTTCTGATTTTGCTTCTCAATCCTCTTGCTGACTTGTTCATGCAAGCCCTTGATTGCTTTAGCACGCTCATCTGCATCTCCACTATAGCTATGGCTGATTGGCAATGACACAAGATCAAGAGGAGTCTTCGGATTGCATCCATACACCACTTCAAAAGGGCTTTTACCTGTCGTCTTGCTGCTGGACCTGTTGTAAGCGAATTCAGCTTGAGGTAGAACAAGGTCCCATTGGCATATGTTATCACCCACCAAGCTTCTCAACAGATTGCCCAAACTCCGATTCACAATTTCAGTTTGGCCATCGGTTTGAGGATGATAGGCTGAACTAAACTGCAGCTTTGTACCCATCTTACGCCAAAGTGTTCTCCAAAAATGCCCAACAAACTTCGGGTCTCTGTCAGATGTTATGGTATTTGGAATGCCATGCAACTTCACTATCTCCTTGAAATAAAGATCAGCTATGTTAGTGGCATCCATCGTTTTTGCACAAGGAACAAAGTGTGCCATTTTAGAGAACCGATCAACCACCACCATGATTGAATCTTTGCTGCGTTGAGTTCGGGGCAGTCCCATCACAAAGTCCATGCTCACATCTTCCCACGGTGCATTAGGAACAGGAAGGGGAGTGTAAAGTCCAGAATTTTGAGACTTTGTTTTTGCTAGATGGCAAGTTCTACATCTCAAAATGTAATGGTTCACATCCTTCATCATTTTAAGCCAATAGAAACGGTCTTGGAGTAATGCACTAGTTTTATCTCGTCCAAAATGACCACTTAACCCACCATCATGAACCTCTTTAATGATCTGCCACCTCAAAGAACAATTCGGTACGCACAAACGGTTGCCATAGAAAATATATCCATCATTCACCATAAATTCTTTATATGGACCTTTTGTACATTCAGCTTTTATCGTGCCAAAGAACTCATCATCAGAATACAACTCCTTGATCACTTCAAACCCAAGAACATTTACCTTCATTGTGGACAGCAAAGAATGCCTCCTACTTAAAGCATCTGCCACCTGATTTGAAGCACCACTTTTATGCTTGATGTGGAATGTGTAGCCTTGTAAAAATTCCACCCACCTTGCATGTCTCGGTTTGAGCTTGTGCTGCCCATTTATGAACTTCAGCGCCTCATGGTCGGAGTAGAGAATGAACTCCTTGGAAATGAGGTAGTGTCTCCAATGCCCAAGAGCTCGTACAATTGCATAGAACTCTTTGTCATATGTAGTGTAGTTCTTACGTGAATCTGAAAGCTTTTCACTAAATAAGGCAATAGGTCGACCCTCTTGATTGAGAACCGCACCAATGCCTACACCAGATGCATCACATTCAAGCTCAAAAATATTCTCAAAGTTGGGCAAAGCAAGAATTGGGGCTGCTGTCATCTTCTCCTTGATGAGCTGAAAGTTCTTTTCAGCTTTCTTCGTCCATTTGAATACTCCTCCTTTCAAGCACTCGGTGATTGGAGAGACAAGAGTGCTGAAATCTCGAATGAACCGGCGATAGAATGAGGCCAGTCCATGAAAACTTCTCACATCATGAATGTTGGCTGGTGTTGGCCATGAAACAATTGCATCCACCTTAGAAGGATCAACATGAATACCTTCAGCTGAAACCACATAGCCTAAAAACACCAAGTTGCTGGTTAGGAACTCGCACTTCTTGAGGTTGATGTAGAGTTTCTGTTCAGCTAGCACTTCAAAGACTTGGTGAAGGTGCTCCAAATGCTCTTCTTTACCCGTGCTATACACGAGTATGTCATCAAAATAGACCACCACAAATCTACCAATAAAAGACTTAAACACCAAATTCATTAGTCTCATAAAAGTACTAGGAGCATTAGAGAGTCCGAATGGCATCACCAACCACTCAAACAATCCATCACGGGTCTTAAATGCTGTCTTCCATTCATCACCAGGCCTCATACGAATCTGATGGTACCCACTTCTAAGATCAATCTTTGAAAACACACTAGCACCATGGAGCTGATCTAGCATGTCATCTAGACGAGGAATAGGGAAGCGATACTTGATAGTAATCTTGTTGACCGCTCTACTATCCACACACATGCGAAAAGAACCATCTTTCTTTGGCACAAGCAAGGCTGGAACTGCACAAGGACTCATGCTTTCACGCACCAAACCCTTTCTCATCAACTCATCTACTTGCCGCTGCAACTCGGCATTTTCTGTTGGGTTCATTCGGTATGCTGCTTTGTCTGGCAAAATTGCACCAGGAACAAAATCTATGCAGTGTTGCACACTCGTCATTGGAGGTAAACCTGCTGGAATTTCATCTAGAACAAGGTTCTGAAATTGTTCAAGTAAAGGTACCACTGGTCCGGGTATTAGAGGACTTCTGTCACCCTTAACTTCTTTCACCACCAATGCAAAGGCTATTTGGGATTCTTCAAAAATTTCAGTAAATTCAGATTTTGAGAGAATGAAATTGCTATCCTTGAGGGCTGGTTTAGATTTCATTTCCATTCTAGAAGGACCCAAAGTAATCTTAGCACCATTCAGCTCAAAAGAATAAGTGTTTTTAAAACCATCATGGTGTACCTTTCTATCAAACTGCCAAGGTCTCCCCAAAAGTAAATGACAAGCATCCATAGGAACTACATCACACCATACCTCATCTCGGTACTTCTCACCAATAGAAAAATTAACCAAACAACGTTGGTCAACTTGCACACATTTACCCTTTTCCAACCAAGAGAGTTTGTACGGTTTTGGGTGCTTTTCAGTTTTAAGCGGCAACTTTTGTACCATAATTTCAGAAACAACATTCTCACAACTTCCGCTATCAATGATAACATCGCATACCTTCCCATGAGAGGTGCATCGTGTATGGAAGATATTGTTACGGAGCCACACATCATCTTGAACGGGACTGGAATTCAGCACACGCCTAATCACCAACATCTCACCCGTATCTCCATAAATGACATCCTCCTCATCTGCTGCCTCATCAAACACGGGTGGAGAATCAAAATCTGTTTGCTCCTCTTCTAGGGGTTCTTCAATAATGGTAAATACCCGCTGGTTTGGGCACTCGGACATGATGTGACCGTACCCTTTGCACCGATAGCATTGAACAGCTTTAGGGGCTGGTTTAGAGGGTCCTGCGGTTGCGGTTTTTGCTGAAAATTTGGCCACTGCACTTGATGTTGGTTTGGCTGATTGCGTACTGCTCCCATGACTTGTTGGATGGCCTCGATTGAGAACTCGGCTACCACCAAAGCTCGCTGTTTTTCTGACTTCTTTCTCCTTGAGTTGCTTCTCAACTTTTGTGGCAAGTTTAAACACATCATGATAAGAGATAAAGGGCTGTAAAGTTACCACATCATGAATCTCCTTGCGAAGGCCACGAAGATATCGTGCAATGGTTTGTTCTTCGGGCTCAACAATGCCACATTTCAACATGAGGTGATCAAGTTCTTCAGTGTAATCTGCCACAGTTTTATCACCTTGAACAAAGCCATGAAGTTAAATAAAGGCCTCTTGCAAGTACCCTTCCGGCAGAAACTTCTTTCGTAACTCTTTGACCATCTTTTCCCATGTTCTGATTTTTTGCTTACCCTCACGGGCTCGCTTCATCTTCAACTGCTCCCACCAAATAGATGCATGCTTCTTTAATTTGATGGCAACAATCTTCACCTTCTCTTCCTCAGGGACATCTTGGTATTCAAAGACACGTTCAACCGTATTGAGCCAATCTATGAACTCATCGGGTTGTATGCGCCCTTCGTACACAGGAATATCCGCTTTTAGATCAAAAGCCCGTCGAAATTGCTGGTTCCTTCGGGTGTGATTTTGATGGAGAGTCTCTTCATCACTGGACACCAAGGTGTGGTTGTCGTGGAAGGGGTTGAACTCGGCATCATCGTCACCATAAGTTTCGCCATCTGAGCCACGATAGGAATCATCGCGGTTGTTCCCAGCGGCCTCCACGCGCGCTAGACGCTCTTGGAGTTGTTGCACATGCTGCCTCAACTCGTTCAACTCAATATCTCGATCGGCTTGCTGGTTGCCTTCAGGAGGATTGACACGAGCACTACGTCGCACCATCCTTCGCCTGCTGCTCTGATACCAACTGATAGCGTTCGAGCTATGAATCGTCTAAGGACACGCACACGTTCAACTATAAAATCACAACTGGAGGATACTCTCAACTCACAGCAGGATAAAAGAGGAGATAAACTCAACTCAAGATAAACTTTTTCATAATAATTCAACAAGTGAGTTTACATTCAGAAATTAGGCTTTATATAGCCATACAACTCAACTCTAGAAACTTCCTACTAATTAATAACTCCTTAACTATTTTTGCAAATATCAAAACACAATAAAAACAACATTAACTACTACTGCTAATTCCCAAATATAATTAAAACATAGAAAGACTCAAAAGACAAGTTCCAAGAAACTAAATGCTGGCTGGCTCCTCAGTAACCACGCTCACTTGACACGAGGTTTTGACCAAGGAGACTCTGGAATCTGGAGAAACTCAAAACATAAAAAAGATAGTCCATTTCATTATCTGATCACAGAAATTTAAATCACCCAAATCCGAGCCTTTATGAGAGAGTTATGCCCAAAATACTGGCCCAGTACGAATCTATCCAGAGAGCTGCTGTTTCGTAAATTAATTGTAAATATGACTTGGACCTGGTTCTTCAAGCTGAGAACTGGTCCATAACTTTCTTCCTTGATCATGATTGTTTATATGTAAACCTGCCATGACTTGATCGCCATCACATTGCCTATGCAGTTCAGTAGATCTGTCTTCATATGCATGATCCTCGGGAACCATATCTTGTTGCTCTAAAACGTATTCTGCGTTACTTACAGAGGACACTTTCACTTGGCTTGACACTTCGGCCTTCTTCACTGACTAAGCTAGTTGTCTACTATGATGCTAACTGGGCCAGATGCCCTGATACTCACCGTTTAACCTCCGGATATGCTGTGTTCCTCAGCGATAATCTGATCTCCTGGTCCTCTAAACGTCAGTACACAGTCTCCAGATCTAGTTCAGAGGCTAAGTATCAAGCTGTGGCAAACGGTGTCGCAGAAGCATCTTGGCTTCGCCAACTGCTTGAGGAACTTCATCACCCCCTCCAACATGCTACCCTGGTTTACTGTGCAACATGAGTACTATATATCTCTCCACCAATCTGCTTCAACATCAACAGACAAAACATGTTGAGATAAATCTCCGTTTTGTTTAGGATCGTGTTACTCTTGGTCAAATCCGGATACTCCATGTTCCCACGATATTATAGTATGCCGATATATTCACTAAAGGCCTTCTTACCTCTGTATTCTAGGAATTTCGGCCTAGTCTAAATGTTTACTCTGCTTCCGTTCAAACTGTAGGGGAATGTTAGCAATATTCTGTTACCATATTGATGTTTTCATATATTGGCATTCTATCTTTAGTATTAGATGTTGTAACTACGTATGTAATTTTACTTGTGGGCCTGTCGATATGCCATCCCAACTCCTGAATATCAATCAATTACACTTTCCCTCGGTATATATTGACTCAGCGATTGCCGTACCAGGAACTTTCCTTTGCCTGCTGCTGCCCTGCCGGTTAGACCGGCGCCTATCCAGGTCAGACCGGCCTTACGGCGTGGCTGCCTAATCGGTCAGACCGGCAGCGACGTTGCCGATCAGATCGAATCGACTAGACAAATTAATATATGCAGCGGCGGTTAGCAGAAACAAACAGTGGATTGATTTTGGCAAGGGGCAAACTGATGACAGTTTGGTGTGTAGATTGATTTCAGGTAGCAAGGCCGAAATTTTCGAGTTCACCAAACAACGACCAAATAGATCAAACAAAATTCAGCTATAATAGAGTTTAATAGATCAATGTCCTCAGTGGAGTTGCTAATTCATGTTGGCGTTTTTTTCGGTTAACACACTCGCCTAAAGATTCTTAGTATGAACGGAGTTGTTAATCACCTTAAAAGCTCCCGATAAGATAAGTTTAGAAAATATCAAAACCTAGCCGTACCGATTAAAATATCAAATTAGCCTCTTGGCCGATTTAGATTGATTTAGAGATAAATATCGATAAATCGGAAAGTTTGTGGGACAAATGTACAAAGAATACCGTACTCTTACAGTGAAGACGGACGATGTACAACAAAAATCAATAAAGGTAGACGTATTAAAGTAGAAAGCAAATTAAAAAATATGGCTGAAAAATAAAGATAAAAGAACAATTTGATTGATTGCCGAGTAGCAAGATCAGGAAAAAGCCAAAAGCAGCCATGCAACTACGAAGGGGTTGGTCTTGACTCTACAAAACCTTCTACATATCCTGTTACACTTAAAGATAAAGATAAATTAGAATTAACTCAATTGATCCATCCACTACATGAATAATTGTGGTTTGACCATAGTTCATCATCCGATCCAACCAGCTTTCATGAAAAAGCTCGTCTTTTTTCAAATCTAGCCTAAACTTGATATAAATTTATCCTATTGCTATATTTGGTTGTCAACGGTGAGCTCAAATTCAGAGCCACAGTCCATCGGCTATCGTGTGCTCTAGGCGGGCTGATGGGACTCATTCTCATTCGGGCTGTTGTATATACATACTTGGGCTGGTGAAGTAGTCTTGCAGATATGGAGTAACTAGCTGGGACCCCGTGGCGTTGCCATGGGCGCCAAAAAAGCAATCTCATAAACACATCAATAACAATATCTAAAAGTAAGATAGACCAATCCTCATGTACAGGCAAAGCTACTAGTTTCAGCTCGACTGATTCAGTCACCAATTTCTTTCTTCCAAACCAAAGTGGCTGGGCAGACAACCACCAATAAGGTACAAAACGGAACCAACTGTATTGGAATGTTACCAATCGATTGATTTGCCAAAACTGTAGTTTTGACCAATGCAGGTACCTTCGTTGAACCTGTAGAAAACAGAAATACTAAAATCATTCAGAAGTGAATGTTCAGTAGAGGCCAAAACAGGGCGAGACATTTTTTTGGTTATGTATTGCATAGAAATAACTCTAAAAACGTTGGTAATGAAGTTCTGAGAAAAAAATAACTCTATTTTGTATGCTAGGTCACAGTTAGTCCCTTAGTAGTTAGGTACGATAATGAAATTCTAAATCAAAGAGTGAAAGGGCTGATGTCTACTTGTTGATGTAGCAGCATTTAACCGTTCGTAGAAATTAAAATAAGCTGAGCCAGCAACCTCTTGAGTTTGGTTAGGAGATGAAGCAGTTTGCAAGCAACTATTGTAGATGCTAAATACGAAGGTATCCATGTTGATGATTACCTTAGCAGCATACATAACAGAAAAAAGCATTGCTCTCAGTTTTGATTGACAACAGAATAATTGTAGATCCAATGAATGCAGCTTGGTCAGTTCAGGTATAAAATGAATCTATCATGGAGAAATACACATTTATGGCAGAATAGGCTTATTCACATATCGTTATATAGCTATAAATGAAACAATGAGCCAATGAAAGGTACACAAGTGAAGATCGTTTGAAATGAATACAATGAATAAATTATCAGAAAGGTACACAATGAAACCGTAGGCTGAAATATCCTTAAAAGTGATGAATTCATGTGGCCTTTTAGAAAATGATGAGCTTGTTTGGTCTGAAGCCCTACCAAAATATTGGTAGTGCCAAACCTTGGGCAAGTTTTGGCACTACCAAATTTTTGGCAGTGGAGAGTTGTATCAACTCTACTGATTTCGGCAAAAACTGGCTTCAATCCAAATGGTTAGTATGCACTATAAAAGTTGCCAAATAATTGGAAAGGCAAAATTTAGCATCAAACCAAACAGTCCCGATATCTTAATTGTGTTGTCTGGTGTATAGATATAGATGTCATATTGTTGCATGGTGTAAAATGGAATTGTTTTAAATATAAGATTTGTTTTGTCACAATGCAAAAACAGAGACTAACTAAGAAACTACGAATCTGCTTACCTCGTTTAACCTGTGATGCATATCTTGACAGAAAGTGTGTTCAATGGCAAGTTGAAAAGGTCATCCAACAAAAAGAAGATAACAGCTGTACATGGAAACAGAAGGGAAATGTATTCTCTGAACTCACAACACCAGCCAGATGTGAGATCTGCAAATTTGAAGGAAAAGGAAAATGAGTAACACATGTAGTATCTGACATAAAAGAGTTGCAAATAAATAAGAAGAATAGGGATTACCGGTTACCCTCCAACACGATTTTTCATCGTTACATGTGGTGGAAAGGCCAATGCTTAACAGACCAAAGAACGGGCTAGAGTGTGCTAAGGGTCCATCTGGTCCGTCTTGACAGGATGTTTGCAAAAGTCCTTTAATGGAAAGTAAGATGCAATGTTGATCCATAGCTATCAGGTAAACAATGAAAGAAAAACCAAAGAAGGATGTAAAAAAGAAAAAAAACGTGCTCGTATGCTATAAATGTTGTCAAAGAGAACACAACAGGGATAAAGGGATTGAGTCAAAATGTTACCTGGCAATGGTTAGCACTTACCAGAAACAGTACAAAGAAAATATCCCAAATCGAACCATTTCACATGTATTGAGAAGCTAATCCATCTAAAAAGGAATCAAAACAGCCAGACCCGACGCATTAGAATACCGATCTGCAAGAGTATTTAGCATCCACAATAGTTGCTTACCTAATCATTGTGGATTGAAATTGTATCAAGTAGTTGCTATGCCGGGAAAATATGAGGACCGATAAACACAACAGCTATTGATTCAAGGAAAAAAGGAATAATCAAAAAGGAAAAAATAATCTAAGTGGCCCATGCTAGCGAAAAGCTTACCTAATCATTGTGGATTGAAATTGTATCAAGTAGTTGCTATGCCGGGAAAATATGAGGACCGATAAACACAACAGCTATTGATTCAAGGAAAAAAGGAATAATCAAAAAGGAAAAAATAATCTAAGTGGCCCATGCTAGCGAAAAGCTTACCTAATCATTGTGGATTGAAATTGTATCAAGTAGTTGCTATGCCGGGAAAATATGAGGACCGATAAACACAACAGCTATTGATTCAAGGGCAGCAAGAGGAGGTAAGAAAACCTTGATGACGGCTGGAACAAGCACCAGGTGGCGTCTGTGTTCATCCGTGCAGATCACCAAATGAGCTCGCATTCACCATCCAGAAGAGATGACAATAGCAGGCAGAGAGGCCTTCTCGTCAACCAGCTGTAGTAAAGAAAAACAGAAAAGTCCGTGTATATGAAAATCAACCTCGTGGGAACAGAAATTTTGACTGGTAAATACATTTGAGTACAATAATATAAATTTGAGGCGACCCCAGAAGCGTCATCATCTCAGAAGTATATAGCTTGATTTATTTTAGAAAAAAAAATCATAATCATAGGTGAGCAACAACATCAAAGTAATACTCGGGACATGTGATACCAAAGTAAACGCAAATAATTTTTGAGTGAGACTTCTATAGTTGTAATCTGAATAGCTTGAAACTTAGTTATAAAAAATAGTAAATGGAAAAGCACCTTTGTTAATTATAAAAATTAAATTCTCGGTAAATATAGCCTCACCTTATAAATTATTTCTTCTATGCTATTAGTTTTAAAGTTTTTCATGAAGATTAAAGAGAGTTAAAATTAAATGATAAATGATTGTGATTAGTTAAAATGAAAAAGTATGCATATAAATTAAATAAAAGATATTTACGATTAGTTGAGATAAAAGAGTAGTGAGAGTTGCATTATTTTAGAAAAGAATTTGAAGAACATGACTAGCAGTCAGACATTCGATCCTAGCAAAAACATCATGGTTTCTTCACTTGTATTATTAAGAATTATTTTAGATGTTATATCACTTGTTCAATATATTTCAACCTGATAAAACAATTAAAAAATAATGAACCTAACAAAAAAAACCAACATGAGAAACATCAATGAAAACCAGCTGCAACATAAACCTTCAATGAGGCACTGTGCATCATGTATAAGTGCAACATTCCATAGAAGAGTGAAACACCCGAATGCAAAACAACTGATTGCAAGAAAGCCTACCATCAACCTTCTTCCTCTACTTTGGAGATGTGGCATGGTGAGGACGATGGCTAAGCCTTAGCCAAGGCCGAAGAGTGAATCACCGCTGGATAGCCAGAGCTAAAAGCTCAAGCATAGGTTTGCCATCATCGCTTGGCATCTACCTAGCCAGCAACAACCATGGTGAGGGCGGATCAGTTGAGCACATTGTGAGTGAACCCATGAGCTCCCCTATGGCAGTAGCCTTAACATCGTGAAGCTTGATGTCGGTTTTGTCGCTGCCTTCATTGTTGTAGGCTCGATGTGGGAGTCGGATCAAGCTCCAAGCAACAAGGACCCCTACTACCATTCTATCGTTGATGATGAGGCTGAGGCCATCAGACCTCAGGGGGCGTCCTTGGCTGGCCCTCAAAGATGAGACAGATGAGGGAGGTGAGAAGGAGTGATGCAGGCTTGATAGACGGTGTAGCGTTGGTAGATGTTTGATCTAGAGAGGTTTTTAATTTTAATCATATTATATTTTGAAACGGAGAATGTAACAAGCTATTTCTTTCATTCTAAAATATGTGAATTTAATCTGAGAAAAAAATTAAATGAGAGATAATTATAATTGGTTAAAAAGTTGAAACTAAGGGGTACTAGATTGGAGTGAAAAATGTGACAGAAAAATAGATATCCGGTATGTTTGAATCCGACTCTAAATAAATATGAATTATGATATAGTGAGAGTTATGTGCATATATCATATTATCAAATATATAAAATTTTTTATTATAAATCCATCACTATTTTACAAGCTGGTAATATATACTTATTTTTTAAAAGCCTCTCTAGATTTAATATACATAAAATATCGAATAAGATATGTTTTCTTATATCGACTTTTAAATTTATAAAAAAATATGAGATAGGGTATGAAAATATCATGATTTAGAGCCGATTTTAGCTCTAAACTAAACTACTGATGACCATATCATGATGTTAACGTTAAAATCTGGACGATTCGATGGTGCTAAAGCCGATCGGCTGAATTTGATTCAGCCTGTTTAAATCGACCAATGGAGATACTGGTCAGCTCGTGAGACAAAACCAATCGAAACTGTAGAGAAGCCGATCAAATTAGTAGAAGATTGGATCAGCTTGAAGACAACGAATTATCCGATCGGGGTCAAGTCCAAGAAGCCCGAGGAGAGATAGGAAAAGGATCGGCCTGAGTAAAAAGATGTCTGATTACTACAGTGAAAAAGCCGATCAGGTTGTAGTGAAGGAAGACTCGGTTCTAAATTGGAAGATTACTCAGATAAAACCGAGTTTGCGAAAGAGCCGTGGACTCCACGACACGATGTTCTATCTTTGTAAATTGTAACCATATTAGGAAGGTTTAGTTAATTAGTTAATTTCTTTAGAGGTATTTTCCTTTGTTCTTATTAGAAAATAACGTCTGATGATTGTAAACGCGTCGGACTCTGTCCATAAATCTTGGGTATAAATATAGACCCCCTAGAAACATGTAACATATCTCTCAATCAAATATAATCTCAGTGCATCACCACCCTAATTTATCTAGGTTTTACTGGCGAGTTCTGGCTCTCGACGTGGCGCTGCATCGGTTAAGTCCGATCTCCGGTGAAGGGGTAAGTCCCGCCACCATCTCGATATGTTCTGTTCTGTCTAAGGCTACATCGGTTAGGTTCGACCTCTTAGGCTGATCAAACGTATCGCATCATGTCCGTACAGAGCCTATCGGCCTGTTAAGCTTCCTCTGCCATCGTCAATTTTATGCTGCATCGGTTAGGTTCGACCTACGGGACTGCCGACGATAGATCGAGCTTTAGGCTTATAGTTTTTCTGTACGGTGTATCATCGGAGTGTTAGCCGATGAGTTATCCATGCTTTGAGCTTCACGCCCAACGTATCGGCCCCTCGGTCGATACGCATCAGCCTTTAGAGGTGTCCCTTGACGCGTAACGCCGAGCGTATCGGTCTCCCAGCCGATACTCACCCACTTTTAGAGAGGCGTCCCCTCATCGGCTCAGCTAGCCGAAGGGTTCGTTCCTATCTTTGCTTCAGCATAGTCGATCCGATGTCCTCCGTATCATCGCCGCTAGCCTCGGCCTCGTACTATCTCGGTTAGGTCCAATCTTCGAGTTTTGGTGTTAATGGCGCTGTCACGGTGGGCGACGGGTCTCGTGCTGTCATATCCAGAGCGGCATCGGCTTTGTAGCTTGTGCCTTTTTAATAATATTCCTTGCCAGTCTGCATGTGCCTTTATCGGTTTTTCCATCCGATAAACTACTGTTCGGCTATCCGGAGGGATCCTATGCGCTTAGCTATCTTCTGAGTACACCTTGTTTCCTCTATCGGCTCTGCGGCCGATTCCCTGTCGACATCTGTCCACAACAGCTCCTCAGCCGATCGAAGAGCTTCCTGATCCTATCGGCAGCCAGCCGATAGCGAGCGCTTGTATCGGCCCACTGTCCGGCGGACCTGCTCATCTCACTTCCTTGTCAATTACAGGGTCAAATTGACTGGCACGCCCACACCCGTACCGACGCACCGGAGCCGATCGCACCCCACGTCCCCTGGTGCGCGTACCTCAAGCCACACAGAAAAGCCGATCGGCCTGCACTGGAGCCAAGCGACCGGCGTGTTCGCGCCGAGGCGCGTGAGGGACCTCAGCGCGAACATACTTTTTTGGCATGCCCAGTGGGACCGAAGGTTTCATACATCGGCCGATAAGAACCATACTTTATTCATCGACCAATAGGGTAGAAATCTTTGTTCATAAGCCGATTGGACTGGATTTCATTCATTGGCTGGAGAAACCAGAAGACCGTCCATCTGCTGAAGATCCTTCATTGGCTTGTGGTATAATTCTATTCATCAACCAGCGGGACTCTACAAGTGCCTGATTAGAAGTCAGATTTTTACTTATCAACCCAGGGGGAACCTTGTTGTCAATATGTCTAAAGAAAAGGTTGATTCCAGGACATATTCGTCTGAGGATGAAGCCGATGAGGAGATTACAATTCCATTTACCATGGAGGATTTGCATGAAGACCAGAGGAGGCACATAGAGCAAAATATAGATAACTTTCAGAAGCTCTGTTTGGAATCCTTCAGAATGACTAAACAAGGGCCGATTCAAAAAGCACAATTAACAAAATGTGTTTTGATGAAGGAATCAGGCCATTTAGCACCTGTGAGTTCTTCCAAGACGTTGCAAGAGATGTTCAACGAATCATTTTATCAAGCATTCAGTAATCCATTGGGAGTATGGATGGATACATTACAAGATCTGATCAAGAAGACGATACAAGAGTCATCGGCTCAAGAGCCTAATTAGGATCATGTACCTTTACCAATAGAGACGGAGGAAAACAAGGACCTATTACTCACCGCCGAAAATCCCGCGACGGCTGCTTAGTCATGCAAAGGCCTGGGAGGTCTACTTAGCTCTAGTATAGGTCCTTAAGCCTCGAGGTTCGTGAGCGTGCCAGTCAATTTAACCCTACAATTGATAAGAAAAAGGGAATAAGACGTGTTCGTCGGTCGGCCAGAAGGCCTGCTCGACTCTCTCTATCGGCTGATCGCCGATGGAGATGAGAATGCTAGTGCATCGGTTGAAAAGCCGATGGTGGTATGGGAGATAGACACGTGTAACGCGCTAAAAGATCTATCAACCAAATAGCCGATGGTGCTACCCGCATCCGATATGCGGACCGGGAGCTGATCCCCTGCGAGGCCATGTGGGCGAGCGACAGCAGTAACGGCGCTGTTTGGGCCAGCCTCAGATTGGACCTAACCGAGACAGTATGAGGCCGGAGGCTAACGACACCAAGACAGCGGGGGCTCAGACCAAACATAACGATGAGGTAGGAAGGATGCCATTGGCTACCTACAAGCCTAACGTTTAAACCCATCGGCTGCATGACAATAGGGACCTACGTTTATGATAACTCATCGACTACTCACTCCGATGAGACGCCGTAGAGAGACGTATAGACCTAAAAGTCAATCCTCCATCGGCAGACCCGTAGGTCGGACCTAACCGATGCAGCACGAGACCGACAACGCCAAAAGAAGTTTGATAGGCCGATAGATCTTACACGGACATGATGCGGTACACCTAATCTAACTAAGAGTTTGAACCTAAACGATACAGCCTTAGACAGTATAAAGTATACCTGGATAGTGGCTGGACTTACCCCTTCACCGAAGATCGGACTTAACCGATGCAGCCCCGCGTCGAGAGCCAGAACCCATCGGTAAAACCTAGATAAACTAGGGTGGCGATGCGCCGAGATTATATTTGATCGAGAGATACCTTACATCTTTCTAGGGGGTCTACATTTATACCCTAGATTTACAGATAGAGTCCGACGTGTTTACGATCATCGAACATTATTTCCTAACAAAAACAGAGGAAAATATCTCTAAAGAAGTTAACTAACTAGCGAAACCTTCCTAATTAAATAAGGTTACAATCTACAAAGACAAACATCCTGCCGTGGAGTCCACGGCTTCTTCCGCAAACTCGGTTTCATCTGAATAATCTTCTAATTTGGAACCTAGTCTTCCTTCGCTATAACCCGATCGGCTTCTCCACTGTAGTAATCGGACCTTCTTTTTACTCAAGCTGATCCTTTTTCATACTTTCCTCGGGCTTCTTGGACCTGACCCCGATCGGATAATTCCCTGTCTTCAAACCGATCCAATCTTCTACTAATTTGATCAGTTTCTCTACAGATCCATTCGGCTTTTGGCTCATGGGCCAACCAGTATCTTCATCGGCCGATCCTACTTACAGGCTGAATCAAATTCTGGTGTTAACACATGCCCCCCAATTTCAGAGTTTGCCAACAGACTATGAAATTTCGAGCCATTGGAAGTCTCCACAAACCAGGATAACCCGTTAAAACCCATGGATTAATCGGCTCAGATTTTGGCCTAGGTCACTCTGCCTCTATAAAATATCTTTTTGCCCCAGCCTTCTTCCACACACTTCTTTCCATCAGAACTCCCAAACCTCGACGAGCTCCAAATGCGAACTTACGCAAATCCCCTCATTGGCTGCTACTCCTTCTTCCTCCGTGCGATGGCTTCTACACACGTAATCCCCGAGGTAACTATCATATGCTCTTCCATTCCATATTTCGCACGAATCTTCCCCATCCCGACTTCTCATCAGTAGTCGGGTTCTTGTTTTCTGTAGGATCTCAAGAGTCAGATTACCATCCTAGTTTCCGACTGCCTCGGTCACTTCTATCTTGGCCCTATGGGTAGTGAGGATCTGACTGATTTAATAAACTCTGAAACAGAAAGGATCCCATTCAAACACTCATCTATTGCCATCACTGATTGGGCTAACAGCTTTAGATCTTGACCTAGCAAACTCCCAGAATGGAGGAACTGGTACCTTAGGGTTTCCACCTCCAAAAAGTCTTTCTAGAAGAATTTGGAGATAGACCATTGTATCAACCTTTCCTTAATCGATATGGAAAAGAATGAACCTCTACTTACATCGGCTTCTTAATTTTGGTCGGATATCCTAAATGCCTTCATGTTCGGGCATGGACCGATGACCCCCACTTTGATGGACGTTACCATGTTGACCTGCCTCAACACCACCCACGACATAAACCCGTTTAGCCTCAGATTTAAACCCACTCATCGACTGAACACCAAGAATGTCAGAGGTTGGACTAAGTATATTTCACTGCATAAAAAATCCTCCGGCCAAGTCTATGGGCGTGAACACGTAGAGTTCTTGAATCTCTGGTTAGAGCAGTTCAACTCTTGATCCAACAACCAATATGCAATGCCTGGTAGAGCTCCTGGCCGATCAACCCCAGATTCCCCTAGGGCAATATCTTCTCGGATCTACTTATCAACTGCTCCATCAAGTGGCAACCAAGCTATCAGCAGGCCAACCAGTCGGCAGCCCCTGGTGGTTTATACAACTCTGGTTAAATGTCTACACCTCCAGAGTCATCGCCAGGTCCTATTTTCCTTTCATGACATACCCGACTGACTACCCAAAGGAAAATGAGGCCAGCCGACACCGATGTATATCTTTGGGTGAAGCTTCATCGGCTCTTCCTGGAAGCAAAATGACTCCCCTTGGACTCAGCCAGTGGTTCAAGTGTTTCTACTATAGCTTCACTAAAGAGGTCACCATCTGGTTTGCGTATGAGGATGACTCGTCCTTTGAAATGTCTTCTAGGTTTCATCCAATGAACGCCTTAGCCGATGAAGAATCGAAGACAATCTTTTTATCCTCCATAACTCCTGGTCTTCTGCCGATTGGATTTTCATTAGGCCGATCCCAACATCCATCATACGAGTTCTATCATCCTTCAGTTGGTCCTCGTCAGTTGGGCTTCAGCCAACTCTCCATCGGCTTATTCTTCATCAGCAAGCTCCAAGCCCGCGGAGAAGTAAAAAGTGGCTTAGAGTACGACTGGCTTAGGTTGATGCCATCAACCTTGTCCTTAGGGACTATCTCCACCTTCGAGCCCTATATATCCAACACCAAAGTCTTTGCTCGATGGTGGTTAGAGTAGGGAAGGCACCTGTTCAGTCTATCGGCTCAAAATTACCGCCTTCGCCTCAACCCTGACTATGTGGAATCCGATGAAAAGGTAATCCTTCTCCTTTCACTATCTTTTCTTCATCATATTGAATTTCAACTGTGTCTTGATTCCCATGATTCCAAAGGCTGGCGACAAAGATGCACTTATGACCAGCGTAAGTGGTCGGCCAATTATTTATAAACCTCCATCGGCCAGATCCCTCCTTGGGCAGGGCGGTCCATCTCCATCGGCTCTCCACCAAGCGTCACGAATACCAGGGCTGAAGCGCAAGAAACCGGCTACTCAGATGGTTCATAAGAAACAGAAATCTGACACCGATGTTGCCATCATTACATCGGCCTCGTGAAGCCCTTCTCCCGCGGCAATCCTGACTTATTCTGCATCTCCATTAGTATGTGTCAGCATCAATTTTTTGTTGCCTTCGCCTTTATCCTAACACCTTCACTTTGCAGCCTGAACCATCGGCTCCTGAAGTCCAAACGCTGGACACTGTTACTGGGGCTAAGCTGATGGTATCCTAGGAAGTCATGGCATCTGCTCCTCAAACTCAAACTGCCCCACATTAAGCCGATGCCCGCATAATCGCTCAAACTGCTCCCGCTGTATCCTAGGTATATCCATCCTATATGTTATTTCTCTTGACTCATGATCCCCATATTTACTAATGTTGTCATGCAGTCATTAGCCGATCTATTTTCCTTCAACATCGGCAAATACTTGGAAGCAAAGGAAGACTCAGCCACCAGCACAACAATCGAACAATTTTTACCAGCCGATGCACGCGAGCAGTTGTCAGAAATTATGCATCAGCTGGAAGTTCCGATTGACTCGCTGGTGGAACATTGCGGGCCGATCCGAGGAAGACTTGCTGAAATTGAACATCTTCTGCCTGAGGAACTGACGAACGCACTCACGCCTGCTGCCTACTTGGAATTTCAAAGGACCCAGCTGATTGCATCAAGACGATGCATAGCCGATCGCACTGAGCAAAGCAATCTAGATCACAACGATCGGCTAACTGCCCAAATCGAAAAGAAAAGGCTTGATGAAATGATAGCTGACATTCAACGCACCAACACCAAGCTTGGCCTCTTGAAGAAACGAGAAGTTGATTTGATGGCGGAACTCGACAAGGTTCGTGAAGACATCAACTCCACCGAGTCCCACCTCATCGGCCTACCAAAATCAATCCAAAATCAAGAGGCCAAGGTAACAAATCAAGTGTGGCTTGCAGTTCATCCGCACAGGAACTTGAATACTATCTCCGGATCAAATGAGGATGACATCCGTGCCATTAATGAAATAGATCAAATTCGTCTACACGCGATCGAGGCCATTAAGAAATTCTTGTAAAATTTTATCCTCAGAAAAACCCCAGATATCATCTTAAACATTAACCATTTGCAATAGAATTCAACCAGCTTGATCAATAAAAGTTGTATATATATATTTTCTAAAGGCGATATCTCAACGATATCGGCTATCTGTAACCGATACAAATCATATCGGCTTCTGTACATTATTAATCGGCTATGCCTCAACTAATTACATGGACAATATCATCTGTTGATACCACCTTTAAGACCTCATCTATCTTGAAAAGAAAAAATTGGCTATACTCAGTCGATTTAGGCGCCTACCCACACGATAGGATAATACTTCTTCAAATATTTTCCATTAAACGCTTTGGCAAACTTCTCCCCTTCAAGACTCTCTAACATATAAGCATTGCTAGGCACACACCGATTGATCTGATAGGTTCCTTCCCAATTAAGTGACTATTTTCCAAACTTATTATCCCTCGATACAATCGGTAAGATTAACTTCCAAACGAGATCTCCTTCAGAAAAAGATTTGATCATCACTCTTTTGTTATAATGCCTAGCAACCTTAGCCTTTTTTTCATGATCCTCTCAAACGCTTCTAACCGACTCTGAGTCAAATCATCGAGCTCATCGGTCATCAACATGTAGTAATCATCGGCTGTCAACTGATCCTGTAAAGACACCCTCCTAGAGCCGATGTTAACTTCACACGGAAGAACTACTTCATGACCGTATAGCAACTGATATGGCGGCACTTGAGTAGATCCATGACATGCCATCCAATAAGCCCACAACGAATCATTCAATGTAACATGCCATCTCCGCAGCTGTTCGTCAATCTTCCACCTTATCAACTTTATTAAACTTTTGTTAGAAGCTTCGGCCTGTCCATTAGCTTGAGCATAATATGGTGACGAATTCAGCAACTTAATCCCCATACTAGTAGCAAACCTTTGAAACTCCTCAGACATGAAAATAGAACCTTGATCGGTAGTAATCGTCTGTGGAATTCCAAACCGATGTATGATATGTTCCTTGATGAACTCAATTGCATTCCTAGAAGTAACTTTCTTCAAAGTAATAGCTTCTACCCACTTTGTAAAATAGTCTATTGCCACCAATATGAACTTATGCCCATTACTTGATGAAGGATAAATCTGGCCGATCATGTTGATTCCCCAACCTCTGAACGGCCATGGCTTGACTATCGGATTCATAACTGACGCTGGAGCTCACTGCATGTTCCCAAACCTCTAGCAATCTTGGTAGCCTTTGTAATATCTAAAACAATCCTCCAACATACTTGGCCAAAAGTATCCAGCTCTTCTCATCATCCATCTCATGTTATGAGCCGATTGATGGGCTCCACAAATGCCTTCGTGCACCTCGCTCATCACCAACGCAGCTTCCATGGCACCCAAGCATCTTAAAAGCACCCCATCAATGGACCGACAATATAATTCTTCATTAAGTAGTATGTACTTAATAGCCTTGTACCGAAGCTTCTTGGAAACCGATCTTGATGGATTTTGCAAATACTGAATAATTTCCCATCTCCAATCATCAGCTTCCATACGGCTCTCAATATCGGCTATCTCGACTTTCACTCTACTGTTCAGCCGATATCCCGAAGCAGTCGGAGCAAGATCATTGGCCTCCGTGTTTTGCTCCCTAGGAATATGATCCAACGTCACTATCTTGAAATCATTTAATAATTGTTGATATTTTTCATAATATGACTTCAAAACTTCATCCTTGCATTCATATTCCCTAGATAGTTGTTTGATCACCAACAAGGAATCCCCAATGACCTCTACCATATCGACTCCAATTTCCATCAGCAACTGAAGTCTCTTGAGTACCGCTTCATACTCTGCTTGGTTATTTGTACTATAAGGCTTGATTGTAAAAGCAAACTCAAAACTTGCCCCCCGAGGCTATATGATCACCAAACCGATACCAAATCCATGCTTGTAAACCAATCCATCAAAGAATAACGTCCACGGGATCGACTCCATAAAATTCTCTTTGACTCCTCTATGCTGCACAATAAAATCGGCTACCACTTGTCCCTTGATTGCCTTAGCCAACTCATACCTCAGATCGAACTCCATTAGAGCGAATATCCATTTACCAATCTGCCCCCTCAGGTCTAGAGCCGATAGCATGTATTTAATCACATCTGCTTTGCAAAGCACTATACACTCAGCCGATAGAAGATAATGCCTTAACTTTGTACATGAGAAATACAAACATAGGCATAACTTTTTCACAGCAAGATACCTGGTCTCAGCATCCAGAAGTCATTAGCTCAAATAGAATGCCACTCATTCTTTTGATTCAAACTCTTGTACAATCACCGATCCGATTGACTTCTCATCGGCTGACAAATATAATTTAAACGGTACCCCTTTTTGTGGCGGAATCAATATTGGTGGAGAATTCAGATATTCCTTGATAAGATCAAAAGCTTTTTGCTACTCAACACCCCATACAAATTCTTGAACGGCTCATAACCTCAATAGAGGAGTGAACGACTCAATTCTTCCCGATAAGTTTGAGATAAATCTCCTTATAAAATTGAGTTTGCCGATTAAGGACTATAACTGTAGTTTGTTGCTTCATAGCTCGGTGGTCTAGATAGCTCTAATGCTTCGTTGACAAACTTCAATCCCTCTCTCATGCACCATGAAACCTAAAAATTGTCTAGCCGATACGCCAAAAGTACATTTGTGAGGATTCATTTTGAGTCTATATTTCTTCGTCCTCTCTAGCACTTTTCGCAGATCGGCTATATGGTCTTCAATACCTTTGGATTTCACCACCACGTCATTAATATATATCTCCACTAGCTATCCAATAAGATCATGAAACATGTAGTTCATGGCTCTCTGATAGGTAGCACCGGCATTCTTTAATCCAAAAGTCATGACTACCCACTCGTACAAACCAATAGCTCCAGGACATCTAAATGCAGTCTTGTGGATATCTTTTTCTACCATAAAAATTTGATTGTAGCCTGCATTTCCATCCATAAAGCTAATGATCTTGTGATCCGATGTAGCATCAATTAATAAATCTACCATTGGCATCGGATACTCATCTTTAGGGGTTGCCCTGTTCAAATCCCGGAAGTCGATGCATATCCTCAACTTTCTGTTTTTCTTCTTCACCGAGATAATATTAGACACCCATTCAGCATATCGGCACGGTCTGATGAAATTTGCATCGTATAACTTTGTGATCTCTGCTTTGATTTTATCATGCCACTCTGCTTTAAATCTTCTCTATGGTTGTTTAAATGGCCAATATCCCAGTCTAATAGGAAGCCGATGTTCAACAATCGATCGGCTTAATCCTGGCATCTCATGGTAATCCCAAACAAAACATTCTCAAAATTTCTTTAATAATTTTATTAACTTTTCTCGGGATTCAACACATAGATTTTTACTAATGTACGTCGGACTTGGCTTATCTCATGATCCTATATATATTTGCTCTAACTCATTGGCCGACATAAAACCTTGCCCTAACTTTCCTTCAGAGTCCTCTATAATTCCCATGGGAACAATGGATCCAAGCCGACTTACTGAATTGACTTTATCTCCCTATCAGTCACCTCAAGGAAATTGCCCACCCATGTTTGTCTAGACAGGCAATTGAACCCATCAGCTTCCCAGAACAGCATATCGATTGTTGTAACATTGGTCGACTGATCGGCCGCGATCACCTCAACTCTGTCTCCCTACCACTGTATGAGGCTTTGATGCATTGTTGAAGGAACACAACAGTTGACGTGAATCCAATCCCTGCCAAGGAGCAGACTATACGACCCCTTACTATGAATGACAAAAAATGTGGTAGGCAATGTCTTGCTTCCAACTGTTAACTCCACATTCAGCACCCCCTTAGTTTCCGATGGATTCCCTCCGAAGTCTTTCAAAACAATATTTGTTTTAACTAAGTCTTCAACTGTCTTACCCAATTTGCGGTATGTAGCATACGGCATCAAATTGACGGCTACGCCTCCATCAACTAACATCTTTGCCATTAGCTTCCCATCAACATACCCCTTGCCATTAGCCTAAGCCGATGTGCCAGCATCATCCTCTTTTTGCTTTACTTTTCATACTTTTTAAATTTTCTAGCTCCAATCGACTTCCTCAAGGTCCTGACATTGCCTTTTATGCTGCTCTCTATGCCGCAACCTTTGTGCCCTTCTCTTCTGATTTTTTATAAAAATCCTGGATGGACACCACTGATCTTTCATGTGGCACGATCCTTTATGTAACTCCCTGTCCTTAGTTGACCTTTGACCATACTCTTCATTGATCGGCCCTAATTGGCTATGCACCGATGACCGTGTGATGGAAGGCCGATCATACGACGTCCTGCTCTAGTCAATGTACCAAGATCCTGGTTTGTTACACTCAGGATAATCTTCGATTGACGGTAACCTCATATTTTGATCCCAACAGTACTGAAAAAAGGGACAACCCCAATGTGGATTATACTATTCTTGTTGCGTTGCGGCTTGTCTTTCTTCGTCTTGTATTCTAGAATATTTTTTGATTAGGTCCGATGAGGTAACCTTCGACCTCTTCTAGCACCTTTTCTCATCGGCAAATATACCGGCCCTTGATCAGGTTCTTTAACAATAGATCCATCCACATTTTTCTTAATCAAGTTGTGCAAAGTATTCAACAGTACACCCGATTGATTAATGAGTGCATGGTGAATAGCTTCGTCAACTATCTCTTGTAGTGGCTTTTGAGAACTAATGGGCGGCGATCGACTCGATTCTCCTTCCAAAATTGGCTTTGGCAGCTGGGATTTTTGAAGCGGCCCTTGTCGGATCATGCTGAAGGACTCCAGACAGAGCTTCTAAAAATTAGCTGTGTTCTGCTCCACCTGGTATCTCTGCTCTTCAGTTAAATCCTTCAACATCACTGGGATTACTTTGTCTGTGTTGATTTCTTTACCTGCCATAAGATCACAGTTGATGAAGGACCTTCAACTGATGAAAAAGGTCTTCCGGTCCTACCGGGTGTGCCAAAAAGCGTGCTCACCGCCGAAAATCCCGTAACGGCGGCTTGGTCACGCGAAGGCCTGGGAGGTCTACTTAGCTCCAGTGTAGGTCCTTAAGCCTCGAGTTTCACGAGCGTGCCAGTCAATTTGACCCTACAATTGACAAGAAAAAGGGGATAAGACGTGTTAGGCCGACCAACAAACCCTATCGGCTGATCGCCGATACAGATGAGAATGCTAGCGCATCGGCTGAAAAGCCGATGGAGGTATGGGTGATAGACACGTCTAATGCACTAAAAGGTCTATCAACCAAAGAGCCGATAGCACTACCCGCATCTGATACGCGGAGCGGGAGCCGATCCCCCGTGAGGCCATGCGGGCGAGTGTTAACGCCAAAATCTGGACGATCCAATAGTGCTAAAGTCGATCGGTTGAGAGGTCCAATGGAGAGTTTAATGCACTCATCGGCCGATGGAGATACTAAGACAAAGCCGATCAGAACTGTAGAAAAACCGATCAGAGTAGTAGAAGATTGGATCGGCTTGAAGACATGGGATTATCCAATCAGGGTCAGGTCCGAGAAGCCCGCGAAAAGGAAGGAAAATGATCGGCTTGAGTAAAAGAAGGTCCGATAGCTATAGTGGAGAAGCCGATCAGGTTGCAGCGAAGGAAGACTCGGTTACAAATTGAAAGATTATTCAGATGAAACTGTGTTTGCGGAAGAGCCGTGGACTCCACGGCAGGATGTTTGTTTTCATGAATTGTAACCTTACTTAATTAGGAAGGTTTAGCTGGTTAGTTAACTTCTTTAGGAATATTTTCCTTTGTTCTTACTAGGAAATAATGTCCGATGGTCATAGACGCGTCAGACTCTGTCTGTAAATCCAGGGTATAAATATAGACCCCCTAGAAACATGTAAAAGATCCCTCAATCAATATACAATCTCGGCGTATCGCCACCCTAGTTCGTCTAGGTTTTACCGGCGGGTTCTAGCTCTCGACGCGGGGCTGCATCGGTTAAGTCCGATCTCCGATGAAGGGGTAAGTCCCGTCACCATCCCGATATGTCCTGCTCTGTCTGAGGCTGCATTGGTTAGGTCCGACCTCTTAGGCCAATTCGACGTATCGCATTACATCCGTGCTGGACCTATCGGCCTATTAAGCTCCCTCTGCCGTCATCAATCTCGTGCTGTATCGGTTAGGTTTGACCTACGGGGCTGCTGACGGTAGATCGAGCTTTAGGCCTATATTCTTCTGCACGGCGTATCATCGGAGTGCTAGCCGATGAGTTATCCATGCTCTGAGCTTCACGCCCAACGCATCGCCCCCTTGGCCGATACGCATTAGCCATCAGAGGTGTCCCTTGACGCGTAACGCCGAGCGTATCGATCTCCTAGCCAATACGCACCCGCCTTCAGAGAGGCGTCCCCTCATCGGCTCAGCTAGCCGATGGGTTCATTCCTATCCTTGCTACGGCATAGCCGATCCAGCGTCTTCCGTATCATCGCCGCTGGCCCTAGCCTCGTACTGTCTCGATTAGGTCCAATCTTCGAGGTTTGGTGTTGATGGCACTGTCACGGTGGGCGACGGGTCTCGTGCTGTCATATCCGGAGCTGCATCGGCTTTACAGCCCATGCCTTCTTATACTATTCCTTTCCTTGGCCGCATGCGTCTTCATTGTTTTTCCAGCCGATGAATCACTATTCGGCTATCCGGAGGGATCCTATGCACCTAGCTATCTCCTGAGTACATTCTGGTTTCTCCATCGCCTCTACGGTCGATCCCTCGTCGACACCTGTCCACATCGGCTCTCCAGCCGATCGAATAGCATCCTAATGCTATCGGCAGCCAGCCGATAGTAAGCGCCTGTATCGGACCCGCTCATCTCACTTCCTTGTCAATTGCATAGTTAAATTGACTGGCACGCCCACACCCGTATAGACGCGTCGGAGCCAATCAAACCCCACGGCCCCTGGGGCGCACACCTTAAGCCACGCAGAAAAAGCCGATCGGCCTGCACTGGAGCTAAGCAGACCTCCCAGGCGATCCGGCGTGTTCACGCCGTGTCCACCGTGTCTTGGCGCGAACGGCGAGTGACAGCAGTAACGGCGCCGTTAGGGCCAGCCTCGATAGATCGGACCTAACCCCTTCGCTGGAGATCGGACTTAATCGATGCAACCCTGCGTCGAGAGCTAGAACCCACTGGTAAAACCTAGATGAACTAGGGTGGCGATGTACCGAGATTGTATTTGATCGAGAGATATCTTACATGTTTCTAGGAGGTCTACATTTATTCTCTGGATTTACAGACATAGTCCGATGCGTTTACGACCATCGGACATTATTTCCTAACAAAAATAGAGGAAAATATCTCTAAAGAAGTTAACTAACCAGCTAAACCTTCCTAATTAAATAAGGTTACAATCTACAAAGACAAACATCCTACCGTGTAGTCCACGACTCTTCCGTAAACTCGGTTTCCTCTGAATAATCTTCCAATTTGGAACTGAATCTTCCTTCGCTATAACCCGATCGGCCTCTCTACTGTAGCAATCGGACCTTCTTTTTACTCAAGCCGATCCTTTTCCATCCATTCCTCGGGCTTCTCGGACCTGACCCCGATCGGATAATTCACTGTCTTCAAACCGATCCAATCTTCTACTAATTTGATCGGTTTCTCTACAGTTTCGTTCGGCTTTTGGCTCACGAGCCAACCAGTGTCTTCATCGGTCGATCTTGCTTACAGGCTGAATCAAATTCTGGTGTTAACACCTAACGGCAAATATGTATCCACCAATACAAAATTGATTCGGGAGGCAACGGCAGGAGGTACCTCCAGAATCCTTTCAGAGGAATCATTATGAAGAATATCACAGGCAGAATTAGGTACCATATCCACATCCACATGATCAGGAAGATACTCTAAGAGAGAAGGATTAGTTAACCAGGATTGTGGACACGGTGGAAGAGCAATTTGGTATTAAGCCCAAAGATCAAACAGTTATGTATCGGCACCCGTATCCAGAATGGTTTGACAAAGTTCCACTACCTCGCCGATACATGATACCAGATTTCTCAATATTTTCAGGACAAGACAACATATCTACAATGGAATACATCAGCCGAATCTTAGCATAGTATGGAGAAGCATCGACTGAGTAAGCTCTCAGAGTCCGTCTATTTCCATTATCCCTCTCTGGATCGGCCTTTGCATGGTTTTTTTCGTTACCACCGAACTCGATCGAAGGATGGGCCAATCTAGAGCAAAAGTTTCATAGACATTTTTGTACTGGGATTCAAGAAATGAGACTGTCAGATTTGACATCGGTTAAACAGAGGCCTAATGAGTCAGTTCTAAAATACATCCAACATTTCCAAGACATCAGAAGTCGATGTTATAGTCTTATTCTGAGCGATGAACAATTAGCCGATTTGCCATTCCAAGGGTTATCGAGTCTTATCAGGTAGAAATTTTCTGCCCAAGAGTTCAACAGTTTAACACATCTGATGCATGTGGTATCGGCTTACGAGAGCTAATTATCAGAAAAAGAGGAGATGCCGACGTATTAGAAGTTATCGATTGGGTCTTGGAATGATAAGTCTAAAGAATGGTCATCCAATCGGGAAGACGCCTAAATCGGCTGAGCATAGCCGATTTCTTTTTTTCAAGACGGACGAGCTCTCAGAAGTGGTATCGGCTAATGATACTGTTTGTGTAAATTGGCTGAGGCGTAGCTGATTTCTAATGTATAGAAACTGATATGATTATATCGGTTACGGATGGCCGATATCGTTTAGACATCGTCTTTAGAAAATATATATATACAACTATTGTTGATCAAGCTGATTGAAATCTACTGCAAATAGTTAATGTTTAGGATGACATATGGGGTTTTTCTGAGGCTAAAATTTTACAAGAATTTCTTGATGGCCTCGATCGCACGCAGACGGATTTGATCTATTTCATTAATGGTACAGATGTCATCCTCATCTGATCCAGAGATACTCTTCAAGTTCCTGTGCCAGCGAACTGCAAGCTACACTTGGTCTGCTACCTTGGCCTCTTGGTCTTGGATTGATTTTGGTAGGCCGATAAGGTGGGACTCGGTGGAGTTGATGTCTTCACAAACCTTGTCGAGTTTCGCCATTAAATCGGTTTCTCGTTTCTTCAAGAGTCCAAGCTTCGTGTTGGTACGTTGAAGGTCAGCTGTCATTTCATCAAGCCTTTTCTTTTCATTTTAAGCAATTAGCCGATCGTTGTGAGCCAAATTGCTTTACTCAACGCGATCGGCTATGCATCGTCTTGATGCGATCAGCTAGGTCCTTTGGAATTCCATGTAGGCAGCATGCGTGAGTGCGTCCGTCAGTTCCTCAGGCAGAAGATGTTTGATTTCAGCAAGTCTTCCTCGGATCGGCCCGCAATCTTCCACCAGCGAGTCAATTGGAAGTTCCAGCCGATGCATAATATCTGATAACTGCTCGCGTGCATCGGCTGGTATAAATGGTTCAATTGCAGCGTTGGGGGCTTAATCTTCCTCTGCTTCCAAGTATTTACCAATGTCGAAGGAAAATAGATCGGCTAATAACTGTATGACAACATTAGTAAATATGCGGATCATGAGTCAAGAGAAATAACATGTATGATGGATGTACCTGGAATACAGCGGGAGTGGTTTGAGCTTGATGTGGGGCAGTTTGAGTTTCAGGAGTAGATGCCATGACCTCTGAGGATACCATCAGCTCAGCCCCAGCAACAGAGTCCAGCGTTTGGATTTCAGGAGCCGATGGTTCAGGCTACAAAGTGAAGGTGTCGGGATAAAGACGAAGGCAACGAAGAATTGATGCTAACACATACCAATGGAAATGCAGAAGAAGTCAGGATTGCCGCGGGAGAAAGGCTTCGCGAAGCCAATGTAACAATGGCGACATCGGCGTTGGATTTCTGTTTTTTAGAAACCGTCCGAGTAGTCGGTTTCTTGCGCTTCAGTTCTAGTGTTCGCGACACTTGGAGGAGAGCCGATGGAGGTGGACCACCCTGTCCAAGGAGGGATCTAGCCGATGGATGTTGATAAATAATCGGCCGACCACTTGCGCTAGTCGTGGGTGCATCTTTGTCGCCAGCCTGTGGAATCATGGGGATCAAGACATGGTTGAAAATTAATACGATGAAGAAAATATAGTACAAGGAGAGAGATTACCTCTTCATCGGATTCCACATAGTCAGGTTGAGGCACAGGCAGTACTTTTCAGCCGATAGACTAAACAGGTGCCTTCCCCACTCTGAACACCATTGAGCAAAGACTTTGGTATTGGATATATAGGACTCGAAGGTGGAGATAGTCCCTAAGAACAAGGTTGATGCCATAAACCTAAGCCGATCGTACTCCAAGCCACTTTTTACTTCTCTGCGGGCTTAGAGCTTGCCGATGATGAACAAGCCGATAGGGAGTTGGCCAAAGCCCAACTGACGAGCACTAATCGAAGGATGGTAGAACTCGTATGATGGATGTTGGGATTGGCCCAATGAAAATCCAATCGACAGAAGATTAGGAGTTATGGAGGATAAGAAGATTGTCTTCGATTCTTCATCGGCTAGGGCGTTCATCAGGTGAAACTTGGAAGGCATTTCAAAAGACAAGTCGTCCTCGTACGCGAACCAGAAGGTGACCTCTTTAGTGAAGCCGTAGTAGAAACACTTGAACTACTAGCTAAGTCCGAGGGGGTCATTTTGCTTTCAGGAAGAGCCGATGAAGCTTCACCCAGAGATATATATTGGCGTTGGCTGGCCTCATTTTCGTCTGGGTAGTCAGTCAGATATGTCATGGAAGGAAAAGGGGACCTGGCGATGACTGTAGAGGTGTAGACGTTCAACCAGAGTTGTATAAACCACCAGGGATCGCCAATATGTCTGACTGGTTGGCCTACCGATAGCTTGGTCGCCACTTGATAGAGCAGTTGATAATTAGCTCCAAGAAGATATTACCCCAGTGGAATCTGGCGTTGATCGGCCAGGAGCTCTGCTAGGCATTGCATGTTGGTTGTTGGACCAAGAGTTGAACCACCAAAGACAAACCGCTCCAACCAGAGATTCAAGAATGCTACGTGTTCACGCTCATCGACTTGGCCAGAGGACTTGTTGTGTAGAGAATATATTTAGTCCAACCTTCGACGTTCTTGGTGTTCAGCCGATGAGTGTGTTTGAATCTGAGGATGAACAGGTTTATATAGTGGGTGGTGTTGAGGCAAGTCAACATGATAACGTCCATCAGAGTGGGGATCATCGGTCCATGCCCAAACATGAAAGCATTCAGGATATCCAACAAAAAGTAAGAAGCCGATACAAATAGAGGTTCATTCTTTCCATATTGGCTAAGGAAATGTTGATACAATGGTCTATCTCCAAATCCTCCTAGAAAGACTTTTTGGAGGTGGAAACCCTAAGGTACCAGTTCCTCTATCTCGAGAGTTTGCTAGGTCAAGATCTGAAGCTGTTAGTCCAATCGGTGATGGCCATAGATGAGTGTTTGAACGGGATCCTTTCTGTTTCAGAGTTTATGAAATCAGTTGGATCCTCGCTACCCATCGGGCCAAGATAGAAGTGACCGGGGCGGTTGAAAACCGGGATGGCAATCTGACTCTTGAGATCCTATAGAAAACAAGAACCCGACTACTAAGACGGGATAGGGGAGATTTGTGCGAGATATAGGATGAAAGAGCAGATGATAGTTACCTCAGGGATTACGTGTGTAGAAGCCATCGCACAGAGGAAGAAGGAGTAGCGGCCGATGAAGTAATTGGCGAGAATTCGCCTTCAGTCTTCGGAGCTCATCGAGGTTTGCGGAAGTTCGCCTTTGGAGATTTACGGAAGTTCGCCTTTGGAGCTCGTCGAGGTTTGGGGGTTTTGATGGGAAGAAGTGTATGGAAGAAGGCTAAGGCGGAGATGTATTTTATAGAGGTGGAGCGACCTAGGCAGAAATCTAAGCCGATTAATGCGGGTTTTAACGGGTCATCCTGGTTTGCAGAGACTTCCAACGGCTCAAAATTTCGTAGTTTGTTGGCAAACTCCGAAATTGGGGGCATGTATTAACGCCAAAATCTGGACGATCCGATAGTGCTAAAGCCGATCAGCTGAGAGGTGTCCGATGGAGAATTTGATTCAGCCTGTAAACAGGATTGGCCGATGGAGATACTGGTCAGCTCGTGAGACAAAGCCGATCGGAACTGTAGAGAAGCCAATCAAATTAGTAGAAGATTGGATCGGCTTGAAGACAGGGAATTATCAGATCGGGGTTAGGTCTGAGAATCCTGAGGAGAGGTAGGAAATGGATCGGCTTGAGTAAAAAGAGGTCCGGTTGCTACAGTGAAGAAGACGATCGGGTTGTAGCGAAGGAAGACTCGGTTCTAAATTGGAAGATTACTCAGATAAAACCGAGTTTGTAGAAGAGTCATGGACTCCACGGCAAGATATTCTATCATTGTAAATTGTAACCTTATTACGAAGGTTTAGTTAGTTAGTTAACTTCTTTAGAGGTATTTTCCTTTGTTCTTATTAGGAAATAACGTCCAATGGTTGTAAACGCGTCAGACTCTGTTTGTAAATCCAGGGTATAAATATAGACCCCCTAGAAACATATAACATATCTCTCGATCAAATACAGTCTCGGCGCATCGCCACCCTAGTTTATCTAGGTTTTACCGATGGGTTCTGGCTCTCGACGCCGGGCTGCATCGGTTAAGTCCGATCTCCGGCGAAGGGGTAAGTCCCGCTACCATCCCGATATGTCCTGCTCTGTCTAAGGCTGCATCGGTTAAGTCTGACCTCTTAAACCGATCAGACGTATCGCATCACGTTCATGCTAGACCTATCGGCCTGTTAAGCTCTCTCTGTCGTCGTCAATCTTATGCTGTATCGGTTAGGTTCGACCTCAAACCACGCAGAAAAGCCGATCAACCTACACTAGAGCTAAGCAGATCTCTTAGACGACCGACGTGTTCGTGTCGGGACACGCAAGGACCTCTGCGCAAACACATGATTGAGACCCGATTCCAGCTCTAAACTAAACTACTGACGACCATGAGACAGGGCAGCCTCACAGTCACAGGCACAGGGGCACTATCACAGCGAGCACTGTTGCACGCGGCGGTCCTGTCCTACGGACGCAGGACACGTGTACGCTCCAGGAAGGTCACACACATGATTCACCGACCCAACCGGCCGCGCGCCGCGGGGGAAAAAAAAGCTGGGCGTGCGGAGAATCATCTGCCAAGTGTCTCTCCTGTTGATCTATCCCGGCCCGTCAGTGCTTATCCGCTGCATCTACCACTCACTTGGGCTTCATCTGCTTGCTTAATCACAAGCTAACCTCTACCCTAACCCACCATCACTGGGGTAATCACTTCCCCAACTGAGTTTAACCTCTTCCTCGTCCTCACCATAGACGCATCGCCACCAATCCCAAAAGGGAGAGAACTCTCGTTCCACCCACACACTGCACTACACTCCCCACACTCACTACTACTCTAGTACCCCCAAGCTCATCATCACCACCTTTCCTCTGTCTTCTCCCATTTCCCGTTGCTTCGTTTCCCTTTCCTTCTCGCAGCCGGATCGATCGATCCAGCTGCACCCGCATTCCCCTGCTTCCTGCTGCCGGATCGCAAGCTCGATAGATCGAACGATGAAGTCCGCAGGGATGAACAAGGACGGTGGCGCGGGCGGCGTGCCAGCATTGCACGGAGGCGTCGCCTGCTTCGACGTCAAGTCCTTCGTCGCCTCCCTCGCGCTCCTCACCCTCGTCATGGCGCTCTGGCAGCTCCACCCCTACCAGCCCGTCATCCTCCTCCCCGCCGCCCGCTCCTCCGCCTCCTCCTGCTCCCTCCTACCCCGCTCATCCACCACCGCTGTTGCCGTTTCCTCCCTCCCCACCGCCGCCGCCAACTCGACTGACACCGACACGGGCCCACCGACCGCTGCCGCCGAGGTGACGACGACAAGGCCACCGGCCCTGCCCGCGCGGCCGCGGGACCCCAACAAGCGGGAGCTCCGGCCGTACGGCACCGCGGCCCGCGCACGTTCGCCGTCGTCGGCCTGGCCTCCAAGCCGGCGCACGTCTTCAGAAACTCCTACTTCAAGTGCGAGTGGCTGCCTAACCCGGGCGCCGCTCCTGCCGGCGCGCCGCCGCCGCGGCCGGTCCGGACCAAGGCCTACAAGATGCTCCCCGACTGGGGCTACGGCCGCGTCTACACCGTCGTCGTCGTCAACTGCACCTTCCCCTCCAACCCCAACGCCGACAATTTCGGGGGAAAGCTCCTCGTCCACGCCTACTACTCCACCGCCTCCCGCCGCTGCGAGCGCTTCGTCGCGCTCGAGGAGGCGCCGGGCTCCTACGACGACTCCCGCTTCCGGCCGCCCTACCCCTACGACTACCTCTACTGCGGCTCCTCCCTCTACGGCAACCTCAGCGCTGCCCGCATGCGGGAGTGGGTCGCCTACCACGCTCGCTTCTTCGGGCCTAAGTCTCACTTCGTCCTCCACGACGCCGGCGGCGTCACCCCGAAGGTCAGGGCGGTGCTGGATCCATGGGTCAGGGCCGGCCGCGTCACCGTCCAGGACATCCGGGCGCAGGATGAGTACGACGGCTACTACTACAACCAGTTCCTCGTCGTCAACGACTGCCTCCACCGGTACCGCCACGCCGCGAACTGGACCTTCTTCTTCGACGTCGACGAGTACATATACCTTCCCGACGGCCGCACGCTGGAGGAGGTGCTCGGCCAGCTCAAGCCGTACACTCAGTTCACCATCGAGCAGAACCCCATGTCCAGCAAGCTCTGCATCGATGATCCAACCGATGACCACTCGAGGTTTGCATTTTCTTGCCTAATTTTGCATTTCCCTATGTTAATTGTCGGTCCAATTGTTTATGCCATGATTTTTCAGTGGGAATTCAACTAGATTCGCGTAATACATATACAATACTGCAATTGGATTATGAAATTTGTTTTCTTGAGGGCGTAGTATTCTTTGCAGAGATAAGTAAGTGCCACAAACGTACATTGCTTCTCCAGTCATTGTCAATTTGTTATTAATCAATTGGAACAACATATACTTGAAACAGCTTAGATAGTAGAGTCAAGAGACAAGTATTTGTTTATGTAGTAGGTTGTTTGGGCAGTGTGACTCCTTGGCTTCTGCATAATTGAAGGCACTTTGGCCATAGTCCATTGTTGTAAACTATCTGTTGGATTTCCTGAATTAAACTTATCCCTGTCGCAACTAATGCCAGCAATTCGGGTTACTTCCCTCTTTTGCTTCAATAACATTGCATTCTTACTTCAAATAGGCATTTCCAATAAAGATAATGTGTCTCCCAGCTGCCCTAGATGGATACAATTCATGTGAAGGATATGGATGTTATAAACCACTAGTATTTTGATGAAACATAGAAATTCTTTAGAAAACAGTCTGGTTGGAACTTTGGAAAGAGGCACCCAGTTGGGAATAGTACTGTTGTGCTGGAAGAGCTTGGGTTGATGAGTGCATGACTGGGAACTCACTGTAAACCTGTGATCATTGTTGTGAGATAATGCTTGGGGGGAGGAATGAGAAACATCCTCAGAATCAGTGTTTCCCATCTGTAGGTCTATCCTCCTGACTCCTGCTGAGAAAATAAATTGATTTATTTATTGTTGATGAGAATTACTTATCAACAAAAGCTGCTACTTTTCCATTCCCAAGTATTTAGCAACACCTTTTCTTTTCTTAATGTCAATAAAAGCTTTTCTCACCTTCTGTTTCTCTGTTGAACCTCAGAGTAGTCTTATGTATACTAGTTATGTTTTGAACTTCTCTGCTATCTGTTTTAGACAGCTGCAATTTTTCTTTCAGATGGCACAGACTCGCAGCATGTTTGTAACAATGGCTTGTAACAGGATATGAATGAACCCAACTAGCAAGGGTAATTGCCACAGTTCTGGTTGATTTGAGAAGTCAAGACAATAATAAGTGATAGTCTGATTGTTTGATTTTGTCCTTTTATAGCTCCATGGCTTTACTGTGGCAGCAGTTTCAATTGGAAACTATTGCCTATGGCTGTTTGTCAGTTTTGAGTTAGCACAGCATTTCACGAGCAAAGAATATTTGCATCAGTTCATTCAAGGGATCTACTATAGAGGGTTATTTGTGGTTTCTTTGGCCTTGATTTCTGGATGTTTATTCTGATGGTGCCAATGCTAACACATTTTATATGTCGTTGGTTTTCAGGGAATGGGGCTTTGAGAAACTTGTCTTTCGCAATTCAATTACCGGAGTGAGGCGAGATCGCAAATATGCAATCCAAGCACGGAATGCATACTCCACTGGTGTGCACATGTCACAAAATGTGTATGGGAGGACGACCCACAAGACAGAAAGCTTGATCAGATACTACCACTATCATAATTCGATCAGCGTGATGGGGGAGCCTTGCTGGAAATTTGTGCCGAAGCCGCCAATGGCAGTAAGGTTATGTTTGAGGGGATACCGTATGTCTACGACGATAACATGAAGCGTTTGGCAGGGGAGAGCAGAAGCTTTGAGAAGAAGACAATTGGGGATGTCCATACATAGCATTTGGATGCAACACTTTGCTGGTACATATATGATCCTATCCTTTCCGACGCTGGTCGTTGGTTTCCACCTGTTTCCTTCTGTTCTGTGCTTCAAGCCGCAACTCTGAGAATCAAAAGAGAGGATCTTACTCCAGTGTCCAAGCAGTGCTGTAAAGTTATGGTTCTCTTCCACAATCTCCTCTTTGTGCGAGGCAAAACGCCTTCGTGGCTCAATCTCCTTTCTTTCCTTTTTTTCCTTTACCTTCTCCCAAGTGTTGTGTTCCTTATCTCTTTATAGATTTGTGCTTAGACTGATAGTCTGCCTTTATCAGATTCTTCTCATATCCTATTGAGGGCATTGTAAAGTTGTCTCATTGTCTGCTAACTTAATGGAAGATTGAATCCAAAGTGCATAAAGGCGGAGAATCATTTTCGTTTTGACTTTTGACAGTGGGGCTCAAGGTAATGCGCAAGGTATCTTGTGCCATGTAGAAAAAAGTGTCAAACAGTTCAATGTCCCCTCAAGGAAAAAAAAGGGAGAGTTCAATGAACTGGATTTTTGATGTTTTAGCCGAGTTATAAGCCAACGCACGCCGGAAATAAGATGGTAATTAGATTAATTAAATACTAACTATTATAAATTTTTTAAAAAGATTTATTTAATTTCTGAAAGAGCCTTATATATATAAAGTTTTTATATAAAATGTGAATATTTTAGTGATTAGTCATTAGCTAGAAGCTAAAAATAAAAAGAACGAGGCCTTAAGCTTAACGTAGCTACATGGCCATGCTTAGCTGCTAGAATGGCTTGGTTGTCATGGGTGCAGAAGTGGCCTTGGCTCGAGGGTCACATGTAGATACTATTTTTTTTATTTTAAAAAATAGATTTATTTATTTATTTAAAAAAATTTATATATAGAAAACTTTTATAAAAAATACATAATAAGTCAAGCATAGCTACTTGGCCACGCTTAGCTACTAGAGTGGCTCAGCTGTTATGGGTGCAGAGGTGGCTTTGGCTCGAGGGTCACTAGCGGATACTAGTTTAATCTCAGCACTAATGACTTTGTTGTTGGGCTTGAGGTTTAGATTTAAAACTAAACCTTTTTATGACCATTTGTAAAATAAGTTTTGTCAAAGGACTGAAATGTTAAAAATCATGGTTCTTTAAAGGTTGCTGTGGTCTAGGAGGCTGGTGATGATGCTAGAAGGGGAGCAGGATGCGTTAGGCGCGGGGTTGCCTTCATTGCTGCAGTGCTCGTTATGGCAGGGGAGAATGAGCGGACGATGCGCCGACGGCGAGGGTGGAACGGAAGGTGAGGATGGTGACGCCGGTCTTAAGGCGTGCACATGGACGACGTAGCTGCTCCTTGTGCTCTCTGCTCCACCAATACACAAACACTGGTGCCCGTCCATCTCGCCGTTTTTGGGTGATCTCACGGTCCAGACGAACACAGCACACGCGAAGAGATCATGCAAGAGAAGAGGGACGAAGCCGCACTGATCTTGAGCTTCTTGTTGGGCCAGCTTTGTTAGGCTTCAGCCAGGCTTTACCTGGCAGCAGTGCGAGCTGGGTTTGTTTGTTCTGTCGAGAGCACTAACTGGCCTAAACCCAATAGGAATTTCAGGCTTTCAACAACAGCATCATCACCTAGGCCCAACTGCTACCTGGACTTTTTTTGATGCCTTGGTCACTCTGGTCTGCTTTCTGTCAGTTTTTTTAAGAGACTATCTACACAATTTTGATAGAAAATCCTATCTCAAATCATGTGAATTTTAGACCGCTAAATCTGCTTTATGATTCGTGCACACAATGACCTTTATCTTTTTTCCTCCCTCTTCCCCTTCTCCCTGCAGCCACACATGCATGAGGCAAACTTGCCTGCTTGTCTCCTCCAACGCTTGACTAGTCTCCAACGTGTTGCCACCTAGCCTCAGCGACTGGTCGAAATGCACAACGACGTCGACAAAGCCCCCTACCCCTTAGGCTAGCCTTCTCCCTCTCTTCTCTCTAAGACAACAGTCACAAGTTGCCCCTACCTCATATGTTCTCTTGTCTTTGACGACTTTCCACTATCGGATCTACCCTTTCTAATTGTTGCTTTATTTTGTCCTCACCATCGATGCCAGCCCACCTACCTCCATCCCTGTGGCTCCGGTGATGCCACCTCCACCTTGTTGTCCGCCCAAGCTCACCTACCATAGCCAACTCTCTAATCCTTGAGGAAACCCATCTCTCCCTGTCTATCCCTCCCATTTGATCCCAACTTGGAATCATAACCAATCAGGGCTGTCACTGTCTCGTCAAAGCTGCCGCAACTCGTTGGAGTTGGAGGAGAAAGAGACCGACACGATTCTTGGCGCAAATCCTATGGTCCAAAATTCGATATAAAATCCTCTTAAAAATTTTAAACTCTAGGCAAGCCCAAGTGCCTAAATGAATCTTACGAGAGATTGTGTGAATTTTTCCTTTGCATATCAGCATATCTTAGGAAGTTAGGTCACAGCGGATGGAGCAAAGTCGGGCTGTCTTAGGAGCGGCTCCGCTGGCCTTGGAGCAAAACTGGCTCGCCGTCCTCTCGTTTTTTTTTCGACAAGCACAATTCACCCGATCATCCTATTCTACGTGTTAGTAGCTGCAGCAGCTCTCCACCCATGATTCAGTCGCCATCTGACGTTCCGTAATGATCATCCAGAGTACTAACGAGCAGTTGTTATCGACTTTAGCGTGGCAAATCAACCACGGAACTAAACCGATAGAAAGGAAACCCTGATTATTACCTGAATGATTATTCCAAGTTGGCTTTGAAGCAATCATACGTGCGATCATGTGAAAAAAAGAGAAGACAATGGGAAATACGTATGTAACAGTAGATAGATCCCGTTTGGATACTGCGAGGCAAAGTAATGCCTCAGCTAGCTTTACCTTGCCTGCTGCATCAGCACGTCATGTGCGTTATCCGGTGAAAAGGCCAATCCGCTTGACCCAGTAGAGGAGCCGTCCACTGACTCGATCGGCTGTGATCTGGCTACCTCTAGTCCTCTACCTTTGCAAAGGCAACCCTTTTTGCCTTGTCGCTTTGGTTGATTTGGCCGAAAGAGATACCGCACCATGGCTGGGTAGCCATGTCCTGCACGGAAGAAGAACATTCCTTCTGATTTCTGCTGACGGGTGGGACCTAGCTACCTGTGATTCGCCAAATGTGGGTCCCGCCGTTGGTGCTCCTCTCCTGTTAGGTTTAATTGCAAGTCATGTATCATGAATTGTTGGCAATATTTTCACATTAGACAATTATCAGACATCAGCCCGTGCATCCAAACATGTTATATATTTTTAAAAGCAAATTTTATAAACCGTAGGTTTTGAGGCATGCGTAGCACAAATCCCAAACCCTAGTTATGATTTTTTAGGAGCTCTATGTTTTGAGACAAAATATTTACAAGAGCTCTAGATTGAAGCTTATATTTTCTATTCAACTAAAATATCTATGCATAGTTATTGTGAAAAATTAACTAATATATCTATGCATAGTTATTGTGAAAAATAGTATGTGATATTTTAAACATTAGCTACCTTTTTATCATGTATTAGTTAAAAAAGACGATCAATTAGATGGGAGGGTTGTTCTCAATATGTATTCAAATATGCCATATATAACAATGGAATAGGTATTTTACATAAATATAGGTTACTTGAAAGATTTTTCTTTAAAATATAGTGTTCAAACAAATCACAATACTTGTGGTTTTGCATTACCCATGCCAAAAACTGGGTTTTATGAAATTTGCTCTATTTTAAATGATCAATATGAACATGATATATATTAACCAGAATTTCAAAATTATAAAATCATGAAAATGAGTATTATATTGATACACCAAACTTAGGGAGAGTTTGTTTGAGCTAATAAGTTAAGCAACTTTTTTTTGTTTCCATTAGCATGCTTTTCGAATAGTGTTTTTTTAAATAAAAATTAATTTTTAAAAATTATATAACCCTAATTTTTAAGTTTAAAATAATTAATACATAATTAATCATACAATAATTACTTACCTCATTTTTTGCATGAGGTTCGCTGGAACAAACACGCCCTTAGCACGGCTCAGTGTTCAAAAAACTTACTGAGACACTGACCAAGTACAACTAAATATTTATGAATTAATTTATAATTAATTTAAAACTAATTATTAGGTCATAAAAAACTAACTAAGGCTTTCGGGCATGGTGGACAAATGATACATTTGTTAACATTTGCAGGAATATGTAACACTCATTGTATATGTACGACTTACTCGAATGACAACCTTGACACTAACTTTTGTTAGATATATTTATGAAGAAGAATTTTTTTGAAATATTTATGAAGAAGTACTGACCAATCATGTAGGGATCAAATTAACAGCACTATTGGGAGTGAGAAACGATAAGTAACATGCTATCCTATTTTACACAACTTGATAAAAAGAAAGGGGTATATAATTAAGTATGGAAGTTCTCTTAGAAAACTTACGAACACGCGCGCGCGCATATATATATTCCTAAAAAAATAATTTTCCAAACGAACAACATAGAACTGGCAGACTGCTTTGGTTGATATATTATCTTGAGGATGAATATATATAGAGTACATAAATAGAGGGAGAACAAACACCTCTTATAGAGATAATGGAAGATCTATACTGACGAGACAATATTTGATTACAATTTCTAAACTTTCAAACAATAGACGTATCGTGCCACTATAAACGTCTAACTAGAATGTTAGATACTGTAGAAAGCTGAAGAAAAGAAACCGATAGAATGATCATAAAGGAGATTCGCTCCTCCTGCCGGTGTAAGTTGTCTATCATGAATTTGTTGACAATATTTTCTTTCTAGATCAATAACTGTTGACAACATTTTGACATAGGAAATCAACCTGTACAAATTTGCATTTATTATGATGGTGAACAATTGCCACGTTGGTTTACATTTATGGTAAGATGTACAATTCATAAATATACACACACAACTTATATTACTTAAAAGACAACTTTGACACTAACTTAATTGGATATATTTATGAAGGAGATTTGTACCACTCATATATGCACATTGACTCATCGATTATCCTATTTACGAAACCAGCTGAAGATGATGAATATTTGTGCCTATGTAAAAAATGCAAAAAAAAAAAAAGTGACTGGAGTGTTCATCTTCTTAGGGTAAAGGCATTTAAAAAACAAGTTTGTTAATGTCCTTGTTTCCATCAGATTACCGGTAAAGCAAATGCTTCTCCTGCAAAGAAATCCACAACATCTCCGTGACATGCCCATCATCAAACAAAGCCGAATTGTTAATCAAACAAGGACCCAACACGACAAAGAAAGGCAGGCAAAAGATGAGATAAAAAAGAGGTGACGTGGCCACCTGCAGCTAGCTCAGCTTCGATCGATGCCCATATATACGCGTACATACATACATCTCACCTTGGGCCCTCAGCCACCTAGCAGCAGCAACAATGGCTGACCACCTTGACTGGAAGATCTCCAGGGAGGAGGAAGAGGCGGACGCGGCAGCGGTGAAGCCGACGAGGAGCTTCCGGAACGAGGACTACAGCACTAGGAGGGTCTTCCTGCGCAGCTACCCTCTCCAGTGGGACCGGTCGCCGGCGCCGGAGGAGAAGCAGCAGCAGGGACAGGTGCAGGGCGCTGCGGCCATGTCCAAGAACAGCGCCGGCGGTGGAGAGGAGGATGATGACGACGGCGACGAGCGTGGCGGGAGGAGGTGGAGGCGGCAGGTGGCGGTGGCGGTGGTGGAGTGGGGGGAGGAGAAGCTGCTCCTGCTCCGGCGGGTCAAGAAGAGGCTGGCTCTCTACCTCATCGGCTGCCACTACGGCGGCCACCGCCCGGCGCTGCCGTTCAAGTTCGGTGGCTCCTCCTGCACTTCCGCCATGCTCGCCTCCCGCTGATCGATCGGCCGGCGCGCATGGCACATGTCCGTACCAAACTTGCAATCATCGGTCGATCTACAGGTTTCACCATAGCTTCGAATCTCTACGCTGCTCTGTTTCTCTGCTTCGAGGATATGCTCTGCAAATTAATGGTAGAAACGAGGAACATGGCCTGTCTGTACGTATCTGTTACTACAGGTAATTAATTAATAAGAAGCTCGAAGCTTGTATTAATGGTGCTGGTTGTGTACATGTAAATTCTTCAGAGGAAATCTAAATTTGCCATAGAAAGTTGGGGATTTTGTATATGGTAGTATTAAATTGCAGCAAGAAATGTTGCAGACAGATTAATAGGTGAAAAGCTAGCTTTAGGTACTTTTGCGTAAAGAAATCTGTGACAAGCTTTTGAGTACTCTGTAAGAGAAAAAGGGGTTTTGAGCAACTTTTACTATAGTCCCATTTTTTCCATAAGAAAGTTTGGGACATTGTATGGGAGAGTATTTTTACAGATCAAATTGCTGACACCGTGCTGTCGTTTCTCATATTCTTTTTAAACAGTTAAACAAAATCATCCCCCGCCAGCATCGAGTATGATGAATATAATCTATCGCAACGCAAGACAGATGGGGACATTGTATGGGAGGACCATTTTGCAGATCAAGTTGCTATTTTGCTAGGACATTTACTAGTAGGCTGAGTGGTACTAATAGTCAAAATTTTCCGACAGACTACTGTAACCTTTTTTATGGGCAAACTGAGTTTATATTTTTAAATTGTGTGAAGCTGTGGATGGTAGTTGTATATTGTATTAAGGCATTTCCTTGTATTAATTAATGTTGTCAAATATTTGTAGAATATTTTTCAACTGTTTACATAACACCTGAGGAGTGGGAAACTTGTGAAGCATTCTTAATGTCCTGTCTCCTACAATGTACGTATAAGTATTGAGATTCAAGAAAGAAAGAATGTTGTGGATATTAGTAGGTGAAAAGCCATTATTACATACTGCTCTTATTGAAGGGCAGTACCATAGCTTTGGTGTGGTTGTATGGCCTCCTTTACTATGGTTTAAGGCTGTGTCGGATACTTAGTGTTGGTTTTGGTCTATTTCCTTATTTACTACAAATACATTTTTTAAATTACTAAACTACGCATCTCATAAAAAAATATATATAATTAATATTTAATCATAATAAATAATACTTAATTAAATGCAGCCTAAATCCTTGCACTCATTCGTTTTAGTAGCAAGTTTGTTATCCTTTCCATCCTATGTTTTTTAGGCTTTTAAGCCAGACAACTGTGTCTGTAGCTTTAAAAGCCGGATTTCGTCCATAATCTTATAAAAAAAATTCTATCTCAGAAAAAAGGGCTTTGAGCAACTAGTACTTTCACGAACCACGATTCGTACGACATCTGTCTGGACCGTTTGGCTGTACAGTACGATGGAGTGGACGAGAGTGCAGGTCAAGCCAGCAGAGCACAGACGCATCTGGGCCGTCGATACACACCCAACTTATGCAAACCAAGAATTTTCATTGGAGTCGTAGGAAGGCCGTGGACGGTACAATGACCTATGAGCTCAGTATGGCCCAAAACCTACGTACTATTTTGACTTGGAATAAGTCTCCTTCTGCACGTCTCAACTTTTTTGGGAGACTACAATATACAATTCTTCGACACTCTGTACTCATTTCACCAGCTCACAATACGGAGACAACTCGATCGTGTATGCATGCTTGATCTTTGCAAATTCTTGGATTTTTTTGTGAAAAAAATTCTTAGAAATTATTTATAGACAAAGAAACACCTCTGATATATCGTGGCCACTTGTATACCTCCGGAACACCTACGCGTGCATACTTCTGAGGTTTGGTGAAATACTAGTGTCAAACCTAATTTAAATCTTTGTAGACTTATAAGTGCACATATATGGAGGAGCCTACGCGTCGGACGTCCGATATTTCTCAAAATATCGGACAGCTCGCCCCCAGCCTGCTAGCTTTGCACTGCCAGCGTGCTAGGCTATGCACCGCAGCATGCATGGGTAGGCATTGCCTGCCCTCTCTGCTTTCCGTCGGCCTCTGGTTTTAAAAATTGAAACCCTATGTTTTTATATACCAAATATATCAATCCATTTTGAATCAGTAATTGATGAATATAAAATATAGCCAGTTCGTAACATCTGACAAATTAAAATTAGAGTAAAAAATAGATATATTAAGATGCTTTGACCACATACTACATAGAAATATCAGCAGTGGAAATGTTAATAGGTAGTAGATTGGGCTGTGACCTAGTCTTAACTGATACTCCGTTTATCTCTTCATGCTCCTCTAGTAAAATATAAATTAAGTAACCTACTCAGTAAGCCACCACACAATATTCTTATTATGTACAGGATATTCAAGGAATGGCTGAGATTAGTTTTTGCATAAAGCAAAATTTAAGAATCATTTCATAAACAATTATAACTTTGCTATCTAGACTTAAAATAGTTTTAATTTCGATACGTTTACTCAACAAAGGTTTTATCCGCCATCTCAAGACTGCCTAAATGACTTGTCATCACTAATCTTTCTACGGCTCATTGCCCCATTGCCTCCCAAGTAGCCATAGCCAACCAAATTATCACCATTCTATATTCCCAACCATCCCTTATTCAAATTTAGAAATTATGAGTCTGGTCAAGAGTATTACAAATACTAGTGCTTAATTAACTACCATCACAACTACTCGAATAAATTAATTTTACTCATATTGTAATAGATGTACACTTTACTAATAATCTGTGATGTCCCAACACATGAGACTTGTTACGACCTAGTTTTTTATGGTCTTCTATCATTACGGCACTCGTTCCAAAAACTATAATATACACCCTTTAGCCCTCCACCCCGCTGTGCTAGTAGTGAGAGGAGTCTTGCACCCTACGGTATTAGGGAAAGCTTTATTTTACTTTCTATCAAACAAGTATTTATTTTACTCGATATGTTACTTAACACACTCCATCATCTTTCTTCAAACACAATAGAACACACCACTGTAATAAGAACCGGCCATGATTGGAGTGCCACCCCACCAGAATCACCTAATCCATTAGGTCTTTGCCCACATGAGGACTACAGACATATTCTGTTCATTTTTAGCGTAACTTTTCAACTCAGTTATTAATTGACCTGGTACTAATCGTTTTCAGAACCATTCATTTTCTTTCCTATTGCCCAGGTTGAAAAGTTTTTCCTTGTTTTTGGTTCTCACAAATTGTTTCTCGTTATGCGCATGGGATGGCAATACATGTCTCCATCCTGACTAATTACTATACCCTAGTGATTGCCAAATTCAATCACCACCCTAGGTGCAACTAAGCATGGCTAGGAAATGGTATTAATATAACTATGGACTCTATTATTATCATGGCTTCAAGGAACAAGTTATTCAATAGAAGGAAGGCATATTTGATAACAAGGATAGCATTTGAAACATAGCATGCAATTTTATTTCATAAACAAATAAATTCACAAGTGAGGATCAATATGCTTAAGGAGGGGTTGTGGTGACTTGCTTTGCTTTAGGCGATATAAATTGATTAACATACTTTTTTAAACTTGCTCAACCTTTAGCTTCTTGGATAGCACCTTCACGATCCTGACGAGTGATATAGTCTAATTTCATGAGAAGAACCAAATACAAAAATCAAGATACATACAGGGCCACAATCCAAGACCTAAGAAAGATCTAAGCAGTGGCTAACTCTATCTTACTATGAGATCTAGAGCTTGCTAGTTAACCTATAAGGGCCAAGGGTTTGGCTTCTATTCCACCTAGGAGGTCTCTAGAGGGATTGGCTATAGGCTAAGACTTAAGTTTGTTGTAGGGTATACTAAAACAATTTAGTGAAGTATTCTTTAGATAATTTATTATTTGATTTGTACTCATGTGATAATGGATATATCATTAGGTGTTCAAGTTTTAGATTCAAAAGTTGATGTTCATTTTGCATTTACACATTGACTTAGTATGTGTAGGTGAGCATGGATTTTAGGTTGTTATTCGATTTGTTTAAGTTAGTTCAACAACTTGACGACATGTTTTCTATGTGAGGTTGTTTTGTTGTCTAAGTTGATCTTAGATATTGCATTGCACATTTACATATTTGTATACTCGATATACATGATTATATGAGTCATTTAGAGTTTCATTATGTATATGTGTTTTATTTATTAACTTATGATCCAAATTTTACTTAAGTAGCCTTGTGGTCTTGTGAATTTAAGTCTTTTGTGGAAATTAATCTTGTAGTCTTAACATAGGGTGTTCAATAGATAAGTCAAATTGGTGGAGACAATAATTTGAATCCTCAATGTTACCCTTATACCGGGGTTTGTGATCAGGTTGCACATTTTAGTGTAGGATTTAATTTATCACATTTCTTTGATTTATAAAATTACAATTTCATTTGTTCCCTTTGGGACAAATGCCCTATATAAAATGTATTTATCTCCTTCATGTTTACGTAGGTGCATAGTTTAGTTCTACATCTGTCTAACTCAGTTATATCTTTATCATAGTTTGTAAACAAAGGTTTCCACATGTCCCATGATTAATGTTTTGCAAATTATTGTCTAAAGTCTTTATTCCATTATTTGGAGTTAATATTTTGCCCTAAGATAATTTTTAGTATGGAAAATTAATTATCTTATTGGAGTTATTTCATATTTGGGCACAAAGTACATTGGTGACCACTATTATTTCTGGTCTAGGGGGTAGAGCATGAATTTACAGAATTTTAGAAGCAAGTTTCGCTCGATTTGGACTTCATTTGAATTGAATTAGTTATGAATTTCCAAAAATTAATTATTGTCTTTACTAAACTAAAGACTTGAGCCATTTTATTTATTTCCTGAATTATTTTGATAAAGGAAAAGAGCTTGAGTCATTGATAGGTGGGGCCTATGTTTTTTGTTTCTTTTTCAATTGTTTCCTTAAGAAAAAGGAATGCACTACTCACAGGAGGGACTAGGCCTGGTAATGGGCTGTGGCCCACCCCAAACCCCCACCCTTGCCCATTTTTGGTTATAGTGTGGCTCAAACCCCACCTCAAAGGAGACCCTTTTTACAGCTCACGGATTGAACCCATTTTAAGTTATATGTGCCAATCCTTATTTTCTATGGCTCAACCCAACCCCGTCCTCTAGTTTCTACAGCCCATATAAAATACACCGATTTTAATCCATAAGCCTTACCTTTCATTCCGTTCAACAACCCATGGGTTGGTTGGCCCATTTGCAGGCTTAGGTGAGACCACAATTGAGGTTGACTGTCACGAAGGCCGTAGGCCCATTGGTTAGTGAGACAAAGGTTAAACAAAGTTTTAATTAGATTTTGTTAACCGATTGAGTCCACATATTATTCTAACAATTTAAGGATTTGATTATATTAGTTATTTTCATTATTTTCCAATCGAGGAGGATCCATAGGTTAGTCAGAGGAGGGGGATTTATCCCCTTCTGTCGTCTTCCTTGCCTTCTGCTTGAGCAACAGCATGGGAGGCCGGTGGTGGCCTTGGGAGGGTATGCCAGGCCTCTCTATGCCAAAATTCAATGGTGGCAAGGCCAGCTGCGATGTGCACGGATGCCGGAACGGCTAGGCGTGGTGGTAAGTTCCAAAGAGGTGGTGGGTTCCAAAGAGGTGGCGGTCTTCGATTTTGTCGGCAAGCTAGCGAATCAAAGGGGATGAAAGCAGTGGGTGAAATTGAGATGCAGGGAAAGTGGATGGTATGGGGATGCTCATCGAGCGGCAGCCGGGAAGTGGTACAACTGAGTGATGAAGATGATAAAATGACGACGATGGGGTCATGTTGTGGTTCATCCAGTGAGCTTGCTATTCGCAGTTTGCAGTTACAGTGTGGGGGTTGTGGGCCTACTCCTTGTTCCCAACTTGACTTAGGCGGGACTAGTCTAGGCTGGCTTGGCTGCTAACTCGCCTGGTCTGGGTAGCAAGGAAGGAATAGGGTAGGATGGGCTAGGTAGAAAAGGAGATTGGAGTGGTGGGTTGGCTAGAGGTTTGAGCTCAGAGGAATTTGAAGATAAACCTTTTTAATCTTTGGAATTCCTTTTTGAGAATAACTTTTTCAAGAGGTTAAATATTTGAATCTTGAGGGACTTGAATTCGGGTTCAAAATATAGAATCTAATTTTGACCTGAAATTGGAGAATTCGAATTCGAATTTGGGTTTTTCATATTTCCTGAGACAGATGGCTTATTTATTTATGGTGTTTTATTTCAATTAATCTTTTATGAATACTTTTCATCATTTGGAAATTTTATTTGGATAGTTTCATGAATTAGTGTTCTTTTAAATCCCATAGTTTTTGTGCCTTATTGCTTGGGAATTAAATTGGTATATAATCCCTACTTGAATTCTGTGGATTGTATGCTATTTCCTCGTATTTCTTGTATTGTAAGTGTTGGAAATTAAATGGGTATTTAATTTCTATTTTGTCTGTACTTGTTCTTGAATTAATCGTGGCTGCCAAATTATTCTTTAAGTTGGTCTTGGTATGTTGGTTATTTAAGTTGACTTTCATTAAGTCGCTGTCAAGGCAATAAAAAAGAAGTATATGATGAAAAAGTTTTAAAAAGTTTAAAATTTTACGTGTTTTCATTTATATGATTTTCAAGCTGTTACACTTTCTCTCTCCTCTCATATTCCTATGCATGCTACTCTTATTACTAAACATTGAACATATTTTTCTCCTAAAATACCAATTCAATCAATGATTCAATTACACCACTGCATTCATTGTAATTAAATCATTATAACAAAATCTTATATGATTATATTTTGATAAAAATATGTATTAAAAAAATCAACTGTTGTTTCATTGTTTATAAAAAATTGTTTCATCACCTGTGCAAATGTTTCAGCTCAGTTTATAAAATATTTTAGAGAGATGCAACATATAAAATACTGACTACAACAATAACAACCATTGGACAAAACATTAAGTCTCAACAAGTGAAACATAAAAAATAATATGAAACATACAATATATTTGCAAATATTTAATTTTATTAATATATTCTTTTATCATGTATAAATCATAAAGTTGTAATTGTTGAAACATTAAAAAACTTGCTAAAACAAGAAAACTACCTACAACATTTACAAATGATTTAATAAAACATCACGAAATATTCAAAACATCCAAATAGCATTGTGTCCAACACTAAAAAAAATCTAATAAAAAAGTCATAGAAATATAATCATATGAGATGAGATGTTGTTTTAAGTTCTAATTACAATAAATTTAACGGTGTAATAAGTTTGTAGGTCGGATGAATAGTTGAAAAGAAAAAAATCATTTGAATATTGAAGCTTCAAATAGGCTTGCTGCTGGCGTGTGACTTCCCTGCAATAGGAGTAGGTCCTGCATGCACTTGACTCCCTGCAATACTGGGTCCTGCATGCATGCACCTGAGTCTCTAAACTCCCTGGCGCTTCTGGTTGAGAAGAGCGCTAGCGTCCGATCTTTCAACCAGAAGAGTCGTAGCGTCCGATTTTTCCCTCGGGCTCGGACGGCCGAGGGGAAGCATTCCAGCACATATATGGCCATCTGGCCGTCTAGCCAATAGCAACTTCCCTATCATGGTTGTCTACACTTTAAGCACCAAGTATGAAACATGGAAGCCATTTTAATTAATTACCATAATGGGCACCTTGTTTGACGTGCGTAGGAAAGATTTCTCCTGTGGGACCTTTGATCTCGTACACGAGCAAATCTTAGTAAAGCATGCAGGGCGCACCCCTCCACATTATCCTCCACTTGCGACTTAATCGAGACTGTGATGCTTCCGATGCGAGGACTCCGTTGGGCCTTCCAGTAATATACTCTAGGCGTAATACGAAGATTTATATATATCAGTTTATAATATATTAATTTACTTTTTAAAATAGATATTATCATTATTAATTAATAAGTATATGACTTATTAAGCCTTATAATATTAAATGATGCTATTACTAAATGATTTATAATCATATATCATATGAGAGACAAATACGATTATAAGATTATCTATCGATAATATGGATATATGTTGTAAATATATGTTGATAGACCCGCTGTAAGATACCATAGGGATTTTATATCTTATCAGTTAATCTCAATTAGTGTTTACATGGAGTTATTAAACTTAAGATCATTATAGTTTAACATAAATAGTAGTTTATTTTAAAATTATCAAACAATACTCTCAAGTAGGATAGTTATAAAAATAGTCTTTAGCTTTGCTATGAAATATATAGTGGATATGAGTGATCAAGATAAAATTTATCTTTCCTATGAGAGAGATATCTCTAGGCCTCTCGACGTAATTGATTATGAAAGTGTATGACCATGCTAAGATGATTAAGGTGTAATCACAAGTTTATAATCTATCATAGAATCGAGAGAGTGATTGAGCTATTAAAATAATAATATAAGTTTCTCCTTGAACTTGATTGACATCGTAAGGTAAAGAGATTTATACATAAGGGCATTATAGGTTTAGCCGATATGACCTTTATGTATATTTTAGGGTAATATGTCTTGCTAGAGATCGCTATTACTAGGGTGACTGGAAAGACGTTTTTAAGTCACGACCAAATATATGTAAACCTACAAGGTCGCACACTTAACATGTCAAAATGCTTATATGAATGTAATTTGGATAAGGGCTCAATTTGGATAGAGATTTAAGTAGACTTCTATTGTACCATGGTACCATAGGTACAAGTGAGGAAGCCTATATATAGAGAGATGGGAAGGTCAAGTAGACATACTTTTGTTCACCTCAAGCAAAACCCTAGCCGCCACCTCCCAAGCCAAACCCTAGCCACTTGAGAATGTTAGTATACCCGCAATCGACATTCCAGCCTCGAACGTGTGGATACTGATGGATGCGCTGATTTTTATGGCATTGATTGGAATCAGGATCGTCAAAATTGATTGGTTCATCTACTACCTCGATGTGCACGTGGTTGGATCGGCTTCTCCAACCATACTTCCACTGCACTGCACACCTGTTAATACCAAAATTTGGTAAGCCTGCAAATGGAATCGATCGATGGAGGAGGAGCCTATCGGCTTATGGAATGAATCCGATTGATGAAAGGAAAGAGCCGATAGGACGGATTGAGGATAGATTTGGTTTAGTCGAAAAGAGAAGATTATCCAGATGTGACAAAATAATAGGAGGAGCCATGAGAACTATGACAGGGTACTTTTATCTGTATATGAAATATATCTTGTAAGATAGAAAAGTCTAGTTAGTTTTGTTAATTTCTTAGAGATAGTTTCTTTTTATGTTTTAGAAATAACATCTAGAGGTTACTTGTAACCGTATCGGACTCTTATAATTCTAGGGTATAAATATAGATCCCCTAAGACCTTATAAATCATCTATCAGATCAGTACATCTGCGGCGTATCGCTACCCTAGTTTATCTAAGTTTTTACTGGTGGGTTCTACCTCTCGATGCGGGGTTGTATCAGTTAGGTCCAAAATCTGGTGAAGGGGTAAGTCTCGCTATTATCTTGATTTATTCGCTCTATATAAGGCTGCATCAGTTAGGTGTGACCTCATAGTCCGATCAAATATACGACATCATGTTCATGTGGGATCTATCGGCTTATCAAGTTCATTTTACTATTATCAGTCTCATGCTACATTGGTTAGGTTTGAACTACTAGACTACTGATAGTAGATTGAGCCATAAGCCAATGGGTATTTACTTGGCGTTTCGTCGGAGTGTCCTGCTGATAAGTTATCCATACATCGAGCATCACTTACAGTGTATTGGCTCCTCAGCTAATACACATACATGCTAAGTGATTTCCTTTGAGTCTCATGCTCAGTGTATTGGCCTTAGCCGATATATATATATATATATCTTTAGATAATTCCTCTCATCGGCTCAGCTAGCTGATGGGTTCACCCGTTTGTTTCGTCTGCATGTTTGATCTAGTCTTCGTCGTCTCTGTGTTGTTATTTTTAGTCTCATACTATCTCTGTTCGGTCTGATCTATCAAGTCTGACTCTAACGGTACAATCAGGGTGGTCATTGGGTCTTGTACTTTTGGAATATTGGGTCTTGCTTCTTGATATTCATCGTATACTCTATTTAGAGTACCATTGGTTTTGCAGCCGATAGGTTCTTTATATTATTTCTTGCTAATCGATATATGCCTTTATCGGCTTTCCAGTTGATAAACGAGCACTATAGCCTCCATCGGTAACCAACCGATAGGAGGATTTCACATACATGCTTATTAACCATCCTATTCTAAGCGCCATCAGCTCTGTAGCCGATGTGTTTTTTGTTCCCTTCGTTGCCATCCGCCTATGCCTTCATCAGCTTCCTAGCCTATGGAAGAGTGTTTCGGTCCCTATTGGCAACCCGCTGATAGTAGGGGCGCGTCGAACGTAGCTGATGACTATCTCAACCCTATCGGTAGCCAGCCGATAGTAAAAGTTCATTTCAGCCTATCATCCAATTGACTCGTCTGTTTATCTCTTTGTCAATTGCAGGGTCAAATTGATTGGCACCCCCTCAACCCTAACAAGCCCGACAAAGGGACCACAAAGTCGAAGGATTTGCACTGAAGCAAAGTAGACCTCCTAGGCCTCAACGTATTCATGCCATCACATTGAACCTCTATCTGCAAACACGGATGACCAATTTGGCACAAACATATTTTTGGCACGCCCAATGGGACTGAAGTCTTCATTCATCGGTCGGTGCAATCGAAGATCATTCATCGGCCAGTAGTGACATGGAATTTCACTCATTGACTGATAGGATCGTACAATTACTTAATTAGAAGTTAGAGTTTCATTCATCGACTAAGGGGGCATAACTTTTATCAATATGTTTGAAGAAGAGGTTGATGCTAAGGTATGTTCGTCCGATTAAGAAGTCGATGAAGATATCATAATTCTAGTAATGATAGAAGATCTGATTGAAGAGCAGTGACAAGATATAGAGCAAAACATGGCCAGCTTTCAGAAGCTCTGTTTGAAATCCTTTAGAATGGCTAGGCAAGGGTCGATTCAAAAATCGCAGTTTCCAAATCTTGTTTTGATTAGAGAATCGAGCCAGTCATCACTTATGAGTCCTCTAAAAGCTGTTGTAAGAGATGATCAATGAAGTAGTTCATCAAGCACTCATTAACCTTTCGGGAGTATTGGTAAACACATTATATAATCTGATCAAGAAGACGATGGATGAATCATCAACTCAAGAGCTTGGTCAAGATCTTGTATATTTGCCGGTAGAAACAGAGCTACCTTAGATAACTTATGAAACCAAAAGGGATTTATTGATGAATATGCATCCACCAGCATAGAATCGAATCGAGGGGCAATAGCATTATGTACTTCCAGAGTATTATGGGACAACTTATTATGAAAGGTATCGGCAGGACTATCCAGGTGGTAATCCTGATTCATGCAATTATCATGGAGAATATCCTAGGCAGAATCGAGTACGAACTCCGTCTCCGCAATATCAGAGAGAGATCCTAAGGGAGGAGGATTGGTCGACAATGGTTGTAAAGGTCACAAGGGAGCAATTTGGTATCAACACCAAGGAGCAGATCTTTATGTATTAGCACCCCTATACAGAGTGGTTCGATAGAGTTCCACTACTGCACCGATATAGAATACCAGATTTCTCCATATTCTCAGGGCATGACAACATATCTATGGTGGAGCACATCAGCTGTTTCTTAGCCTAGTGTGGAGAAGCATCGGCTGAGGAAGCCTTGAGAGTTAGTTTTTTTTCCACTGACTTTATCTGGATCGGCCTTCATATGGTTTTCTTCATTACCACCAAATTCAATTAGGGGATGAGTCGATCTAGAGAAGTAGTTTCATAGATTCTTCTTTACTAAGGTTCCCAAGATACGACTCACGGATTTGATATTGGTGAAGTTGAAGGTAGGGGAATCGATTTTAGAATATATTCAAAGATTTCATAATATAAGACGCTAATGCTACACCTTGAACTTAAGCGATGAACAGTTAGTAGAGTTGGCCTTCTAGGGATTATCAAGTCACACCAGGAGGAAGATTCTCTTCCAAGAGATTGATAGCTTAGCACATCTGATGTAGATAGTATCGACTCATGAAAGCTAATTAGAAGAAAGGGAGGTTTAGAGTCGTAGGAGCCTGAGGAAGATAATTTCGAAGCATAAGTTCTCATACTTTGATATTGGTGGGCATGTGCTAATGCCAAAATTTGGTAAATCCGCAAATGGAATCGACCGATGGAGGAGGAGTCGATCGGCTTATGGAAAGAATCCAATTCATAGAGCAAAAGAGCTGATCGGACGAATTGAGGATAGATTCAGTTCAGTCCAAAACAGAAGATTATCCAGATGGGACCGAATCTAAGCCACGGGAACCACGGTAGGGTACTTTTATCTGTTTACTGAATATTTCTTGAAAGATAGATAGGTCTAGTTAGTTTTGTTAACTTTTTAGAGATAGTTTCCTGTTATGTTTTAGGAAATAACGCCTAGAGGTTGCTTGTAACTGCGTCGGACTCTTGTAATCCTAGGGTATAAATATAGACCTCCTGAGACCTTGTAAATCAACTCTCAGATCAATACATCTTTGGCGCATCACCACCCTAGTTTATCTTGGGTTTTACTAGTGGGTTCTAGTTCTCGACACGGGGCTGCATCGGTTAGGTCCAAACTTCGGCGAAGGAGTAAGTCCTGCCATTATCTTGGTGTATTCGCTCTTTCTAAGGCTACATCGGTTAGGTTTGATTTCTTAGTCTGATCGAATATACCACATCACATTCACGTGGGATCCTTTTATCGTCATCGATCTCGTGCTACATCGGTTAGGTTCGATCTATTAGACTGCTGATAGTAGATTGAGTCATTAACCAATGGGTCTTTATTCAGCGTTTCATCGGAGTAGCCAGCCGAAGAGTTATACACACATCAAGCATCACACCTAGTGTATCGGCTCCTCAGCCGATACGCATATGTTCTAACTAATTTCCTTTGAGCCTCATGCCCAATATATCGGCCTCAACTGATATACATATTTCTTTAGAGAATTTCTCTCATCGGCTCAACTAGCTAATGGGTTCGTCCGTTCCTTCCATCTGCGTGTTCGATCTAGTCTCTGTCATCTCTGTGTTGTTAGTTTTAGTCTCATACTATCTCGGTTTGATCCAATCTATCGAGGCTAGCACTAACGGTACCATCACGATGGTCATTGGGTCTAGCTCCTGGCTATTAATCGCATACTCTATTTGGAGCACTATCGGCTTTATAGCCGATGGGTTCTTTATATTATTCCAATCCATATATGCCTTCATCGACTTTTTAACTAATGAACGAGCGGTACAACCTCCATCGACAACCAACCGATAGAAGGATTCCACATACATGCTTATTGACCATCCTATTTAGAGAACCATCGGCTCTGCAGTTGATGTGTCTTTCGTTCCCTTCATCGTCATCTGCTTATGCCTTCATCGGCTTCCCAGTCAATGGAAGAGTACTTCAGTCCCTATCGGCAACCCACTGATAGCAGGAGTGCATCGGAATCAACCAATGACTATCTGAACTCTATCAACAACCAGACGATAGTAAGAGTTCGTATTGGCCCATCGTTCGACTGATCCATCTGTTTATCTCCTTGTTAATTATAGGGTCAAATTGACTGGTATGCTTGTAACCCTAACAACCCCGACGAAGGGACCTCAAACCAAAGGACCTACACTAGAGCGAAGCAGACCTCCTAGGTCTCGATGTGTTTGCGCCATCGCATCGGACCCTTATTAGCTAGCACGGAGCACCGATTATGCGCGAACAATGTCTTGTGGTAACTGTCCATGATCCCTGCTTCATATGATGTCCTAATGTGTGGGATAGAAAATTTTGTTTTTTGGCTATCGTAGCCTATGCCTTCTCCTACACTTCCTCCCTCCGCACCCACTTCTTAATTTTTTCTTATCTCTGATGATACCCTAGCAAAGTCGACACCAGTGTGCCCTATGTATGTCTTTCCTCTAGCAAGCTCAACCTAGCAACGAGGTGAGTTATTTTCTCCTCCTGTCATCCCCCCACCTCCCACAGCCAATGGCACCACAACCACCTTGTCACGTTGCTTCCCTCCCTACCGCCATCTATTATCCCATCCAAATTAACTAACTTGTTAGTGCCTATTTTCCCCCAATGCTAACCCTACCACCATGCTCTCCCGACCCACGAAAGGCCTCAACCATCCCTCTATGGCCAGCAGTCTATACCCACGTCCCCTTTCCACATCATTCATTGCTAGGCTTTCAACTGTAGATTAATTCCATGTAGAATATTTGGTCTACATGCTATTCATCCATCTTTTTCACGATGCTATACCATAGTACATGATGAGCCTAGGGTTAGAGACCTATTTATTTATTCAACATCCAAATATGTGCTGTATCTATTTTTGTTACATTGTCAAAATCTTAAACCATGTCATTAATCATGATCCGCCATAAAAGATCTGTGTGAGCTGAATCCCTCGGAACTACGATACTGGTACTAGTAATAGGATATAAAGCTAGTACCCATGGTCAACTGAGATGCATCATTCCAAGTAAAAATAATATAGACAAATTATACTTTTAGGAGGTCACACCTTTAGATCCACTCCTAAAGTATAACTGACAAGCAGAGAAGCAACAGTGGAACCTAGCATAGTTAGAATCCAATCGATAGGTAGCGGCTTAGGATTAGAAAGAAACCCAAATTTTTAACTTTATCTTCTAGAGGAGGACCTACCATTTGGTTGGACATGTTGAGGTTGTTGCATTTGTCCCTATTGTAAACTAACTAGTGTCTAAGCTATTCCATGCAGGATTTAGGTTTGCATAGCCATGAGTTGTTGAAGGTTCATAGGCAGTGCTAGAGGTGGGGGTAACTTAGGTTGGTTTTCAACTACGTTTTGATTGACTAGTTCATTGGTGGCTTCATGTGCATTATCAGTCACCTCATCGGTATTTTGATTCTCTTAGTGATTATGATTGACTGCCCGAGTCTAGTTTTCGCCGTATCCAAAGCATGTAGGAACATGGGTTTGTCAATGGGGACGAGCCATTCTAATCCTAGAATTGGTCAAGATAAGAGGGAGATCGCTAAGAGAGAGAGAGAGGAGAGAAGAGAAAGCTACCCACAAAAAACTTTTTCGCAAACCAGAAGAGCAAACTAGGTGTGGCCAAGTGTTAGTCTATCACAAACCATGCAAGAACGGACTACACAACATAACACACTCACTCACTCTTTTGCCAAACTCCTATTGAGATTGCAATGATTTTAAGGTCTACTTCTTTGGTCCTTTACCAACATAGCATGCCATGGACGATGCAGAGATTTCATGTCTTCAACAAGTAGGAATCTATCTTCTATGATTTTTGAAGGAAGGAATAATAGAAAATTCTTTTTGCAAACCAGAGCAAGAGAATTCTATAGAAAGTTTTTGCAAATATGCTTTTCATTCAACATATTATCCTTAAGGGCATCCTATGAGAGAGGGGTTTCATTTCTAGAGCCAAACCAATGCTCTAATACCACCTCTTTCACACTCTACCCTAAAACCACCTAAAATGATACCAAAGAGGGTGCACCACAGTAGATCGACGTGAACCAAATCCTATAGAATCGTGATGCCGGTACCAGTTCTAGGACACAAATCTAGTACCCACAGTCAACTGAAAAGCATCACTACAACTAAAGATAATATAGGTAAATTATACCTTTAGGAGGTCACACCTTCAAAGCCACTCTTGGAGTGTAATCGGCTAGCCGAGAAGTAGTAATGGAACCTAGTGCAGCTAGAACCCAATCCACAAGCAACAGCTTAAGATTAGGAAAGAAACCCTACTTTTCAGATCTATCTTCCTAAGGGAGGGAAAAAATAACGATTGAGTACTTACATACTCGACAAGTCACTAGAAAAAGTGAAGTATGTAGGCTTCAAAGGGAGACTGGGGTTAATTTCGTAAGCTTTTATTTTAAATATATTTTTTTCCAAAAAAACTAAGTGTGAGTTGTTTATAATGTGGTTGGAAAGAGGCTTTTACATTTATCCTATCCATGATTTCCTTTGCAACAATTCAAGTGAACGAATCAAGTTTTAGTTGATTAAAGCTAATAGTGAAGTCCACTCCTATACTGTTTGTTTGACCATGACACCGGTCTAAATTCACTTACCATTAGGCAGCTCTCAAATCATTCCACCTTTATTAGTTTTTTTTCATTTCCGTAATCATCAGATAACTGCCCATCTCATATCTCAACTCTCCGACTTTGAGCTGTCCCTAATCTCCATCACACATTGTTTTCCCTCGGGAAGATTAATCTATGATGCCAGTCAACATCCTTCATCACACATGCCCATTTCAGACTTCTTAGATCATCCATTAGCCACCAAGGCCAATTATGCTAACAGTTCCCAAACCACAAATAATTTTCACAAATCATAGGTTAACAAATCTATGCAAGTGTAATCACTTCACATCTACCCATGATAGTGGGTATGGCTATTTGAATAGTTTTATCTCTATAGAGGTGCACGCTTTGTCCACACGATGCGAGCTTACTCTTTCACTAACCAAGTGGGGAGGTTTGTGACAAGGTTTTTCCAAGGCCATTTCAGGGATAACTAATACTGATAGATGAGTCTATGCACTCTCAAATAACATCAAGAATTTGATTTCATGTTCTTATAAATTCCACCACTCTTCGCCTCGACGGAGTAGTCTGGCAAACTTCTCTATCCTTGTCCTACTTAGGAATCTAGGCATGTCATTTCATTCAACATCCTAGCATTCCTCGTCTATGGGCATAAGAGGTACCCTATTTCGGTCAATTACTTAGACAGGGGTGTCTCGTACCACCCGTGTGGTCTTACTGTATTATGATTAGTGCAATTCCTCAGTGAATCAGTCCTTATATATGAATACAAAACTTCTCACTTTGCATCGTGAGCTTTCACAAACCATTGTTATTTTGCAAACCACTGATACCACATGTTGGGTTTTCAAATCTTTCGCAAACCATGTTTTTCCCATGTTGACAAACAAGGGTAATTTGGTGGGACCATTGGTACCATGCTTGAATAACACAGTTTCTAAGGTGCCATGAGGTGGAGTGACAAGGGATAGGGGTCTTTAACAACCAACGGATAAAATGCAACTACTAGGTAAGTCCATTGGTTTGACACGTAAATTGATGGTGATCAAATTAACATGCATACTAGTAACGTAATTTTGCAAAACAAAATATTTTAAAAATTAGGAGAAATATGATAAAAGGTAACTTTCCTTAGGTGTTTGTCTTCAAATCTTTTTGAAATCCAACATCCGATGAATTTTTGACTGTTGACTATGAGGAAAAAGAGAGGAAAACACACATAACCCTAAAAGGAAAATACTATTAGTAATAACTAATAATGTCATCTCATTTTAAGAAAAAAACATGGAGGCTTGAATGGAGTCAATCAGAGTTATAGAATAAAAAATATGATTTTTTTTGAAGTTTTAATGGTTTTCAACAAATAGAAAATAATTAGATCAAATGAAAAAGGAATATTCTTTAGGAATATTCCTAGCTGATATGTGTGGTCCGTTCGTCAAAGAGAGGAGGAGAGCCTTAGGTCTACTATCCATGGTGGACCGGGTCCATGGAGAGAGGAGTAGTAGAGGTTGTGCACTTCTACTTTTTGGGCCACACTATGGGTGTTGGCCAACTTGAAAGGAGGGTCCAGATAGGCCTAAGAGGAGTGGTGGTCCATGGGCTTCGGCCCAAGGAAGGATGTCAAGCAATGTGGTGATCCACGAACATTAGCCTAGCTAGCACGGCTAGTGGTTCGTTGCGAGGAGAGGAGGCCGGGTGCTTGCGTGGCGTGGGAGAGGAGGTGGCACCACGTAGGGTAGAGGTGGTAGTCGTGTAGCTGCCATACGAGCAAGGAGAATAGGAGGGAGGTAGGGGCATCAACGGTTGATAGTGCTCGTTACCATTCTAGCAAACGTCGGTGAACTAGGGAGAAAGAGGGCTGCAGCTACAAGAGGGGCGATGGGGAAGATTTTGGTTGACTCAAATTTGAGGAAGGAGTTATCGAGGTGGCTGACGATGAGAGATCAAAGGAGGTGGCAAGGCCATGCGTAGTATGGTTGCCGACAGCGAGGTTGGGCAACAACTTAGGGAATGAATATGGGAAGGAGGCCCATGCGCTAGAGGTGGACGGAATAAGTGGGAATGGGAAGCTTACTGAAGGATAGAATAAAAATGGTAGTGGTGGTGTGAGCTTGTTTAAGTTCAGCTAGGCATGGCACCGTGGCAAGCATGGCTGAGGTGGAGGATTTATAGGTGGTGCCACGGTGGAAGAAGACAATGTAGAGAGGCGGTGGAGCTAGAGATATTTTTTAGGAAGATTTTTCTTGCATCGGACATGGAGAGAACGCAATGAGGGCATGGTATTGGTGGCCTGATGCGAGGCGATGGTAGGGATGGTGTGGGTGGTGATGTTTGGCACATCCAATGACTAGAAGGAGAGGGAGAGTAATGATGGGACAAGATGATGGCAACGATGGCAGCTTTTGATAGAGGTGAGTGGTGGCGTTCTCGAAGCTAGATCCATGTCGACGGGCTCATGGGGTTGACAAGGGAGGTGTGGTGGCAGGTGATGTCGGCACAGGAGTGGTGATATGTGGTCCACGACTTTGACGCAGAGTATTTCCTTGGTAGTGTTTGATTGAGCATATAGGGTGTGTTTGAAAAGGGGTGGAAGTGGGAGACGATAGCTATGGCGTGTGGGTGAAGGCGGACCCTGTGTAACGTAAGGCCAACGTGTGGGCCCAAGCGGAGGGAGGCAAGCCGTGGGTGCATGCATGTGGTCCTTCCTAGGCGTGGCGCTGCTCACGTGGGCCACGGGCCACGACGGCGTGAGAGGCAACTGTGCTGAAGGAGGGAGAAAAGGAGACGGAAAGTGCTTGGGCCAGCTGTGCTGGTGGTTGAGGATGGAGCGTGGTTGGGCTGTTGGCTGATGCTTAGCTATGGGAGGAGGCTGGCCACGTGAAGTTGGGCTAACTTGCGAGCGGGTTGGAGAGGATGAAAGAAAAGGGTGGCGGCTCATTTAAACAATAACTCCTGAGATTGTTCATCGAATAGAATTTGAGGGAAATTGTTGATTTTGAATTTAGATTTGAATTCAACTTTGATTTTTGAGATCACAAAAATCTAGGGATTCCAACCAAGGGGTTTTGGCTAAGATTTTGAATATTTTGACTTTGACTTTGAATTTTGGATGAATTTTGCTAAGTTCAGTATGGAAGGAAGAAGGATTCAAAGGAGGTTTGAATTCATAATTTGAAATTTGAACCAATGAATTAGAGGATAGATTTTTGGATTTATTTGAAATTGCAGGAGAGGGCTTAGGACATGAACTTATTCAATAGGATTTTGGATAGGATTTGAGAGAGTTTCAAATTTCAAAATTTAAATCTTAGAATTCAATGAAGTGTTGAGATATGGTTTTTGAGATTAGAAGGGAAGAGACTTAATTGTGATATTTGTACTTAGGTTCTTAGTTTCACACATAAAAGTGCCAAAATTTTGAAAATATGTTTTTTATTAAAATGGTTTTTAACTACCTGAAAACCGGGACATTACATGTATATGAGAATATATAACTGCAATATGACTATACGGGTCAATAGCTTATAAAGCCGATTGGATAAACAAATCTAGCTAATCCTAGCTAATCCATATATGTGTTGTGCCCGGACGAAATCACATCTGTACATATAAAATTCCAGTAGAATATATTTCAATTAATTCCTCTGCTGTATTCTGGCACATACGTTCTCGACATGTTGAGTACTAATTCCTCAATTAAAATTCTGCATCAATTATTCCTATCAGATGTAGCAAATATTTCCACATCGAGGTATTTAACAAATATCATACTATAGATATAACCATAAATACATGTTGATGCCACATAAAAGTTCAACACCTCCACCCTACAAATCTAACCCTAACTGTCGTAGTGTGGGCAACAAGCGGCTGCGTCTTCCATTCGTCCTGACTAATCTTGTACGAAACCGTTCACGGCAGAGCACGAGTGTACGTGGGTTGGGGTTTCCGAATAATACAAAAGAGGGGATTTGAGTTAATCCCCTCCACCCAATCCTCTCGTTCATTAAGATATGTAATCCTAGTTTGTTTCGATCCTATGGGATTTAAGTGGATATATATCTGCTCTTGAAAACAAAGAATAAGCGCGTTCAACCTTATATCCAAATAAAATAAATGAAGTGTAATAGGGCAAGTGTAAATGCATTTACCATGATTTTATCATCTCTCACCTCATTTCTACTAGGCAAAGTTACATAAAGTGTACTTTGTTAGGTTTTGTTACCAAATAATTTCAATTCAGGGACATTTTAAGACAACTAAGGAATGAGATAAAAGGATTAAAATGCCCTTCATTAGCCATCCCCATCCAGCGCGCCGCGCACGATCGCTTGTTTCCTGCGCTACACAGAAGCCTAAGCAACCAAATCGGCGGGAATCAAAAATTGCCTCCATAATTCCAAAATTTTCATTAGCTCCAAAATTTTTACCGCCAGTTCAATTTTGCATTAGCACAACAAATGAAGCATTGGCAGCCTATATATACCACTATGCTGCTGCATGCAAAAAGAAACATCATTTCATCTGCCATAACAAAGCAAATCACCAAAACATCTGCCAGCACAAAAAGCCAATCACGAACACATCTGCCATCACAAAGCCAATCACCGTACAACACATTCATCAACAAATCTTCCAACAGGCCAGCACGAACATCGATCTTAATGTTCCAGTACTTGAAGAAGTAGAAGAAGAGGTCCTACCTGACCTCAACCAAGCTTCTGTGCAAGATGAAGTCTAGCATGCCGAAGAACAAGGTGATCAAAGTCAGGCTGAAGAAGTCCAGCAAGTGCATGAAGAAAACATGGTGAAGCTGCCCATCAATTCGATCTAAACATGCAGGATGATAACCAATTAATTTATCAGGTATGTTATTCATTATTGCTTTTGCCCACATGTTATTCATTATAAATCTTTATGTCAGGAAGATAGAGTAGAAAATGCAAGAAAAACAAAAAAAAAACATAGCTGCTTGCAGCTGAATAAATTTGTCAATACTAACACTTTTAGATGAAACCTCCTCCCCCCTTGAATTATTGCCGGCCAGTTTTCACAACACCTAGTGGCGTGAACTAAAACCCGCTGCCTTCTTCCTTTGTCCAAGAATAATCTTCCTTCCTTTGGAGTCATAATTCACCACAATTGTGCTGCAGTTTGGCAGCAATCGTTGACATGGGAAATATCCTTTTTAACATAAACCAGAAAAAAGTTTTTGAAAGAGTTTTAAACCTAAACACTAAAGTGAAATTTATAAAATACATGATTTTCTCAACATATTTGTTTTTCATTTAGTAATTATTAATCGACACTGTTATCCTAAATGCATGTGATTATTCAGATATTAGCCTGAAAAGAATTAATCTCAAAGAGTTCATATCAGACAGGAGTAACCTGCATTATTTAATAGAGAGAGATAACAGTATGTCGAAATTAGTGCAAGTAATATTAAGAGATATGAACCAAATTTCCTCCCATTCTCGCAATGAACCAATGAGTCAAAATAAAAGGTTTCATATGGGTCTTACCCTAGGACAAATGTATAGAAAGAATGTGTCGCAAAACAACATTAACAATAACCACACCAAGTATTTCTCTCGATATATTAATCTAAGCCGACTAGCTAATGCTCTGAAGAAATGCAACAAAGGAAAAGCCTAACACATAATACTGTCATGATCATTGCTAATCAAGTCATTTTCAGGACGACAGTGCCTGCAAAAGAAGAATGCCAACTTTCTCCTGAAGGGGCTGATCAAATTCCTTAGCTTGGACTAGCCATGTTTAACTTGGATGTGACCACGGGATGCTTTCACCAAAATTTTCCACGCCAAATTAAACACGGCAGACAATGTCCCAGGTTTCATAGGATCAGAATTTGAGAAAATTATATGAATGGCTGTTGACAAATCCTCAATTCTACTTTTTTCAATCGAAGGAACTGAATTCTACAATATGCCATCATATAAGTGCCTTTTCACTATAAAAAATAATTTTTACAAATATCCCCTTTATTTTCACAAGCGACCAGAAAAACCAACACGTAAAAAGTTTAGGATGTCCGGTGAAGGTCCGTCTATAAAAATTGATTTTCTTAGACGGTGTCGTCAGCGGTTTATTTTCATAGGATGAAAATAAGTTTTGCTGGTAGTGATAGAAGGTTTTGTATAACTACACCAAACTGACACTGACGATCTTAGGAGGGTAGATTGGCCTCTAGCTGGCACGGAGAGCATCGATGACAATGACAATAGCTTTGGGAGTAGATCCGTTGTCAACAGCCTTAAGAGAGCCGGAATCGTTGCTGGCGTGCACATATGGCGGCGACGATGATAGTAGTGGCCTCTAAAGTGACGATAACGACGGATCTGGTGGCAAGGAGGTTAGGGTTGGCGTTGGTGGCGATGAATTTTCCTATGGATGTATGACTTATGGAATTGTTTTTTATTTTTATTGTTTTGCCAAATTTCTTGTATAGGAAGCATCGTAAATTAACCATATACAAAAGTCCATTTTTTGCATGTGATTGCAAAGCCAGCCTGAAAAAATTAGCGTATTTGATGAGATTGATTTTCACTCATGCAAAGCTCGATTTTCACTTGAGGGTACTTTGATGAGATTGATTTGCGTCACGCACCCGACGCCAGTCCAAAAAATTGGACGCCAACGCAACTACCTGTTCCTAGTGCTTGCTCTCTCTCTACTCCATTCATGCATATACTATGTATCCAATCATTCAATTACACTGTTATATTTATTGTAATTAAATCTTTACAATAAAATATCACATGATTATATTTTAATAAAAAAACTTATGTTTCAAATGGTTACACTCTGTTTCATACATGATTGTGACATGTTTCAACGTATATTTTCACAAAACTTTTAAATGTTTTAATGGCTGATTTTTTTTCCATATATAATACCAGTGGCTGGCAAAGTATGGGAAGCTCATGCAACTAGCTGGCTCAGTCTCTCTCCTGCCGTACTACTTGCTCTCTCTCTACTCCATCCATGTATGAATGCATTTAGCGATTTTCTAAATATTTTTTTCTCCTAAACTACTTATCCCATCTCCAATCCCACTGTTATATTTATTTTAAATAAATCTTATAACAAGACATCACATGATTATATTCTAATAAAAGAAAAAATATATTTTTTAAACCGTTCAAACCCAATGTTGGATATGTGATAGTGACAAATTTGGACGTATGTTTTCACTGTGTTTACAAAATTTTTAAATGTTTCAATGTCTGATTTTTTTTACCGTTTATGACTCAATTTTCACTGGTGGTCACTGTAATATTTACTGTCCTATTTTTTGGGAAAATTGGGTGTTTGATTTGTAGTTTTCTCCATACTTTGAGCACTATGCAAAAAAAAAATTCCAAACTGTTAATAGAGATTAACCGATGATAGAAAAAAAGAAGTAAAACGCTTATAAAGTGAAATATTGTAGAACTCGTATTTGTAGATGGAAAATTGGAAAATCAACATCTTGTTGGTGGCGTGCCGTAGAATATAATTTCTTGAAGGCATAAAATGTTTGCAAATTTTATGAAGGGTGATTAACTATATTTTAGTCACTGCTAACGGCTATCAACCAGATTTAAATTTCAGAGTGCAGCTTACAGCTATCAACCAAATTTTAGCGATATTTGGGAGGTTTCACGCCAGGAAGGCAATTGCGGAAATCCATATACTGGGTTTTATTGTCGGTTTTCAACTGCATATAATTCCCATGTCAGATAATTTGGAAGATAGCCCAACACTCCAACCTCTGATCTATTTTGAGGTGTTCAAGAAATGCCTACTGACCTAGCTACCTGGTTATCCACTGTGGCTACACCAAGATTACATTCAGAGCTTATTTTTAGTGCATAGTGTTCAGATCGAGTTTTAGCACGTCCTGAAACTACAACATACGTCCAGCCTGAAGTGCAAGATGAAATTTAGATTCAAGAAAATGCTGGAACACAGCGCCTCTATAAATAACACGCAAAACATTGGAAGAAGAGGATTAAATGGAGCGCTAATTCAGTTGAATGTATGGCTGGGGAGGAATAGTAGATCCTTTTTTTCTGGTGGCAAAGCCACCTCAGCACTCCAGTACCAAGTAAACCTTTTGGTGCAGGAAGACATAAATCAACTAGTTTTAAACTTTTAATAACCCTTACAATCGTTCATAATCCAGTAGACCATCCATATGTCTCTGGGCAAACCATAGAACCTGTATCATTTTTTTTATTTATAGGTCCTGCTGAATTGAAAGGTAGTTCGCCTGGCAAGGATAGATTTATATCACAGAAGAAGATTATCCCATCCTAGCTAGTTATTGGTAATTTGGTATTTGGCTCAGGTACTTGCCACAATAATAAAAAAATCCCTCAGATTGAATCCGAAAATAACACTCATAATAGAAATAATATGTTATAATTGAATCTATAATTGAGATCTCTATCAAGACGATGAACCAAACTAAATTAATTTTTAGATTACTGATACATTCGAATGATTAACACTGAATCACAGATGATTGACACATCTCGCACATCTACCACATTCCAAACTGAATTAGAAAACCCTCGCAAACAAACTAATTAAAAGATTACATAGACGCATGCACTCAGCTCATCAAAACCTAAATTTTCAGGTCTGAATCTCTTATCTCAGCCTTCAATCTCATGGCAGATAACCATGCATGATTCCTCTCATTTGGGCTCATGGCCGATTTTCGCAGCTGTCACTGAACCTGACCCATCATAAAAGGATTCTACGATCTGCTGATTCGTGTTATAAGCGGTATGTCCTGGACCCAAACTAAGTGTCAGATCTAGTGCTGGAGTAGTTGCTGGAACAAAAACAGCGCTACTGGTATTGACTGATGCTGGGTGCTGAATGTAGCCAAGATCTACGCTTTTCTGCAGTATATCTGACTCCCTAATTATTCCTATCTGAGACGCCAGACGGCTGCAGCTAGCAGAATAATTAGGGTTCGGATACCTTGGGATTGGCACCTGGTAGAACGTGTCCGGCGATGGATGGCACATCAGAGAGAACGTATGGTCAGGGTTATATTTGATGTGCCTGACAGTCCCCTTCGTCATGCCATCTGAATGGATATGAGTCCTACAATGGGCAGCCATTGTCTGCTGGTTTTTATGAACCACCGTGCACTCTACACATACGTAGACAGGATCTACTAGGACTCTAGACTGCACATTCGCTATGATGCTTGCAAGATAAGGGTAGAAAAGACTAAGGCGCCACAAGGACTGGGAGGAGATGCAATGGTTCTCCGTTGAAGCCATGTCTGCTAGCTAAGGAAGAAGAAGGGGGAACAGTACCAATTCCTAGTTATTCCATGGTCTTATGTGTGATAGGATTTGGGGGAGGGCTTCTTTTATGGAGGGTGAGGATCAAAGGTTGGTGTGCGGAACGGCTTGATATTGAGTCAAGATATATGGAGTGCTTTAATTGAGAAATGGATTTTTGCTCAAATTTCCCCTGGGATACTAGGACCAAGATAGAATTGTTTAAATATCGATTGTTGGTGGGTGTAGTAGAGATTAATGTGGAGTCAGAATTTAAAATGTGGCATATTTATTGTTTGGAAACATCATAAATGTCAATATTTTCATACCTGGATTGCATAGTAATTAATACAGTCACCTAAATGCAAAATATATACACCACACTTGGTCTTGAACCGATCTTGATAAATTTACTAAAATATTGTAAAATAAATATATGTGAACTAATATTCAGAATCGTTTTATTTTGGTCTTGAAAATGTGTACTTTGTGAATATTGTTCAAATATGTCGACAGTTAATATTTTGTGTACTTTATAACATGTGTAAGACCGTCCAGTCCTGTCTAGTATATCTAGACCATTAAATATTTTAGAAATAATATTATATTAATGAAAAATTACAAAATTAGTAACCGGTTAGGTAAAATTGTAAGTTTAGCACCATATCGAATAGGCAAAGTTCCATAGGTGCATATTGAATGACGGCTATACAATTAGCTAGTGATATGTCTTGTTCCATAGCCTATCGAACAAGCACAGTTCGATAGGTTTGTTGGCCACGTAAAAGAAATAAAAGTGCATACATGCATTTACGTAGAAGGTGGCCTATCATGGTTGCTCGATAGGGCCCACAATCATGTTGATGTTGATCATTTGCTTTTAGTTATTTTACTATGCCAATAATTCTGTCAAACAACCATAGGTACTTCGACATGTACCCGTCGAACAATTGTCGGGGTTTGGTTGTTCCATAGAGTATTAAATTTAGGATTTCAGCTATCATAGCTTTATTTTTGTAATTTCTCATTGAAATACTGGTTCTAGCGGTGAACCAGGTAGTGATCACAGGCATCACAGTCGGTTTGGCAACTGGCTATTATCATCGCCGGAAGCCTACAAACGGTTTACAACTGGCATCATTGTGAACCGGCAGTGAAGCAACCACGTTTCTATAGTAAGGATTGTTTAGCGTACCATATTCACTAAGAGTATCAATATGCATTACATGTTTTATACACGATTTCCATAGGCCCTAGTGCTCATATAATGGGTTACCAACTGCCGGTAAAAATTGTGTTTGGATGATTGTTGGCAAGAATCCCGAATACCAAGAGCTTACATACACCATACTTATACTATGATTCATAGTTAGCACATGCACACACAATCTTATCATCATATCCATACTTAACTAATAAATAGGTTATACATTAGAATGGCCGACCACCTTTGAAGTTCCTCATTGACCATGCATGTCTATTTTCATACCTGTTAATGCAGATCCCAAATGAGACTAGTGTTTGTGTGTAGTGTGTGGAATACACTATTGCAGATCCTATAAGGAACTCGAGTAATTAAATTCCTAAATAACTAGAGCTTACATAGACATACTAGTCATCACATCCGTACTTAACTAGTACGTAGGTTATACATTTCAATGGGCCAACCGACCAAATAGAAGAGGTTCAGCTGCATTGTCAGCAAATAAACCGAAAGTTGGGTTCACAGTAAGCTCATCAACCTACCATAACCATATGCAACCGACTAGAGACAACCCATAAAAAGAACCATCCTCAAGAACTCTTCTACTCGGCACAAAATACTCATTATAGGGTATCTTGCCTCCAACATGTCCAATTCTAAAAACAATAAAACAACAAGAATCAATACACATATGTACTGGTATGACTTTAGTGTATACAGATCCACAATTATAAATGTATGGCCAGATCAAGGAATACTGTTTCTATGCACGATTTATTTTCAGTATAAGGCAATTTTTATTCCACAGTGACATACCAAAATAGATTACAATGGAAGTTATAAAGCTACATGACAAAAAATTTAAACCTAGTATATCATCATTTCCCATTATACCTAATTTAATCAATTCAAATTACCAAAACTATACTTTCATCACTTCAACAAGTCGCTCATGATCATTTGCTCGTATAACTAATTTAATTTGACACACTTTCACTTTACCCGTATGACACAAACTAGTTGCCATGCCTAGCATTTTACACAAAAATCTATTTTACTAGCTTGCAACGAAGCTTTTACATTGCTTGAAGGCTAAGGTTGCAAGGGTATGAGAAGTGTTAAGCTCACACTAGAGTGTGATCCTAGGTCCTTTTTTTTGGAACGGGGGCAGTGGCATTGGTATGATAATATTGGATTCTCTTAGGCACCCATGCCCACATTATTTGGTAGATCATACAAGAACTCCCTATGATATATCCTTACTAATGTACCTTCCTAAATTTGAAAACTAATCCAACACCTTGCTTCTCCAACAACTCACACCGTTGGCAAAGAAAAGATACCAACATGGCTGTCGGATTAAAACATCCATTTCTGACATAGTATTACCAGGGAATCTGCTGACTGTATAAATTAAAGTACATGCGCGACTGTCCTCAAATATTCTCCAACACTTTTGAGCTGTTAGAATTGGTTTCATCTGGTGTAGTGTTGCAGGATTGTTGGCTCCGACATGTGGCATTATTTTTGTCCAGCTAATTTCATAGCCTAGACTGCTACATACTCTCTACGGTCTAGTATGATGTCGTTTACTTGCCATATGTTTGATTATTCGTAGTATTAATTTTTTTTAAATATGAAAAAAATATAAGTAATAAAATAAATCAATTTTATAAACTTTTTAAATAAGACTAATGGTTAAATGTATATATAAAAGTTAATGACACCAGTATATCTGGTATATGCCTGTGCATGTTCATTATTGCTTTTGTGTTAATTATAATACGGCTATGTAAAGAGGAAGTAGCTAGAGGCTGCGCAAGCTGGCGGCTAGAAGAAGGTTGCATCAAAAAGTGTCCCAACTAGGAGAAACAAGACTGATGGGGCTGAAAATTTGTTATGTAAATATGCAATTTGCTTTATTTCTATGTTATGTAGCTAACTTGTTAGAATGATTCTAGATTGGAAAAGAAGGTTCTTATATTAGCCCACTTAATACTAGGTGTAATTAGGATAAGGACACTTTAGTCCTTAATATCCATGTGCTACCATAGTTTGATACATGATACACGCATGGACCAGATCATATAGCAAATTTTGGTACATTCAATTAACGAACGCACAGCATCATTAGTTTGTAATACATATTTGTTATTTACAGCGGCGTATTGACTACAAATGCAATCTGAAATGCATACCACAGATAATTGCCCTTTTATCCAAGGAACATAAGCTTTTTATGGACAATAATGGTTTTCGAAATCTACTCTCAATGCAAGTTTGCAAAATTCCTAAACGCATGACCATGTGTCTAATTAATAGTGTTAATTGTTCATCTGAGACATTGAATGTATGTGGGAAAAGGATACCAATCGGATCACTTGTGGAGATGGTGCTGGGACTTCCTAATGGGAGTACACCTGTGGAGCTACCAAAAGAAATGGACGGCAGGCTGAAGGACAAGTATACGGAAAATGGAAGGAGATGATCTTTACAAAACACTATTGGTCTGATGTGCACTGAGAAGAAAGAGGGAGATTTCATTACCTCTTTCCTATTGCTTGTTATGTTTATATCTAGCACCTGGTACCAACTTTTCAGTAAATAGAGAGTACCTACCTGCTTTTTATATATCAAGAAGATTAAGGAGATGAGTTGGTTTGACCATATTACAGATTGCTTGATCCGAGGTATCAGCGAGTGTACAAAGCATGAGAAAAAAGAATGTCAAAATTCGGGGGTGTGTCCGCATACCTTATGTAAGAAAGATTTTCCTATTTCTCCTAGTCCACATTTTTAAACAAGCTTCTTTATTGCCTTTCAATGAGCTATTTTGCTAATATGCATTCTTTTTAGCTTATATTTATGGATTTCGTAGTTGCAATTGTTGCTCCAGGAAGGACGCTGTGCATTTTGCATGCAACCACCGCACATCAAAAGGCTGTGAAATCACTTGCCACAAAACAATCATAAAAAAAGCCTAAATTTGGACGCCTTCAGGTACCTGGCATGCACTATCATGTTTGTTTTTCTTCTCTTAGTAGAACTGTTCTTTTTTGTAGCAAAACAGATTTCATATCATGTTTTTCAGTTGAAAGATGTTGTGGAAACTGTCTACGCTGATGGAAGCAGTAATGATGGGGCTAATCACCATGATGAGGCCAACAGAGACGACCCTTCACCAGCTATTGATGGAGAAAGTACGGATTTGTAGGGCCAAAATGGTGTACACACTGCTGATTTCGATAAGGACACACGAAGTGCTCCTGGTACCATACAAGCTGATGTTAGATTTCTTTCTTCAAACATCAATTTTGGATTTCTTTTTGATTCATGGTATTATTGTCATGATCCCTCATTCCCATGATACCTATCACTTTCCTATTTTTGATAACAGCATGATACAACGGTCTTTCATACGATTTTTTTTACCAGTCAGGACCCTTCTTCAGCTGGTCATGGAGAAAGCAGAGATATGCAGGATAAACATGGCGGACACACCGATGACGGCACCAATAGTGATGAGGTCAGATTTCTTACTTCAAACATCATTCATGTTTCTGGTCATGTAGAGAATTGTTTTCGGCTTATCCATGCACGGAATCCTTTTTTTGTCTTTTCCTGTGAGCTGACAGCCATCAGCACATAATATTTGGATAACCAAGCTAGAAGAGATGCTAAAGACTAGGCGGGCTGAAATTCTCAAGAGTTGCATAGAGCATGTCGAAGCTATTTTGCATAAATCAGATGCAAAAATAATTTCAGACATCCGTAGAGAGGCAACCAAGACTAGAATTGATATCATTGTCAACAACAGATCATTAGGTATTCAAGCAAGTCAAGAGGAGATCCAAAAAGCTTGTGAGACACCCAATTTCATGGAAGAAATTATTCAAATTGGGGTTGCTACCGCTCGGAATGCTTTTATTGAACATGATCAAGTATCAGAAGAGCTACTGAGCAATAGGCTGTTCAAAATGGACATTGATAGCAGTCTCAAAAAAATGCTATTAACCTATAGGCTGGCACATATGGCAAACATGGAGAGCCTCATGAACATGCGAAAGTGGGAGATAAGCGAGAGGCAGCCACTCAAGGCCTAGGTACCACGCAAGATGCTGATGGTGGGCAGGAGTGTAGTATACTAGCAGTGCCAAGGGTTCTATCCAAGGATCGATTCATGAGACCTATGCTCAATATACTCAGGACGAATACGACAACACAGAAGAAACTTGTAAATGACCAAACTTTCTATTCATTTGCATTCTTTTCTATGCATTTTAAGCATTACCCTATACTTTTTCTGATAGCATTTGTGTTTAACATGTTTTCTGAAAAATATTTTTAGCATGCTCCCCGGTTGAGCCACCCACACCTATTGTCATAGAGGATTCCTCATAGGAGTCTCCCTGTGCACACATCCAGATACCCCCTTTGCCTAAGCCAATTGTAAATGGAGAGCGTTTCCCAGACCCCCGCTACCATGCCTATCACCACTAAACAGCGGCCAGTACAAGGTAAAAGAAGCAAATATCAGATCCTGTCACCAAAACCTTCCATCAGCATGTACTCCGCACATTAAATGGAGATGGTGGTGCAACAATGCTTTCAATCTGAGGGACATGTCACAGAAAAGGAATTTAGGGAGACGCTGAAATATAGTGGCGAGATGGACAAAAACTTCATATGGCTTTGTTGCACTACAATGATGGCCGATTGGACTTCAAAAATAAAGATCATTGTCAATCCAGTAGTAACTGTGAGTCCTCTTCTCGTATATAGTTTTCCTCCTTACTTTTTTATTGAAGAATGTGATACTAGTTCTGTTGAAAAATGACATGATTTCTTTTCAATGTCTTGTTCCTAAAAACAGGCTCAACTGATTTTGCCCATTGAAAATGCAACATTGCTAAGGTCAGATCCATATTTTCTGATGTTGACTTAGATAGAATTGAGAGGGTACGTCTTTTTTCCTTGTTTCTTTTTCTGAAATTATATGAGTTTGATTTTTTGCTTATAGTACATATCGGATTAAATCTTTTTGTTTTCTTTTTCAGATGTATTTGCCCGTTCTGAAAGATGAGAAATGGTTCCTAATTATCATTAACTTCTTAATGGATATTGTGGAGATTTATGACTCCATATGAGACCCAACAAACAACGAACAAGACCACAAAGATCTATGGTATAGTGAATCTTTTTTTCTACACGCATGATTTTATATCTTCGTTATGTGATCAAGTTAATAATTGGTCTCAAAACTCTGTTAGCTTTTTTTTCAAATGGTTTTTTGTTAGAGTAAAGGCCTGGTACATACATGTACGATGTGATACCTACAAGTACAAGGTCTAGTAACTGCTAGGGGTACTAGAATGTGATACTTATTTCTTTATTTTATTTATCTGTGGCTTGGTTTTTGAATTGTTTTTCAGAGTAGAAACTCGCTACTTGCTATTAACAAGTACCAAGATATCCTATTTGGGTTCTACGATGCTTTCAATGTTCAATATCCTGACTCTCCATCCCAAGAAGTATTGCAAGCACGCTACACCCTAAAGGGAAAACCTTGCAACTTACTTGCTATACTTCCGTGTTCTTGATATACCTCCGTGTCCTTGGTAGGGCTTGTTTCTTCAAGCCCTGCTTCTCCCTTTCCCCTCTCTCTGAGAATTGACCGTTTGGAGTATAGCCGGCCTTTGGTTTCTAGGAGAATGGGATGCATCACCTGTGTGTGAGATAGGAGTGTAGGAGAGCCTATTCTTTAGTAGAAGAATTTCTTATTAAAAGTCCTTTTTTAATAGATTGTAACATTGATAATTTGTCATATTCATCTTCATGTGTGTTCTCCCCCTGCTAAAAAAAGTCTATAAAAATGACTTCCTTCTGTATTCTTTCTAGCCACAATTGCAGGTTTTGTGTAGTAAAAATGCTAGAGTATCACAATGGCAAAAACAACATCATACTCATTCTAATATAAATATGCTGTTCACTTTATTTTCGGTTCATCTTCTCTTTTTCTATTGTCGATATTTGTTTTTATATCTCTTGTTTTCCAGAACAACATGATGACCTATAGTATGGAGCTTGCACATAGGTTGATATATCACCATCTGAATGGTCTTCACCCAGACAACCGAATTTGAAGGCATCTTCATTTCCTATCTATCAAGCTAACTTCTTCCTTGTGAGCTATGGGGGTTTCCTGTGCTAGAATGAAATATTTGCAAAAGTATATCATAACTAAACACTAACTCTTTTTGTCGTTTTTGAATCGGTTGTGTTTTGTTATGTCCTTATCTTTAAATGCTTTGTTTGTGCAATTGTACCGGTAATACATTTTTTATCATACAAGGAACTAATAAAGTATTAGACTAAATTATCGAGTAGTCCTGTATGTACCATCCCCTAACATATGTGCTTACCTTCCCCCCGATACCTATATGTACCATTCTTTGGTACCGTTTGTACACTAGCCCTGATACATTTATGTATCATCCCTGCTACCTTTATGAATACACCCTGCTACCCATGTATCAAGGTTGTTACATAGGTACTAGGCTTGATATTTCACATCCATTTGGTATCACAATGTGATAACTACATGTATAGCATGGAGGTGTGAGTTAACACATTGAGGTGTGACTTCACCATCGCACATGAGGAGTGAGATATGAGTTTAGGAGACCAAGTAGTGCCTAAGAAGGTCACATTTTGATATCAGGGATCGATGCTATAGATGGATGAGGATATTGATGTGAATGTTAGCCGTAGCATTAAAGTGGGCTAGTTGAAGTGACATTAAGCATCTGTCATTCTCTGTGATAAGAGAGTATTAAAAAAGCTAAAAGATAAGTTTTATAGAACGGTGATTAAACCTACTATACTATATGGGACAAAATGTTAGTCTAAAAAAGACGTCATGTTTAACAGCTAAGTGTTATAGAAATACATATGATATATTGAATTTATGGTCATACAAAAATGGATCGAGTCGAGAACAAGAATATACGTAATCGACTTGGAATAACACCAATTGAAGAAAAATTTATCTAATATCGGTTGAGCTGGTTTGGCCTTGTTTAAAAGAAAACCTTAGAGATATTACTACATTGTAAAATCTTAAGCTAAGATAATAATGTGAAGAGAGGTAGAGGAAAACTAAAATTAAGATGGGCAAAGACAATAAAAAAGGATTTGAAATAATAAAGATTTGTACGAATGCTTGGAAAATAATTATTGACATGCTTGAACTGTTATTTTGGAGGTTCTTATTGGATTCCAACTCTAGCCTGCCCCAATTTGCTTGGGATCGAAAGACTGGATTGTTGTTTTGTTGTACCATTCCTTTTTTCTATATAGTCCCAGCAATGATAGGTATAACCTATGAGTGATGATAGGATATTACACAAACATTTGATCATCATTTTAATGGCCACAACAATACAAATAGTTTGGTACCACATTCGATTACATGTTTAAATAGCCAACACACATCACCATGAGTTGAGTTGCTCTCGTATAGATTATGAAAACACACTCAAATAGTTTTGTACCACATTCGATGACTTGTTCAAATAGCCAACACATAGCGCAATGAGTTGATTTCTCCTTATACAAATTATGAAAACATACACAAACAACAAATTACATGGTAGTAACAGCACCACACTTATTTCTTTTTTGATTTTAGTAGGGGCTAGAGAAGGGAGACTTCATGATAGTGTTCTGCACTTCTTTTACAATACTTCTTTTTCCATCCAGTAGAGAGAAATAAATTGGATTTTAGATTTTAAATGAAAGAAAGCATGAGGTGCAACAATTCAGCAGTCTCTACTTTGAGTATATCCGGAGAAAACAATATTAACGACGGGAAATATGGTTATTAAAAGTCCAAATGTGGTCGTTAAAAGTCATTAATAACCACAACAATGTGGTCATCAAAGGCTCTGTCGTTAATAGTATTAACGACCACGCAAAAATTTTCCACTCCTTATTTCTTTACCGACGGGACATGGCCTCTTTAATTTATTAATGACTGGTTAACATGCGGTGGTTAATACATTAACAACTAGTGCAACACGAGGTTGTTCATACAATAGTCTACTAGGCAACATGTCATCTTTAATTGTCAAACACACTGACCATATTGTCCAGTTGTTATAAGTTTTACCTTTGCCACTATTAGGGAAACAACAACCACTATATATTGGTTGTGCCATTATTAATTCACAATAGAAATCACTCCCCATGGAAATAATTGCAATGTGCACATTTTGGAATTAACAATCTCATAAATTGAACAACATAAATACAAACAGTCAGTACAATGAGTAACAATCACATTCTTTGCTTCTATTATAAAAAAATATATACAGAGAACAAAAATATTATGATGTCTAATCTAAATAAATACCAACACTTGAACGGTAGATAAGATAAAAAATTGTAATCTTCGATTGAAGATGCAGTGGACAGAACTGCTGAATGCTGATCATTACACAAAGAACCATTCCTTCAACTGTAATTACTGTCGTTCGATGCAAATTCCTCATTTTTTTCATCATGAATCCTACCATTGATAAGGATTATACGAGTTAATACATTCTATTAGACATGTAATATAGGAGGAGTCATTTTCAGGACAGAATTTACCTCCTGTGATGTCCTTGTGAGAACCTACTTTAGTTCAGTCAACCTAAACTAAAAGGAGGATATTGAGAAGAAAATTACTTTACAGCAAGTTACACTCTAGAATGATCAATTGACAATGTGTCAGAAATTAAGATTTAGTGTTTTTTAAAAAAATACACTTTAATAGCTAAATGGAAAAGCTAACACGTTGCAGCAAATAAGTTCACTGCAAGTTGTGTTTTGGATGACAATTCATTAATCATCTACATCACTGTACAGCACAAAATAGAAAGATTCATGTTTGATGAAACTAATAAAATTTCGAAATAATGAGTAAGACTTGTGTGGATCCTTTGATTTTATTGAGCTTTACCTTTACTGCTCGAACCTGGTAGTATTATCCTTAACTTTATCATTCCCGCAGAATATAAATGTAAGTATAATAAAATTTCATTAGTATATGACAAATCAACATGTCAGGCAGCCAGATGAGAATACCAACCATATATTTGATGCTTTCATTTGAGAACTAAAATAATCCATGTACCACAAGCATACAGAAATATGTACCTAGCTGTTTCTCAAAGTAGGGCTTGAGTATGCACAAAGTAGTACAGAGTATTTGAGTATGCATTAGTTGAGGCATTCAAGCATCCCTGAAGGCCTGAACAGAAATGGCCAGGCCGCACAGGCAGCTTGATCGATAGTCCAGCAGGCACGCGAGTAGGCGACTCGTGCCCATCACGTGCAGCCCACCCTATCCCCCCGGCCGTGAAGTGGCCGGTCTCCAACTTGGTGCTGCATGCCCCTGCACACGCTCGCCGACACGCCTCCAGATGCCTTGCCCTCTACGTGAATGCCGTATCGTTGCTAGCCTCAACTCCGGCGATGGTCCTTCCTGTTGTGCAGTCCAGAGTTCACCTCTCCTCGGCGCAAATCAAATCACAGATTTGGGATCTAGGGTTTGGGCACAAGTGGAATCACTGATTTTTCAGAAATGCAAATCAAATCACTGATTTGGGATCTGCGGTCGTAAGTTATTATAACTTAGGGTAGAAGAGAGGAGTGCCCCCACGTTGTTAGCGTCCCATCCTCGTCACCGCTCTCCTAGCTCTGCTCCCCGGCGAGGTGAACCTCTACGGGGCCTGGCCTTGCCAGCATGGAGGTGGTGGCCGGGGGTCGCACAGGTGGGGCTGCAGGTGGTGACGAGCAGAGTAGGCGAGGCATGATGTGGCCGGCGACGGCGCACTGGTGCAGTTGAGGCGGGAGGTGACCGGTGCTGCCACCTGATTTCCCGGAGCAGCTGGTACGTACGCGGTGATTGGGCTGCCGTGTCTTGTGGTCGTCGGCCTCCTCATATATGAGGTGAGAAATCTGAAGTTGCCCCAATTGATCCCCTCATACCAGCGAATTTTAATGACGGACAATTCTGTGTGGCCGTCGGCGTAACAAACCAGCCCTAGACTGCTTGGGATCCGAGATAATGACCAACACTTACTTACTCTTGGTCGTTAATAATCGAATTTGTAGTGGTGAGGGCTGATTGCTTGTTGATAGCCTTTTTCTTATTATTTCGTGATGAACCACTGCTATCATCAAGTACAAAAGATTTCAATCTAACCGAATTCTCAGGCATGTCCTTTGAAACCTTTTTAGTCTTAGATTTCAATCTAACCGAATTCTCTGCCATCGAGTGGCCCCTTGCCAGTACTGGTGCTGCTCGGATGAGAATTCTATTCAATTTGTGGTGCCAAGTTTATCTCCATTAGTTTTGCTACAAAATCTTCTATTGTCTTTATAGTAAGCTCGTATAGTTGTTTCGTCTTACATACTTTAGCTACATCTGTCACTAATCACTTACAGACCCTCATGTACTTTGGTCTGGTGTATACTTCGTCAACATCCCTTAGCACAATTTCAGTTGAAGTGACTTCAAAACCCTTTAGTGTCCAACGATGACACAAGTACTTTTCTGTAATCAGATACATATTCAATTGTGTTATGACCTTTAAAATGTACCCACACAGTATACCATCTCTCTAAAATTGTAGGTTTCAGCTCCCAAGTCAGCATAAACTAAGAAGTTTTTCTATCCTCAGACAAATTCGGCTGCACCAAAAATAAGCCAGGATCTGGCCCATTAAGCATCGTGTAAATTTTAGTTCTCCACAACCCTCATGAAATGTCTCAAATATCGCACGTGTGTGAAACTTTGAAGCCTGATATTCCATCGAATGGCCATACTATAAGTTCAGGTATGTTTGGATAGGTATGAAATGCTGGTTGTCATCCCTACCAAGACAAGATTATACTGTGTGATGAAATTTCTAATGGAATCCACAGGATGTAAGAAGTCATTGTTCATGCGTTCACTACATTAGGTAGTGCTCATGAAAGGGAAGAAAAAATTCATGAAATAACATGAGACCCACTTCTCCCTATTATCATATAGGTGCTGCAGTACTTGTTCTCGTGCAATGATGGCTATTAATCATTTTAGCCTAACTCGCTTTAAATTCTTTATCGTTCCATGAGTTATCAAAACAAGGGTTAATGTTATTCTCAAAACCTTCTTTTTGTTCGACAGCACACCAAGCTTGGTATTCCTTTGCACATACCACATGCAACATCTATGAATCATGTCCCATAACACGTTTGCAATCGCTCATTCCATTGACTTCTCCTGATTAGTTAAAATATATTTAGGGGACATTCCATCGATTGCCTTCAGGAATGTTTCAAACACCCACTTGAATATTTCAACCTTTTCATCCTTCAGGAATGCACATCCAAAAAGCACAGTTTGTCCATGATTGCTTACCCCAATTATTAGAGTAAAGGGGAGGTTGTATCTGTTTGGTGTAGTATGTAGTGTCAAACACAATACTGTCACCAAACTTCTTGTAAGCTTCTTTTGATGCTTTGTCCATCCAAAACAAGCTAGCAGCCTTATTATCTATGCCCAACTCTAGGCAATAGAAAAAGGAGGGATCCCCTGCTTGCAATTCTTAAAAATATTTTATTGTTTAGGCATGAATCTGTGGGTAGTACTCTTCTTCCTTATGGATGTCCTCATATTGCTAACTGTTGACATGCGTGCGGGGCTGATCGGACTGAGTGCAGAGGTGCACCAAGAAGAAGCACGAGCATGAGCCGATGAGAGTCCGATGCGATGGCGCGCGAACACACCGAGACCTAAAAGATTTACTTGATTCTAGTGCAGGTCCTTTGGCTTGTTGGAGTTCACTCTCGATGGTCTTATCAGGCGTGTCAAAAAATATATTAGCCTACGTGCGGGGCGATCGGACTGGGTCAAGGTGCACGCCGACAAAGCACGAGCATGAACCGATGGAAATCCGATACGATGGGGTGTGAACATGTCGAGTCTTGAGAGGTCTACTTAGCTCTAGTGTAGGTCCTTCGGCTTCAAAGTCCCTTTATCGGGGTTGCTATAGTTGCGGACGTGACAATCAATTTAATCTCTAATTACAAGTAAGACAGATAGAGTTAGATCATAAAGCTAATCGGCCAATAAATCGATATGGACTCCTGCTATCAATTAGATGTGCCGATAGGGTTAAAGATAGCCGTCGGTTATGAGTCCGATACACCCCTACTATCAGCTGGTGGCAAATAGGAATTGTAATGCTCATACATCGGCTAGGAAGCCGATAACGACATAGACAAATGGTGAGGAATAAAATAAAGTACTTATCATTAAAAAATTAATGATGCTACGAACAGGGTAAGAGATGACCCGAATCCCCCTGAAAGCATGAGAACCAGGGACCACCGTAACAGTATCTTTAGAACTAGCCTCAATATATCGGATCAAACCAAGACAGTACTAAGCCGAGGCTAATGACGTAGTGACGACAGATGCTAGATCGGATCTAACGATGGAAAGGACAGGGCAAGGCCATCAGCTGCTTATCGGCCGAATGTCTGATGCAACCCTACATCTAACCTCATCGGCTATCTGAGCTGATAAGAAATGAAACCCGCTAGATCCCGACACCGGCCCTATCGGACACGAACCTAACAACTGAGATAGTATCAGGCCAAATCTGATGGAACCGGATCGATTGCTAATGGATTAATCATCGAGGATATAAAACAGATATATATATATGTGTATCGGTCGAACAGCCGATACGCTAGATGTGAAGTACGAGATAAGGATAACTTATCGGCTACTCATTCTGATGAAACATCACGCTAGAACTTGCCAGGCCAATGGCTTGATCTATCGCCATCAATCTTGTAGGTCGGACTTAACTGATTCAACACGAGGCTGACAACAACGAAGGAAAGTCAATGAACCGATAGGCCTCACGTGAATGTGATACGATATATCCGATCGGACTAAAATGTTAGAACTAATCGATATAATCTTAGACAGAACGAATGAACCATAGTAGTGGTGGGACTTACTCCTTCGCTGAAGATTAGAATTAACCAATACAGTCCTTCATCGAGAGTCAAAACCCACCGATAAAAACTAGGGTGGTGATGTACCAAGATTGAATTGATTTATATTAAATATCTTACAAGATTCTAGAGAGTCTATATTTATAACCTAAAGTTACATGAGTCTGATGCAATTACAAACAATCTTAAGATATTATTTACTAAACATAAAAAGAAACTATTTCTAAAAAATTAACAAGACTAATTAAACTTTCCAAACTTACAATATATATATTCTATAGAGATAAAGTAACCTGCTATTGTTTCCATGGCTCCTGCTCAAATTTGGCCCCATCTGAATAATTTTTTTTTTGACTAGACCAAATCCATTCTCAATCTATCCGATCAGCTTTCTCACTGTATCAATCAGACTCTTTCCATAAGTCGATCGACTCTCCAATCCTGCCTGCGGGTTTACTAAATTTTGATGCAAACAATGACATCCTTCTTTGTGAACAATGTTTTGTATGGTACCATGCAGATCAGACAGCAGTTACACAGATTTTTAGGTGGGGATGTTATTCTTATGAAACAACTCAATCAACTCATACTATTCATCTGATATATTGATCGACCTAAGAAATCCGATGATAGAAGGGCTCATAGGGGGTGGTTGTGCTCCAACTCCTTATTGTGACAACACATTTGTCGTTCATCTTAACAACATCTATTTTGAGTTTTGCACCTAGTTTTGTGAAAGCTATTGCAACATACACGACTAGCACTAGACCGCGCACCACCCATCTTTTCTACGCTCATAGAGATAAGTGAACACATATTGGTTGTAATATTATTTTTTTTCAACTTGAAAGTTTTGTTCCAAAACCTTAGTTCTTTGCATAATCATTGTAGTAATTCTAAGTCTCATGTTTCAAAAAGAACTCCATACCAACAAATGGTTTCATTGGCTGTGGCTGCATTCCATCCCCTTCAGTGTCTTAACATTCTATCTCGAGATCATTCCTTGCATCAATTTGCTCAATGTTGATGTCATCTAGAATGAGAACTCTCTGCCCTTAGCACAACATAGTGTTCATTGTCTCCATATTGTATCTCCCCTACTTCAATTTGATCAATATTGATGTCATGTGGAATGAGAACAGATTCAATTAGCGCTGCCCTTAGCCCATCATCCTCTGGTACATCATCCATTTCAGTAGAACCACCCAGGGAGTGCTCTCTTTCAGCAGAACCATCCAGGGAGTCCATCCTCAACCTCTATTTGAACTAAAACCGTAAGAAAAATAAACTATTTTTGTTTCAGACATTTCGTCCAACAAATCACATGCACAGAAAAAAAAACAGACAAGTTAGGAGCCTAAAAAAATTGAATAAACAAGTTGAGCAAGATGAGGAGGAGGCATTACCACGCTTCTAACTCTAAGGGGTATCACTCCAACGGTCCCTGCTCCGGCGAGGTATTTTGCATGGTGCTCTAGTGCTACCGATGAGGAGCCAGGATGATGATGTGGCATCAACGTGCGACGAGTTTGGGCTGGCGACGCCGCGCACAAAATCGCGTGCTATAAAGAAAGAAGCTTGGCCAAGGTGGTGCTAATGAGGTATCGCACGCAGAGGTGCCTGATACCAAGAAGAATCCCGTGGGAGGCGCCAGCCCCGACGAGTGTATGGTGCGATTTTGAACGAGAAACCCAGGTGCACGATGCGGTGGATATTTGTTATGAGTTATTAGCCTAAAAATGTTAGTATATTGTCCCTAGTCGTCCTCAAAGAAAGAAATTACAGTGACAGCTACGTATAAAATTTATAATATCATAAGTCTTTTTTTTACAGTGAGTACAATATATTTTGGTCCTTATTTTGGGGATGAGCAGTTTCCATTAGTGCTTAGCTGTCGTGTAGATTAGAACAACTAGGAGGAAAATACTCCACACTGGGCACCCGATCCGTGCGTAAATATTGGGCACCGCTCCCCAAGTCTCCGCTGCAACCAGCTTTTTCCCTCCCACATGTAGCTTACTTTTTTTCTTCCTCACTGTTACTCTCTTTCCTCCTTTTCATGTGCTACCCACTTTCATGCTTATAACCACTTCACTAGCAAACTTTAAATGGTCTTTTCTTATAAATTACTTATTCAATTTAGAATGAAAGTATATTGTTATATTTCTTACAATTAAATCTATAAAATAAAATCCTACATAATTATATTCTAATAAAAAAACATTAAAATTTGATGTTTCACCAGTAAGAAGCAAATGTTTTAATAGGAATTCAAATCTGTTGCATATTTTATATTTTTATGTTATAATGGATCTATTTTAAATGTTACGTGTGATGTTATACTGATAATGGTTTTATAATGTTTTAGTAGTTCTATCATAAATATTGTACCTGATGTTATTTGGATATTTTAGCAAATATTTTATAACATTTTAATAGTTATATGATATAAAATATTTTAATTAGGATTATAATCATATTTTTTTAGAAATATAATCTTACTATAAAAATTTAAATACACAAATCTAACGGTGTAATCGGATTACAGATTGGATAAGTAGTTTAGAAGAAAAATGGCTAAACATTTTGTGAAAAAGTTTGTTAGAGAGAGAGCAAGCGTACAGCATGCCTCGACTTGCACGCGTCATGTGTGCAGCATGCATGTAGCAGAAAATTGCATATGGGCTTTGGAAGCCAGGCTGTGCAGAGGCTGTGGGGAGGGCGTCCGATTTTTCTGCCTGATTTGCAGTGGTGTCCCAACTAGGAACAGTAATACATAATGGACCTTAAACTTATTTGGCTCCAAGGTTAAAAAATGTTTATTTTTTTTCGATGACAATGATTGGATATTGTGTCTACACTGGTATAGTTAACGCCACAACTAACAGGCCAGCTGGTGGTGACATGTTGATAGTGCTACGAAAATGATTGTGTTGAGATTTCATAGCGCTGAATTTTTTCAGACTTAATATTAATATTTACTAATTCTATGATTGAATAGAATCAATATGAGGTGCCAAGTGTCAGCAGGCAGCCAAATACCATTGTGTTGAATAGTATAGGATAGGGAGAGATATTACTGTAAATTAGACTTGTTATAGTAAGTCTTAGGAGGAAAAATATATATATATATCGATAGAAGATGCATAGATAAAGATAACAAATCGACTAGAGATAAAAAATAACTCTAAACAAATTAATTATATCATAATATTCCTTTAACTAAAGTATCTTACATCCATCCTAAAAAGACTAAGAGTTAGCAATGCTGAAATTTAAACCGGAGAACAAACTAGCAATGAGTGCTCCATAATGATGATAGTCCTTTGTACAGTTGTTGAGATAGCTGAAGCAAAGGGTATGACGAAGCCATAGTCGAGGGAGCCGTGCCTAGATAAGCCATGGTTGATGGTAGCCAAAGTCGGGGGTATTGATGTTAAGCTAGCCAAGCCGTACGGAGGAGTGGTCGTAAACACAGGGTTGGTGTCATGAACCAAGGATTACGATGACGTGCAACAAGATGATGATGTAGAGCCAATGATGTCTAACCTTAAAGGATGAGATGTCACTCCGATTTGCTAGGCCTAAGGATAACTCAAGATGTATGCGTATAGAGGTGTTGCTAATACGGCATAGGCAGGATAGGAGACCACCATGAATCATACGTAGGTATCAGAGGAGACCAGCATAAAAGGCATTGGAGATGGTCATGGTGAGAGAATAGTGTAGAGAGAGAGTTGCTAGAGTAGCACATATTTACCGAAGTAGAGCAAAGTTTAGTGAGGAAGATATAGCAACGTTGGCAGTGAGACATGTCGGACAAAGACAAAGGCGAAATAACGGGTTTAATGGTCTAAACAGCAATATCGGTAGCCTAAGTAGGAGCAAGTGGACCACCATGCTAGAGTAGCAACAGAGTCATCCTATGAAGTTGTGGTGATGATGTGTGAAGTAGACAAAGAACCCAAGTTACTAATGATGATCAATGCAGATGACAACGTTATCAATGATGAATGGTGATGACACTACGAACCCAAAACTGACACAGCTGTAGCTCCAATTCGATGCAGCGGTAGGTGACCATGAGTAGCAACACTATGGTCCAAAGGGGATGATGCAGTGGCAGCTCAAAGCTTGGCAAGACAATCGGAAACAGAAGTTGTTGTAGCTAGACACTTAAACGGGTGGTCAAGCTGACGATGCATGCAGAGGCCGACGAATAGGAAGTCAGTGTCAATGTCAATGTGGAAGACGTCCAGATGTCAACGAGGTGGTGGGCAGACGTAAACACGATCGCTGACCGGAGAAAAATGATAAAAGTAGCAGACGAGCGGTACAGTAGCGAGCCCAAAGCATACCGCCGAAACACCACTACACTAGCCAGCCTTATGCCCTTAGCCTCCCCCAGTACGCCACATCCGCGTGTGAAGAGAAGGAGAAAGGGGAGAGGCACAGGCCATGGAGATCGAGACGGTGGGAGCTCGGGCGGGCCAGCAGTTGTGGAGGAGGTGCAATGCGGCGGAGTCCGGCCGGTGGGCGTCCGAGTGGCGGGTGGTGAAGAGGCAGCGACGGAGAGGGGTACCCCTCGGAGCAGTGCCGACAGCCTCGACCGCGGACGCCAGAGAGAGACGGGGCTGGCTGGCGGGGAGGCTACGGCGGCAAATATAGGTGGAGTCGGCGCGAATGCGGCGACCTCCACGAGCAGTGGCCAGAGGTGGAGGTGGAGGTCCCACGAGCTATGACACAACCAAGCTGATCGGGGACGGAGGCCGGCGGTGTCGAGGTCACCTCAGCAGAGGCGGTGGCCCACAGATCTGGAGGAGCTCGGGGGATGAGCGGTCGTGGAGCATTGATGCAGAGGCGGAGGAGCCTGCCCCCTAGGGGCTACGGCCCACGTGGCGACAAGGAGGCTTGGTGGAAGGTGGCGACGAGGAGACCCGGCGGAAGACGGCGAAGGCGTCCCCGGGACCTAGCGATGAGCTCGGTGGAGAGGTAACCGGGAAGGGGTGCGCTCAGGGCAGAGGAGATCCAGTAGCGAGGGGGCGCCGTCGAGCCTGATCCTGACAGCGCGGCTACAACATCAGATTGGCGAGAACCTCCATGTCAGATCAGAGAGACGAGGTGAGGTGCGATGCGATGCTGCAGTGCTGACTTGACGAGGACACGAACGATGAAGGTGGCTGGACCAGGAGATCGATCCCTCTCGAGGCGAAGCACGACGACGACGCGAAGAAGAAAAAACCGTCCGGAGATTGGTATCTCCTGGGCTGACGACGACGAAAACGAAACGGTCCTCCCTGGGAGCGAGATCAGAACGCTGCCCGCTCTAATACAACGTCACATGTTTACTGCGAATATTGTATATTGAGCCTCAAAGAACGATATATATAGGAGATATATGGACAGAAATAAAAAAAGACTAGAGAGAGAAGGAATGACTTAAATAAATTAATCATAATCTAATATTCCTTTAACTACCATATCTAACAGATTGATTGGCAGTCGCAGCGGGAGGGGAACGGACGCAGAGACTGGACCGAAAACTATTGAACAAAGGCGTGGAAAGGCCTTTGGATATAATATCGGCGAACTGGTGCGCCGATGATACATAGAGCACCCAAACCTATCCTAGTGCGACCTTGTGACGGACAAAATGGATGTCGATCTCTATGTGCTTGGTGCGTCGATAATGAACCGGGTTGGCGATCATGTAGACAGCACTGACGTTGTCACAGTAGATGACGGTCGCAGAGGAGAGGGGTGCACGGAGCTCCTGGAGAAGCTGGTGAAGCCAGCAACACTCGGTGACGACATAGGCGACGGCGCAGTACTCGGCTTCGACGCTGGACCGTGACACTGTAGTTTGGCGTTTTGAGGACCAGGAAACTAGAGTGTCGCCGAGGAAAATGCAGTAACCGGACGTGGAGCATGGAGAGTCAGGGCAGCTTGCTCAGTCCGCGTCGGAGTATGCGGTGAGGGAGTTGATGGGGCTAGATCTGAGGCGCAACCCGCTGGAAAGTGTGCCCTTCACGTAGCACAAGATGCGCTTGAGTAACGCGAGGTGAGATTCGAGCGGAGCATACATGAAGAGGCACACTTGCTGGACGGCGTAGGTGAGGTCGGGTCGTGTGAGGGTGAGGTATTAGAAAGCACCGACAAGACTCCGATACCAAGAAGGATCGACGACGAGTGAGTCATCGGCAGTAGAGAGTTTGGCTCGAGTGTCGACCGAGGTGGCCGTGGGGTGACAGTCGGCCATGCCCGCACGCTGGAGAAGATCGATGGCATACTGGTGCTGGGAAAGGAAGAGCCCATGAGAAGAATGGGTGACGGAGATGCCAAGGAAGTGGTTGAATGGACCAAGATCGGTCATGGCGAACTCGGAGTGGAGTCGGGCCATGATCTGGTGTAGAAGGGATGTCGAAGACGCTGTAAGAACAATATCATCGATGTATAGAAGGACATAGGCGGTAGCGTTGCCAATGTGAAGAGTGAATAGGAAGCTATCAGACGCAGAGGCCACAAAGCCGATGTACCGAAGGTAGGCAGCAAAATGCTGGTACCAAGCCCGGGGGGCTTGTTTGAGGCCGTAGAGAGAGCATTGAAGGACGCAGACATCATCAGAACGAGAGGGGTCGACGAAGCCTGGAGGTTGCTGGTAGTAGACTATTTCCGTTAGATGACCGTGAAGAAAGGTGTTCTTTACGTAAAGCTGATGGATCGGCAAGAGTGCAAGGCAGCCAAGGTGAGAATGACCCGGATGGTGGCTGGTTTAACGACGGGACTGAAAGTCTCATCGTAATCGATACCGGGGCATTGGAAGAAACCCCGAACTATCCAGCGTGCCTTGTGACGGGCAGGGGAGCCATCGGCGTGGAACTTGTGCTTAAAGATCCACTTGCCGGTCACAATGTTGGCGCTGGGAGGATGGGGGACGAGGCGCCAGGTCTCGTTGTCCATGAGGGCCTTGTATTCATCAGCCATGGCCGAGCTTCACTGAGGGTCGGTCAAGGCAGAATGAGAAGTCGCCGGGATGGGCGAGATAGAGCAGTGGACGGCGGAGAGCCCGTAGCGCTTGGTGAGACGGAGAGACCCAGTCTTTGAGCGGGTAACCATCTGAGATGTGAAGGGGATGGGAGCCGATGGGAGTGTGGTAGGTGTGGGGAGCACTGGTTGGGGAGGAGCGTCATTGGCTCAGGATCGACGGCTGTATGTGAGAGAAAAGGGAGGAACTAGATCGGTCTGAGCCGATGGAGTTGGATGGGCCGATCGGTTCGGTCGATCCAATGGAGATGGAGCAGTCGATAGGGAGGGGGGAGCCGATGGAGGCGGATTAGCCGATGAGGACTGAGGAGCCGATAGTGGTAAGGATCGGCCGAAGCCAATGAGAGTGGTGGGGCCGATGGGGGTCCGATGGGAGGGACATCAGACCGAATAGTAGTGAGATAGCTGAACAGTAAGTGCTCAGCAGCGGCCGATGAGGGGGCCGATGGGGAGAATGGTGGAGGAGACCGAGACGGCACAGTGTTGGTGAGGAGAAAGTCGAGATCGCTAGATGAGGATCTCGGATTAAGCAGGCCGAAGGGAAAACATGTCTCGTCAAAGATGATATGACGAGAGACGATGACCTGACGGGTGGAGAAGTCGAGACATCGGTATCCCTTGTGAGATGAGGGATAGCCGAGGAGAATGGAGGTGGTGGAGCGGGAAATGATTTTGTGGGGAGCAGTGGCAGTGAGATTTGGGTAGTAGAGGCACCTGAAGATGCGAAGGTGGGAGTAGTCGAGCGTCGTGCAGTAAAGAAGAGTGTATGGAACGTTGTGGCGAACGGAGGAGCACGGGCACTGATTGAGGAGGTAAGTCACAGTAGTTAGTGCTTCTGCCTAGTAAGTTACAGGTAAGTGGGCATGAAGCAGTATAGTGCGACTTATGTTGTTGAGGGTGCGAAGGAGGCGTTCGGTCTTACCGTTCTGGGGAGAGGTATAGGGGCAGAAGAGGCGTAGATGGATGCCCTACGAGATGAGAAAGGTTTGAACAGTATGGTTAATAAACTCCGTACCATTATTGGCTTATAGAGTTTTAATGGGGAGGTTAAACTGGGTAGAAATAGGTGGTGAAGTTAGTTAGGTAGGAGGTGACCTCGGATTTGCTGATGGGCAGAAAAGTCCTGCAATAGTGTGTGTAATCGTCAAGTATGGCAAGATAATACTGATTACCAAAGACACTTTTAACCGCAGAATTCCATACATCACAATGTATAATCTTAAACGGTCGTGAGGTATAAGAGATATAATTAGAGAATGGTAGACGTACATGTTTGCCAAGTTGACACGAGTGGCAAACTGTGGAGCTACTGTGGGTACACTGGATGGAGGCGTTGCGACGGAGGTTGGCGACAGCGTCGGGGCCGGGGTGGCCGAGGCGAAGATGCCAGAGGTTGGTGGAGAGGGGCGATGCTGGTGTGTGGAGTGGACGGCGTAGGGGGAATGGTGTAGAGGTTGCCGCCACTATTGCAGCGAAGGATCTGTCACTGGGTTGGGATATCCTTCACAGAGAAACCAGAAGCATCAAATTCGATTAAGCAATTGTTATCTCGTATGAATTGGCAAACATATACGAGATTGTGAATAAGGGAGGGTACATTGAGGACATTGCGAAGGGGAAGGTTAGTGGTGGTTGTAGACAGAGAGGAGTCACCACGGCATTGGATAGGAAGAGAGTGGCCATTGCCGATGGTGATAAAGGAAGAGGAGGAGGGATGACAAGAGTGGAGTATACCAACCGATGACGCCATGTGGGACGACGCACCACAGTCCAGCACCCAAGGGTGCTGTGGTTGGAGCATCATCTGGTTGAGGGCGGTAACGAGGCCAGCCTGGTTTTAGGAGGGAACTGACTGGGTGGGTGGTGTCGATAGCATCGACTGAGGCGGCAGGATGAGAGCCGATGACAGGTGGGCCTGAGGATGGGCGCCGAGGACCCCTAGTTGCCATCCAATAGGGCTGAGTGGCTAGGGCTAGGGTGCCTAGGGGTTGTAGCAGAGCTACGGACCCATAAGACCGGCAGGCTGGGCAGGGACTGAAGCAGGTCGCGATTGCATCGGACCGTGCCAGTTCTTGCCCTAACCTTTACCGGTGCAGGCTGCGTTGCCATGGTTATAGCCATGGCCGCCAGAGCCGCGGGAGGGAGTGGCAATGCAGGATGCTCGACAGCTATTATCGGCTACGGCAAGGAGAGCGGTGTGGGCCACGGTCTTCTCGTCGTTGGTCAGACAGAGTTCTTTAAGAACTAGCATGTTATGGGCCCAGGCAAACGGCGGAAGAGGTGTGGCGTTGGTGGTGTTTGACAAGCGAGGGTTGAGGCCTCGCAGGAGGGCGAGGACGAGTTAAGAGTTGGCCACTAGGTGGTCGACATCCCGGAGAGCGGTAGCCTTTACCTTAAGGCACTGGCAGTACGAGAAGACAGAGGAGTATCCTTGTAGCATGGAGTGAAACTCGTTAAGGAGAAAGATGGCACGGGGCTACTTGTTTGCGAGGAAGATCCGCTCGATAGCCACCCAGAGATCTCGGGCGGTGGGGTAGGTATCTTCTATGGCGAGGTCGAGGATAGAGTCGTCGACCGAGCCGAGCAGCTAGCTGCGCACGTAGCACTCGATGATGCCCCACTGGGGGTCATCGGGTCGAGGTGGAGTGGAGCATTCGATGTGTGACTATAGACCAAACTTTCCACAGAGGGATTTAAAATAGAAAACCCACTTGGAGTAGTTGGCGTTAATGTCAAGAGAGATGGGAACGTGAGATTTCATATTCACAGCAGCGTAGGGAGGTGAGAAGATCGACGAGGTGGTGCCCGAGGTATGTTCTGGGGCGCCGAGAGCCAGAGCAGATTCGGCGACTGGGAGAGTGCCGGAGCTGAGGGCTGACTTGGTGGCCATGACGAGAGGATAACAGGGGCAAGAAGCCGATGAGAAGGGAGATTGACCGATCAGAGAAGTGATAGGCCGATGGGGAGTGAGCTGATGAGAGGGAAGGGTGGGCCAACCGGCCGATGGGGAGTGGTTGGCCGATGAGGAGGGCAGTGGAGTAGATGAGGGAAAGGTGGTTGGCAGAGTAGCTAGGTCAGAGAGTGGTTGGGTCATGGACGTGCGAAGATTCACGTCCGTGAAGAGAAGATTCACGTCCGTGGACTCGTGGAGGCCAGGAAGTGGAGCGGATGCGAAAAACTTGGAGAGGGGCCGGACGCGAAGAAAAGAGGTTCGCGTCCGGGAGGCAGAGATTTGTGTCTGTGGACATGTTGGAGTGGCTCGGACATGAGTGGAGAAGGTTCGCGTCCGAGAGCCGTTGAGCATGTTGGAAAAGCGGGAACTGAGAGAGGGTTCTAGCCGATAGAGGGCGGACAGGTCTTGCCGATGGGGAGGCGGACGAGTTTAGCGAATGGAGAGGACGAGCGCAGAGGTGCACCGGCGTCAAAGGAGAAAGAATACACGGAGCAGGAAAAAGGGCGAAGACGGGTCTCAAGGAGATGGATGAAGACCGTCGTCTTGTCATGTGGAGGAGCAAGGGATGAGAGAGGGTGGTGGAAAAGGAGAAGGAAAAAGCGTCTGCGGAGAAGACGGGAAGAAGAAAGAAACCGAGACGAGAGAGTGAGGAGGGAGTACCGGGAAGAAGGTCAGCGATGGAGAGAGAACGTCGATGATAGTAAGAAAAGGTCGATTCGCCGGTAGGAGAATGCTAGCGCGCCAAGGATGTTTAGACTTGTGCTGATACGAATATGTACAGTAAAACTAAGACCCAACTCTATATAGAAAGGATCGAGTATATATAGAGTCGAAAAAGGTCCAGTGCGACCACCACCGGAGCTCTGCGTAGTACTCAAAGATCTGCCCGACAATGACTTCGGCACGGTGGTGAGGAGCCTCGTCCTGTTCAAGCGAAACAACGAGCCTGTCTTGACCGGCGTCGTGCCTGGCTCCTTCTGCGGCTGAATCCCTGCATCCACTGGCTCTCAGAACGCAGAATCCTACACTGAGTGATCATCACGTATTCTGATTCTCTGAGGCAAAAATTCTGTTTCGATTTAATGGCAGCAGGCTCCTGAAGATCTGAAGATGAACCGTATCCCGGCATACGACGTTGAAGCGAACGTGAGAAGAGAAAGATGATCTGTGTTTGTTGGCGCCTATGCACGGAAGTTCAGGAAGGATTTCTTACTGTTTCTGACGATGAGTACTACAGAATTAGTCCCAGGAGGCCGAATGGTTGTCACTTGCGGGCAGGCGATCTGTTGATCTCGCCTCCAAATTCACACACACCTGTGAACCCACAGCAATGATCCTATGTGACATGATCACAATGGTAAGCTGTTTTACTACTACCTTCCTAGCATTTCATTATTTGCTGACAAAATGTTTAGTTTATAGCGGCATTTTGACTCAGATCTTTGGTGTATTAACAGGGTGTCATTGAAAAAGAAATTTTTAATTCTTTCTACATACCGATCTACGGACCTTCTGATGAAGAGATCAGACAGATCATCCAAGACGGGAGATGCAGGTGCCTAAACACACTAGTGGAGTGGACAGCGCGCTGATCACCCCGGCCAGGGTAGCAAATATGCTCAGAGCGGCATTCTAGCCAATAATTGTTCAGCATTTTGGATCGACGGAAGATGGAGAAGGGATTATGGATGAGTTTATGACGACGGCAGAGCGTCGCTGGAGCTTAGAGGGCAGCTTGCAAGACGAGCTTGCACAAAACCCTCGAGGCATTCTGCTTGTGTCCCTCAAGAAGAAGCTGTCCTGATCCTGATATAGGAATTTTCATGCAAATTCCAGTTTGTCTCCTCGATCTCAACTATTCAAATTTTCTCATTTTTGTCTTCAACTTTGTGAACACCCATAATAATTCAGATAGTCCCTTACCTAAAAACTACACTTTTGAAGACACCGGTTAGAAAAAAATATTAAATAACCAAAACTAAATATTATAAAATTATCCAACCACATGTGCACTTCGTCTGCTTATTGGTTTCTCAGGTGCAGTTCAAATTTAAATTTTAAATCTTAAATTTTCTTTTATAGTTAATTTTAGGTTTTTTTATCAGTCTATTTTCCGATCTTTACTTCTAAACAACTAATGACATAAATAAAAGTTTTAGCTATAAATCCCTTCCTTCGTTTTCCCGTTCTTCCCGTGCGTCTTGACGGTCACATCCCTGTGGTTGCACGGTCACATCATCTGTGAACATTCAGCCACACTGCGATGACCATTTTGCCGTTGCACGGTTTACCTCGATTCCACATTATTTGTCGTTAGAGCGCTGTGCCTTTTTTAATACAAGTCGGCGCACATAGCACATCCACACCACTCATTCTCTTGCAAACTCATATGTACATCGTCCTAGCACACATGTAAACAGTATTTTGATGTAGGTAGAACAACACACATGTACATATAGGATATGAAATAGAGTTTACGGCAATTGTTTGAGAAAAAATGATTTAAAAAGGTATTTTAAGAAATAATAATGAAGAATATTTATAGAGTAATATATCTTACTCCTATTTATGAGCTTGAAGATCGTGTCCATTCAACTCTACTGTAAGCACCGAATTAGAAAAAATATCTTCATTCAGCTAACCACGTCAATACTCATTATAAATCTGAACATCTGGAGTAGAAGAGAAAGCTAAAACTAATAAGTTGTATATATGAAAAGTAATTCGTTTCCGATTAAAAAAAATCTAAATTCCTTTTCAAAAAGTTCTTGAATTTATTTCTAGAATGTTTTCGACCGATTCTAGTTTCTAACGAATAGTTGCCTTACCGTTTTCATTTTGGTTTTGAGAAAAAAAATTTGAATTCATTTCCGTTTCTGAAACTTTTTGAAAAAATTTCGACTTTCCGTGTTTCCCAAAACACATCTAGAAACCAGAAATTGCTTCTAACTCCTAATTTGATGTTGGAGGCTTGCAGCAGCTAGCGCGTACGTCCGGTGCACCCATCTCCAACTTTGATCAAATCATAGTAGTTACTTTGGTGGTTTTGGTAAAACTGCCACAAACTGGTCCGTTTGGGGAAAATGCAGCGCATATAAATACAGACGACTAAGAGCCTCTAATTAGGAGATAATATATATATATATATATAATACAGAAATTTCAATGTCACCAATACGTCACACTTTCTGTAACAATGGGAAAGGGGATTAGGGTTGGTGTATCGCAACGCGAGCGCATGAGCTTATATGTGTGTATAGTGTATGCGCCGAGTGAGCCGATAGGCTGCACAGGTCAGAATCATAAGTCTAACACGTCTCAGCAGTCAGAACTAGAAGTAAAACAGACATTCAGACTGAACCTAAACTCGGTGAAGATGGAAGTTGATAGCCCCTTAGTAAAGATGTCGGCGTACTATGATGAGGTGCGGATGTGGAGTACTTGAACTTCGTCGAGGGTGACACACTCACGGACGAAGTTGTTAACATCAAAATCTGGATGATCCGATGGCGCTAAAGCCGATCGGCTGAGAGGTGTCCGATGACTATAGTGAAGAAGCTGATCGGGTTGTAGTGAAGGAAGACTCGGTTCCAATTTGGAAGATTATTTAGATAAAACCAAGTTTATGGAGGAGCCGTGGAATCCACGGCAGGGTGTTTTATCTTTGCAAATTGTAACCTTATTTAATTAAAAAGGTTTGGTTAGTTAGTTAACTTCTTTAGAGATATTTTTCTTTGTTCTTATTAGGAAATAATGTCTGATGGTTGTAAACGTGTCGGACTCTGTCTATAAACCTAGGGTATAAATATAGACCCCTGGAAACATGTAATATATCTCTTGATCGATACAATCTCGGCGTATCGCCACCCTAGTTCATCTAGGTTTTACCGGCAGGTTCTGGCTCTCGACGTGGGGCTACATCGGTTAAGTCCGATCTTCGACAAAGTGGTAAGTCCCGCCACTATCTCGATATGTTCTGTTCTGTCTAAGGTTGCATCAGTTAGGTTCGACCTCTTAGGCCAATCAGACATATCGCATCACGTCCATGCAGGGCCTATTGGCCTGTTAAGCTCCCTCTGCCGTCATCAATTTCGTGCTGCATCGGTTAGGTTCGACCTACGGGGCTGCTGATGGTAGATCAAGCATCAGGCTTATAGTTTTCTATATGGCGTATCATCAGAGTGCTAGCCGATGAGTTATCCATGCTCTGAGCTTCACGCCCAGCGCATCGGCCCCTCGGCCGATACGTATCAGCCTTTAGAGGTGTCCCTTAATGCATAACGCCGAGCGCATCGGTCTCCCAGCTGATACGCTCCCGCCTTTAGAGAGGCGTCCCCTCATCGGCTCAGCTAGCCGATGGGTTCGTTCCTATATTTGCTTCAGCACAGCCGATCCGGCGTCCTTCGTATCATCACTGTTGGCCTCGGCATCGTACTGTATCGGTTAGGTCCGATCTTCGAGGTTCGTTGTTAATGGTGCTATCACGGCGGGCGACGGGTCTCGTGCTATCATATCCAGAGTGGCATCGGCTTTACAGCCCGTGCCTTTTTATACTATTCCTTGCCTAGTCTGCATGTGCCTTCATCGGTTTTTCCAACCGATGAATGACTATTGCGGCTTTCGTCGGCTATCTTGTACGCCTTGCTATCCTCTGAGTACACCCTGGTTTCTCCATCGGCTCTGCGCCCGATCTCTCGTCGACACCTGTCCACATCGGCTCCTCAGCTGATCAAAGAGCTTTCTGATTCCTATCAGCAGCCAGTCGATAGCGAACGGCCTTCAGGGCACGGCCGATGGCCATCCCGATCCTATCAGCAGCCAGCCGATAGCGAGCGTCTGTATCGACCCACCGTCCGACGGACCTGCTCGTCTCACCTCCTTGTCAATTGCAGGGTCAAATTGACTGGCACACCTGCACCCGTACCGATGCGCCGGAGCCGATCAAACCCCATGGCCCCTGGTGCACGTACCTCAAGCCATGAAGAGAAGCCGATTGGCCTGCACTGGAGCTAAGTAAACCTCCTAGGCGTTTGGCGTGTTTGTGCTAGGGCGCGCGAGGGATCTCAGCACGAACAGAAGTTTAGGTCGATCTCAACATGCTTGGTACGCTGATATTGTATGGGGTTGGTGGAGAGGTAGACGGCACTGATATTGTCACAATAAACGAAAGTGGCACAACAAAGTGGACAATGGAGCTCCTAGAAGAGCTGACGTAACCAGCAGGCTTCTGTGATGCCGTTTGCCACCATGCGATACTCAGCTTCAACGCTGGAGCATGATACGGTGGGCTAGTGTTTGGACGAGCAGGAGATGAGATTGTCACCGAGGAAAACCGCATATCCGAAGGTAGATTTGCGAGTGTCGGGGCAGCCAGCCCAATCAGCATCAGTGTAGACCGTAAAGTCAGTCAGAACGATGCAGGAAAGATGGAGACCGTGATCCAGGGTACCTCGAAGATATCTCAATATCCACTTCATGGTGGCAAGATGGGGCTCTCAAGAATCATGCATATGTAGACAGATCTGCTGAACATCATAAGCAATATCAGGCCGGATAAAAGTGAGATACTGTAGTGCACTTGCAGTGCTCCTATAGTGTGAAGGATCTTGTATAGAGTCTCCACTCTTAGACAGCTTGGATCGAGTGTCCACTGGCATGTTGCTAGGCTTGCAGTCCCGCATACTATCATGATCCAGAATATCTAGTATGTACTATCGCTGTAATAGAATCAGAGTGTAGTAGTAGAGAGGGTATGGTGAGGCGGTGAGGGTGGCTTGATGCTCGAATGGCGAGGCGGGCAAGCGTTGTGGTGCCCCTGGAGCGTGTCTGGGACCGTAGGGGTGTGGTCACAGCTACACTATTCTGGCTCAGGGATTGAGGAAGTGGACTCTAGGAGGGCGACCGCTAAGGCAAGGCCCGGGGGCGAAGGAGGTGGTGCCGTGATGGAGGGCAGGTTTTCCACCGTGACCACGATGACGATTGTGAGGGTGAGAGCTAGTGTAGCTCCTGTGGTTGCCTCGTCCAGAGTCCGCCCCCACTGTCCTACCATGGGCGTGCTGATGAGAGGCAACAAAGACAGTGGGTGAGGCGGCGTCAGTGACATCATCGATGTCGATTTTCTTGAAAAGCAGCAATGTTCATGCTTCATCGAAGGAGGGAAAATGCCACTGCATCTTAAGGATGGAGACCATATGGTGAAACTTGCCATTGAGTCTTCGGAGGAGAGTCAGCATAAGAGTTTGGTCGCCGACTGGGTCCTCAAACTCTGAGAGAGCATTGGCCATCATCTCAAGGTGATGACAGAAGTCGGTGATGGAGGTCACACCTTGTCTGACGGTGCGAAACTCGGTGGAGAGAAAGAATGCGCATGACTCGCACTGGCCGAGAAATTCAGACTCAAGGATGGACCAAGCTATGCAAGTAGAGGATTTTTGGAGTATTACCGTTTGCTGGAGGTCGATGGTGAAGTGCCGTAGATCCAGGTTAGGACTGTGCAGTCTATCTGCACCCACGCCGAACGATCGGAGTTGTCGATGTTGGCGAGAACGTGGTCGGTGAGGGCGTTTTTGCCCAAGACGACAAGGAAGAGAGTGTGCCACTGATTGTAGTTGTTGGCAGCTTGATCTAGTGTCTATGGGACAAGGATCTTGATATTGAGGACAGCAAGGGCTTGTGTGTGCACAACCGCATGCTTGGTCTCATAGGCTGCGAGGGCGACTTTGCGATCCTCAGCCACCTTTTAGCAGGCGGAGTCAACTTCAAGCTCAATGATCTCACGTTGCATGCTGATTTGCTTTGCTAGAGTGTTAGAAGCCATAGATTTAGCCATGTTGTTCAACAATAGTGATAGCAAACCGCGTCGGTGACGAGGAGGGCTTGGTGAGATCTCAGCGGCGACAGCATCACCGACGATGTGGTGTGTGTGGCTGGATAGAGTGGTGGCAAGTCTATTGGCGCGGAAGCAGCAAGTGATCAAGAACGGCGAGGGATTGAGCGGCGAGGGGATCGAATCGCTCGCTCTGCTGTACTCGCTCTAATACCATGTAACAGCGATAAAGGGGGTTAGGATTCACGCAGCGCAATACGACCGCACTGACGAAGTATGTATATATTTGTGTATAGTGTATGAATCGAGTGAGCCGACAGATCATATGGGCTAGAATCAAAGTCTAACGCTTTCTTTGGAGTTTGTATGGAGGCCAAGGGGTGACTCATCATCTCTACCGTTTTATCATTTAAACCAATAGGACACTCTTAGATAGCAAATTAGTCTTATTGCACTTTCGGAAGCTCTGCCCTGTTCCTCTTCTTGTCAGCCATAACGCTCTCCTGGCCCGTCCCACAAGTCCTTACTTCGAGGAGCGTCGTGAGCGGCAGGCGGGCGATGCACGCTTTGTACACGCCTGCGCCCCAGCGATTTTGTTTTTTCCACGTGTAAGATGAAGGAGATGTTTGATTTATTTTGAAACTAAACCTTTCTAAATTTTTAGAGTCTGAGGTAGTATTTGGTTTGAGATCTAACGAAATAATATTGTGATAGTGTTCATAGTTTTAAATAGTGTTTATAGTGGTCGCAATAGTTCCTGCAATACTTTTGGCCGCTATCTTGTATTCGAGATTGGGATATAAAATTATTGATGCTTGAAATTGTATCATTAATTTGTAGCCAAATGTTATTGATTTTTACTTGAAGTTTTTATATAAGAAATAAGATATAAAAATTAACTAACTGTCAATTAGTACTGCGCGTCTCATATATGGGGTGTATTCTATATATATTTCTTTGCCTTTTTTCTTTTATGTTGGGTTTAGACTTCTCTACTTTGTTATGATAGGAGAGTCATTAACTAAAAAGATTAATTCAGAAATTTGAGTCTTTTTTCATCCATTACAGCGCCTGCCATCCGTATAACGTCGTACTGAAAGCTGATGCGCTACTATTAGTTTCCAAAATTATCATAATTTGATGAAGTTAAAATATTTCAAGGCAACGGATCAAACACGCTTCAAATTCATTTAAGAAATAAGAATCAAACATGCACCAAAAATTTATGACCATTTCCACGATGAAATCATGTGCCCAAATCTTCCATTCCAGTTGCACTTGAACTGTTGGTTATACACAGTACTCAGTCAAATAAAGCGCATTTGGAGAACCGTCCCCATCAACAATAATGTTATGCTTTAAGTCAATTTCAACTGACGAAAGAAAATAAGCAGCAGGCATCATCCTAATCACAAACTAATAACTGCTAGCTCAGATTGCTCAATCATGGACACTACTGTGTTATACTGTTTGCTAGCTCTTCTTCCTCTTCTATACTGCCTCATCACGCTCTTCCATGGCTCACGCGACAGCGACCTGCAGCTACCTCCAGGGCCATCGCGGCTGCCTCTCATCGGCAACCTCCACAACCTTCTCTGCTTGCTCCCGCACCGCGCGCTGCGCGACCTGGCTCGCCGCCATGGCCCTCTCATGCTGCTCAGGTTCGGCGAGGCTCCGGTCGTCGTCGCCTCCACGGCCGCCGCGGCCAGGGAGATCCTGAAGACGCATGACGACAACTTCTCCACGCGGCCACTGAGCGCCGTGGTGAAGATCTTCACCAAGCACGGTGCGGGGATCACGTTTGCGCCCTACGGCGAGCACTGGCGGCAGTTGCGAAAGATCTGTCGCCTCGAGCTGCTGAGCCCCAGGCGCATCCTGATGTTCCGCTCCATCCGCGAGGAGGAGGCGGCGCGGCTCGTCCGGACTGTCGCCTCGTCGTCTACGTCGTCTACGCCGTCTGCGCTTGTGAACCTGAGCGAGATTCTCGGAAACTACGTGACGGACACGACGGTGCACATCGTCATGGGCGACCGTTTCAGGGAGCGCGACGCCCTGCTCCGCTACGTCGACGAGGCCGTGCGGCTGGCGAGCAGCCTTACCTTAGCCGACCTGTTCCCGTCGTCGAGGCTGGCCCGCGCGATGAGCACAACTCCGCGCAAGGCAGAGGCGTTCCTCGAGTCCATCATGGAATTCCTGGACCGCGTCATCAGCGAGCACCTTGAGAAGAGGTCGCGTCAGGGAGAACGCGAGTTGGACCTCATCGATGCCCTCCTCCGTCTCCAAGCGGAAGGAAACCTGCCGTTCGAGCTCACCATGGGCGTAATCAAAGCAGTCATTTTGTAAGTTCCTGCTGCTATCTGTTAGATAATCCTCTTTTCTCTTCTTCTTCTTTTTCTTTCTCGCGGCTGATGACCGCGGTGCGTGGGATGGAGATTCACACCGGTACATCATGGCTGACGATTGCAGGAGTGGACGATAGACGCGAACACCTCACGTCGTGGGTGGCGTCCGCGACGCACCAGCATGGACGTGAACACCTCGCGTCGTGCGCACGAGCATGCCCCACGTCGTGCACGCTGATGCAGACTTCGCCGCCATACCCACTGTAATCTATAAAAGGGGAAATAGAGAAAATGAAGAGCTGTGCCTTGCAGCATCAATCTCTGGTGTTCTTGTCACTTCCTCTCAAATTCCACACCTTGTGCTCACCATCGCTGGTGTTCACTGCCGATCCAATTCTTACATTTGGTATCAGAGCCATGGTGTCTCCGGCAAGACCTCACGGTTGATCACCGGCCGGGAGGAAGGAGGACTCTAGGAATGATGCCTCCAGCGGATCAGCGCCAAGACACCCAAGCGCACACCTTCGTCGGATCCTCGTCTGACACGCCGATCACGTACACGCGACGCACGCCGTTCGCATACTAGCGACGCACGTTTTCCTCAGGAGTTCATCATCGAGCGTGTCATCCAAGAGGCCAACTCTGGAAATTGGCCGCAACTGACGAAGACAAACTACCATGAGTGGTCGTTGCAGATGAAGGTGAAGCTGCATGCTGTCGAGGACGACGATGCGGAATACGACGAGGACCGCAACGCCCTTGACACCATTTGCAGCAGTGTTCCGGCGGAGATGATCCTTGTTCTGGTGGCAAAATCCTCCGCCAAGGAGGCATGGGAAGCCATCAGGACCCTCCGCATCGGTGATGAACGGGTGTGGAAGGCGACCGCCCAAAATCTCCGGGCAGAGTATGAATCCATTGCTCTCTACGATGGAGAACCCATCGAGAACTTTGCTCTGTGCCTGGCGAACCTCATGCAGCGACTGGCAACTCTGGGTGATCCAGAGCCCAACAAGAAGGTGATGGCCAAGTATCTGCGCGTCGTCAAATCATGCTACAAGCAGTTGGTAATCTCGATTGAAAGTCTTCTCGACATTTCCAAGCTCTCGATTGAAGAAGTCACCAAAAGACTGAAGGTGGTCGATGACGTCGACCCATCTCCGCCACAAGCTGCAAACGGTAAACTACTCCTCACTGAAGAGCAGTAGACCGAACGATACAAGCAGAAGGGCCAAGAGTCCGGCCAGAGTAACTCCAACTCTAGCGGGCAAGGGAAAATGCGCAGTCACGGCAAGCCACGCGGCCACCGTAGCGACGGCGGTGTCGTCGACAGCGGAAACAGGGGTGACAAGTGCACCCCGTCTGGTCCGTGACGTGCTGGGCCTAGAGAGGAGTGTCGGCGATGCGGGAAAAAGGGGCACTGGGCCTAGCACTGCTGTGGGAAACTGAAGGCTAAAGAACAGGCCCATGTGGCCCACGAAGATGAGCCCACTCTGATGTTTGCTTGTACAGCCGAAGAAGGGGAATCGACAGCAACCCTAACCATTCTTCCCAGATCAGCTCAGCCATCCCCCGATCACCTTCTTGCCACCGATGCTGCTTCACCATCTCTAGTTGAGCCCTCATCGCTCCCCTACCTTGCCGCCACCGCAGATGAGGTCACACTACCGCAAACCTCCTCCCCACGATCTTCCACCACACACATATCAGCCAGCTCGGCTGTCTCGGCACATCAGGTTGCGCCCACGTCACCAGAAAACTTTAGGGTCGCCACCAACCCAGATGGCGCCGAGCAACCGCACCAGCTGGATTTGCTGGAATCAAAGGTATTCTCTCTCTTCGACGAGGCAGAAACCCGGGATCCATGTTGATGGGTCCTAGACACTGGAGCTACGAACCACATGACGGGTGCTTGGGATGCTTTCTCCGACCTCGACACTGACATCAGGGGCACGATTCGTTTTGGCGATGGCTCTGTCATCAAGATCGAGGGCCGAGGTACCATCCTTTTTGTTTGCAAGAATGGGGAACACCGTACTCTCACAAACACATACTACATCCCTCCTCTTACCACCAATATTATTAGTATCGGCCAACTTGATGAAGGGGGTATAAGATATTGGTGGAGGGGGGATGATGTAGATTCATGATGAGGAGCGTCGCCTACTCGCGAAGATTCACCGGAGCCCAAGCAGACTATATGTGCTTGAAGCAAAAATAGCACGACCAGTGTGTTTGGCAATACATGCGCTCGAAGATGCTTGGCACTAGCATGCCCGATTTGGGCATATCAACTTCGGTGCCCTGAGAAAGATGGGGCGTGAAGAACTTGTGCGTGGGATGCCTCACCTGGAACATGTCGACCAGGTGTGTGATGCATGCCTTGCCGGCAAGCATCGGTGGATGCCGTTCTCTCAACACACTGTCATACGATCAACGGAGGTACTACAGCTGCTCTATGGGGACATCTGTGGTCCAATCACGCCCGTGACTCCAAGCGGGAATAGGTACTTCCTCTTACTGGTTGATGATTATTTGAGATATATGTGGATTGCCCTGCTGCCGAGCAAGGATGCTGCTGCTGCTGCCATTAAGAACATCCAAGTTGTGGCTGAGTGCAAAACTGGGAAGAAGGTGCTCGCCCTGCGTACCGATCGCGGGGATGAGTTCACATCAATAGACTTCACCGACTACTGCGCTCATCTAGGAGTCCAGCGTGAACTCACGACGCCATACACTCCTTAACAGAATAGCATCGTGGAGGGACCCAACCAGACCATCGTGGGCATGGTGCGCAACATGTTCTGGGGCGAAGCCGTGGTATACCTCCTGAACCAGTCATCAAGCAAGGTCATCGGGGGGATGATGCCATACAAGCTATGGATAGGGAGCACACCGGCTATCCACTACCTTCGCACATTCGGCTGCATCGTTCACATCAAGATAACCACACCAAACCTGAAGAAACTGGATGATCGCAGCAAGCGAATGATCTTCGTTGGCTATGAACCCGGCTCAAGGGCGTGTCACGCCTTCGATCCAATGACACGGTGCGTTCACATCAGCCATGATACCGTCTTCGATAAAGGAGCACAGTGGTTGTGATCTACTGATTACAACGCTGCTAACGACCCCGACGGGTTTGTCATCGAGGACACGGTGCCCTTGGAACCTGCCGCGATCATCACCACCACCAGCAGATGCACCGAATGATCCCTACCTTCAACCTTGATGCCGGTATCCTTCTCACCTCTTTCTTTGGGATCCTCACCGTCCTCGGTTCCGGATGTACATGCAGCTTCTCCGATGGAGAGCAACCCAGTGTCAAACTCAACGTCATCCCAGAGCTTTGAGATTGCAACGCCCCTTGGGGCAAGTGCCGGTGATTTGCTGGACACCGATCACGACGATGACGCTCCTCTTCGATTCAGGCGCATCGACAACGTGATTGGACCGGCCTCACCACCGGGGCTAGCCGATCGGGAGCTGGAGGAGCATTTGCTGCTCGCGGATGATGCCAAACCGACTTCGCTAAAGGAGGCACTGCGCCATGAATGCTGGTGCCAGGCAATGCTGGATGAAATGACACCCATCAAGGCAAGCGGCACATGGGAATTGGTTGAGCCGCCCCTGCGTATTTGGACCATAGGCCTAAAATGGGTCTATAAAGCCAAGAAGGATGCATCTGGGATCGTCACCAAGCACAAGGCCCGACTAATCGCAAAGGGCTACGTGCAACGTCAGGGGATCGACATCGACGAAGTCTTTGCTCCTGTGGCACGACTAGAGTCCGTGCAACTGCTACTGGCGCACGCTGCCTGTGAATGATGGGCTGTCCATCACATGGACGTCAAGTCCGCATTTCTCAATGGAGAGCTACAAGACGAGGTCTTCATCGAGCAACCCCCGGCTTCATTCTCCGGGGTCACGAACACAAGGTCTTCCGTCTCATCAAAGCTCTCTATGGGCTCCTCCAAGCTCCCCAAGCTTGGTATGCCAAACTCGATGAGTCTATAATAAGACTCGGTTTCCAAATGAGCACCTCAGAGCACGCTGTATACCTACGAGGTACCGGAGATCGTTGTCTCATAGTGGGAATATATGTCGACGATCTCATTATCATTGGTGGAGATCGAGTTGACATCGATATCTTCAAGACAGAGATGCACTCCACCTTCAAGATGAGCAACCTTGGCTGTCTTCACTACTATCTCGGATTGGAGGTGTCCCAATCAGAGACAGGCATTATATTGTGCCAGAGAACCTATGCTGCCAAGATTCTAGAGATGGTAGGGATGACTGGATGCAAACCCACCTACACTCCCATGGAACCTCGCCTCAAACTCAGTAAATTGAGTGTTGCCCCAGCTGTCGACCCCACTATGTATAGAAGTATCGTAGGGTCACTACTCTATTTGGTGAACACTAGGCTAGATTTGGCATACTCGGTGGGCTATGTTAGCCGATTCATGGAAAGCCCGACCACCGAGCACTTTGGGGTAGTCAAAAGGATTCTCAGATACATCTCTAGGACCCTCAGCTACGACTACCAGTAGCAGAGAAAGAAGAAAGAGGAGGCCAGGCTTCATGGCTATAGCGATAGCAATCAAGCAGGGGATATTGACTCGCGGAAGAGCACTACAGGGGTTCTCTTCTTCCTAGACAACAACTCCGTTACCTGACAATCCCAAAAGCAAAAGATAGTGGCCCTCTTGTCATGTGAAGCAGAATACATAGCTGCAACTACAGGTGCATGCCAAGGAATTTGGTTGGCATAATTGATCTCAGAACTCAGAGGAAAAGAGACCAGTACTACTGGTCTAAGGGTTGACAATGAGTCTGCCATCGCACTTAACAAGAACCCCATCTTCCACGATAGGAGCAAACACATTGATGTTAGGTACCACTTCATCCGAGAATGTGTTGAAGACAGCAGGATAAAGATCGAGTCAATCAGAACTAAAGAGCAACTGGCGGACATTCTGACCAAGGCCCTGGCTCGAGAACGATTCTGCGAGCTACGCTCACTCATAGGTGTCCGAGATGTATAGCATCCACACAAGGCGTAGGAGGAGTAATGTTAGATAAGCTTGGCGTGATCTGTTGTTCTTTTCTCTTCTTCTTCTTTTCCTTTCTCGCTAGGCACACCGCGTCGTGATTGACGACCGCGGTGCGCGGGATGGAGGTAGACACCGGTGCGCCCTGGCTGACGACTGCAGGCATGGACGATAGATGCGAACACCTCACGTCGTGGGTGGCGTCCATGACGCACCAGCATGGACACGAACACCTCGTGTCGTGCGCACGAGCACGCCTCGCGTCGTGTGCACTGAAGTAGACTTCACCGCCACACCCGCTGTAATCTATAAAAGGGGAAATAGAGAAAACAAAGAGTTGTGCCTTGAGCAGCATCAATCTCCGGTGTTCTTGTCACTTCCTCTCAATTTCCACTCCTTGTGCTCACCATCGCTGGTGTTCACTGCTGATCCAATTCTTACACTATCTTCATGTCAAGCGCTGTGTTAATTTTTCTACCGATCGACTGTTTGACTAGGAGAGGAAAACAACATAGGACCTTTTCTCAGGTGGGAGCGAGACGGCGACGACGACGCTGCAATGGGCCATGGCCGAGCTGATGGCGAACCCGGATGTGATGTGCAGGGCACAAGCCGAGGTCAGGGAAGCCTACAAGGAGAAAATGCTGGTAAGTGAGGAGGGCCTGACTAACCTAACCTATCTACGTTGTATCATCAAGGAAACCCTGCGGCTCCACACTCCCGGGCCATTGGCTCTACCAAGGGAGTGCCAAGAGCAATGCCGAATACTCGGCTATGTCATACCGAAGAGAGCTACGGTACTCGTGAATATATGGGCTATTTGTCGGGACACCGAGGTTTGGGATGAATCAGAGAAGTTCATACCAGAGAGGTTCGAGGGTAGTACAATACAACACAAAGGTAACAACTTCGAGTTCATACCGTTTGGCGCTGGGCGAAGAATATGCCCTGGGATGCAATTTGGTCTTGCTAATATTGAGCTGGCTCTCGCAAATCTTTTGTTTTATTTTGATTGGAGTCTCCCGGAAGGCGTTCTCCCCAGTGATTTGGAAATGACGGAAACCATGGGGCTCCCTGCTAGGAGGAAGGAGGACCTTTATGTGTGTGCTACTCCATGTGTACAACTCCCCTAATCCTTTTTTCCTTCGATTTGTTTAGCTTGTTGGTTGACCTATCCAAATGGCTCTACTGTATTTCTAGAAGAAGAATAAAATCCCACATGGCATTTTCTAATCATGCATTGTTTTCTGTTTTACTGCTTTTTTTTTGTTGGAACTTGTACTTGGACTGCTCAAATTACTAGGACTACATTAATGAGCAAGAAGAACAAATGAACACCATCAATCAATGTTTTGAAATATACTACTGAACTCGAAGGCAAACATTGAACTGAGAGCAAGCAACACAATAAAACAGACAACAGCAAATTATATCTATATTACAATATTTTACTTTGTGCCTCCACTCTATACCACTGCCTTTATAACTCTGTTGTAGCAGTGTTTAGGAAGGACAAGAACACCGTTCCTTCCCGGTTATTCTTCTCCGATCTGGCAACCTCCTTGACATCGCTAGCCTCACGTACTACCTGGAGCTCCACCGAGACGCCTTCCTCTTCCTCCTCATCGTCGCCTCCGGCTGGCCACATCCACGTTTGACTTGCTCCTGATCCTGGCCCATCTCCCCAACCCCTGCCTCACAACTTGCACCCATCTGCACTGCACTCATCCCCTCCTCCACGTTCCGCAACTTCGGCCAGCGCGAGCTGTGCCATGACCCGATCGATGACCGTCATCCTGCAGGCCAGCAGTGGTATTCAGAACGAGAGGTTCAGATACTCCAGCAAGTACCGCAGCGATTGACAGTGGGAGTGCCACAGACGCTGCCCTTTGCTGCTCCTCGATCACCCAAGGTCCACACGCAGGCGACGGTTCTTCACCCTTCACGACGGCATTACCAAGGAATCCGTAAACACCAAGCAGTTATTTGTTTTCGCAAACCTTTTCAGCTCATATTATATTCAGAAAGGGCAAACTAAACTCGGTACTGTAGTACCGAAATTCATCTGGCATAGAAACCCTGCAATTACATGGTATTGTACAAAAAGCAATGAAATAAACTCGGTAAGTATCTTGTTATATGCAAACCAAGCATCATTCTCTAGAATAAAAAACATTGGGAAGTATTTTCATCAAACAATGGGACATCCCCTCCTTTCTTACATTTCACCTAAATAGTTACAATTTTTTTTAATAAAAATTGATAAGATAGATTTATATGAGGTATATCGCTCTATAAATATATAAATTTAAATTCAACCTTTATAAGTTGTAACGAAAAAAACAAAATAACTGCAAATGTAGTTTGATTTGTTTTTTTTAATTTATATAAATTGAATTTGAATTTGTGGAGTGATATATTTTATATTAATCTATCTTATCAATTTTTTATTGACTATTTAGGTGACGTAAAAGAAAACAGGGGATGTCACATCATAAAAATCCATCTCAAAAATATTACCAGATTACGTGAACAAAATATTTAATTAATTAACCTCCTATATATGGAAAGAGCTACTCCCTCCATCTCCAAAACTACTGTTTTCCTTCTTTATTTGTCTTAGAAAATTTTATCTGTGAATAAATCAATATATTAGAATTTGTGAGAAACGAATGCGTTAGAGTTTAAGAAAATAAAAGACAAATAAATTTGAATTTTAAAAAAGTTAAAAATAAATGCATCGTATTTTAAGAAAGTAAAATATATTTTAGTATTTTTATTTATATTGATATGTATGAGATAGACTTAAAATAAAATATTTTTAAGAGAGATAGTACTACATCAGGTTAATCCTTCAGGGCCATGTATGGTTAGGGCTCCAGTGACTGCACTGATGCAGCCTGCTTCTTCCTCTCGTCAGTCAGCGGCCTCCACTGTCCTGGCTTACTCCCATACAACGTCTCTAAGAATTCGAGGACCTAAGTGCTAAGAAAAATAAGATCTTATAATTCATCCGTCTATCATTATTTATATCTGTGCTATTTGAATACTCTTTAAGTGCTCTTGTATTAACTACAAAACTCTAACTATTAATTAAGAGGATTATAATATCATGATCTTAGATTTAATCTGATGTGGTGTCTATAGCCATCAGGAATTGAAAACTCCAACTCCCACGAAAGAATCGGAAATTCCTTTAAATAAGTAAGTTTCGGATTAAATCCAAACGTGTTCGTTTTGGTTCGTGTGGGATAGACCCGTATAAACTCTGATACCTATATATGCTCCGATTATCTCTCTCCGACAGAGACCCTGGCGTCGTATTCACCTCATCGCCTGCACAGATCGAGCGCCAAAGCTCCTATGTTCACATGCTACCGTACTGAGGATCTATGAAGCACGCATCAAGTATGTTTTTTGCTCATGTAAAATATCTTTTACTTCTTCGTTGCCTTTTTACACGGCTGGATTTGCATCTGTAGCCATTTGAGTTATTAAATTCTTGCAGTGATGTCGCACACCAGATTGATAACATTCACAAAATCTTTTTGACTGGAACAACCATTCTTTAGCTGTAGTGTAACAGCAAAACTAAGGGCGTGTTTTCGATGGAGGTAGCTATTTGGCTACAGAAGGTAAAGTTAATTGCCAACTTCTCTTCCCCGTGGGTTAGGGACGCACTTTGCCGATATGTGAATATGGTGTGCGTACCGCGTATATGGTGGTGTGTTTTTTATATAATTGAAAACAAATGACTCATACGTACTAACTAATCTCTAAAAAATTCACAAGGGAAACAACATACTCCCTCCATCCTACATAATAAGACATGCATATTTTCTACATGGCTTTCGATATTATTTTTTAACTGTTAATTTCTTTCATAATATATTACCAACGACTGTAATATTATAAACTATTTTCAAATATGACATAAATAACACTAAACATATAAATTATCAAAAGTTATAATCGTTGACTTTTCTAAAATTACAGGTGCCCTATGGTACAGAGAGAGTATTTTCCACGGGCCTTTGGTTACAATTTTGATTAAAAAAAGACCATCCTACATATAATATACGGTAACCAAAAATTCAGAATAATAAACAGACAATATGAATTGAATCAGATCAAAATAAAATTACATTAAATGTATAGGTAACTACTAATTTCAAAGTTAAGAATTATTATTTTCTAATATAAAATTTCTTAATTAAAAATATTAAATACCAACATAAATAGAATTAATTACTCTATCCATTCTAAATCAATTATTGTGTATGAATCTGAACATATCCTATGTTTAAATTCACATACAAGAGTTGGCTTATTTTGGAATGGATGGAATACTTATAAATTAGTTTCGGAATTATTCGTAGCACTAACTAATTATTAATTTCGAATTTAAGTATTATTAATTAAAAACAAAATTTTGAACTCCAACGTATATACAACTCACTACTTATTAATTACGAATTTAAAAATTATTTAATCATGGACATATTATCTACCAACCTAAACTAACTGAGTATCCTGAGTGAGTTCCCATGTTAATTATCAGAAAGATATGGACGCTGCCACGCTGGTTAGGTGAATCATAGTATCGTACTGAGAATTCATATTTAATAAGTCATGCCATTATATAAAAAGATAAGTGCAAACAATTTGGGATTAATAAATATGAAGTATCCAATTTGGATTCTCGATTAAGTAATTTGTTAATTTGATAACAAAATTTATAATTAATAGTTCACAAGCTGTACTTGCTGCATACTCTTATTATTTAAAGAATAAACTGCTAAAACTCAAAAAATATACACCATGCCTATTCAGTATAATAAAATTTTACTTAGTTAAAAAAATATAAGGCATATCCTTAGTATGGACTTTGACCAGATATCATTTTTGACACAAAATTAATGTTATTAAATTTGTATTATAATATATGTACATAAATGTATTTAAATGATTGTGCTTTTGTATCACACAAACAAAAATTATTAGTCAAATCATCATCCTAAGTAAATAAAATACGGCTTATAATAAAATAATTGTTGGTTATTTCGTCATCAGCGACACGAGAGGCGAGAATGTTAGCATAGAAGCAAATTCAATCGAGCAGAGAATGCGAGAGAGAAACACAAAAAGGACAAGATGATTTTTGGCGCGGCGTAAAGTAGCAGCATTTTCTGAACTCTGTTACTTCTTAAATAGTAACTTGCAGGAGAAATTGAACGTGTGCACGATTTCGGACCCATCATGCGCGGGCACGGCGAGTGCCATCCCAAAAACACCAGAGACGTGACCGCGCGATGCGCTCCCATGCGAACCAAACACACATATTACCGTACAGAAGACGTTGCGATGGATAAACCCGTTTACACAGTCGTTTTTCGCTCCGCCTGCAAAGGGCCTGTAGAAATCCATTTTTTCCGTAGATGCAAAGTCAACCGTCCGTGAACTATTTTTATGGGCGAACTATGAAAAAAGCGGTCGCCCAAGAAAACCTTTTTACACGGACGGTGTTTGGTTACAACCGCCCGGATAAATAGATCACTTAATTTTACCGTTAGGTTCAATGTTTGGGCTTTCTATACTAGTACCGCCTAAACGTCATAATTAACGCATGCAGAAATTATAATTACCACGATTATATATAATTGATCAAATCTATAAATATCACATTCCTATGCATAATAGCACCTAGAATTAGACAGATTCGTCTTAAAACGAAATATATTATCTCATCACATATATTAAAAAGAAGAAGAGGATATGATCTTTTATTTCAACTAAATGTTTTCATCATATACATGTCAATATAATTTTTCACTATCCACTCACAGAAATATATGGATCCTATAAAATCTGAAGTTATAGTGTTCACATTATAGACTGCCCTACCCTAAATTACAAAACTCTTAATGTGCAGAACATTGGTCTTCAAAATAATTAACTCCCTCGTAGCAGATCTCATGCTGGATAAACTGACACATGTCAGCTTGAACTACAACAATCTCAAAGTTAGTTAGGGGAGAACCAGCTTGTTCCACAGGCCACTACAATGACACAACACCAAAAAAAAATTAATTAACATTAAACTATTATGGTGCATAATAAAATTAGTAGTAGTTGACACTCTAATGATTTTGTACCTCTCCTCTAACCTTAGTAGCTCACAAATGTAGCTATAAAGATTAATATTTGCTAGTTCCTTATAGCAATTAATGAAGCAAAGGGATTAATAATTTAATGTAGTGCTTCTTCTAGACATCTATTTTGAGGTTTACAAAACTTCTCTTGCCTAAGGTTGTACGGTGATATCCATTTTATTGTGTAGCTTGCTACTAGATATCTCATTCATTCTTTTTATAGTTACCAATCGTAAGCCATATTATTAAAATATTAAGAAGTAATTATAAAGCCTTATAAAGAAGTGAAATGTTCAATATCATTTTTCATTGATGATGTTGATGAATTTATGGTATAATTTTAGGTCATAGTTGAGGGACCATTAATTTGCCATCATTAGAATAGAGCACTAATATATAGTGCAAGTTGTAAATAGAGCTATGTTTGGAGTAAAATGTTGAAGTTTGTAGTTTCTATACTTCAAGTGGTAAGGAGCAAATATAGATCCTTATCTTCCAATACGTCGATAGAGCCTCTTGTTTCTATTTGTCTCTAGTTATATCCTTCATAACTGTCTTTCTCTATTTTGCACTAAGAGACAACTCCAAATCTTTTGATAGTTCTAAGTAGGATAAAGAGCCACATACCTTATTTACCAAATTGTAGTCAGCGTAAACTTCTCCTGTGTGGGATGCCACTCACATGGTACTGAGCTATGTGACTCATACGAATTTATTCTTCACTATCACTATCTTCTCCTCATGGTATAATTGAGCTTACCAGTTTCCCTTGCTCAGCAAGGACCTTTTGATTTGATGTTCATTTATCATCGTTACCCAACAAATTTAACCATTTTAGACCTCGGGTTATCTCTGAGTGTAGTTCCAATCCTATCATTCACCAATATTGATCCTAAGCACTATCATATGACAGGACGTAGCCAACATCTATGAGGGTTATAGGCCTCGTCATAGATGAGTGATTTGTAATGAGAAAATCTCACCAGTGATAGCGAACATTCATCATAGATAAGTGATCAGTAACGAGTGAAAATTTATCTGTAACGGGTTATAACTTATCACTCGTCACAGATGAGTCATTAGTGATGGGTTGCAACTATAACCAGTGAGAGAATGTTGTCAAATGAAAATGTAAACGATCTCAAATGTTATCAATTATAAAGTTCTAAATATCGTCAAGATTTACAGCTTCGACGTATGATATGTTTTCATCTGAGATTATTTGAAAAATTGAAAAATTTAAATTTTCACTCATCTATGATGAGTTGTAACTAGCACTGGTGAAAGATTACGTTATCTACGACAAGTTATATTTATAACCCCATCATAGGTTTCATTTATGATGATTCATTCTACTACACCTATCATGATTATGACCTATCATAGATTTGATCTATGATAAATTTTAGCTACAATTCATCACAAATAACCCGTATATGTATGATAAGATGTCCCTAGTAGCCATATCCTAAACGGGCTACATTTAGACTGGTTAGAGATAAATCACATCAGACAAGTCACGTTGATCATAGATGATTTATCATGGATACCTAGATCTGTAGTAGTGAGGGGACTTTAGCTTTCTTCCTGTTACGTATCATTGTGCAATGTTTAACCTTAAGTCACCTATCACATAAAATAATCGTTTCTAGGTAGGTATAGATATGACAATCTGACCACACCCACTTATACTAACATCTACAAATATTTCTTAACCAATTTTTATTAAATAAATCATTTGTGAAGTTAATTATTTATTACAAAATTAATCATGACAACAGTTTCTCGACAAGCTGAAGAGAAACAGAGGAAAAACAGGGGAGGGAAAAGGCTAACAGATTTCGAAGAATTGAACGCCCAGCCCAAGTTCATTTCTAACAGGGAAGCAGGCAGGTTAGGCATGGCCAAGGACGAAGTTCCAACCGATCCCTCGATTAAGGAGCAGGAACCTGACATGTGTGATGAATTCCCCGCCAGTACTGAGATTCTTTGTGTGGAAGGCAGCCTCACATCGCGGGGCGAGGTGGAAGAGGTTCTCGATCCAGACTGACGCGAGCAGTTCCCACAGTGCACTGCCGCCGCGATGGTCTCGGAGCATCATCTGGGCAAGCCTCGACGCGCGGGGCAGCACCGGCCTCATGGTCTCGTACGAGTTGCTCGCGAACGTCACGTCCACTCCCTCCGGCTCGCCACCCGCGGCGGGGTCTGCAATCGTAAGCACTCCGTCTTCCAGCATCCTCCTGATGGCCTCGATGTCGCCCTCGCCGATCCTCTCATTTCGCCTGGATAGGATCTCCTTAAGCTCGTCGCGGGCCTTGCGGTGCGCAACATGCCCCTCGCTGCTGATCGTCAGGCGCCGCTGCATGACGAGGTGAGTGAGGTAGTTGGAGACCTCCCTGGCCACAAGCATGTGCCGGCCGCCGTCGTTGGCGTGAAGGAAGCACATGTCGGTGACGATGTGCCACAGGACGACGCTGGTGGAGAAGTCCACCTTGGTGATGCTCTTGTGCAGGGGCGACTCCTCCGCGTGCCTCCTCAGGGACAGGATCCCCGTCCCCCGGCAGTGGGTGAACTGCTGCAGCCTTCTATCGTCGTCCAGCTCGTTGCAGACGAGCTGCTTCGTCTCGTCGGAGATGCAGCAGAGCTTGGTGTCCCCGGCCAGGCCAAGGTAACGCATCGTCCTCGTGAAGACACCGGCTTGCTTCTCCTTGATGCATCCAGCGAGCAGGTTGTACTGCCTCCACTTGTTTGACCACAGCGGCTTGTTGTAGGGCCGCACCAACTTGACCAACCAGAAGATCGCCAGCGTGAATCTGCTGCTTTCTCCGAGTTTCTCCCGCAAGAAGTAATATGATCTGATGGACAGCGAGACAGTCAGTATCGACAGCACCTCCAGCGCCACAGCGCCAGCAAGCAGGACGTAGGAGACGGTGACGTCCACGGCGCTGTACCCGCTGTCCTTCCTCGCCACTGCGAACAGCACCAGAGCCAACGAGGTGGTGACAAGAGTGAGGACCGGAAGGCCGAGGCCGATGACCGGCCAGCCTTGGGCATACCTAGTGCCGACCTTGGTGTAGAGATGGTCGTAGATGAGGGAGAGCTGGATCTCGCCCATCTTGTAAGCCCTGGACGGGAACCTGTCCTCTACTGTCGACGATGTCCATTCACGGAGACTGGTGATCTCTTCGATCATCGCCCATATTTGAGGCAACAGCCATGGCGCCACAGGGATCTCCATTACTGCGTTCATGCAGTTGGGGAAGCTGTCGCCGGCTGCTTGCACAAGGTCGGCGTACTCCTCTTGGACCCACCATTTCCTACGGCCAACGATGTCTTGGTTGTACTTCTGGACTGCTGCAGCAGAGTCCTGGTTCGTCCTCGCCCACATCGTTTTGTATAGATCAGTCATGCGGCTGTCCTTGATCGTGTCCGAGGTGGCCGTCTTGAGCGCCCATGTCCTCTCGGCGTACTTGATGGTCCCAGAGACAAACATGAGCACAACGGGGGCGAGGAGGAGCCCGTCATTGCTGCGCCAGGACTTTGCCACGACGTAGACGGCCATCGCCACCTGGGTGACGAGGCCCAGAAGGTGGCGCTTCCACAGCTCGTTGTCTTCCATGGAGAAGGACGTGATGGTCTCCTGCCCACCCAGGTGGAGCAGCAGGACGGGTGCCCACAGGAGCACCAGCTGGTGGCGCGGGTCGCCTATCTGGAGGGTGAGGTGGCCGAGGACGAAGACGGCGACGTAGTCGGCCGATAGGTATGTGAGCCAGAGCAAGATCTGGAGCATGGTGGACTTGTTGCGCCGCCGGATGCAAAGAAGGCCTGCAAGGCGAAGCTTGCGAGGACCAGGCATTGGAGCTCCCATTCGTCCCACAGCTTCTGTGTAGGACACGCTGCACATAGGCGCGGGATCGGAAGTCAAGCAGGAAAGTTTCATCAGTCCTATGTAGCTTAGCTTACAGGCCGTTACCTCAACAGCTGTTTTGCCTCCAGATCTCCACCGATGCGGTTACCGTTGCCGATCATCATCATCGCGACGCAGACGTAACCTGGTTGATTAACTATGCCCTTCAGCTAATTACCAGGCGGTACCTGAGAAGAAATGAACAGAGGTGAAATGGTTAATGTAAAGCAATGCTTTGCTTTCTCTCGATCTAGGTCTGGGTTGTGGCCACTAGTCCGCTACTCTCATTACCATAAAACCTCAATGATGCGACACGCGAGCGACTCTAAAAATTATTATGGCTGCCTGTTCTTGGCTCTAACCATCTGTCACTAATGATACAGGAGCAAGAACTGTGTTGGGAAAATTGACTCTCGGTATGGAAACTGGGAGGCAATCGCGTAAGGGCACTTTCCACTCGTTGTCTACTCACCACAACTTAACGCAATTTTATTTCCTTAATTACGACCATTGATCGGTAGCGCCAATTTCTCTTTTTTTTATTGCCACAGATCTCGCTTAGAACCACATTAATAGGGGAGACCGATATCATGTTGTTGTGACCATCACTATGAGATTATCTTCTCCCTAAAACCCTAACTCTAACCTTGATTATTTAGGTGCTAGAAGGGGAACGTACCACTGTCCTAGGGTAATGCAGGTGGTGATCGAAAGGCTGCTGCCAGCTCATAGCTAATCATCAGCAACCACTTCATCTGCACCGCTGCTATGACTACTTCCGCTACTTCAAGCATTGGATAAGTTCAAGAGATTGCTTCTTCTACTTCCACTGTCGTCGACACTGGAGAGGAGATGAGGACTGCATCCATGGCTTCTAACAACAGTAAATAACCCTAATTCCATATTAGGATGATCATGCTTAGGCTAAACAATTAGATTAGTAGATTAGAATTAATCAACATTTGGCATGAGAGCCAATGTTTAGCACCATGATCCCATTACTCCGTTTTGAAGCCATTAGATGCATCTAAGCCTCGTTTTGGTGCAATTTTGGTTCGGGTTCATGATGATTAGTCCCTGTTTATGTTAATTAATCATGCTTTAGATGTATTTGGGTTTCAATTTTACTGCTCATGCCTAAAATTAGCTTCATATTTATGTTTTATGATAGAGTTAGGCTTGCATAGCAATTAGAAGGTGGTGATTTCGATAGATAATGCATAGACTAGGGCTCGAGGAGCATCAAACTGGCCACCCGAGCACCGGATGGCTTGGCTCAGACATGGCTCCCGCTGCTCACTCCCACCATTGGCTCCCTCTGGAGATGTGCATGGCATCAATCTGCCATGCACGGGCATTTCGCTGCCACTCTACTGGAACACCATTGCTATCGCCGCCTCAGTTGCACCGGAGAAGATGAGGAGAAAGCAGATCAGGGAAATTGGAAACGGTGATTAGGCTTTACCGGCGGATATTTTATCCAAATTTGTGACAAATCTTGCCGGTCTATTTTGCTTTGGATGGGCGACGATGCGACACCGCCGCATCAGGCTGGGGCTGGGCCTCTCGCGTGCCTAATGGGCTGCGCGCAGGTCGACGACTAGAACTAGGTGTGACCTAGGTGCTGGCGTGCTCTAGGCCGTGCTGAGTTTTGGGCCGATTTTGTTATTTTAATTTCCTCAGCCTATTTTAAGTATTTTATATTTACATAAATAGCATTAGTACTTTTTAAGTTCTTAGAAATTGCTGAAAAAATTATGATAAATTTATGACTGCTTACTAATTTGACTCTAGCTAAATAGAACCGACAATAAATTTAGCTAGATGTTTTATCATGATATGAATTTATTTTAACCAACATTAATTATGGATTCATGTATTTTCTTATGATTTATTATTCCTTTTTCATATTTACCCAACGGTATTATAATTTAGAAAATTATATGCTTTCATTACTATGTAATTATTTGTATCAACGTAAATTAATTGCATACATAATTCTTACTTATGAATTTTTATGATTTTTTTAGCTCTTGGTCAGTTTTGAAAGCTTGAGCCCCTTGATGCGACTAATTATGCTAAGTATAAGAGCATTGTTCTTCTCAACATAGAAATGATTGATTATGACTTGGCTATTATAGAGGATCCCAGTGAAGCGCTTTACCACTGTCAACAACTATGCTGAACTAAAGCGCTAGTATGACGAGAAGTTAGCAGCATGGGAGAAATCTAAGAGGACGTCTCTCATGTACATTAAGGGTAGTATTTCCCCTGCAATTGTTGGAGGAATGGTGCGATCAGACAATGTGAGGACATACTTAGCAAACATTGATGTGAACTTCAAGAATTCTTCTAAGACACATGCTAGTACGAACATTTTGAAAATGATGACATGCCACTATAATGGTAAAAATGGCATTAAGAAGCACATCATTGAGTTATCCTCCATGGCTAATGAGCTTATGTGTATGGACATGGCCATAACTGAAGGCTTCTTGGTTCATTTTATCATAAGTTCATTGCCTTCAGATTATGGACCATTCTAGATTAACTATAATACCCAAAATGATAATTGGTCCATAGCTGAGATAGTTTCTCATTCTGGTGAGGAAGAAGAACGTGAGAAGGTGGAGAAGGAAAAGAGGCAGGATCAACTAAACATCCTCAATAATGCTATTGGTGGAAAATGGAAGTTTTATCAAGGGGAGGAGTCTAGAAACTCCTAGAACAAAAGGAACTACATGCCACACCCTCTTCTCACTCAGGCTGCTCATGATATCTAGAAGGGCAAGGCTCAAGTCTCAGCAGGCTCATATCTTGTTGGTAAGTTTCCATGCAAGTTTTGCAAGGAAGAAGGCCATGCACAGAAGGATTGTGCAGATTTCAAGGCTTGGCTCTCCAAGAAAGATACTAATGTTGTTGATATTATATCTAATATTGATGAATTATTTTATGTTGAATTGATCCACAAAATATGGTGGGTTGACTCATTACAAGGATTATGTACTGTGAGGACACTAAGAATGGGGGAGCAAATCGTAAGTGTGGGTGATGGGGTTCAGATTGATGTCTAGGCCATTGGGGAACATCATCTTCGACTTTCTAGTGCCTTTAGTCTTCTACTTTACAATGTTTTATTTTCTCCCTATATTAAGAGGAATCTTATATGCATAGATGTTTTAAATCAGACTGGATATGAGTGTAATTTTTCTAGAGACAAGTGTTTTATTAAGTATGATAGTAATGTTATGGGTCCTACCATCATATAAGATAAGCTTTATCTACTATCTTTAGATGATAATATTATCAATGTGTTGAATGCCGGTAAGGATAATCATAATGAGATGTTGTCAAAATTGTGGCACTATCTTAAAGGTCACATTTCTAGAGGAGAATGGAATGTCTTATTAAAGAAGACATACTTCACCCTTATAATTTTCAAATGTGGATCATTACTTATATTGTATCAATGGAAAATTCACTAAGAAAATTAAGAGAGGAGCTACTTGGAGCACTAGTCCATTAGAAATAATCCATACGGATATATATGAACGGTTCGCACTAATATTTGTTGATGGCTATGACTCGTTCATAACTTTCAGAGATGATTTCTCCCATTATGGTTTATGTTTTCCCTATTAATGATATATTTGAATCACTCAATAAATTTAAAATCTTCAAAGTTAAAGTAGAAAATCAGCATGCGAAGATTAAAGTACTAAGAATAGATCAAGGAGGAGCATATTATGGGAGGCATAGTCCTTATGGCAAAGTACTGGTCTATTTGCCCAATATCTTAGCAGCATGGGAGAGTAGCGCAATATCCTAGGTCTAAGAACTACAAGGCAGAACATCGTAACCATACAATTATGAATATGGTGCAGAGTATGCTTAGTCATTTCAATTTACTTGTGAACTTATGGATAGAAGTGCTTAATACAGCCACACACATACTCAATTCAGTTTCAAAAGGTCGGTTACCAAAACATCTTATGAATTGTGGGTTGGGCAAAAGCCAACATTAAAATATTTGTGTGTGAGGAGTTGTGCTGTAGAGGCCAGAATATTCACCTCCTAACTAAAGAAATTAGACCTTAACACTATTTTATTGGATATCCAGAAAGATCAAAGGTATCAATTTTCTTGCCTAGATTGTGTTATTAAATTTATAAAGGCTAGAGACGTAGTTTTTTTTAGAAAATAATGAAGTCTGAGAGAGATTATGGGAAAGGTAAATTAAATTTGGGGAAATTCGGTCTAAGGTTGCACCAAAAATTTAAGAGAATAATATTCCTTTGAATTATGTGGTACCTGTGACTTAGACTATTGTATCACAAGATGAAATTTATGGTGATATTCCTTCTGTCGAGAACACTAATTATTTAAATAGTAATACTCAGCAGAATTCTCAGACACCTAATGAAGAAATTCCATAGGAATCTTCTCAATCACCAGTGATCAATAATGAACCACTTAGAAGATCATAACAGGAATAGAGATCTACCATCCCAAATTATTATAAAGTTTATTTAAGTGAAGATATTGGGAAGCAAATGTTCCCACCTCATTCAATGAAGTAATAATGAGTGAGCGTTTATTCAATTGGCTTAAAGCTATGCGAGATGAATTAAAATGTATGAGCTATAATGGAGTTTGGACTTAATGAAAATTTCTAAAGGAGCCATCAGTGGGTTGTAAGTGTGTCTACAAAACTAAACTTTGACTCTAAAGGAAATATTAAAAGGTTCAAGGAAAGACTTGTAAAGGGTTTTCACCGAGAGAGGGAATACATTATAATGAGACATTTTCCCTGTATATAAGAAAAACTCAATTAAAATTGTCATGGTGCTAGTTGCTCATTTTGACCTAGAACTTCACCAAACAGATGTGAAAATTACATTACTTAATGGTGACCTGCATGAGAATGTGTAAATGGCACAAACTAAAAGTTTTGTCGTCGAAGGCAAGAAACATTTGGCTTGCAAATTTAATAAATTCATTTATAGTATTAAACAAGTGTCGATGCAATGATATCTAGCAAGCAGTGACAGTAATATGCTGCATGAGACAAAGGGATTTTTATCATCCAATTTTTATATGAAGATATCGATGAGGCATCTTATGTTTTTGTATAGAAATACACTGAGATAGGCCTAATGGAGTATTAGGATTATCACAAAAATCATACATCTACAACACCTTCTCCAATAGTTAAAAGGGATAAATTTGGATTATTCTAAAGGCTAGGAAATAAGTTTGAATCAGAATAGATGAAAATGATACCATATGCTTCAGCTTTTAGAGGCTTAATATATGTTGAAGTCTATATGCGCATTTGTTACTCAAATTCTTGGTAGATTTCAGTCCATAAGTTTAGACGATTGAAAGGCTGTTAAGAAAGTCTTACATTATTTACATTATTTATAGTACACTAAGTATTACATGCTCATATATAACAAGTCTGATAAGTTTGAAGTCTTAGGCTATTCCGATTTTGATTTTGCGGCATGTGTGGACAATAAGAAATCCACATCAGGTTATATCTTCACTCTTGTAGAAGGATTAATTTCATGGAAAAACTCCAAACATCATCGATAGTACACGCATAATTCATGGCATGTTATAAAACTGTGAGGCAGTCTGTATGGCTTAGAAATTTCATCTGAAGGGTAGCTAATAGTATTGATAGATCATTCATATTATGTTGTGATAACAAAGTTGTAGCTTTCTATTCGAGTAACAACATATTGTGTGGTACAACCAAACTCATCAACATTAAATATCATGTTGTGAAATATTGAATATAGGATCAAACTATTAAAGCTGACCATATTAGTACTAAGTCTATGCTCATGAATCTGCTTATCAATGACTTATCTCTCAACTTATTTAAATATCATGTAGCTAGTATGAGAATTACTAAATGCCTTTATCTTATAGATACTTGATATCGGGGCATTAGTCCCAAGTAACTCCCTTTAGAATTAGACAATGTTCTTCAAACTTTTATAGTAAACTATAGGTTGTTACAAAATTAATGCCCCAACATGTTTACTTAGGGAACTATTTTACTAAAAATTAATTCCTTAGCATCAAGATCAAGGTGGAGAATGTTGGGAAAATTGACTCTTGGCATGAAAACTAGGAGGCAATCCTGTATGGGCCTTTCCACCCTTTGCCCATGCATTCACCACAACCTTACTTGATTTTATTTCCTTAATTACACGCATTGATCGGTTGCGCCAATTTCTCCTTTTTTATTGCCCCTAGATCCCCATCAGTTCCATACTAATAGGGAAATCGGTGCCATGTTGTGGTGACGATGATTACACGATTATCTCCTCTCCAAAACCTGAAATCTAACCCCGATCACTTAGGTGCTAGAAAGAGAATGTGCGTTCAGCTGTTCTAGGATAGTGTAGGTGGCAACCGGAAGGACACCGCCACCTCACAGCTTATCATCGGCAACCCCTCTGGTAACCACTTCATCTATGCCACTGCTATGACTACTTCCTGTGTGTCGAGCACCAGAGCGGCTCGAGGGATTGCTTTCTCTACTTCCACTCCGGCCATCAACATTGCAGAGGAGACGTGGACTGCATCCATGGCTTCTAACAATGGTGAGTAACCCCAATTCCATATTACGGTGATCATGCTTAGGCTAAACAATTCAACTAGTAGATTAGAATTAGTCTACAAAATGATATTTGATTATCAATGCTGGAAGCTCGACTGTCTGTTTCAGACTAATTTCAAATATTGATCCACTCAATTTAAGTTTTTCAACTTAGGAAACTAAGTTTCTCAAGTAACCCTACAAAGAAAGTGACAAAACAATATATTATAATGTCTATACACCTTAACTACTGCCTTTGTCTGAAATTCAACCCATAGGCCATTAACCCCCATAAACATTACTAACAGACATTTAGCCGGTAAAGTGAACTATATCGATAGTTGAAGAGGGCCTGGTTAGCCAGTGTGACTCTCCTTACTTTTATCACTAAAGATAATAAAAGTGCTACATTATGGATTATAATTTAACAAATACCTGTTTTATTAAATAATAGCCCACGTTTAGGGATTGAGAAAAAAAAGATAATCAGAACTACTCATTTTGAATTTTTACAAAGTTAAACTTTATTACGATTGACTATATTTTTAACATAAAATAAATATAGTATTAAAATATATTCAATGTTAGATTTAATAGAATTAATTTGGTATTGTAAATATTTCTATATTTTGTAATAAATCATAAGGAAGTTTATTTTAAAAAGTACCTTTAATTCGTACATGAAAGCCTTAAGCACATATATAGGGGATTATAAAACGATGAGTACCAGTGTACTCAGCAAATTTACTAACAAAGTAAATGCATGACCAATAATCAATAACAAATATAGTCCCTATCATATCATGTACCATCACTATTAGAGAAATGAGCTTTAATCCACCCTCGTACATAAGATCCTTTATTACTGGTTCTAAAGGCCGAGATCCCTATAAACACCTTTACTACCGGTTGGTAACATCAATCGGTATAAAAGTCTATATGTTAGTACTAGTTTATAACATTAATCAGTACTAATGCTAAAAAAATATTTAGTACCAATAGTAAAGATATCAGTTGGTGTTACCAATCGGTAGTAAAAATTCTTCCAGCATAAATTTAAAAGAAAAGCATCTCTATCCAACTCATATATGTGGTGTAGGTGAGTTGGTAACACATGCTATAGTTGAGGTGAGAGATCTTGGGTTCAAATCTCATACCCCACATATTTTTTTGACTTAATATATACCTTTAGTACTAGTTTCGAAACTGATAGTAAAGAGTTGTTCTCTAGTAGTGCATCATCATCATTCACCATGTAAGTCTATGTTTGTTTTGTAAAATAGGTTTCTAGAAATGGATTAAAAAACTAATATACACACAACATTGAATAATGTTAATAATAACTCCCATAGTTAACCTCCAATCTAAGAGATTTGTGTGAATCACAATTTAACTTAGCATTTTGTAGGCTTGATTGTGATAAGCTTGATCGATGCATGGTCGATACAATTTAAATCAGTATATCCATCATCATCGATTGATCAATCATCTAATTGCCAACATTATTATTTTAGAAAATTATATTTTGATGCAATACTAGAACAAAATCATACATCACACATAGTAGTAGGGTGTTACGCTCTAGAGTAGTTTAAACATATCTAAATATTCACTGTTCATTCTCTTCCACATTATGTTCGAACTCGAGCCATTAGCACCCAACCAAACACAAATGTGTCCCATCAGATATTTGCTACTAGTGCAAATTCACCGATGGCTGGTGCACCAAGTAGGGTGTTTTATTCTTGAGTTTGCACCATTCCTGCTTTGCAAAATAGTTGATCGCTGGCAGACACTGTCGTCATCATTCAAACCCCAATGAGACAGAGGAGGAGGCCGTGGGTCTGTAGGTTGCACCAACCCCTCTCGTGAAAACTTGACATTGGTGTCGCCAACCTAGGGAGTGCCCTACTAGGCACACATGCGCTCCTCTGGCATCACCCTCATTAGGCCACCAGAGAGACAACGAAGGGCTAGTGTTGCAGGAGGTTGCTGAGAGTTCTTCTGGCCCATCCCACTATAACGCATCGAGGGTTGTTGCGCCATCACATTAAGGTCCCCCGCCTGGAGCAGAGCAAAGATTATATGGGAGTAGCGCCTGATGCAACATCCCTCCCTTGGTGTCAATGGGAGAACAAGACCTCTATTCTCACATCGATAAGCCGAGAGAGGCATCGGGAGAATACGAAGCTAAAGGGTTAGGTATCCTTTGGATCGCCCCCTACCTGTCATAGTTCCCTTGGGCATGAACTCTTGCATCCTACTCTAGCCCCAATGCCATGTCACATGGAGGATGATGCCAAGTTTTCTCCCACGAGTGTTGCTAGGTTTGCTAGCCCATCAAGTTTTGGCCAGATTTGCTAGAGAAGTATGATAGCTCCATCAACCTAGCGAAGTTCTTGTAGATCTACAAGACTGTATCGGTTGAACTAGAATAACCTAAGAGATCAAAACGATGTAGCTTTAGACGAGACTAATCTAGCCGATACAACTGTCGGGTGGCGGGACTTACCCCTTCACCTGAGATTGAACATAACCAATGCAGCCCCACGTCAAGAGCCAGAACTCGTTGGGAAAAAGATTACATAACTTGGGTGACGATGCGCTGAGAGTGCATTGTATTGATTGAGAAATAATTCACAAGACCCTAGGATGTTTGTATTTATACCCTAGGATTACACATGAGTCCTAGGCGGTTATAAGTAATCCGCTCGGATATTACATCCTAATCAAGAAAAAAAACTAAAACTTGCTTATCTATAAGATACATTCTAAATATAAAAATCACCTTGCAATAGTCTTTCAATTTTGCTTGAATTCGGTCTTTATCGGATATACTACCATAAGTCGATCGGATATGTTCCTTAACTGAATCTATTAGTGGACCTAACCAAATTTTGGCGTTAACATATATAATACAATCTTATCTAATTACAATAGATATTCCTAAAGATAACTCATTTCTTTGCTTTCCCTGAATTGGCCTAGACTCAATAATTCACGGGCTAATTGATCCATCTAGACCCAAACTCAATCATGCTTGTCGATCTATTAACCATTGGCTCCAATCGATCCATCACCATCAGCTTTTGTCAAGGACCATCGGTTTTCATCAAACCCACTAAAACTGCCATGTCGATGCGCTAGTCCATGCCAAATTTTGGCGTTAACACATGCCTCCCAATTTCAAAATATGAGAATTCATGCTTTGAAATTATCTTCTTTAGGCTCCCACGACTCCGAGATCTCCTCTCTTTTTCTTTGTAATCGGCTTTGATAAGCTGATACTATTTGCATGAGATATGCTAAGCTCTCAAACTCTTGAGAGAAAAAACTTCTTTTTGATGCGACTCAATAATCCTTGGAAGGGCAGCTCCGCCAACTGTTAATCACTCAAATTCAAGCTGTAGCATCAGCTCCAAATATCATGAAATCGCTAAATATATTCTGGAACCAATTCCTCCATCCTCTGCTTCACCAATATCAAACATGTGAGCCACATCTTATGGACCTTAGTGAAGAAATATTTGTTAAATTGCTATTATAAATTGGCCCACCTTCTGATGGGATTTGATGGCAAAGATAAGAACCATGTGAAGGCCAATCCCAATAGAGACAATGGAAAAAATCTCTCTAGCAAAGCCTCCTCAACCGATGCTTGTCCACACTGAGCTAAGAATCGGTTGATATGTTCTACAGTGGAAGTATTGTCCTTCCCTGAGAACATAGAGAAATTTGGTATATTGTATCGGTGTGGCAATAAAACTTTATCAAACCACTCAGGGTATAGACATCGATAAATGAAAATTTTCTCCTTTGGTTTCAAGCTGAACTGTTCCTTTGTCACTTTGATTATCTTTGTAGTCCACTCATTGTTCCATCGTGCTACCCTCCAAGTTGGATATAACCATCGGGCTGATTAAACATTAGCATCTAGGGACCAATGTTTGCCAAGGTATAAACTAGTTGCTCTTGAGTAATTTATCCATCTACTTTTTTCTAATCAAGTCCCGAAGCATATTCATCAACCCTCCAGATTGATCAATCAGTACATAACATATAGCTTTATCAACTAATTCTTGGATGGATTTTTGTGGACTTGAAGATGTAGATTGAGTTGGTTCACTGATCAAAACTGGTCTTGAAAATTGTGTCTTCTGTATCATTCGTTGTAACATAATGCTAAAGGATTCCAAGCAGTGTTTCTAGAAATCAACAACGGATTGCTCCACTTGTTGCCTTTGTTCCTCTGTTAACTACTCTAATGTGATTGGAATTACAATCTCTTCATTGACCACTTCATCAAACATGTTGATTTTTAGGATTTGGTCTCATCGTACATGCCAAAAGATGTGTTGGTGTAAAAATCTAACGATGATCCTTGGACCGACCGTGTATTCTTCCACTAGATGGCAACCTTGTTAGGTGTGGCACCGATCTATGTGCCATATGACACGTCAACTATCATGAATGCTCGGGGCTTATCGGTTCAAGGGCAAGTATCACACGACTGCTCTTGACTTGAGGAATATCGAACCATTAAGTCACATTTTATTTTTATATAATATTTTTATCTCAGTAATATTTTATTTTTTCTTTGTAGTGAGTCAAGGGCTACACATGTTATATCTTCATTGCTTACGAATGAATTTGAGTAGAAAAATTATCAAGTATTTAAGCTCAATTTCCTAATGCTTTTCGTTTAGTGTGCATAGGACGATTGCTATATGTCATCCTAGCACTTAGGAGATAGTCGGGTAAGGTGTATAACGCAAGTTGCTAAGTACTACTCTAGAAAAATCAAAAGCATAAAGATAAAATATAAAACATACTTCACAATTTGGGTTTTGCTCTTAATGATTGCAAAAGTACCCGTGTAGCACAAATTCTGATCTCTGAAGCTTTGCTCCATGTCAAACAGAGTGTTTAAATGTAAAGAGTCAACTACTCAAAGAAATTAAAATAAAAAAGTGGAGAAAAACATATTTAGATAGGTTGCAAAATATTTGGATTTTTCTTAAGTGCTTATTCTATATATCATATACTACTCATCCTACATGTTTATAGTACAAGGTCAGTAAGGATACGTGCAATAGGAATTTAGGATCATAATCCTATCTTCTATGCTCAAGGTCTGGACCAGTCGGTATGCTTTACAAAGGCTGCAATTGAGTACTTGTGCCAATCAGGACTCAGATATCACCTTTGCTTTGGTATACCAAAAACCACTTGGATCAAAAGTCACTCAGATGAGAAGCACTCAATCTACAGTACTAAGTAGATTTATCACTCAAGATCAAAAGATGAAGAGATACAGTTGCTAGAGTAAAAGCCTCTTGCCGAACAACGGTGGGGTTAATATAAAGTCTTGCTTCATGTAACGGGCTTGGGCCTTATATCTGAAAGTGGGCTTTAAAGTATATTTTGGTTAAACTTAGCATGCCCAATGGCCTAACTGCTAGTCATGTTCAACAAATGATGTGAGAGTTGTTTAGTTAAAACTCATGCAAACAAAATCATCATGGTGTATTTTTATTTATAAAATAGCAAAGATTAATCATCATAATTTTTAATGCTAAGGGCTTCGTGCGAATCTGACCTTAAGGTTTGTTACTTGGGAATACGCCACTAGGGGTCAAAATGCCTTACTTTGCACCTTAGGACAGTTTGGCACTCGGACAACTAGCACTCTGGTTAGTTGAGATATAGCATTTTGACTTTACATTTAGTTGTTTCCTTACTAAGCATAGAGTTGGGGGCTATACCTATTAGGTGCACATACTCGTTGTACCTAACAATTTTATTTTTTTGAATATAGTCATACCTGACTCTATGTTTAGTTATTTTCTAAATAAGCATAGAATCGAGGGCTACACTTTATTTTATTAACAAAGCTCTGCACAACATCCTTGCAAGATGTTAAGAAAAAGGACTCAAGAAGGAAGCACTGTCAAAATATTCACAAGCAGACTAGAGCATTCGGTATTAGGAGTAATCCACATAGGAAGCTGTAACTCAAGAAGGAAGCACTCAGAAAAAATTCACAAGCAAACTGTGAAGGTCTTAGGGGTTACTTTAGAAAATATGGGTCTAAGGTACCCACATGACATGCATAACTGACTATAGAGAGGGGATGATATAAGATAGACTCTAACTCAAATAGTATGATTCCTTGTACTCCAAAATAGGGTATGGAATCCTATCTAAACAATACCATGCATAAATAAGGTAACTATAGTCATATCCGACTATTTTTTCTACCTTGTAACCCTGCCCCTCATTCTATATAAGATGGATATGGCCCCCCAAGGGCACAATATTCAACAACCCTAGAATACAATCGGCGAAATACAATCTGTCCCAACTAGAGTAGGGTATTATATCACATCGAGGGCTTGAATCTGTATAAATCATTACCTTTCGTCTCCATTGTACTTTATGTCTCGTGTACTACCCACTTAAGTTATTGTTGATACAAAACATTGACAACATGAGAGATAGGTGGCCTCGAGCTTGTTGCCCCTAAGCGTCCACAAACCACCCAGAGCCTCGAGGTGAGCTCAAGAGGCAAATCATTGTGTGGCACATTTAATGTGCTAGGACAAGGCAGAACACTTCGCCCCATCCATCACACATTGTCCTTATCAAAGGTGACGTGACCGATATTTACCCTCCGAGGCACAAGTGATGGGACAACCCTTACTACTTGTCCATTAAGGACGGGCATGGATTGTTACATAGCATGGGTGACTAGATGTGCGGTTGACTCTAAGTTCTCCGCTAGGCCCCACTACTTTTCACCTGCTCTAGGTAGGGACTAGGAATGACAACTATGGATGATGCCATCCTAATTAATCCTCCCCAATGCGTGTGAGCAGTGCCAGGAGCACATGGCAGGTGCTCATTGCTTCCTTCTACCTCAACTTTGAGGGGGGGCCATCATGACGAAATCGATGGACAATATTGAAGACATGCAAATCTCGGGTAATGATGTTTGCAAGGAAACCTAGTGCTAGCTTACTGCATATATGCTTAGTTATTTCCTTTGGTAAAGTCGATGTGGTACCCTAAGAGTATATAAGGGGAGGACCATGACAATGAAAAGGGGTTGGCCAATTCTGACTCATGCTTTGGCGAAGAATATCATACATCACACATAGTAGTAGGGTGTTATGCTCTCGAGCGGCTCGAACCTATCTAAATCTTCATTGTTCATTCTCTTCCATTTTACATTTGAACTCGAGGCATTAGGCCCCTACCAAACCCAAAGCAGGTTCCATCGGATCCTCACTACTAGTGCTCATTCATCGACAGCTAGTGTGTTACGCAGGAGGGTTTTGTTCTTGAGTTTGCATATTTTCCACTTTGCGAAGCTGGTGATGGCCTAGACCATTCACTAGATAGAGTTTTCACCGACCATCAATTTAGTAGACTCTAATGATCACTGAAAATAATAGCCATCTCATCTATTCTATTTTCAAAAAAAAATTACCCACATCTTCCATTATGAAAAAATAGTAAAGTAACCCCTAGATCTATATCTAAATTACCCACCTTGGCCATTATGAAAAATAATATAAAGGGGCCCCTAATCTTCATCTAGATTACCCACCAACACTATTATGAACAATAATTTAATTTAACCCTCTGATTTTGCATACAAATTACTACCTTCGTCATTATTAAAAGTAACATAAAAGAACCCCTAAATCCACATCTAGATTACCCACATATGCCACTATGAAAAAAGAATCTAATGTAACCTGCTAAATTTGCATGTAATTTACCCACCTTTGCCAATATTACAAATAACATAAAGGAACCCTTAAATCTGGATCTAAATTACCAACCTTTTTTATTACTAATAATTATCCCAAAATACTTTATACATGGTTCTAAATTAACCTATTCTGCCATTATTTATAGACAATAAATTAAACTAACTAAAGGTTTACATGCACGATGTGCGTGACCATGCAGGCGACGTATACATGTATGCAGGAAGCAATGAACATATCGATTTCCATGTCAAATACACATAGCTCAAGCTAAGGTTCCAACTAAATATCTATCAAACACAAATGGAGGTGTGATGCAGAGTTGCAAAATGATGAACATGGATGGAAAAGCAAATAAAGCATTTGGTAACTAAAGCCCATCACAACCGGATAAACATAAGAAAGTATCTATATGAGTAATGTGTTAGAATATGAAAAAAAAAGTCATGTAAAAAAAAGGAATATGAACAAATGAGAGAGAGAAAAGACAAGCAATTTTGCTGTGGACCTCATATTTACCCAAGAATTTCTAATACTTGTGGGGTTGTGCTTCTTAGAATTATTAGCCCGTGCAGGAGCACACATTGATGGACTAGAATTAACTACTCTCTGTGTCACATAATAATAAATGAACTCCTAGCATCCTAAGAAAACTTTAAAAATAAGAAAAAAAAACCAAAGTACTTCTTATTAAAAGAAAAGTAATATGGGTGAGTGAGTATATAAGTTTGGGTACTGTAACGCTAAAACTAATTAATTTGTGTATGGAGGGTAAGTAGGAGAGTATGATCTTATATTAGATAAAATTTGAACTCTAAAAGTCAACTTATTTTTCGACGGAAGAAATAATTCTGACGAAAAAAATAAATACCAAGTGTACAAGTAAAGAAATGTCATTTTCTCTCTTTTTTGCTAACAAAGAAAAGGTCTTTTTCTAACCCAAAGGTTGAAACAAAAGTGACCCTGGTAAACCTTAAAAAGGTAGAATGGGAACGTGCATGATGATGACTTAAAGATAACAATGTTTAAAGCTAGCAAAATGCTACTCGTCCTCCCGCTTGTCCGTTCATCGTACGGTCCTCCCCTATCTTCCTGCACATTTCCGTACGTAGCCATCTGGGCCAGAGTCCAGAGGGACATCCACCATGGGGAACAGGCGAGCAACACGACTCCCTTCGCCGGCAAACGCCAACGCCGCCGCCACCCGTTCTCCGATGGATGTACCCTCCTGCCTGCCGCCGCGCGCCTTCCTCAGCTCCGGCCACTGCCCCTCGGATGATCTAATATATGTTCCGCAGCCGCCAGATCGAGTCAACTTGCGTGGGCAGGAAGTGTTTGTTTGGTAGAATGGCTGAGTTTGGAATTTGAGGTGGACTGCTGTTCGACCTGGGGAACTCTCCATGGGATCGATTTCTCGGATTCTAGACTCTCGGCGGTGACCAGCGGCGGAACCAGCCATGATTCGACAAGTTCAAGGTGCTGACTTAAAGTGGCTTGCTAATAGCTAGTAATACCAACTAATGGAAAACACTCAAGAAATTAAAGATGTTGCAATTGTAGACTTTCAGTCACTAATGTGTATAGAAGATTGGACTTACATCAATTGATGCTGCCTTCTCTGCCCACTCCGGCCGTGCTGTCACGGCGGGTCGCCGTTCGCCGGAGGCTCGGCAGTCAGCTACGTGCAACAGCTTAATTGCCAGGGAGGAATTATATATTATTTATGTCGACACTGCCGCTTCCGGGATGCAGCTCTCAAGAGTAAAGACACAGGCCCTCTTGGAGACTACTATATGTTTGCACCAGAAGGGGAAAGGAGGTGGTCCTCCGTAGATTCTTCGCTTGTGATGGAAAAATGATTCTTGTTCCAGGCAACTGGTGTACCCGCTATCTTCATCATCAGGCATTGAGAAAATTTCTTGTGTGTCCCTGAGTTCTATCTCATCTTGGGTTTTTCATTACCTCCTGCATCTCACTAAGTTCTTAGTTTGTTCATTAGGTTGATCGTTACAATTTTTTGAAATAACTGTATTCCCCCGCTCTTATATAAGTTAGGACTATGTCACCAAGTTCTTACAACGATGAATTTAAGGAATGTGAACGTAGATGTGGAAACGTTGATTTTGAAAGACATGGTATAAAGGAGTATAACTCTTTGGAATATTTGTTATAGGGATGGAATTTTGAAAGACATGGTAACGATAGTGGAAATAAGAAAACCATTGTTTTACAAAGAATAGGCTTTACTAAAAAATAAATATAAACTTTAAGGCTAGTATGGAGGAAACCGATGAACGAATTTTCATAATATTTATAGATGAAAAATAAGGAATCCCAAATATTATCCCATCTCATCCCATTCCATCCCATAGATGGGATCCTCTCATGATGGCAGCATCGCTTCCCCCATTGACCCATCCCCCTTGGCGGGAAGGGAACCGGCTCTGTGATGTATGACGCATCATCGCTGTTTATTCCATATCCGATGGCAGCTCCCTATCATCCATCTCGTTCGGCCTAGGCACTAGTTACTTGGTTCGGCCCATTTGCAGAGCAAGTAGTGACGTGAGAATGAGAAAAGGGCATGACAATCAACCACGGACAGGCGTTTTGGAGCGAGCAGCTGAGGAGGTGATCACCTGACAGGATCAGCTTCCCACTTCAATCCTATGGGTAAGTCTCAACAATTTGTCTCTCCTCTGCCTTCGTTTGGACAGGTTACAACCTTCTGTTCATTTGGAGAGGTTTGAAACTTCTCTCCCCTCATTTTTTGTGCACATTCTTCTCGAATGGCTAAACAATATGTTTTTTTGCAATGTATGAAAGTTTAAAAAATCATATGAATCTATATTTTAAGTGTTTTAGCTAATAATTAATTAATCATATGCTAATCGGACAGTTTTATGTGTCAGGGAAGGATTCCCATATCCCCAGCCAAACTCAGCCTAAACAATATGTCAAAAACTAGGCTATCTTTCAACATTTTGCAAGCAAGCAGTGTGTGCGCATATATATATATATTCAGTGGTGTATAAATGTTCAGCTATCTTTTGCCATTTTGCAAGTAAACATCCTAGGACAAAATCTATATAAATGTTCAGCCATCATATGACAGCACTACGGAAACCCTCATCTGTAATGGGACATAACCCTTATCAGTGATGAGGGTAGCCTAGTAAGTGGTAACTGGTCACTGATAAAAAAATCTTATTTTTAACTGGTGAACACACATCATTGGTAATAATACTTGTAACAGGCTGCATTAACATCTCATCACATATGTTGTTACCCCATAACTGGTTGTTTTACCACCAGTCACTCGTAACATATCTGCAACGGGTGGTAAAGATCACCCGTCAAAGTTGTCTTCATCCTCGATGGCAGGTGCAACTACAACATGTCATTTCGCCCATCACCAATGATGGTTGTCTTTGGCAGGTTATAGTTTCCACCTATTAGTGTTTTTTTTAAAAAGAAAAATTTAATTTATTAGCTAGCCTTAGAAATCTCCTAGCCACGCTCTCTAAAACAATGACAGATTTCACAAAGACAAATCACATACAAGCACATATATCCCTTCATCACATATATGAACATTCACCCATTCACGCATATAATCACACCATTACATGTATACATCCACAAACTTAGTTTGCATTACACAACGTAAGCCTTCAATGGAGAAAGCCCATACACCCCATGAACTTCTGCAAAATTTGAAAGAGCAAATGGTTCAAGCAAACATGGCTATAGAAATTAATTAAGGTACAAACTTATATACACAATTGCACATACATTTCACACAAGTCACATTCACTCAATGCCATTGGCAGTAATTAAAATTTCAGCAAAAGTTAAGCAATTAAATTACAGATTGAAATGCCAAGTACAAACAAAGTTATAATTTAGCTGTTTTTTGAGATGGAAACGTCCTTTTGTATTTATAGCTTTGTCTAATGAAAAAATGCGGCTAGTTACCCTAAATGATTGGAATGTTGATCTCTATAGGCTTCCAATAGTTTTTCTATTATATAAGATTGTAGCTAGTATGCTAATCGAAATAATTGAATTGGTTCTTAAAAGGAGACATTTTACTAGAGGTCTAACCTCATAATCAAATGAGGTCACTTGTTGCATCAAGTTTTTCATATGATGGCATACATGAAAACCGCACGTATTGCTAGTTTATTGAGTGCAGTTGAAGTCATAGTTATGATAGAGGAACTTGCAGGATGCACTCAGCGGTATCATGCATTACAATTTAAGGATGTTAATAGAGATAGAATTCGATTCACATTGTGGAATGATATGAAGTAATACTAGACTATATTTGTCTTACCTTAGTGACATGGTCTATTGAAGTAGGTAGAGGGTTTTGCTGGTGATCAACCTATGGGGCTTACCTTACTACAGGGGTGACATGGGGAGGAGGCGGTGTGCCAACATGTTGCTGACTCCATTCTAGCCATAACCTTTGTACCTTCTGGCTTATCCTCGCATTAAATTCTTAGCTGAGCTCGGACTTAACCTCCTCCTCCACCTCATCTTTGACCTGTTCCTTTAGGTGGGCCCCTTTCTCCACCTTTGAAGTTCTACACTTCTTGTATTACACATTGTACTTAGCCGAACACACCTTCCATGGTACAGTTGAGCCAATTCATGAAGTTTTTTTTTATGAAGTGCACATCCACGTGTTTGATGGTCTCCTTTTGCTTCTAGTGGATAAAGCAAGGTATCACTAAAATAACCTTTTCAAACCATATTCCAACCCAAATTTCAGAACTAAATCACTAACATTACTACTAGATCCCTATAATTCTATTTCAAGCTACATTTTAGTACTAAATCGCTAAAATCACTAATAGCAATCGTAGTTAACTCACCTGTGGAACTGGGCTCAAAGATGAGGTGGCGTTGTTAGGCGTGGTGCAGAGGAGTCATCACTGGGCACGGGGATGAGGAGGCGGCACTAGGCTTGGTGTGGAGGAGGTGGTGCTAAGCTCAAGGACAAGATAGCTGTGTCAGGCACAGTGGGGAGGAAGGAGGCGACTCCACGCTCAAGGAGGATGCATGAGGCACTATGGTGTCATTTACCTTCCTATATCATTTGCTGGATCAATGACATCTGTGATGGGCACTAGGTATAACCCATAATAGGTGAGTTACCAATGATGAGTGTAGACCAAGGGCCCGTCACGAGCAAAGACACCAGTTAATAAGAATGAAAATAGAGCGGATAGTTTCCGTACTCTCTAGAGAAAAATGACTATGGATACAGTTCGGAGTGGATAATCTAGATACAGACACAAATACATATATTTTTCCTAGATTTGAACACAAATATAGTACTAGAGTTTCCATTGAATAAACATAATGATACAGATATCTGGAAACAATGCTATTTGGATATCTGTTGGCGGCATGAAACTTATCACATTTCTTCCTAACTCTAGACATTCAACCTACCTCTTTAGATTTTAATAGATTTTAATAGTATCCCATCTTATGACACTAGTCCATACTATTAATATTATTTAAACTTTTAAATAGATGTACAAATTATACTATATGTTATATGTTATAATATTAGTTAGATTTGCATTTATACAAGTAATGTTGCACATGTTGAACTTAATTGGAATTGTTTAGTCTATGATGAACCTTTTTACATAAAACAAGGTAATTATGTGTATTTATTTCTACTAGAAGAATAAGTGGTTTTCACGTTCCAAGATATATTCGTGTCTGGTCATATTCTATCCTTATTTGTGTTTAAGATAATTTGTATTTGTTTCCGTATCCTAGCTATACAAACTCATTTTTGTATTTGGCTAAAAATTCAATAACAAATATTGTATGAGCATTATCCATCTCTATCCGCTCCATTTTCATCCCTAACTATGACAGGCCCTATTCCTAGCCCATCATAGGTGTCTTTGACCATCGTCAAATACACCAAAAGGTTTGTGTGATAAATCTTTCACTCATAGTCAAATATACTTTGATCGTAGTTAAACTCACTTTGACCATACTCATTCACATTGCAAAATTTCTCTAAATTATATGCCACATCTTACATTGCACAAATAAACTTACTTTGCACAAATAAAGTTACTTTGATCATAGCAAAATATATTCTTTACAGGGGTTCAACATTTAATAATACTTTATTTACATATATAATCCTTCGTCATGATCTACTCATGCATGCACATTGTTGTCTTCTGATTGTTCTTCTGCTAGTGGTATTTCTTTGCCTACAGCTGCATACTAGTTGTAATCATCCTCGTCGACAATGTTTTCAACCCCTAAAATTCTTCTTTTGCTTTCTCGAATGACATGCAGCGCTTCTTATTTGCTAGGTCAATTATATAAAATACTTAGATGACTAGCTTTGTAAGGACAAATGGTTCGTCCTTGTATCTGATATTATCGAAGTCAACTAGTGTGAAACCCTCTTTGTTGACCTTATCCCCATGGTGATGCACTCATCTGCATTGAAACAACGACACTTTGAACTTCATATAATTCACATGCGTCCAAGCTGATCCTAAAATACATCTATACGAACCCCTACTGTTTTGCATGATTCTTTTCTCATCTTATTTGCTTGTGTAGAAGGTGTATCCATTAATATTATTCCTTACCAACTTTGGACATCCCATGAAGGACCATATGCCAACCATTGGAATGTTTCACTTGTGATGCTGGTGCTTTTGATCATACTATTTTGGAACCATTTATTAAAGAGAGAATCTATTGTATGTCACTGAGTTTGTCCAAGTTTAACGATTTGCTATTGTTATCGTCCCTTTCTATAATATACCGATGAGTTTATAAAAAGTAAGGGTATTTTTCATGGCGGTCCTCTTTTAGGCTCCACCTGTAGGATCTGTCAATATCTTTACAAGTGGAATTCTTTAGGTTCATCTAGAAAAATAAAACTCAAGTGTTGGCAAAAATCATTTTTTAGTAGCAATCTGTCATATGAAGACTGGACTACATAATTTTGTCTACTTCACAAGATGCACGATGAGATAAACCATGTTATCAAAGAATGAAGGAGAAAATTATATCTTGAGATGGTATAGGGTTTTTACAACGTCTTTTGGTTAGTCATCTAGTTTGACATGATCAATGATCTTCTAGTCAATGGCATTGAAGTAGAAGCACAACCACATTATCGTGTGATGAACTTTAGTTGGCAAAATATTTCTAATAGAAACCGGCAAAATTTGTGTAATCAGTACATGACATTTGTGAGACTTCATGCCAACTAATTTATGGTAAGAAATCAAAACGAACATACTAATCATTGATGAGTAATCAATTTGGACTTTAATACTATGCAAGCATGCTAACATATCATTTTTCTCCTCCTTTGATAGAGTCTAGCAAGTTGGAGGGAGGTGCACTCTCCCTATTTCTTCGTTTATTGATGATGCTAGTTCACTCCTAATTTTTATATCTTCTAAATCTCACCATGAATTTAACCCGTCCTTTTTCTTGCGTAGAATATTGAGTAGTAATGTGATAAGACTCTCACAAACATTTTAATCTACATGCATCAATTCAATGCAGTGGTTGACCTCGAGATCCTTCCACTATGGAATCTACCAGAAAAAGCTTACTCATGTTTTCTGTTTTGCTTTTGATGCTTTCTTTCCTTTCCTAGAAACATTCTTGATGTCCTTCATCATGTCAAGTACCTCCATTCCTAACATACTCATAGAAGCTATACCTCACTCGCTCTTACCGTTAAAGCTTTTCCTTATACTTTTCTTTGGCTAGTTATGCCCGAGGAATCTTCACATGTAAACATTTTACAAAAGATTTTCAGTCACTTACTATGTGTTTTTTTTTATACAGTCAGAGCAAGCCTTCTTTCTATTGACAGTTTGTCCCAATATGTTGCCAAGTGTAGGATAGTAGTTAATCGTGTAGTACAACAACACATTAAGGTTAAAGTTGGGGAAATTCCTTATGAGCCCATGAATTTTCACTCTATCCCTTCTATGTCTATGAAATTTGCCACATCTCTTATATGCCCGTGAGTTTTCACTTTGATCTCCTCCAAACCCATTCCATTAGTTGACCTTTAATTGATGTTAGATTTTTTTTACCAAATGATTATATGGCCCCTCTATGATACTTACATTTTGAAAATAGAATTCTCAATGTAAAACATCATCTACAAAAAATAAAAAACTGATATTTGTATTGTTTTTAATTAAATTTCAAATCAAATTTTGTAAAATTCATACACTCTTTTCAGTAAAATTTAAACTCAAGTAAAACTACTTTTCTTTTTACAAATTCTCAATGTAACTTTTGTATGAATTTAATCAAACTTTTTAAATTTGTTTGGAAATTTAAATGGTCATTTTTCAAATTTGGAGTCAAATAATTTTCCCCTTTGATTTTGCTATAAACTAAAATTTTTACATTGAAATCTATGGTTTTAAGTAGGTAGTACAAAATTACAAGACAAGGGTAATGTATTCATTTTTTAAAAAACCTAACGTTCAACTAATGGAATAGGCATATAAGGGATAAAAATCAAAACTGGAGGGGCATATAAGGGATGAATCAAAACATGGGGGTATCGGAGGGATTGAACAAAAATGTAGGGGTATGCGAGGAATTTTCTTGTTGAAGTTCTCCTGCCCATATGCACCTTCAATCCAGTGTGTTTGTAGATCATCTATCCATAGTTGTGAGAAAACATTAATATTGTTGCTAGATTGTATTACTCCTTTATAAGCATGCATCATATTATGTACTTTCTTTTGAAGCACAACTAAGTTGAAATGTTGAAATTCACAAGTAGTACTGACCAAGTGCTTTGACCACTAATCATATCTCCGAAAGGATTCATCCCATCCATACTCAAACCCACCCTAATGTTTCTTAGTCTTTCACGAATTTTGGGTATAACTTGTTAACATTCACCTAAAATGATCTACAACTAGAAGATACCACACAAACTTTACAGGACCATCCTTATTAGACTTCTTACATTATGCACTGCTATTCTTCCTCTTGTACCAAGAAGCACCGCATAACGGCATGCATCCAAGCTAACATTTTCTTTGTCATATAATATGCAGTCATTTGGACATACGCAAATTCTTCTGACCTCCAATCCCAATAGACAAAACCCTTTTTTTTGCTTCGTATGTCATCCTTGTCAAATTGTTTTCTTCTAGGTGCAAGTCTTTTAGAAAATCAAGCAGTATGATGAAATTCTTATCCGATCATCTACTACTTGCCTTAAGCTTCATAAGCTCTAGGACAGAAGACAACTTCGTATACTTTAGCTTGCAACTCGGGTAAACAAGTGTCTCTGAATCCATCTTGAAGCTTGTGGACTTCCCATAGTTCCTTTCATTGTATGCTAGAACCTCAACATCCCCAACATTGCACTAAGGGTATCATCGTCATATTCATCTTGCTCCTCTTTTTGTACATCCATTGTTATATTACTTGTAGGTTCTTACTCACCATGTTTGTTCTAATAAGTATAATCCTACATATAGCCTCTACAAATCAAGTGAGACTGTAACTACAGATCAGGTGAGTCCCATAATGGCCTCAAACTAGGAGGTCTAGAAGTTGAAGTCATTGAGACGTCATTGACGTAGACTTTGGCCACCATGCTAGGCAGTAGAGCTCCCACGCGAAAGAGGACATAGGGGTGAGGGATGAGTAGGAGGGTGGCAATAGAGGATGGGAGGGGTCTTCTTCAGTAACGGACACTACCCATGCCGGCACTAGTGAAGGTGATGAGCGGTGATCGACGATAGAGGCAGTCACGGTCGTGGAGGCCAGGTAGGATTAGGGTTTCATGAGCGACTGGCCGAACTGAGTAGCTACACGCCTAGGCCTCACACTTCCAAGCCAAACAAGACGAATGGGAAAGAGTTACCGTTGGATGCGGAATAAACGGAGATGTTGCATCGTACGTCCCTCTGACATAGACAATCACTCTACATCAGAGGAGCTAGTTCCAGTGGGAAGTGGGGTACCATTGTTGCCCTTTGAGATGATGACACATGGCAACAAGTAGTGAAGAAGCAACAATGGTGCTTTCCCTTGTAGTAGTGGCCCCAATGCATTTCCCCATCCTAATGCTTCTCACCTTTTCCCTCCATTGTACTGTCTTGTATAGAGACGATGATCCATCTGCGATTGGTATGTCATCCCACATTGATCTGGTTCCTTGTTTCAGGACAAAGTTACCGGGAAAAGGAGCGTGGCATCATTGTGTTCCATATGACATAGGTCCTAACTTCTTATTAACACAAAATTATGAGAATGAAAATTTAGAAAAAAAAATGAAGGTGACAAAATTGTCTCAACCTTATCAAGTTAGTCTTTTCCTTTCCATTACCTCTAGTTTTGTTCTAGTCCTTGTTCTTCCTTCATCCTTCTTAGTCATGGCTCCTCCTTCCTAGTACGATCACGACAAGCGCAATACTCATGCTATTGCCAAGGAGTGTCGTCAGCGTGAATGAGAAGATGAGGAGTTGGATTCGGGTAGTGATGAAGAAGAGGATAAGAATTATATGGATGAAGAGGAAGGTACCAAAGAGGATGACGCTAAGGAGGAAGAGGTGGATGTGCAGCCCATTGAAGTAGATCCATGAGTTCAAGCCATCAATGCGCCTACTTCTATCTCAAACATGTAGTTTGATCCAGTGTATCCCTCCATTGAGTTCATGTTGTCTTTGGATGATCAACAAGATTATACCTCCCTTCGTGAGCATAATCAATTCAAGAGGACTCATGACACCATCGACCGCCAGTTTCACACTCATTTTCATAAGGGGATCTATGAGAAAATTTACACTTCACAAAAGCCTTTTACTGATCAAGAGTACCTTTGTTGGAAGGAGATTACTAGGACATAGGAGCTCAAGGGTTTGCAAGACTTGTTTGCTACATTTGGAATTGAAAAGCTAGTGACAATGAAGCAAGACTATGATAAAAGGCTTATTGATCAATTCTATCCCACCATTTGTATCAAGGAGGGCCTTACTAAGATAAAGTGGATGAGTGGAGATGTTCCTTGTGTAGCCACCAAGAGAGAGCTTAAGGACATTCTTGAGCTAAGGTTCTTAAGAGGATTTAAACTTTATGAGGAGTTAGAGCATGGACCGTTCATAGTTTCAAATCAAACCCAATATTACAATACTACTTCAAGCTACACTTACGGGACAGTGACTGGTTTGCATGTAGTCTCAACTATGATCAACCACATCCTAAGATCAACAATAGTACTAAGGTGTGAGAACAAGAATGCCATTAGAGGAATTTCTTGGCATGTGCCTAACACCATGTCTCATGGAAGAAAGATTGATGTTGTGGATCACATGCTTTAAGAAATGGCCATCGCCATGGTATCTATAATGCTCTATATATTTTGAAGCTCATCATCTCCAAGGTTAGGAACATTGGTGATACCTTCACTCCTCACTAAGTAATACAAGCCTCGCCTTCCTCCTCAAACCCCTATCAGGTAAACAAGCATGGATCAAGGGCAATCCTCCCAAGCCACACAAGAGACCAAGTTTGAAGCACCTCCACCTCCCCAAGATTTTGGTCACTTCTTCGCTCCTCCATATGCCTACTTTGGGATGGAACAACAAGTGTACTTTAACCCGGTGATGGGAGCCTTCAATGCTCTAAATGAGAATTTCAAAAGGCTGAATACCGACTTTGAGGGATGTCACAAGACTTTGGTCACTTGAGCTCAATGGTTGAGAGGTTGGATGGCCGTGTTGGTGGCATGGAAAGAAGGATGCAAATTGCTACAACTCTCAAGCCTTTGTCTACCATCTGCGCCACATCCTCCTCAAGACCAACCACCTCCTTAAGAGTGAATCCATTTTGGTCCTAGATGCCAAAAGGGGGAGAAGAACCTTCTATCTATATTTTGCTCATGATTTGGTTGGGACTAGTTCTAGTGAGGTTAGTCCTCCAATTAATTAGGTTAAGTGGTTAGGTTATATTGTGTATGGGTTAGGCTCGGGCTATACCTTATATGCTATGTGCTTTGTGAGCAATATTTGAACCTCTTGTGTTGTTTGAACCCTTCATGGTCTTTTGGATGTCATAGGCTAGTTGAGCACTTATTTGTGTGTTATGGTTGATTATGGATCCTATGTGCTATTTATGTGAACTTGTGGTTTTGTTAACTATGATGGATGGTTGGTTGATTATGGATCCTATGTGCTATTTATGTGAACTTGTGGTTTTGTTGACTATGATGGATGGTTGGTGATCAAATTATAAAATTGTGACCATCTTATGCTTATCGATGATCTTTGTGAATTCATTGCATTTGTTCTATCTCTATTGTGCTTATTGGCAAAAAAAAGTGAAAAATATAGTGTAAATACCTCGTAATGCCATACATTGGCCGTTGTGTTTGATATGCACATGTTTAGGGGGAGCTTATACAATATTTTGTGATGTTTGGAAAAATTCATTCATATTAATTTTATATATGTGGTGTTTGTCATCAATTACCAAAAAAGGAGATATTGAAGCATCTAGGCCCCCATTGTGAATTTTCGTGATTAATGAGAAACACCGTATCTATAAAAAGGAATACATGCATTTTGAGATAAAAACTAATGAATTTCTTCATGATTTCTTTCCTTGTTTTAATAAGATTCATAGCAACTTGCGTTCTATTAATGTTATATATTCTGAGGCTGAAAATTGTCATCAATTGTTAGGAGTTTTAGATACGTCTATGTGGGAGATGAATGTAACTTCAATTAAGGAATCTACTGCCATGAGTACACCTACTTTAGATGCGCTTTATTCTAAATTGAAAACTTATGAGCTAGATGTTTTTGCTAGAAAAATTATTGCTAATAAATCAATAACTTTAGCTTCACAAACTAGCAACTCTATTGGTGTTAATTCCTCAGCTACTTTGCTTTGTTTGCTTTGTCTTCACTAACCAATAAACAATTAGAACAACTACCTGAAAATGATTTGGTACTTCTCTCCACATGCTTTAAAAGAGCTTTGCAAAATGTTTGATTTCAAAGGAAAATAAATGGTGGAGAACCTTGAAAATACTTTGAATGCAATTCGTTTAATCATCTTTGTCTTAAATGTCTAATATTTTAGCAAAAATTTCTAGGGATGAAAATGAGGGAGAATACAAAGAAGAGAGTGACAAAAACTAGACATTTAAGAGTACTAAGAAGAAGGGGTACTTGAACAAGAAAGTAGTACACCGTATTCTTTATGCTTTTGAACATTGAATCTAAGCGATGTGAATTCCGAGAGTGATGATGACACTACTCTCAAAGGCAAGAAAAACTTAATGGGGCTATCTATGATGGCAATTTGTAGAAGCGTCATCAATAGTAACATTGATAGTAACAGCGATAATGAGGTAGAATATTCTTATAATGATTTGATGATTTAGCCTATGCTATTAAAAAACATTTTACTTTATTAGAAAAGAAAGATAAAAAGATTAAGAAATAGCTTGCTCTAGTTGAACAATTAAATGCTAAAATTAGAAGGCATAAAACTTTGACACCTATAAATAATTCTTACATATAATGTGATTTAGTCTATACTGAATTTACTTCTTATGCTTCTATTTTAAAGGAACTTAATATTGAAAAAGAGAAAAATAATAAACAAGTTTATGTAGTTAAAAAATCTAATTATTGTGACAATTGCAATTCTCTTAAGTTAAAGTTAAAGGATAATGATATTAATATTACTCAACTAAAAGATTATCTTACTACTCGTAATGTTCTTTTATGGTAAAAAGAATAAATTTCAGCATCTTTCTTATAAAAATTATGTCAATCGAATCATATTGATTACTTGCAAGGAAAGATAGGAACTAAAAATTTGAATCAAATGTTGAATCAGACACTAGTTGTAAAAATTTTAAGAAAAGTTTGGGTTATAATACATTATTTTAAGTCTTATGCTTCCACTATTATTAATTTTTTTGGTAGCAGCATAATTAAAATTATTAATAAAACTAAAAAAATAATCTTTAGATCTGATGATATCATATTATCTACTCATACAACAACTATAAGTATTGTTTCTACTTTTAAAAATAAATATTAAGTTAACTAAACTTACAATGGTAGAGATGGATATATAAAGTAGAATGTTGTTTTAATTTGCTAAACAATAAATGAGAGAAAAAGCTAAGGCAATATCTAATTTGAGAAAATCACACTATTTTAAGTAATAATAGATTAAAATCTTTGCATAAAAATACTTATGCTATGTTTCTAGTGTACGTCGTGTCTCACTACTAGATCTCTAAATGTTATATATTACTGTACGAAGACCTCGAGTGTGTCTTTTTCTATCTAGACATTTTACATAAGAAAGTAGGGAGAGAACAATTTTATTGATTAGGAGAGAACATTTTTATTTTTATTGAAAAAGATAGAACTTTGGTTCCTCCCACATAATCAATTGAATTGATTTTCGATCACAACTTCACAAATGATAAGGCATACTCAACAAGATATACAATGTGTGATATGTTTATATGAAAGATTTTAAGCTTTTTACATACTTTATTTCTCCTCAAATATATTTATAGCATCAAATATTTTAACATATGACTATCTGTATTTTATGGATTAGTTTAAAAGGTTTTCAACAATTTGAATTTTCTCATGTTTTCTTTTCTTAATCCCTTGAAATCTTTTTTAAAGCCTTTGAAATCATAAATCTTCTCTTGTTTGCTTTTTCAACCATTTGATTTATTCTTAGGTGGAAATATGGTGCTGCATTTCCATCAAGTTCTTATTCACTAGTGTCCATAGCATGGAGGCACCGTACATAATGAACTGCCACGGGTTTGCCATCAGTTGCGTCACCTACTCACCTCTGTGCTTCTTGTGAAGCATCCATCCTGTCATTGCACCGTATTGCTCAGGGTGGTTATTATTAGTACTTTGTTTTAAATTATTTATCATTTTAATTTTATCTTCAATTAAACATTTCTATATTTAACTATTATTTTTTCGAAATTCATATTATTTAATAATAGGTGAATTATATGAAAGTATTGATAATGGTAAATCTAAAAACATAAATATTATGAGGTTAAATTATATGAATTTCTAAAAATTAATAGTTAAACATAAAATGTTGTACTTAGGGATAAGTAATTTAAAACGGAGAAAGTTTTAAATAATAATAATAAAAAATTGGTTTAACTAAAATTAGTAAAATAATTTATATTAAAATTGGTAAAAAATAGTTTATATTAAAATATATTATTTAATTGCTTTTTATTTAAAATTATTTATGAAAAATATGTAGTGAGTGAGTGTGTGCGTATTGATATAGGTGGTTAAAAATATACGTGCTGAACAATATTTTTTTTATTTATGTGCTGTTATTAAATTTAGAAAATAAATAAAAAATTGTATGAAAATTTTAGATAAATTTTGGACAAAAATTAAGAAAACAATTTCATAAATTTAGAATAATAACAGGCTGAATAGCAACAGTATATGGAGATGGCCTTCAGGTCGCGTAGTAGTGACAACCTAGCAGAACTAATAAGGCCGACAGGTGAAACTAGATGGTTAGCAGGAGTGAGTGCACGTGTGCAAAGACGCAGAGGCTGACATGCGGGATTGGCTTGTCATTGGGTACAGACGTGTGCCGATTGGCAACGGTGTGGCTGACAGATGGGTCAGACCTATCAGCGAGCATGGGCATGATCACACAGATACGCTGTGACTGATAGACAAGTCATATCAACGAGCATGAGTGCAGGTGCGGTGAGGACTCATCGACTGACAGGGAGTTTGGAAGGGGTGACGTGTTGTGCGTGGAAGCACGCGCGTGCAGCCGTAGAAGATACAAGGGTGACGTCATGTGTTTTGATTGGTGTGAAGGCACTGGAATAGTTAGATTCTCTATAGATACGAGTTGGACTTTATATCCTTCTATACAACTGATGACGTGGCGCAATCTAAAATATCCTTCTTAGGATTACTTAGTATATTTTTTCTTTAGGATTTTTTTTATAAATAGATAGTATGATATTAGGGATTGAGACATAAAAAATTGATAATGTTTTTTCTGTAGTACAAATTTGAGAATAAATGTAAAGTTTGTCAAAGATTTGTGCAATAATTAATTTCTTTTCTTTTCATACCTGCTGTTTGATTTTAAATTAATTTATTTTCTCTTGGTTTTGATTTGAATCCTTTGATCTAGCTTGGGAGTTTTTCTAGTTTTTTAAAAGTTTGACTGGTTAATTGTTTTTAGATATCGTATTATTAATTAATTAGGATTTAATTAATTTTAGTTAATCTAAAATTTTGTTCCGTTAATATCTTGAGATCTAGATATCTGATTGAGTTGATTACAACTCTGTTTGTTTGCATGTTTTGTTTAATATATTCTACAAAATTCATAGGTATGGATTTATATCTTTTAGTAACGAAACTGTGGTCATTTTAGATTTAGAAAGTTTTTATGATTAAAGAAAATTGTTAAATTTTAATTTTTTCTTCCTCAATTATTCACCCCTTTTAGAGTGAGTAGATCCAACAAAAAGCATAAGAAAAAAGTAAGTAAACAATAAGGTGTTGCTTTTGGTGGTTATAAGTGAGCAATGAGGGGTTCATGGTTTTCCGTATTGTTTCTGGAGAATTTTTGCACACTGTAGCATGTTCAGCCGTTCAGGATCATTCTGATTTACAGCATCTTCCAAATGTACGCACATCTGTTGTAGGAATTTTACAGGATGTTTGCAGGATTCTGTTCAGTTCATGCAAAAATCCTTTAAGATTTCTCCATTCAAAGCCCTTAATTGCTTTTTTTTAATGGTAAGCTTGCTGCTAAACCTCTTAAAAGCTTTATCCTCATTTTCATTTGTTCTTCTGCAGGTTGCCGCTCATGCATAAAATGTTCGAAGAAGCAAAATTGAACCGTTCATACTATGGTAAATCATCAAGGAAATTACCATCTTTCTGTCCCCTCGACATGTGTATGTCTGGATAAGCAGAACATGACGTTTTTAATGAGGTACTGTCTACAGTACCATGTTGAGGCATTTACTTAGAAGTTGTCCAGGTCATGAAAAGTGGAGACGCGATGGTTACTCCTTCACCAAGGACCATCCTTCCATTTCCATCACAATATGGCCAACCATGGAAATGGAACTCTGAAGTCATATGGACAGCCATCCATTTTATGATGGACGGCAAGCCTGTCCTCGACACCTTTGGTGGTCTGAATACTTCATACCCTATCAGGTTCCATCAAACTACCTGAACTTCGAAAAAAAAATTGGTTCAAATTATGTTTCATATCATCTACTAGCTTTTCTTTATTGAACTTAATGCTGTTTGGCTTAGATTTTTCTTTTTAGTTATGGCTTATAATTCGTGACAGGTGACTGAAGTAACAAAATAATTTTGGAACAAGTATTTTATACTTCTGCTCTTAATATGGTTTAAAAGTTAATGCTGAAAAATAGAAAATGATAAAAAAACACCTAGACTGATTTAAAAATAAGTTTCAGAGAGCGTATTTGAGGGATGACCATTCTGTTGAAGTTGAAGATCAAAGCTCCTGACCCAGCCAAACAAATACAGCCAGGCAGCCAATGACTACCAAGTTCGACAGACACATTCAAATCCAACCAGTCAATCAATTGTCCCCCACTGCAGGTACTCATACCAGTACACTACAAGCTGACCTAATGACCATGACTACTAGCTCCTTTCCTGTGCTTTTGAGTCAAACCATCCTGCAATTTCCACGGCAGTTACTCGATGGAGACAGGCCAAACCGAACATGCCAGGCACGTAGAAGAACAACAGTTTTTTGGGGGCGACACAGGCTTAACCTAACACACTAGTAACAGACTAACTTGCATGTTCCGTGTTACACCACACATTGTTTCTTAACTATGACACGAAATGCAAGTTTGACGATGTGGTCGGCCCATACCATATAAGACGTGTGAATTTGTCATCTTTTTTGCATTCACATTCCTTGTTTTGTAACATGGGCTCAATTCAATTCCCGTAGGAGTTGGGACAACTTCATAACTTCTGAAGAACGCTGCAATATTATATTTCCGAATAGAGTTAAATTCGGTATACACGAACTATAGCTGTTATATTTCCATTCAAACAAAGTAATAATGTGCATAGAAGATGTCAAGCTGTTATACTATTAGCATATTTACCCATTGCTTTAACAAAATATGGATGTCTGCATCCTAGTTAGTGCAAAGTTCAGAAGTTATCCTTTCATTATAAAAAAAAGGGGCAAATTCATGCTACTGTTTTTATCAGGATTCCCTTTTCCCATTTTCCTTCTTCATTCTAGCCTTCATAAATACAGAAATGTTAAGAATAACAGCCGACTGCTAAGTAGGAGAAAAGCTAAAGACCGATCACCAAGCCCTACGCTGCCGTCTTTTTAGACATTTTGTCACTCTTTCATCGCATGTTAGGCAGAGAAGCAATATGAACTAAACACATATTTGCCAGAAACAAGTCAAACTACGAAGTGCCGTATAGTGTGTGTCGAAATCTGGTTTCAGAGATCGGAGGCCAGTGCCCTTGCCACTTGATACTTTTTCATTTTCTTTCAATAATCATCTTATGGCATGCCGATCTTATACAATGGTAGCCGTAAATCAACAGCTGTCATATATTTAAATATAGAGGGAGTAAAAGAATTTGTCAATACTATTGTAATTTTCTCTCCCCCTTTTCTGGTTTCCTTCACAGTTACGGTGTACAATTCTCCAATCTTTTTGCAGAGCAACACGTCCTAGATGCAGTAGTAATTATCTGTTTTTTTGTATGCAAGCCATTAAATACTTGCAACTAGAATTTCTGTTAGGCAGTGTGGAGAAAAAGAGAAAGTCTTTCTTCCATAGCTTCATGAAGCAGGGGATCTGCCCCATTTCCTGTATACCCAACACATGGCATCAAGTAAGCTGGTGGGATCTGTTTTTTTTCGCAGAAGTAGAAGTTGGTGGTTGTGATTGAAGATTCAGCGAGGATGTACTAAAAAAAATTATCTTCTTGCAAAGCATCAACTCCTAGATGCAGTAATTATCTGCTTAATTGTATGCCAAACCATAAAATACTTGCCAAGTATAATTTCTCAGAGGCAGTGATGAGAAAAAGAAATCATTTCTTCCATGAAGCAGGGAATCTGCCACCATTTCCTGCATACCCAAACAAATGATATTGACATCAAATTAACTTGCCATGTTCCTGAAGATGATATCCGACAAAAGATGGCAATGGAATGTTTGTTGGTAAGTAGGGCTCCTGTTTTTTAGCACAAGTAGAATTTGGTGGTGGTGGCTGAAGATCCAGAGAGCGTGTGATACTAAGCATGCAATGCTGCACGTGTTTGGTGAGATACATAAGTAAATAGGAGTTGGTTATCACCTAACTGAAGCGGCTAATGACCGTCGTGTTTGGTAATTGACTGTCATGACAAGGAAATCCTGAGATTATGCGTGATGCTCCTCCCATACCAGCTGCTGAATTTTGACTTGAAATTGTTGAGACAAACCTACTCCGGGATGGAGCATTTTGTTTGTCTTGTCAGTGCATTCAGTCAACGAATTTCATCTTGACTTACTAGTTGGACCAGCTAATTCAACAGCAAACATAAGTATGAAAATAAGGGAATTGACTCGCAATTTATGAGGTTTACTTCTATGGATGTCTTACAACAAGGTATTTTTTTAGGGAAAATGACAAGCAACAAAATAACATCTTGTTATGCAGAAGAACAAGTTACCTAAGTACGTCCTGAACTGAGAAATACTATTCTTACAAGCAATTCATTAATTTAAAAACTCACTCTCAGTTATGCTTAGATTATTGCATTGCTAATAAATTTATAATTTAGTAACCATTCAGTTTTCAGAATTAACACATGGCCTTTTGTGGGTTTTCAGTTCACTAGCAGACAAGCCTGCATAACTTGCGACCTAATTGTAGTTCAGCTTGGTAGGATACTTCAGTGACATACTAGGATATCATCTTAATAAAAATTAAACTCCAGACTTAACTGGAGTAATACATAACGCAGCGATTTCTTACTTGAAACCCGTGTCCAACAACTCATAGATTTGGTCTCTTTTCTTCTTACTCAAGATAAATTGACCCAGCCTCTTTTCTTACCTCAGGTGAAACGATTTGGTCTCTGATGTGCACAGATTTGAAAATTAACTCCCAAATGACATCACTGATCAAGCCTGTTCCTGGTTAAGCCTGATGCACGCCGCAAACCATAATGCCATATCCTAATTAGGAGTTTTATTGGTCCAAGCAAGACTAGAAAACGACACAGAAATGCAAGCCGACTAATTAATTCCTGTTGAGTCATCAAAGAAGAACGACAAGCGGGATAAGCATAAGATATAGCAAGGTATATGGTTTCATCTAATAAATTTTAAATCCTGATGATAATAAATATTATCATGTTTTTATTAGAATTTTAATAAGGTTAGAGATTTATTTTTGGCATATATATCTGGAGTCAGCTTAAAAAGTGAGCATACTTGTGAGTATATATATATATATATATAGGCACACACGCACGTGATGCATGCAGCGGCTAAGGCACCTCCAAGCTAGAAAATGCTCATGCTACGTCGATTTGTTGTCCGCTGCTGACTATCATGATGTCTGAAAAAGTGGTTGGTCATTAGAAAATACTATTAATCGCACAGGCTCCAAGGCCGTTCCAAGTATTTTAGAGGAACTAGGGCAAGGAAGAATAGATCGAGACCCTTCATACCGAGAAAATATATTAGTATAATATCATTTTTTTCTAGAATTTCAGTTCCAAAGATACATGTATTCAACACGTCACGAGAAATAAAAACTATTTCCTAGCGGACAATATAATGGCTTGTGAAGTGCGTTAAGTAATCCTAAGAAAACTACGCTGGACAAAACTTGTGGTGCACCTTTCTGCTGTTTGTATCAAGTTAATTACTTGATATAATTCTCTTTCTATTGTCAGATAGATCTTACTTGTTTATGTCAGGAACAAAAGCAAGTAGAAACTGTCCTAGATTTCTAGATATACCATACAACAGCTATATAATTACCATGAAAACTAATATTAACATGTTTCATAGGAAACGTGTGCCAATCTATATAGCTGCAGACTAAAAGATCTAGAAGAAATATTAATATTTGATGCCCAAATGCAGACTGATATGATTCATGTTTGTATGGTGGCTAGACTTATCTGCTTATGGAGTACATGCAACGTACGTGTATACATACATGGTTGGGGGCCCCTGCTGTTACTAGGCCCTAGTCCATCGCCCCTCTCGCCATGGCCCAGGAACGGGCTCGACGGCGTTGCTGGCTCTGTCACTGGATATGTAAATGTATTAGTTCCATGTACTTGAAAAAGAAAAGAAGAAAACGAAAGAAGAAGCAGCATGTTCAGGTATCTGGTGGGTTAAGCCCTCACCGTTTTGTTGACGGCTTCTTGCTCATCAAAAGAGCCGTATTTACGCGTCAGATATGCAGCAACCGCAGCTGACGTACGTGGCTATCCATGGCCACGGATGGCCGATCGACGATAGACATGAAAGGTACACATAGATGTATTTATTTATATGAGATGTTATTAAAGTTTTGGTTGTGATTCAGTGACGGGCGAAAATGGCTGCCAATGGTCAGCCGCCATAGGGGCCGTACCTCGAGGAATTAATAAACAGCAAAGTGATCAATAATTCGTTAGTCAACATGATGGTGTTTCTGAGTGACAGTGCATTTCTTCGTACAGTTATCGCCGTGCAGCGTCTTACTACTCCCTCCGTCAACAAATGGATGTCATGTTAAGGTCCGTGCGTACATATATTAGATCTTCTAAAGCTATTTATAATTGGTACTCCGTATATGGAAAAATGAGTGATATTTTAATACATTAGAAATATCAAGAGATTTAAATTTATCATTAGGGATATAATATAAACATGGATATAATATAATTTTTTGATTAAATTTCATAGAACCGTGTATACTTGATAAGACTACTATAAAACTACATATTCAAGCTATTACATCATAACCTATAAATTTAACATCGAATTTATTATAAAAGAATAAATGTAAGCTCTATATCGTGAAACTATATAGATTTAAGGTGGAACTTAAAGTTCTGTTGATCCTACTGAAGTAGTAGAACTTCTAGGTTTTTTAGTTTTGCAATAAACTGCCACTATAGTTTTGTAATATGATGGTTGTAGAAATTGCTTTCGGGTAGAATAAATCATGTTGTTCTGTGCCATTCTATTTTCTTTATTGAATTTCATGTAGCAAAAATTTGGCCAGAAGAGCAAAATGTTTTAATCCTACTTCTCACCATGTAGGCTCCACGAGGCCAAAACAGTGAGGCCGCAACAGGCCAACAATTAAGTTTTAATAGTGGAAAAGGCTTGGTTTTATGATTATGATCTCTTTGCGACTTTGTTCAGTTTATGTGGCTTCTGGTTCACCCAAAAGCGATATTTTTATTAATAATATTTTACTTGGACAATATATTTAGCTTTACTTAGATACAGTAAAAAAATGCTCCATCGATGCTAAAGACATGAAACCGACGTGAGCCAAATATATATGGCCAGAATGACAACACAAAGTGAATGGTTAACCCCAAATTATAAAAGATTATTCTTTCATTACAAGTCAAATCCTCAATAACTATTTACAAATTTCAAATTTGTTTTAATGCTGTATAATTGAAAAAAAATCAAATTATCGTCACCATAAATAAAAGACCTATCACCACCGTCACGTTAAGATCCACTCATAGTCTTCTTTCTCTATATGTCGATTTATATGACACTCGTGCTGACTTAGAGGTAAAATAATAAATTCATTTGCATTTGATTACATTATATTATATCACATTTTAATTTGCCGTACTAATTAATTAGACAAATCTTTCCCTGACCCCACTAGTCTGACTTTCGCAACCCCCATTCCCGGGCTATATATGGCGCCAAATCAATCAAACCCGCCGCCTCCAAAACAGAAGCCAACCCTGCGAAAAGAAAACTCGAAGCTGGAAGCCAAGAAGAAGACGGCGAGCGATCGGAAGGAGATGACCGGCGCAAGCCTCCTGCACGCGGTGGCGGCGCTGATGGCCACGTGCACGCGCCGGCTGCAGCGCGCGGCGAAGCGAGTGTCCGCCAGCGCAGGGAAGCAGGGCTCGCCGACTTCGTCCCGCGCCGTGGTGCCGTGGAGAAAGGCGTTGTCGCTGCCCGCAGCGGCGACGGCGAAGGTGAGGGCGGCGGCGGCCCGGCGGGAGGAGGGGGACTCCGGAGGGGTGTGGCGGAAGGAGATCCTGATGGGTGAGCGGTGCCAGCCGTTGGACTTCTCCGGGGTGATGTACTACGACGCCGACGGCCGCCGCCTCGCGCACCCGCCGCCGCCGCGCTCCCCGATGCGCAGCCCGCTCCCGGTCTCCCGCAAGCTCTCCGCCAACGCCAGCGCCGCGTACTAGCCCGCCACGGCGGCGCCACGAGCCTCGCCGTGTTCTTGGGCGGGCCTCCGCGCTCGCTCGCTCCCCGGATGAGCGCGGCGGCGAAGCTTGCTCGGCTGCTCTGTTTTACTTTGGGGAGGATGGGGGGTGGGGGGACAGTGTGTGTTCTCGTGTTGTGTACGTGGGGCGTGTACATGTAGCGGATCACTAGATTAATTAATGGTGTTCTTGCTGCTCTCTTAATCTCTCCTTGTTCTTCTCTTAATCTCTAATGGTAATGTAATGATAGATTATTATGCATGGACTTATTTATTATTATATTGCAAGTCGATCTGCAAGATTTGGTCATTTGGAGTTGTGTTTGCAGTTCTTGTTCTTTGATAAAGCTTGATTACGTTACGCTCTTGGCGTTTATCAATGGTGCAAATTGATCTCATCTTCAATTTCTTTTTTTTGCGATTATTTTTTTGTTCGCATAATATATTTTCCTAGCATTTTTGTACATCAACACTCAACTGAAAAGCCCTTGACAAATTCCAGTAAAATCACCTTTTACTGGAGCAAAAAAAGACTTTGAGAAAAATTCTGGGGATTTTACCGACACACATGCTCACCTTCAATTGAAGTGTATGTTTATTTTTTTTTCAATTATGTTGTTTTTTAATGAAACAATTCTTTTTGTTCGCACAATATGTTTCCGTATCATTATTGTACATCAACGCTCAAGTAAAAAGCAATTGACCAATTCCAGTAAAAATCACTTTTTTACTGGAGCAAAAAAAACAGCTATTGAGTAAAATTCTGAGTAAAAATATCATGTCACTGTACATTAATTTTGTAAAATTTTCCGCTTGATGAGCTCAAAGATGATGACATACTGTTCCTTCGTTATGTAACTTTCCGTGGTTTGTGACGCGGGCAAAGTGGTACAAGCGTAGACTTTGCAGGTAAATGAAAAAAGAAAACACCAATAGCATGTCAATTGGGACTTCTCATAGTCAGTCTCACAGATGATCAAACTTGTTTAAAGAGATTCAATTGCGGACGACATGGCTTAGATATTTTCAACAGATCTTAAGGGAGAAAATTGTTTGTATAATAAACCCAAATAAATGTTGTAGTTCTTATTGTTGTCAAGAACATTAATTATATTGCTGAGGGATTGGCTGCCAAGCATTACCATTGGACAGAGGGAGGTTCTTGGCTTTCTATTTGACAGAGCTGCATTGAAAATTTGGAGTACCATATATGTTTATCTACTGCCTAATTACATCATGCGCTTGATCAGACTGATTAATCCCGCTTCTTATAATGTGCAATCATGTGCCAAGTATATACATATTATGTACATTTGAGGGGCAGAATTCATATGATCTGGAAACATTATGTTCCATGCAATGATATCCGAACTGAACGGTGTATCACTAGATCTCCAATAAAATGGTTGCACTCGGCACTCGGTAGAGCCAGCCAAGCTTATATATTCAAGCAACACCATCATTAATCGTGTACGGATGCATCATGCTGGCTTCCACGAGTCCAAAGGCATAACAGACAGTGAAGTCCTGATAAAGCCATCACTCCTAACACCCCATTCTTGTAGCCTCCACGAATCCTACCTTGCTTCATGGACACTTTGGGACCATTTTGTTTAATGCGTGCATGGCATGGGGTAGATAATGGATTGTTCTAACCTGTTTGGTCTGAGGAACATAATGGATTACCCCTTCATAGCATCATCAGTCAAATGCACCTGTATTTCTTTAAAAATGGGGAATATGGAGTTATTATCTCACCAAAATCATGGCGGGTGATATCTGACGATAGATCAAACTCGTCCTAGATAGTTTGATTCCTCGAACTAAAGAATCAACAAAGTTACAAAATTGTTATCTTCAGGTACTGAATATTTGTTTGTTGCTGTAAGTATGATGCCATTGAGGAAGAGCTTACACCGAACGAGAGCTGGTAAAAAATTGCTCCTTGCATCGGCACAAAATTAACTCTGGTAAACCAGAGATGGAGGAAGAGCTTGGCTTAAAAGGGAAGAGTTCTCCATAGACAGAAATTTGGTGAGACCACTCATGCTAATGGATAAGATCTAACAGTGTGAATATCTATGTAATGAGTGTTACTTGTGGTTCAAGATGTGTTTTGCCCAATGTACCAACAAAAAAAAATTGCAAGCAGACAGGCACCAATCAACTAGTGACCAAACATGAACAGGTGCTCATCGTGTGATCATTTCATGCCATGATATGATCAATCCAATCAAATTCGGTTTTGTATAGATCAATTAGATATGTTGCATATCTAAAGAGTGCCAGAAGCAAACATCAATTGCTACCGGATTTTCCATGGAGCAATCGATGGAAAAACAGCTAAGAAAGCACTCACCACACCACCGGCTGGTGTCCACATGGTTGCTATTGTCTGAAACACTGAATTTCTAATAACCATTTCAACGAGATAGGGGTCACCAATAAGAATTTCTCGCAAACGTGTCCGTCCATTTTTATCTAACCTTAAAAGTTTACAGAAATTTCAATGCACTAAAAAGTTTACAGAAATTTCAATGTACTAACCCTTTCACATCTTTGCGTACATCAGATCGAAAATAGATGGCTTGGATTGAAATCCACAGGGTAGATTTGAGGAAAGAGAGTGCACCACAACTTTTTTGGGTCATGCCATGCAAATACGCCCCACACAAAACCCCCGAAGGAAATATGCTGATGCCACCACCCTCAAGGATCATCAAATAGCATCCTCATTGGCAAATGCATGATCGCAACAGATTGTTCACAAGGGCCCACTTGGGAGAGGGAAATGTCAGAGAAGGGTAGGAAACCGGGAAAGAAATTGAAGGTGTGCATTAAGTGAACAACCACCAACCATTTCAGGCTTGCTAATGAGCGAGCAGTGGATGTGTCCTACACCATGTTGCCTCTGAATTTGCGTGTCAAGAAACTCCGGTTCCATAACTGCAACTGCATGCAGTGTCTGACTTGTGTGCTCTTTCAGAAAGAGAAGATGGCTTCCTTGACGCTTTGTAGTTAGCGACAGGCTCAGCTTACCTTTGTGAATGTACCTTATCGATCTGAAGCTCACCAATTTCTAGTATTCCGTGAGTTAGAACAGTGCCTACATGGCTCAGAATTAGCAAAAAAGTAGAAACCAATCAAACCTACAATCACAGAACTGGAACGCAGCTAAGTAAAGGAAAACACTTGCTTCATTTCATGTTTATTTCTCAAATGGGATCGTTTACCTCCCATGTGAGAGCCATATGGTTCCAGGTGAAATAGCATCATTGCGAGAACAGCAACAATATCTACATAGATCATGGTAAATGAAACTATGAACAAAACAGGTTTACCGGTGACACTAAATGGCAGTAAGTCACAAGGAAGAACAAAATGAAAATAATGATATCTGGGCCCAAGATGCAACATGTACTGACTTTACCATACTGCTGAGAAGGAATTATTTATAACAAACAGACAAAGCCCTGATACCACAGAACAAAATGTTTGAGAAAAGCTGACATACAACAATGCAAGGGCTGTTTAGTTTGCAAGCTTAGTCAGCTGGGACTCGCCATCTCCTTACAGCCTTCTCAAGTACTTCAGCTCGTTCATGTACACATGCTGTTTCTTCATCCACCCAAGACCTGGTATCATTTGACCAGTATCATATATAGAGGCAAGTACAAATTTTTACACTTTTTTACACCTTGGATGCCAGTTAAACAAGTTTACTTACCAAAATACTCAAATACCATGTCTACAAGAATGCTGACAAAATTGGCATGATTCATAAGTTATAAACTTATGGGTTAAGTCTGTCTTTGGGCTTTGAACTCTTCTAGAAGTCATTGTCCATCCAGAACTACAAAACCCACTATTTTTCATCCTCAACTTTCAAAACCTGATAAACAACACCCTAGAGCCTATTCTACAGCAGTTTGATTTGAAATGGAGGTGGTCTTCTCCAACATGAACTTTCTATTGGATAAGTGCCATTAATGTGGAGTTAAGTGACATATGCGTCATCAAAACATGCAAAATAGGAGTTCAAAATAGCAAAAGCAATCATTGTTTCAAAAAAATCACTATAGAATAGGTTCTGTTAATTGTCTGGTTTTAGAAGTTGAGAGTGAAACACAACCAGTTTTTTAGTTCAGGCTGAAAAAATAGACTTCAAGAAGAGTTCAAGGGCCCAAAATGACCTTTCTTAAATTTTATTCTGATGACTGATCTTCACTTCTTCAAAATCATTGAATATAGTAGAATTTTAGAATGTTCATGTTAAAAGTTCAGCAAAGGGTTACTTCGTTGTCTCTAAGATATGCAAACTAAATCAAATCAAGAAAGATAACTTTCGCTATTTAGGATCGATACTATAAAGAGATTAAAATATTGATGAAAATGTTAACCGTAGAATCAAATCAAATCAAATGGATAAAATGATGAAAAACAATGAATATTCTTTGTGATAAGAATGCATCTTAGAAATTAAAAAAGTTTTAGAGAATGATAATTAGACCTACGATTTTGTATGATACGAAATATTGATCTATAAAAAAATAATATATTCAACATTTAAGTATTACAGAGATACACATGTTGCGTTGAATTTATGTGCATACAAAATAGGATAGGAAACAATGTGATAGTATAGGAGTAGCACTAATTAAAAAAAAGTTTGTTTAACACCAGTTGAGATATTTTGAACATATACAACAGAGACCTCTAAATCTTAGAGTGTGACAATAATGAGGAGACAAGGAAATACTGAAATTGATATAGAATAAGACAATAAAAAGCAGACTTGTTTTGTTCTTAAATATTAGTGCCTAAAAAATAGTTATTCTCATGCCTGAACCTTTATATATAGCTTTTGTTGGGTTTCATTTCTAGGCTATCCCAATCTACGTGGGACTAAAAGGTTTCGATGATGATGATGATGATGGGGGTACATAGTTCACATCAGATCAACCGGCTATCAAACTACATGCATGTGTTTGCAAAAGGTCATACAGATAGCAGCAACATCTATGAAGGATATATCCAGAAAAATATTTTTAAGTGAAAGAGTTGGGTTTAAGCGACAGCATCTAAACTATCAGCTCCTTTAAAGGAGTAAAGAAAGCATCTAGTTCTGAACTACTGCGCGTTACATTACATGTATTCAGACAAGTGCAGGCGCTACTAGTTTCAAATATGCAAAGATCAGGTACTAATTAAAAGGAAGATGTAAAGACTGTATAGCTTATTCACCAACAAAGTGACAAAACAATGCTTCCATAGTAGGTAGCAGGACATTTATGATTCTGGATATTTCAACAAGCCACATGTAAGTCTGGCATACCTGTAGCTTCTTCAATATAGAGAAAGCCTCCTCGTGCATGGGATCTACAGGAGCTCTAAATAGAACATGTACACCACCAGCTGGCATGTGGTTTTGGCTTGAATCATCATTTTTTGCATCAACCCTCTCATCAAGAGTTGTCTTTGAAACATCAATTTTATCCCATTCCCTGTCACCTGCATCCTCCTTGGGAGTCTCTTTTGACTCTAGTGTTGATAACTTCTCTTGAACAGGGTGTAATGGGGCATGTACAAATTGCTGCAAACCTGAAACACAGCATTATTTTTTACAATTTATTTGATTGTTCGAAAACAATGTCAAGCAATTGTGTGTTCACAGTTTGCATTGAGGATCTCCAACACAATGCACTGAAAAAAGCATATTCAGTATTTACAAAGCAAAAGGTAACTGAACTCTAACACCATAACGAGCATAGCAGACTCCAACCTAATTTAGCACCGACTGATTTTGTACAAAAGTAGACAGTTGCCAACAAGGCAACAACCAAAACTAAAGGAATTACAACAAGCACCAACCATAAGCAGCAGGAATGATAATTGAGAATAATTTATGCACTAAGGTAACACGAATTAAGACAACCTACGATGCTCAACTGCATTTCTTCTATCCCCTCGTAACTAGCCGCAGCAGATTCTCTTACCCTGTCATAGCTTTGCATCCCACTGGAATAGATAACTGAAGCCCCTCAATTTATCCCACACATTCAACAGTCAAACATGCAGTAAAATAGGCAACACACCCCAAGTCTGGTGTTCAGGATCAGTGGGAGATGGGTGAGAGCAATTTACGCAGCGGGGGCTAAACCAGTTAGCAACTCACACTTGCTCGACGACGGCAAGTGCCACATTACCCCCGCCAGGGCGATTGCTGCCGAAGCCCCCAGCTCGACCGCGAGGGCTCTCCCGGACCCTGCAATCCCAATCCCCACTGCAGAGCAAAAGAGGAGATCCGCTCAAAGCCCTCATCGAGCGATCGAATCGGATAAAAGAGATCCGCCCTACCTTCCCTCACCCGTTCCGCCGGCTGCAGATCGGGGAGCCACCAGCCGCCGAGCCCGTCGTCGGAGCCGTCGCTGCCGCAGTCCGTGGGTGCCCAGCTGGCGGCGGCCCCGCGGCTGCGAGGGGCCAGGGGGAGGAGCGGGAAGTGGTGTTGGTGGTGGTGTCATCGCCGCGGAGACGGCGGCGGGGAGAGGCGGAGCGCGTAGGCGGTGGCGATGGCCATGGGTGGGTGGCGCGGGGGAGAGACCGATAGCTAGGGTTTTTGCGGCGGTGGCCTCCTCGGACGCCGCCCATTTTGGGCCGAGCGCATCGCATCGACCAAATAGCTTGTTTTTATCCTCGTCAGCTATTCAGATATGTTTGGGTTCACGGTCGGCGACATACCAAACACACTTTTCGACACTTCCCAATTCCCATGATACATAAATTATTATAGTAGGGATTTGCTACTCATATACACTACGAAAGGTATTTGATGAAACCCATATATTTATTTAAAATCAATTTTCGGTTGTTCAGAAATTTACCATATACTTCACCAACAGCAGTTCACATCCATTATACTTCACTGGTTACTCGTGCACATGCTTTGCACGTCTGTCATGTTTTGTCTTGCCTTAACTTACCATTTTATGGACTCAAATGGCAAAGGATAGACATATAGTAATATCAAAATCTAAAAGACATCCATATAGTAATATAAAAATTTTACATACCTAAGCAAACGATTGGCGTGGATTAAAACAAATTAGTGGTGTAGATAGTTAAGAGTGGATAGAAGGAAAACAACATGGCACTGCATGGTGAATGACATGTAGACATATGTGAAGACATATGTTGTATGGATAGCTAAGTGCACGCTTGTGAACCTATTTAAAACACACACCACCCCCACACCATGCTCTCATAAGGCATACACTATTTGTTAATACTCCCAGTTAGCACGAATCACAAGCCTGGAGTGATCATACTTCATAGACAACAAATATATAGATTGTAATCTCAGAAATCCACAATCCATGTCCTAGATCACATCATTCTTGCAATTTGCAAATCACCGTAACAAACACCAAACATTTTCTTGCTTTGGGTAGCCAATGTACCTTATCAATTCCTTCCTGTCAATCATTTACTAGATCCTATAACTCCTCTTCTGTCCTGGTTTGTATTGGAAATGAACAAATAACATGAGTGATTTTTCATGTACTTTTATCATCGCTGCGCACATTAGAATATAGAAAGCATATGAACATTTGTTTCATGTACATGTGAAAAATTTCCAAACAGATCAAGAACCAAATACCTAGCATCTAGTATAGCAATATAATGTTTAGCATTAGAAATATAGTTAGCACTGCACCTCTCAAGCTGTTGCATTCCAAAGCTTTGCAATCGCTGGTGATGTCCGTTGAAATAATAGAATATTCATCATTGGTTTCCAAGTTTCCATGAGCAGATAATGGCAATTTAACTTCCAAACATGGATGGTTTCCCTCCATTTCAGTTTCCCAAGTGTAGCCAGGAAATTTTCTGAGAAAAACCAGCATGTTACTACGATATGGAGTTAATTAGCTTAAAATTTAAATTTGCTGTCATGAAGTCTCTAATTGCCCAAAGTGCTGGTCCTCTGCCTTTGTTTTGATTTCTACTGATTTTTATAGATCTACGCAGCAAAGTGCAGGTTACTACGCTGCAGATTTTTACAGAACTCTCATTGGTTTCTACACTGCCAAAGACATTCTTAATTACACATCTTTTAAAAACTGTTACCATTATTTACTTAAACTAAATACAACTTATTGTGCAAAGAAGAGCAGTCAATATTCACATGATATTCACAGCATAATAGTGCTAAGCATCTAGAAATCCATCACCAAATTTTACCATAAAAGGCATTTCATCGGGCATCTGGTGTACCTAACAGAAAGGAAGAGACCAAGCCATTCTTGTGTCATGGTGTTAGCTCAAGGAGAAGGATGTGAGATGAGTTTACATTGACAAACATGGGCATCATGTTGATACACAAAACAAAAGGAATATAACACACAGACCTGCAGACGAGTCTGATACTGATTTCTTATCTGGAGAGGACAGAAGTGCATCTGCCAACGATGGTGCCCAGAAGACTGTGAAGCATGAACATTAGCAGAGAGCAGCCACGTCATGGGAGTCCAGTAACTGAGAGAACTCAAGCACATATAAAGTTCGGAAAATCGTAGTGTGATCTCAAGAAGAACTATGTGCATAAAACATGTCTTTTATGTCCTAACATGCAGCTAGACAGCACGGTAGCTAAATCCACCAATTGCAGATCAAAATGAAGCAAAAATAAATTATATAAAAGGGATAAACTGGAGTGCAATGAAACTGAAAATGTGAGAATTGTTAATTATATTCTCTGTTAATATATCAGTATATATAGACAGCCGAGGTGACTTACACACGCAACCGCACAGCTACACACGCTGATTAACTACTATAATTACAGTAGACTAACATTCTCCCGCAGTCTAATCGGGAGCATCGCTAACATTCAGGCTGGATCGAAACTCATAGTGAGGTACGAAGGCTCTTGATAAAGACGTCGGCGTACTGCGATGTCGTAGGAACATGTAGAAACCGAACGTGACCAAGGGCGATCTTCTCTCAAACGAAATAGAGATCAATCTCAACATACTTCGTCCGCTGATACTGCACCAGGTTGCTGGAGAGATATACAGCACTGATATTGTCACAATAGACCAAGTTGGCATGTCGAGGGGGTGGCGAAGCTCAAGGAGTAGCTGGCGCAGCCAGGTAGCTTCAGCAACACCATTTGCCATAGCACGATTTTTAGTTTTAGCACTCAATCTAGAGATCGTATGCTAACGCTTGGAAGATCAGGACACTAAGTTATCTTCGAGAAATACTGCATAGCCAGAGGTCGACCGGCGAGTGTCAGGACAGCCAGCCTAGTCGGCATCTGTGTAAACAACAAGATCTACGGACGAAGATCAGCGCATGGTTACCCCAAGAGACAGGGTGCCCTTTAGGTAGCGCAGGATCCGCTTGAGAGTAGCAAGGTTCAGCTCTCGAGGATCATGCATATAGAGGCAGATCTGCTGAACTGCAAAGGTAATGTCTGGTCGGGTGAAAGTCAGATACTGCAGAGTGCCGACGAGACTACGATATTGTATAGCATCAGTGACAAGCGGTCCATCAGTAGATAATTTAGAGTGGAGATCAACAGGCGTGCTGCATGGCTTGCATGCACTCATCCTGGCATGCTCCAAAATATCCTAACTGTACTGCCGTTGAGAAAGGAACAGACCATCTGCGGAGCGGGTCATAGAGATGCCCAGAAAATAATACAGCTGACCCATATTTGTCATAGCAAACTCACGCCAGAGAGCCTCAATGATATTCTTGAATAATCCAGCAGAGAAGGCAGTAAGGACAATGTCATCAACATAGAGCAGTAAGTAGGCTGTGTCTAGATCGCGGCGATATATGAAGAGAGAAGTATCTGACTTTATTTCAACAAATCCAAGTGACACAAGGTGAGAGGCAAACCTATGATGGCAAGCACGAGGAGCCTGCTTCAACTCATATAAGGACTTGTTGACCTGACAGACAAAATCTAAGTGAGAAGAATCCACAAATCCAGAAGGCTGCATGCAGTACACTGTCTCAGTGAGAGTGCTATGGAGAAAAGCATTCTTCACATCCAGCTGATGAATGGGCCAGTTCTGAGATAATGCCAGAGAAAGAACCACGCGAACTATCGCAGGCTTGACAACTGGACTGAAAGTCTCATCATAGTCAACATCAGGCCGTTGTGTGAAACCCCGCAGAACCCAGCGAGCCTTGTAACGATCCAGAGACCCATCGGTGAGCAACTTGTGACGATAAATCCACCTCCCAGTCACAACATTGACGCTAGGAGGGCGAGGCACAAGACTCCATGTGTCGTTGGCAATCAAAGCATCATACTCAGCCTGCATAGCAGATTACCAATTGGGGTCTGACAAGGCATAAAGAGCGGAGCGAGGAAGAGGCGACATGGGTACAGCGTGGAGATTGAGGCGATCCACGGGCTGCATAATGCCATCTTTGCCACGTGTGCACATAGAGTGCACATTGGTCACCGGAGGGATGACAGTCGGTCGAGTGATAACTGTGCGGCCGATACTGCTGGCAACAACCTGAGCGTGAGCAGCAGGGGCAGCAGGACCGGCAACACTCGTGGTCGGTGGGGCACCGCTGGCAGCAACCTGTGTGGGGTGCACAGGGGCAGCGACACCAGATGACGCGGACTCGGGCGACCACGGCCTTGCACCAAGGCTTGACGGCGCAAGTGGGGCCTCGGGCACGGGGTGTGCCGCTGGGAAAGCTACTATACCTGCATGCAAAAAAAAGGCTCCAAGAACTGAAGCAGTGAGATCATGATTATTGACAAGAAAGTCCAGGGCGGAGGGTGCCATGGGTGTGGTAGACATGTCAGAGAAAGGGAAGAAGGATTCATCAAAAACAACATGTCTAGAAATAAGAATGCGTTTCGACTGAAGCTCGAGGCATCGATAGCCTTTGTGCTCCGAGGAGTAGCCAAGGAACACGCATAGAGAAGAACAAGGAGCAAGTTTATGGGGCGCTATAGAGGACATATTAGGGTAACAGGCGCAACCAAAAACTTTGAGATGATCATAGGAGTGCGAGACAGAGAAGAGAACGGAGTATGGTGTGGAGGAGGCGAGTGTTGTGGTGGGGAGGCGGTTCACAAGATATGTGGCAGTGTGAAGGGCCTCGACCTAGTAAGCTGGAGGGAGACTCGCCTGAAACAAAAGGGAACGCAGAGGGTTATTGATGGTACGAATAGAACGCTCTTCTTTACTATTTTGTTGAGAAGTATGTGGGCATGACATGCGGAGGGCAATACCGTGGGAGAGAAAAAATGTGCGGGCCTAGGAATTATCGAATTCATGGCCATTGTCGCACTGGATACTCTTGATGGTGGTGCTAAACTGTGTGCGAACATACGCAAAAAAAGGTAGAAATAGTGGAAAATGTCTCGGATTTGAGACGAAGGGGAAAAGTCCAAATGTAGTGAGAGCAGTCATCAAGAATAACAAGATAATATTTGTATCTTAACACACTAACAATTGGAGAGGTCCATAGATCACAATGGATTAAATCAAAGTTGTCAATAGCACGAGAGGTAGATTAATCGAAAGGTAGATGTACATGACGACCGAGTTGGTACACATGACATAAATGATTGATGTCATATTTATTGCAGGAAATGACATTGGACCTAAGAAGTTTGAACAGAACGTCGCGCCCAAGATGACCGAGACGGCGATGCCAAAGGGAGGTGGGTGCAGCGACGAACGTGGAGGTGCTGGTAGATGGTGCAAAAAATGGGTAGAGGTCACTGGAACTATTGCACCTGGCGATCACGTTCCTGGTTTACAGATCCTTCACAGAAAGACCAAATGGATCAAACTCAATGGAACAATTACTGTCGGTGATAAACCGACGAATAGAAATTAAATTCTTAATAATATTAGGGGATATCAGAACATTATTAAGAGTAAGATCACGGTGCGGTAAGAAAAAATAATGGGATCTAGTGATAGGAAGTAAAGCACCATTGCCCACAACTATAGATGAAGGGGTAGATGAAGAGGGTAGGGAAATGATGGAGAGTATACCAGCGTCCGAGGTCATGTGGGAACCGGCACCCGTATCAGTGTACCATTTAGAGGCCGGTTGGTTGAGCGTCATGGTATTGAAAGAGTGCGCCAGGGAGTCCTGGTGCCAACCTCCATGACTAGGCGGCCAAGGTGCCGTCTGGTACGTCGATGAGTGTGCCTAGAAGCCCACCGGTGAGGGCGCTTGGAAGCCTGGCGGTGTAGCTCTCCCGTAGCACGTGCCATACGAAGACGATGGGGCACCGTATGGGCCACCATAGGTGCTGGGAAGAGCACCAAAACCGCCATAGTGTGTTGCTGCGTGGAACGCAGGCTGTGGCGGCAGAGGACGGCCGGACTGATCATACAGCCACATGCGCACGGTGCCAGCCCAAGGGTGGGCAAACGACAGGTACAGAGTCGTTCCGGGAGGGACACATGCGCAGAGGTCACTGGAGAACTGCCGCTAGTAGAATTGTCGCGTCCACCGTGGCCGCGGCGGTAGCCGTTGCGCTGGCCTTCGGTTGGTGCAGCTAGGCATGGAGGAGGAGGCGCCCCCGGATGAGGAGCAACTGTGGCACCTGGGGCCGCTGGACGCGGCGTTACAACAACGAGAGCAGCCGGCGGGGACGGAGGACGAGCGTCGATCTCTAGCTCCTCCAACAACAGATGAGTACGTGCTTCTGTAAATGTTGGAAACGGCTGGTGCATCTTGAGAATGGACACCATATGGCGAAACTTGCCACTAAGGCCACGGAGAAGCGTGAGGACTATCTGTCGGTAGCCGATAGGGTCACCGAATTCGGCAAGGGAGGCAGCCATGTATTCAAGACGACAGCAGTAGTCAGTGACGCTTAGGGAGTCTTGGCAAAATGTACGGAACTGCGTCTTGAGGAGAAGGGCACGAGACTCCTTCTGGCCGAGGAATTCATCCTCGAGATAGCACCACGCATTACGGGTGCGTCCGAGCCGCATCATTAGTGACCGCTGCAGGTCGCTGGAGATGGTGCCGTATACCCACGTGAGGACGCAGCAGTCTGCCTGGAGCCACGCCGGGCGCGTGGGGAACGCGTCATCCTTGAGGATATGGCGAGTGAGGGCATATTTCCCAAGGACAGTGAGAAACATGCAGCACCACTTAGTGTAGGAGTCCGTGCCCTTATCGAGAACGATGGGGATGAGCACCTTAATGGTGACGATGGCGGTGGCTTGCGCTCAGAGAGCCGCATGAGCGCTCTCGTACGCGTCTAGAGCGCCGTCAGCGCGAGAAGGATCGGCCACGAGACAGCGTTCTTCGGAAGTAGCGGTGCCAGTGTTGCCGCCAGCCATAGGGGCACGACAGCCAATCGGAGGGATCAGCCGATGAGAGTCGGATCAGCAGCCGATCGGTCGATCAGAGTCGGGTCGGTAGCCGATCGGCCGATCGGATCAGAGATCGGATCGGAGGCCGATCATTTCGGCAATGGGCAGATCGGCGGGACGATGAGCAACCGATCAATTCGGAAGCCGATGAGCAGCTGATCAGTTCGGAAGCCGATGAGCAGCTGATCAGATCGGGTGGCTGATGAGCAGCCGATCAGATTGGCAGTAGAGATCGGCTGGCCGATGAGCAGCCAATCAGTTCGGAGGCCGATCGGATCGGCAATAGGCAGGATCCGATTGGGCCGATCGATGGATCCGATCAGATTAGATTGGCAGGTGATCTGGTTGGCAACTGAGAGCCGATCGGATCGCAATAAGCAGGATCTGATCGGAACCGATCGACGGATTCGATCAGATCGGATCGACGGGCGATCTGGTTGACAACGGAGAGCCAATCAGCCGATCGGCTCGGCAATAAACAGGATCCGATCGGACCGATCGACGGATTCGATCAGATCGGATTGGACCGATCGAACGCAGGTAGGATTAGATCGGCGACCACACCCGGTGACAAGAGCAACTACGGGGTGGGCGATCAGATCAGCAGCGCTAGCGATAAGACCAGTGACACTCCTGGTAACGTGTAGTCGGCACCGGTGGTGGCGGTTGGATCGGCGACGAGTGTTGGTTCAGAAACAGCGGCGTTGAGGGCGTCGGACCTCGGCAGTCTCTCGCACAGTAGTGGCGGAGAAGGAGACTAGTGGCGATAGCAACAACGGCGATGTTCTTGGTTGCGGAAAGATAGCGGATTGAAACCGCTCTAATACCTTAAAAATGTGGAAATTATTAATTATATTCCCTATTAATGTATCAGTATGTATAGGCAGCCGGGGTGGCTTACACATACAACCGCATAGCTATATACGCGAGTTAAACTACTGTAGACTAACACTTTGGGATCTATAGTGTGAAGGACAAGATCGAGTTTGTCCTCGGCAATTTCTTCCACCTTGTACCTTCCTTAGGTAGGCTAAGTCATTTACTGAAGGAGATTGAAAAGAAAAGGGAACGCCATTCGTGACATTTACTGAAGAAACTTGAGCAGGACCTCTAATTTCTTCATTTTTCATTTCTAATTTACTAATTTACTAGCTGTATACTTGCAAGATCGTTCAGATGTGCAATTTTGAATTTTCAGTGATCTAATTTCTTCATTCTTCATTTTTCATTTCTAATTTTCTAATTTTGAATAACTTTTGTGGTTGTTCGATAATATTTACAACAACTAACCTATGGTTTTTCATGCAGACATGCAATATTCCAAGCTGCTCACGAAATACTTCTTAATATCATCATGTTCTTGCCATGGAATGTAGACATAGGCCAAGTGGAGCAACATTCATGGTTGTCTTCTCCCCCTTAGATTTAACCCTTGGACTTGGCCAACCAATTTGTTTCCTCTCTTCTTAGCCTCACGTTCTCTGCCTCCAAGGCTTCAACTCAACGCAACAAAGTCTTGCAGGACATCAGGTGATCAACAAAAAAGCTCTTTATGTTTCACTTATTTCTATTTTAGTCATTTTTGTTATGTGGCTCATCGTTATCCAATACCAATCACAATCTATTATGTGGCTCTTTTGTAAGAGTATCTCATAAGTACCACTTAGCATTTGTATGATACATTACTGTTTTGTAATATATTATCACAGTAGAACTGTAGAATTGACTTAACAATAAGAGGAAGTAAATAATTGTGGAAGACAACGTTAAAATTTAATATTTTCTCTAATTATAAAACTTGAAAAATACGATTCTGGATAGAATAATATTTTATTACTAAACAGATTATAGTAATAGATCTGTAACTCTAATCGATAATAAATTAGATAAAATTTGTAAATAAACCCAACTAAATAGATCTCAAGATATTAACAAAATAAAATTATTAACTAAAATTTATTAAACCCTAAATAATTAATAATGCAAGATCTCAAAATAATTAATCGATCAAACTTTTTAGAAAACTAAAAAAACATCTTAGCTAAATTTTATATCAAGAAATAAATCCAAAATATAGAAAAAAAATAAATTAATCTAAAATCAAATGTTAAACATGCTCAAAGAGATTAATTACTACACAAATCATCGACAAACTTTACCTTTTATTTAAAAAATTACTCTTACAAATTTTTTTTAAAAAAACTCAATTTTCTGTGTACAAATCTATCATCCATTTATAGAAAAAAAATACTAAAGAAAAAGACCTAAATACATTGGAGATTTTGTAACCATTACGCTCCAGACTGTGTTTTACATAAGGGTCACAGATTCTATACATTTTGGTAAAAAATATAACTCGGTCCAGTGTGTCCAAACCAATGTACCACATCGCCTTCGGATCTTCTGTGGCTACATGCGCACACATTTGCACATGACATGTCTCCTATTCCACTCCTACCCATCAACCGAAACGCCTCCCCGTGTCCGTGTCTATGCTCGCTGATAAGGCTAGCCCGCCTATTAGTTGTAACCCTTCTCCGTGCCCCCGCCAGCGTTTGCTCCCACTAAAAAGTATGGCCCACCTGTTAGCATCACTCTGGTTGTGTGCGCCCACGCTGCTAGGCTGATTTTTACCGTCAGCCACTCCGTCGATCTACTAACTTCTCGGACTTTTTAGCAAGTCAGCCCACTCTGTTGCATTCGGCCTTATTTAGCCCATACCAACCCGTTCACATGCCACCATCAGTCCATTTCCTAGTGGCCCGAATCAGCACTATTCATTAAGCCTGGTTGTTTGAAAATTAATTTCTCAATTTTTGTCCGAAATTCTTACAATATTTTAGCAATTTTTCACATATATTTTGAATTTAATTCTATCATAGAAATAAACAAAAAATGTTCTCTAGCACAAATTTTACAACCTGACCTATAACAACGCGCACATACGCTCACCACATTTTAAATATAAATAATTAAATAATACTAATTTGAATATAAACTAATTTTACCAATTTCAATATAAATCATGTTACAAAATTTGTTTAAACAAAATTTTTCTCATTATTATTTAACAATATTCTCTTTGATAAAAATATTGGCAATAACACATGAATATTGAACATTAGCAATATCTTAAAAAAACATTGACATTTAACTTCCTAAAAATTTTACATTAATCTCTCTCTTTTTGACAATAGATTTATTAAGGAAACATAGGAGAAGAAAGAATGTTTTCTACTTTTTTACCAATCTTTTTTTATTTTAATAAGCACCATAAATCATCAATATAAACAAGCTCAAATATAGCATGCTAAAAATAATTTGCACTCATACATCAATATATATATAATGTAAATCTAATATAACTAGACATTATATTCCTTACTCAACTATTTCAAAACTTGTATTTTATTTGTGCATTTTATTTTATTTATTGAGAATTATATGCACCATCATTCTTATAAAGAATTATATGCATCATCATTTTTATTTTTTTAACCCATTTAAGGCTATGTTTTTTTACAATTAAAAGCTTAAGAATCATATTTCAGTCATATATAACTTCATACTAAAGTGCAATAGTAAGTAATCATTTCAAAAGAAGTACGACAATGCATAATTTCTTACTTTTTTTCTCATATTTTTCATAGCACATATTTTTGATCTTTGTCATAGCATATCAGTAGTTTTAAAATAAAATCAAAATAGATAAGAAAGTTCAATCATATCAAAATTTAATTCATGCAAAGATCAATAATACACATAAAAATATAAAAGCAATCATGATTTATGACATGAATATGGCTGCAAGTAATACACATTATATATAGTGCTCGTTATTTAATAAAATTTTCTTTTCAAATAAAGAACATAAAATCATATGTTACAGAAGTTGATACTTCCTCTCAAAACAATGCCATGGGATAAGTAACCCCAAATTCTCCTCGAAGATGAGCAAAACGAGAAAAATCTAAAGATTTTTGTGAAAATATCTACCAATTTAGGTTCAATATCCATATGATGAAGTGTCACATTACCTTTTTTAATATGATCTCTAAGAAAATAAAATCTAATGTCAATACGTTTAGTCTTAAAATTGTTGAATTGGGTTCTTATCAATAGAATTGACACTTGTGTTATCACAGAAAAGCGAAACATTTTTAAAGTAATATTATAATCTTTAAGTATAACTACTATCCAAAGAATTTAAGAACAACAATTAGCAATAGCCGTATATTTAAATTGAACAGTTGATTGTGCTACAAAAGATTGTTTTCTACAAGACCAATAAATAAGTGAATTATCTAGAAAAAACAAGTACTAGAAATACTTTTTCTATTAAGTCTATACCCTTCAAAATTAGCATTAGAAAAAACTCTTAAAATAATTCATGAGGATGTAGATAGTTATATATCAAAATATTTAGTGCCGTTAACATATCTGAGAATCCACTTTATTGCTTGAAGATATAAAGCATGTGAAGAAGCTTGAAATCATGTACATAAACATACTACAAATTGTATATCTTCTTGAGTATACTCTGTTATTTGTGAAGTTGTGATTAGTGGAAGAACCAATTCAATTGATTATGTGAGAGGAACCAAAGCTTCATCAACAAAAATATCCTCCCCCTGAATGTATGCACTCGTATGTCCAAAAGTTATCTTTTTAATATATGATGCTCTTGCAAGATAGGAGAATCAGTACCTGTCACCGGATATATGGCATAAACATCTGGAATTCACTAGCCACATGTTCTCGTTTCTTGCATTTAGTACCTACATAGAGAAGACACTATCGAGGTTTTTTACTGGGATTGGTAATATAATAGTTATAAATCTAGTATTAAGACACACGACACACATTAGAAAACATAACACAAGTATTTTTATACAAATGTTTATATCTGTTATTTCTGATGTTAGTAGAACCAAAAGAGCATGCTTTTTTCAAATTAGACATTGACCTAGCCTTTTCTCACATTTATTGTTTAGTAAATCTAAAACAAAATTATGACCATCTTTATGACACTGAAGTATACTTAATTTTATATTTACTTTATAAGTAGAAGTAACACTTGTACTTGTTGTACTAGTAGATGACATAACATCATGAGATTTAAAAATCATTTTTTAGGTTCACCTCAATCTTAATTATGTCACTACCAAGAAATTTATCAATAGTTGGAGTATGAATCTTAAAATAATCATAAGGATGATAACCCAAACTTGTTTTAAATTTTTAATACCTGGTGTTTTAATTCAAAATTTGATTCAACCTCTTGGTTCCATCTTTCTTTACAAGTAATTAATACGATTTAATAGAGTGGTATTAAAATTTATCCTTTTTTATCAAATTTAGAACATTAAAGAATCTTATAAGTAACAAGATCTTCTTTTAGTTGAACAATTTTAATATCAGCATACTTTAACTTCAACTTAAGAGAATTACAATTATCAACTATACAGACATGCTTACCATTTATCTGTTTTTGAAGATTAAGTTCTTTTAAAGTAGAAGAAGTATGTATATCTCTTAAAAAAATAAATTTAGCATAAACTAAGTCACGTGATTTACAAAAATCATCTATAAGAGCTAAAGCTTTAAATCTTACAATTATAACATTTAATTGTTCTAATGTATCTTGTTTCTTAATATTTTTTCTTTCTTTTCTAATAAAATACATAGTTTGTTTAACGGCACAAGCTAAATCATTGTAAAAAGGTTCTACGTTATTGTTGTTGTTGCTATCAATGTCACTATAGGAGATGCTTCTACTACTTGCCATTGGCTTTGGAAATAGTGTCATCATCACTCTCGAGGTACACAATGCTTAGATTAACTATTCAAGAGCATAAATAACATCGTGTCAAATACACTTTTTTTTTCTTGAATGTTGCTTCTTTTCACTATCTTCCTCATCGTCATTCTCATCTTCATCCTTAGCAAGTCTTATTAACCCTAATCAATTAATAATGCGAGATGTGAAAATAATTAGCTCATCAAACTTTTTAGAAAAATAGAAAAACACCATAGCTAAATTTTAGATCAAATAAATTAATCCAACTTATAGAGAAAATAATTTAATCTAAAATCAAGCGCTAAACATGCCAAAAAGAGAGATTAATTACCGCACAAATTTTTGATAAACTTTACCTTTATTCCTAAAATTGCACTTACAAAATTTACAAAAAAAACTCTCAATTTTCTGTGTACAGATCCCTAACTTATTGTCATCTATTTATATAAAAAATCTCAAAGGAAAAGAACTAAATATCGTTAAGATTTTGTAATCACTACTCTATTTATTTCCAGTCATTAAATCTATAACGAACACTTCAGATTACACCATGTCACCCATTATACTGAGGCCACAGAGTCCGACATATTTCCACTAAGAATCTGGCTCAATCACTATTCTAGCACGTCCGAACCAATCCTACTACACCATGTTGCCTCCAGATCTCCTGCGACCATACATGTGTAGGCGTCCGTGCGTGACATGTCTCTCATTCCAGTCCCACCTATTAGCCGTAGTGCCTCCTCGTACCCGTGCCTGTGCTCACTGACAAGCCTAGCCCGCTTGTCAGCTATAGTGCCTCTTTGCACGTGCGCTTGCACCCGCTCCCACTAACAGGTTTGGCCCATCTATCAGACTCACTCTCGCTTCATGTGTACCCACGCTGTTGGGACGATTTTCGTTGTTAGCCCACTCCATTACCCTGCTGTCTACCTACCAAGTTAGCTCACTGCACCAACTTAGTCTCATTTGGCTTTCTTGAACCCACGCCAGCCCGTTCATACGTCGCCTTTAGCCCATTTCTTCCTGGCCTAAATCTGCACTTATTTGGCCTAGCCACAAATCTAGTCATAATTTAGAAATTTAATTTCTTTTTTTTGTCTGAAATTCCTGTAAATTTTTGAGCAATTTTTCATTTATTTTTTAAATTTATTTTTTGCACACAAATAAAAAAACGTTCTTCAACATAGATTTTTACAACTTTATCTATGCCAACGACATACACATTCACCATATTTTTCATATATAATTTAAATATAAACCAATTGAATAACATTAATTGAAATATAAACTAATTTTATCAATTTTAATATAAATCATTCTTAAACCAAATTTTCATCATTATTATTTAAAAAAACACTCAGCGTTTGAAAGATATATGGATGTTTTCTAATACTATTATCACAGCAGTACATTTAAAAGACATAAGATAATAGTATTTCCTGGCACATAAGCTGCAAGACTAGAATATCTCTTTTTTCATCGGGCACTTGAATCTTAATGTAGCATGCATATTATCCTTCTGTTCTATGACTTAGAATTCAGGATTCAGGAAATGGTACGAACTAAGAAAAAGAGTGATAGGGAGTCCACACGCTTAATATATTTTTATGCACTGATGGGTGGTTCCAAAGTTTGATTGGTTGCCCATTGTGTTTTTTGTCATTGCAGAATGCCAGGATAAGAGTATAGGCTTGTAATCTTCTGTATGACAAATACTGATTTATGGTTTGCATGTCTCAATCGGCTTGTTTTGATTGCTGTACTTCTGATAATAGCAGGAAAGCAGGGATCATGATGCAAGCATCTAAGGCGAGGATAGAATAGCGACAGATGTATGATCACACTTATTGTTGTCAAGAATATATAAGGTCTGAAACAGAAATATTACTGTATAGCACTATAGGGCCATATTGCAATAGGACCAATCCTATGTACAGTAGCTTGTTGTCTCAGCTAAAAGAATTGGATGTGTGCTTCTGGTTATAAGGGTGCGATATAATGGGGATTGTTCAATTTGAGGATAAAAAGGGACTATTGAAGGACGAATTTGGGAGTGCAAACTTGGATGGATGGACTGCTTGGATCGGGTTAATGCACATCGTTTTTAGCCTTGGTTGAAATTAGAGTTTTTTTTTAAAAAAATAAAACAGAGATACGCCATTACACACGAATTCTCTTCTCTCCAATCCATCCATTTCTTTTCGTTGTTCCCTAATCACCACTCCATCGCACAGAAGGAGGTGACGGCGCACCCCATACGCAACTTCCGCGTTGTTTCCTCCCAGGCGACACGAGCCTATACTTCCCTTGTCGCATACGGCGGCAAATCCACTCACCTCTGTCTCAGCTGTCTCCACCGTGGAGCGACCAGGCAGACCGGATATGGTTGGCTATTCGATCTGGTTGAAGAGGCCATCCTTGAGTTCAAGCTTGTCGGCCATAGCGCCATTGACGACCACATCAGTACGAAAGAGCGAGACAAGGTGGTGGCGGTGGGAAATAGGAGAGGGGATGTGGTGGGAAGAGTAAAGAGAGGTCATAGCCGTGGGAAGAAGCAAGCTGTCGGAGAACACGGTGGCACGGGTAGCGGGGGCGTGGTCGCTGTGGAAGCCTGAAGCTTCGTGAAGTCTCCTGATCGGTGTTTTTTCTGACTTGGCATGTTTCTTCTTATATCTGTTGGGACTTCTATTTTTCTCTCTTTGTTTTATCGTTTTCTGTACCTAAAGCTCTATATCTGTTGGATGATGTGGCAAATCCTAGTGGCGAGAAAGATCTGCTTCCGAGATAGCAATAGCAGTGAGTGGGATTTTCAGTGACAATTAATCGAGTATTGATTGATATAAATTTAAAAAATAGATTTATTTAATTTTTAAAGAAATTTATATATATAAAACTTTTATTTAGCAGTTCAAAAACTAACGGAAAAGAAGGGAGGCTCGAACAAAGCCTAATTCTTTTCCAAGTGATGCCAGCATATCCTTTCTATCATCGTATAGAATGGCAAATCCACTCACCTTCATCCTAGCTATCTCCGCTCCGCCATGGAGTGACAGACCGGATCGAGTTGGCTACTCAATCTGGTTGATGAGGCTGTCCCTAAGTTCAAGCTCATTAGCCATAGCACCATTGATGACCGCATTAGTGTGAAAGAGAGAGAGGAGGTGGCGGCAGTGGGGAAGCAAGAGAGGAGGCGACAACGAGGAAGAAAAAAGAGAGGTAGCGACAATAGGAAGAAGGAAGAGCTAGTAGAGCTGGTGAGCTGGTAACGGCGACGACGACAATGGCTAGAAGCGTGATTTCTCATAGAACGCTAAGGATCATGCAATTTTGCTTCATATCCCTTCATCCATCGCTGCTTCTGGAATTCAACTCACAGCGGTTGCATCAAGATAGTAGGCTTAGTGAAGACCTTCTAAGTAGTATCCTTTGGATCTAGTGAGCGATTCCACACCAAGCTTAGCGGTGACCTCCGCCTCTCATTGTTGTAGGTAGTAGCTGGGCAACACCGGTGCGAACAGGGGTGGAGAACACGATGGCAGGGGTAGTTGGGGCGTGGTTGCTGTAGAAGATTGTAGCTTCTTGTCTCCCGATCAGCGTTTTTTTTAACTTGCCTTTTTAACTTCCGTGTTTCTTCTGACATCCGACGACTTCTATTTTTTCTCTTTGTTATGTTATTTTCTGTAACGTCCATACATGTTGGATGACGTGGCAAATCCTAGTGGCAAGAAAGATTAATTCATTCACTACTTGACATAGCTGTAACTATACTTTGGTTGAAACATTCAGAAGCTGAGGATCACATCTTTACGAGGTGCCATTTGTTATACAATTTTACGCATAAATTTTGAATGGCCAGTAGCATTGGATAATCAGAGTGCCTTTTGTGTCCATTTTCTGCATGCACTTTTACCTTCGAGCGTTTTTTTTGCCTTTATTTTATACCATGTACAATGGTGGAATTGTGTATTATTGTATCCTCAAATACTTTTTTATTTTAATAAAATGTGGTTTGAATATATGTTTATTTATTTATTACTTGTTGACATGAATTTCATGTGCAAAGTAAACTTTTCTGGCTGCATTATCAGTGATTTACACTCAGATTAACTTATATTTATATAACATACTGTGCATGTGTATTACCAAATTTTGCCAAAGCGTTAGCACATGCATATTACTATTACTATATGGTGTAGCACTAGCACTTAACTTGACAAACAAATTGATTATATAACTATATCAGATTTAGAGGTAGGATTACCGAAAGATAGAAATATGAAAAGTATAGGATTGAAATTCCTAACATTTTAAATTCTATAGATTGAAAAAATATAGAAAATTATAAGAATAATCTTTTAGGTAGAAACCAAGAGATCGATAGATTCAAAGGATTTTTTTTCAAGAGGTTGGAGCACATGCCAAAATTTCCTCCAAAATTCCTATATTTTGAGTCAATCCAAAGGAATTTCATAGGATTTTTTATTGATACAAAGTATCATGTAGGAAATTCTTCCACAGGATGACGGGATTGTTCATTTAAGGAAAAAATGGACTTCCAAAATTCCTATTGCATTCCTTCGTTACAGAGAGAGGAATTGAACTTTTGGGCCCTGGATGGTTGCTTCATTTTGCCCAATTTTCGTGACAAAAGTGTAGCATGCCGCAGTTTTTATAGCGCCAAAATAGTTGGCCACAGTGCCACACTTGTGGATTGTGGCAAATTTTGCCAATATGTGGGCCATAGAAGTATGAAAATTCAGCAGCGACACAAGTGTGACGTGCAGCTGAACTACTTAAAAAATGGGGAATGCTATATACTGAAATCATGTTCCCATCGATGGTGATGAGGACCTAGAGGTGGAGATTGAGTGACGGGGTGCACTGCAAGAGCTTGGTGTTGATGAACTCCATGCTCCACGCAGAAATTGTTGTCGCCCCTTGCTACTTGTGTTGCCAATGGAGCTTGTGGTGCGGCAACAACAGCGGTGGATGGGGCTGGCGATGCGGGAGGCTATTGGTGATGGGCCGTGTGGGTAGCGGTAGTGGTGGTTGCTTTCCTAGTGTCACCATGGGCATGCATGGAGGTGGGAGCCCGAGCTGTGGAAGCTTCTTGACTAGAAGAGAGGAAGGAGGAGGTCTTGGTCTTGAGAAGGTGCCGAGGAAGGGTGGGAAGTGCTGCTACGGCTGTCGCCACAACCGTTGCACTAGTAACCTTTTCCATCTCTTCTTCTCTCTTCCCTCTCAGCTTAGATCTGATACCCAATGGGTATCGGTTGATACCAATGGTAGAAGTCTAGTACTAATGGGTTTCAACTGATACTAATGAGATATCAGTTGGTACATAACAGGTATTAATCGGTACCTATGGGTTACTATATTTGATACCGATAGGTGTTAAAATCTTCTTAGTATTATCTCATCTAGACAGGATCCCATGGTATAGTAGCCCCTTCAAAAATTGTAGGTTTGAATCAAATTAAACACTACTTTGCAACAGGTAACAAAAGGTTTTCAATAATGTTCTAAAGTGGATAGTTTAGAATACGTGCTTGGATTGAGAAACAATAAACAACAAATAAACATTAATCAATGCAATATTGGTTAAAAAATAACTATTCCAAGGTAAACATTCTTACACAAAGATTACCTATTATTATCCAACCCTAGTGCTACGTGCATAGTCCAAAGGGGTTGCATACCGAGAACTAAAAGGGAGACACAAAGATATGAGGGTATGACATTCTTCCCATTCATTCCATTCTCTAGTGTGTACAATAGTGAGCTTCCTTCCCTCTATTTATAGGCATAGCTATGGATACCTTTCATATTTAGTGATGTACCTATTTAGTGGGTAACCGAGCTGGGCCTTTGTGGGCTTCTAGTTTCCTAACACTCTCCCTTGGGCTCTCACTGTGTGATGTCTGTCTCATCAAAACTCTACAAAAACCCAATGGGAAAATATGGAGAAAAAGTATATAGCATACGCTTGCAATGTCACATGGATTGCCTCGTTATAAACCTTGATAAGAAATTACATGGAAAACTTTTCTAATGGAAAAAGAGTACAATTCACCCAATTCTCCATTCAATTTTTCTAGATTGATTTTAGTTACTTGATTTTCTAGGTCAAAATTTTGGAATTAGTAAGAGAAATTCTTCCCTTGAATTTTGCATTTCTCCAAGTCTCATCATTCTGGTTTCTTAGACACATCTCTTCGAAACATGAGTGAGATTGCTTCTCACATAACTCATTTGTCAATGTGCAACATAAGCTGCATTACATATTCATGGAAGGATCTAGTACGAGGATACTTGGTTTGGTTTAGTGCAATTAGCCAAGTAACTGAGTACTGCTATCATACTCATGTCTAGGAATTTCATCCCAAATTTTCTCCCCCTCTTCTCTATGTTGGTAGGAAGCTGGACTGCTTACAATGAATTTACCATGGAGTGTTGGCAACAATTGACTATCCTGAAGCCAAGTATTTCTTAACACTTTCTAAGTGTAGTTGGATTGATGTATTGCAGTTCCATCTATCACATGCTCTACTTACCATCATAAGCATAATTTGGTTTCAACCCAATCTTTTTATTCTAATTCAAACTCAAATTCAAAGAACAAGTTTGCTTTCTCAATTCTTTCTTCATTTTACTAGACTATTTTATGCTTTGTATCTTAGTTCAATAGTACTTCTATATGTACTGTTATGCAAATATCATCTAAGCTCCGAAAAACATCCATTGATTCCATCTTCAACATCTTCAACATTTAGGACAAATTTTCTTTTCAACCTCTAGTTGATTATTTTCTTTCAACTTCTAATTGATTGCCAATGAGATTCAATTTCTAAAGGACATTCTATCCATGTTTAGGGAATATGTTTCACAATTAACTCATGATTGCTGAGTGAAACTTTATACAATAAGCTATTCTAGCTATATTGCTTTGTTCCATGATTCATTCAAAAATACATAGCTTCTAGCTTTCTCCATGGCATGCACATTTAGGTGATTCTCTATCTTGCTCTTTCTAATGTGTGAGCAAGGTCCTTTAGTATACCAACGTCGTATTATTGCTGTGCACCTTATCACTGGTTTCTTCCATTACAAGAAAATATAATAGGTCTGTTTTGAGGTTCCATAACATTGCTAAGTCTCAGCTGGCTCCCCAGTAGAGTACTTTCAGTGATTGTGAGTATGATAGTCACTTTTGCCCTGTTTTTTACTTGGAGGCATGAGGAGCCAGAGTTCTTATCTAATTATTTTTTGTTCGAGGCCTCTGAACAAGATGAGGGTACCATTACTTTCTTTGGTATTTCACCCTCCTCCAGTGCATTACATTCCTATAATTGCAGCTGAAACATTCTCTTCATAATCACAAAAGTAGTCACAAAATGATTTGGTAGTTTTAGTTTTCTATGCATACTTCCATTACTTAGTTGCATTCACTAGTGTAAGATAACATGCATTAGTCCCTTCCTACAATCATATTTCCTAACATTTGTCATCTAAGGGTTCATTCACTCTCCTTAAATAACTAAAAATAATTCACATTTATTCAAGGAATACCCATCTCCATTCAAAGTTTCTAACTTTCGGAGAGAGCCTTTTGGACTATGATAGTGGGATATGAACATAAACTAAGGACATCCAATCGCATTAGTTGCATTGTTGAGTGGATGTTTCTGTGAGTGGTCTAAATATTCTTGGAATTCCACTGCTTTTAGGACTGCATGTACCTTCATGCTGTAGGTATTACAACAATGGTATAACAAATATTGCAACTCATAGCTTGTACTTAGTTTGTTTATGCAGATATTTGGTACTTAGTGCTAGTCTATGTCAGTTTACCAATCATCAAATGATATTCTAGCATTGTCCTTACTCATGGACTTCGACTTCTAAAGACAATTAGTAAAATCTTTTGGATTCACATGATCATGCTAAATCAACTTTGGCAAAAACACGGTGTCGAATAGACACTAGACATTCACTACTTTAGAAGCGCCTCTATTTACATAGTACCAAAATAACATTTATGAGTGCTAAATAAGACTGTAAATATTCATCACAATCTAGTTCAGGAATGGTAGAATTATTCTGGTATGCGACTTATAGATTAATTTCCCAATGGTGCATGCGGGTACACAAATCTTCATGATTTAGGAAATTATTTCAGATATATGAAATGAACATATGAGTTGCAATTTATTCTCATAATTCTAAGACCAGTGTAACAAAATTGAGTTGTCAAAAGGGAGAATATAGTCTAGTTTGTATTTCTAAATAGTGTATAGCCCAAATAATTCTAGTTGCAATGAACATATGAGCTGCAATTTTATTCTCATAGTTCTAAGGCCAATGTGACAAATTGAGTTGTTAAAAGGGAGAATATAGTCTAGTTTGTATTTCTAAATAGTATAGCCCAAATAATAATAGTAAAAATTATACTGCTAGTATCATCACACTTAAGAGAGTTCTAGGGTTTCATGGTACAATAAATGCTTGTATAAAGTGCATGATTATTTCATAGATAATATGATGACCGTGGCACTTTCTAGGCCAAGAAATTTAGTTGTTGCTTCTAGCGATAGTACTTTCAGTTCTATTCATTTGGAAATATATCTTTCTTAAGGTGGTATTTGTGGTTATTTAGATCACAATTAATTCTTTCCTTTTATATTTGGGTACTACACAAATTTAAAGTATTATAATCATGTGGTAGGAAATAGCAACATAATAATAAGTGTCTTAAACATCACTACAAGAAATCATATAACAGGTGATGTTTCATTTACGTCACGAAAACTAAAAATTATGTCAAATTTCAAACTCTATGACTTTTGCGTGATGAAAAGTCGATCGTCAACTATCATGCGTCTCTAATTATGTTCTGTGATGAAAATGTTTTTTTGTCATTGATCTAGTGACAATCTTTCTTTCGTCATTGAGTTTATGACACTCATTTCCAATCGAGTGTAGAAAACAATAAAAATCACTAGGCTTTAATGACTGGATAGTGCCACATAGGACAGAAAACGCCATGAAATTATAACAGTGTGTGACGTGCCACCGACATGGTAGGTATATTGTGAAAATTTGATTCATAATAACCCATAAAGAGAAGTGTTCCTATCCTACTCAGCTTTAACCCACAAAGATTTCAATTCCACACACTTCTAATTTTGAAGACACGACAACTAAAAATTGCAGTTACATGTATAATCATTCAATCCATGGTTCAATTGAATTGAAGTCATAGCCCCAAGGAGACAAACCTCATATATTTACAATATGCATATGCTACAGGAGTAGGCGATGGCCTTAGGCAACACAACTGCGGGTGCTGGCACCATCATGGGTAAGGCAATTGTAGGAATGGTTGTGGCTTGTGGGTAAGCCCACCACTAGCCAACCCATGGCCATCATGGGCTAGGTCGATGCTAGTGCAGCGCGGGGAAAAATCCTTCTACTAATGTGGCCATTACATATGCGGCATCGATGAGTGAGGCCTTTGCCCACGCCGCCTTGGGAAATCGCTCTACCTTTGCCTCTGCCTCACCTAGGGTCCTACTCTCGTCTGAATCCATTCGTAGAACACAGGAAATTGAGGAATTGGGAGTTACGGCTAGGGATTTGGATGGGAAGGGGAGAACAAATGTAGCTTACCTGTGAGGGAGCAGAGCTCAGCACCATCGTGTGAAGCAGCTATCGCACGGGGTGGCATAGGGGCTACTCCTTGTCCCGTTGTCTCTAGCACGGTTGTTGCCTCTATGCTAGTCAAGCACCACCTAGATTTGAGGCCGTTGCTACCTCCCTCCACTAATAACCGCACCCTTTCCTTCCTCGTTGTTACATCTGATCTAAGTCTCCATTATCTCTATGCAGTTAGCCTTGAGCTCATACTATTTTGGTTCGGTCCAATCTATCAAGACTAGTTCTAATTATGCCATTATAGTGGTTGCTAGTCCTCGTGACATTGTGGGGGATCGAGTCTTGCTCCGCTCTTTCGTCATCTATCATATGCGAAGTGTGATCAGTTCTTTGATCGATAAATCCTTTTATTTTTTCTACACGTCTACCATATATGGTTTTATCGGCTTTTCAACCGATACTCAAACGCTAACTTGACACCTAAACGATAAGATGAGTCGTATCGACAATTAGCTCATAAATTTTATCTTATTATAGGATCAAATTAACTTTGCACGTACTTAAATCTTGAAGACTAAAAACCTATACTCTAATCATACCTTCGTCGGCTCATTCATTAATTTGCTTAGTTCGATTGGTCTCCATGAGATTCGACGACCAACACTCCCCCCATTTCATCGTAGGAGGGGTACTTAAAAGAAGCCGGTCTGGTTGGGATCGGCGTCCTGCATGAACGCGCTGCACCCGGGGCAGCCAGGGCAGCCGATGGTGACCTCCGCGTCATCCCTGCGCTCGCTGATGACCGGTCTTGGAGGTGGCGGCGACCGGCCGCGCTTGCCGGTGGACATGTGCTGGAACGGGGAGAAGGAGAGGACGCGGCGTGTTCTTGCAAATTTGGAAGGAAAGAAGACTGACCCGCTCGAGAGAAACTATGTATATCATATCTATGTTCACTTAAATTGCATTTCTACTATGTGAAATAGAATTATTTGTATGGGACTTCAAGGAAATACTAGGAAATTCATCACTCGACGTCGTTGGCACGTACAGTTTGGTGATTGTTATGAAGTCCATGCTTCGCCATTTAATTCCAGAAGCTACTTAAAAATATTGTCAAAGACTAGAACTGTTGCTCACTATTAATTCCGCTGAGTCATATATTATCCTAACGATGACGTGATGTTGCTATGAGGAAAATGCAATTTGATATGTGGCTTGAAATTCCAAGCAGTAATTTACAGAACAAAAATACAAGCAACCAAATCAATAATGTTGAGACCGGACCACCTAAACCGTGAACGCCCTTTGTCCCTTCTATTTATGATGATCTCTCATAACAGGCACGAGCCGATCACCAAATGTCAATTCGAACAAGGCAGCCGGCCATGAAGCTTATACATGGGAGGTTTGTTATTTACATTCATGCCTTTCTTTCTAGAAAGAGCCGCTAAATTAAATTTTCTTTTAGAAATATAAGTATGGTATATATGTACTAAATAAATATTAACAACTGCAGTTGCTTAATAAAGATAGCTTACTAACAATTGAGACAAATTAACTTTCGTTTCATCTTTTTTGCTAGGGAAAAGCAACCGGCATCACCATTTCGTCTTATTGTGCTAGCTTTAATTTGACTTAAAATTAGTCTTATTCAGAGTATCTAATTGACTAGTATTCTCGATAAAAAAACTTGTAAATTCCATAAAACTATAGATATTTTATATTACAAAACTACATCGTGTCCAAAACTGTCAATTTAATATTAAATTTATCACAAAACGACAATTTTAAGTCATGTGTCATAATCCTACATTCGATGGAAATTCTATAGCTTTGTGATAAACTTTATGTTAAATTTATAGTTTTACGATATTATACTTATCAGACAAGTTATGTGATAAATTTAACATAAAACCATAGGTTTTATAACATAATAGATTTAAGTCTAAAATTTTGTGATAGTTTTATCAAAATATCTGTAGTTTTATAAAATTTAATCTAATTTTAATGTAGTTATCTTATCTTCTCATCATAGCCAAAACAACATTGCAAGGTTGAAGGTCCCCGTAGCAAAAGCACTCCTCGTGCCTGTAATATGCAACGGCAAAATAATTTGTGCCTGTAATCCACCATGAACAAACTAAATAATTAAGCTCTAGTGGCTAAAAAGTTCCTAAAAGAACTCTGCTTTAACCGACATAGAATTTCCAGACTCCATTTTCTACTCTCTAGCTCCAGCTAACAAAAAAGACATAATTGAACTAACTCTACGTTTTTTTCGAACACGCAAAAGATTTACGTCTCAAATTCTATTGGAACGAAACGACATAGCACACAACAGTAGCTTTAGTTGATAAAGTGGGGCAGTTCACAGATTAAGAGATTACATAATAGAATTACGAACTATATACACAATTTTAGCACGAAAAAGAGGGGAAAGAAGAGAGAAAGAGAGGCCGGGACCAAAGCACAAATGTCCTAAGTAGAATACAAGTGTACTTCCTCACGCGTTTCGAACAATCAAAGCCCCTCGCATCAAGCTAGCACCCCAACTTTAGAAAGAAAGTAGATTAAACCAGTAGCTAGCTAGACAGCAGACAAGATACTAATCCCCACACAATCTCCAAATGCATGCTTATCAGCACCATCACCACCACCAACACCAACAAGAATTTCCATGTCATCCTTCAGTCACCTCTCTCTTCCCGCCTCCACCTATAAATACTGCTTAGCTCCTCACCCTCTCTTCTCCATCCAAGATAGCTACTAGCTTGTGTCTGACGTGTTCAGAGAGGCACCAAGCTAGCCGGCCATGGCAGCTCATGTGGACCCGCTGGTGGTGGGGCGGGTGATCGGCGATGTGGTGGACCTGTTCGTACCAACGATGGCCATGTCGGTGCGGTTCGGGACCAAGGACCTCACCAACGGCTGCGAGATCGAGCCGTCCGTCGCCGACGCGCCGCCCGCCGTGCAGATCGCCGGCAGGGTCAACGAACTCTTCGCTCTGGTCAGAACATATATGGGCTAATTATATGTGTTAATTAGTCTCTTTTTGACATAAGCATGCGCAATTAATGCCTTGATCTGATCGAGTTTTTGACACACCTCGTCGATCGTGTTGTTGCAATCTGCGCGTGGTTAGGTCATGACTGATCCAGATGCTCCGAGCCCCAGCGAGCCGACCATGAGAGAGTGGCTTCACTGGTAATTACTGTTATCGTTATGCCCTCACCATTTAAATGGTGATTATTGTGCATCATTAGCATCTACATTTACTGTCTTGTAGTAAAATTGCACCGCTGGTGTGTCTTCTTCCGAAAGTTACTGTTGCATTTTTTTAACTGTTGCAATTTTCTTTTGGATCTGCAGGATGGTGGTTAACATACCAGGCGGAACAGATCCTTCTCAAGGTAAATAGTCATGCAAGCATGCTAGTATCTTATAAATCCTAAATAAACTTAAGAGATACTCCTCCATCCTATAGACTATTTTTTAGCTTCAAAATTTGTTTAAAAAACTGTTTTTAAGTAGTGTCTGGTAGATCTCTTAATACCACTTCATATTTTTCTTTTTTTTAACCATTAAACCAAATCAATTTCTTCTTTTATCTCTCTTTATTTTCTCTTCATATTAATGAACGACACAGTAATATTTTAATAACTTCTTAATTTATCTTTGACGATCTAAAATAATTGTTTTTTTTAAAAAATAAAGTATACTAATACTTCTTAATCGATAACTATTTCATATATCTGTACTATAGTCATATATTATGAATTATAGATTATTATAGAAAATTATGCTAAACGGTTATAAAAGGCCAGAATTACGTGTAGTAGAAGAAAAGAAACAAATTCTCCACGATGCAACCGGGTTGCACTGATTTTGCCCTGTGGAAGAAGAGACGAATGCAGAGGGAGGTCGCATGCAACCGGTAGCTATGCAGTGCCTGCGTCCATTTCAACTAGCTAGCGGCGATAGGTGGCAGACGGCGAGCACACACCTGTCGGCAACCGGCGTGCAACACGTGGCAACACATGTAATTCCCACCTCCTAACTCCGTGCCGCCATGTATGGCCCGCCGGCGATGATGGTGGCCGCCGATGTCATCGTCCTCCTGTCATCTCACACACCGCTGGCTTTAAATTAGTTGGAGTAAACAACACGGTAAACAGCCGATGGATAATAACAAAAAAATTTAAAAATTTTGGTAAGAGATTAATAGTTAAATTCGATCTATCCAATTAAAAATAAAATTAATAAATTTGATTGTAAATCTTAACAATCAAATTTTTTAATTTTGTTTGACAGTCAAATTTATTGGTTTTATTTCTAATTATATTGTTGAATTTGAATCTTTGATGATTTTAGATGATATATAAAAATAAAGGGACGTAGATGCATAGACTTTCAGTAAGTCGGACACTAATTTACTCGGTTGTTTTGGCTCTCCCTATTCAACGACAAAAAAAGGCCTCGCCTTTTTGCGAGTTCGTCGTGCGGCTGAGTGGTGATCTGGCCTGATCATTTTCATCTTGCGACTCTTCGAAGCTTACTCAAGGACACGTAGTCGTTTATCCGTGATGATTCACAACTGTTGAAGCGTTGATTTGGTATTTTCTAGTTAAGTGAGTTGCTAATTACACGATCAAGATCACCTCTAGAGAGTAGTGGAGTTGGTTCTGTGTTGATTCTTGTGACACCCACCGTCTTAACTTTAATTAAAATTGCTTCATAATTTGATTTCTTGATAATTGGCATATTGATTAGTAGGAAAGTAGCTGATACACCTGATGCTTTCCGTGGAGAGCAGATTTTGATGGCTGTGTTTTCGTGAATGCAGGGGATGTGGTGGTGCCGTACATGGGGCCGAAGCCGCCGGTGGGGATCCACCGCTACGTGATGGTGCTGTTCCAGCAGAAGGCGCGCGTGGTGGCGCCGCCGCCGGATGCGGACGCGGCGCGCGCCAGGTTCAGCACCCGCGCCTTCGCCGACCGCCACGACCTCGGCCTCCCCGTCTCCGCCATGTACTTCAACGCCCAGAAGGAGCCCGCCAACCGCCGCCGCCACTACTAGCCCTCCCTCGCTCGCGTCGCCGGCCATCCTGCCGGCCGGCGCCGCCTGCGGTTGCATGCAAGTGTGACTGACGCGCGCATGGCGACGACCTAGGTAGCTGATAAGCGGTCATGCTCGCTGCCGGAACAAGAACCATACCACAATCCTGTCGTCGTTGTGGTTATAATTAATTAACTATCCCTGTATTTTATTACTGTTATGGTGATTAATTAGTTAACTGTTTCATGTGATGATTTGGTTCGTTGTATCCTTGTTGGTAGATCTTGTTGCATTAATGATTAATCCATAGATTTTTTGATGCACTGCACACACGGATGGGGGAGAGATGCGTTCCATGTGCACATACTATTCGTAGCATATATGGCCAGCTGCACTGTGACTTAGAGAACACAGAGTCACGGCATGAAAGGCATCGTGACATTGAAATCAATACGGCCGTTCGATGCTGGGTGGATGGACCAGATCTGACTATTTCCGATTTATTTGTTCCCACATTGATCTGCTAGTGTTAGTGTTAAAACACATATTGTATTTCATGTCTTACCATGTCAATCAGGGATTTGATACCGTACCGTGATAATAGAAGATCCTAACCATATAGGAGATTGATTGTAACTAATTATAGTTGAGGCCGGCCGGGTATCTCTCCCTGATTGTCACACACGGCGTCTATATGTAAGCCATCGGTACTAGGCTGTTTGGTACTTAGAAAGATAATCACGAAGCCAACGACCTAAGTCTAGGGCAACGCCGTTCCACCATGGATAAGCGTCTTTGAAACTTTTCTCATGGTATCACAGCCCTAGGTCTCCATGGCGTCAAGTTCAAGCGCATCTCATCCTTTCTTCGGTACACAGATCACCGAGAAGCTATCAAGGACAAACCATGCGCTATGGTGAGCATAGGTGCTTGCAGCCGTACGCGGCGCACGCATGGAGGGCTATCTCACCGGTAAAGCCGTGGCCCCTGTGCAGGAGGTTGAAGAAAAGAACGCCAATGGTATGACCATCAAGGCACCCAACTTGGCATTTGAGGATTGGCTTGCTCACGATCAACAGGTCCTAGGGCTGCTGCTTTCCTCGGTCGGCAAGGAGGTGCTGGCACAGATTGCTGCCGCAAAAACAGCGGCGGAGGCATGGGGAGAGATAGAGCGGATGTTTTCTGCTCATACCCATGCCAGGACGATGAACGTTAGATTCGCACTCACCATGACAAGGAAAGGTAACTCGTCAATTGCTGAATATTTTGCAAAGATGAAGGGCTATGCAGATGAGATGGCAGCTGCGGGCAAACCAATGGACGATGAGGAGTTGGTGTCCCATATTTGCAATGGGCTGGACACCGAGTACAACCCAGTGGTCACATCTGTTACCATCAGGGCTGAACCGCTCTCAATCTCTAAGTTGTATGCACAACTTCTCAGCTTTGAGACACGATTAGATCTTCAAGATGGCTTAGGCGGCTCTGTTAATGTCGCCAATAGGAGCGGACGCTCAGGATCTGGAGGGCACGGTAGCTACTTCAACAATGGTCATGCCCACAGCGACCGTGCCCCTGGTCGTGGACGTGGTGGTCCACGTGGGCATGGTAGATTCATCCGCGAGCATGGCCAGCAGCGCACCAGCGGGGTTCAGCGCCTGACACCAGGAGGTGTGGATGAACGCCCCCTTTGCCAAGTGTGCCTCAGAGTAGGGCACACAGCCAACAAGTGTTGGCATCGCTTCGACAAGAACTACGTGCCTGAAGAACGTCATGTGGCTGCGGCGATGCACTCCTACAACATTGACACCAACTGGTACACTGATACGAGGGAGACTGATCATGTCACGAGTGAACTGCAAAAGCTGTCCTTCCATGAGAAATACCAGGGGAACGATCAGATCCACACAGCTAGTGGTGCAGGTATGGAGATTAAACACATCGGTCATACTACTGTTCCAACCCAATTCAAGAATTTGCATCTAAATAATGTGCTCCATGTTCCAAAAGCTAGAAAAAATCTTGTTTCCATTCGTCGACTTGCTAAAGATAACTCTGTTTTCCTTGAATTTCATCCTGATTATTTTCTTATTAAGGATCAGGCCACGAAGAACTCCATTCTTAAAGGACACTGCCATCAAGGACTATATCCTTTTCCATCAGATCAGTCAATAAAGCAGGCGTTTGGAGTAGTGAAGCCGTCCTTGTCTAGATGGCATAATCGCCTGGGCCATCCTGCTTTTCCAGTCGTTTCAAAAATTGTTAGCAACAATAATCTTCCTTGTTCTTTCGAGTTGAATAAAGAGTCTGTTTGTGATGCCTGTCAACAGGCCAAAAGTCATCAGCTTTCCTATAGTAAGTCTTATAGTTCCTCAAAATTCCCTTTAGAATTGGTGCATTCTGATGTCTGGGGTCCTGCACTAGATTCTGTTGGAAGAAACAAGTATTATGTTAGCTTTATTGATGATTTCAGCAAATTCACATGGATCTATTTTATTAAATACAAGTCTGAAGTGTTTCAAAAATTCCATGAATTTCAAGCCATGGTAAAGAGACAATTTGATCGTAAAATTCTCACCATGCAAACAGATTGGGGAGGGGAGTACCAAAAACTACATAGCTTCTTTGATAAAATTGGAATTGTCCACCATGTCTCCTGTCCCCATGCCCATCAACAAAACGGAGCTATTGAGCGTAAACATTGACACATTGTCGAAGTCAGGCTATCTCTTTTTGCGTATGCATCTATACCCCTAAAATTCTAGGATGAGGCATTTTCTGCAGCTGTCTTCCTCATTAATCGTATGCCTAGTATGGTTATTCAGCAGGATACCCCTTTAGAGCGCCTGTGTAAGTAGGCGCTAGAATATGCATCTCTTCGAATCTTTGGCTGCGCATGTTGGCCTAATTTGCGTCCCTATAATAAGCACAAGCATGAATTCCGCTCCAAACGTTGTGTTTTCCTCGGCTATAGCAATCTCCATAAAGGATACAAATGCCTTGATCCCTCATCCGGTCGTATTTTTATCTCACGGGATGTGATTTTTGATGAGACTGTTTTTCCCTTTTCCGAGCTACATGCCAATGCCGGGGCACATCTATGTGTCGAAATAAATCTCTTACCATCAGATCTTATTCCTTTATCCTTCCATGGGGCGGAACATGTAGCAGACCGGGTGTTTAATTCATCTAATACCACTAACCTTGCTGGTTCTAGTACATGTCATCACAGGGATGAAACTTTGTCTCCTAGCGCAAGGTCTAAAGAAGATTTGGCACAAAATGCTAGGCAATCTGTCTCGGGATCAGTGTCGACAACAGCCGAAGACACTACTGTCCCATGCATATCACCTTCGGGTTCTTTGCGTGACGCGGTAGACACGGCGTGGGATTCCGGTCCATCCATCCAGTCGGGAACCGCCATGACAACACCACCAGGTGCAAGCGAGGGGGAGTTGGCTGCTGCATCCGCTACACCCACCGTGACGGTAGTGTCTGACTCTTCTGCACCTGGATTGGCCGCTGCACCTGCTGCACCCATCGTGATGGCAGTGTCTGACTCTTCTGCACTTGGATCTGCTATGGTGGGCACTGAGGTGTCAGAGTCACCAGTACCAGAACCACCTTGGACTCGTCTTCGTTATGGAATTTGCAAACCCAAGATATACATAGATGGGACAGTCAGGTATGGATTCTTTGCAGCTTCTGGTGAACCTCTCACTTTAGATGAGGCTATGAATAATAAAGATTGGAAATCAGCCATGGATACAGAGTATGAGGGCCTAATTAAGAACCAAACTTGGCATTTAGTTCCACCAAGAAAAGGAGTTAATATTATTGATTGCAAATGGGTATATAAAGTAAAGAGCAAAGCAGATGGTAGTCTTGATAGATACAATGCTCGGTTAGTTGCAAAAGGTTTTAAATAGCGATATGGTGTTGATTATGAAGACACCTTTAGCCCTGTTGTCAAACATGCTACCATCAGAACAATTTTGTCTATTGTTGTATCTAGGGGCTGGAGCTTGAGACAACTTGATGTACAAAATGCCTTTCTTCATGGATTTCTAGAAGAGGAAGTGTACATGCATCAACCATCGGGTTTTGAGAGTAAAGCAACTCCAGATTATATTTGCATGTTAGATAAAACACTTTATGGTTTGAAATAAGCGCCAAGAGTATGGTATTCTAGGTTGAGCAGTAAGTTATGTGACCTAGGTTTTAAAGCATCGAAGGCTGACACATCCCTATTCTTTTATCATAAAGGGCCGGTTACTATATTTGTTCTCATCTACGTTGATGATATCATTGTTGCTAGTTCTACATAGGAAGCCACCACATGTCTGCTGCAGGATTTGAGAAAGGAGTTTGCCCTCAAGGACCTCGGTGAGCTACATTATTTCCTTGGGATAGAAGTAAGCAAGGTAAAAGATGATATTCTCTTGACTCAAGAAAAATATACTAGAGACGTGTTGCAGCTTGTAGGCATGATGGATTGTAAACCAGTAAGCACTCCCTTATCCACGTCAGAAAAATTGTCCTTACATAAAGGTACACTTGGGCCAAAGGATGCTACGGTGTATAGAAGTGTAGTTGGAGCATTGTAGTATTTAACTTTGACTCAACCAGATATTTCTTTTACTGTGAATAAAGTTTGTCAGTACTTGCATGCACCCAGTTCACTGGGCAGCAGTAAAAAGGATCTTAAGGTACTTGAAAAATACTGTCAAGATTGGCCTTCGTATCAGTAAAACAAACTCTCTTTTGGTTAGTGCTTTTTCAGACGCAGACTGGGCAGGTGATCTAGATGATCGTCGATCTACTGGAGGGTTTGCTATTTTCCTCAGATCCAAGCTCATATCGTGGAGTGCAAGAAAACAATCCACTGTGTCAAGATCAAGCACAGAAGTAGAATACAAGGCTGTAGCAAATGCAACTGCAGAGGTTATGTGGATACAAATTCTATTATATGAATTGGGAATTCAGGCGCCTAGGGCTATCAAGTTATGGTGTGATAATATTGGAGCAAAGTATCTTTCCGCTAATCCGGTCTTTCATGCCCGCACAAAGCATATAGAAGTAGATTATCATTTTGTGAGAGAAAGGGTCACAAGGAAACTTCTTGATATCGAGTATATCTCTATAAAGGATCAAGTCGCCGATGGGTTCACAAAACCATTGTCCGTATGACAATTGGAGATGTTCAAGAGCAATCTCAACTTGAGAAGTTTAGATTGAGGGGGAATGTTAAAACAAATATTGTATTTTATGTCTTGCCATGTAAGTCAATCAGGGATTTGATACCGTGCCATGATAATAGGAGATCCTAACCAAATATAGGAGATTGATTGTAACTAATTATAGTTGAGGCTGGCCGGGTATCTCTCCCTGATTGTTACACACGGCGTCTATATGTAAGCTACCAGTACCAGGCTGTTTGGTACTTAGAAAGATAAACACGAAACCGGCGATCTAAGTCTAGGGCAATGCCGTTCCACCATAGATAAGCGCCTCTGAAACTCAGTTATGAAGTTTAGCACAGTACTTTGCAGTTTTCTTGCGCTGAGCAGTGTTCCTATCTCACGTTGCTTCATTCTCAACGTCAGTGAAGACCCGTGCGTCCGTAGCTCATTGCCTCGTTGGAAATGATACGAGGTAGATATATCCTGGTCCAGCGAGTAGGCCCTAGAGCAAACTCCATTGCTGTAGTTACCAACGTCCACACTAGGCTATGAGGAAACAAATTACTGAGACTCTTGTAGGCATGGTTCACATTTCATTTCACCACTACAGGAAAGCACATCTGTGTTGTTTCAAACACAACATAGTTGGTGGTGTAAGATTATAAGCATCGGTTTTAGTCTAAAACCAGTACATATGGGGTTCTCAGGAATGCGCTGGCAGCAAGGTGGAGTCTAAGAAGTAAGAAGCAACACGTACAATCTCATATAGGTGTTTGTTCTATATAACAACCGACCTATATATATATATGTTGGTTTTTTCTAAATCGGCACCTACAATCCAAGAAAAAAATAATTTAGTTACTATATATGCACCACAATTAGCATCGTTAAATAAATATATAGCAGGCAATATATACATTCATATTCACATATCTATATCCGTAGAATCCATCTACACAATAATTCACAACATTACATCCAAAATCCCCTCACATACACATATGTACAAAATCCCCTCACATACACATATGTACAATTCATCTCCACAGTCAAATTAATCTATACATAAAATCCATCTCTACGTATACCTACATACAAATTCATATCAACATCGAAAATTCATCCACATTCAAAACAATAATTTACGTCCAAATTAACCCATTGCCAAAGCCACATCCACATCAGCACAAACATCAAAGGTTATAAAACTTATGATCATTAAAATATACATCTCACATTCACATCTAACAGTTGCCAGCTTAATCTAAAAAGATATTGAAGCTCACTAGTTGATTAGATAGATTGACAGATATACTCATGTAAACCGAACAAAGTGTCCCATAATAACATTACAGCACTAAGGATTGATGATATAGGAGAGTGATTTAGCAAAAGTGATGAAATTGTCAAAACTTTTACCAACTAACTCTATTGTGTCAATGAACCCATCATATTGTAATCATTTAAGGCAGACTTTCCATGGATACATTCCCCAATCTCTACAATCGACGAGTGAGCTTGAAGATCTAGTTAGTTCCAGTTGGCAACTGTTGAATATACAATATGGGGATTGTAATGTCAATGTGCTTAGAGCGGGTACCTGATTATGCTAGAAGGACCAACGTAAAATCGACCTCCTTGTCCTCATGTCCTAGTGACTATTATCCATTGAATTAACTAAATGTTCTTAACACATGGTTAGGTAAGTGCTTAAGGAAGTAAATAGATAAACATATTAATACATGATACTGAATTCATGTTCATGACTTAGAGAAAACCATATAGATACAAATAACTAAATTACAAGATACTTAGGAAATATTTATTACAGTAGGTTCTATCCATTTTATACAAAGTCTGCATATTCTTTGTTGAAAATTTTTTGAAGTAGTCACTAGGGACTCCAGCATCTACTTGTTAGCAATTTTAATTTCTATAAATAGAAGGATAGAAGACATGAAGACATATTGTGTATTAGGATATCGATGTACGCGTTAAGCAAAATGTCAAACCTCAGCATCGTCAACATCCTCCATGAAATACCACATAAATCTCATGTGGTAAAACCGACATATATTCGTACCTACATCCTGTTGTAAGAAATAAGGGGCCAAACTCGGAATTGATTTGTACATAGAGGGTGTTGAAGACACTTCTTCTTATACTTTTGATATGACTTATCTAGAACATCAATGATGGATTAGAACTTGGGTTGCTGGGTGCTTTATCCTTCGAAGGCGACAATCCAAGCACTATTTAAATGGAGTATATGAAGGAACCAATGAGGCCTACAGATAAGGGAAGAGAGCAATTACTCTTATTATCATTTGACACATAAGTAGTACAATGACAAAGAACATGCACTTAAAGTGATAGGGCAAAAGGATTGTCTTTATGGTCTGCATCTTGAAGAAAGATGGGTATAGGTAGCAGGCACTTTTGTCTTGTTCTTGATGATATCCTTGGAATTGACTAGCACTGGGATGAGGAATCCTATTGTGCCATGGGTACTTCTACATTCGAGCACCCCCATTATGCATATAGAAGAAATTAGACACGCAACGAAGATATCATTGAAGGAATGGAGATCAACAAAAAAGAGGACTTGAGTATTCTTACAATGTCCATAACTAAATTATAGGCATATCTAGGTCCCGTAGATCATATAAATAAAAGAGTTCTTTGAATGGAATCCATATGAGACCAACATAGTGGTGAAAGTCCTCGTCTTTGTAAAAGACGGGGAACATGATCTCACCCTCCTTAGCCATTTGTAGATAACAATATTGAGCCCTCCTCATTGGATTACATGAATTGATAACAAACTTTTCATTGGTAATCAAAGGGTGACCTAGCTTGAACTTTGGAACCAATGGGGCCTTCATGATATTATCTAGATCGGTTGTATTATCTAGCCCAACGTCTCTTAGGAAAGCTTCCAAATTCTTTTAGTTCTCATCTATTTGGAATTGCTTCTTGGAATAGTCTTGTAATCCATTTTTCTTGGGTGTGTGTTGACAATTGAATGTAGCTGGTTTTGACGCGACTGGTTTTGCCATACTAATGAAGAAGTCCTATATTTCAACTAGCATTTTGTCCTTCACCTTCTCCTTTGTGTTGTATTCTTTACGACCAAGGAGCAAGGTTATGCTCCTACTCATATCCTTTTTTTCCTTTGGAGATGGCTCAGACATCATAGGAAATGTCCATGCTTTCTTCGAGGATGGTGGTTAGGGTTCAAATTTATGGGAAGCTGTAGATGACCAACCCCTCTTTTTTGGTAGTGGTGGAGGAGTTGGGGTCTTATAAGGTGGTGGTGGAGTTTGGCTCTTAAATGGCGGTGGCAGTGGAATTGGCATCCATTTAGGGGAGACAACTCATCCTAAAGAGTTAGATGTGCCATCGCATGTCTCGTCATGACCATCTCCTAAAGGGAGGGGACAATGAAACGCTTGTGTCACAAGACTATGTTGTGGATGGCTTCTCCTAGAGTGTTTACTCTCTCCTATGGAGGAAAATCAAGCTGGTACATCCTGTATCTGCTTAGCACGTCCTCCACTTTGGCCATTGAGTAGCCTTGCGGTATCGGATTGCATTGTAATCTTTCCCCTTGTGTTACGAGCTATGCCATGCCATGTGTCACCTCCTTAGTGATGTTTTGCAGTGGCACATACAGCCTACATATAGTCCGCATAGTGATGTCATCCATGGGCTAACACATCATGTTCAGTTCTCGAGGAACCTGAGTTGATGCACAGCTGCTTTTCCTCCCAATTGGGCTGGTTACAAGGGCAAAATTGCCTTTGGCTTGAGGTTGCAACCTAGCAGGCGCAATTTGCAATTGCTCTTTCACCTTTCCGCCATCTTACTTTTTATCTCTTCTTATTGGTCTATGGACCTTTTAATTTTTTGAGACTTGTATCTATCCATATCTTTAGGAAACCCATCCTTCCATTGAACCAAACCGACTTTTGTGCATCCAAGATGCTTAGGGTTCTGCAGTGCTAGTGTTAGCTCGTTATTCTCCCTCTCCAAAAAAAGAACCCTTTGAGGACTGGCCATGGGCATCGTGGAGCCTTTGGGTCACTTTTTTACTCTCAAGGATCCTTGTGCGCCCACTCACCTATATCTAAGAGCATTGATCCTTGGATGTATGCGAACTTCTTTCCCCATTGGCACCAATCCTTTGTCTCGTTCTCGACTCTAGCTTCACATAGCTCTTCTTCCCTCTCTTCTCATTTGCCCATGTTCTTAGCATATTCGCTAGGGCCAAGATAGTGAGGGAAGATGTTTTGGGTGGCGTTGGCCTTGTTCCTTTCACTCATCTCCCTTGCCTTGTTCGATATTATGTATGCCACAAAGTCATCTCAGAAAAGGTGGCATCTCTGATACAGGGGATCTTCAAAGTTTGGTGTGAGAACCTTCTAGGTAAAGTTTGGTGTGAGAAACTTCTTGTTATGGTTGGTCTTCCAATTTTTAAAGATGTTGCTCGTCCTTTTTAGGGTCGATAGGAAAGCTAAATGACAACTTTAACATTTTCCATGCAAGTTGTCTCTATCTAGTACCATCCACTCTATTATGTCTTTCTCCTTGGTCCTTGAAAGGATCAATCAAAGCCTATAGGGGGATGGGGGAGGGGGAATAGGCAATCAAAACTTTAATGGATATAGAAGTTAAAAGGGATACTCCTATATGTATTTAGAATATCTGATCAAATCGAAACTTCTAATATTACTATCAGAATTTCTGATAACCATGACTAGAGAAAACTATTCCTAGCTACTAGAGCTCCAACAAGCACTATAAAGAAAGCTCTAGTGACAAGCAATTAATTGCAACAAAGTAGCAAGACAAGTACTATATGACGTGAAGGAATATCACTAAGGTTTGCAAGAGCATATATCCCTAGATTTAAAATTCTTGAGGGGATTCTATGCTCCATTAAGGAGCTCACAAAGAGCTGGGTTTTCGCTAAGACTATTCTCTTGAGGTTACACCAATGCACTCCTTTTTTACTAGTGGTATTTTTTTCCTTACGAGAGGCAAGATCTAGCCTTCACAAACTTCTCCTAGTGCACCACATACAAAATGGTGGCTCAAGAATGACACCTAGCCATCTATGAGTCCTCGACCTCCCAGAGTAATTATCAGCACGGGAAAATAACTAACCAGGTTTTCCATTTATGCGTGCATTATTCCTTGTTCTAGGTGGCGATGTACACATAACAAAGTTGATAGTTAATAGAGTACATAAGTACTATTATTACTTGGGAGACCAAAGGCCCAGCACTTTAAATACAAACAAAAATCTTAGCAGACTAGGGCGGCGGCCACATGGACTTGACGACAAGCATGAGCTAGACGTTGATGCCTTCATCTCCCATGAACTCTTCATCTAGGCAATGGAAAATGGAAGCAAAATTGAATAAAAACCTGTGTACATAACAAGTCACAATGGCAAATGCATGAGTAATACAATTATTTTGCAGCAAACAACATTTCCAAACATATCAAGACTTTCAAAACATTTCTAAAGCTCAATCATATTGCTAACATCAAGGCAATTATCAAGGCTATGAGCCCCCCAAACCTTCCTTAAACTAGGCCAGAAATAGATTAGACTGACCCGGTGATCCACATAGAACCCTTACCCTAAGCCATACTAGGCCAAAACATTCAAGCATTAGGTTCATTAATCCATGAACCCCTTTTATTAAAGAAACATCTAACTTGGTTACACTGATAAGCTTGCTCATAGCCACGGGCAGAGCTATTCGAATAGGTTGTACTCTAGTCAGAGGTGTATATCTTTATGCACAAGATGCGCCTTCCTCATGTGTTGCCATGTGCCACATACCACCATGGTATTTGGATAGAAAACATGACATAATCCTTCATCCATCCTAACCCTAAACAGTCGAATTGACATGAACCCCTGTCTATGGCTGGTAACCTCAGGACAAGTAGATTATGGCTCATTCCTCAGCATCTCAGCACCCCTAGTAGGCCACATAGACCAGAGTAGCCTTCATTTGCCACATAAATGTCTGTCCTACATCAGACATCTCCCACCTCTATCCGTGTCCCCCTGACTAAGAATTAGCTGGGTTATAGATTATACCTTACCCATTAGACATGTGGTTGTATGGTTTATGTTTTGCAACAGAAGCCCAAAGATCGGTCCATATGTCAACCGAGGTGTGACTACCAGAACCAACCATGCACCTCAAGCCCAGCCGAAAAATGGGTTTGGGGAATTTTTAGTGAGAATCATGTCCATGCTAAACCGTTAGATGTCTAACATTAAACCATGAGTGAGGTGAATATTTTCAAAGTCTAAATTTGTAAAATATCTATGTTTTTCTAAATTAGCATAGCTAAGCATAAACCTAGCAAATACTAGGGAGCACCACATATAGAAGTCTTGCCAGCTAGATTTTGATTACCTAAGGTTGTCAAGGTAGAATAAAATAATATATGAAATAATAAGGCTATAACATGGCTATGTAAAAAATTATAATGCAGGAAATTAATTAAATATTAACACAATAATTTAAATCAATATAATTTTAGAAATAATGGGTCTTCAATATGCGTAAGGAATTGTACAAGTTGCCTTGCTCGCACCCAAAGTCTTCAACTTTAACTTCATATACAACGGTTCCTCTAGCTCTATAGTATCTTGTTCGCACCGGATCTCGCGCACCCTGGTGCGAACACGCCGATGCTTGGGAGATCTGCTTAGCTCCAGTGCAGGCTGGTCGGCTTCTCTCCGTGGCTCGAGGTACGCGTGCCGGGGGCCATGGAGTTCGATCAGCTCCGGTGCGACAGTACGGGTGTGGACGTGCCAGTCAATTTAACCCTACAATTGATAAGGAGGTGAGACGAACAGGTCCATCGTACGGTGGACTGATTCAAGCGCTCGCTATCGGCTAGCAGCCAATAGGATCGAGATGGCCATCGGTCATGCCCGAAAGACCCTTCGCTATCGGCTATTTGCCGATAGCAATCGGGACCCTCTTCAATCGGTTGGGGAGCCAATGAAGGCGTAGACAGGTGTTGACGAGGGATCGGCCGTAGAGCCGATGGAGGAACCGGGGTATACTCAGAGGATAGCAAAGCGCACAGGATCCCTCCAGATAGTTGACGAAAGCCGTAACGGTCGTTCATTGGCTGGAAAACCGATGAAGGCACATGTGGACTGGAAAGGAATCATATTGAAAGGCACGGGTTGCAAAGCCAATGCCGTTCCGGATATGATAGCACAAGACCCGTTGCCCACCATGACAGCGCCGTTAACACCAAACCTCGAAGATCGGACCTAACAGAGACAGTATGAGGCCGAGGCCAACAACAATGATACGGAGGACACCGGATCGGCTGTGCTAAAGTAAAGATAGGAACGAACCCATCGGCTAGCTGAGCCAATGAGGGGACACCTCTATGAAGGTGGGCGCGTATCGGCTGGGAGACCGATGCGCTCGGCGTGGCACGTCAAGGGAAACCTCTAAAAGCCTGACGCGAATCCACCGAGGAGCCGATACACTGGGCATAAAGCTCAGAGTATGGATAACTCATCGGCTAGCACTCCAATGAGACGCCATGTAGAAAACTATAAGCCTAAAACTCAATCTACTATCCGTAGCCCCGTAGGTCGAACCTAACCGATGTAGCACGAAATTGACGACGGTAAAGGGAGCTTAACAGGCTGATAGGCCCAGCACGGATGTGATGCGATACATCTGATCGGCCTAAGAGGTCGAACCTAACCGATGCAGCCTTAGATGGAGCAAAACATATCGAGATAGTGGCGGGACTTACCTCTTCACCGGAGATCAGACCTAACTAATGCAGTCCCGCATTGAGAGCTAGATCCCACCGGTAAAAACCTAGATAAACTAGGGTGGCGATGCACCAAAATTGTATTGATCGAGAGATATATTACATGTCTCCAGAGGTCTGATATTTATACCTTAGATTTACAGAGTCCGACGTATTTTCAACCATCGGACGTTATTTCCTAACAAAAATAAAGGAAAATATCTCTAAAGAAGTTAACTAACTAACTAAACCTTCCTAATTAGATAAGATTACAATTTATAAAGATAATATACCCTGCCGTGGATTCTACGGCTCCTCCGTAAACTCGGTCTTATCTGGATAGTCTTCCAATCTGGAACGAGTCTTCCTTTGCTACAATCCGATTGGCTTCTTCACTGTAGTGATCAGACACCTTCCCAGCCGATCGGCTTTAGGCGGTCTACCATTGGGCTGTCCAGATTTTGGCGTTAACATTTCTACACGACTTATGCAAAGGAAAAAAGCTTTACACTAAGAAAATCTACATAAGCAGAAGGAACAAAGCACACAAATGGTTCTTGACAATTTAAGAAAAAAAAACAAGAGACTTAAATGGTTTGATTTCGAGTTGAAACAGTCAAGCTATGGCCGTTTGAGGTATATATGCTACTTATATAAATATTTCCACATTCTTGATTTATTTTTCTTAAGAAATACCCTAATTATTGTGTTAGCATGTGGAGGGGTGTGTAGACTGAGTCCATCAAGGGTGGAGTCCATGAGCAAGCCTTACAGACCATGGTGGACTAGGTGCACCAAGGTAGCCATTGGTAAAGGAGGTGGGCCCCTGTTAACGCCAAAATATGGCAGATCCGATGGCGCTAAAGCCGATCGGTTGGGAGATCCGATGGGGCTAAAACCGATCAGCTGAGAGGTTCGTTGGAGGGTCTGATGCAGCCATCGGCCGATGGAGATACTGAGACGAAGCCGATGGAGAACTGTAGAAAAGCCGATCAGATTAGTAGAAGATTGGATCAGCTTGAAGACAGGTGATTGTCCAATTGGGATCAGGTCCGAGAAGCCCGAGGGAAGGAAGGAGAAGGATCCACTTGACTTAGAGAAGGTCCGATAGCTACAGTGGAGAAGCCGATCAAGTTGCAGCAAAGGAAGGCTCGGTTACAAATTGGAAGATTATTTAGATGAAACCGGGTTTACGGAGGAGCCATGGACTCCACGACAGGGTGTTTATTTTTGTAAATTGTAACCTTACTCAATTAGGGAGGTCTAGGTGGTTAGTTAACTTCTTTAGGAATATTTTTCTTTGTTCTTACTAGGAAATAATGTCCGATGGTCGTAGACACATCGGACTCTATCTGTAAATCCAGGGTATAAATATAGACCCCTGGAAACATATAACATATCTCTCGATCATATTCAAACTCGGCGCATCGCCACCCTAGTTCATCTAGGTTCTACCGGCGGGTTCTGGCTCTCGACGCAGGGCTGCATTGGTTATGTTCGATCTCCGGTGAAAGGGTAAGTCCCGCCACCATCCCGTTATATCCTGCTTCGTCTAAGGCTGCATCGGTTAGGTCCGACTTCTTAGGGCGATCGGATGTATCGCATCACATCCGTGTTTGACATATCGGCCTATTAAGCTCCCTCTGCCATCGTCGGTCTCGTGCTGCATCGGTTAGGTCCAACCTACGGGGCTGCCGACGGTAGATCGAGCTTTAGGCCTATAGTCTCCTGCACGGCGTATCATCCGAGTGCTAGCCGATGAGTTATCCATGCTCTGTGCTTCACGCCCAGCGCATCGGCCCCTTGGCCGATACGCATCAGCCTTTAGAGGTGTCCCACGATGCGCAACGCCAAACGTATCGGACCTTCAGCCGATACGCACCCGCCTTCAGAGAGGCGTCCCCTCATCGGCTCAGCTAGCCGATGGGTTCATTCCTATCCTTGCTACGGCATAGCCGATCTGGCGTCCTCCGTATCATCACCGCTGACCCCAGCCTCGTACTGTCTCGGTTAGGTCCGATCTTCGAGGTTCGGTGTTGATGGCGCTGCCACGGCGGGCATAGGTCTCTTGCTATCTTATCCGGAGCGTCATCGGATTTACAGCCTGTGCCTTCTTGCGCTAATTATCGCCTAGGCCACATCCGCTTTCATCGGTTTTTCCAGCCGATGGATCACTGTTCGGCTGTCTGGAGGGATCCTGTGCGCCTCGACATCCTCTGAGCACACCCTGGTTCCTCCATCGGCTCTACGGTCGACCGCTCATCGACATCTGTCCACATCGGCTCCCCAGCCAATCAAACAGCATCCCGAACCTATCGGCAGCCAGCCGATAGCGAGCGTCTGTATCGGACCCGCTCGTCTCACCTCCTTGTCAATTGTAGGTTCAAATTGACTGGCACGCCCGCGAACCTCGAGACCTAAGGACCTGCACTGGAGACAAGCAGACCTCCCAGGCCTTCACATGACCGAGCCGCCGTCCCTCCCCGGTCACGGGATTTTTTGGCGGCGAGCATGCTTCTTGGCATGCCCGGTGGGACCGAAGGTTTCATTCATCGACCGATAAGAACTGTACTTTATTCATCGGCTGATCGGGTAGAAATCTTCATTCATTAGCCGATTGGACTAGATTTATCGGCTGGAGAAACCTGAATACCGTTTATCGGCTGAAGATCCTTCATCGGCTGGTGATATAATTCTATTCATCAACCAGCGGGACTCTACAAGTGCCTGATTGGAAGTTAGATTTTTCTCATCAACCCGGTAGGCATCTTGTTGTCAATATGTCTAAAGAAAAGGTGGATTCCAAGACATATTCATCCGAAGATGAAGCCGATGAGGAGGTAACAATTCCAGTTACCATGGAGGATTTGAATGAAGACCAGAGGCGGCATATAGAGCAAAATATGGACAACTTTCAGAAGCTCTATTTGGAATCTTTCAGTATAACTAAACAAGGGCCGATTCAAAAAACACAATTACCAAAATATGTTCTGATGAAAGAATCTGGCCATTCAGCACCCGTGAATTCTTCTAAGTCGTTGCAAGAGATGTTCAACAACTCATTTATCGAGCATTCAGTAATCCATCAGGAGTATGGATGGATACACTATAGGATCTGATCGGGAAGGCGATACAAGAGTCATCGGCTCAAGAAACCGATCAGGATCATGTGCCTTTGCCGATAGAGACGGAGGAAAACAAGGACCTATCGGCAAATATGTATCCACCAATACAAGATCGACTCGGGGGGCAACGGCAGGAGGAACCTCTAGAATTTTGTCATAGAAATCATTATGGAGAATATCATAAACAGAATCAGGTACTATATCCACCTCCACATGATCAGGAAGACACTTTAGGAAAGAAGAATTGGTTAACCTGAATTGTGGATATGGTGGAAGAGCAATTCGGTATCAAACCCAAGGATCAAACAGTAATGTATCGGCACCCATATCCAAAATGGTTTAACAGAGTTCCACTACCTCGCCGATACACGATACCAGATTTCTCAATATTCTCAGGACAAGACAGCATATTTACATTGGAACACATCAGCCGATTCTTAATATAGTGTGAACACATCCAACGTTTCCAGCACATCAGAAGACAATGTTATAGTCTTGTCCTGAGCGATGAACAATTAGCCAATTTGGCCTTCCAGGGGTTATCAAGTCGCATCAGGTGGAAATTTTCTGCCCAGGAGTTCCACGGTTTAACACATCTGATGCATGTGGTATCGGCTTATGAGAGACGATTATTAAGAAAAGAGGAGATGCCGACACATCAGAAGTTACTGATTGGGTCTTAGGATGATAAGTCTGGAGAACGGCCACCCAATCGGGAAGACATCTAGATCGGCTGAGCATAGCCGATTTCTCCTTTTCAAGATGGACGAGTTCTTAGAATTGGTATCGGCTAGTGATACTGTTTAAATCGGCTGAGGCGTAGCCAATTCCTAATATATGAAAGCCGATATAATTATATCGGTTACAGATGGCCGATACAGTCTAAGACATCGTCATCAGAAAATATATTTACACTACTTTTGTTGATCAAGCTGATTGAAGTTTACTGCAAAAAATTAATGTTCAAGACGACATCTGGATTTCTCTGAGGCTAAAATTTTACAAGAATTTCTTAATGGCCTCAATCATGCGCAGATAGATTTGATCTATATCATTGATAGAACGGATGTCATCCTCGTCTGATCTGGGGATAGTTTTCAAGTTTTTGTGCCGACGAACCGCTAGCCGCACTTTGTCTGCTACCTTGGCCTCTTGGTTTTGGATCGACTTTGGTAGGCCGATGAGATGGGACTCGGTGGAATTGATGTCTTCACGAACCTTGTCGAGTTCCGCCATCAAATCGACTTCTTGTTTCTTCAAGAGGCCAAGCTTGGTGTTGGTCTGTTGAAGGTCAACTAACATTTCATCAAGTTTCTTCTTTTCATCAAGGGCAGTCAGCCGATCGTTGCGAGCCAGGTGGCTTTGCTCAGCGCGATCGGCTATGTGTCGTCTTGATGCAGTCAGCTGGGTCCTTTGGAATTCCAAGTAAGCAGTAGGCATGAGTGCATCCGACAGTTCCGCAGGCAGGAGGTGTTGAATTTCTACAAGTCTTCCCCGGATCGACCCGCAGTCTTCCACCAGCGAGTCAATCGGAACCTCCAGCCGATGCATAATATCTGACAACTGCTCACGTGCATCGGCTGGCAAAAATATTTCGATCGCTATGCTGGTGGTTGAGTCTTCCTCTGCTTCTAGGTATTTCCCGATATCGAAGGAGAACAGATCGGCTAATGACTGTATAACAACATTAGTAAACTTGGAGATCATAAGTCAAGAAAAATGACATGTATGATGGACGTACCTGAGAGACAGTGGGAGCTGTTCTTGTGCGGGTATCAACTTGATGTGGGGCAGTGTGAGTAGATGCTAAAACTTCAGAGGATACCATCGGCTCAGCCCCAATAACAGGGTCCGATGTTTGGACCTCGGGAGCCGATGGTTCAGGCTACAAAGCAAAGGTGTCAGGATAAAACAAAGGCAACATAGAATTGACGCTGACACCTACCAGCGGAGATGCAGGAGGAGTTAGAATTGCCATAGAAGAAGGGCTTCGCGAAGCAGATGCAACGATGACAACATCGGCATTGGGTTTCCGTCTATTAGAAACCGATCGAGCAGCAGGTTTCTTGCGCTTTGACCCTGACACCTGCGACACTCGGAGGAGAGCCGATGGAGGTGGACCGATTTGCCCAAGGAAGGATCTGGCCGATGGAGGTTGATAGATAATCGGCCGACCACTTGCGCTGGTCGAAGGTGCGTCTTTGTCGCCAGCCTGTAGAATCACGGGAATTAAGATACAGTTGAAATTCAATACGATGAAGACATGATAGTGAAAGAAGGATTACCTCTTCACCGGATTCCACATAGTCGGGATTAAGGCAAAGGCAATAATGTTCAGCTGATAGACTATACAAGTGCCTTCCCCATTTTGACCACCATCGAGCGAAGATTTTGGTATTGGATGTGCAGGGCTCGAAGGTGGAGATAGTCCCTAAGGACAAGTTCGATGTCATCGAACTAAGTCGGTCATACTCCAAGCCGCTTTTCAGTTCTCCGTGGGCTCGGAGTTTGCCGATGAAGAACAAGCCGATGGGGAGTTGGCCGAAGCCCAACTGACGAGCACTAACCGAAGGATGGTAGAACTCGTATGATGGATGTTGGGATCAGCCCATTGAAAATCCGATCGGTAGAAGGCAAGGAGTTATGGAGGATAAAAAGATGGTCTTCGATTCTTCATCGGCTAAGGCATTCATCGGATGAAACCTGAAAGGCATTTCAAAGGACGAGTCATCCTTTGGTAAACCCGTAGTAGAAGCACTTAAACCATCGGCTGAGTCCGAGGGGGTCATTTTACTTCCAGGAAGAGCCGATGAAGCTTCACCCAGCAAAATGCATCGGCATCGGCTGGCCTCGTTTTCTTCTGGGTAATCAGTCGAGAATGTCATGCAAGAGAAGGGGGGCCTGGCAATGACTTTGGAGGTGTAAACGTTTAGCCAAAGTTGTATAAACCACCAAGGTCTGCCAATATGTCCGACTGGATGGCCTGTTGACAGCTTGGTCACAACTTGATGGAGCAGATGATAAGTTGCTCCGAGAAGATAATGCCCCAGGGGAATTTGGCGGTGATCGGCCAGGAGCTCTGCCAGACATTGAATGTTCGTTGTTGGACCAAGAGTCGAACCGCCAAAGAAGAATTGTTCCAGGCAAAGATTCTAAAACGCTACATGTTCACGTCCATCGACTGGGCCAGAGGATTTGTTATGCAAGGAAATGTACTTAGTCCAACCTCCGATGTTCTTGGTGTTTAGTCGATGCTTGGGTTTGAATCTGAGGCTGAAAAGGTTCATAGAGTGGATGGTGTTGAGGCAAGTCAACGTTATAACATCCATCAAGGTGGGAGTCATCGGTCCATGCCCGAACATGAAGGCATTTAAGATGTCCGACTAGAAGTAAGAAGCCGATGCAAGCAGAGGTTCCTTCCTTTCCATATCGGCTAAGGAAAGGTTAATGCAATGGCCTATTTCCAGATCCTCCCATAAAGTCTTTTTGGAGGTAGAAACCCTAAGGTACCAGTTCCTCCATTCAGGGAGTTTGCTAGGCCAGGATCTGAAGCTGTGAGCCCAATCGGTGATGGCCATGGATGAGTTCTTGAACGGGATCCTTTCTGTTTCGGAGTTGATGAAATCAGTCGGATCCTCGTTACCCATAGGGCCAAGAAAGAAGTGACCAGGGTGGTCAGAGATTGGAATAGCGATCTGACTCTTAAGATCCTACAGAAACCAGAACCCGACTATTGATGAGAAATCGGGATGGGGAAGAATCGTGTAAAACATAGGATGAAAGAGCAAATAATGGTTACCTCAGAGATTATGTGTGTGGAAGCCATTGCGCAAACGAAGGAGTAGCGGCTGATGAAGAAATCTACGAGAGCTCACCTTCAGTCTTCTGAGCCCGTCGAGATTCGCAGAAATTTGCGGATGCCTGTGGAGCTCGTCGAGGTTTGGAGTTTTTTGATGAGAAGAAGTGTGTGGAACAAGGTTGAGGAGGGGATATATTTTATAGAGGCGGAACAACCTAGGCAGAGATCTGAGCCAATTAATGGGGTTTTAACGGGTCATCCTGGTTTGCGGAGGTTTCTAACGGCTCAGAATTTCGTAGTCTATTGGCAAACTCCGAAATTGGAGGGCATGTGTTAACGTCAAAATCTAGCAGATCTGATGGCGCTAAAGCCGATTGGCTGGGAGATCCGATGGGGCTAAAGCCGATCGGTTGAGAGGTCCGTTGGAGGGTTTGATGCAGCCATCGGCAGATGGAGATACTGAGACGAAGCCAATGGAGAACTGTAGAAAAGCCGATCAGATTAGTAGAAGATTGGATCGGCTTGAAGACAGGGGATTGTCCAATCGGGATCAGGTCCGAGAAGCCCGAGGGAAGGAAGGAGAAAGATCAGCTTGACTTAAAGAAGGTCCGATAGCTACAGTGGAGAAGCCGATCAGGTTGCAGCAAAGGAAGGCTCGGTTACAAATTGGAAGATTATTTAGATGAAACCGGGTTTGCGGAGGAGTCATGGACTCCACGGCAGGGTGTTTATTTTTGTAAATTGTAACCTTACTCAATTAGGGTGGTCTAGCTGGTGAGTTAACTTCTTTAGGAATATTTTCCTTTGTTCTTACTAGGAAATAATGTCCGATGGTCGTAGACGCGTCGGACTCTGTCTCTAAATCCAGGGTATAAATATAGACCCTCTGAAAATATGTAACATATCTCTCAATCATATTCAAACTCGGCGCATCTCCACCCTAGTTCATCTAGGTTCTACCGGCGGGTTGTGGCTCTCGACGTAGGGCTGCATCGGTTAAGTCCAATCTCCGGCGAAGGGGTAAGTCCCGCCACCATCCCGATATGTCCTGCTCCGTCTAAGGCTTCATTGGTTAGGTCCGACCTCTTAGGCCGATCGGATGTATCGCATCACGTCCGTGCTGGACCTATCGGCCTATTAAGCTCCCTCTGCCGTCGTCGGTCTCGTGCTGCATCGGTTAGGTCCGACCTATGGGGCTGCCGACGGTAGATCGAGCTTCAGGCCTATAGTCTCCTGCACGGCGTATCATCGGAGTGCTAGCCGATGAGTAATCCATGCTCTGTGCTTCACGCCCAGCGCATCGGCCCCTCGGCCGATACGCATCAGCCTTTAGAGGCGTCCCACAACGCGTAACGCCAAACGTATTGAACCTCCAGCCAATACGCACCCGCCTTCAGAGAGGCGTCCCCTCATCGGCTCAGCTAGCCGATGGGTTCATTCCTATCCTTGCTACGGCATAGCCGATCCGTCGTCCTCCGTATCATTGCCGCTGGCCCCGGCCTCGTACTGTCTCGGTTAGGTCCGATCTTCGAGGTTCGGTGTTGATGGCGTTGCCACGGCGAGCGACGGGTCTCTTGCTGTCATATCCGGAGCAGCATCGGCTTTGCAGCCTGTGCCTTCTTGCGCTAATCATCGCCTAGGCCGCATCCGCTTTCATTGGTTTTTTCAGCCGATGGATCACTGTTCGACTGTCCGGAGGGATCCCGTGCGCCTCGACATCCTCTGACCATAGCCTGGTTCCTCCATCGGCTCTACGGTCGACCGCTGGTCGACACCTGTGCACATCGGCTCCCCAGCCGATCAAACAGTATCCCGAACCTATCGGCAGCCAGCCGATAGCGAGCGTCTGTATCAGACCCGCTCGTCTCACCTCCTTGTCAATTGCAGGGTCAAATTGACTGGCACGCCCGTGAACCTCGAGACCTAAGGACCTGCACTGGAGACAAGCAGACCTCTCAGGCGTTCGCGTGACCGAGTCACCGTCCCTCCCCGATCGCGAGATTTTTTGGCTGTGAGCAGCCCCATAGGTTAGCCTGAAGGGAAGATAGATCGGTGGGCCCCATGAAGAGGCCATGCAGGTAGAACATGTAGTGGCCATGTAGGATACCATGCTAACATGTTTGCCGGATAGGTGGTGACATCAGCATGACCATATGGGAGTGGCACCCATGCCTTATTGGTCGCCGTCATCAACCATCGGTGTGGCAGCATGGTCGTGGATGAGGCTAAAGAGGAGTGGTGGTTTCCATGAGCTCACCGTGGTGATGCGATGATAAGGAGATGAAGGAGGGGGCCGGCAACGAGGTCTTAGTGGCTAGGGTCTCTTGGTCATCGAGGTTGTCGGTGTTTTGGTGGCCACTGAGCTTGGGGATGGGTTGGACGAGATGTAGGGCACAACAACGACAAGGATGACAATGATGTCGACACAAGAGGAGGTCCTGACCAACGGTAAGGCTAGGATAGAGCATGATGATGGCACTGGTGAAAGGATACGATGGTGCAACAACGAGGGAAAGGGTGGTGTCATGCCCAAAATTTACATCCAAAATTTCAAATGCTTACATGTGTATTTAACTCGCGTATAGGAATCAACTAAGGTACATAATAAAAATGTTGATATCAAAGTACATGTCTTCAAACTAATATTTAAACCAGTTTATAATTATTACAGAGGCATATGAAAGCTCCTAAACAATTAAAAATCTATGCAATGGGAAAAAAATTGTGATGGTAATGAATCTAACTCCATAGGCAGCTTGACCAGGACTCAGCCTAATCCTCTAGATCATCTTCTTCACTATAGAACTCAACAAGGCACACAAAAAATATACAAGTGCATAGGGATATAATAAAGGATGGCATAATTTGTCTATTTTACATAACAACATTTAACAAACATTTGAGAGTAGTAAAATAGTAGAGTAATTAATGAATATTAAATCAACATTGGGTAGCACACAAGTGCTACAAAAGCCCATACCATCTCTAAACAACCAAACCAGTTGCACATATCCAGTATCTCCATACAATGAAATAACCAGTCATCATCAATTACCAAATTATTATATTTGTTGACTAATGTGGGACTAATTATAAAAAACATTGTTAGGCTCACCCATCATTGTGGGCACGTCTATTTGAATATTTTTACTCTAGCCAAAGATATACAAATTTACCCATAAGACACAACCCATAACTTATTGCCAAGTACCTCAATACTACCATGGTATCTCGAAATGGAATTGCAATATGATACTTCGTATAACACTTCCAACAGAATGGGCACCGGACAAGTTTCAAGTAGAGGTGGCCCAACCTCCAGTTAGAGAAATTCTTGGCTCCTAAATGGACTTCATACTCCCATGTAGGTCTTATGCTTGTCATTGTAGATTTTTTGACATTACCACCAACAAAACACAACATGGTGTCTCCTGCTGGGACATGCTACACTACAAGTCCAGTTGTTGCCCACGTTGGATTGTGATTAGTATAATAAATGTTTTACAATAGTAGTTCATAAACCAGTCCTAAATTATCATAAGCATGACCATCACGTGCTTAGAACCCTCTATTAGTCAAGTTTTAGTTAGCAAATTATTAATTAACCAAACAAGACCAACCATCGTGAGCTACCATTAATTAATCATAATTATGCATACGTGAGGCATTAGTTCTCCTATAAGTGATTCTAGAGTTTCTAAGAGTTTCTAAGGAGGAGGGTAGGCAACTACACTAAATAACTATCTGGACTATTATATAAAATCTAAGCTAGTCAAATTATAACCTATGGTGTTAAGGTATAAAGTAATCAATGCAAATTGGCCATAATAAGAGAACATAGATTCACACCACCTAATAAAATTTGAAAATAAATACATATTTGAAATAAAACAAAAGTTTAAAGCATTAGATTAACATACTTGTTGAATCTATGTGACTTGCCTCTATAAAGACGTGTGAACCTTCCTGAACCAAGGCAGGCTTTTAAGAAACACCACAAATTAAAGGTAAAAGAACAAAACAAAAAAAAAAGTACATAATAATAAAAAACAATATGTGTTGATATTTTCATCGGATAGATCTTGATTTTTAGATAATTTAATAACTTGAATTGACTAATAAGAACTTAAGATGAATTAGTTATGATTTTTCTAAATTAAATCAATTGAAAGCATATAGAGAAATTAATTACGGAATTATGATAAAATAAAGAATTATATTTGAATAGGAAAAATAAATTATTACGTCATATAGACTCGGTTCATCATGGATAGGGTGTATCGAGACGATCTACAGGAATCGACAGTCGAGAATGATTTTACTAATGTTGATGAAGATAGATGGCCAAGATTGATTCTTATCTAAGGCTTTTGATGGATGCCACATGGGCATCAAGCTGGCTGCCATCAAGGATGGGAAGGATGATGTGGCATTGATGTGGACATCCCAGTGGCGAGAGCCATGGGAATCTATGGTTGCTGGTGTTCCACGGCACGATGGCACAACCTAAGAGCACTAGGATGATGAGCACAACATAGGGAACTCACTAGATGGCAACATGATGAAAAATGATGACGAGCAGTGGCCAGCGACGATGACAAAACAGCGGTAGCTTTAGGCCTTCAATGAGGAAGGCTCTCTGATGGTGAACGCTGACCATGAGCCATTGAAGCCATTGGTGGTGACGACAGGCTCGGGCTCCAACTACAGTGGTGGTGCGGCTTAGCTAGTGTTGACGGGCAGAAGCGGTAGTCAAACTCGTGGCGCAACTAGGGATAGGTAGCTTGGCTATCAAAAATGAGGGCGGTGATTGAAAGAGGAGCAAACAAGGGCTCTATATATAGCAGGGAAGAGGAGAAATCGAGTCTATTATGACAGCTAGAGTTATCAAAAAATTAGAGCTCGATCTGACACCCCATGGTGGTGGTTTTGCTCCAATTCTTTGGAAAAAATATAGAGGGTAAGGGAAATAAAACCCCTCATGCGGATACAAATGGGATGGACAAATTTTACTTGGAGAAGGTGGCGATGCCGGTCTCCAGCTTTGACCTGAGTTAGCAGACAAACCTGATGGCTGAGCCCACCTATCGACAAAAGAGAGAGTGTGCTGGTAGGCCGGCTAGCCTGTCTTGTGTAGATGCAGGATGGAGCTGACGTGGGCCAAAATTGGCCAGTTGCCTAAGTAGGAAAAGAAAATATTTTTGATTTAAATTATTCACTAAAAATGCTAATTCATTTATTAAAAATAGCTCGCTTGCTCAAATATTTCCTAGAAAATCCACGAGTTAAAGGGTAAATTATTTAATAAAATTTTATCTAAGCTATTGTGAAGGATTTTATTATGGTTCCTATTTTAGGATTTTAAATAATTTTTAAAAGTATGAGCGGTCATCAAATGAGGTGGGGGAGAAGGCGAGCACCCTTTTGAATAGCTCAGAAGAGAGGGAACAGCGCCGGGGAGCAGGGAAATGATGACGAGATTTATGGTGCCATCAATGGTGACAAAAGATGCAAAGGGGTGAAATTTAGGGATTTTAATCATGGATTTGGTGTGCTTTGTAGGGGAATTAGGATGGGAGGTAAGGGGGAATGATTCCCCTCATTAACTCAAAGGGAAACACCTAGGAGGGGCAAGATTAGCAGTGGCAGCCACTAGTGTTTGGTAGGCGTGGACAGGGTGACTGGAGGTTAGGGATGACAAGCGAGCCCTACCTATCAGTGGCAGTAGTGTGGGGTAGCTTGGCTAGGCTGTACAGCTAGCCACTTGGGTGTGCTGGTATGTTGGACCAAGCATGGGAGGAGGGGCATGGCCGGACAAAGCCGACCAGCATGGGAGTGGGAGAGAGGATAGGGTGAGAAGGGATGTTGGGGAGGAAAAAGAATGGATGGGCCAGAATTAGGTCGAAGGGAAGGAAAGGGTAAAATTTTAGTTTCTGATAAATGCTATTTTGTTTAATAATTACTTAGATGCTCTAAAAATTAAAGTAATAATTGCTTAAGTATATCAAGGTATGAGAAATTTAACAAAAAATTCTCCAACCCATTTTGATTTTGATCTTGAAGATTTTTAATTGTTAAAGGCTTTTTAATGACTTTTACTTTATCTAGAAATATTTTTGAGGATGATTTTTAGGGTAACTTTAGGGTGCAACAGTAACAAATGTAACAATAAGTCATAGGCATGAGGAAGATACAAAACCACTCCACTCACTCAAGACTTGTTCACAAAGATCAGGAGGGAGAGGCTGGAAAGCAAGTTTTAAAGTGAATCTAAAATATCTCAAGCGAAGGGCACCAAGTATGCAATAGAACCAGCAACCCCTTTCCTAAAAGCCAGCCCAGCCATTGGAGTGAAAAGATCCTTCATATCGGATATTCTAATATTGTCATTGAAATTTCTGATATGTTAAAATTAATAGCACCAACACTCTGAAATTCACATGTCGACCTGGAAAATTATAGACATCGGATATTATGATCCATATTAGATGTTCACATCAGATAATATGTCCACATCGGATAATATGTCCACCTAGGTCAGGGATAAAAGTTTCATCAAAATGGAATTTCTGATCACATCAGATATTCTGAGCGCCAATCGGAATGTCTGATAATATTTTGGCCACTAACCTGAACAAGCAAACTTTGACAATTTCAGACATTCTAACACATTAGAATTTCTGATTGGATGATCAAAATATTTGGTAATATTTCAGGGGCAAAACCAAAATATGAAGTTTGCTCAAAACGGATATCCTGCACTGATGGAATATTCCAATATGAACATGGGATATTCTGATTAGTTAAAACTTCTAGAAATCACAAAGAAAGAGAAGCACTTTTACAGTAGTTTTGAGCAGCAATATTCAACGTTTCAAAGCGGCATCCCTCATTATAGTATGGATTTCCTATGGCACAAGGAATATAGTCATAAACTAATTTACCCTTTGCTTTCATGCCATACATGATTTTTTTCTTTCAAGCAACAGCTTTAACCATTTTGATACTCGAGTGAGGATTAATCATCTCTAAATCCTCTCAACAAACAATATTAGTCGTCTCTAATTGATTGTCACTAATCAGAAAAATAATTTGAAGCCTAGATGTACTTTTAGTCCTCTAGTGTCAACTTGATGGGGATGCCATCCGTAACGATGACACCTATGTTTTGGCATATGGGGTAACCGTCGATAATGAAGCCAAAGAAGTCCCATCTATAGATAGCTCTGTGATAATGTAGTAGCCAGGGGTCATCCTATTGGGGCATCGAGGCTTTCTTCCCATCACGGCGGATGTATTCTAGAAGGACTTAACACTTGATGAGCCAGTCGACTTTAAAGAACAGAATAAATGGGTCATTTAGAGCGAATATATTGACTTAGCAATTTGTAAGAGATGCAAAATTACCACCACAATATCAGGATTATGGTCAGGTTGGTTCAAGCAAAGGTAGCTACTAGGGCTAACATTTTGGGCATTACTCAAGTCAGATCTTGCAGTATCATTGTTATCTTGCTTTTTCTACGACATTTTCTTTTCAGGCATTAAATTGGAATTTTCAAAAAAATTCATTGAGACAAATTGTAGAGTGGGGTTTGAATTTGAACAAATACAGGCACAATAATAGAAAAATCTTCTATATAGGTGTCAGAATTTTTGTGGCTGGAAGATTGGCCAACTTGCCACATTATCATATGTGACAATTGCATAACTATGTATAGGCAAATGATAAGAGCATTGTATTGGTCTCTAATGAACAGTAAACATTCTTTGGAATGGGATTCACTCCTTAGTCAGAATAACTTTGTTTTTTTTACTGGAATTGAACCCAAAAGAGTAGTATGTTTTCTCAACTTATATTCTAACCTATAATACATCACACACAACTCATATGAGACCATAGTTTCTTTCTTGAGCTGCCAAAAATTCAATCACATCAAATAAGAAGGATTATAATTCTTAGATTATAGCATATAAAAGGAACTCGACTATGTTTAAACAATGACAAAAATTCAGAATCAACAATGTACCACCACAAAATTAAACATCACATTTGCATTATTATCTAACAAAATTAAATTGCACTAAAATTAAGAAGCAATTAAGGACTAAAATCAAAGCAATTTGCATATTAATTTTAGAATAAATTAAATTAATTTTCATAGCATGTTCAGCAATTTTCATAATATTCAACACTTTTCCATCACAAGTAATCTTCATCATTATGCCAAAAATATATTTCAAGTTCAAAATCAGATTACAGAGTACAAATCACATTTCAAAAAATTCATAAGAATCTGAGAGGTTATTTTTTATCACATTATAGCTCACTATTGGAGAGTAAAATATTGAAATCTTCCACACCTAAAACCCTAGAATCCCATAGGTGCTAGTTCTAAATTACAATCGGCTATTAATGCCAAAATTTGGTAGGCCATAAACAAGATCGGCCGATAGATGAGGAGCTGATCAGCTTACGGAAGGAAGCCGATTGATACAGAGAAAAAGCCAATCCGATGTATGAGGATGGATTCAGGTTAGTCGAAAACAGAAGATTATCTAGATGAGACTGGGTCTAAGAAGGAAAAGTGGAAACCATGGCAGGTAATTGTATCTTTATAGAATATATCTTGTAAAATAGACAAGTTTAGATAGTTTTACTTCTTAAATAACGTTTTCTTTATTAGAAAAGAACATCCGGAGATTGTTAGACTCTTGTAATCTAGGGTATAAATATAAACCTCCTAGAATCTTATAAAATATCAATCATAAATCAGTACACAACTTCGGCGCATGGCCACCCTAGGTCATCTAGGCTTTTTCTGGTGGTTTCTAATTCTTGATGCTAAACTGCATTGGTCAGGTCCAATCTTTGGCGAAGAGGAAAGTCCCACCACTATCCTAGTGTGTCCGCTCTGTCTAAAGCTATATCAGTTAGGTCCAAGCCCTTGGTCCAATCGAACATACCATGTCATGCTCGCATGAGGCCGATTAGCTCATCGGCCTCCCTCTACCATTATCGGTCTCGTGCTGCATCAGTTAGGTTTGACCTTCTAGACTAGTGGTGGTAGATTGAGTCGTAGGCCAGCAGGTCTTCGCATGATGTTTCATCAGAGTGGCGAGCCGATGAGTTGTCCTAATGCCACGCTTCACGCCTAATGTATTGGCTGTTTAGCCCATACACATATATATCCTACCCAATGATTAATCTGCTAGCTATCAATTTGTTCCTATTAGATCCGACATGATATTGTCTCGGTTAGATTCGATCTATCAGGTTAATGTTTGATAGAGCTGGTTTTGAGATTTAGCGGGTTTCATTTCGCCCATCGGCTCAGATAGCTAATGAGCTTAGTTATACACCTGCATCAGACCCTTGGCCGATAGCAGCTGATGGCCTTGCCCATCGCTTCCATGGTGCGTCGGATCTAGCCCATGTCGTCTCAGTGCCATTAGAATCGGCTTCATGCTATCTTGGTTTTGTCCGATCTATCAAGGCTGGCTCTAATGGTACTATCACAATTGTTGCTAGGTCTCGTTTCTTTCAGAGATCGGGCCTCGCTCCATACTATTTATTTTGTACTCTATTCGGAGCATCAACGGCTCTTCAGCCGATGAGTCCTTTACTTTATTTCATGCCTTTTTAGCTACGCCTTCATTGGCTGTTCAGTCGATGCATGAGCGCTAGTGTCCTATTGGCAACAAGCCAATAGCGTGAGTCCATATTGGTCCATTAGCTGATTGGCTTGCAAATCTCATAATATTTATCTCCTTGTCAATTGTAGGGTCAAATTGACTGGCACGCCCTCGAACCTCAAAGCTAAGGACCTGCACTGGAGATAAGCGGAACTCCTAGGCCTCCACGTGACCAGGCGTGCCTCCTGATCAGACCTCTATCAGCTCACGCCCTCTAGTCAGTCTGATCGGCTCCTGCGCGTGCCCCAACATGCTCTTTGGCATGCCTAGTGAGACATGTAATTTCCACATGATGGCAGGAAAAGAAATCAACATAGAAAACATAATTCTAGTAAAAATGGGAGATCTAAATAAGGACCAGAGATAACAAAATAGAGCAAAACATGACCAAAGCTCTATTTGGGTCCTTTGTATGACTAGACAAGGGCCAATTTAAAATTCATAATTTCCAAAACTTGTTTTTATTGGAGAATCGAGCCATTCACTACCTGTGAGTCCTCCAAAGCTGTTGCAAGAGATGATTAATGAAACAGTTCATCACGCGCTCATCAACTAGTTGGGAGTGTTAGTGAACACATTACACAATTTGATCAAGAAGACAGTGGATGGATACATTGCTCGAGAGCTTGATCAAGGTCATGTGTATTTGCCAATAAAATAGAGCTACCAGAAGAGATGTATTGGTGAATTTGTTTTCACCAACACATGGTTGGATTGGGAGGCAACAAGATGATGTTCTTTCAGGGCATCATCGGAATACTTATTATAGAGGATTTCAGCAAAACTGTCTAGGTAGTAATACCGATTCAAGCACTTACCATGGAGAATATCCTTGGCAGACTTGGGTACCAACTTTGCCTCCGCAATATCAAAGGGAGATCGCAAGGGAGGAGGATTAGTCAACCAGAGTTACAGAGGTGGTAAGAGAGCAATTTGGTATAAAGCCAAAGGAGCAGACCTTTATGTATCGGGACACGTATCCAAAGTGGTTCAATATAGTTTCGCTACCGCATCGATATAGAATACTAGCTTTCTCTAAGTTCTTAGGGTAGGATAATATATCTATAGTGGAGCACATTAGCTGATTCTTAGCCTAGTGTGGGGAAGCATCACCTGAGGAAGCCCTGAGAGTTATGTTCTTTCCGCTATCCATATCTGGATTGGCTTTCACATGGTTTTTTTTATTAAAACCAAATTCAATTTAGGGATGGACCAATCTAGAGAAACAATTCCACAAGTACTTCTTTGCTAGAATTCATGAAATGAAATTAACAAATTTAACAACGGTTAGACAGAGGCTTGATGAATTAGTTCTAGAATGTATTTAATGGTTTTGGGACATCAGAAGCCGATGTTATAGTCTGATCTTGAGTGATGGACGGCTAGCTGAGTTAGTCTTCTAAGGTTTATTGGCTCCAATCAGAGAACACTTTTCATCGCAAGAGTTTGAGAGTCTAGCAGACCTATTATAGAAGGTATCGACTCACGAAAGTTGATTCCATGAAGCTAAGAAGGAAAAATTCTATCGGAAGGTTGCTCAAGTGCAAGCTTACTGATCGAACTCAGACAATGAGGGATCCGATGTTGAAGATGGTTCAGCAAAGTGGACTAGAAACAAGAAGTCGATATCATACCCATGGGTGAAGAGTATCAGCAAGGAGGAGTGATATGATTTTAATTTAACAAAGCCGATAGGATCTTTGATCTGCTACTTCTAAGAGAAGCAGATTTAACTTTCACCAAATCACATAATTACATCAGCTGAAGAACTAAAAAAGAAGGAATATTGGAAGTGACAGAATTCAATTTCACATCATACTAATGAGTGCAAAGTTTTTTTTGTCAACAGCTGCAATCGGCTGTCAAACAAGGAAGGATCAAGTTTGATGACAAAAAGCCGATGACAATTGGTCATCCATTTCCTATGAACATGGTATTTGTGGGATCTTCAAGAGATCGGGCTAATGAAGGGAGGCATCGGGGTAAATCAAAAGTCACTTCATCGGATCTATTTGAGAAGTATTTCAAGCATGAAGATGAAGAATGACAGGCCGTGTCGCACAAAGAGAAATATAATCTGCATTGGGGCTATCTGTTCTTTTAGTTTTGCTAGGATCAGGATATGAGGTTATCATCAATTAAAAACTATCCTAAGTGTAACAATCCAAGGTCGCAACATGCTGAGCAGGAGAGGTTTTCACAAAATCGGTCACTTGCAAAGTGAGCATCGATATATAACCAATTGGGGATGATCAATGAAGACTGCAATGAAAAAGTGGCTAGTGACAGGGAGTTGCACGAAGAACAGTGGAATCCAAACCCCTAGTGTTGTCCAACTAGAATCTTCATGAGGTATTAGAAGAGAAGGGCACAACGGTTACGGCACAGAGAGCAACAGAAGAAGCTACGATGAGACCATGAGGAAGCTGATCGTGTTCAAAGGACTAAACGAGTTTGGTGCATTAAGTGTAAAGATGATGGTGTTGACACATCGGCTTCGATAAACTTGGTGTTCTTCTTGCTTCTGGAGTATAAAGTATTTTCATCCGATGAGGAAGACAAAGAAGATGTTTTTGTTCAATTGATGTTGCAACCTGATTAAGATATATTTGACAAGTCTGAAGAGTTCAAGCATCGACACCTGAAACCATCATATATCAAGGGGTATGTAGATGGGATGCCGATGACAAAGATGCTGGTTGATAGGGGTGTAACTGTCAATCTTACGCCATATGCAACACATCGCAAGCTAGGAAAGACTACCGAAGATCTTATCAAGACAAATATGGTGTTAAAAGACTTCGGTGGAAATCCATTGGAAATAAAGGGCATGTTAAACATGGAGTTAATAGTGGAAAGCAATACATTAGATTGCTATCATTGGCAAAGAATCGTATCGTCTACTCCTTGGAAGGGAATGGATTCATGCCAATTGTTGTGTTCCATCCACAATGTATCAAACTCTCACATAGTGGCAAGGAGATCAGATTGAAGTAATTCCAACTGATTAATTGACCAACATCGCTATTCTCGATCTGCCTATCTAGGAAGCCGATATAGTGTTAACGCCAAAATCTGGGCGATCGGCTGAGAGGTGTTCAATGAAGAATTTGATTCAACCTGTAAACAGGATCGCCGATGGAGATACTGGTCAGCTCGTGAGATAAAGCCGATTGGAACTATAGAGAAGCCGATCTAATTAGTAGAAAATTGGATCAGTTTGAAGACAGGGAATTATCCGATCGGGGTCAAGTCCGAGAAGCCCGAGGATAGATAGGAAAAGGATCGGCTTGAGTAAAAAAAGGTCCGATTGCTACAGTGAAGAAGCCGATCGGGTTGTAGCGAAGGAAGACTCAGTTCCAAATTGGAAGATTACTCAAATAAAATCATGTTTGCGGAACAGCCGTGGACTCCACGGCAAGATGTTCTATATTTGTAAATTGTAACCTTATTAGGAAGATTTAGTTAGTTAGTTAACTTCTTTAGAGGTTTTCCTTTGTTCTTATTAGGAAATAGCGCCCGATGGTTGTAAACGCGTCGGATTCTGTCTGTAAATCTAGAGTATAAATATAGACCCCCTAAAAATATCTAACATATCTCTCGATCAAATACAATCTCGGTGCATCGCCACCCTAGTTTATCTAGGTTTATACCGGTGGGTTCTGGCTCTCGACGTGGGGCTGCATCGGTTATGTTCGATCTCCGGTGAAGGGGTACGTCCCACCACCATCTCAATATGTTCTACTCTGTCTAAGGCTACATCGGTTAGGTTCGACCTCTTAGGCCGATCAGACGTATTGCATTACGTCCGTGCAGGGCCTATCGGCCTGTTTAGCTCCCTCTGCCGTTATCAATTTTGTGCTACATCGGTTAGGTTTAATCTATGGGGCTACTGACGATAGATCGAGCTCCAGGCATATAACTTTCTGCATGGCATATCATCAGAGTGTTAGCCGATGAGTTATCCATGCTCTGAGCTTCACATCCAGTGCATCGGCCCCTTGGCCAATACGAATCAACCTTTAGAGGTGTCCCTTGACGCGTAATGCCGAGCATATCAGTCTCTCAGCTGATATGCACCCGCCTTCAGTGAGTCATCCCCTCATCGGCTCAGCTAGCCGATGGGTTCGTTCCTATCTTTGCTTCAACATAGCTGATCCGGTGTCCTCGGTATCATCACCGCTAGCCTTGGCCTCGTACTGTCTCGGTTTGGTCCGATCTTCGAGGTTTAGTGTTAATGGTGCGGTCACGGCGGGCGACGGGTCTCATGTTGTCATATCCAGAGCGACATCGGCTTTGCAGCCTGTGCCTTTTTTATACTATTCCTTGCCTAGTCCACATGTGCCTTCATCAGTTTTTCTAGCCAATGAACTACTGTTCGGCTATCTAGAGGGATCCTGTGTGCCTTGCTATCCTCTGAGTACATCTTGTTTTCTCCATCAGCTCTGCGGCCGATTCCCTATCGACACCTGTCCACATCGGCTGCCCAACCAATCGAAGAGCTTCCCGATTCTATCGGTAGCCAGCCGATAGCGAGTGCCTGTATCGGCCCCACCGTCTGACGGACTTGCTCTTCTCACCTCCTTATCAATTGCAAGGTCAAATTGACTAGCATGCCTGCACCCATACTGATGCGCCAGAGCCGATCGATCCCCACGGCCCCTGGCGCGCGTACCTCAAGCCACGTAGAAAAGCCGATCGGCCTACACTGGAGCTAAGCAGACCTCCCAGGCGATCGGCGTGTTCGCGCCGAGGCGCGCGAGGCACTTCTGAGGGCAAACTCTGAGATTTAAGTCCGATCTCCGATGAAGGGGGTCAAATTGACTGGCATGCTCGTGAAACTCGAGGCTTAAGGACCTGCACTGGAGCTAAGTAGACTTCTCAGGCCTTCGCGTGACCAAGCGGCCGTCCTTCCCCGGTCGCGGGATTTTTGGTGGTGAGCATATAGTCAATTACTTGTCTGGAAAAGTGTGGGAAGGTGATTTGCTTGATGTCACCAGCCAAGGGATATAGCTAATCCAGCAAATCGGCTCAAAATTGTTGCTCTACTAGGTACCATTGAAGACTTTGAAGAGAAGTTGGGGCAAGCATTTATGTTGGCCGATGACTTAGAAGAAATTGATATATGTCTGGGAGATAGGCCAAGGCGGACAGATATAAGTTGAAAATTATGTACCAAATTCTGAGAAGAATTAATAAAATTTTTGAAGGAATATCAGGAATGTTTTCCTAGGATTACCATGAAATGCTAGGTCTTAGCCAATAGATTGTTGAATATCGGCTTCCTATCAAACTAGAATATTGGCCGTTCAAGCAGCCTCTAAGAAGATTTAAAGTAGAGTTACATGATGCAATCAAGGCAGAGATCACGAGGTTGTATGATGTAAATTTTATTAGACTGTGCCGATTTGCTATGTGGATATCCAACATCGTCCCAGTGAAGAAGAAGAATGGAAATTTGAGGATATGTATTGACTTTTGAGATTTGAACAATGCTACCCTTAAAGATGATTATCTGATGCCGTTTTATTAATTGATGCAGCGTCGGGTCACAAGATCATCAACTTCATGGATGGTAATGTAGTTTATAATCAGATTTTCATGGCAGAAGAAGATATTCTCAAGATTGTATTCCAATGTTCTAGAGCTATCGGCTTATACGAGTGGGTAGTCATGACATTTGAATTGAAAAGTGTTGGTGCGACTTATCAGAGAGCAATGTATTATATATTTAATGATCTCATCGGACTACTGGTAGAGATATATATAGATGATGTGGTGCTTAAATCAAAGAGTGTTGAAGGCATATAGCCAATCTACGAAAAGTATCAGAGAGGGCAAAGAAATATGGACTTAGGATGAATCCTCATAAATAAGCTTTTTCTGTATTGGCTGGGTAGGTTTTAGACTTCATGGTTCATGAGAGGGAAATCAAAATTAGCCAATGAAGCATCAAATCTGTTTAGAACACCAAACCACTAGTTAACATAATAGAGCATCAAAGCATCAAAGCTTAATTTCGTTAGGAGATTTGTTTCAAATCTATCGGGAGGAATTGAGTCCTTTACTCCCATGCTAAAGTTAAGTGCCAATGAAGAGTTCGTGTGGGGCACTGAGCAACAAAAAAATTTCGATGAAGTTAAACGTTATCTGAATTTTCTACCAGTATTGATTCCACCGTAGTAGGCATTACCGTTCAAGTTATATCTATCGACCGATGAGATGTCCATCAGATTGGTGCTAATATAGGAGTTTGAAGGAAATGAATGAGTGGTGTTCTATCTAAGCAGACGGCTCCTAGATGCTAAAACAAGATATCCGTGGTGGAAAAATTATGCCTTTGCTTATATTTTTCGTGCATAAAGTTAAGGCATTATCTCCTATCGGCTAAATGCATTATAGTTTGTAAAGCCGATGTGGTGAAGTATATGTTATTGGCTCTAGCCTTAAAAGGGCGAATTGGTAAATGGATCTTTGCTTTGATGGAGTTTGATATGAGATATGAATTGGCTAAAGCAATCAAAGGAAAAGCTATGGTCGATTTCATTGTGCAACATAGAAGAATCCATGAAAATTTTGTCTAGCCAATTCCATGGACTTTATTCTTTGATGGATCAATTTGCAAGCATGAATTTGGTTTTGGCTTAGTGATTGTATCGCCTCAGGGGGCAAGCTTTGAGTTCGCTTTTATAATTAAGCCCTATTGTATCAATAATCAAGCGGAGTATGAAGTGGTGCTCAAAGGACTTCAATTCTTGAAAGAGATTAAACCCGATACGATAGAGATCATTGGGGATGCATTATTTGTGATCAAGTAGCTATATAGGGAATATGAGTGCAATGATGATGTCTTGAGTTCATATTATGAAGAATGTCAATATTTATTAAAAGATTTCAAGATGGTGTCATTGGATCCTATTCTTAGGGAGCAGAATTTAGAGGCCAATGATCTTGCTCAGATTACTTCAAGATATTGGCTAGATAGAAAGATAGAACTTAAAATAGCCGATATCAATAATGCTATTAAAGCAAATGATTGGAAATGAGAGATTATCTAATAATCATAAAATCCGTCATAATCGGCATTTAGAAAACTACAATATAAATCTACCAAGTACGTGTTGCTTGATAAAAAATTATATTATCGGACCATTGATGGACTTCTTTTTAAATGCCTAGGTTTAGAAGAAGCTACAATGATTATGTAAAAAGTATATGAAGGCGTTTGTGGGGCTCATCAATCAGCTCACAAGATGAAATAGTTGTTAAGAAGTGCTGGATATTTTTGGCCAACAATGCTGGAAGATTGTTTCAGGTACTATGAGGGATGCCAAGATTGTCAAAAGTTTAGAAACATATAGCGAGCATGAGCGTCGGCTATGAATCCAATCATAAGGCATGGACATTCAGACATTGGGGAATTGATATGATCAGCTAGATTTATCCTTCATCAAGCAAAAGGTATAAGTTCATATTGGCAGCAACGGATTATTTTATAAAGTGGGTAGAAGCTATCCCTTTGAAGAAAGTTACATCTAACGATGTAATTGAATTCATCAAAGAACATATTATCTATAGATTTGGGATTCCACAAACAATATCTACCGACCAAGGATCTATTTTCGTATTTAATGAGTTTCAACAGTTTGTTGCCAGTATGGGGATTAAATTGGTAAATTTGTCACCATATTATTCTCAAGCCAAAATTTCCAACAAGAGCTTAATCAAGTAGATCAAGCGTAAGATTGATGAACAACCATGGAGGTGGCATGCCACATTAGCCGATTTATTATGGGGCTATAGGATGACATGCCGTGGATCTACGCGAGTACTGCCATATGAGCATGAAGTGGTTCTTCTATGGGAAATTAACATCGGTTCAAGGAAGATATCTTTGTAGGATCAATCGACAGCTCATGATTATTATAACATAATGGCAGATAAGGTTCATGATTTAGCTCAGAATTGGCTAAGAGCACTTGAAAGGATTGAGGAAGATAAAGCTAGGGTAGCCACACATTTTAACAAAAGGGTAATGGTTGAATCATTTGCTGAAGGACATCTCGTTTGGAAATTGATTTTTGCGATCAATTCTAGAGATAATAAATTTAGAAAATAGTCACCTAATTGTCAAGGGCCCTATCGGATCAATCTTTATGTGCCTGATAATGCTTATATACTAGAGAGTCTTAAAGGAGAAGAATTTGCTAGAGCACTCAATGGTCAATATCTGAAGAAGTGTTATTCTAACATTTGGGTCAATGCCTAAATCAGCTAAGTATAGTCGATTTTTGATTCTATTCAAAACAAGAGCTGATAGTGTTCTATCGGCTGACGATATTTGATATCAATTGGTATCGCTTGCCTAAATCGGCCAAGTGCGGCCGATTTCTAGTTCTCTTTAAGACAGGAGCCAATAGGAGAATAATGGGTTCGATGAGGACATCCCAACCATGCATGCTGCCTCAAGCATCAATAATTCACCATCCAACATAAAGGATACAAATCAAGGGCCGCTTACATGAAGTCGTGCCATGAAACTACAAGAGCAGGTGAATTCATTCCTAATTGATTTTAATTTCAACACATCTAAGGATATTATACTACCTAAGTATTCTACCTTGATGTTGCTTAGGTCTACACATGAACAGGTGGAGGACACATAGCCTAATGATCAAGACACGACGCTACAAGTAGATCAGTCTGAAGGGGACGGACGACCGGGCCAATCTGACAGAGTTGCCCAAAAGAAATAGTCATAAATTTTGATTCCTAAAAAGCTATGATGGTCAATGAGCACATTTTAGAAAGCTTATCAAGTCTACTTTCTAACTTGGGTGGTCTCAACTGATTTGTACTCTCCATTCTCGAGAATCAACTAGATAAGTGAAGATTTGTCAAAAGGTTAATAGTCTTCCTGATGTTTAAATTCCTATGTAAAACTGCACCATTCTACAATGTTGCATGGTGCATGCTGCACATGGTTTGAAGCTTATCAAGTTAACTTTCAAACGCAACTAATGACACATCATTTGGACTCCCCAAGATGTAGTTATTGCCAAATTACTGAAGACTGCATACAAGACCAATAGACTCGCGAGACCACTTCGGGAATTCATTTTGTGGAGGTGTTTTCACATACTCTATCTCTTAATTCATTTTGTATTTACACCCATCTATGAGGGGTGTTCCTAGTATAAATATCCCTATGTTTCCTAGCAAATGGAGACTTTTGATAATCGAATACAAACCCCTTTGTTTAGCTGTGTGCTAACAAACTCACAGAGTGATCTCTACCCCTTTGCTCTTGTGTTTTCCTTCATGGAGATTACATAAGCGACCGTGTCATTGGCACCCAATCCATGCTCCTAGTCCATTGATTCTAGGTTGCGTAGGTTGGTTTGTTTAAGAGTGTGGTTGGGCGAATCCATGGCTCAATCTACTGTATAGAGATAGTGGTTGGCTCCTTGTGCGTGTCGTCAAGTTGCACTAGTTATTGCTGCTTGTAGCAAGTTATCAGCTGTTCATCAGCTAGTTATCAAGATCAGGATCCTACGTCGTGAAGATTGGGACCAAGGCTTCATTAGGGTCAAACTGCAAATACAGATACGAGATGAAGTCAGCTGAGATGGAACATTGATGGTGGCGCGTTGAGTGACATTGGCATCGACTTGGTGAGTAGTATCTTTAGGAATGTGGTCAATGTCTGATGTGGAGGTAATAAGGACTATCTCGGTGTCTTTGGTTTGAGGATCGATTGCTGAAGACGTCGGGACTTCTGGGGGTATCGTTGGCTGAATGTTCGCAAGGATTTCTGATAATGATTGAACTTCGGGAGCCGATGGTTCCAACAAAAAAAGAGGAAACTATCAGAAAAAGTATCAAAAGCAGACAAAGATGGGAATCGACACATACCATTAAGGGTGAGGGAGCCGACTTTGCTGTAATGGGAGGTGCTTGGAGATAGGGTGAGTTACTAGTTTTTTGCACTTTGTTCCTATTGGCTACTGTGCCCAGAGAAGAGCCAATGAAGAAGGAGCACCGTATCATAGATGGGGTTCGGCCGATGGTGGTTTGTACATAATCGGCTAGGCACTTACACTGGCTGTTTACGCTTCCTTATCACCGGCCTATAAGATGGTGGAAGTTGGAGTAATATGATCAAGGAGAACAGAACATGGAGAAGTATGGCCTCTTCATCGGACTCAACATAATCAGGGTTACGGCACAAGCAATACTATTCACCTGATGAACTAAACAAATATTCTGGTATTGGTAGTGCATGGCTCGAAGGTGGTGCTCTTGCCCAACGATAGGGATTCTATAATCATCCTCAGCCGATCGTACTCCAAGGAGCTATTCATGTCTTCTTGGACTTGGAGTTTGCCAACGAAGAATAAGCCGATAGAAAGTTGGCTGAATCCTAATTAACGAGAGATGATAGATGGGTGATAGAATTCAGACGATGGATGTTGGGATTGGCCTAATGAAAATACGGTCGGTAGAAGATTGGGAGTGATAGTCAATAGAAATATGATCAAACTCTTCATCATCTAGAGCATTGATAGGATGGAATCTAGAGGGCATTTTAAATGATGATGCATCCTCATATGCGAACCATAGAGTAGCTTCTTTGGCAAAACCATAGTAGAAGCATTTAAACTACTGGACTAGTCCGATGGCAGTCATCTTGCTACTAGGAAGAGCCGATACAGCTTCACCCATTCAGATACATCTAAGTAATTGGTTGGGAAAGTCAAATTGGTAAAGGAGGTTCTACTGATGGCTCTAGAAGTATAAAAATTCAGCCATAGTTGTATGAACCGCCAAGGGCTACCAATATGTTTGACTGGTTGGTTAGCCAATAGCTTGTTTGCCATTTGATGGAGTAGCTGATATGTGGCTCCAAGTAAGTACTGCCCTATGGGAATCTAGCAATGCTCGGCTAAGCACTCTGCCAAACATTGCATATTAGTCATTGGGCTGAGGGTCACGCCACCAAAGACCAAATGCTCCAACCACAGATTTTGAAACACAACATACTCCTGATCATCAACTGGTCTGAAAGTCTTGCTATGGAGAGAGATGTACTTAGACCAACCTCTAATGTTTTTGGTGTTCAGCTGATTGGTGAGTTTAAATTGGAGGTTGGATGGGTTCATGAAATTTATGGTGTTCATACAGGTTAGCATAACGATGTCCATCAAATTGGGGCTCGTGACCAAACAGAAAGGCATTGAGGGTGTTCGACCAGAAGTAAGAAGCCATTGCGAGCAGAGGCTCATTTTTCTCCATATCGTCTAGGGAGAGATTGCTACAATGTCCGATTTCAATCTCCTCCCAAACTGTTCTTTTGGCAACCAATACTTTGAGCTACCACTTCCTCCATCTAAGGAGTCTACTAGGCCAAGATCAAAAATTATTGGTCTAGTCACCGATTGACAAAGACAAGGTCTTGAAGGGGATTCATTCTGTTTTGGCATTGATGAAATCCATTAGATCCTCGCTACCCATGGGGCCAACGTAGAAGAAATTTGGATGGTAGGTGGTTGGGATTATGATCTAACTCCTGAGGCTATATAGTAAACATGAAACCCACAAGCAATAGGGGAAGAATGGGATAGATTAAATCTATCTAGATTATGGAGCAGGGGAGTGAATGAAAGGGTTACCTTAGGGACTGCGGTCATCGATGCCATAATGCGTTGAAAAGATGAATGAAGATCAATGTTCGTGGAGAAACTCATGGTGGTTAACCTGAATTTATGAGAACTCATCAAGATTCTGGGGGCTCTGGTGATGTGAAGGACTGAAGAAATGGTCTATGGAGGCAAAATGTTTTATAGGGGTATGATAAACTAACGGGAATCTAGGTCGATTTGTATTATTTGTGGGTTGTAGTGGGCTGCCTTGGATTGAGGAGAATTCTAATAGCTCGGAATTTTGAAGTGCGTAAACAATCTGCAAAATTGGGGGCATATGTTAACATCAAAATATGGTAGGCCCACGAACAGGATCGGCCAATGGATGAGGAGTCAATTGGCTTCTGGAAGGAAACCAATTGATACAGAGAAAAATCCGATTGGATGGATGAGGAAGGATTCAGTTTTGTCAAAAACAGAAGATTATCCAGATGAGACCGAGTTTGAGGAGAAGCCATGAAAACCATAGTAGGGTACTTGTGTCTTTATAAAATATATCTTGTAAGAATAGGCAAGTCTAGTTAATTTTGTTAACTTCATAGACAAAGTTTCCTTTTTGATTAGGAAACAACAACCAGAGGTTGTTTGTAACTATATCGGACTCTTGTAATCGAAAAGTATAAAAATAGACCCCTTGGAACCTTGTAAAATATCAATCACAGATCAATACACAAATTTGGTGCATTGCCACAAAAGCTCGTCTAGGATTTTTTGGGTGTGTTCTGTCTCTCGACGCTAGGTTGCATCGGTCAGATCTAATCTAGAATGAACGGGTAAGCCCCGCCACTACCCTGATGCGTCCGCTCTGCCTAAGGCTATATCAATTAGGTCCAACCTCTTAGTCCGATCGGACATACAACATCACGCTCACGTGAGGCCTTCCTCTACCGTCATCGGTCTTGTGTTGCATCGGTTAGGTGTGACCTTCTAGACTAGCAATGATAGATCGAGTCTTAGGCTGGTAGGTCTTTGCGCGATGTTTCATCGAAATGGTTAGTTGATGAGTTATGCTTACGCTGCGCTTCACGCCTAACGTATCGTTCAGCCGATACACATATATATCCTGCCCAATGATTAATCCACTAGCAATTGATCTGGTCTTGTCGGATATGGCCTCATACTGTCTCGGTTAGGTCTGATCTATCAGGTCCATGTCTGATAGGGTTGGTGTCAGGATATAGCAGGTTTTGTTTCCACAATCAGTTCAAATAGCCGATGAGCTTAGTTATATGCCTACATTGGATCCTCGGCTGATAGTAGCTAATGGCCTCATCCATCCCTTCCATCAGTGTGTCCAATCTAGCCCACACCGTCTCGGTGCTGTTAGCCTTGGCCTTATACTGTCTTTGTTTGGTCTGATCTATCGAGGTTGGCTCTAACGGTACCATCATGGTGGTCGCTGGGTCTCATATCTTTGGGAGGTTGGATCTCGCTCCTTACTGTTCATCATGTACTCTGTTCAGAGCATCATCAACTATTCAGCTGATGAGTACTTTACTTTATTCCTCACATTTTTACCTACGCCTTCATTGGTTGTTCAGCTGATGCATAAGTGTAAATGTCCTATCAACAACTAGCCTATAACGTGAGTCCATATCTGCCCATAGGCCATTTGGCTCGCAAATCTCATCCTATTTATCTCCTTGTCAATTACAGTGTTAAATTGACTGGCACACCCTCGAATCTCAAAGCTATGGAATTACATTAGAGCTAGGCCTCCGCATGACCAGGCACGCCTCCCGATCGAACCTCCATCGGCACAAGTCATCCGCCCAGTCTGATCGGCTCCAGTGCGCGCACCAACACCGGCACATATAAGGGTCAGAAGTACTGGTTGTAATTTAGAACCAGCACTTATGTAGACCCCATAGGTGTTGATTATTATTAAGAAGTGGTACCTTTGACCCCTAAAGGTGCTGGTAGTAATTTAGAACTGATACCTATAGGGATTCTAGGGTTTTAGGTTATTGTTGCCTACTAATATAGTTTTTACTTTATTTCTCTCACTATTTGTATGTATTATTTGTACTTTTTATTTCCTTTCTACAACACACATGGCTAATATAGTACACATATTCCTTTTGACAACACATAATTATAATTAAACATTCTGTTCCAAAATAAACATGAATATTTGTGGCTATTAAATTTCAACTTCTCTTTCTTAACAACTCCAAACATATTGGGCTTCCTTGTTGTCTTCCTGACCTTGTTCAACTTGTTCTGCATCTATGAGTGCTGTGAAGGGTGTTAACTCATCAATTTGATTATACTATTCATTGTCAATGATATTCTGCACTCCAACGATGCTTTGCTTTCCTTTGAAAACCACATGGCACTCCTTGTCAGACGGGCCTATAGATGACTTGTGTTACGGATTTCATGAGTACAAATGATTCATCTTGATAACCTATATTTTTTAGGTCCATGATGGTCATTCAGTACTTGTCAACCATCAACCTCCTTGTAATTTTAATCCATTCACACTAAAAAAGCGGGATCTTTGGAGCCATAGTCAATCTCCCATATTGCCTTTATAAAGCCATAGTATGCCTATTTGCTACCACCATTATCAAAGGCATCTATGTGGATACCATTCTTTTGGTCTATGCTCTTGTTATTCTAGTCTATCGTGTAAAATGTAAACCCACTAATGTCATACCCTTGGAATGTATGAATTGTGTCGATGGCCCCCGAGACAAAAGATACAACTGGTCACTGCCTGGATTTGTAGCCATCACCAAAATTAAGCCTATCCTCTCTCGTGATCCATGCCTCTGATTTGCCCACATTTTCATTGTGGAGTTTGTTGAAGTGTATGTCCATAAACGGAGCCACCAAGATTAATTGCTGGAGTACTACGAAATGTGCTTGTACTGTTGCTAGGTTAGGATAGACTATTATGTTATGATCTAATGTCCCTTTTCCTAATAGCCTGCCTTCGTGTCGGGATAATGGCAAACCAATGAGCTTTAAATCCATATAATCGATACATAACTCAACCAACTCCTCTATGAAAAATCCCTCTACAATACTGCCTTTCGGTCAAGTTCTGTTATGAACATATTTTTTTACAATCACCATCAACCTCTTAAAACCACACATGTTATGCAAATACATTGGGCTGAGGATCTTTATCTCTTTCACAATATGTACCATGAGATGAACCATAAGATCAAAACATAATAGAGGAAAACACATCTTGAGCTAGAAAAGGTAATGACTACCTCTTCCTGAAGCTTATCTAGCATGGTTAGATCCACCAGCTTCTAATATATGGCATTGAAGAATGAGCACAACTTTATGATTGGGCTTTGAACCCTTTTTGGCAGGATACCTCTAATTACAATAGAAAGTAGCTATATGGTCAGCACATGGCAATCATGTGACTTCATGACACCTAATTTCTTCTCTTTCATGTTGACAAGTCTTTTCATGTTGGCGGAGCAACTCGATTGGACTTTGACACTCTGCAAGCACTCCAATAGACTAGTTTTCTCTATAACACTAAGGGTGTAGCATGTCAGGGGAGGTAGTTGATAGCGTTCGAGCTATGAATCGTCCAAGGACACGCACACGTTCAACTATAAAATCACAACTGGAGGATACTCTCAACTCACAGCAGGATAAAAGAGGAGATAAACTCAACTCAAGATAAACTTTTTCATAATAATTCAACAAGTGTGTTTACATTCAGAAATTAGGCTTTATATAGCCATACAACTCAACTCTAGAAACTTCCTACTAATTAATAACTCCTTAACTATTTTTGCAAATATTAAAACACAATAAAAACAACATTAACTACTACTGCTAATTCCCAAATATAATTAAAACATAGAAAGACTCAAAAGACAAGTTCCAAGAAACTAAATGCTGGCTGGCTCCTCAGTAACCACGCTCACTTGACACGAGGTTTTGACCAAGAAGACTCTGGAATCTGGAGAAACTCAAAACATAAAAAAGATAGTCCATTTCATTATCTGATCACAGAAATTTAAATCACCCAAATCCGAGCCTTTATGAGAGAGTTATGCCCAAAATACTGGCCCAGTATGAATCTGTCCAGAGAGCTGCTGTTTCGTAAATTAATTGTAAATATGACTTGGGCCTGGTTCTTCAAGCTGAGAACTGGTCCATAACTTGCTTCCTTGATCATGATTGTTTATATGTAAACCTGCCATGACTTGATCGCCATCATTCTCCCCCGGTTGAAAAGAACTCGCCCACGAGTTCGGCTCATTTTCGCCATGGTATGGAGAAAGATCCTTCACATTGAATGTGGATGAAACACCATAATCTCCGGGAAGCTCCACCTTGTAAGCATTGTCACCTATGCGCTGCAAGATTTTAAACGGTCCATCACCACGGTGCTTGAGCTTTGCATTGCGCCCAGGTGGAAATCTCTCCTTGCTCAAATGCACCCACACAAGATCACCTTTGAAAATCACAGCCCTTCGGTGCTTGTTAGCTTGTCTTTCATACTTCTGATTTTGCTTCTCAATCCTCTTGCTGACTTGTTCATGCAAGCCCTTGATTGCTTTAGCATGCTCATCTGCATCTCCACTATAGCTATGGCTGATTGGCAGTGACACAAGATCAAGAGGAGTCTTCGGATTGCATCCATACACCACTTCAAAAGGGCTTTTACCTGTCGTCTTGCTGCTGGACCTGTTGTAAGCGAATTCAGCTTGAGGTAGAACAAGGTCCCATTGGCGTATGTTATCACCCACCAAGCTTCTCAACAGATTGCCCAAACTCCGATTCACAATTTCAGTTTGGCCATCGGTTTGAGGATGATAGGCTGAACTAAACTGCAGCTTTGTACCCATCTTACGCCAAAGTGTTCTCCAAAAATGCCCAACAAACTTCGGGTCTCTGTCAGATGTTATGGTATTTGGAATGCCATGCAACTTCACTATCTCCTTGAAATAAAGATCAGCTATGTTAGTGGCATCCATCGTTTTTGCACAAGGAACAAAGTGTGCCATTTTAGAGAACCGATCAACCACCACCATGATTGAATCTTTGCTGCGTTGAGTTCGGGGCAGTCCCATCACAAAGTCCATGCTCACATCTTCCCACGGTGCATTAGGAACAGGAAGGGGAGTGTAAAGTCCAGAATTTTGAGACTTTGTTTTTGCTAGATGGCAAGTTCTACATCTCAAAATGTAATGGTTCACATCCTTCATCATTTTAGGCCAATAGAAACGGTCTTGGAGTAATGCACTAGTTTTATCTCGTCCAAAATGACCACTTAACCCACCATCATGAACCTCTTTAATGATTTGCCACCTCAAAGAACAATTCGGTACGCACAAACGGTTGCCATAGAAAATATATCCATCATTCACCATAAATTCTTTATATGGACCTTTTGCACATTCAGCTTTTATCGTGCCAAAGAACACATCATCAGAATACAACTCCTTGATCACTTCAAACCCAAGAACATTTACCTTCATTATGGACAGCAAAGAATGCCTCCTACTTAAAGCATCTGCCACCTGATTTGAAGCACCACTTTTATGCTTGATGTGGAATGTGTAGCCTTGTAAAAATTCCACCCACCTTGCATGTCTCGGTTTGAGCTTGTGCTGCCCATTTATGAACTTCAGCGCCTCATGGTCGGAGTAGAGAATGAACTCCTTGGAAATGAGGTAGTGTCTCCAATGCCCAAGAGCTCGTACAATTGCATAGAACTCTTTGTCATATGTAGTGTAGTTCTTACGTGAATCTGAAAGCTTTTCACTAAAGAAGGCAATAGGTCGACCCTCTTGATTGAGAACCGCACCAATGCCTACACCAGATGCATCACATTCAAGCTCAAAAATATTCTCAAAGTTGGGCAAAGCAAGAATTGGGGCTGCTGTCATCTTCTCCTTGATGAGCTGAAAGTTCTTTTCAGCTTCCTTCGTCCATTTGAATACTCCTCCTTTCAAGCACTCGGTGATTGGAGAGACAAGAGTGCTAAAATCTCGAATGAACCGGCGATAGAATGAGGCCAGTCCATGAAAACTTCTCACATCATGAATGTTGGCTGGTGTTGGCCATGAAACAATTGCATCCACCTTAGAAGGATCAACATGAATACCTTCAGCTGAAACCACATAGCCTAAAAACACCAAGTTGCTGGTTAGGAACTCGCACTTCTTGAGGTTGATGTAGAGTTTCTGTTCAGCTAGCACTTCAAAGACTTGGTGAAGGTGCTCCAAATGCTCTTCTTTACCCGTGCTATACACGAGTATGTCATCAAAATAGACCACCACAAATCTGCCAATAAAAGACTTAAACACCAAATTCATTAGTCTCATAAAAGTACTAGGAGCATTAGAGAGTCCGAATGGCATCACCAACCACTCAAACAATCCATCACGGGTCTTAAATGCTGTCTTCCATTCATCACCAGGCCTTATACGAATCTGATGGTACCCACTTCTAAGATCAATCTTTGAAAACACACTAGCACCATGGAGCTGATCTAGCATGTCATCTAGACGAGGAATAGGGAAGCGATACTTGATAGTAATCTTGTTGACCGCTCTACTATCCACACACATGCGAAAAGAACCATCTTTCTTTGGCACAAGCAAGGCTGGAACTGCACAAGGACTCATGCTTTCACGCACCAAACCCTTTCTCATCAACTCATCTACTTGCCGCTGCAACTCAGCATTTTCTGTTGGGTTCATTCGGTATGCTGCTTTGTTTGGCAAAATGGCACCAGGAACAAAATCTAGGCAGTGTTGCACACTCCTCATTGGAGGTAAACCTGCTGGAATTTCATCTGGGACAAGGTTCTGAAATTGTTCAAGTAAAGGTACCACTGGTCTGGGTATTAGAGGACTTCTGTCACCCTTAACTTCTTTCACCACCAATGCAAAGGCTATTTGGGATTCTTCAAAAATTTCAGTAAATTCAGATTTTGAGAGAATGAAATTGCTATCCTTGAGGGCTGGTTTAGATTTCATTTCCATTCTAGAAGGACCCAAAGTAATCTTAGCACCATTCAGCTCAAAAGAATAAGTGTTTTTAAAACCATCATGGTGTACCTTTCTATCAAACTGCCAAGGTCTCCCCAAAAGTAAATGACAAGCATCCATAGGAACTACATCACACCATACCTCATCTCGGTACTTCTCACCAATAGAAAAATTAACCAAACAACGTTGGTCAACTTGCACACATTTACCCTTTTCCAACCAAGAGAGTTTGTACGGTTTTGGGTGCTTTTCAGTTTTAAGCGGCAACTTTTGTACCATAATTTCAGAAACAACATTCTCACAACTCCCGCTATCAATGATAACATCGCATACCTTCCCATGAGAGGTGCATCGTGTATGGAAGATATTGTTACGGAGCCACACATCATCTTGAACGGGACTGGAATTCAGCACACGCCTAATCACCAACATCTCACCCGTATCTCCATAAATGACATCCTCCTCATCTGCTGCCTCATCAAACACGGGTGGAGAATCAAAATCTGTTTGCTCCTCTTCTAGGGGTTCTTCAATAATGGTAAATACCCGCTGGTTTGGGCACTCGGACATGATGTGACCGTACCCTTTGCACCGATAGCATTGAACAGCTTTAGGGGCTGGTTTAGAGGGTCCTGCGGTTGCGGTTTTTGCTGAAAATTTGGCCACTGCACTTGATGTTGGTTTGGCTGATTGCGTACTGCTCCCATGACTTGTTGGATGGCCTCGATTGAGAACTCGGCTACCACCAAAGCTCGCTGTTTTTCTGACTTCTTTCTCCTTGAGTTGCTTCTCAACTTTTGTGGCAAGTTTAAACACATCATGATAAGAGATAAAGGGCTGTAAAGTTACCACATCATGAATCTCCTTGCGAAGGCCACGAAGATATCGTGCAATGGTTTGTTCTTCGGGCTCAACAACGCCACATTTCAACATGAGGTGATCAAGTTCTTCAGTGTAATCTGCCACAGTTTTATCACCTTGAACAAAGCCATGAAGTTGAAAAAAGGCCTCTTGCAAGTACCCTTCCGGCAGAAACTTCTTTCGTACCTCTTTCACCATCTTTTCCCATGTTCTGATTTTTTGCTTACCCTCACGGGCTCGCTTCATCTTCAACTGCTCCCACCAAATAGATGCATGCTTCTTTAATTTGATGGCAACAATCTTCACCTTCTCTTCCTCAGGGACATCTTGGTATTCAAAGACACGTTCAACCGTATTGAGCCAATCTATGAACTCATCGGGTTGTATGCGCCCTTCGTACACAGGAATATCCGCTTTTAGATCAAAAGCCCGTCGAAATTGCTGGTTCCTTCGGGTGTGATTTTGATGGAGAGCCTCTTCATCACTGGACACCAAGGTGTGGTTGTCGTGGAAGGGGTTGAACTCGGCATCATCGTCACCATAAGTTTCGCCATCTGAGCCACGATAGGAATCATCGCGGTTGTTCCCAGCGGCCTCCACGCGCGCTAGACGCTCTTGGAGTTGTTGCACATGCTGCCTCAACTCGTTCAACTCAATATCTCGATCGGCTTGCTGGTTGCCTTCAGGAGGATTGACACGAGCACTACGTCGCACCATCCTTCGCCTGCTGCTCTGATACCAACTGATAGCGTTCGAGCTATGAATCGTCCAAGGACACGCACACGTTCAACTATAAAATCACAACTGGAGGATACTCTCAACTCACAGCAGGATAAAAGAGGAGATAAACTCAACTCAAGATAAACTTTTTCATAATAATTCAACAAGTGTGTTTACATTCAGAAATTAGGCTTTATATAGCCATACAACTCAACTCTAGAAACTTCCTACTAATTAATAACTCCTTAACTATTTTTGCAAATATCAAAACACAATAAAAACAACATTAACTACTACTGCTAATTCCCAAATATAATTAAAACATAGAAAGACTCAAAAGACAAGTTCCAAGAAACTAAATGCTGGCTAGCTCCTCAGTAACCACGCTCACTTGACACGAGGTTTTGACCAAGAAGACTCTGGAATCTGGAGAAACTCAAAACATAAAAAAGATAGTCATTTCATTATCTGATCACAGAAATTTAAATCACCCAAATCCGAGCCTTTATGAGAGAGTTATGCCCAAAATACTGGCCCAGTACGAATCTGTCCAGAGAGCTGCTGTTTCGTAAATTAATTGTAAATATGACTTGGGCCTGGTTCTTCAAGCTGAGAACTGGTCCATAACTTGCTTCCTTGATCATGATTGTTTATATGTAAACCTGCCATGACTTGATCGCCATCAGTAGTGGTGGTCATTCCCTTTGTCTTGAGGATACAACTTTGTCCTGATATTTATCCTGACTTTTATGTCTGTAAGGTCTCTTCGAGCTTTCAATGTATCATTTGTCTTTCGAGGTGTGTTTGGCAACGTGAATCATGTTGATTGTGTGGCAGATATCCAAATATGTCCAATACGGTAGGTTCCAAAAAACAAATCTCTTTTTTCAAAGAGGCATGTCACTGTCGTTGCACAACACGTGTGAACTGCCAAGCCCCATACCAAATACAACTTTAGTATTCTTCACCTCATTGAAAATCTCATGGTCGGTATGATGTTTTTGAAATGTACGCTCATCCAATCCCATTGAAATCTCTTGTATTTATATGGTACTAGCTAAGTCAAAGAAACCTTTGATGGCATATGTACACAGTCTTTTCGGAGTGCCTCAGCATCCTGCTCACTGTCTTTTGCATGCACCATACACATGCACAACTACCTTTCACAGTTTGTCCCAATGTGTTACTAGCCATAGGATAATCTTGGATTGTCATGAACAACATTGCCCTTAGGGTGAAGAACTCTCTTTTGTATGCATCCCAAATCCACACACCAACGTCCCATAGTAACCAAAGATCTTTCACCAATGTTTTGAAGTAGACATCGACACCAGTGCTAGGTTTTTAGCCCTTAGATTAAAAGTGGTATCATGATATACATGCACTTCATGCACAACCAGGAAGGAAGGTTATAAATCACGAGAGCCATAGGCCATATGCTATGACAATAGCACATGTCACCAAATGGATTCATCCTATTTGTGCTAAGCCCAAACATTATATTCCTAATGTCATGCACAAAAGGCTTTCTATACTTTCTATCTTTCTCCATTAATATCCATCAGCAGAGTGCAATATCTTCCCATCTTGCTTACACTCTTCGTGATGCCAATGCATCATCTTTGTATGCTTTCTATTTGCATACATACGTTCAATTCGAGGAATTATAGAAAATACCATATAATCTTAATAGGCACTTTTTCTTCCTTACAACGGGGCTACCAATATCACCATCACCATCAATAATTCTTCCCTTATACCATCATACTTTGCAAACTGGACACGTATTCAAATCAACATAGTCACCTTGATGCATGATACAATTGTTTTTGATAGATATGAATTTTTTTACTTCCAGTCCAAGTGGGAAGACAACCTTTTTCACTTGGTACTTTATTTCTAGCAGTACATTATCTGCTAGAAGAAGGCCTCTAATCAGCTATAGCAACTCTGTGAAGCTCTTGTTAGTCCTACCATTGCTTGATTTTATTTGCAAAAACGATAGGATGATGTGAAACTTGGTGTACTCCTTGCACCTAGGATGAAGTAGTGTTTTTGAGTTCTCCACCGTGGACATGAACTTGTTGAATTCCCTATCATTGGTTTAACCCGTCTCCCCATCATGTAACATCTGCTCTATGTCAAGTTCATCACTATCATATCCACCTTCGTCATTCAGCAACTCCATACTGTCTCCATCCCTCTTTGCATCCTCTCTTCACCATGATTTTTCTGACATGTATAATTAGGCATACAGCCCCTTGTAATAAGATGTGAGTGAACTTATTGTTCTAGAAACTACCTCTTGTTCCTGCAATTAATGCAATGACAAGGTAGGCATTCCGGTGCATCCAATGATTATGAAGGTAGTTACTCCTCTAATATAATCTAAGGAACCACGCGGTGCATCGTATATCCATCTTTCAAATCTCACTACTTATGAAAATTTTTAAATTAAACATAGACATATATTAATACAAACCTAGTGTATAATCTCAATAATTCAATCAATAAATACTCAAAGATTAGTAAGTCTCTAAATTACTAAAATCAAACAAATTCCAAAAATATATTTATCTAATTCACCGAGTGTTGATAATCTCAAAATTACTCACAGATTAATAATTTCTAAACTACTCTAAGATTAATATGATTAAAAAATATTTACACACGCAATATCACAAAATATTTAAATCATCCCTAGTTCTCTACATACATAATATCTCAAGATTGAAAAAAATTATCACAATCACAACCCAAACTAGTGTAGAAGTGACCATTTCTATCATTAATAACTGACCATTTTTTATCAAATAAATACCACCATCCCATAATTATAATCAAACCATATAATGGTAGCATTCAAATCAATCAAAATTCAAAATATTGATCTAATTGAACAACAGAAATTAGAGAATTGAGTTGTGGAAATTCACAACCCATGAGCACAATCTACCATCTAAATTCACCACAAATGAGGAAAATGGATTGAGAATCAAGATGCACTAACCTTCAAGCATCCAAACAAATACATCTCATGAAAATTTTGAAGTTTTTTTGTTCTGCCCTAGCTCATCAGGCAAGAACATAGCTCCTCTTTGTTTCGCCTGATTGCGCAGGGGTGGGGGAATAGTATATATATCGGTCACATAGGTGTTGATTCTACTATAGAACCAACACCTAAGGCACACACATGTCCTTGTTAGTGGCACATATAAGGTGTTTGTCAACAATCACCGGCACGTATGAGGTGTCCAAAGACACCTATGACCTGGCCTGACTAGTGGTGCTTGTTTTTTTAGACCAGCACCTATGAGTTCTCATAGGTGTTGTCTCTTAATTTGATGCCACCTGATGGCCTCTGGTGGATGGGAAGTGCGTCATATGTGTAGGTTTTAAGCAGACCGATAGCTACAAGGCTGCCACATTTGTGATGTTTTGTACTAGTATTTGAATTTCATCATCCAATTTTCAGAGGTTGGCTAAATTGCTTGGTTTGTGTTATATTTTGGTACGGATTCATAGAATTTCATGAGATCTCGTGAAATTTGTCATCTTGCTGAGGCTTGAATTTCAACCCAAAACAAGGATGCAAAACCTACTTGCGGGTACTAAAATGTTTGGAATCTCATCTGATTGGCCCAGTCTAGTGCATTTAAGCAAGTGGGCCATTATAACTAAAAGGATTGTCTATTTATTAGCCACATTTGCACAACTCAGGTTGCTTTGGTACTAACGCGACCCCTTTAATTGTCCCATTCCTTCATTGTATATGAGGTAATTTTCACAACAACATGACCACCTTAATAATGTTCTTCAGTCCTATGTGGAACTCTACACTGCTATCCATCTAGGTACCATTCTATATATCTTTTCACATCCTCTTCGCAGACACCACGGCACAGCCACACTCTTTTGTTTACTGTTATCATCCCTCCACACCATTAAAAATCCTCCCTCGAGATACTTGGCATCATGTCCCACTTCTTTTTATCTCTATCTCCACCATGTTCATGCCTCCTTGCCTCTAGCTACACAGTGTGTTTTGTGTCATCAAATGTGCTACCCCTTGTGAACTCCTAAACATTAAATTAAAATGACATGCATCGATGTTAGGTCAAGAAGTTAACATTTGAACTTAGAAAAGCCAAAATAGAAACTAACTGGATCTCATGTTGTAGATATCTCTCCAACTGTACGTATCGGAGCTTTGTCCATATGGATACAACAACAATCGATTCTCATTGTTTCATCCTGGTATAAAAGTATAAAATGACACACGGGAACCTAAATTGAGGCTGCAATGTCTGCATTGCTTTGTCTCTCCACGCGCGTGCAGTTTAAAAAAAAACATAATTTACATTATATCTTTCATCATTCAATTGTGCATGCTCGATATAAAAGCACTCAGAGAAAGTTAAAGTGTTTGTCACGTTCAACATCGTCGACTCCAAGTGCTTAGACAACCTAACTCCATTTGCATGTCAGGCAAAGATAGATCTAAGTAATAACAATAATGCCAACATTCCTATACGTTGACAGATACTATAATCTAATTGGCATGCATATATATGTCCAAATGAAATGAAGGCTACAGCAAGAAAAGTACCTTATCTGAATAGAAAAGGGATCAGAGAAAAGGAAAGAGAAATAGTTGTTGGAAGTGGATGCTCAGTCGTTGCTGATTCATCGGGTTCTTCCTGATCATAAGGTATCTGGCATTCTCACCGTGGATTCTTCGTCTCCCACACAGGTGGCCAAGTTCGGTAAGCATCCTTATTTGAGTGGAGCTAGGCAGCTAGCGACCGAAAATTTAGCACCCACAAGTGAAAAAAAAAGCGAAGCGTCTTCATGTATGCTAATTAGAAGAATCAATTTACTGTCCTTAAGAGTACCAGCAGGTACTTTTTAATATAAAATGTGATACTTTCTACCTTAAATCTTAAATATTAAGAGTAACAAAGTTTACATTAAAAAATATTGTATTTTTTAGTATCTTCTCAAGACCTGAAAAATTTCTGAAGTTCAATTCATAAACTACAATTCAAATACCAGCAAAATAATAGTCTAACTATGTAACTTTGACCATCAATATTCCTGTCAATATCTATGATTGTTCTATAAAATGGGCAGAATATTCTTAAAAAAAACATGTAGTTAGTGAGTAGTTACAGTCATATTATGAAAAGCCGGACCGGCATCGAACCAGAGAGGCTCCTGGTTAACCTGTCCGCCACCACGGTTTAGTGACCCTTCAAATTGTCTTAATATTCACCATACGACACGATGGAGTAGCTTCCTCAGTGGTACGTAGGTGCGTTACCACCCAGCTGACCTGGGATTGAATCCCCTGCCCAACGCGTTTTTCACGTTTATTTACATTAAATGGGCTACCAGTTGCTTGCCTAGCAAATGGGCCATGGATTGCCCATCTACTGATTCCCGACCAGGTGGTTCGTGAAGCCCCGGTTCGTCGGCTTTTTACAAGCTCGATAACGTGAACGGAGCCGTTAAGGTCGCCGGTTCAGTCCGGTTTTGTTACTATGGTTATGGTACTACTTCCTTCATTCCTAACTTCTGGTTATAAATCTAAACAGATTATATTTTATAATAGAGATAGTATTAAACAATGCAATTAGGTAATTGAATGTATTTTATTGGACACATATATAGTGTGCTCACCTTCCCTTTTTTTTTTTTGTTAGCGGCCACTCAAAATGCACATGAGCTATCTACCACGCCGTACAAGTTAAAGGCGACAGAGGTGATGTCAGTCTCAACCAAGGAAGCACAGATTCTCCATCTTTCTTTTCCTTCTCTTTCTTTCTTTTTTCTCGAGGTATATGGCCACTTCTTTGTACTGTCAAACCATAAAATGCCACGATTGGAGTAGCCAGGCCAGCAGCTGAGACTGGAGGTATGACACGTGTTCAAGATAGATGAACATGCATGGATTGTTTGGTGGCAGAAAAAGTGAAATATTCATATGATCTCTTTCTAATAATTTCGCTCTGACGAGAAGGAGGAATGGACACATCCAACAATTGATTGAGCATGGATTCTTTGGCCAGAAAGTAAAATATTCATCGATCAAAATAAGCGGTTCTATTGGTTTCTATAACTTCGAATAGGTTTTGTGGTTTTTCAACGTTAGTATACATCAGAGCTGCATTTGATTGAAACTTAAAAGGCAGCTCAAGGGTTCACTTGCCAAGAATGTTAATTATCCCCAATCGACATTATCTTCTTATTTAATATTTTTTTGTTTTTTGTGATGGATGATCTTTTCTATGTGGCATTTCTAAACTTAGTACATCAGAATTTCAAAGCATCACAATATAGAATTTCTACCTAGAATCTAAATGAATATTCACGCTAAATCGTGACATGGTGAATCACAAAAATAATTCAATAGGGATTGGATTGCAATTTTCTTTTCTGTAGGGTGCTTTAGGGTGTATTCACACTTTGTGAGACTGAGGAAGAATGTTATCAATAATGTTAATAAAGAAATAATAATATCTTATTCCATCGTAACATTTTAAGCTAGGAATAAATGGTGAGTAAGTTGAGAGTCAATCACAGATTCACAGGCTGACAAGTAGCACTGTGACTGCTCTTGCCATCTGCGCTACGTACAGTCAAAAAAATTATGGGACAGGAAGAATTTAGTGTCAATGGTGTTAAGAAAGAAACAATAACATATTCCTTCCTAGCATTTTAAACTAGAAAGAAATAATAACACCAAGAATATCGGAGGTTGGACTAAGTACATTTTCTTACATAACAAATCCTCCAGGCTAGTCGATGGACGTGAACATGTAGCGTTCTTGAATCTTTGGTTAGAATGATTCTTTTTTTGTGGTTCGACTCTCGGTCCAACAATGAACATACAATGTCTAGCAAAGTTCTTGCCCGATCATCACCAAATTCCCCTAGGACATTATCTTCTCGGAGCAACTTATCATCTGCGCCATCAAGTTGCGGCCAAGCTGTCAACAGGCCATCCAGTCGAACATATCGGCGGACCCTGGTGGTTTATACAACTTTGGCTGAACGTCTACACCTCCAAAGTCATTGCCAGGCCCCCTTTCTCTTTCATGACATTCCTGACTGATTACCCAGAAGAAAATGAGGCCAGCCGACGCCGATGCATTTCGCTGGGTGAAGCTTCATCGACTCTTCCTAGAAGCAAAATGACCCCCCTCGGACTCAGCCGATGGTTTAAGTGCTTCTACTATGGTTTTACCAAAGAGGTCACTATGGCTTTGACTCGTCCTTTGAAATGCCTTCCAGGTTTCATCCGATGAATGCCTTAGCCGATGAAGAATCGAAGACCATCTTTTTATCCTCTATAACTTCTTGTCTTCTACCGATCAGATTTTCAAAGGGCCGATCCCAACATCCATCATACGAGTTCTACCATCTTTCGGTTAGTGCTCGTCAGTTGGGCTTCGGCCAACTCCCCATCGGCTTGTTCTTCATCGGTAAGCTCCGAGCGCGCGGAGAAGTGAAAAGCGGCTTGGAGTATGACCGACTTAGTTCGATGACATCGAGCTTATCCTTAGGGACTATCTCCAACTTCGAGCCCTGCATATCCAATACCAAAATCTTTGCTTGATGGTGGTCAGAATGGGAAAGGCACTTATATAGTCTATCGGCTGAACATTATTGCCTTTGCCTCAATCCCGACTACGTGGAATCCGATGAAGAGATAATCCTTCTCTCACTATCATGTCTTCATCGTATTGAATTTCAACTGTATCTTGATTCCCATGATTCCACAGGCTGGCAACAAAGACGCAGCTTCGACCGGCGCAAGTGGTCGGTCGATTATCTATCAACCTCCATCAGCCAGATCCCTCCTTGGGCAAAGCAGTCCACCTCCATCGGCTCTTCTTCGAGTGTCACAAGTGTCAGGGCCAAAGCGCAAGAAATCGGCTGCTCGATCGGTTTCTAAGAGACGGAAACCCGACGCCGATGTTGTCATCATTGCATCAGCTTCGCAAAGCCCTTCTCCTGCGGCAATTCTAACTCCTCCCGCATCTCCGCTGGTAGGTGTCAGCGTCAATTCTCTGTTGCCTTTGTTTTATCCTGACACCTTCGCTTTGCAGCCTGAACAATCAGCTCCCGAGGTCCAAACGTCGGACCCTGTTACTAGGGCTGAGCCGATGGTATCCTCTAAAGTTTTAGCATCTACTCACACTGCCCCACATCAAGCTGATACCCACACAAGAACTGCTCCCACTGTCTCTCAGGTAATCCATCATACATGTTATTTTTCTAGACTTATGATCTCTAAGTTTACTAATGTTGTTATGTAGTCATTAGCCGATCTGTTCTCCTTCGACATCGACAAATACCTAGAAGCAGAGGAAGACTCAGCCACCAGCATAGCGATCGAAACATTTTTGCCAGCCGATGCACGTGAGCAGTTGTCAGATATTATGCATCGGCTGGAGGTTCCGATTGACTCGCTAGTGGAAGACTGCGGGTCGATCCGCGGAAGACTTGCAGAAATTCAACACCTCCTGCCTGCGGAACTGTCGGATGCACTCACGCCTACTTCTTACTTAGAATTCCAAAGGACTCAGCTGACTACATCAAGACAACGCATAGCCAATCGCCCTGAGCAAAGCCACCTGGCTCACAACGATTGGCTGACTGCCCTTAATGAAAAGAAGAAACTTGATGAAATGTCAGCTGACCTTCAATACACCAACACCAAGCTTGGCCTCTTGAAGAAACGAGAAGCCGATTTGATGGCGAAACTCGACAAGGTTCGTGAAGACATCAATTCCACCGAGTCCCATCTCATCGGCCTACCAAAGTCGATCGAAAACCAAGAGACCAAGGTAGCAGACAAAGTGCGGCTAGCAGTTCGCCGGCACAAGAACTTGAAACCTATCCCTGGATCAGACGAGGATGACATTCGTGCTATCAATGATATAGATCAAATCCGTCTACGCGCGATCGAGGCCATTGAGAAATTGTTGTAAAACTTTAGCCTCAAAGAAATCCAGATGTCATCTTGAACATTAACTTTTTACAGTAAACTTCAATCAGCTTGATCAACAGAAGTTGTGTATATATATTTTCTGATGATGACGTCTTAAACTGTATCGGCCATCTGTAACCGATATAATCATATCGGCTTTCGTATATTAGGAATCGGCTACGCCTCAGCCGATTTAAACAGTATCACTAGCCGATACCAATTCTGAGAACCCGTCCGTCTTGAAAAGGAGAAATCGACTATGCTCAGCCGATTTAGATGTCTTCCCGATTGGGTGGCCGTTCTCCAGACTTATCATCCCAAGACCCAATCGATAACTTCTAATGTGTCGGCATCTCCTCTTTTCTTGATAATCGTCTCTCGTAAGCCGATACCACATGCGTCAGATGTGTTAAACCGTTGAACTCCTGGGCAGAAAATTTCCACCTGATGCGACTTGATAACCCCTGGAAGGCCAAATCGGGTAATTGTTCATTGCTCAGAACAAGACTATAACATCAGCTTCTGATGTCCTGGAAACGTTGGATGTCTTCCAGAACTGACTCATTATGCCTCTGTTTAACCGATGTCAAATCTGACAGTCTCGTTTCTTGAATCCCAGTACAGAAATGTCCATGGAACCGTTGTTCCAGATCGGCCTATCCTTCAATCGAGTTTGATGGTAATGCAGAAAACCATGCGAAGGCTGATCCAGAGAGGGATAAAGGAAAGAAACGGACTCTGAGAGCTTCCTCAGCCGATGCTTCTCCACACTGTATTAAGAATCGGCTGATGTGTTCCAATATAGATATGCTGTCTTGTCCTAATAATATTGAGAAATCTGGTATCGTGTATCAACGAGGTAGTGGAACTCTGTTAAACCATTCTGGATATGGGTGCCGATACATTACTGTTTGATCCTTGGGTTTGATACCAAATTGCTCTTCCACCATATCCACAATTCTGGTTAACCAATTCTTCTTTCTTAAAGTGTCTTCCTGATCATGTGGAGGTGGATATGGTACCCGATTCTGTTTACGATATTCTCCATAATGATTTCTCTGACAAAATTCTAGAGGTTCCTCCTGACGTTGCCCCCCGAGTCGATCTTGTATTGGTGAATACATATTTGCCGATAGGTCCTTGTTTTCCTCCGTCTCTATCAGCAAAGGCACATGATCCTGATCGGTTTCTTGAGCCGATGACTCTTGTATCGCCTTCCCGATCAGATCCTGTAGTGTATCCATCCATACTCCTGATGGATTACTGAATGCTCGATAAAATGAGTTGTTGAACATCTCTTGCAACGGCTTGGAAGAATTCACAGGTGATTCATCGGCTAGAAAAACCGTTGAAAGCGGATGCGGCCTAGGCGATGATTAGCGCAAGAAGGCACGGGCTGCAACAACACCGACCCACGAAGATCGGACCTAATCGAGATAGTACGAGGCCGGGGTCAGCGGCGATGATACGGAGGACGCCGGATCGGCTATGCCGTATCAAGGATAGAAACGAACCCATCGACTAGCTGAGCCGATGAGGGGACGCCTCTCTGAAGGCGGGTGCGTATCGGATGGAGATCCGATATGTTTGGCGTTACGCATCGTGGGACGCCTCTAAAGGCTGATGCGTATCGGCCGAGGGGCCGATGCGCTGGGCGTGAAGCATAGAGCATGGATAACTCATCGGCTAGCCCTCCGATGATACACCGTGCAGAAGCCTATAGGCCTGAAGCTCGATCTACCATCGGCAGCCCCTTAGGTCGGACCTAACCGATGCAGCACGAGACTGACGACGGCAGAGGGAGCTTAACAGGCCGATAGGTCCAGCACGGACGTGATGCGATACATCCGATCGGCCTAAGAGGTCGAACCTAACAGATGCAGCCTTAGACAGAGCAAGACCTAACGGGATGGTGGCGCGACTTATCCCTTCGTTGGAGATCGGACTTAACCGATGCAACACCGCGTCGAGAGCCAGAACCCGCTGGTAGAACCTAAATGAACTAGGGTGGCGATGCGCCGAATTTGAATATGATCGAGAGATATTTTACATGTTTCCAGGGGGTCTATATTTATACCCTGGATTTACAGACAGAGTTCGACACGTCTACGACCATCGGACATTATTTCCTAGTAAGAACAAAGGAAAATATTCCTAAAGAAGTTAACTAACCATCTAGACCTCCCTAATTGAGTAAGGTTATAATTTACAAAAATAAGCACCCTGCCGTGGAGTCCACAGCTCCTCCGCAAACCCGGTTTTATCTGAATAATCTTCCAATTTGTAACCGAGTCTTTCTTTGCTGCAACCTGATCGACTTCTCCACTGTAGCTATCGGATCTTTTTTAGTCAAGCCGATCCTTCTCCTTCCTTCCCTCGGGCTTCTCAGACCTGATCCTGATTGGACAATCCCCTGTCTTCAAGCCGATCCAATCTTCTACTAATCTGATCGGCTTTTCTACAGTTCTCCATCGGCTTTGTCTCAGTATCTCCATCGGTCGATGGCTGCATCAAACCCTCCAACGGACCTCTCAGCCGATCAGCTTTAGCCCTATCAGATCTCCCAGCCAATCGGCTTTAGCGCCATCAGATCCGCCAGATTTTTGCATTAACAGATATACTTCTATCAATACAACTTCGGCGTATCGCCACCCTAAATTTTCTAGTTATTTACAGGTGGCTTCTAGTTCTCGACGCGGGGCTGCATCGATTAAGTTCGATCTCCAGCAAAGGGATAAGACCCGCCACTATCTTGGTATATTTTGCTCTGTCTAAGACTACATCGGTTAAGTTCTACCTCTTAGTCAGATCGAGTGTACCACATTACGGCCGTGTGAGATCTATCGGTTTACCAATCTCTCTCTACCGTCATTAGTCTTATACTGCATCGGTTAGGTTCAACCTACGAGGTTTTCAATAGTAGATTGAGCCATAGGCCTATAGATCTCTGCTCGGCGTTTCATCGGAGTAGTTAGCCAATAAGTTATCAATACCATAAGCAACATGCCCAGTGTATCGGCCTCTCAACCGATACGGACCCGTTTTTAGAGACTTCCATCGAACGTCACGCCTAGTGCATCGGCCTTCTGGTCGATGCACGCATATCTTCATAGTTAACCTCTTATCGGCTTAGTTAGCTGATGGGTTCGCTCTACCCTTACTTCAGCACGACCAATTTGACATTCGCCGTCCTATTGTCATTGGCCTCGGTCTCTTACTATCTCAATTAGATTCAATCTTCGAGATCGGTTTGAGTGGCGTCACCACGATGGGCGATGGGTCGCGTGTTGTCAGAGGATCGGGCCCCGCTCCTTGTTCATCACCCACCATATCCGGGGTGGCATAGGCTTTGCAGTCGGTGTGTTTTTTATATGATTCCTTGACAATTCGTATATGCCTTCATTGGTTTTTTAGCCGATGAACGAGCGCTACAGCTTCCACCTGTAACCAGAAGAGATCCCATGTGCTTTGTTATTCTCTCAATACCCTTTGGTGCCTCCATCGACTCTGCGGCCGATGGATCAGGATGTTACTTTCGCTTTATCTAGAGCCATCACATCCTTTATCAACATTTGTCCACAACTTCATCGACTGCCCAGTCGATGGAAGAGCATCCCAATCTCTATTGGTAACCAACCGATAGCAGAAGCCATCCAGACACGGCCGATAACCAACTTGATCCTATTGGTAGCCAGCCGATAGCGAGAACTCGTATCGATCCATTGTCTGACTAACCCATTCACCTCACCTCCTTGTCAATATGTAGGTCAAATTAACTGGCATGCTCGCACCTATACCGTCATGACAGAGAGCGAGCCGAGAGACCCACGCCGGAGCTAAGCGGATCTTGTAGGCCTCAGTGCACATACCTCGAGCCACGGAGAGAAGTAATTAAACAGATCTCCTAGGCATCAGCGTGGTCGTGCCGAGATCCGGCACGACCATGAATAAAAAGCGAATTCTTCCAAAGATGGTAACACCAGAGCAGAACACATTTAGCAAATGTTGTTGACGATACACGTATGGCACAACATGCATACGCCGAACCACTCAAGGCTAGCTAGCTTAATTAAGAAGAATAAACAATACTCGTTCATCACGGCAAAATGACGACGTCATTGAACATTAATATATAAAATGAGGAGAGTTCTCTATCGTGGATAGCAGTATCAGGGTTGATTAGTTTAGCACAATAATGCACGTCAGATTATTAGCGAGAACATATGCTTTTAATAATTCTAACAACATAGCAGCGATTAATTATCAACCTTGCGACCCAGAGGCTACCCCTGCAGCAAAACCTTAGTTTGGGATTGGTATAAACCTATCTTTGTTCGTAACACAATCTAGTTTGGTGGTAATTTGCTGATACACTATGACCATTTTGTTCAATTGGATAGATAAAATTTTGGAAAGAACATTTGTACCATGTGACAAGTTGCAGGCAAGGGTTCTATAATCTATAGTTTGAACAGAAATTTTCAAAATTTCACATCATTAGTAGGATATATTTACCTGAAAAATATATTTTTAAAAATTTGTAAAGATTTTAAATTTATATAAACTTTGTTCAAATTTTGTTAGATTTTTTTGAAATTTTAGATATTATTCTATCATTCCCACCAACATGCTTTTTGTTTCCACAATTTAGGATGGGTTTTGAATTCAAGGTTTGGATTCTTAGTTATAGTTTTGTTATGATTTATTAATTCCGAATTTGAAATTAGTAAATACCATGTTGTACTCCGTTTGAAGTCTCAAGAATAGTATTGTCTTGATTTAATAGATCAAAATCCAAAATTACTAGTGATTAATAAATATTGAGTTGTATTTGGTCAAGGGTCAATTAGTTTTTTTTATGATGATTCAGTAATTCCAAATTCAAAATTAATAAAGTTTGAGTTGTTGTCAGCTTGGAATTTCAACTGTAATATTATTATGATTTAATTATTCTATAATTTTAATTGGATAATACCAAGCTTATATTTTTTAAGATACCAAGCTGATAGTTTTTTCGATTATGGATTTAATACTAAGCTGTTATTGATTTAAAAAAAAAACTATGAAGGAAGGATGCCAGCGTGCATGCGTGGACATCTTATTTATTTTTTCTAAATATATAAACTATGAAGTAGGTTTTTAAATTTCATTGTAAATTACCTTGTTATAATCGGACAAGCAAAAAAAAAGATCATCAGATGATTAGAATGCTAATGAGATTTAATCATAAACCACTATTACATCTATACTGCCAAAGCTTTTCACCTCCACTCCTTTTTTGGCAATAAATATCCATGTGTCACCTATGTCTAAATCTAGGTAAAAGTATTAAAAAAATACTACTTCTATCACTTAGTGGAATAACAATGTTAAAATCAGACATGATATTGCACCCAGTGATGCCGGCCAGAATTGCAAGGTTTTCTTCTACGATGGTCTTGAAGCCTTGGTTATAACATAGATGCAGTTGTGACCCTTGAGACCAACACCATGCATGCTAGCTCTACCATACATGCGCTCCTCAAGGTCTAAACTCATGCCACTCAAGCTCCTCGTAGACACACCCACACCCATTAGGGCCTAGCATTGGCTTGTTATGAAACCCTTGCTTTATTATCGATGTGGTTGGGGCCCTTGAGACCAACATTGTGCACATCAACTCCACCATCAACACACTCGAGATATGCATTTGTTTGCACACTCAAGATCCTCATATACACACCCATCAGGACCCCTACATTGGCTTATGTCGATGAGATTCACTATTGAAACACCTACCATTTTCCACATCAGATAACTATTTTGTTGTTGTCACACTTATAGGGTGAGCTGGCCAGTGAGCTCCGCCACCAACACCAGCTTGCCATTGGCCGATCTCATCTCAGTTCAGCCATCCACACACATGCGATAATCACAATGGTGTACAAAGCTCTGTTTTCCATGTGTCAATGGTTGGCCATCAAAAAAACCTAGAGAAGAATCGAGGAGACAGAGAGAAGATGGGGAAGACGAAAAATTAAGAATAGGATCTAAGAGGGTATTTTAGTGGTTCTATGGTCACAGAGATGAAAAATGCAATTGAGGTGACAGAAGTGGTATTTTTTGAAGTTTTGAATCAATTTGTTGTATAGAGTGAAGACATAATTTTTTTATTACCTAGAACTACCCAAATTTTAGTGGTATAGATATATTTTCTCTTTAGAATATGAGTAGGGTTGATCATTTAATACTTCTTAAAAAATATAGAATGGTAAAGAGACATCACACCATGAAAATATCTACAGCACTATTATCATTGTTTATATTTTGACATAATTCTACTGTCTAGTGCCTAGTGCAATTGCCAAAGCCTTGCTACAATGGTTCTAATCTTCCTTTTGGGCACTAGGTCAAAACAAGCAAAATTCCTTTATAAGTCATGTTCTATGATGACCTTATGACGAAAAGCTACTATCATAGATGCTTCATCTAGGATTACCTACTATGACCACAAAACTGCATCCATCACAATTGGTTATAATAATTTTTCCATCATCATGACTTAGTGACATCCCAGAACGTCACCAATCTAACAAAAATTGTCATATATCGACTGCCCCGGTGCTACCGCGTGGAAAACCTGATGACATGGATCCGATGTAGCGTAAGTTGCGATTTGTCACACGCTAACCTAGTGAACCATTCTTAACTAATTGTGTTATCACAAACAACTAAAGGTCTAGCATACGATAGGTTGTGGTCCAACGAACTATATGCCATGGCCAACTGTATGGTTGGCTGAGGCCCACCAAAATGTGTACCATGGCCCAGCGTATGGTAGGCCAAGGTCCACCAAACAGTGGGCCATGGCCAAGTGTACGGTGGTTAATGACCTAAGGGCCATGGCCAAGTGTACGGTGGTTAATGACCTAATTTGTACCACAACTTAGTTTTATCTGTCGTAGTCCTAAATTTGATTGGTCCAAAACAAATTGTATTGGTCCTTGGTTCAATTTGTTTTCATTAGATGTTCCTTTTTCCTTATTTGGGCCATATACCAATTTTTGTTATGGCACATGCCAATTTTGCACACCACATCGCTGAGCACCATACAATCTAGGAATTACTCCAATTATTTACAATATGAATCAACAAACAAAGGCACAAGAAGTATCACCTACAAGCACTAGATGATCTAGATGATTTAAAATAGACTTCACCGGACAAACAAATTAATTTACACAATAATTTACTTACTTAACAACTGCTCGCACTAGTAGCATGTTTCCATACAAAAATTACAATAACAATGTTCACATATGACAACTCCACGTAAAGAAACATAATTTAGGGAGGATTAACGCCAAAATTTGGAAAGACTAGCGATAGATTGGAAAGACGATCAGCTAAGGCGTAGAGGTGTCCGATTGCTATAGAGAAGAAGCCGATCGGATTGAGGCAAGAAAAGACTTGGTCCCATAATAGAAGATTATCCAAGATAAGACCAAGTTTGAGGAGGAGTCGTAGTTCACGGCAGGGTATTCTATCATATATTATATGGATAGGAAGATTTAGTTAGTTAGTTAACTTTCCTAGAGATATTTTCCTTTATTTTTGTTAGAAAATAATGTCCGATGGTTATTGTAAACACGTCGGACTCTATAAACCTAAGGTATAAATATAGACCCTCTAGAAATATGTAATCATCATGAATTCTTCAATCAATACAACATCGGCGTATCGCCGCCCTAGTTCATCTAGGTTTTTACTGGCAGGGTCTAGCTCTCAACGCGGGGCTGCATTGGTTAGGTCCAATCTCCGGTGAAGAGGTAAGTCCCATCACTATCTCGATATGTCTCATTCTGTTTAAGGCTGCATCGGTTAGGTTCAACCTCTTAGGCCAATAGGATGTATCGCATCACGTCCGTGCAGGGTCTGTCGGTCTATCAAGCTCTCTCTGCCGTCATAGGTCTCGTGCTGCATCGGTTAGGTTTGACCTATGAGGTTACCGATGGTGGAATGAGCTTTAGGCTCATAGATCTCTATACGGCGTCTCATCAGAGTGTTAGCCGATGAGTTATCTATATGTTGAGCAACACGCCCAACGCATCGGCTCCTCGTTCGATACGCACCAGGTCTTGGGAAACTTTCCTTTGAGCGCCATGCCAAGCACGTCAACTTTCCAGCTAATGTGCGCCTGTCTTTAGAGAAGACGTCCTCTTATCGGCTCAGCTAACCGATGGGTTCGCTTCGCCCTTACTTTTGCACAACCGATCTAGTGTCCACCATCCTATCGCCGTTGGCCTCGTTCTCTTACTGTCTCAGTTAGGTCCGATCTTCGAGATTCGGTGCCAGGGGCATCGTCATGGCGGGCAACGGGTTTCGTGCTGCCATCTCCATGTTATGCCTCCATCGACTCTACAGCCGATGGATCAGGGCCTCTCGTTTGCTACACCCAGAGGTGTCGTATCCTTCGTCGACATCAGCTTACGCCTACATCGGCTCCCCAACCGATGGAAGCGCGCCCTGATTTCTATCGGCGACCAACCGATAGCAGAAGCCATCCGGATGTGGCCGATGACTAACTCGATCCTATCGGCAGCCAGCCGATAGCGAGGGCTCGTATCGGCCCGTCGTCCGACTGACCCGTTTGCCTCACCTGCTTGTCAATTACAGGGTCAAATTGACTGGCACGCCCACACCCACACCGTCGCGCCAGAGCCGACCGACCCCACGGGCCCTAGCGCACGTATCTCGAGCCACGGAGAGAAATCGATCGGCCTGTACTAGAGCTAAGCAGACCTCCTAGGCGTCGACGTGCTCGTGCCGAGATCTGGCACGAACAATAACTTGACCATGGCTGAAGCTTATAAAATGACAAAAGAAGTCGTTAGTGTCTTCTATCAACTTTTCCAATTGCTAGATGGCTTTTAACACTACGTTCAATTTTGTGTTTCCCTATTCGGTCTTCTTCTTCAGTATATCCAACTCTTCCTGTTGTGCACCAATTTGTTGCTAAAATACTAATGATCCTTGATTATTCTTTTGATGTACAACATCATGATCTTCATTATATTGGTAACAATACAATCAGTGTAAAACCATATATGTTGTTGTTTGTATGATTTATAGAATCACGCTCATCTAATTCTATTCATCATTCTTTTCTAGAGAAATAGCTAACATGAGTTTCCCTCTCTTGATTGCGATAGCTTATGTAGTTCATCTTCTTGCTCAAGTGGCAACACTTCTTATCTAGTACTATTGTCCCTTCCACCCAACAAATACTAGGTACACCATTTAGGCACAATACAATAATAATTAGATCATATGAGAGAATAAAAATGATTAACAAATGAATTGTTACCTTACGAACTACTTGTGTGGCTTCTTCGTTTTCCGAAGGGGTATCGAAAGCACTTGAATCTTTGGTTCTACAACACTTTTTACTGCTATATGCAAATGCTTTATTAACCACTCTCGATAAAGTACAAATACCAATGTTTCACAACATGGTATTATTCCTCATAATTGATTTAATCCTCAGCCTTTCATATGGCCTGGTTGAGGTTCTATAGATTTGTGAAACATAAATTAGTGTTAGGTTTTTTTTAAATGCAAGTATAAGCTCTAAATCTTTGTATGGATGAATGAGCAAACCGATCTAAAAAAAACCGCAATATGGTCAAGATCTAGGGGATGGACAAGATATTTGGGACTTACTGGAGAAGCTTTAATACCAGCCCAAAAATTATAAGCCCAAAAATTATAAAGAAGAGGGCTACCGTAGGGCATATAAATCCAACATTGTCCTTTTCAAGAGGCCAAGTCGAGCAATAGAAGACAACACGGCAATGAAACTAATATAATGGGCCCATTTGTATTATCAATCTACAACATAAACTCAACTACTTCTTCTTTGAGTTAACCCACCAACTGCCCTTGTTCCATCAGGGTCTTGGGTGGGAGAACGATGGGAAGGAGAACGGGCTAGACCAGTGAATGATAGGCAATAGATTAGAAAAAATAGATGGGAAGACTATGTGTGGTGTGGAGAAGTTTGAGGGGATGATCACTAGGGATGGCAACGACAGGGCTTGCAGTGAGGAGAAGATATAGCATATTTTGCCAGTATCTAGCAGAAATTTACCAAAATACTATAGCATATTTTGCCAGTATCTAACAGAAATTTACCAAAATACTATTTTTATCTAGCCTAATGCAAAGTTGTGCGGTACAATATAGTTGTTCACACTAATTAATAAGAACTAGGCAAACTATTCATCAGTCATTTCGTGTCACTTACCATTGCTCCAGTGATCCAATTTTCGTATTTCTGGACTTCAACTTCATTACAAATTCAACTAGACCCTTGAGAACTGGCAATTAGAAAGTCACATTGGAACATATTGATACTCCCTCCGTTTATTTATAGATGTCTTCAAACACTACTCATATTTACACTTTACCCACTCAGCTTTTTTGAAAAGAAATCATAAACACTTGAAATGATGCTATTATTGAGGTGTGTTATATCCTAAATATAAGCACTAAGTTTTTTTACCATAAGCTCACCATTTAAAAGTTATTAGTGGTCAAAGTTTAGATAGTGTTGGTCAGTGGTGTCATCTACATAAAGGAGAGGGAGTACAACATATTGAACTCATTGCAAATAATGAACTATTGACGGTACAAAGAACAAATGACAGCCATACTAGAATTCCTTTACATAATTCTAGTAAATAAATGTTAAACCCAATATACACTGTCAACAAACATCCAAACTAGTGCCATGTTTTCAAAAAAAATGTGTGGCACAACTTCATTGCTTCACAAAATGAATATTTACGTGACACATTTTAATTGTTCATTCAACAAATGGGCATGCCATAGGATTCCAAGTGAGTGTTTCTATTTATTGCACTAAACATATAGTCCATTGATAGAGGGAATGCATGCTAAATTGAACAATGATAACCAAATGGCCTAAATTGAAATTTGAAATGGTAGAAATATAAAGTACAAGTTTGAGTAGTAATTAATACACAAACCACTAGTGAACATCAGTTAACCAAACATCCTACTTTTCCTCATTGTCACTACCATCGGAAGAGGTCAAGCCACCACCACCAGATCCATCACGATGTCACCGCCGCGTAAGGTAGCAATGATCTAGCCTAGTTATTTGGTGACCTTGGTTGCAATACTGTTGGCATCCACCTCTGCTCATTTGCTGCATCCATTGTTGGCGCTAGAGAGAACATCTAGCGGCATCGTGGCCATGACGAGGTCCACGTTGGGATACCTTTCCTTTAAGCGAAGGAGTACACATGGATGTCATGTCGATGATGTCTCCTCTACTGTGGCTAGGGAGACCTCACTTTGCTGTGAGACCACCTCCTCCACCAACCTAGGCTAGGAGATCGTACTAAGGTTTGAGACCATGTCATGGATGCTAACCATTAAGTCCCTGTTGTCTAGTTTGAGCATTTCAAGCCTTGAGAGTGTTGAGAACCCTTACAAGATTGTCGGTGAGGTACATCAGAACAATGGGGAGGCCTACATGACAACAGAATTCATGATGAAATATATGATAGAACAAAAGTACTATAGCCTAGCCGACAGCGCCAATCGCGCAAACTTTCTATCATCTCATTCATCGTGAGCTTTCTTCTCGTCTTCCTCGTCCATTTGTGCATGCATGCTTTTTCAATCCATGCCTTCACTTTCGACCATCAGCACCTTTTGCTTCTCACTGTTGGCCATGTTCTCTTTGCTAGAAAACTAAAATTCACCGCTGATGGAAAATTCTCGATCACATCAACAGTAGGCAATCAGAGGCAATTACAGATTGAATAGTAGCCTATGAGTAGGGGTCCTAAAGTAGAGGAGAGGGTGGAGAACATTTTGGATCCTGGTGTAGTAGATGGAGTGGGAAGGCAAATGGGGATGAAATACATCCATTTTGCAGTTTTGTTTTGCTACACTCAACAAACTATGTGGTGTTTGTTTTTGGAACTTACTAGGTTGTCCATTGGGTTTGAATGGCATCAAGTCCGGATAAGTTACATGCAACTTATCAAGATTGGGTATGTGTTATAGAGATCGTGCATGTGTTTTGACCACTCATACTAATAACTCTAGATCGTGCACGTCATCTAGTGCATCCCATCGGTCACCCTACGCTAGTGACTAGGAGAGTATGACTCTAGAACCATTGTCCTCATGAAGTCCTACACCAAGAGAGGGCAAATAAGGTTTTTAGACTTCCAAAAACTTTATACATGCTCTCCTAGTGCTATACTTAACAAGGATGACGGTGTGTTTTAGGAGACATGCTCTTGGGATCACCGACATGTAGACATTCTTCCCCGATAATCGGCAACATGAAGTGTATGACGTGTTGCGGTGTATTACATATGATAGGCAAATCCCTAGATTGTTTTGGCATACGTCACGTGAGTGCAGCGGCTCATTATTTATAGAGAAATCAGTATGCCTACATGATCTCCTTAGCCCATAACTGATCTAGATAAGTTAGTCGTAACCTATCTAGACTCCATGCCATTCAACCCACTGGATAGTCCCTTTTGTTTCAAGTACAAACATCACATAATCGGTTGACTGCAGCTGAACAAAATTACAAAATAAAGCCCTGTCTTTAGTTTCATATGGTGTGCATAGTACATGAGATCATGGGAATCATATCATTGAGCCTATGTACATTATCATGAATGAACACCTCATGCTATCAACCTCGTGCTATCTAGAGGGAACCAATTTCGTGCAACATCGAATGGCACCAAAATATAGTACTACCATATAATAAAGTTTAGATAGTAGTAAGATGATGAGACATTAAATTGAAAAAAGATAGATAAAGGTAGGTAATAAACCACTAGTTACCATCTCAGCCACAGACGTCAGAGCAGCCGGATCTAGTGCCGTCAAAACCAGAGCTGCCATCGCCAGCTACACCTCCACTGCAAGAGCTAGAGGACTGAACCAACCAAGCTCTTCTGTGACCAAGGCAGTGATCTCCTCTACATCAAACTATACTTTCGCATCCTCATCGATGTTGTAGTCATTGAAGTTATTTTCCTTAACCACCTCCTGCACAGTCAAGTCAAGCTCTACATATGGGTAGCGCACCTTGATGCGACATAGGCAGCACGCCATGACTTCCTTGTTGGCCTCCTCTAGCCTGCGCGATGACATCTCATGGAGGCCTATGACCTAGGCATGGACATGCTCAATGTGGTGCATGTTGTCCATCCGAAGAAAATTGAGCTCCGATATCCTAGGCTTTGGGTTGTCTAGTGACACCTAGCGTGAGCCCATAGTGATGTTGAGATGGCAGCAAGGTTGGTCAAAACACTCGTCAAACCTACATGAACACAAATTGTGCGATGAATGCTACTCCATAAAACAACAAAAGGCTCCTTAGCCTAACTCAGAACAACAATCATATGAACTTATTATCTACTTGTTCAACATAGGCTATCTCCTTCACATGCAACACATCTTGCAACCATTGTTGCTCCTCATCCTCCTCCACTATTGGATGCTTGCCTCTCGAGTCATCACCATCTCCTTCATTGATCAATGCCTTCCTCTTGCCATCGTCGGCCATGTTCACTACCTACACAAGTGCAAACTACCGCTATTGGAAAACTCTAGAGCAAATTAAAACTAGAATAAGAGGCGATCAAAGAGATCAAACACATGCCTAAAAAGGGGAAGGAAATCAGGGGGTGGTTGGGAGCTAGTGGACAAGGTTTTGAGATCTTGGGCTTATGTATAGTGGTGGGAATGGAAAGGCAGATAGGGATAAAATCAAGTCATTGAGCTAGTGTGTAGTGACACTTCACTGTTGCAATGTCAGGACGATCATTTCAAGCATGGGGAATCTGTCTAGCACTCTAGTTTGTTCGCTATAATGAAAAAAGATTGTCCTCTCCCTCTATTCTATCTCAAAATGTACTTTGTGAATGAGTATAGTTGAGACAGTTGACAAGTGTAAAATGCACTAGCTAGTACAACCAAAATACAAGATGTTAGTATAATTACACTAGTGTTCACGTTTCCATACATCCTATGTTCAATTGCAATCAAAATAGTACAATCTAAATCTCACTATACCTTTCCAATACATGGAGAAGTTACAATGAACACATGCATTCATTGCCCATGAATGCACACATATTGTTAGGTCAAATTAGCATTGATTACGAGCATGTGCCAAAATATACCATTATGTTGACAAAAGATTGCAATATTTTTTTAAAAAAATATATGCTTTGAGACTAAAATGAACACCAGATATTTCTATGGAACAGCCATTTACTCCAGTGTTGACATTATTAAAACATCCAGTGCTAAACTTATATGAAGATAGTTAAAACATTTGGGGTGAGTACGTACGAGGACATAACAATTGTAATATTTTAAGTTGTGCGAATCTAAGAGTCCATAGCCATAATGATAAACAAACAATGGTCTCCTAACTTTATCTGACAAACCTACATGCAAAAATCTATCCCGTCACCCGAACAAACCCACTGGTTAGTCCATTAGTAACAATTCGATGCAAATATTTTGTCTATTTTGTAAATAATGAAACCCCAGTATCGATGAATGTGTCAATCGATTGCCTAGTTGAACATGATAGGAGAAGGCCTACGCTATCTTTAAGGCTCGTAGATGTCAATCAAAGTGACACAACCACACCACTCCTTAGTATCTGGCTTTCTAGCTTCCAAGAATGCCTATAAGGTCATGTGCCTCTAAGTTCTCTAGTTTTCTCTATCTCATAGTTCTAGCTTCCATAGTTGCTTTCTCCGTCTCATTGTTCTAGCCTTTTATTGGCCAACTAAAATTGAGGAAGAGAGTATTGAGTCCAAGAGGCCTCGTCGCAAGGATACGAATGCCAAGCAGGCAAAGCTCTGGTCACCCCTAGATATCAAGCAATGCGCTCCCTCTAACATAAAGTATCATCAATAGGATATTATTACACCCATTAATCTGAATTGAACAATTGAGCTAAGCCTGAGTAAACATTTAAATGTACTATACGCATTCCTTACACCATTGCTAAAGATCAAACATACAATATTTTTTCCTCTCCTTTAACCTTGTAACCACCTAGAAGAGGTGTTGTCGATGTTGAACCACCATTCAAATGACCTTGTAGCACTCTGGTCATTTGTCTCATGACTAGTATTGCTACCGGTAAATTTATCACTCACACAATCACACTCTCTCATGATTGAGCATTGGGGCTTTTCCACTATAACTTTATGTTTCTCGTATTCACTATGAATTGCATTTTGGATGTAACACACAGCTATACTATAAGCAACCTTAGCGTCCTTCTCGAACCAAGCAGCAGACTCATGGGACTCTACCTCCTAATCCTCCAACTGGAGCTTAATGGCTAAATTTGTGTCTGACTCCACCTAGGCATGCTTAGCCTTGTCCTCCTCATTTGTACCATTGTTCTTAGACCAATCGACATAAGCATCATTTCACAGTAGCACATCAAAAAGCAGGTAGAGGTTGGTACTTCGTGAAACCTCCATCGATCTAAATAGCACCTAGGCACAAAGGCTAAAATCATTTCTACACAAATTAAACTAACATTTCATACTTCCAAAATAGCCAAGCCATAGTAAGTAAAAAAGGTGTCTAATTTGATTGGTCATGAAAATATCTAGCAACATAGTCCCTCTACTTGCCCAAAAAAATCTAGTCCTACCTGTTTAGCAAACAGGTTATCATAAGAAGTCATTGTCATTATGGTGGGATAGGGACAAAGGCAAAATTGTGAAGCAAAGACGGAATCGGATTCCTCCTCGTCATTAGTAATGCTCGGATTTATGGAAATCTCTTTGACATCCACATTGATAGTTGATGCATCTGCCGAGCATAGGACCACGGATTAGTGGTACTGAAACTGGTAAGGCCTACTCATTGTTCATCTTCGATGATGGTGCACTGATAATAGGAATAGGAGTATGTGTAGTCAGCATAGCTTGACACTCAATTTCACAATAATAGCCGCCGCATCAGCTTCCCCAAGCACAGATCCATTGATTGGTGGTGCTAAAATTGACGAGGCCAAAGCATTGTTCATCTCTAGTGTAGGTGCACCAGCTATAGGACTAGGAGTATGTGTAGCTGCCACAACTTGATCATCCATAATAGGAGTACTGACTATGGTTGTAGGAGTAGGTCTAATCTTTAGGACATCAACCACAACACTCTACTCAGCATACATAACTAGAGGTATCTAACCAACTTTAGCACTAAGAGCTAATAATGCCAGGCTCGGTGTGTCCTAAGAATTTAGTGGATGTAAATGAAGTTGTGAAGACACATGAGAGGAATTTGGCACAAACAATTGTCCATTTGGTCGAGAGCATAGCACAATCAAAGCCAACACAGGGAGAATCACTAGGGGCGTAGGGCCCAACTTGTCAACATTGCTAGGTGGTAGATATAAAGCTAGAGCAAGAATAGGTGCTTGCAGTGTTATGGTAGGTGGTGGTAATTCAACCATGTTGTGCAAATCCTTCTGCAACCTGAGAATAAGTTGAACATTTGGTTCATGGAAGTTTGTACGCTCAAGTCTGCTCTTACTGATTTCTATTTTTAAGGATAGCTTAAAGCTGTAATGACTACTTGGCTTTGCTATGAGTGACTAGAGGTGTTGAGACTAGTCGTGCGGAGCTTGAGTCACCTACCTCTTGGTTGTTATCATTGCAAGGCAAAGTAAGTAGGCAATTTTTTCTCTACTTGGAGAAGTTCCATGTCCTACAAAGTATCTACAAGATGGTTAGCCTCAATTCGCTGCTCTTTGACCTGCCTCATGGCCCTTTATCGGTGGCGTCAGTCTCCTGGTGTAGATGGCATGTATGGCCAAAATTGTCTCTGATGATTGGTACACCTGCGCGTAATCTAATGTGTCATTTTTATGCTTGCTTAACAAGTATGATATGAAGTGAGCATATGACTGTTGTCAGGAAATGCCCATCCCATCGAACATCTCATCCTCAATCTTAGCAATGATAAAGCCAACAATGTCGAACGGCTGGTCATTGATGATGCTTAGAAGGAGCCACAGCTACAGCCTTGTGATGACATTGGCATTGCTGATCTACAACAACAAGGTCTTTCTTAGTGCCATGAGAATCACCTTAGCCTCAGGGTTAAGCATGTTAAGTGTGCAATCTATTCCAGCACAGAGTGGCTCTCAAAAAAGTGGAGCCATTTGCTCATTTGTAGGGAAGTTACCACCAACCTTAGCACACTGAGGTAGTTGAGCATCCCCATAGACAGCACACTAAGGTAGTTGAGCATCCCCATAGACATACTAGGTGATTGATCAAGCCCTAACTCTTAAGCTCTTTGACATGCGGACAAGGTTTCATGTTTACCCATAAACATGAATTTCAAGATCCTTTGGTCCAATTCAATCCAGACTATTGCATAGAACACTTGGACCCACTCCTCAACATATATGCTATGCTTTGAAAACAGATCAGACAATTCACTAAATCTGCCTAAGTATTTCTCTATGTTTATACCCTCGAATGTTTTCCACAACGCAATCTAGTTAAGTGTTCTATGCTCAAGCAGCTTGATGCACATTAGCCTATAGGAATCAAAGAAACTCTACTAAATTGAATTCCAAAATCATACGTTGACACTCTCGTCATGATGTTTTGGAAACCATTGTTCATCTGGCACATTTCAAATCTTTCTAATCCTATCCGCTGAATACCCACTAATATCACAAAAATCCCATTGTCGTGAGTCATGCTGTTTTGATGCCATCTACTCTTCATTACTATCCTCTCTGTCTTCATCAACCTCCTCCTCATCACTAGGTGAGGGCGAGCGAGCCCACTTCTAGCCATTCCGCTGACTGATACGCACAAGGAGTGGATAAGAAGTCGCTGGCAACTATATTGTTTTCCTTGGCTTGCCGTAGACCCCCAAATACCAATAGCATGTCCAACATGTGCCTACGCATCACCAGTATCTACAACTCTCTTCTCTTTACGTGGCATAGACTGCCTACCCTCTCCTCTAGGTTGCTTAGTATAAGTCATCTATACATAATCATAGAGAACTTATGCACATATAATCAATGTAAAAAAAGCATACAAATAAAAGAAATTAAATGTGTAAGGTTTGGAGTTTGTATGAATTTCTAGGAAGAAATGAAATAGGGGTCTTAGCAGTTAGCAAAAGGCAATAATTAGGTCACTAATTGCATAGACCCAAATCTAATTGCACGATTCATATGAAATTTCTCTATATTTGCATCAGATTTTGCATGAACATTGGGGTGGAGGAGAATTACAGAAGCAATGCCGAGCATAGATCGAAGGCCTTGAAGCAGATGACAAGCCCTACGGTGCTAAAAACCTAGTCCTAGAGGTATTATTCAGCAGCAGTGATTCCCATCGATGGAGGCATCCCAACTATGGTGAGGTGTGTGAAAGATGAGACAGGGAGGTGCAGTGGCATCCCCCAATGACCAGAATCATCATTGGACGACGAGAGGTGGCAAGACAAGGTGGATGGGTGGGGAAAAATGAAATGTGAGGTGCTTCAATAGAAGGTGAATTGCTAGTCAACCTGAGTGAAATGATATGTGGGGCCATAAATATGGGCTGAGGCATGAATGCTGGATTGCTGGATGGTAAGATGCATTCGCTTTATGTCTAAACTGGGTTATATGAAAAAAAAACATGGTCTTTTAAGTGTTTCCTACTATTGGGTTTATTCCATTCAATGTCAAATAAATGGTAATGACAAATTACTCATTGGCTCGTTTGGTATAATGCCAAAAAAAATTGGTAGGCCAATATTTTGGCTGGATACAATTGAATTTTTTTAAAAAATAGGTTGCAAAATTCAGTGCTCAAGAATCATTTTGTACTGTGAGTCATAGAACTTGTATAATTTACATGCAATTTTGAGCTTCACGAAGTAATTGCAGGGTGGACGTATATAAACAGGTCATGCTTAGGTTTCGATTGGCTGTATACTAAACAAAAGCAAAGTACGTGAGCAATGGTGCATAAGGGCACAGTAAGACCCATTGTTCCGAAAGTCTCACCGTTATTGTACCTTACCAGCTATGATTTTTAGAAGACTAGATTATACAAGGCCCACCTCTAAGTATTGTTCTCCTGTCGTAGGCCATGCTTATTACTACTGGTATATAAAATTTACTTTAAAAAACAACGGTAACAAAGTATCCGGTGATTATAATTTTTTACCACTGGATTGTCAAATAGGTACTCCCTCCATTCCTTTATATTTGTCACCAAAGCACCAATCATATTCAAACTTTGATCATTCATCGTTTTCACAAAAAATTTCTAAATACTTAAATAGATGCGATATTACCAAAGCATATTATATACTCCCTCCATTTTAAAATATAAGTATTTCTATATTGTGGACTAGAGATTAAGGTTGAGGAAAAGAGATTTTTGTGTCCCTCATTTAATGAGATAGTTACAGGTGAGAGGGTGCTTGAAGATAAGCTGAGAAGAAATTTAAATAGAAGATGATTAATGAATCAAGTAGTATAGTGAATCAAGTAGTATAGTGAGTAGTGCAAGAAATTCTTATCTTTTTAAGGTGTGGAGTACTAAACATAAACGTAAGTATTAAACTGTCATTTATTATAATCTAGTCATTAAAAAATTATTAGTAGTTAAAATTATAACAATAATAGTCAACAGCAACAAATATGAAGGAATAGATGGAATATATATTAAAAGCGATCGATACAATATTATTATTAGTGATTGCCTTCTTTAGGGCCTCACTACGGTGTAGGTCTGAATCTTCTTATCTAGATCAAAAAGCTAGACAAGATATATGGCAGCTTGGCAGAGTTTCATCTCAACAACTCCCAGCCTTGCCTTCTTCGTAGTTCTCCATTGATCCTCTCGAGATCCCTCTTTGCATAGGTATGTTGAAATGGAATAGGGAATGGATGAATGAAAAAACCTTTTGAGAACATGACTTCACTGGTGATCAATTAATGGCATCTCCTCGTATCCGTAGCACGAACATCTCTTTGACTTTTGCCATTGACAAGGTGATAGAGCTAGATGATTTGGTCAACACATTTTCACATGACTTGATCACATTAGGCTTAGAGATGTGGTCACTGCATAAATTGACTTATTTGGAATAACAAATGCCAGCCAAACGCACAGTGGATTTTCACATACATATGAGACCTACTCTTAACTGGCTAGTTATATAATGAAAGGACTTCATCACCGTGTAAGCCCAATTATAGCCTAGTTTATAACAAATTTTTCCTTACAAATAGGACCGGATTAGGCACAAGGATCCTGTCTACCGAGTTCTATTGAATGTGTCATCGTGTGATATCCTAAATTCTAATGACGAATTTCATGACGTTTGTGACCACCCCATTTGTTGTAGTGATTAATTTTTATGACCAAGACATTGAGTAGTTGCTAGAATTGACTGAGCCTAAATTTTACAATGAATTTTTTTAAAGTTCATCATAGATAAATGACAGATTCTCTGTTCCTCAAAGGGAATTCGTCAAGGAATGCCAGATATGTTGAAGTGATATTTACTCTTTTGTAATGCACTTAGATCATTTATAGTTGCATGAGTGGAGCGCATAAGAGGACACTTCTCTCTTTAGCCATGTCACATATATTGTAAAGAAGTATAAACTTTCTATTCTATTTGGATTTTCTTTATGACATATTTCTATCGGAAAAATGATATATTTAGGGAATTGCACTAAGCTAAACCAAATACAACCTGAGCGTTTAGTGTATATGTCATCCGATTCTTTGATTGTTGCCAAAAAAATAATTGGCATACTAAAAACCTACATTTATAACCTGATTTTTTATGAATTAATTGTTATAAAAATGAATCATAAATTGAATATATAATTTAGCAGTCATATCATTTAAAGGTTGTGGATTTGATGATTTTTTTTGTGTATTATAGATCTAATTTAGCTATATATGTTTATAGATTAATATATGATAGCACAATCTACATTGTAATATTTTCGTAGTGTTTCATGATTATAGAGATGGCACCAAAGGATTAGAATGTGGGTCCGTGTGCCTTTTTTCATAATCAAAATATAGTTAATATGCATATGAAATTATTGGTTTAATCATGAAAAATACTACAGTTCAAATAAATTATAAATTAAATATATACGGTTTAGTAGTGATGTTCATTTGATCTTCACTTATAACCACCCTAAAAAAGGAGCGTGAGGAAAGGGCGAAAAAGAAGGCTACGTACACATAAGGGAGAGGAGGATTAGCCATGGATGGCCGTATGTGTTTTTTTAGAATTTTAGTATTTTCTCTAATTTATTACATAAGTTTATAAAGTGTAACGTGTTGGCATATAAGTATTTGTAGAATGTTTAATAAAATTTTATTATGTGCAGATGCACAGTTTAATGGCTAGCAGTAGCTAATGCAGTGTAATCTAAATAAGACGATATTTTCATCAATACTTATGTCTAAGATCAGCTGCCATGTCCCATGTACATGGAACATACAGTGAAATTGCTCGAGTATTTCTATTTGGCTGTCTAAATTGTTTTCTTTCTTCAATTAATTAATCCTGAAATTTTGTACAGGGGAAGACAGCTAGAATGGGCATGCATACGAGTTTAATTTACTGAGCATTGGTGCAGGAGAGATATGAGGTAGTATTTTCCTACGTTCATCCTGATTCGGTTGAAGAACCTGCGTTAATTTAAGCCGCTGTTTGCTCGTAGGCGAGTCCTTAATCGATTAACCTCCCTATGGCCAACATATTTATAGCTAATTGGATTCTTCCTTCAAAGTGAGGTTAGAGTGGTAGGCTTACACACATATACTTATATTTATAATTAATTATTTTTTCAAACGATGTAATTATTAATAACAAGTAATCGGGATGATTTCATCGATCTCACAACAAAGTTTTTTACTGTGTTCAATTTCTAAGGGTGTGTGAAAAATAATCGGAGGGCTTGAAACGTGTACTTGATCTCGTACCGCTTGTGTGTTATATATAGACAGAAAGAGTTTCAGACGTAGCAGGAATAGAAGAGGTGTTATATGGAAGTTATTAACTTTTTTCTAATTATAGAAGATTTATATATTAGAAGAGGCGTCTTCTAAACTTTTCTAATACTCCCCCTCAAACACAACTTTCCTAAGTTGAGATATTACTTGAAATTATTCAACTTTCGTACACTCAAGGCTTTGGTGCAACCATCTGCCACTTGATCTTCAGAAGAAACAAAATCAATCTGAAGTAATTTGATGTTTACCTATTCTTTTAGTTCCAGCATGGAACACAGGATTTGATGCAAGATATTTGGCCCCTATGTTATCACACTATAACCGTGCAACAAGCGCACTGGATACCTTTAATTCTTTCAACAAAGTCTGAATCCAAATAATTTCAGCAGTTGCATTAGCCAATGCCTTATACACAGATTCAGTACTTGACCTTAATATTGTAGCTTGTTTATTTACATGCCATGATATAAAATTATTTCTCAAAAATACTACAAAGCCACCTGTTGATCTTCTATCATCAGGACAGCCAGCTCAATCAGCATCTGAATATACACTTACCAAAAAGAAAAATGACTTCTTTATCTTTAAACTAAGCTTTGCACATGACTTGAGATATCTCAATATTCTTTTAACAGCCGCTCAATGTACTGTTGTTGGTGCATGAAGAAATTGGCAAACCTTATTTACTGAGAAAATAATATCAGGTCTTGTCAATGTAAGATACTGCAAGACTCCTACAATACTCCTATATCATGATGCATCTATAAGACTAAGCGGATCTCCTTCATAAACTAAGAGTTTATCCCTAAATTTGATCATTTACATATTTTTCTTGTGTTAAAATAATTTCATGCTTAGTCTTGGTAATTTCGATACCGAGGAAATAGTATAAGTCACCTAAATCTTTTAATAAAAAATCATTGTGGAGATCCTGAAGTAATACGGCCACTGCCTCTTGTTTAGAACTAACCACAATTATATCATCAACATAAATTAACATGAACATAACGATGTCATCTTTACTGTAATAGAATAAGAAAGTATCGGCTTTAGATCCTTTAAAACCAAGGACATAAAGTTTCTTACTTAACCTTGAGAATCATGCTTTAGGCACCTACTTCAAACCATATAGTACCTTATCTAACTTGCAGACATATTTTCTTCTAGAATTGTCCTCGTACCCAGGAGGTTGCTTCATATAGATATCTTCTTCAAGAAGCCCATGCAAGAAAGCATTGTGAATATTCAATTATCTAATACTCCAACCTCTGGACACAGTAATAGAGAGAGCAACTCGAATAGTAGCAGCTTTAACAATAGAACTGAAAGTATCTTCATAATCAATACCATACTGTTGCTTAAAACCTTTTGCAAATAACCAAGCCTTGTATCTATATAAGCTGCCATCTTGTTTACGTTTGATTTTATATACCCATTTGCAGTCAATAATATTACGTCCTTTCTAAGGAGGAACCAAATGTCATGTTTTATTTTTCATTAACGCATCATATTCAGCATCCATTGCCTGTTTCCAATTATTATCATCTAATGCTTCTGATAAGTTTTGTGGCTCACCGGTTAATGTTAAGAAATAATATTTAACCGTATCATCAGTGTAGCGCTTCTCCTTGCGAATACCACTTTGTAAACGGGTCTTTGGCCTTTGATGTAGCTCGCCCCAAGCCGAAGGTGTCGTAGACGATCCTAGTGTGGGATCCAGAGTGGATATGGCTGCCAGGGGCTCCGGATTCAGCGCCCTAATCATGTCGGGTGCGCCGGATGCAGAATCGCCCGCACGCATTGGAGAGGTGGTCGTTGACCCAGGCGATGTGTCATGGGACGATACACTAGGCTTGGACTCCTAGGAAGATACACCTACAGAAGTCATTGGAAGGCGCAGGTGAGTCGCCTTGGGGTCAGCTCCGATAGAAGGAGCTTCGGGTACCCCCATATGCGATGACGGCAATTCCAGCATGACTTCATACTCTAGAAAATCATTGTTAGTAGGATTAATTGAAGAATTAGCCACGTGATCACCTATGGTACGAACCCCACTAGTCGGATTTAACAAATAGGTAGGTAAAAGATTAATTTCATCTTAAAACCTACGACCAACATTATGACCAAGAAATTGAAAGGAAAATAGAGATTCATCAAAAGTTACATCTCGAGAAATGTAAACCCTTCAAGAATCAGGATCTAGGCATTTAAACCCTTTATAAAATGGACTATATCCTAAGAAAGTACATTGCTTGGATCGGAATTGGAGTTTATGGGTATTATAGGGTCGTAGATTAGGCCAACAAGTACATCCGAAGACACGAAGAAAGGAATAATCTGGTTGTTGGTTGAACAACTGAAAGAGGGGCGTGTCATATGATAGTAACTGACTAGGTGTTCTATTTATGAAATGTGTGGTGGAAAGAAAAGCATCAAGCCAAAATTTTAGTGGCATGTTGGCGTGAGCAAGAAGAGCTAGACCAACTTTGATGATATGATGATGCTTGCGTTTAGCTGTTCCGTTCTACTATTGTGTATGTGGGTAGGAAATATGGTGTGTGATACCAACTTGGGCAAAAAATAGATGTAGTTTTTGATATTCACCCCTAGTCGGTCTGCATTGTTATAATCTTACAATTAAATAAGCGCTCAACAAGAGATTGAAATTCTCAAAATTTGGTAAATACCTCATATTTGAATTTAAGGAGGTAAATCCAGGTGAACTTACTATAATTATCAATGAAACTCACATAGTATTTGTGTCCATCAACTGATTTGGGCATAGGACCCCACACATCAGAATAAATAATTTCTAAACGATACTGGGAAACAGAGCTAGAACGAGGAAAAGGTAACTGATGGCTCTTGGCTTTTTGATATGCATCACACACCGAATGTTTATTTGAATCTGCTAAAACAGGAAGATTAAATTGGCTGATAACTTTTATCACAATCGGAGCAACCGGATGACCTAAACGAGAAGGCCATATATCAAAAGAAATTTTTGTAGCTTCATAGGCATGTTTTATTGTGTGCCTAGCAGAAAGAGGATAGAGACCACAATCACAGTGTCCCCTAAGCAGAGTTTTCTTCTTTGCCTGATCCTTAATCAGGAAAAAATCAGGATGAAATTCTATAAAGGTAGAATTATCAGATGTGAGACGATAAACTGAAATAAGATTTTTATTGGCCTTAGAAAAATATAGAACATTATTGAGATGAAGATCACGACTAGAGATTGTAATAGTAGAATGACCAATGTAACTGATTTTCATACCTGCCCCATTCGCCGTGTGGATCTGATCGTGGCCCTTATATCTATCATGGATTGATAGTTTCCCCAAGTTGCTGGTAATGTTATCTGTAGCGCCTAAATCCATGTACCAGTTAGTGTCTACTTCATAGGACGTAGACGTTGCACCTGCATATTTTTCTTCTAGTACGAAGTCTTCGTCAAATCTGTACCAACATATGTCAGCAGTATGTCCTTTTATCTTGCAAACCTGACACCTAGGTCTATTGTCCGGCCCATGCTGCTAATTATTTTGTGGGCCTTGATTCTACTGGCCCTACCCATTGCTTCGGCCATGCCCACGAGATGAAGCACCCCCAAGCGAGCGCCCTCTGCCTCGCGTGCCTTGCAATGCACCATGCCCCCAGTTGGCGGAATTAACCGAGGAGCGGCTATCAGGCTGGAGAAGATCCATACGCTGCTCAAACGAGAGCAGTTGGGAGTACATCTCTCCCACACTTTGGCTTAGTCCTGGTAACTAGGGCTGAGATAATGGGATTGTAGTCGAAATCGAGGCCGGCGAGAACGTAGGAGACCAGCTCATCATCGTCGATGGCCTTGCCAGCAGATGTGATCTCATCGACGAGAGACCACATCTTGGCGACGTATTCCACCATGGAGAGATTTCCCTTCTTCGTTGTTGCGAGCGCGTTCATGGTGTTGACGGTGCGCGCTTGTGACATCGAGGTGAACATAGCCGCGAGAGCACTCCATACTTCAGTAGCAGTCTTGCAAACAGTTAACTGAGACAATATTTGGAGTGATAGAAGAGAGCAGGAATCCAAGGATCTGTTGATCCGTAGCACCCCACTCAACGTAGACCGGGTTCTGCACCTCCACTTCTTTGCCATCTGCTATTATCTTCATGGTAGACGTGGGGGTCTTTGTGGCACCTGTGAGAAATCCCTCTAGGCGGGCGCCCCTCACGATGGCAAGCACTTGTATCTTCCATAGTACATGGTTGTTCTTGGTCAGCTTCTCGGAGACAGCTTAGCCGACCAAGAGATTGATGGCGGTGGTGTAGGAGCTTGATATGGTGGAAGATAGATCTAATCTATTATTGTTTGATGGCTCTAATATCATGAAAGATAATTAGAAGGCTTGAAACGTGTACTTGATCTCGTACTGCCTATGTGTTATACATAGCTAAAAAGAACTCTGGCGTAGCTTATATAATAATAGAAGAGGTGCTATATAGAAGTTTCTTAACTTTTTTAATTACAGAAGATAGAGAAGCCATATGTAAGTTTCTTAATAGTGTGTTCATATACTATTAAACGACATTTTTTTCAAAAATTTTCTATATAGAAGCTTCTTTTAAAAAAATCAAATAAATATATTTTTTTAAAATTACAATAATAAATACTCAATTAAAATTTTAGGCTAACGCACACTTATAAATAAATTGTTCCTAATGCCTATGGCTTTATGAGTAAAAATTTCATATTGATATTTGTCGCTGCTTAAAAGTCAATATTAGAAATAAACTACTAAAAAAACTTAAAATCAGCTTAAATTTTGGTTGCATAAACCAACATTGGTCATGCTGCAGTATGTCACGTGACATGTAAGGGTTCGATCGGTCGTTGCTGCATCTCTGTTGGCTCATCACGCGCAAAAGTATCTAGTCAATTTCTAATTTCCATTGTTTGTTACTGTCTCAGTTTTTTAATATATAATGCAGATATTTTTTTGATAAACTTTGACCAACAAAATTTATTTAATTACTTAACTAGTAAAATGAAAAGATTACTACGTGATCTGTCATCATCAAAAGTACTTAAAATATGCCTATGTTTCTCTATTTGCACAAATATTTTTAGAATGGACAAATAGTCAAACGAATTATGTTATATGTTAAAAAACAGGCGGCGTACTAAAGAGGTTTATTGTGAATGATCTTAATAACATTTATATTTTTTTACTGATTTTCCAATAAAACGATACGGCAGCTGGTATATTGTTTGGGAGCATGGTCCGAAATGTGGACCGGTAACAGGTCCTGAGCCATCGACCAGTTACTGATGTGATATGCCGGGACGAATAATTCAAACTCACATTTAAATTTTAAATCATATTAACTATATATGATATTGGAACATTGTGTGTTGTACAATAATGTATCTTATATATGGTATCTATAAAAAAAATTACACATTAGCCATGCCCTAAGTAGAGATTAAAATTTTTAATTCAAACTTTTCCCGAATTTTAGAGGGACTGGTATTTCTATCCAGAATCAGTATTCAAAACCTTGGTAGGGAGTACAATTAGAATATCTCTGGCATTTCTGAAACTGAAAGAGCAGCCAGTATGCATGGCACTTTGTACCGATCAAGATCTCAGCTACATCAGTATATAAGTTGAGGAAATGACGCTGCATCTTCGTTCAAGCAAATTAATTATGTTTCGGACATCAACTAATTAATTAACACTTCTAGTCACATTTCAAGACATCAGCAACATACGGTCAGCTGCTCACCTATTTTGCTTGTGATAGATGCTTGTACAGTGTGAATGTACTTGTTCCAACGGAGTGAATTTCTTCGATTTATACAGGGGTCTTGAGATCCCAAACAACAAAATTCTGATAATACACATTGAAGCTTCAGCTACTTTTTTTCTTGTTCCTCTGACATGTTGAAATGTGAATAATATTATAAATACATGTCAATTGGCATGTTAGTTGTAAATGGATGGACGCCAATCTAACAGCTTAGTTGAATAATGATACGAAGAGACAGTAAAACCTACTATTACTTTGCCACTACAATCTGTATGTTTTGCACAGGGGATGGCATTGTTCATGCGTAACAACATATATATAACACAAGCATGCCACTGTTACATCTTGTGAAGCGGCAGCAAATTTGTTAGCCTGGTTAGGTCCAGGCAACAAGGATACAAGGACATGTTTAAAAATACGACTGGCTTAAAAAATCCCAGGAATTGTAAATGTGTAACAGACACCAAAAGCTACGATTAGCTACAACGTGGGTATGCCAAAATTGTAAAAGCTGCACACCTTTGATCTCTGGTGTGCAAAAATTTCCCCCAAACGCAGCACAACTTACGCCCTTGAAACCTTTTTCTTAACAGCCTTTGATTTCCAGCTTTTCTTCTGCTTCTTGTATTCCTTGTACAAGCTAATGGATGACAACGTGTGGTTGAGCTCAGCCCTCAATCTCTCATTCTCTGAGATACCTCTTAGTACCGCAAAATGATTTTGTAACTTTTCTTTGAGTTCATCTCCACCCACTACGCAATTTGATCCCTGAAGTGTTACAGGGCTTAGGGCCACAAACTCCTTACCACGCCGCTTCTTTCTGCAGTTTAGTAGCAACACTTTATTCGCTGGTTTAGATAATTCCCGTTCCATTGACAAGTCTCTATATGCTTCTAGAGGGTTTGCATTTGAAATTGGAACAGGATACCGTGTAGGATTCAAATTGGCCATGTACAAGATATTTGAGGCCATTGAGGAAACAGAGGAATCGTAATGCTTCTGCAGAAGGCTAAGCTCCCATAGGACTGAGGCAAGTGCCCCACTCAGATAAGGATCTTTAGCTTCTGGGTCATATTTCTGCACAAATGAAAAGTATCATTATTAGGTAAACACAAGCTGTAATTGATGTTCATGAATTGCAGAACAGAAGGGTAGACAAATACCGCAACTAAGCAAGACAGGGAGCCACCACCAGAATCATTCTCCAACATGTTTCTGCACTTACTATTCTTTTGAAGAAGATGCTTCAGTGTGATTAATGCTGAAATATTGTCCAAATACGTCAGCAATTATGTCAAAGGAAATGAAACAGATGATTGTGCTTAATATGTTCTAATATTTGGACTACAATCAATGTAGAAAGACTAGCTCTACTGCCATACACATTAGATACAGGCCCTGATGACCTAGGACAGTGGGCCCACCTTGAGCAACTCATTAAACTACGCTAGGGTGATCTATTGCATTGTTATGAATTATTATTCCACAAGTGTCCAGCACATGGTGCGTGTTCAGAATGTGCATCACTGCTCATACATATTGTCATGTGCAGCCGACAAGCACCCACATGCTTACTGTTTATGCGTGGTACTGTTCACATCAGGCGTTCTTATCAGAGATGAGATTAGATCTGATCTATTAGTTAGCCATTTCCTTAATCTTGGGGACATGTTTCTGAAGGGTCAAGCATCCCATCTATGTAAGGATGGGGTTTGTCTTCCCCTTCTGCCCTGCCGTTGTGGCGTGGCTGTCTCCATGGCGCCATCACACCACTTGGGTCCAGGGCCACCTCGAATAGGCCTAATGGCCCTTGCCTCAACTCAGACCATAACACTGACTACAACTCAAAACAAGAAAATCTGGCAATTATTAGCTCAACCAGATGGGAAAGTGCAAGACAAAACAAACACAAACCTGCCATGGCTTCTGCAGAACCAAAGGATAGAGCAAAGGTTGCTAGGCGTTTAATGAAGGCAGCTGCTCTTATCATATCCTGATGTTTGCCTTCCCAGAGAAGTGTCTTCAGAGCATCAGCCAATACCTCACCACGATCTCTGGATTATCCAGACAGAAATCATTTTATGTTGTTAAGTTACTTAAAAACTTTGCAACAGCTATTTTAGACATAACAACCATTTGATTTATGAAAAAATGACAAAACATGAAAACATTCTGAAAGCGTATTGTTGATGGAAGACACAAAGTGAATCGCCATAAGCCATGAATTAAACATGTTGGTCACTGCTGCCTCCACATTAATAAAATGGCGCTGACTGTATGCAAGACTGTACAATGTTCTTCTATTATACATTAATCGGCATTGGAGTACATGACAAAATGCATTGTCAGTAATCAGCGTGGTCATGTGATATAGCTGTATATAATTAGATATTTATGAGTAATAGTAAGCAATTCAAGGGTGCAACACTGACCAACAATAAGTAATGTAAGTAAAAAATATAACAATAACAACAACAAAACCTTTCAGTTCCAAACAAGTTAGGATAGGCTAGAATTAAAATCCAACATGAGCCTCAAATTACGGTTCAGTTATATCAATAGTTACTTTCTAAATACTCCTATTCAAATCTTTATGTATAAAAAAATAATGGAATAAAATTTTGTTTTGATGCTAACATCATAAGTTATCCCGAAATCATTTCGAAGCAAGGCATCAAAAGAAAGGACAAGAGCATATATATTTCTTCCCCATCACCAGCACCAAAATAAATAGAATACAAACCTGTCAGGCCAATACTCCAAAATGAGGTTAAAACGCCGCACAAAGAAGTCTTGCAAGTCTACATTCAGAGCTTCAATGTTGCTCCTCCAGACTTTAAATGCAACTATGCAGCACTGCAAACGTTCTGATACAGACAGTGTATTGTCATGTAGTATGTCAGAGTGATGGTCGGTATACCCAGAAAGCTTCTTGAGGCATGTGACAAGTTCACCCATGTAATCCAAATCAATTAAGTGTGAAAATTTTCCTAAGCCCTCCAAACACGGAGCAAGTGGGTGTGAGACATCTGGGGAGACATTAATGACCTTGCCCCTGATGATGATACAATGACTGTCAGCATAGTAACTTTATTCCAAAGTAAGTGAGAGTTAATCATATTGGATAAACTCAGATGGTACAACACCAGTAATGAAATTGTTCTGATGAAAACTAGAGTGACAACATTCAAGTGCACATACCTGGAATTTGAAATACTCATGCTATGCTTCAAAATGCGAAAGTAAGTCTCAAAAAGAGCAGATAGTGTTTCTTTCTGTATCCTTCTCCTTTCCTTTGGATCAAGAGTAAAGGAAACAGATCTAAGTTCGGCATCAACCTGCAAAAATAATAACAATAAATAAGTGAATTTCTTATACATATTGAGCTATGCCTATAAATTACGCAACACCCAATGTTACCTCCTCTCTAGCCTTTGAGATCAATTCCTGTTTGGCTTTCTTATTATGACTCACTGGCAATTGCTTTGGGACCTCCTGGTTCTGTCGTCGTTTATTCTTCTTTGGTTTTCCCTTTTCTTCCTCTCTGTCATCTTTTCCAAGATCTTCATCAAATCTCAAAAATAGGAAGACCTTACAGAAAAAAGTGGCTACAATTAGCACAAGGAGTTGATTTTCAGCTAAGTTGGATGAAGTTGGGCAGTGGCCAGCAGCTAGGAAGGAGCTGCTGCCCATAGAGCCCAAGCCCGTGAAGTATGTTTAACATATTAATTGCATGGTGAAGATGCGACAAGACAAACAATAACCACATATCACACATAATAAATACAATGATTGGCACATACCTCAATGCTATCAGGATGAAGCTGGCAATCGTTGAGCTTCACATGATCGGCAATCAATCGTACAGCTTCAATAATTGCCTCACCACGATGCTTTCCTTCATCTACAAATAGGGACCTTATCGTTTCACAACACATTTTCCTACAAAGAATTTGGGGGGAATGCAAGTATATGAGGACAACATTAATGCACCAGTTGGCTCGAAAACTAATCCAGTGTTTCCCATCATTTTAAGGAGACCACAACTACAATTTGGACCATCAGATGATCAAAAAAAATATTCAAAAGACGATCCACAAATCAAACTACACAAGGCATTATTCAAGGAAATCAGCTGCATAGTTAAATCAACATCCAACAGGCAACAATGATTTTGACATAAGTTAATACAGGTTAAGGAAATGTCAACCTCACTGCATCATCTGGAGAACTTAAATTTCTTGCCACGCTAGCAAGTATACTTTCGCGGAAGTTGAAATGTGGAGCAGTATCTAGTAAAGTACACATGCAACGAACAGCCAGAGCGTAAAGATTTGGTTGCTTCTCCAAGGAGATTAATTTCTGCAGGTATGCCTGAAAATGCATAGAAGAGCAAAGGAAAATCAAACCCAAGAATTAGAACTTCTGAAACTATCTTGACAACTAAACTTAAGGTAAAGGAGCAAATGCAACTACGAATGGCTATAGCGCATGGCATGATGTATATGCATGTGTTATACACATTATGTGTACCTTTTCAACAAGACAATACTGCTCTTACAGGGGGAGTTGGGAAGCAAACAAAAAATATGGGGGCAGGCAAAGGTTGAGAATTTTTGTAGCTCAATATTTCTGTACCATATTCATCCCTATGCAAATTAATTTCAAACATCAAAATACATTAAGGAACCATTCAAACATAATTCATATCAGAAAATTACAGAATAAATGATACTGTCACTAGTTATAAAGCAAGGATGTGGAATGAAACCTTGTAGGAGCGAAGAAGTGTGTATTCATAATATCTCATCTTTTTTACATCTTTTGAAACCTCTACTGTAAGCTCTTTTTCTGTCAAATGCCTAATGCGGTAACTGCAGCAAACAGAGAATGATGCACAATGAGAAAGACACCTTAATATGTTATCAAAAAACAAAATGAAAATCAACCATCACATACCTAGGAATAATGTCCCTGAACACAGCAAGCAAGGACATCAGACCAAGTTTAACAACCTTCTGGTCTTTGTCATTGCATATGTTTAACATATCATTTAGAGATCTAATATGTGATTCACGATCTTCAAGCATAGACATCCCTATTTCAGCTAGCTGGGACTTCTTTTTCTCAAATAATTCCTCAGCTGAAAGTTCCTCCTTCACCTCTTCCTGTCAATCAGAGCATATGGTACAAAACATATGTGAAATAAAATATTAACTAACAAGTGGAAACATAGTGATTGTAAGATCTTAAAAGGTTGAAATTGTAGACCCAGCATTTGTTTTAAGAATTGAACCGATATTTTTTCAAATGTGTCATTTTTATGTAGAAGGCATATATATAGTACAATGCATTTGTTTTTTTCCAAAAACCAAAGCAGGGAGTTTGATACGGCTGTCTTCCTAACATGCACTAAAATTATGTATCATAAGCAAATGGCTTGTTGAAAAATTAATCTCTGTGTTGCAAAAAAAAAAAGCAGTAATACCAGCACTTTTGATTGTAATTTTCCAATTGGAGCTTCAGTTTGAGCTTGCACATTTTGCAATTTACCATCTCCCTTTTTGCTTTTGGATTTTGCCTTCCATTCCCCCTTTTGAATAGTTTGTTTGGCATCTGCTACTTTGCCTTCAGATTTAGATTCAACATCATTAGAACTGTCATCAAATCTCACTTTCTTGGCTGCATGTCAATACAAATATGTGAACTAAGTAGAATTGCACCAAGTAGCATAGGCAAATAACAAAGGCATCTCTAAGCTTCAAAGGGCATCGCTCGGTACATATAGAAACTGATGCATATAGCTTCTTCTGTGTTTAATCAAAATTAATATCCACAGAAACTTATTTGTGCCTTTTCTCTCTCCCTCTCTCTATCTGTCATTGGACAAGGTCTTGCCGTGATCTTTCAGTTACACTGAACTGATAATTATTTATGTAAGGAAGCAAAGATCATTACAGCCAGTTCTATACAAACTAATATTTTTTAGTCCTTCAAAAAAATGGATATGTGACCATACATGCATAACAACATAAGCGCAAAAATTTAGCTTTTTTCTAGCAAAACAAGGTTGGACTCTATGTACTTGCCAGCTGACCTCCCATGTCCCAATTCATTCAACCGGGTACACAGGATTGCATAATTTGCAAATGAAAAAAACAAAAGACCTAGGCTCAATGGTTCACTACCCTTCGACATGTCTTCTAGTTTTGCAGCTAGATCTTTCTTCCACTTCTATAGTTTGTTCTAATCATCTACATTCTACAGGGCACCATTCCAATTGCAAACATTTGCAATTAGGCATTGGCAATGCATAGACAAATTTCGCTTTGCAGTTCAACATTTTCTCCTCAGTACTGCAACTGCGACAATGAGAGTAACAGCTTTGGAAGTAACGAGTTTGCCACAGAGAACACACCCTTCTTCTATTCGATAATATCAAAAAGTCCTAATTATGTATCTCTAGGAAGCCATGTATATTGCCGCAATTCTTACATTCGAATAAGGACTTAAATTAGATTGACAATTGAATCAATTAGTGTTGCGGCAGCAGAATAACAGATAAGATAAAAGTAGAGTAGTGGAGACGCACAGTACCGTTGTTGTAGACCAGCTTCCCTTGCAGCGTCTTGACGGGGAGCGCGTCGACGCGGTCGACCTCCAAGTCGTCCTCCTCTTTCTTGGGCCTGAGGGCCTCAGCCGCCTTCCTCCTGCGCTCGCGCTCCTCGTAGAGGCGCTCGACCTCGTCCTCGTCGTGGTGGGCGACCCTGGTGACGTAGCTATCGATGGACTTCCTGTCGAGCCTAGCGAGCGCGCGGGCGTGGCCCTCGTTGCCTCTGAAGAACTCGACATCCTCGTCGGAGACCACGACCTCGTCGTCGTCCACCTCCGGCGGCAGCTTCGGGGGCAGGATCACCTTGTCCTTCTTCTTGCTACTGCTCTTCCCCCATCGCTCCCGGATCGGCTTTGCTTGGCTCGGCGCGGCCGGAGGCAGGGCAGGGAAGGCGGCGTCGCGACCCTGCCCGGCCAGCGGATGGAGGGGATGGCAGCTGCCGACGGCGAGCATGCGAGGTAAAGAGGTGGAGTGGGGCGACCAGCGGCGGGGAAGGCAGGGCGGCGCTGTCGTTAAATCCGAGTGAGAGCGAGACGAAGAGAAGAGGCTGCGAGACGATAGCGGCGCTCGGAATCGTCGATAAGAGGAACGAACGAGACTGGAGTAGGGAGAGATTTTAGGGCTACACTAGTGGGCCTTGTTGGGCAGCTGAGTGTTGTGCTTGGCTGGGCCTGCTGTTTGCGTTAGACCTTGGCTCATTTGGCCCTCACGAGCAGCTGGCTGTTTGTACCTAACGAGCTGAGATGAACCAATCCATTCATGAGTCGAGTAAGCTAACAAATCACGAGTTTTTCATCCATTCCTAGGTAAGACGGAGGAGATGAGGGGGTTTTAGCTTGTGCTTGTCCATGGCGAGGAGAGGTATTGGGGGAGGGAGAGGAAGTGAGGAGGATGGCATCGTAGGTTATAGTAGCTTGCGTCTAGGTTGTGGGCTGGGAAATGAGCCGTGACAAAGAAGCTTTTATTAGAGGCCTTAAATAACTTGCTTCAATAAGCTCAAAAGAAAGCATGGTTTTCTAGCTAGCCTATTGCATCCACATTAGTTAAAAGGGACTTGCTACATCGCTACTCGCTTCTAAGTTACCGGAATCTCCAAGAAATAAGTCTATTTAGACTCCTTTGGTTATTTGCCTAATATGATTTGTATTCCTCAACCGTAAAATCAGGTATATTGCTTTCCCTAAGTACTTAAATCAGTGCAAAACAACTCTCTTGGCTATTTTGAGGGTGGTTTTGTCTAATGTGGCAATCTAGTCATCAAAGAAATTAAAAAATAGACGTGAAACCCACATGTAAGTGGCAAGGGAAAAACTAAGGCCATAGTAATCTAACACAGATAGGTCCAGTTTATACCCTAATCGATCACCAATTTTAGATGGAGTCAATAGCCGCAACCACTCATTTTGCGCCTCACCGAAAACCTAACCTAACCAAGTAGCGGCACCGGCACGCTCAACGGTTCACCGTGGTGATGCGCTCACACTAGTTGTACTCTATCTACTGATTGGCTTTGCTTCGCTCGGCACGGTGGGACAGGGGAGAGAAGGGTTTTAGCTAGGGCTTCGTCTATGGCAAAGAGAGATAATAGAGGGACGAAGAAGCTAAAGGAAGGGTGGAAGATGGTATTGCCGGTGTTGGTTATGGGTATGGGTGGAAAATGGGTCATGACAAAGAAGATCTACCTAGAGGGCTTAAAAAATAACTTGCTTTGGTAAACTCGCAACAAAGTCTAGATAGTCACCGTAACAAGATTCAAAAGTATCTGGCTACCCTATCGCATCCATAGTGGTTAAATGGGACTCGCTCCTAGTGTTACCCGAAAATCTGAACGCATGCTTCAGCAAGAAAATCCAATCCACTGTATATATGGCTGGTCTCCAACTTCTCTCACCTAGAATCTCTCTCTCACACAACACGCACACGCATGCACATAGAGAAATGGTGGTGTTGGGCGGCACAACTACTAGTGATGGTAGCAGCGATCAGTGACGGAGACGGTGACACCATTCGTGCGACAAAGTGTATTTGTTAGTTAGCAGCATTTTAATATCATTTTGCTAATGAATAATGGAAATGTCAATGGTAGAGCCTAGGCAGTTGCCCGACCACTCCAGAAGCTAGATTCACCAATGATGCCAACAAACTGTTGATGATGGAGATGTTATAGAGGATGGCATTAAGAAATATCACTATTACCATTATGTTTTATTACATCCCACCTTTGGTATTGCCCCACAAATGAGGGCATGCCAAAGTAAACAACGTAATGGAGCAACAGACTGCGGTGCAATCAATTAGAAAAGAAAAAAACTCAGTAGCAGTTGGTTGCACAGCGGAGCCTAACATTGGTGGTGCACGGTGATGAGGGCTCGGTGACAGTATTATTGGTCCCGACCTTTCGGTAGACACATGCAACTCGATTGGGGATAGAGACAATGTTCATGACTCGACCGATACACTAACTCTAAGGGTTACTCGTGATCTTGTGGAGGCGCAAATAATCCAACCACGAGGACACTCATTCTATAAGAAATCAATGAACAAGTAGAACAAGCACTGAATTGCTAAATTAATATAAAGGTTTGAATCATAAACACGACAGGGTGAAGTTCTGAAGTTAAGTGGACGAGCGATCTAATTGACACACACATTGCGACTCGAAATAGCAACAACTTACTTGGAATCAACAAAACCTAATTGCTCCTAATGGTTGTAAACCTAATTAATAGATAGGAGAATGACCACAGTGGTGTTGGGGTCATACCATAACCCTAAGATATATCTTTAGTGGACTCAACTTAATACGCAGCCCATTGAACCAAAATAGGGTAACACAGCACCATGGATAGAACAGGTTTTCATACTAAAATGACAATTGTGGCCAACTCCGATTAGATACGGATGTGAGGCTAGGTCCATTTGAAAGTAGTCTTGATAGGCTTTCCACGAAGTATTTGCACGCCTGAATCGGAGTTCGAATGAAGTCGTGATGACTATCACAAGTTGGTCCTCTCCTATAGTCTGAATCCAGCCTGCGCGACTCCTCTTCCTTGTTGGTCCTCGCCATAGTTACTAAAAAAACAAGATACATGTGTTTTCATGGTCTAAATAAGTTGGACACAATTCTAAAAATGAACTTACCTAATAGTTGAGTTGATGTGCACAAGCATGAGTAATTGGGCCATTAATCTATACTTACAGAGGTGTGGATGTATCGATGATGTTGATGTCCTCATTATCCCCTCTTTGCATTTGAGTCATTCTTAGCTCAAGCTCATCTTCCTTGTCTAAATATGGCTTTACTACAATATTAAATGTGAGACTAACCCCAAAATCTACAGGCAGTTCTAGCTTGTATCCATTATCATTAATTTCCCTTAACACATAGAAAGGTCCATCTGCTCTAGACATTAACTTAGACTTTCTCAATTTAGGAAATCTATCATTTCTCAAATACAACCAAACCAAGTCTTTAGGTTTAAATTTTAATTGCCTTTTACCTTTATCACCAACAATCTTATATGTAGCATTTATATGTTGTGTGTTTTCTTTAGTGGTTTCGTGCAGTTTTAAAATAAACTTAGCATGTTGCTTAGCATTAAAATTCAATCTTTCAGAAGATGCCAAAGGCAATAAATCAATAGGAGCATGAGGAATTAAACCGTAAACAATCTCAGACGGGCACGTCTTTGTAATAAAATGCAGCATGCAATTATAAACAAATTCTGTACTAAGAAGTCAATCTTCCCATATTTTGTTCCTTTTTAAAAGAGCCCTTACATAGTGGACAAAGTTCTATTCACAACTTAATTTTGACTATCAATTTGGACATGGCAAGAGTAGAGAATAAAAGCTTAGTCCCCAATTTAGCCCATAAAGTTCTCCAAAAGTAGTTAAGAAATTTAGTTTCATGATAAAAACAATTATTTTTGATACACCATGTAATCGAACAATCTCTTAAAAGAACAAATCAGTAATATAAGTGGCATCATCAGTTTCATCACATGGTATGAAATGTGTAATTTTAGAAAATCTATCCATGACAACCAAAATGCTATCATTTTCCTCTTAGTCCTAGGCAAACACAACATAAAATCTATAGAAATATCTTCCTAAGAAATGCTACGAACAGATAGAGGCATATACAAATTATGTGGATTGAGTTGTGACTTAGCCTTTTGATATGTGATGTAGCAAGAAACAAATCTCTCCACATCTCTTCTCATTTTTGGCCAAAAGAAATTACCAGCAAGTATGTCCTCCATATTCTTTGTGCCAAAATACCCCATCAACCCACCTCCATGCACTTCCTATAACAACAATAAGTAAACGGAGCTAGTTGGAATGCATAGCTTGTTAGCTCTAAACACAAACCCATCATTCAAGACGAATTTATTCCATGTCTTTCCATCTTTGCAATGCAGCAACACATATTTAAAATCATCATCATGCACATATTGGTCTTTAATCGTTTCTAATCTAAATGTTTTATAATCAAGTTGTGTGAGCAAAGTATATCTCCAAGACAATACATCAGCAATGATGTTATCCTTTCCTTGCTTGTGTTTGATAACATAAGGAAATGATTAAATGAATTCAACCCATTTTGCATGTTTACGGTTCAATTTTTCTTGACTACAGATATATTTTAAAGATTTATGATCAGAATGTATGATAAATTCTTTGGGCCACAAATAATATTATCATGTTTCTAAAGTTCTCACTAGAGCATATAATTTAGAATAATTTAGAAGAGGCCCACTTACTTTTTCACTAAAATATGCCATGGGTTTTCTTTCTTGTAGCGAAACACCACACAAGCTAATTCTACTAGCATCACACTAAAACTTAAAAGTCTTTTTAAAATCAGAAGTTGTAGAATAGGTGCATGTGTTAACTTATCTTTCAGTATAGGGAAGACATTCTCTTGTGTCGTGCTCTAAGAAAAGGGTACTTCCTTATTTATGAGCGTATTCAATGGTGCAGCAATGATGCCAAAATCCTTCATGAAGCAACAATAGAATCTAGTTAGACCTAAAATACTTCGCACCTATGTGATAGTCTTTGGAACAGGCCATCCTTATATAGCTTTGACCTTAGCCTGATCAACTCAATTCACTGTGGAGTAACAAATAGCTAAGAAAAGAAACATAATTGGTGTAAAAGGTGCATTTGTCAAGGTTACCTAATAAATGTGCATCACTTAAAGCATTAAAACTAGCACATAAGTGATCAATATGCTCATCCATGAATTTGTTGTAAATCAATATATCATCAAAATACACTATCACAAATTTACCAATGAAAGCACACAAAACCGCATTTATTAATGTCATGAAAGTACTAGGTGCATTAGTTAACTCAAAAGGTATGACTAACCATTCATATAAAATAAACTTAGTTTTGAAAGTAGTTTTCCATTCATCTCTTAATTTTATACTGATTTGGTGGCATCCACTACGCAAATCAATTTTTGAAAACACAACATCACCACTCAATTCATCAATCATATTATCTAATCGTGGAATGGGATGACGATATCGAATGGTGATATTGTTAATTTCTCTACAATCTACATACATACGCCATGTTACGTCTTTCTTATACACTAAAATAACTAGAACAACACAAGGACTAAAGGACTCACATATATAAACTTTGTCGAGTAATTCTTGTATTTGGTGTTGAATCTCCTTAGTTTCCTCCAAGTTTGTTCTATATAGCACACAGTTGGTTAATAAAGCATCGGAAATGAGATCGATCTGGTGCTCAATCTCTCGAATGGGTGATAGCCCCGATGGTATATCACTTGAAAATACATTAGAAAACTATTGCAAAACTTTAGGCACAGCAGGGGCAAAAAGAATGTTGCATATTGTGAAGTGAAATCAAATCATCTTTGCATACTAAAGCATAGCAAATAGAAGTGGAAGCAATCAATTTATTAACATCAGAACGGATAGCAAGCAAACATGTTCCTTTTAGGTTATCTCATTTTTCTTGGGGCAAATAAATTTATTATGTTTCTTATCATTCCTTACAAGATCCTTTGCAACAATATGGTTCTCACTCTTAGCATGGTCCTATAATTAAGTTTTTTTCTCTAGCAACATCATCTTGCACAATTTTCATATCATGGAGCAGAATTAAAGTTTTGTGAAATTTCAGTACATGGTTACCCAAGAAAATACGACTAACACATACTCCTGTAAAATATTACAACGTTGTAACGGAGGAAATTAGTCACTCAGTTTTCAGGGAAGAAAATCAACTCAATGCTTCGTGACGTTAGGCATGGAGGATACTTGGTAGTAGTGGTTTTTGGTTAGTCAATTTGACAACTTACATGAACCTCGCATGAACTGTAGTTCTTTCAATTCATAGATTGCAGTGCAAGATAGAATTTTAAGATGCATAGAAATGTTATTTTGATTGGTAAAAATGGGCAAACTTGAAAAAAGAAGATGAATATGGCCATTAGTTACCAAAGCAAAGTTGGCAGCAATGGAAAAAACAGAGAATCTAACTCATGATGCAAACACTAAGTGATATACCTGCGATTCGAGTAGCTCCAGCGGATTATGAGAAGTGGCAATCATAATTCGACATTTAAGTGAAATTCAAATTCAAATAGCAAGGTCCATGACACTATCCTAAAAAAATCACAGGAATGGTCTAACCTTTTTTACCATTGGAAGTCACACCGACTGGGATGATATGTGAAATTTGTAGAATGTAGTAGTAGCAACGCAACAAAGCCAAAGCAGGCAAATTGTCTTTTCTTTTGTATGATCTGTAAAAACAAAGGCAACCTAGGAACTGTACCAAACATATGATGTGCGTATGATTGAACAAATATGCATTACACAGACCAAACATACATAAGGGCCGTGGCTATGTAGAATTGATGAACAGAGAGTGATCAATTTGCTGGAGAAGGATGTGAGGAGAGAGCGTGGGAATAAAGGCCATGCCTTCATGATCTCGTTCTCTTTGCATGCCCGCATCCGTTTCAAAATCAGACTCTTGAGTTCCGGTGTGCATTAGGCCATGAAAAATGCAAGCGCCTCTAGTGTGTGTCCTGAACCAAAAGCAATGTTCCACATATAAGTACGGGAGTTTTGAGGACACTCTACATCCAATGCACGTTGCTTGAAATGGCAGCCTTTAATACTTTCATTTCAGCCCTTAAAAAAATTCTTTTGTAGTCCACAGACTATTGCAATTCATATCATTGTTTCAACAATTTACTCTAAAGTCCCTCAAAACAGAGAATAATTTACAAATCAGCACCTACCCCACCTGTATGTCTCTCATACTATTTAACTTTACATTCTAATCCACACCATCATTTTCTTTCCCTTTCCCTTCTTCTCGAGAGATTGCTCCAGTCTCCATCCAGCCCACTGCTACCCGCTGCCGGATTCTATCTCCTAGCTGCCGAGAGTCATCTCTGTACTATAATAAGCATGTTATAGCTATTTGTTATTAAACTATTTATAAAAAAATTATTTAAAAAAATTATAAATATATACCTAACACCCTATATGAGAGATTTTTTTAAAAAAAGTCCTCCTTAAGCACTTTAAATCCAACATGGCAAACAACTGTTGGCCCTAATGGTAAGCTAATAGGGGCTAAAAATTTATAGACGGCTCTTTACAACGCTAGCTAAAGACGTTTTATCCCATGTTAGGGGTCACCTATAAAATTACGCTATAGGGCGTGCGAGAGAGGATAGAGCAGGCGGCTCCTTGCCTAAGCTTAGACATTTTTTCCCTTTGCTAGGCCCGCTCATAGAAAGAGAGTGGGCCTAGCAATTTTATAGGTGATCTCCTTGCCGCTCTTTGTTACACCATTTTCGTTCCTATCGTACAAATATAAAAAAAGATTTTAAATATTTTTTTATTTAAAGATTTAATTATAAAGAGAAATTGGGAGTACGTGGAAAAGATAATTAAGATGCTGAATTATGCAAGAACTCAGCGTTAATTCTATAAAATCATTACGCGGATGTTATTTAGATATAATGGCAAAAACATTACATAGTTACTAAGAGGTTTATACGTTATGGACAAAACATAGATGAAATATAAATAATGCCACGAGTAACACAGTATGGACGCCAATTTAAAACTTGTGAAGATTATCATCTATAGTCTACTTATAATCACTCAATGCTAGACGAACTAACTCTTCGTTTGTGCTACATTTTAGCCTGCACATATTATTCAATTGTTTCAAATTGTATAATACATGCAGAGTTATATGGTGATTCACATCTTCTTGGTTGTTCCTATGGAAAAAGGCATATACATAGCTGTTAGGATCAAGGTGATAATAAAATTGAAGCAAATTAGAGAGATGTATAGAAAATATCCAATAAAATTGTCGTTAGGAATGTTTGGACGAATAAATTACCTTCTACCAAAAGTATTATCACTTATTAACCTTACCACTTGGTAATGATCACCACAAACACACTTAGAATGCTTCCGTTATAGAGGTCGTATAAGAAGTTGCAACCTTTAGACTATTTGGCTCATCAACATCATTTGTACTCCTTCTTTCTTGATTCTAAGGGAAAAAACCAATCGCTCTCAAATAACCAATGGTTGGGGTTAAATACTAGATTTTCTGTATCAAGCTACTAAATGAAGCTACACATCAATCCATGGATCTGATAAAAAAATTATTAGTTCAAAGAATGAGTGAATGCGGATACTTACTGTCAAGAAATCCCGTTGAAGCACACCCTACCAATAATGTGTTCACACGCGTGGGGCAAATCGAACCAGACGGAGCTGCGCACCAAGAGGGAGCGCGAGCATGAGCCAATGGAGGTCCGATGGAAACTTTCTCTAAAAAACTTAACCAAACTAACTAAACTTGCCTAACTTATAAGATATATTCTATAAAGTTACAATTACCCTGTCGTGGCTTCCACGGCTCCTACTCAAATCCGGTCTCATCTGGATAATTTTCCATCTTTGACTGAACTGAATTCATCCTCAATCCGTTCGATCGCCTCTCCAATCCTGTTTAGAGGCATACCAAATTTGGGTGTTAACACAAGTGATGGGAGTTATTTAAGGTCATAGTAGCTCGTCAGATTCCTCCAAAAAATACAAGTTAGAAGATGAGGCAAATTGTTGTACAAAGCTTTAAATGTGCCAAACATCATCTCCATAATCTTCAATTTTGCTATCTATGTCTTCTCATAGGTAATTGAATACTTGAATTTGTTCTTAATATGCATGATAATTGACCTTGGTTCATACCATAGGTTGTGCACAACATCAGAATACATCTTTATTGTAACAAATCCAGATGTTATATTTTTGTTGTATTTCTCGACTCTTTGTAAGCGACAATTAGTTCAGAGATGATTGGCACCTTCCTCTAATCCTTCTATTTACCCTTAAATGCATGTACCCTCTATAGACACTCATAACTTAAGTTCACGTATTTCACTTCGTACACCGACTTACTTGACTTCACGACCAAGAACTCTCTCTGAAGTGATACTGTCTAGTGCTTAACTGCCTCCATCAATTTCTCTTTGTATGGATAGCCCATTGAATAGCCTCATTCTCCTTGTACTCCCACAGCACATAATGCTCTTGGAGATAATAAGTACAAAGAAGTCCTTGTTGTACTATTGTGATCGATGTATATTACCGCCCTTCTCATTTAATGATTTATTATCCTCTACATGCTCATTATCAGAATCTTTTCTATCTATTATCTTAACGATAGTGATGTTTCTCTCTCTTTTGTCAATCCTATAGGCTCCTTCCTCCTCCTCCTCCGTAATTTGACTCATTTCCCTCCACTATTTTAGCATCACCTCCCATCATAGTTAGACTCTCTTCATCTTACATAGCTATTGAAACAGTGATGCATTTCTCATACACTGACACAAGAAAGCTAGGTAGCCAATCTCGTTATAATGTATTCTTCACGTACTATCTCTAAATGGCACTGGAATCCACCGGCATCATTCTTAGAAAAAATCCTTTGGTTGCCCAGTTCACTACAACATACATAATTATTACATGAACCTAGGGGTTGATTTTGAAGCCACGCATTAACCAATTGTATATTGCAGGAAAACTTCTCACTTTCAATGCCCTTAAGGGTTGAGTCGAGTTCTAATAGATCTACACCATATGGATCATATCTAATATTTTCTCGACCATGATATAACCGAAATATCACATCATTTAACACATTTGTTCATGAAAAAATAGAATTTAAGTAAGAAATTAATTATCACATCTAGTACCATGCATTTAATATTTTCACATCAATATGTCTTTAAACATTATAAACGAAAGTACATATGGATTTAGGAATAAACTAACAAACCACAAATAAACTATTTATAAACCCAGAACAATAGTACATATACTATTTGTTTCATCATAAAGAATAAATTTTATAAAAGGTATAAATATTTTACCTCTATAAGAATTCACAAGATAGCAGAGCCTCACCACTTCCCCTCGCATCCCCTCAACTCTTTGTCCTCTTTTTTCTGCTTTTTTATTCAAGTGGATTTTTGGGTGGCTAGGAGGGATTTTATAGTTTGTCGCCCGAAAAACTCTCTAACAAAGAGCGGCAAGGGGACTGCCTATAATAGGCTCGTTCTCCTCCCATGGGTGGGCCTAGTAATTTACTTCCATGGAAGGATAGTTGTATCTTTATAGAATATTTCTTATATGTTAGGCAAGTTTAGTTAGTTACATTTTCCTTTTCTGATTAGAAAAAACATTCAAAGGTTATTTGCAATCATAACGGAGACTTGTAACCCTAAGATATAAATATAGACCACTAGAAACATTATAAAGGATCCAACACATATCAAATACAATCTCGGTGCATTACCACCCTAGCTCGTCTAGGTTCATTCTGGCGGGTTTTGGCTCTCAACACTAGGCTACATCAGTTAAGTCCAATCTTCGGTGAAGGAATAAGTTTTGCCACTATCCTAGTACGTTTGTTCTGTATAAGACTGTATCGGTTAGGTTCGAACTCTTAGTTCGATCGGACATACCGCATCACACTCGCATGAGGCCTATCGGTTTATCGGCTTCTCTCTAACATCATCGGTCTTGTTCTACATAGGTTAGGTCCGACCTTGTAGACCAGTGGTGGTAGATCGAGCCGTAGGCTAGTAGGTTCTCGTGCGACATTTTATTGGAGTGGCTAGCTGATGAGTTATCCTTTGCGCTTCACAGCTAACGTATCGGCTATTCAGCTAATACACATATTTATCCTCGACAATTAATCTGCTAGCGATCGATCTGGTCCCGTCAAATCCGGCCTAATATTGTCTCGGTTAGGTCCAATCTATCAGGTCCTTGTTCGATAGGGCTAGCATTAGGATCTAGCGGGTTTCGTTCCCCATTAGCTCAGATAGCCGATGAGGTTAGTTATATGCCTACATTGGACCCTCACCAGATAAGCAACCAATGCCCCCACCTGTTCGTTCCATCGTTATGTCCGATCTAGCCCTTGGTGTCTCAGTGCTGTTAGTCTTGACCTCATATTGTCTCAGTTTGGTCCGATCTATCAAGGTTGGCTCTAATATTACCATCATAGTGGTTGCTGGGTCTCGTACCTCTAGTAGACCGGGTCTTGGTCCTTACTATTCATCGCATACTCTATTCGGAGCATCATCGGCTCTATAGTTGATGAGTCGTTTCCTTTATTCCTCACTATTCGCCTATGCCGTTATTGGCTTTCTAGCCGATGTATGAGCGCTATAGTTGCTATAGGCAACCACCTAATAGCAAGGGTGCATCGGACTCAGCTGATGGCTACCCTAACCCTATCAACAACCAGCAGATAGCAGGAGTCCGTATCGGCTTATCAGTAGATTGGCTCTATAATATAATTATATTTATGTTTCTTATCAATTAGAGGTCAAATTGACTGGCATGTCCATAACTACATCAACCTGATGAGGACCCCTTGAAGCCGAAGGACCTGCACTAGAGCAAAGCAAACCTCGTAGGCCTCGCCATGTTTGGGTGCAATCACATCGCAAGTGCACTCCAATGAGCGAAAGGACCTGTATTGGAGGGAAACATATCAATTAGGCCTCAGCATATTCATGCACCATCACATCGGACCTCCATCAGCAAACGCTCGCTCGCCCTCTCAGCGCACACCTCTGCTTGATTTGATTAATCCGCACGCGCGTCAACATATTTTTTAGCACGCCCAGTGGGACTTGAATTTCAATATGTTTAAAGAAGAAGTAGATGCCAAGGCGTTCTTGTCTGATGCAGAAGCTAATGAAGATATGATTATTCTGGTCCCATTGGAAGACTTGACAGATACACAGAGGTAGCAGGTATAGCAATCTGTGAAAGATTTTGAGAAGTTGTGCTTACAATCTTTTTACATGATGCAAGAAGGTCTAAACCAGAAGAATTCACCCCCAAGACCAACTCTGATCGGTGAAACAACTCAACCTGCATCTTCAAGTCCACAGAAATCCATTCAAGAATTAGTTGATGAAGCTATACATCACATACTGATCGACCAATCTGAAAGGCTGACAGGTATGCTTGGGGACTTGATAAGGAAAAGATTGGATGGATTCATTTCTCAAGAGCCACCAGTTTATACATTAGCAAATATTGGTCTATAGATGCCAATGTTCAATTGGTCTGATAGTTATGTTCAGCTGTAGGGCAACACGATGACGACGATGTGTGGATTACAAAGATATCCAATATGATTAAGGAATAGTTTGGCTTAAAACCAAAGAAGAAGAATTTCATGTATCAACCTCCATATCCTGAGTGGTTTGATAGAGTATCATTACCATGTCAATACAAGATGCCAGACTTTTCTAAATTCTCAGGGCAAGATAACATATCAATAGTTGAACACGTCTGTCGATTCTTGACTCGATGTGGACAGGCATCAATAGAAAAAGCTTTGAGAGTTAGGTTGTTTCGATTGCACTATCCGGATCGACTTTTGCATGGTTTTCAATCAGAGGACAGACCAATCTAGAAGAAAAGTTTCACAAACATTTCTTTGTGGGGATCCACGAGATGCGGCTCACTGATTTGATATTGGTGACATAGAGGAAGGAGGAATCAATTTCGGTGTATATTTAAAGATTTTGCAATATACGAAGTCCATGCTATATTTTCAACATAAGCGATGAATAATTAGCAAAGTTGGCCTTCCAAGGATTATCAAGGTTTATCAGAAAGAAATTTTTCTCCTAAGAGTTTAATAATTTAGCACATTTGATGCAGACCGTATCGGCTCATGAAAGTTGATTGCAAGAAATAAGGGAGAAGATTCCGGAGTCGTGGAAGCCTAAGGAAGATAATTTCAAAGTATGAGTCCTCATACTTTAAAATAGAGGGCAAGTGTTAACACCAAAATTTAGTAAGCTCCGCAGGTAGGATCGGACAACCGATCATCTTGTGGAAAGATGTCGACTGATACAGGGAAAGAGCCGATCGGATGAACAAGGATTGATTTGGTTTAGTCAAAAATAGAAGATTATCCAAATAAGACCGGATCTGAGGAAAAACCGTAGAAACCACGACAGGGTAATTGTATTTTTATATATTATATCTTATAAGTTTGACAAGTTTAGTTAGTTTTGTTAACTTCTTAGAGAAAATTTTCTTTTTTGATTAGGAAAGAACATCCGGAGGTTGTTTGTCACCATATCGGACTATTGTAACCATAGAATATAAATATAGACCCCCTAAGAACATTGTAAATGATCTAACATAGATCAACTACAATCTCGGCACATCTCCACACTAGCTTGTCTAGGTTTATTCCGGTGGGTTCTGGCTCTTGACGTTAGGTTGCATCGGTTATGTCCGATCTCGGGTGAAGAGACAAGTCCTGGCATTATCCTGGTGTGTTCATTTTGTCTAAGCCTATATCGGTTAGGTCCAAACTCTTAGTCCGATCGGATATACCACATCATGCCCACGTGACGCCTATGGGTCCATCGGCTTATCTCTATCGTCATCGGTCTCGTGTTGCATCGGTTAGGTCCGACCTTATAGACCAGTGGTGATGGATTGAGGCATAGGCTAGCAGGTTCTTGTGCGATGTTTCATCGGAGTGGCTAGCTGATGAGTTATCCTCTGCACTTCACGCCTAACGTATCGGCTGTTTAGCCAATACACATATTTATCCTTGACGATTAATCCGCTAGCAATCATCTAGTCTCATCGGATCAGACCTGATACTATCTTGGTTAGATACGATCTATCAGGTATGTGTCCAATAGGGCTAGTGTCAGGATCTAGCAGGTTTCATTCTCCATCAGCTCAGATAGCCGATGAGGTTAGTTATACACCTACATTGGACCCTCAGCTGATAAGCAGCCGATGGCTTCGCCCATCCCTTCCGTCGTTACGTTTGATATAGCTCTCGGCGTCTCGGTGCTGTTAGCCTCGGCTTTAGACTGTCTCGGTTTGGTCTAATCTATCAAGGCTAGCTCTAACGGTACCGTCATAGTGGTCGCTGGGTCTCGTACCATTGGTACATCGAGTCTTGCTCCTTACTATTTATCGTGTACTCTGTTCGAAGCGTCATTGGCTCACATACGCCAATGAATCCTTCCATTTATTCCTCACATACGCCTATGTTGTCATCAACTTTCTAGCCGATGTATGAGTGCTACAATTACTATCGGCAACCACCCGATAGCAGGGATGCATCGGACTCAGTCGATGGCTACCCTAACCCTATGGCAACCAGCCGATAATAGGAGTACGTATCGGTCGATTGACTTTATGATCTAACTTTATCTGTCTTTGTTATCGATTAGAAGTCAAATTGATTGACACGCTTGCAATTATAATAACCTGACGAGGACCCGTCAAAGCCAAAGGACCTGCACTGGAGTAAAACAGGTCTTCTAGGCCTCGGCGTGTTCAAACGCAATCGCATCGAACCTCCATTGGACCTCCATCGATGAATATGGAGGACCGATTTGGCTCGAACTTATTCTTTGGCACACCTAGTTGGACCATCACGAGTGCACTCCAACCAGCCAAAGGATCTACATTAGAGCGAAGTAGATCTCGTAGGTCTCGATGTCTTCGGGCGCCATCATATCGGACCTCCATCAGCTAATGCTTGCTCGCCCTCTCAGCGCGCACCTCTACCTGGTCTAATTGCCCCACGCGCGCGTTAACAATATGGTAGCTTTGGTGGGTTTGATGAAAACAGATGGTCCTTAACAAAGGTCATTGGTGATAGATTAGCTAGAGTCAACAATTGATAGATTGGCTAGCATGTTTGAGTTTGAATCTGAATGGATAAATTAGCTTGCGAATGATTGAGTCTAGGCCTGTTCGTGAAAAGCAAATAAAGGAGTTATCTTTAGGAATATATTTATAAGGTTTGTTAGTTTCTTTTTTATCCATAAGTGTTTTAGTTATTTTTTTTCTTGATTAGGACGTAGTATCCGAGCAGATTGCTTGTAACCGCCTAGGACTCATATAATCATAAGGTATAAATACAAACACCCTGGGGTCTTGTAATCTATCTCTCGATCAATATAATACACTTTTGATGTATCTTCACCCTAGTTTTTTTCCTGACAGGTTCAAGGTCTCGAGGCGAGGCTGCATCGGTTAAGTTCAATCTCCGATAAAGGAGTAAGTCCCACCACCCGACAGTTGTTGCAGCTAGATTAGTCTCGTCTAAAGCTACATCATTTTGATCTTTTTAGATTATTCTAGTTTGGCTGACTATGGTTGCCAATTTATCCTGATTCATTAGCTTGTTCTAAGGCTGTATCGTGTCAATCTCTTATATTAGTCTAGTGTGTCCATCACACTTACGTAGGATCTATCGGTAAAGTAGGTTTTTCTTATTATTTGAAATCTGATACTCACTCTCTCGGTTAGATCCGATCTATTAGATAGGTGCTAAAAGGATAAATCATGTTTAGTCAATAGGTTTTATGCAACATTTTATCGAAGTGTTAGCTAATAAGTTATCTTTTATTAGCCGATTAATATTCATGATATAATTAATTTACTATCAACCGATCTATCTTTATTAGTTTCAATTTTATACTATCTCGATCGATCTATAAAGATTATTGTTAATAAGGTTAATAAGGTTAGTGTTAGGTTTTATTCTCTTTTCATTGCATCGGCTTACATCGGACCTTCGGCCGATGCATTTAGCTTCGTTATGAGCTTCAATATTTACATTATTTGCTTTATACCTACATTGGACCCCTAGCCGATGTTCGTTTTAACCCCTATTAACAATCCAGCCGATAGCACGAGTCTGTATCGGTCTATCGGCTGATTGGCTCATTAATCTAATTCTTTCTATCTTTCTTATCGATCTAATTCTTTCCATTTTCCTTATCAATTAGAATGTCAAATTGATTGGTATGGCCGTAACTCATCAAGCCAAAGACGCTAAAGAACTTAAGAACCTGTGTTGGAGTTAAGCAGAACTCTCAGGTCTTCATGTACGCCGACATGACCCATCGACAAATTTCGTGTCAACAGCCACCTGCAAAAATAGCAAGCCATTTCCTCCCATGAGTGCCCTACCGCGCAATTTTGCAGGTGACCCCCTACCGTAGGATAAAACATTCTCGGTTAGGTCAGCAGGGGCCACCTGTAAATTTTATAGCCCTCACCGCCATGCTGTTAACGGAGGCTAATGATTGTTACATTGAATTTAACACCTCCGGAATATCACACGGTGATGGGCTATGGCATTGGTTTGCCCAAGAAGTGAACATACAGCAGATCGACTGTGATATCACACGGCTGGTATCTCCATGGGATGAAATCTAACGGTTGTATTTATTCAATGACGTGGCTCTTCTAGACTAGATTTATAGCCATAATTATAATTAGTAGGTTTCGCTTATATAGAAAGAGAGGAATTAGTAAGAGATTAGAGATTTACCGCTAGTTTTTTTATCTTTTCGAGCGTGTGTTAAGTGTGCAAGTGTGTATAATAGTGTGTGCACCCTGTGCGCATCTTGATGCTATCCCATTGTTATTGTCTTCCAGTGGTCTGTCCCAAAGGCCCAAGCTGTGTGTGGTCGCTCTCTCTGTTCTTTTGTTTAAAGTTTCTTCAGTTACTGTAGCCATCCGATAAAGTTCAAATAACTTCAGTTACACAAATCAGTGCGGAGCGAGAGAGGTTTCCAGACAGTTATCTTCTATTTCCTACTCTACCAGTTGTATTTGTAGAAGCTGATCCGCTTTCCATGACGCTTGTGGCCCAGCGCTCCAGCCCATTCCTATTTGTTAGTGAAGTGGATTGATCATATTGAACACATTGTGACTCCTATTTGCCATTTTATTTTACAGTGCCTGCATACATGATATCCAGCTGAGTCGTCTGACACAGTTGATACAAATGCAACTGTACATAGACACGGTAAGCCACCTGTGCAAGTAAAGAGCAGTTAGCTACTCCATGTTTTTCGTTAATAATGTATTTTTTATAAAAAATTTTACATAGAAGTTGTTTTAAAAAATCAAATAAATCAAAATTATAAGTTTACAATAGCTAATACTTAATTAATTATATGCTAATTACTTGTCACATTATTTTTTCTAAAAAAAACTTAATCCCAACCCCTCTTTTAAGAGAGGGAGAAAGAAAAGAAAGAAGTCACCCATCCTATAATAGGGCAATTACGTGAGTTCAAAACAGGAGTATTGGATTTGAAACAAATAAATCTATACTACTCCACTGATAGTGGTGAAGGATGAATTTAACTTCATCCTTCACCTTGACATGTGAACATCAATGTGACCTACTATGTTAATTACATATATAAAACTAATAATACAGTGGGTTATATAAAAGTATTTAACGGGAAGATATCAAATTCCAACCATCTATGTATACGTTATTTTTTATAAGATCTCACGTTAATTAAAAAAGATATGACTGTTGATTAGAAGAAGAATATTATTTTCACTGTAGATTGTATAATCTACTTTATCTTTCATGTTGTGGGCCTATTTGAAAGCGCATTCAATCTGTTACCCACCGTGCATATTTTTCATTTTTCACCCTTCATACGTATGTTAAAAGCAGGATCATTTCACTTAGCGATTTAAAAAGTAAATATTATAAAATAAACATAAAAAATTATAATAAAATTTAAATTTTGATCTATAAGCGAAATTAAGCAAAATGATGAGCTGTTAGTATCCAACTGATATCCAGCCGTCCCAATCGAGGCACCGATTTTAATGTCCATCGACATTAATTGACCGGGATATTGATTCCTATACTCCATGGACATTAATAATTAATTGGCAGATAGCATAAGTTTTCTACTGACTTATCTACGATAGACTATAATTAAGAACATATGCAGCGACCCTAGAATAAATTGCGATCTGGAGTATGGACATTAGCCAGAGATTGATTGAGCATTTGTGCTAAATAAAATAAAATATTGAAAATAACATCGATTCTTTAGTCTTACATTTTTATACATTTTTATAGAAAGTGATTACTTGAAATTATAAAGTTTTATCTCGTACTCCCAACTTAGAATTTTATTAATTTAATTTAAAAAATTTAAAATAATAATTAGCAGGTAGACTTGAAATCAAGTACAATTCCATGTTTATTACTATTGTTAATTAGAGAAAAGCTACAATTGGGACACCAAGCGAATATAACTTAGTATTTATTAATTTAAAATTTAAAAATATTAAATCATGGAAAAATATAATTGAGATTCCAAACAGAGTACCGCTTAACCGAAGAGTGAAACAGTGGTTTTTGTTGTTTCGGTGAGCAAAGATCATCTGCTGGGCGAATAAAGTGGATCAACCACATTATGAGTGTTAGAATTATTCAATCATGAAAATTATATAATTAAAAATAAAAAAATAATTGTAAGTTAGATAATTATTAACTGGGAATTTTTTAATTAGGTTAAAAAATACTAAATTGAGACTCCAACTTGACTAGAAATTGACACTAATTACTTCTGAATTTTAAAATTATTAAGCTAACAAAATGGAAGGTAATAAAATAAATATTGCTATGGATTCTATATGAAATTTTGTTTTTTTGAAAAAAAATAAAAAAAATGTCCCAGAAACTTACATGGTTTACATATAGCTTTCAACAAAACCTATAACCAACATATTCAAGACATTATTAAAAATTCAATAATTATATGATCAATAGAAATAGATATGGTCATTTATAATCTAACCCATTATATTATCATACGATTAAAATTTAATATTTATCATATCAATTATAATAGCATCTACAGAGCACGGGTTAGTGAATTCTTAAATATCTATTATTATATACTAAAAATTCATTAAATGTCATATAAACACTTGTGGTGCTCTAACAAATGAGAGAAATTATAAAACATCTAACCATCAATTTTCACTTTAACTAGTGGGCCAATATTTTTAAGCACTAGATCTAAAAGTAAACAAAATCACCACCCCAAACAACAGATTAGATTTTTTTTAAAAAAAAACAATACGGAGGCCAATTCCTCCCCTCCGTAGTACGTATCTTTCTTTCCCCACTTTTCTTTTTTATACGGTGGTTCCCCTCCAATTCTCCTACCCTTTCCCCTAAATTTTAAAAAACTGAAAATTCAGAGAAAAAACGATGGACCACTACTTAAGTACGGCAATATGGAAAAAATATTGTTCAAATAAATAAACTATTAAATCATGTATCTAATTCCTAATTTATTTGAACAGTAGTATTTTTCACAATTAAGTGGATAATTTAAGACCCACATTAGTATATTTTTATTATAAAAAATGCCGATCGAGCGTAGCTTGAAGTCTGTGTGCACCTGGTCTCTAGGGGCATGGCTCAGTTAATATATGCTGGAGCTAGGGTTTTTTCACGGCATTGGAAAGAAAAGAGAACAGCTAATGCAGGCCTGATGGGTATGCCTTATGAGAAGCTTGAGCGGGTACATGAGTAGCTTTTCTATATCCAAACTAGAACTTCACAACATTAGAGAGGAAAGCCTTGTCAATTACGGTCAACTTCACTAGATGTAGGATCATGTCTAATATAAAAAGGTGTTATGAAAAAAGTGGTATTTGTATAATTTTGTATACAAATTTAGACGAAAGTGAGGCATTGGAACTTGCCATGTATGGAGTGGAGATGAAAATTTTTGATCATATAGTTGGTAATAGGCTCATTTTGGTGGTATAGATGTAATTTCTACTATTCAAAAGTCACTCAGATTTTAAGACAATATTAATAATAATAAGTACTTCTTCCATACTAGAATATAACGGGTGCCTGTATTTTTAGAAAAGTCAACATTTGTATTTTTTGACCAATAACTAAACTAATAATAAACTAATAATGTATATGTTTAGTCTCATATATGTATTCATATTCAAAAGTAATTTTAAATGATGTCAAATATGTATTAGCTGATAATGCATTATAAAAAAATTAATGGTGAAAGAATAACTTTAGAAACCGTATAAAAAGATAAAATGCCTTAATTTTGGGAAGAATGGAGAAGTGGTGATGTAGGGTGTACAAACAACCGGGGCAACCATGATTTATTTGATAGATCCAAGTTCATGGCCTTTTTTACAGCATAGCTCTTTCTTTTTTTTTCTATGATTATAATGAGGTAACTAGAAATGAAAATAAAAAAAAGATGTAGAATGTTTTACAGTGTAGATTGTTATAGAAAATAAAAAATGATGCCCGTGTATGTGCACAGGTTTCCTTCAAAGTTTTAAATAATAATGGTGTGATTCTTTTTTTAAAAAAATTCTGTTGCAACGCAGGACATTTGTGTACATTAAGTGTTATAACTTGTTCTTAACTTAATTCCTTTGTGTCATGCATGCTTGTTATATAAATTCGCATTGGGTTCTAAAACAGTTCTACGTTAACCTTAACCTGGCTCTACCATGTTACGTTCTTTTATGCTGAATGGATAATAAAATGATTTTTAATAATTATTTGAGGGTATAAATAAATAAATTAAATATGATATAGATGAAAATAGATTTAAAACAGTATCTTAAGAAAATTCATATATTAATTTTTTATAAAATCACTGCGTTTTTTGGAAAGCATGCGCGTCAATCCATTGCACTCGAAAAAGAACAGGTAGAGGAGTGCTAAAATTTTCGTAGAATTAATTAATGGATATTCATGCTACTGTTCACTCAGATTAGCTAGCTAGCTCCAGGACAGCACATAATTAGATTAACGAAGAAGTGCAATCCCTAACTACTCTTTCAAGAACTAAAGAAAAAAACGATCGACATCGATCTCACACAAACATTAACTAGCAAATTTCACTGATCAGAAGCAGTACTGCGACAAGAAGACCATGGCGAAAGTAGCAATCATGACATGACGGAGGATGCCGACCCCAGCAGCGACCTTGGTGGCCACGGCGGCGCCGTTGATCTCCGACGAGGCGACGGCGACCGGCAGGTCGGAGGAGGAGAGCGAGCACGTGGCGGTTCGGCCGGTGCCGCCAACGAGGTCGGCGGCCATGAGGGCCTGGATCACCGCCGTGGCCGCCGCGCCGTGCCGCGTGGCGTTCCGGTGGAGCAGCCACGTCAGACCCATGAGCTGGCAGTCGCTCTCGTGCTGCTGCCCGCCGCTGTGGCTCGCGTTGGCCGCCAACGTGGCGTTCCCACCTGCGCTGGCGTTGAGCTGCAATGCCAGATAGAGTAATGAGCTGTCAAGCATTCATGAAAAAAAAATGAGTTAACTAAGCTAACATCATGGAACTATTATGAGTTATTTTATTTAAGAAAAGATTGACAACGAAACCCAGTTTTCACTGCAAGATAAGTAATTATATTATTAGATCAATCGATTCAGATCAGCAGCAATGTTCTCGTACAATTTATTTAGAACGTGTTCTGCAGCATGGGCTTCTTAACGGCAGCATAATCAGATGTTGCCACACTGCCAGTCCCTGTTAGTAAAAAAAAAAAGCAAAACATTTTGGTGGAGCTAGCACTGATGGCATGCAGCAGCTATTATTAACGCGCATGAACCAAGTAGTAAAAACCCTGAAGTTCACCGTTGTCCATATCCAGTTTTATACACTGTTCTAGTTCAACTCGATCAATCTCACCACAGTAAAAGATCAATTGAAGAGATTCCAGCTAAGACAAGGGACAAAAACGGGATGGTCCGCCTGCCATGCTCTTGCTGGCTAGCTCTAGTCTTGGAGACATTGCCAGCCAGATTGGATTGGCGCATGCGTGCGACATGGCATCACATCTCTCGGAACTCTCCAACCTCATGTGTCGCATGGCATGGCATGGCATGGCATGGCATGGCACGATAAGCAGGTGGATCCCCTGTCTCAATGGACTCATCAAGGAAAAATCACCATTGTTGATTGAGGCCGTGAAATTCTCTCCTCTCTCTCTCTGAAAAAGAAAGAGAGATGGTGAAAGTGACCCTTGACGACACCGGCCAGTGTGTTAGGACGAGTGGTAAGCTGGGGTCGTAAAGACAATGATTCGGTATGGGAAGTGGAGGCTTTTGAGGTGAAGAAGAAAAAACCAAGAAGAGTGAAGAAAGATAGAGAGGGCTATAGACAGGGGGCAAACAATGGCATCGAGACCTGAAGCAAACAATGGGAAAGTGAGCCAAAGTGAGTGGTGAAATAAAGCTGGGAGGCATGGTCTTCAGAACCAAATCATGCTCCATTGCTCCATCCCTACCCATCCGGCCCGGATCTATGATTAAAATTTTCTCATTGTCACACTTCTAAGGGCATTTCTGTAAATTCAGTTGTCTGTGTACACTAAAATCCAGGTGAGTCAAGTCTATTCAAATGTAAGGCCAGAGCCAGACTATAGCATTATCACATTACACAAGAAAAGGCAGGAAGAGCCAGAGAAGAATAAAGGAATGTAACTTTGGAGACTATGAGTAAGCTAAAACACACATCACTACCCCATGAGTAGGATATAGAGTATGGCTGTATGTATATGTGGCTCTACTCTGAAAGTAATGCTTCCATTACATCACTATACGGTTAACTATGTGCAGAAAGTCTGGGAGGAAACTCTTCTAGACTTGCAGAGCATGGTAGCTAGTTTATATACTTTGTTTAATTATTACATGGGGTCCTCTTGTGTTGTATCCTATAGGATTTGTGACTACGTACTATAGGGAACCTGTGAACTTCGATTGACATTTTCCTGGACTTTTTGTTGGCTGTAAATAAATTCTGGGACCGTCTCTTCGTCTATTTTTATGGATACATATACATTGTTTACCTTTCAGGGAAAACTATGTTTTCTAATTTATCAGGAAGGTTTTCAGTTGTACATAACTGCATAATCCATATTATTTCCTATAATACCATTATGATTATCTAAATTTCAAATAGTTAACTTGTTCTACAAAATATAAGAATGTTAATATAGAAATATGTATGATCTATGTTAATTATTTGTATCAAATTGCATTAATTATTATTTTCTAAGATTCATATATTTGTTATATGTACAAAATAAAAAAACCTTCAATGTACAATAGTACGGATATGCAAGGAGAATAAATAAATTTTAACATAAATATTACATTTGTGATTTTGTGAACTTTTTAAGATGTTGCCACAAATTAATAAGAAAACTCTGATATATGCATTTTCCCTGGTTAATAAATATATACAGATTTTATTTTCTCACATATTGAAATAAAATATTCAGGATGAGCGTTGTTTTCCCATTTTGTAATTTCAGTCAGGTGGCTGCCAACTAAAATATTTTACAGAATTACGTTTTCCAATGCTCCAAGGCTCATAATAAGTTTTCCAATGTGTGTCAGACCATGTTCAGAGTAATGAAATATTTGTGATGGATGCTCCCTTTTCCATGAATCTACACAAAATTCCTACATTCTAGATAGGACCTTATTCATCATCCATACAGATAATACACATATGTTACGCAGTATTTTGATACCGTTAGGTTCAAAAATCTTTGATATCAAGCTCTTTGGCATCTTTAAAGGTAGTAAATGATATATTAGTTAAATTATTCCTTTGAAAAAAGCAAAAAAGAAAAGGAAAAGGCATGAAATGATTCAATGATCAACAATTCTCAGAACTAATCTCAAGCTTCCAATTAATTAGAAATGTGCTAGTGGTTTATGAAGCTTGAGTGAACCTAGTCCACTGCACCAAAAGAAGCATCCAAAGAGAAGCCGTGTGCGTCGAGGCTCACCTGGTTCAGCGCCCGGAGGCACCTGGAGCAGCCGGCGAGCCCCGGCCTCGAGCATTCCCTCTCCAGCCTCCTCGCCGCCCTGCCCGAAGGCGCCGCGCACGCCGGCCGCCTCAGCCTCACTCGGCAGTAGCAGAACGGCACGTCGCACGCCGCGGTCGTCCCGTTGGCGCCCAGCTGCGATGGCGGCGGCGGCAGCGACGCCCCCGCCGCGAGCAGAGCGCGCTCTGCCGCGCCGGCGCACTCCTCAGCGTCGTCGGGCAGCATCGGCAGGTCCACCACCGGCACCGCCTCCGCCGCCGACGCCGTCGAGTGCGCCGCGCCTGGCCGGCCGCCGCCGCCTCCTGCCGCCAGCAACGCGGTGGGCGCGTACGCGGCGTACAGCCAGGCGGCCAGCGCGGGACAGCACCGTAGCCGCGGCGGGAGCGCGCCCCCTTGGCCCTGGGGCCCGCCGGCGTTGCAGGAGGCGAGGACGGCTGGGAGGAGAGGCGGGGACGGGGTGAGCTGGCAGACGGAGGTGGCGGCGGCGGCCTCGGACTGCTCCGGGAAGGCCGGGATGGTGGACGCGGCGGCCGGCTGCGCCGGGGAGGCGCCGGACGACGGGAAGAGCAGCGACGGCTCGAGTGACGCCGGGTCGGGCATTGCGGGCAACGATGCGGCCGGTGGCAGGTGGTGGATGGCGACAGCGAGCAGGAGGAGAGCGCAGTGGAGGCTCCGCATCGTTGGTGCTCTGCTAGCTTAGCGAGGGGAAGAGTGAGAGACACAGATCGAAGGGAAGTAGGCCCTTGAGAATTGTGAAGTTTGAGGCGATGTATACTTAAATATTGGGTTTGGTCTGGCTCATTCTGAAATATATATGGGATAAATATATATTAAATATTATAAAAATAATAAATTAATTAAAATCAAAATATTATAAAAATGATGTAAGATTTAGTATGCTGATATGGTAACATTAAAATATGATAAATTATAGATGTATTTTTTATGCTTATGCTTATAGGGTACTTATATGCTAGACTTTATAATATACTAATAAATGCTATAATTATATATTAAAACAAGACCTAAGCGTTGGACTTTTTAAAAAAAATTAAATACAAATATAATATAACTGAAGGGTAATTATATTATCACCAATGTAATATATATATATATATATATTGTATATTTTGTATGTAACTGGACAAAACATACGCGCGTCTAGTTCGTTAGTAGGTAGCAGTGCAGGTGTCCACCGGCCATGTTTTTGTTCGACTCTCTCCCAGCAGGAATCTCGAGGCAATACGACTGTGAGAAGTTCGAACATTTTGAGAGAGGAAAAATGTTGGATGTTTTTTAGAAATTCCGAAAAAAAGTGCTCCTTTAACACAGTGATGTGGAGATGCTTATCTCTTTTGCCACAAAAATTGTTGGGTTTGTTAAAATGCCAAGTAGAAGAAGTTTGCTGTTAACTGGGGGGTAGAGCCTAAAATCTCAAGACTGACGTCCTCATTTTCTGCATTCCTGCATGTAATTTAAATAGTTATAAAAAATAAAAAATTGATAAAATAGATTAATATGTGATATATCACTTTACAAATATAAAAATTAAAATTCAACTTTTACAAATTACAATAAAAAACAAATTAAAATATAGCTAATATGCTTATATTCTCAGGCAATCATATTTTTTAATTAAAATTTTAAATTTGTATGTTTGTAAAATATAAATTATATATTAATTTATCTTATTAAATTTTTAATTTTTTATACTATTTAGATGAAGCAAGGCCGTAGTCCACGCAATTTGCTTGGGCACCTCTGTTTTTTAAATGTTATATTATTTTCGCGTGACTAAAAATTATTAGTAACTGCATGTGGAGATCCTGTTTGCATGTATCAAATTTGAGATATAATAATAAAATTGAGATATTTGGGTAATACAAAACTAATTATTCCTTAAATTTTGATTTTTTTCTGTTTCCTTAATGACTCTAGCGTCTTTCTCATGTTTGACAGTGATACCGAATTGGTTGTTTATAACATTTATAGCAATTTCGATAATTTTAAGTAAATATACTGGGTACTGATTAGTACGACATGATGTCAGCTGACATTTGATCTGTGACTCCTCAAACTGTTTTAAATAAACATGGTATAAATAATAATATATAGATAACATGGTCAACGAAAAAGGTTTCTTGAGGATTAAGTGTTTGTTGTTTTGCTTTTTATGGAGAATTTCTAAATTTAATGCCAAATTTGTTAGAGGATTTAATAGGAGGGTTCTATAATGTTTAATGCGCTTACAAAATGATAGTGTATAATTATATGTCCTAGAGATTAGCCATTGATATTTTTATTTAATTACTATTGGGGCATATGTTATTGAGTTTTTTTTAATATTTAAATTTCTATCTTTTTTTCGTGGTTTTGTGGACATGTAATGTTTTTTCAGATCTGAACTAAACAACGTGCGTACTTAGCAATGTATGTTACTAGAGTTATATAGGTTGATATAATCGGTATTGTCAATCATCATATATAATTTCATGTACATGCACAATTAAACTATGCCAGAAAATGAAATTGTACTAAGTCAAATTATCGTAATAAGTCTTTCTTACAATATATATATTTTTTGAAATTGTAATAAGTCTTTCTAACAATATATAATTTTCTGGAATATCACTCTATATGATCTGGATATCATAGTTGTTTGAAATTTGTTATGACAAAAGTATACTTTCGATCTAACTAATATACATAAAAATAGGAGAGGGAAGACTTAGGAATATTATAATTTGCTGAGAAACTGAGTCCGATAAATTCAGGATTATTTTAGATACCTTGTGTTTCAGTTTATTGGTTCTATATTTTCTTAACAAATCTTTAAAAGCTTTCATCGACATATCATATCGGTCAAAACGTATATGGAGAATTTGTTGACTGTACCATCCAGCTAGGTTGCCTTTTAATTGGTTCAAATTCTTACCATTTGCGCATGCGCCACGCAAGTTTTCTATTACACGAAAATTATATATATAGCAAATTAATTTTTTAAGTCCTTACGATCACAATCACACAGGCATGTGATGCTATCGCAGCTTAGCTAAGGATGGATCAAAAGTTAGGAGTGTTGCCTTTTCGTTCTCCAAATTGAAACCTTTTAATGTTTTTCTCACAAATTTAATGGCATTTTCTCAATTTTTGCTATATAAGTAAACATATCATAATGCAATTGCATGGCTAGGTAGTATCAGTGATTGCATGAAGTTAATATCTTTATTTTTTATATCATTGATTGTTTTCTTTGAAAATTAATTTAATTTGAAGCAAAACTAGATGATATAAATTTAATTAGTATCTAAATCATTTATAAATTTTGACAACAGTTCATGTTTTTTGCATGCATTAGTCCAACTTTATTGTGCGAATTCTCGTTATTAAGAGTAACTTTATTGTGTGAATTTTAACATATATGTTTATTATGATTTGGATTCACTAAATTAACCCAACTTCATTAGAAATAGCACACATATTTAAGAGAAATATTTTGGTTTGAATAATTTGGCCTTTTATCAATCTAATACTTCCTAATAGTGGCACCAAGGCAAGATCCCCTACTTGTAATCAGAGTGAAGATTGTTATATGTCAAGTGTAGGAATGCTATAACTCAGTCACAATCTACTTACAGTCGACTATTGTTTGCTACGGCTTGTTAGCATTCTCTACTTACCTATCATTAGTTGATGGTTGCCCACTTATATCTCCCTTTATCTTTGGTGCTTGATGACACACATGCTCATCGGGACGTCAGCTGGGTGCACAATAATTCCACATAAGCAATATGACTTGGCGATTGGTGAATAGTGGTTTGTATATAGAACTTATATATATGGGAATTAGTGGGGACATATGATCGATATTTTAGGCTATCCCAAGCTCCTGTAAAGGACATAGACATGGTGTAAAAAACATATTTGGTCTTTAATTTTCTAATAATATATGAATAAGAAATTACATAATAGAAGAAAATATATTCATGATAAATCTAATTATGTCATTTTGACATATAAGTATTTTTCGATAAGTAGTGAATATTTTTTGGGAATGCTACTCACAATTGGAGTTGTTTTTATTTTTGAAACTACAAGTCTAATTTAAGTGATATATGATTATATCTATATTATTGATTTATTTATATTTGTCATGGTTGTTTTGATGACATTCCCATAGTTAGAATACAACTTGAATGAACATATTTTATACAACATAAAGCATAGTTAGTATGGGTCTTCAATTATTAATTTGTTTTTTCATCTGATATAACCAAGAAGAACAATAAAGAAAAAGGAGGGGACATGAGGCCCAGCGTAGGTAGGTATGCAGTCTGAAAATGGCTCCGAAACGAATGAAAACCACCTCTATCATTCTTTCTATATTTTTTTTGGAATAAAAAACCCTAGATATGAAAATGGAATTAAATATTATCGAATATGAAAATGGAATGAATACGAATCAGAGTGAATACGGTAACAAATATTTATCTGAATATAAAAACTCCACAAACTGAGCTTCCAATTTTTTCTAAAACAATAGATAAAAAATTCTAAAGTTTAGCAGTTAATAATATCACTTTATATCATAAGGATAGCATCATAGGTCATAGATCAATTTGTTAAGTCTAAATTTTCATCATTTGCGATAGTAAACAATCTTGGAAAAAAACTCCAAAATTCATTTCCGAGAAATTCTTTGAAAAGATTTCAACTGATTCTGCTTTCTGACAGATAGTGCTTAATGTATTTGTTTATGTTTCTAAGAAAAAAATTCCGAATTTATTTTTGGTTTCAAAAATTTCTAAAAACAATTCCAACCAAAGCTTTCAGTTTCAGAAACTTTCTGAACCATTTTAATCCCTATATATGTACGTATGTATGTGCATGTGCACGGGAGGTGCGTGATTTTTTTTAATATAGATCTGATTGGTAACCTATGTACGTGCACGTACACAGGAGGTGTGTGGTTTTTTATGTGATAAATCTGATTGGTATTTCTTTAAGATACATCAACGGTATATCCTAATGAGTTTACCATACTAAGTGAAATTTGATGGATAGATATTTTTATTTCACAATATTTAAGGATTTCTCTAATTTATTAGAGAGCGTTATGTAGTGGATTAGGAGTATTTATAGGGTGCAATATAATGGCGTTCGTAGGATGATTAATGGATTTTTTTATATAGAAAAACGTCCACATACCCTCTGATCTTTAAATAGAGTCTGTTTACCACTTTCAACATTAAAACTGTACAATCAATCATAAACGTTATAATACCGTCTCTATTACTCTTAAGATGGTTTTGATAATAGTTTTATGTATTTGAAAGATTAAATGTGTGATTTTTAATAACTAATATAGCATATGTTTACACATCGTTGATCATTGGTTATTAATTTATATTATGTAGTGATATTATATCAGTATTATATTATAAGTGAAGAGTAGAAAAAGAGGTAATAAAAGAATATTTCTGTAGGGATTTTAACATATATGGCCGATATATATGGCACGCGGTTAGACTTATGGAACGTATACGTAAATTAGATAAAAACTATTTAGCAGAAAAAGAGATTGATATCCGGTTTCAATAAGGTGCGAGATGGAGTTTCAGTAAACGTTGGGGCGATATTTGAACCTTTTTCTTTGGACGTAAGACACAAAGGACATCGTCTGAAGGGATTAAAATAGTTCCCCTCATTTACCCTATAGAGCAATTTTAGCCCAACCAAGTAACCAAATTGCCGCCTTCATACTCCTAGCCCTTTCTTTTTTCTTAAAGCCCTCCAGCATCAGCTTGTCGTCTGCACATGTGGCTGCGAGCTGCCGTCACTTGCTGCGTTTCATTTGCACCTGCTTGCTTGCCACGGTCCGCGCTTACTGACACGCCGGCACGCCATCGTCGCAGCTCACGGCCATGAGCCCAGCTCGCCGTTGTCCCAATTCACGACCATGAGCCGTCGCATTATCGCTGCTTGGCCACGAATCACCGCTTCTCCGATGTTGCTGCTCACTGTCGTGATGAGTCATCGCTTGCCCACCGATATCCGAAAATGCTAATCTGCAAGTGGACGTCTCTGGATTTTTTTTATTTATATATCTTTATTAAAATATTTAAACATATTTTTTATTTGAAAATTTTAATGCTCAGTTTTATTTTTTTTTACAAAACGCTTCACTAGACATTATTATTAAGTAAAATCTAATATGACAAATATCAATTGGTATACGTTAACACCGGATCTATAGGACTAAAAAATTTACAAACAACCCCTTTTCATCCTATCGAAGAGAGTTTTTTCTCATGGCAGAGAATCTCCTGCAAAATATTGTATAAAGCACATAAGGGAGGAAGGAGTTGCTATTTTTACAAAGAGCCCCTTCGGTTGGATGTGTCTTCCCTCCTAGGGTCACCTGCGAAAATTGTCTATTATGATATTTTTGTTCCTATCTTATAAATGTCAAAAATATCAAAAAGAAAAAATATTTTATATAAATCTATTTTTATTAAGAGATTTAATTATAATAAAATTTTGAGAGTTACTGAGATTAATAGATTCATACATAGATATTATTTAGATATTAATGGTAAAAACATTTGTTAGTCGTTAAATCTCGTGAAGGCTAATCGAACCGGATGAAGTCGTGAATGAGGTGATGGAAGTCTAATCGGGAAGGATGGTGCCTTGGTCACATGATGCCATAGGAGATCTACTTAGTTTTAATGTAGGTCCTTAGTTTTTGAGATTCAAGAAAGTGCCAATCAATTTGACTCTATTATTGATAAAGAGATAGAGGATGAGATTTATGAGCCAATTGACCGATGGGCCAATACGGCTCATTCTGTTGGCTAGGTATCGACAAGAAGGTAACGCTCGAGCATCGGCTAAAAAGCCGATGAAGATGTAGGTGATAGACACGTGAAATAAAATAAAAAAAATTATTACTCAAAGAGTTGATGATGCTTTGCATATGGTAGGCTATGAAAGGGTGGAGCGGGACCTATTCTCCTAAGAAATCATGAAGACCAGTGACCACTGTAACGGCACCGATAGAACCAGTCTTGATAGATCAAACCGAATCGAGATAGTATGAGGCTAAGGTAAACAACACAAAGACAACGAAGGCTAGGTTGGACGTAACGACGAAAAAGAAAAAGGCTAGGTCATCGGCTGCTTATCAACCGAATGTATGATGTATGCCTATATCTAATCTCATCGGCTATCTGAACCGATAAGGAATGAAACCCTCTCAATCTCAATGCTAGCCTCCGTCAGACGCGAACCTGATAGATCAGGTCTAATCGAGACAGTATCAGGTCGAATCTGACGTGATCAAATTGATCACTAGCGGATTAATTGTTACATGAGATGCAAAAGAGATATGAGGCGCACGGTAATGATAACTCATCAGCTACTCACTTCGACGAAATGCTGCACGAGAACCCGTCGGGCCAATGTCTCAAATTTGCCACCACCAATCTCGTAGATCAAACCTAACCGATGTAGCATGATAACAGGACGACGAAGGAACACAGATGTACGAACGAACCTCATACGAACGTGATGTGGTACGCCTGATCAAACTAAGAGGTTGGACCTAACTAATGCAGCCTTAGATAGAGTAAAACAAACCATAATAATGGCAGGACTTATTCCTTCGCTGAAAATCGAACTTAACCGATACAACACTACACCGAGAGTCAAAACCCACCGGAGTAAAACCTAGACAAGATAGAGTGGCGATGCGTTGAAGTTAAATTGTGTATGATCTTGTTGAAATCTTAATAAGTTATAGAGGGTTCATATTTATAATTCAAATTTATAAGAGTCTAACGCGGTTATAAACAATCATTAGATAATATTTTCTAAATATATAAAGAAACTAATCTCTAAATTGTAAAGCTAACTAAACTTGACTAGCTTACATATCCTATATAGATAAGTACCCTACCGTGATTCTCACGACTACTCCTTAGACTCGGTCTCATCTAGATAATCTTATATTTTCAACTGGACCGAATCCATCATCAACACATTCCATTGGCTCTTTCATTGTGTTAATAGACTTCTCTCTATGAGTCGATTAGTCTTTTCTTCATCGGTCGATCCATTTGCAGGGTAACTAAATTCTGGTGTTAATAACATTACACGGTAACTGATATATCTACATATTATAGATATAATATAGATGCAATATAAATAATTTAATGGGTAACATGGTACAAATAACTATTTAAAACTTGTAGATATTATTATCTATCGTACTTGTAGTCACCGTTGCTAAAGGAATTGATTCTTTGCTCAGAACCCACATTAGTGTACATGTATTATTTAATTATTTCAGGTTGTATGTTCCTCGTAGAGTTGTACAATAATTTTTTATGTCTATTCATTATTTAAATTCACACATTCTTAACGGTTACTATAGAAAAAATTCAAGTAAATTATATAGATGTAAAGTAAACATACAACAAAATTGTGATAAAAATATTTGGATAAACAAATTACCTTCTATCAAAAGTATTGTCACTTATTGACCTACCAGCAACGATCATCTTAAGCGCACTTAGAACACCCTTATCATGGAGATAGTAGAAGAGATTATAACATCTAGTTTGGCTTGCCGATGTCTTTGTACTCCTTCCTCGTTATTTGACAAATAGTCCACTAGGGGAAAAAAAACATTATCATAGTGTGGCAAAGAATTACCTATAAAAACAATATGTCCCCTCCTTCCTTGTATGCTCGGCATAGCATTTATAGGCAACCCTTGCCGTAAGAAAAAAGGGCATCGGCTAAGACGGTAAGAGAGACACTTATAAATTTTTTAGCGCTACTCTATCTTTAATGATCGGTTGTTATGTCAAATTTCATTTCCTTCTGTAGAAGTATAGATATATAAATTTTTTAAATAAAAAATATATTTTAAATATTTTAATAAAACAATGTAAATAAAAAAAAATTCGGCGTCCCCTCCAGCCCCGCGCGCGATCAGCCCCGACAGCCCTACTTATCATTTTTGGCCCTCGAGATTTGGGACGTTTTCTTTTTTTTTACGCAGTCAAATGGTTACCCTTCTTTCTTTTTTTTAAAGACTATGTTGTTTTCTTTTTTAGGTTTTTGGGCTTTTTCTTGTAGAGTTGACCAAGATCCTGACTGGACGCGGGCTACTTGGGCCTCATAGCCATGTGCAGGTTTGTTTTGTATTTTCAAATTGCATTTTAAATTCGTTTTGAATTTGTACGTACAATGTTTATATGTGTATGCATAAACTTTTTATACTTACAAAATTTATACATATAAACTTTATATATATAAATTTTATACATATATACGCATAAATATAGATTTTATATGTATAAATACAAAGTTTATACATGGGAGACAGGGGGCTGGGCTCGGAGGCGAGGATCGACCCGATCGCGCGCGCCCCCCCGACGCGCGATGGGTCGTACATTAGCGTCCCCCTCGGTATCGCCTGCGTCCCCTCGCTGTTGCTTGCTTGCTGCCGTTGCACGCTGTGATCCCCGTTCATCAGCTTGCCACCACCTCGGCCGCCGGTGATGAGGTGCACGGAGCTGAGGCGACGAGGGGTCAATCGCTCGAGCTTGAGATGAGCAAGAGCGGAAGAAGGGGAGGTAGAAAAAAAAAGATAGGCATGCAACTTTCCAGTGGTAACATGGCAAAGGGAGCAAAGTCCACTCAACTATGTGGCACTTCAACAAACAACAATCAACTTCATTTTTAATGGGGAAAGTGTTTTTTCACTTTAAAAATGTCTTATCATCTAAACATTTATAAACAAATTTATAAAATAATTGTATAGATTAATATATAATATATCACTATACAAATACAAATTAAAATGTAACTTCAATAAATTATAAAAAAATAATAAATATAACTGTAAATATATGTATAATAGTTTTAGTGTAATTTGTTCTTTTTTATGAGTCAAATTTAATCTGATATATCTCATATTAATCTATCTTATTATTATTTTTTAAAAATATGACTATTTACATGATATGTAAGACATGGGGAATGTCATGAAGATATATATCCATTATTTATAACTAGATGTGCAGTTTTACTTCCTATTCCTTAATGTTAAGTAGTTATAGAAGGTAAAGAAAAATATTGAGATAAATCCACAAGCTTGTCTTATAGCTAAATGGGAACATGTGCGTTGATACGGAAGAATTGTTTGACAAAATAACATATATGAATTGTAAAAATTACTTTCTTACTTACCATATGATATTTTTTCATGTGCCTATATATCATGTATCTTTGATTAATTATCTAAATGTCATAAATGTAGGATGTATGGTGTCGCTTTTTAGAAGAAATGAATTTACATCTTTCATAAATCATCTAAACGCTAAAAATAATTTGGGTGACATGACTTTATGAGAGAAAAAAGAACTAGCAGGTGAACTTTATAAATATAAATATATAGAATATACGCTAAGAGCAACAAGAACCGAAGACGCCGGTAAATCCTAATATAGACATCAAAATTTATACAGGATTCCACCGTCCCACTATGAGATGTTACATTACCCAAACATTAAAAGCCCCATTATATGATGAATTAATTTGTCTGTCGAGTGTAATCTATGACTCACATTCCCATGGTGCAAAACGACCACCACCTCCATAAATTCCCAACAAAATATGTATGATACTTGTAATTATTTTGCCGCCATCCTCTCTAGATGAGATCTATGATATAGGAACCACCCAAAGCTAAAACCCTAGCTACCACCCCTCCTCTCTTATCCTTGTTGCCGCCGGAGCAAGCCGCCGGAGCGGCGAGCAAGGAAGGCACTTGCAAGGTCTCAACATGGTGGTGCTATCTGCGATAAGTCGATAAGGTGGCGCGGTGAGGCCGTGCTGGCATGAAGCCATGACTCGTGGAGGCGGTGATAGACATGGCTAGATTTGGATGCTGATCAGAACGACAATGGTGCGTGCAGTGGAGAAGGCATAAGCTACAAAGGCTTGGAGGCAGCGTCAATGCGAGTAGTTGAGGTGGCGGTGTGTGGCTAAGGTGGTCACTCGATAGTGGTAACGCTAGCGTGCCTTAACTCTATGGGCAATCATGTGGATCGGGATGAACCAATATTGGTTATGTCTATGGACGCCACAAACCCAAGACGATGTCGTGATACTCTTTCTCACCTTTATGTCCTAGAGTGGACTCTTTAGATGAAAACCTACTATGTTCATAACAGTGATGGTGATACTCTAAGTATCACCACCTTCTTAAAAGGTGCTGTGTTGGAGATCTTCCATTGGTGAAGTGTCCTTGGTGGGGATGTTCTCGCCAAATTGTTTTGATGGCTGTGGTAGTTATAAGATTTGGATGAATGACTGATTTTATAATCCGATATTATATCTTCTGTTGTGGTTCGATGTGAGCAAAATTTGATCGACACAAATGATCTATAGCAGTTTCAGAAGATTTTGTTTTCTGGTTTGAAGAAGATAATTACTATATAACTTACAAGTTACTTAGATTCTCGTCAACTATTGGTAAAGGATTATGTTATTTATGTGCCAATCTCAGTAGTTTTTATTCTTTAATTTGTGATTTTATAATTCGTGTTACTCTACCTACGATGGTTGCAGTTTCTTTCGAGGTATGAATGAATTTTACTAATTTAAAAAAAATTCAACACCAATAACTCTAGTCTCAAATGCAGCTTTAGGATATTTTGAAAAAAAAATAGAGCTATATCAAACAGAGACATGTTGGCGCGCGTATATGCAAAATATGGATACAGGTATGCATTGTATTATTGGGACCGCCAGCCGGGACATCTGCGACATGCGTGATCGAACGAAAGAAGCAATTAGCGAATCGAGCAAGACGACGTCGTACGTACGTTCGTACGTGCATTGCTGTATGCATATGCAACGGATGGATCAAAGCTAGCTTGCTTGCCCGCCCTCCCGTTATATCTGGTCCTACATGAATTGGCTAACATCCATGGATCCTTACTGCAAGCATGCGTGAGAGTCATGATCGAGTGGCTACGTTATGTGGTCTCCACAGACCGGCGGCGGCCAAAAAATAATTGACGTGCACCCGTGTCACGTGCATGCGTGCATCGGATCGATTCGTGTGTATATACATATGCTGCCAATCTGCCAGCATATATATGTACAGTGGTCGGCTAGATGATTGTTGATCATCCGTGTAGATCACTAGCTTTCCCCCAATTCGATCTTCACGTGTATGTACGATCGCATACGGTTCCTCTTCTAGAATACTCTTTAGTTTTAAAGGACTAAACCTTTAGTATCGGTTATGTATTAAAGGACTAAACCCTTTATCCGTTATGAGAACTGCGACTAAATATCTTGATTTTCAGTATGATTTTTGAAATCAGAACTAAAGCTAAAAAAATATATATAGCAGTGTGGGATTCAAACGTAAGATCTCTTACCTCTGCTCCCGTATGCATTATCAACTCACTTACGCCGTACATGTAAGTTGGATAGAGATGTTTTACTTTTTAATTTAAGCTGAATGAATTTTTAGTAACAATTAATAACATTATCAGTACTAAAAGTATTTTTAATATGGATTAGTGTAACATCAACCAGTAATTAAATATTTTTTAGCATCAGTATCCGTTAGTCTTACAAAATGATACTGCTTAACTATTGGTTGATGTGTAATAAAGTTGTTTATGGGACTTATACTTTTAAAACCGATATTAAAAAACCTTTAACGTTGCATATTTAGCTTTTTAGAGAGTGGATAAAAACCCATTTCTGTAATAGTCTAATTAATGTGTGGTCGAAACCGATCAACGTTGAGTGAATCTAGACGAATAATTTTGCTGGTAAGTTTATATATGCCGAAAGAGCTCACGGGTGGTCTCCCGCCTGGGGTGACTGGTGGCGGCGCCCTTACCTTAGCTGCCGCACCGGTGCCTGTAAGGACTGACCTACATGTGTTTGTGTGAGATCCCTTCTGTCAGTTATTGGCTCATTTGCACCCAGCCTCTTCATCCTGGCAACTCAATGACCTTGTTGTATATTTGGTCATTTTCCATATTTATTCCATTTTTTTAATTTCATTATGTCACATATCGGCCATTGTTTGAAAACAATCTTCACTGCCAAATCCTTTGTACTATAATAATGTAAATATTTAATACCACACAACACGTTCTATATTCCCCATTTTCATCGGGGAGGAGGTAAAATGCTGCATCTCCGCGATACAACTATACTAACTTATAGCCTATTACCCATTCGATTTTTCCAGTGGAGGTTGATCTACTTCTTAATTATCTAAATGACAATGGACAGTCATTAGAGCCATACTAGTGACAAGCTTTTGGACAATCCTTTCGTTGGCAGCCAAATTTGTTACATTAGATGTCACTACAACGGTTCTGGCATTTCGTCACTTTCATCAAGAACCATTGAAATAATCGTGTTCTGTGATTAACTAGTGACCAAAGGCAACCATCACCGAAGCTCCTACTACAACAAAAATGGACCATTCATCACAAATGGTTATGATGTTTTCTGTCATCATAAGTTAATGACATTCAGAATCATCGCAAACCATCTGCTCCGATGCCAACATGTAGACAACCTAACGATATGATAACAGTTACAGGCCAGCGTATGGTGGGCCACAACCCCAATGGATGGTAGGCAACGACCCAACTTGCTGGGCCATGGCCCCAACATGTATTGGGCTATGGCCTAATTTTATTGTCTCTATGCCCAATTTTTTTATAAAAACAAAAATTTATTTGCTATAGAGACATTTTGTGTTAGCCGTATCCATAATTTTGTGTTTGGCCTTAGTCCAATTTATACTCAGTCGTCACCCATATTTCCTTAATTGGGCCACATCCCAATTTATGTCGGTTCAGTCTTCAATGTTGGGCCGTATACCGATTTTGTGCACCACATCGCCAGACAATCCAAGTATTATTCTGATTATTTGGATATGAATCACCAAACAACGGTACAATAAATAGCGCCTACAATCATCAATTGAAATGATTTAAAATAAACTTCACTAGACAAATGAATTAATTTACACAATAAATTACTTATTTAACAACTACTCCATGTCTCCACATATCATACCTTCACATTAATAAACATATTTTAGGAAGGACATGACATTTATTGAAGCTTATCGGATGATGAAGAAATCCGTTAGTTTTTTCTGTCGACTTCTTCCGTGGCTCAATGTCTTTTAACGTATCTTTCAATTGTGTGTTTGCTTGTTTGGTCTCCTTCTTCTAAAGTTTAGCATCATGATTTTCCACATGTTGTCAACAATACAATTAGTGGGTAACCATAGATGTTGTTGTTCGCATGATTTATAAAATAACTTGCCATTATTGTTCATCTGATTCTAGTCATCTTGGTTGCCAAGAAAAATAGCTAAGACGAGTTTCCTTCTGTTGATTGCCCTAGCTTCTATAGTCTCATCTTCTTGTTCAAATGGCAACACTATCTTCACTAGTATTACTGTCCCTTCCTCCCAAACAAGATGCTAAGTATAACATTTAGGCACAATACAATGAGAAATAGATCAAATGGGCGAATCAAAACGATTAATAAAATATAAGCATGAATTGTTACCTTATGAATTGCTCATGTGGTTTCTTTGTTTTTTGGAGGGGCATCGAAATACTTGAATCTTCAGTTGTATGACACTTTTTACTGCTTGCATTTGCTTTATCAACCACTCTTGCTAAACAAGAGATACCAAGATTTTGCAGTATTGCATTGTTCTCATAATTGATTTAAGCTTGAGCTCTTCATATGGCCTGGGTTAAGGTTTTACAGATTTCTAAATACAAATAAGTGTGAGATTTTTATTGAGTGCAAGTATAAGCTCTGAATCTTTGTATCAATGAATGAGCCAACCATGATCTTAAAAACAAATACCCAATATGGTTAGTTTTCTAGGGATGGAGAGAATATTTGGGACTTGCTAGAGATGATCTAATACTAGCCAAAAAATGGTAAAGACTAGGGCTAACTTTGGGCACATGAATCCAGCATTGTAATTTTCAAAAGAGAAGTCGAGCAATGAGCAAAGACAACAAGATAGAACGATGTGCTAGCCCAAAATATATTGATACAAACTTCTTTCCTTAATAGATGGCACATGATACTATTCATATTTAAACTTAAACTGCTGGTCTTTTTTAAAATAAAATCATAAACACTTGAAATGATGCTATATTATTGTAGTGCTTTACATCCTAAATATAAGCACTAAACTTGAGTGTGCCATAAGCTAACCATTTAAAAATTATTAGCAGTCAAAGTTTAAACATTGTTGGTTAGAACATGGGAGTACAACATATTAGACTCAACAAATAATGAACTGTTGATGGTACAAAGAAAAAAAATGCCAGTCATACCGTTGTTCCCTTCGATATAGTTCCATTACATTTAGTAAAGAAATGTATGTAAACCAGATATACACTGTCCATGAAAATCCAAATTAGTGCTAAGTTTTTTTAAAAAAATATACACGACACAACTTGCTTCGTAAAATACATATTTACGCTACATATTTCATTTGTTCTTTGAACAAATGGGCATGCCACATGGCACTGAGTGACTGTTTCTATTTATTGCTCTATCAACGGATAGTCCGTTGATAGAGTGAATGCACGCTAAATTGAACACCGATAACTGAACATCCTAATAAAGAAAGTTTGAGCTACAGTTAATACATAAACCACTAAAGTGAACCTCATCACCAGAAGAGGTTGAGTCACCACCACTAGATTCATTGCTGATGTTGCTACTACTAGAGCCAACAACAATTCAGCCGAGTTCTTTGGCAACCTTTGTTGCGATACTGTCAGCCTCCGCATTGTCCGCTTCACAATATTAGTGTCAGAGTGAATGTCTAACAGCACCGTGGCCACGGCGAGGTCCACATTGGGGACCTTTCCTTTAAGTGGAGTATGCAATATGTCACATCGACAACCACCTCCTCCACTGTGGGCTAGGATATCTCACTGCATTGCGAGACCACCGCCTCCTCCACCTTGGGCTGGGAGCCTGTACTAAGCTTTGAAACCATGTCACATATGCTAGTCATGAGGTCCCTGTTGTCCGCTCTGAGCATTTCTAGCCCAGAAATTCTAGGCTTCCCCTTATTCAATGGTACCATGAGAGCGTTGAGAACCCTCTCACGGTTGTCGGTGAGGTACCTAAGTACAATGGAGAGCACTACATGACAATAAAATGCATGATAAAATATATGATAGAACAAACATAACATAACCTAGCAGAGAGCGTCCATCACACAAGCTTACTATTTTTCTTCTTCCTAGTGAGCTTTTTCCATGTCATCCTCATCCAACTATGTATGCTTGCCTCTGAGGTCTATGTCTCTACTTTTGACAATCAACGCCTTCTGCTTCCCACCATCGTCCATGTCCTTTTGGTAGAAAATTAAAGTTTATTGCTGATGAAAAAACCTAGATCACATCAACAGTGGAGAGTGAGAGGTGATTACAGATCGAATATTAGCCTACAAGCAAGGGGTTCCTGAAGTAGTGGAGACAATGTAGATGCTTTTGGTTCTAGTGTAGTGGAGGGAGAGGGGAAGCAAATGGGGGTGAAATCTATCTGTCTTGCAGTTTTGTTTTGTTGCACTCAATGGACTATATGGTTTTTTATTTTTGGAACTTATCAGGTTGTTCGGTGGGTTTGAATGGCATCTTGTCTAAATAGGTTACACTTTATCAAGATCGGATATTTGTTATGGAGATTGTGCGTATGTCCTGATTACTAATCCTGATATCTGGTTTTGCGTTTGCTATATAGTGTGCCACCATACTTTGTCTAGTTCCTCCCATTGGTTGCGCTGCGCTGGTGATTGGGAGATGATGACTCCAAAACTGTCGTCCTCATTAAGTCCAGCACTTGGAGAGCATGGACAAGGTTTATGGAAGTCAAAAAACCTTATCCACGCTCTCCTGGTGTTGGACTTACAAGGATGACAATGTTGTTCTAGAGATGTGCTCTCTAGATCGCCGGCGTGTAGACATTCTCTCCTGATTGCTGGCAACATGAAGTAGACGTTGTATTGCGGCATAGTGCATATGAGAGGCAAATAGCCCTAACCACTCATCCTGATATCTTGTCTTGCCTCTTCTCTATAGTGCACCACCACACTTTGTCTAGTCCATCATGTTCGTTGCCTTGAGCTGGCGACTAGGAGAGGATGTCTTTGGAAACATTGTCCTCGTGAAGTCCTACATTGGGAAAGGGCAAATAAGGATTTTGGAATGTCTAAAAACCTTATCCGTGCTCTACTAATGCTGGACTCAATGAGTATGACATAAAATGCACTTTTACCACACACAAACTGGTTAGTATGTTGGTAACAATTTGATGCATACATTTTGTCCAGTGTGCAAATAATGAATACACTAATATTGGTAAACGTACCAATTGATTGTCTATTTGAACATGATGGGAGAAAGCCTACGCTATTTTTAATGCTTGTAGATGTGAATCGAAGTGACACGACCACACAACTCCTCAGGATCCTACTCTCTAGCTTTCAAAAATGTCTATAAGATCATCTAAGGCTTTGAGTTAGCCAATTTTCACAATCTTATAGTTCTAGCTGCCATAGTTGTCTTCTCTGTCTCATAGTTCTAGCCTTGCAACAATCCAACTGAAATGGATGAATAGAATATTGAGTCCAAGAATTCTTGTCGCAAGGATGCAGCCACCAAGCAAGCAAAGTTCTATGCCAAGGAGGTGGCAAAGGTGAGGAGGTGACATGAATGGAGAAGCGGCATCAGTTTCTGCCTAGGTTCACCAGAGAATCTACCCGTGATACTAGGAGAGTAGCCAGTATGAGAAGAAGGAGGAGTGGAGATGGAGCAGGAGATGGACCCAAATGACAATGAGGGGATGAAGACAAAGCAGTGGCGACGGGAGCAGCAGCAGCCACTAGAGCAGCAGGAGCAGCAATAGGGAGGAAGCAGCAGCAGCAGCAGCAGAGGAGCAGTAGGCAGTGTCAGCAGCCAGAGCAACAGCTACAGGGGAGCAGCAGCAGCAGCCGGAGCAGGGGCAACAGTAGGACGAGAATGAGGACAACAAAGAGGAGGATGAGGAGGATGGTGACTGAATCCCTCTGCGACCACTTGCAGTCAAATAAGGAGGTGGTTCTAGCCCTCCCACTCTTTTAAGATATAGAACTAAATTATTATATCATGCTTATTAGTTAGTTAGGACAACAGTAGATTAGGGCTTTCTAGATTGCAACAATTTGTGTATGTATGAATGCCGTAAATAGAAACATTATCTATCAATTGTCTATTGCTTCTTCAAATATGTTTAAACTATTCTTTTGTTAGGGTTAATGAATTATATATACAATCAAATCTCCGAACTTATAGCATCTATGAGATATTATATGTTGCATCTTCCTAATTGTATGGAGTGAACAGTATGAGATATTATATGTTGCATCTTCCTAATTGTATGGAGTGAACAGACAGAAAAATATTGTATCATCAAAAACGCTAGTACAAATAGAACTACACGTACTACTATACCAGATAAACTGTTGGGATTGAAAAACAAACTCTGAATTATTTAAAAACAAGCAGATTCAAAACAAACATACAGTTCCTTGCAATGTTTATTTGGGCTAGTTTTCACTGGTTACCCCTAGATATCAACCAATGTGCTCCTTCTAACATACAGTATTATCCATGGGATATTATTACATCCATTAATCTGAATTTAACAGTTGATCAAAGCCTAGTAACACTTAATTGTACTCTACATATTCCTTATGCCATCGCTAAACATATGAAGCACACATATGTTTCCTTGTCCTTTTCCATCGAAACCACCTGGCAGACTCATTGTCAATGTTGAACCACCATCCAAATGAACTTGGAACACTCTGGCCATCTATCGTGTGACCAGGGACCTATAAATTCATAACTCATGCGATCACACCCTTTCCTGAGCGTTGGGGTTGTTCTACTGTGGCCTTATGTTAATCATATTCACTATGAACTGCATTTTGGACTTCAGACACAGCAATACTACAGGAAACCTTAGCGTCCTCCTTGGACTAAGCAGCAGCACCATGACACTCTGCTTCCTGAGACTCCAGCTGGAGCTTAATGGTTAATTTTGTGTACAGCTCCACCTAGACATGCTTAGCTCCATCCAATCTACGAAAGCATCATTTGACAATAGCACACTAGAAAGCAGGTCGAGGCTGGCTCTTCGCAAAACCTCAATCGATCTCAACAGCACCAAAGCACATGTTAAAATCATTTCTTGATAAATTAAATTAATATTACATATTTCCAAAATAGCTAGGCCATAGTAAGTAAAATAGGGGCCTAATTTGATCATTTATGAAAATATCTAGTAATGTCCTCCCTCTACTCGCCCAAAAAAAATATAGTCCTACCAGATTGGCAGCCAAGTCATCACAAAAACACACTGTCATTGCGGCATGACAAGGACAATTGTAGAATTGTGAAGTAGAGATGGAATCATATTCTTTCTCATCATTAGTAACCTCCACATTAGGCACAATGACCACCATAGATTGATTCTTAGTGGCAATCTCTTTGACATCCGCATTGATAGCCGACACATCTGCCTCAAGCATATAGGTCCACTGATTTGTGGTGTTGAAACTGGTGAGGCTGGCACATTGTTCATCTCTGCTGTAGGCCACATCGTGATAAATTCATCCCAATTAAAAATCACTTTTCAAAATGAATAATAAAACTTATTAGAAATCTAAAATAAAATCTCAAACAGCAAAATACAAGCAAGAAGATTTTGAAAGAGGCTTGGTGTAATTTTCTTGAATTCTCTATACTCTAAAATGTCTCCCCAATTTTTACTTAAATTTTCAGAGCAGACTAAGTAATTTTAAAGCAACAATAACCAATTTTACAGATTTATAAAGGAAAAACTAAAAATAATCTTCCTTTTTCCCTTTGGGCCTCTCATGCACCACTTCCCTCCCTCTAGCCCAAGTTCCTCTCTCCCTCCCGCTGGCCCACTTCCTCTGTCCTCCTCCCTTCCTTTCTTGGGCCAAAACACTCCTCTTCCCACCTGCATGTGCTATCGGCCTAACCTCTCCTCTATTCGCATTTCCTTCTTGCTTTTGTCTTGCTTGATGGAGTTTTCTTCTCACCGTCTAGCCAGACATCACCATCGTCACTGCCTTGAGCTTGCCAATGTCAAGAGCTCCCTGTCAATCTCCTCTATCCTTCTCTGTCATCAATATGTCAGTGGTGAGAATTTGCTCCCTGATCTCTCCTTCCCATTGTCCTCACATTGCGCTGCTGTGCCACCTCACCACCAGCGAGCCTCGACTTCTGTTTCACTTATACCAGCCACCCATCTGTGTTAACATGGCCACCTGTGTGGAGACCCTGCCTATTTGCTCACACTTGGGGCTGCCCATGAGAGCGGCCTGCTTGGCACCCTATGGGGTCCACTCATTGGTCTTTTCCTTGGTTGGCACATGGGTCCATCTTCACTGTTCTCATGGACCATCTCGATGAACTCGGTCTACGGGGAACTAGCTGTTTGACTCATGGGTCACAGCTGTCAGTCACTCGTTCCATTCTCTCCTCGAGTGTTGATGCAATGAACATAATTTATAGTAGAAAAATTAATTCAACCAATGTGGAAATGTCCATTTAAGGTGCACATAAGCATCAGATTGTCGTATCTTGGCCTTACGAACTCCGAATTGACCCTTTCAAGTCTCTTAAATTTTGTTATAACATGAAGAACCCATGAATGTTGTTTTTATGTATTGTTATTGCTTCTCATTTATAGCTTTATCCTAGATTTGGTTGTTCATGTAGTTGCTATCATTACAGAAGTTCCAAAAATGTAGATCAAGCTTGTTGCTGAAGTCTTGAAACCCATTTTCTTAAGAAAGGAAAGTAATGCTCTCCTTGAGCATATTGAATCCCAATTTATGAAAAATATTATAATTTAAATTATTGCATTCACTTTATCAAACTTATCGCGTTATAGCTGTTTAACTTAGCCTTTCCTATATTCCTTATTATGGCCTTACTATTTGTATATTGTTGTATTTACATTTGAAAACCTTAGGTAATCAAAATCAACCTGTGGGAACACTATATGTGGTGCCTACTAGAAATTTTAGAATAATTATTAGACATGCTTAACCATAAACAAATAGATGTTTTACAGCATCTAGACTTTGGGAATGACACTATAATCTTGTTTAATGATGGATTAGAGGATTGTTAGCTTGGACATTTTGCACTCTCATTCAAAACTTCCAAAACTCTTGTTTTCAGCTAGGTTCGACATGCATGGTCTAGCTTTGTTAGTCACACCTCGACCATCATAAATATCAATGTTCGGACCTTTGTTGCAAAGCACATTTCTAGTGGGTAAGGCTTAACTTGTAGCCTAGACTAGTCATAAAAAAAGAACACGAATAGGGGCGGGTAAAGCCCTTGGTGGGGCCAACATCTCTAGCAGTGTACCCAAGTTAGAAGTTTATTCTATTAAAATGGAATAATTGGAACTACAATCTTGATAGGTTGAGGTTAAGGCAAGTTTGTGTTCGTGCACAGTTTGATAATAATTTGATATCAATTAGAATCATGGCTTAAAAATGTGCTTTAAAAACAAACTATTTGAAAGCTTTCTTTATGCAAAACTCAACTACTTTTATATATTTCCTTGTAACCCCTAGCATTAATCTAGTATTTTCCTAGTGTGGCTTCCTGAGTACTGTGGGTGGTACTCATGCTTGCTCAATTTGTCCCTCCAGTGAATCAAACTTTGGAGAAAAAGTCTTAGGTGGAGTCTTCACTTATACCCTAGTTGAGTGCCTATGAAGATAGGTGCATTGATAGTAGGAGTAGGAGTAAGTGTAGCTGGCACAACATGACACTCGGTTTCAAGCTCATTGACATTCACAATGATAGTTGCCGCATCTACCTCTCTAAGTATAGGTCCACTGATTAGTGGTGCTAAAACTAGCAAGGCCAAAGCATTGCTCATCTCCTCTGTAGGTGCACTGACTATACGACTAGGAGTATGTGTGGCCGCCATAGCTTGATAAACTAAAACAGGTACACTGACTATGGTTGCTAGAGTAGGTAGTCTCTAGGACATCAACCATAACACTCTGCTCAGTCTGCACAACTAGAGGATTGTGGCCAACTTTGGCACTATGTTAGGCTTGAAGTGTTATGAGAAGTTAATGGTCATACATGAGGCTGCAAAGACACCTGAGAGAAATTTGGCACTGAATTGTCGATCTAGTTGAGGGCATGTCATAGTGTGAGGCAATAGAGGGAGAATCACTAGGGGTGTAAGGCCCGACATGTCAACACTGTTGGGTGGTAGACACAAAGCTAGAGCTAGAACATGTGCTTGTAGTGTTAAGGTAGGTGGTGGTAATTTGACCTTGTTGTGCAAATCCTTGATGCAACTTGAGAATGAGGTGAACATTTGGTTCGTGGAAGTTTGTACTAGATCAAAAAGTTTTCTATGCACACTTCGTCTGTTTTATCAGCAAGTAATGTCGCTTCTCTAGCTTTGTTTGTCCCTGAATCAACACTAGATTCTACTCTTGCTGATTTCTATTGTTGGTTAGCTTTGCCATGAATGACAAGAAGTGTTCAGACTAGTCATGCAGAGCCCCAGTCACCTTCTTCCTAGTTGTTGTCACTGCTAGGTGGGACGAGCACAACATCGTCATTGTCACTCTCACTATCACTGTCATCAGAGGCAAAGAAAATAGGCAATTTTTTTCTTTGCATGAATAAGTTCCATGTCCTACAAAGCATTTGCATGACGGTCAGCCTAAGTTTGCTACTCTTTGACCTGCCTCACAGCCTTTGCCTATGGCATTGGTCTCCTGATTCAGACAATGTGTACGAATGGAATCATGTGTCCGATGATTGATACAACTGAGCATAATCCATTGTGTCATTTTTTGTCTTGCTTAGCAAGTATGATATGAAGTGAGTGTATGCTTGCTGTTGGTACATGCACAGCCCATCAAAGATCACATCCTCAATCTCAGTAATGATAAAGTTGACAATGTGGAACAACTAGTCGTTAATGATGCATAGAAAGAGCCACTGCTTTAGACTTGTGATGACGCTGACATTGCCAACCTGTGGCAACAAGGTTCTTCTTTGTGAAATGAGAATCACCTTCACCTAATGGTCAAGCATGTCAAGCATGCGGTCCATTCCAAGATGGAGCGGCTCCCAAAAAAGTAGAGCCATCTCCTCATCCATAGGGAAGTTACCACCAACATTAGCATGCTGAGGTGGTTGAGCATCCCCATAGATAGTGTTGTGATTAGACATACCATGCGATAGTTGAAGCCCAAATTCTCTAGCTATTTGACATGTGGTCAAGGTTTGCAGTTTACCCATAAACATGAATTCCAAGATCCTTCGACCTGATTCAATCTAGAGTGTTGCATATAACCGTTGGACACACTCCTTAACATATATGCAATGCTCTGAAAGCAACTCAACCAATCCAGTGAATCTGTTGAAGTATCCCTCAACGCTTTCCAAAGTGTAGTACAATTAATTGTCCTATGCTAAAACAACTTGATTTGTGTCAGCCTATAGGAATCAAAGAAACTCTGCTAAATTAAAGTCCAAAATCATACGCTAACACTTTGATCAGAATGTTTTTGAAACCAGTTGTCATTTGGCACATTTCAAATCCTTCTGACTCTTTTTATGGAATACCCACGAATATCATAGAAATCCCACTGTCGTGAGTCATATTGTATTGATGCCAGCTGCTCTTCCTTGCTATCCTTTTCATTCACATCAATCTCCTCCTCATCACTAGGTGAGGGCAAGCAAGCTCGCATGTTGCCATTTCGCTGACTAGTATAACGCGAAGTCAATTGTGGCCATACACGAGAAGTCGATAGTGGCTGCTTTATGTTCCCCCAACTTACTATAGACTCCAACATCGATGGCACCACCAACATGTGCATGTGTACCACTAGCAACAATAACTCTCTTCCTCTTATGCAGCATAGGCTGTCTTTCATCTCCTCTAGGTTGCTTAGTTCGAGTCATCTGCAAGAGATAGAAACAAAGCACACATATCAGAAAAAAAAATTGATGAAATTTTTGTGTAAGATTCAAAATTTGTATGAATTCTAGGAGGAAATGAAATATGGCTCTTGGTAGTAAGCAAAATTCATTAATTAGGTCACTAATTACATGCAATTGCATCGAATTGCAATAAGATGTGTTTGCAATTTCTCTATATTTGCATCAGATTTTGCATGAATATTATTTTTGGGGTGTGGGGCGGGGTTAAGGAACTAGATGTCCTACTATGACAGTAGTGGCACCCAGCATAGATCGACAGCCATGAAGCGGATGACCAGCCCCGTGGCAGTGAAATCCTAGGCCTAGATGTATTATGCAGTAGCGGTGGTGATAACTTTCATCGGTGGAGGTGCCACTGGGATGGTGAGGTGTGTGGAAAGATGAGATAGAGATGTGCAGCAGCATCTCCGAGTGGTTGAAATCATTGATGGACGGTGAGAGATTGTGAGGTGAGGTGGATGGGTAGGGAATGAAATATGTGGACCTTCAACGGTAGGTGAACTGTTGGTCAAGATGTGTGGAATGTCATGAGGAGTCACAAATATAGGGTGAGGAATGAATGCTAGATGGTAGGGTGAGTTCGTCATAGAAAAATGATGTTACAAGACAAAACAAAATTGCCAGGCCAATATTTTGGCTTGGTTACAACACAAATTTTGTATATTTGTTGAATTTACAAAAGAATTAGATTGCCAAGTTTAGGGACAAAACTAAACTTTGTTTAATTTACTTGTAAGTGTTCATGAAATAATTTGAAAAATATGTTCCAAATTTCATGCAAATTTTAGTGCTGAAGAAGTAATTTTATACTTGGATGAGGAAAATTGCAAAGTGTTATTTAGATAAACCGTGCCCTATAGCATCACCATGTCGACACAAAGTGCACAGAACAGCCTGCCACCTAAATAACCCTTTCAAATGGTTTAGCAGGCTGAATGTATATAAACAGGTCACACTTAGGTTCGATAGGTAGTTTGGTACTAAACAAAAAGAATGCAAGTGAGCACTAGTTTATAAGGGCATAGTGCAGCCTGTTGTTTCGAAAGGCCCACATCACTGTCTTGTTCACATCTGGCGGGCCATGCTTAGTACTACTCATATTAAAAATTCAGTCAAACTATGACACCATATTTTTCGATGATTATCTTTTTTAACATCAGATTGTCCAATAGGTATAGGAGTATATTAAAATGATAAATACAATATCATTACTATAACATAAACATTAAAATATTAATCAAGCCGATCTAGAGTTCTCCTCCTAGTCAGCTTTGTTCTCCATCTTGGCAAGCTTGTCCTTGTCCTTCAAGAGTTCTACCTTCTTCTTCTCCATCTTAGTGAACTTGGAGTCCGTGATCTTGTTCTCCAGCCATCTATTAGTGGGCCACACTTAGTACTACAGGTATCTTAAATTTACTCAAAAAACAATGACAACACACTATCCAGTGACTATCTTTTTGTACTGATGAATTGTCTAGTGGGTATATTCGCTCAGTTCCTTTATATTTGTCCCCAAACACTATTCATATCTAAAATTTAACCATTCGTCTTTGATTCAAAAAAAATATAAATACTTAAGTAGATATCATATTGTCAAAGTATATTACATACTAAACTTAAGTACTAAGCCTTCCTTCATCATAATTTAATCATTTAAAAATTAATAGTGATCAAAGCTTTAACAAAACTGGTCAACAATAACAAATATATGATCTAGACAATATTATTACAAAAACATAATTGTTACAATAATGTTGATCTAGAGTTCTTGTCCTAGTCGACCTTCTTCTCCATCTTAGTGAGCTCATACTTGGCCTTGAAGACCTCAACTTTCTTCTTGTCTAGCTCAGCATGCTTGCAGTCCACAATCTCTATTGCCTTCCTTAGGGCCTTACCCTCCATGGTGTCGGCATGAATCTTGTAATCTAGCTCAAAAAGCTTGATGAGATATATGGTAGCTTGGTGGAGCGTCTCCTCTTATCGACTCTAAACAACCTTACCTCCTCTGCCATTTTCTATTGCTCTCCTCATGCTGCTTCTTTCTTCGCTTAGGTGTTTTGGAATGGAACATAGGATGGATGAACGCACCATTGGCTAGCAAAATTCTAGTATTCATAGATGAATAAACCATTGGGAAGTGGGAATATGTCTTCACTATAGAATGAGGGTGATCGATAGCGCCTCCTCGATGAAGGTGTCCTTCACTTTCAACATTGACTAGGAGAGGGAGCTAAGCAGTTTGGTTGACACGTCTTCACATGACTCGACCAAACTAGACTATAGGATGCAGTCTCTAGGCAATGCACAGCATGTCAATAATCCAAAATGTACTTTGATTTGTAAAACATACGTTAGACAAATGCACATGGTCCATGTAAACACCAAACAAATTGTCTCCTTTAAGATTTCTCATACTTACATGTGGGACCTCTTAACAACTATTTTTGGCTAGTTCTATGACAAAAATACATCGTCATCATGTGCTAGGCCAACTGTTATGATGAAGCAGTACTTGTTTGTGATGAATTTTTCCATACAATCTCATTTTTACAGATAGGACAACTAGCTAAGGGCCCATGAGTACCTTGTCTACCAAATTCTATGATGAAATACTTTAGCACTGTATGATATCCCAAGTTCTAGTGATGAGTTTCACATTATTTGTGATGACCCCATTTGCCGCTGTTATCATTTTTTTATGACCAACACCTTGAGTCATCGTAGAATTGGCCAAGGCTGAAGTTTAAGATGATTTTTTCACAATCCATCATAGGTCAATGACATATTCCCTATTCATCATAGGGAATCCATCATTCAAGGCTAGATATGTTGTAATGTGTAGATAGGGATCAAAGCCTTCGGAAGGACATTGATCAGACCACTTTTTATGCCGAGGTTTGACCAGACACCTTGTGGATAGTATGACCAGTAGCCCTCTTACAGTCAGAGACTCCAAGTCTAAGTCCAAATTGTCACAATCTGTTCACATTTCCTTGCTTAGTTGTTAGGGTTTCTCAAATCCTAATGCATCCCTAAGTCTAGTAGGACATGGAAATACTATTTACACAAATCAACCCTTTTATCAGGGCTATGGCCCATTCAATTGGTACACCATAACCAATGGAACAATTATAGTTCAATCTTTACCATTTACCCTTTACCCTTCTAACCTATGTTGCTCTCGTTGCCTCTAGTCTCTATGGCATTACAAGGAGACCTACTTAGTTTGCCGAGCCTAGGAAAACTGGTATGCACTTGATGGTGTCACACCTAGGTGTGTGTGCTATGGATTGGTGATGTGTGTCACATTGTGATAAATTCATCCCAATTAAAAATCACTTTATAAAATGAATAATAGAAATTATTAAATGTCTAAAAGAAATCACTAATAATAAAATACTTCCAAGAAAAATTCAAATGAGACATGGAGTAATTTTCTTGAATTCTTCTTGCTCTAAATTGGCCCCTTGGTTTTCACTTGAATTTATAGGGCATAATAAATATTTTTGTTGCAACAATAACTTGTGGAGAGCATGGGTACCAGATATTTACAATGCCTGCTTATCCGACTAGAGATAGAAGGTGGGCTGGATCCATATAATGTGACATAAAATAGAGTTTGATTGCCATATTGCCTTTAAGGTAGAGTATAGTATACCAATCGAATACTACTATGTTTAGATAAGGAAACATTAGTTGAGTTTGCTTTGGAATCCTATCTTGTAACCTTGCCCCACCCTTTATAAGACGGGCATAAGATAATCAGATCAACACAAATTAATACGCCCTATGGAGACAATCCACTAAAGCTGGAGTATATTACTTCACATCGATGGTCTGAACCTGTATAAATCCCATATGTTCTGCATCCATCAACTTTAGGGCTTATGTGCTACCCATTTAATTATTGTTGATAAAAAATATTGACAATTGGCGCACTAGGTAAGGGTTGCATAAAATTTTCTATCACAAAGTGCGATGGAATCTTGTTTAGGAGTCGCCAACTTTGTCTTCCCTTCAAGGTAGGTGTTTCACTTCTAGAGCCTCGACTTCTCCACTGACAACATTAGCATGTTTTCCCTCTCTAACTCAAATTCGATCTAGCCGAGGATAACAACTAATTAGGTCAAGTTTAGCCTTCCAAACATGGCCAAGTTCTATTGCAAGCTCTCTGACTTAGATTCAATCTAGTCGAGGAGAACAATTTACCATATGCCATTGGTTTTGTGAATGTTGCTGCAATCTTCCTAAAGCTCCTCACATCGCAAGTTCTAGATGCAATCTACAGCCTCTAGTCATATACAACTCAAATATTCTAGAGTTTGACTTGGATTTGGCCCTGAGCCAGTCGAGTATAGACTTTAGGAGATTGGCATCTTCATAGAATCTATTCAATTTAATGACGTGAATAGCATCACCAACAACTCTTCTCCTCCATGAGGCATCTTTATGGCCTTGGGTGCTCAAGCTAAGTACACTTGTTGGAGGTAACAACAAGCTTAGGAAGAAGAACAACACTGGAAGCAGCAAGAGGAAGAAGAACAATGCAGAGATGAGCAAGAAAACAGTAACAAAGAACTACGTTGTGTTCACGCAGGATTTGTAGATCACAATGTTTTTGTTGCTCCTCAATAGAATATTATCACAGTGGCTACTTCGCAAAACCATGCTATGTCACATCCACATTGCAAGACCATGTTGTCTCGTGGACTATCACCAAGATCAAAGCTATGGTGGCAGTAGCAGCGATGAAGTAGAATGAGAGAAGCAGCAATACCCTGATAAACTTGGAGGCCATGTCGTCTAAGTCTCCACTAAGGAGGCACTCAACTAGAGAAGGGTCCTAGGATCATTGACAACTATCCCACATTAGCCTAGGAGGAGGACACCGAGTTGTTCAGCACCATGATGAAGAAAATCAATGCCAACTTGATGAAGAGCAATGCAATCGCCAGCATCAAGAAAGCGAAGAAAACAACGATAGACGTTGTTATCAGGAGGATGCCTATAGGAGAATTGATTATTATTTGTGGTGGTAACTTGAAGCCAAATGTCGTGAGCAATAAGAGTGTGAGCAACACCGACTGCATGATGAACTTGACCCATTTGGCCTACACCATGAACACTTCAATAGACAAAGTTTATCTCCTAGATGGCACCAATCTCTGGTTGATGAGTTTGACAAAGTTGATCTAGAATTCACATCTGACCTACACCTAGCTAGCCGGCTTCAAGCTAACTAGAATTGAAAAGTATGATGGCAAAACAAATCCACAATCATGGCTTACTATGTACATGCTAGCAATCAAAGTAGTCAGGGGCGATAGCAAAGCTCTGGTATATCTTCCTGTAGTTTTGGTAGAATAGGCAAGGAGCTTGCTTTTGAGTCTTCTATGGGATTCCATTGGTTCCTAGGGCGAATTTTAGGAAAAGTTTATTGCTAATTTCCAATGAATGTTTGAGCACCCAGGGTCTCAATGTGATTTATATCACATTCAATAGAGGAAGAGTAAGGTTCTCCGAGAGTACATCAAGCATTTCTAAAAGGAGCGAAACAACATACCAAAAATCGATGATGAGCAATTCATCAAAAAATTTATTCTCAAGCCCTCAACAACGAGGTAGAAACTTTTCAAAATGGAAATTCATACACTTTATCTATTGATGCTATTGTTGCCACTTGGGAAGACAAGTTGAGTACTTATTGGCCCAAATAGAATAAAGAAAACGAAGATTACTTCAAATCCCATGAGTGCAAGTATAAGCTAGAGGAGTTGGTTGGAACAGTAGAACATCATCATCCATGATGCTTGTGGGCTAAAGACTATAAGCAATTCATCAATAGCTTGTGTCCTTACCATCCCAATGGGCGGCATGCGGCTATGGATTGCTACATCCTCAACAAGTTCATCAAGGAACACATCAAGATCCTCGTGCTGAGTAACTCTAAAAAGGATAAGGAGAAGGAAACAACTGATGGCTCCCACAGGCTTCCAGGATCCTCGTGCTGAGTTGAATCATAACTTTGGAGGCCCCTGCTAACACAGAAATTTGGTAAGCTTCGCAGATACATCAGAGAGCCAATCGACTTATGGAAAGAGGCGTATTGATACAGGGAAAGGGCCGATTGGATGGATGAAGATGGATTTGGTTCAGTTAAATATGGAAGATTATCCTGATAAGACTGGATCTAAGGAGGACTCGTGGAAGCCACGACACAGTTGTATCTTTATAAAATATATCTTATGAGATAGGCAAGTTTAGTTAGTTTTGTTAACTTTGTAGAGAGAGTTTCTTTTTCTTTTCAGGAAGTAATGTCCGGGGGTTATTTGTAACCACATCAGACTCATATAACCCTAGCGTATAAATATAGACCCCCTGGAGGCTTCTAAATCATCTCTCAGATCAATACAATCTCAGTATATTACCACCCTAGTTTTTCTAGATTTTTACCAGTGGGTTCTGACTCTTGATGCGGACTGCATCAGTTAAATTTGAACTCTAGCAAAGAGATAAATCCTACCATTATCTTAGTATATCTGTTCTAAGGTTGTATTAGTTAGGTCAGACCTCTTAGTATGATCGAATATATCACATCCCGTTCGCATGGCATCTATCAACTTATCAAGTTCCTTTTACCGTCAACAGTATTGTGTTGCATCGATTAGGTCTAATATACTAGATGGCTGATTATAGATTATGGTTTAAGGTAATGGATCTTTACTCATCATTTTATTGGAGTAGCCAGCCAATGATATATCTCTACATGGAGCTTCACACCTAGTATATCGGTTATTCAGTCGATATACATATTCACCAACGATTAATCCGCAAGCTATCGATCTGATTATTTTAGATCCATGTTAGATCTGCCCTTATACTATCTCAGTTAGATCCGATCTATGAAGGCTTTATCTACTTGGATTGGTATCGTGATCTAGTGGGTTTCATTCCTTCCATCGACTTAGCTAGCCGATGAGCTTATTTATGTGCCTACATTGGACCCACAGCCGATAGTAGCTAATGGGTTCACCCGTTCCTTCCATCGGTATATCCGATCTAGCTCCCACCGTTTCGGTGTTGTTAATCTCAACCTTATACTATCGCAATTCAGTCCAATCTATCAAGGCTAGCTTTAATAGTACCGTCATCGGTGGTCACTAGGTCTCATCTCTTCAGGAGGTTGTACCTCGCTCTCTGCCACCTATCATGTATTATATTCAAAGAACCATCTAATCTACAACCAATGAGTCTTTTATTTTATTCTTCATTATTTTCCTATGCCATTATCGGCTTTCTAGCTGATGTATGAGCGCTATAGCCCCAATCGGCAACCAATTGATAGCAAGAGTGAATTGGACTCATAGACAATGGCTATCTTAACTCTATCGGTACATCCTACTAATAGCAGGAGTCCATATCGGCCTTTTAGTCGATTGGCTCGATAATCTATCTCTATCTATCTTTCTTGTCAATTAGAGGTTAAATTGACTAGCATGCCTACAGCTTCAATAACCCGAAGACTCCAACGAGCCGAAGAACATGCACTAGAGCTAAGCAGATCTCCCTATCCTTCGCATGTTCGAGTGTGATCACATAAAACCTCCATCGACTAACACTCGCTCGCCCTCTTAATGTGCCTCTCTGCCTAGTCTGACGTCCTTGCGCATGAAAATATTTTTTGGCTTGCCCAATGGGACAAGTTTTAATCAATATGTCTGAAAAAGAGGTTAATACCAAGGCACGTTCGTCCGATGAAGGTGTTGATGAAGAAATTGTTATGCCGGTCATATTGAAAGACTTGACAGATACATAGAGGTGGTAGGTGATGCAATCTGTGAACAATTTTGGGAAGTTGTGCTTACAATCCTTTAGTATGACGCAAGAAGGTTCGATCTAGAAGAATTCTTTCCCAAGACCAACTCTGATTGGTGAACCAACTCAACCTACATCTTCAAATCTACAAAAATCCATCCAAGAATTAGTTGATGAAGCTATATGTCATGTACTGATCAATCCATTTGAAGAATGGATGGATTAATTACTCAAGAGGCACTAGTTCATATATTAGCAAATATTGGTCCATAGATGCTGATGTTTAATTGGTCCGATGGCTATGTTTTGCTTAGGAGGCAACACAATGGAGATGATGAATGGACAGATAGCCAAAGTGATGAAGGAACAGTTTGGCCTGAAACCGAAGAAAGAAAATTTTGTGTATCAGCATCGATACCCTGACTGATTTGATAGAGTATTGTTACCAAGCCGACATAAGATACTAGATTTCTCTAAGTTCTCAGGCAAGATAATATATCAATAGTAGAACACATCTATCGATTTTTAGCTCAGTGCGGACAAGCATCGACAGAAGAGGCTCTAAAAGTTAGATTGTTTCCATTGTCACTATTTGGATCAGCTTTAGCATGATGTTCACCACCGTTGCCGCCAACTTCAATCAGAGGATAGATTGTTCTAGAAGATTAGTTTCACAAACACTTCCTTGCGAGGATCCACAAGATGCATCTCACAGTTTTGATATCGGTGAAGTAGAGGACAGAGGAATCGATTCCGGAATATATTCAAAGATAACAAAATATACAAAGATAATGCTATAACTTGGACTTAAGTGATGAATAGTTAGCAGAGCTAGACTTCCAAGGATTATGAAAGTGCATCAGACAAAACTTTTTCTCCCAGGAGTTTGACAACTTAGCACATTTGATACCAACAGTATTGGCTCATGAAAGCCAATTTCAAGAAGGGAGGATATTTCAGAGTCGTGGGAGCCTGAAGAAGATAATTTCAAAGGATCAGTTCTCATACTTCCAAATTGGGGGGCATGTGTTAACAATAAAATTTAGTAAGCCTCGTACACAGGATCAGAGAGCCGATTGGTTTATGAAAAGAGTCCGATTGACATAGGAAAAGAGCCAATTAGACAGATGAAGATGTATTCAATTTAGTTAAAGATGGAAGATTATCCAAATGAGACCATATCTAAGGAGGAGTCGTGGAAGACATAGCAGGGTGGTTGTATCTTTGAATCATGTATTTTTAGTTTTGTTTACTTCATAGAGAGAGTTTAATTTTCTGTTTAGGAAGTAACGTCCGAGGGTTGTTTGTAATCACATCGAACTCGTGTAACCCTAGGGGAAAAATATAGAACCCCTAGAGGCTTCTAAATCATCTCTCATATCAATATAATCTCGATGCATCTCCACTCTAGTTTATCTAGATTTTTACTAGCAGATTCTGGCTCTCGGCCCAAGGCTGCATTGGTTAAATCTGAACTCTAGCAAAGGGATAAGTCCCATCATTATCTTGGTGTATCTGTTCTGTCTGAGGTTGTATCGGTTAAGTCTGACCTCTTAGTCTGATCGGATATATCACATCATGTTCATGTGGGATCTATTTGCTGATCCAGCTCCTTATCGTCATCAGTCTCGTGTTACATCAGTTAGGTCCAACCTACTAGACTATTGATAGTAGATTGAGCCTTAAGCTAATGGATCTTTACTCGGCATTTAATCAGAATAGCCAGCCGATTAGTTATCTCTATATGGAGCTTCATGCCTAGTATATCGGCTTTTTAGCTTATATACATAAATGATTAGTGATTAATCCTCTAGTGATCGATCTGGTTATGTTAGATATAGCCTTATACTTTCACGGTTTGGTCCGATCTATCAAGGTTGTGTCTAATAGGAGTGGTATCGAGATCTAGTAGATTTTATTCTTCCCATCGAATTAGCTAGCCGATGAGCTTATTTATGTGCCATCATCAGATCCGCAGCCGATTGTAGCCGCTGAGTTTACTCATTCCTTCTGTTGGTACGTCTGATCTAGCTCCCACCATTTCGGTGTCGTTAGCCACAGCCTTATACTAGCTTGGTTTGGTCTAATCTATCAAGGCTAGCTCTAACGGTACTATGATCAATGGTCGCTAAGTCTCGTCCCTTTGGGAGATTGGACCTTGCTCTCTACCACCTATCATGTATTCCATTCAAAGCGTCATTGGCTTGATATCCGATGAGTCTTTTATTTTATTCTTTATTATTTGCCTACGTTGTCATCAACTTTGTAGCTGATGAATGAGCGCTACAGCCCCTATCAGCAACCAGTTGATAGTAGGAGTGCATTGGACTCAGCCTATGGCTATCTTAACTCTATCGGCACATCTAGCCAATAGCAGGAGTCTGCATCAACCTATCGATCGATTGGCTCGATGATCTAACTCTATCTGTCTTCCTAATCAATTAGAGGATTAATTGACTGGCACGCCCACAACACCAACAACCTGAAGAGTCTAATGAGCTGAAGGACCTGCACTGGAGCTAAGCAGATATCCTAGGCCTTCACATGTTTGGACACGATCGTATCAGACCTCCATTGGCTAATGCTCGCTTGCCCTCTTGGCTTGTCTCTCTGCCTGGTCCAATCTCCTCGTGCATGAATAGCCCCTTAGCCTATGCATTCAAGTGGAAGCAAAAGCTAACCTACAGGGAGATCAACATGGTTTCAACTAATTTGCCCTAATTCCTGCACTAGTCTGAAGTGGTAATCATGTTTGACTACTCGGATCATCCTGACCGAGTGGTTCACCTAGGGTAGTGCCCTCAATATTCTTTTTGCAAAAACTTTGTTTGAAATGAAGGTTTCAAGCTCTGAGTTGAGGGTAGGTATAGCTTCGTTTCACAAGGTAATCCCTGGGTTTTCTTCAATGCAACTCGAACAGCTCATGCTTCCTGTCACCTTTAGCACTTATGACAACTTTAGGATAGAAATCATTTACTTTGAGGTTGTCATCTTCTAGACAGTATATCATGCCATCTTGGATAGGCTTACGGTTGCCAAATTCATGGTTGTTCCCCACTCACATATCTGATGATGAAGATGCATAGGCCACAAGGAGTAATATCCCTATGTAGCTATTTCAAGCAAGCCTTCACCTATGACAAGGAGAGTTGCGAGTTGTCTCAGGCCCAAGATAGTGTAGTTGGGTGCTAGGAGATCCAACTGGCAGTGGCTACAGATCAAGGTTGAGAGATCCCAGCGAACAAGACTACTAAGCTTGGAGATGATGGTGCCAAGACAAAGAAGATTCCTCTTGATCTAACTAACCCTTGTAAAACTGCATTGATTGGCACTACTCTTGATCCTAAAAAGGAAGACGTGCTCATTGCTTTCCTATAGGCTAATAAAGATATTTTTATTTGGAAACCATCTAATATGCCTAGTAAACCTAGGGAGGTGATTGAGCACTCTTTGAATGTGAAGATAGATGTTAAGCTCATCAACCAATGACTCCATAGGTTCGCTCAAGATAGACGGGACACCATACAAGAGGAGTGGACCAAGCTTTTGGTAGCCGAGTACATCAATGAAGTGTATCATCTAGATTGGCTAGCAAACTTAGTCCTTGTTCGGAAGAAGACTCGATAATGGCTCATGTGCATAGACTACACATATTGACCTCCCTTGTATTGACCATGTGGTTGACTCAATGACTAGGTGTAAACTTCTCGCTTTTCTCGACTACTATTCGGGATACCATTAGATTAGTTTAAAGGAAGATGATTGCTTGAAGACTTTGTTCATCACGCCGTTTGGAGCATAATGCTACATCACTATACCTTTTGGGTTCAAAAATGCTAAGGCTATGTACTAGTTCATGATTCAAAGATGCTTTAAAACTCAAATCAGATGTAACATGGAGGATTACATAAATGATGTGGTGATCAAGATGTAGCTCAAAATGAACCTTATTGTTATTTTGGAGGAGACTTTTCAAAGTATATGGGCCTTCAGGATGAAGTTAAACCTTGAAAAATGCATCTTCAGAGTACCATCAGAATACTGCTTGGTTTCATGGTGTCGCATCATGGCTGAGGCCAACTAGGCCGTAAAAAATATGGAGTTGCTGAGTACTCAGAAGTATGTTTAGAAACTCACTGGGTGCATGGCGACACTTAGCCACTTCATTTACTGCCTAGGAGAGCGATGCATTCCTTTTTTCAAGCTATTGAAGATGGTTGACAATTTTCAATGGACGCCAAAGGCACAACAAGCTTTTGAAGACTTCAAGAAATTCTTGACAACTCTACTAGTTTTAGTTTACCCAATGCCACAGGAGCCATTGTTACTTTACATTTTAGCTACTCCTCAAGTAGTTAGTACTATTCTGGCTGTGGAATGTGAATAAGAGGGGCATGTACAAAAGGTTCAAAAGCTAGTATGCTTTGCTAGTGATGTTTTGTCCGACTCCAAGATTTAGTATCCACAAATACAGAAGTTGCTCTTTAGGGTAAATATTACAGTTCACAAAGTTCTACACTATTTTTAGGGGAACTCAATGTCTATGGTCACTTTTTTCAACTCAGGGATGTTCTACACAATCGGGTGGTGACAGGCTGGATAGCGAAGTGCACAATTAAGTTTATAGCATTTGATATCTCATTCAAGGCTCACAGTGCAATTAAATCTTAAGCCCTTGCCAACTAGACAGAAGTTCAAACTAAAAAATCTGCGCAGATCTTAAGTACTTGAGAATATATTTCAATGGTTGCACGTAGGTTTCTAGAGCTGGAGAAAGAGTGGCATTGATATCTTTGAGTAGAGAAAGACTCAAGTATGTTCTCCAAATGAACTTTTTAGCTTCACATAATGTGGCTAAGTATGAGGCATTAATTCATGGGATACAGATCGTTGTATCTTTGGGTATTCAATAGTTAGTAGTTCATGAAGATTCACACCTGGTCTTCAATCAAGTTATGAAAGACTAGACTTGCCAAGAGGAAAGCATCATAGTGTGTAGCTAGGATGTATAGAAGCTAGAAAGCATGTTTGATGGACTGGAGCTGATGCATATCTTGCGACAATATAATGAGGCAACAAATGAATTGGCAAATATGGTATCAAAGTATTTGTGAGCTCCAACTGATATTTTTATCGAGCACTTCAAGAGCCATCTTTCTATGAGAAACCAGTACCAAAGGCAATGGAAGGGGAGGAAACCAAGTAGGAGTTGACCTTGATTGATGCTAAAGTTTTGATAGTCCATCAAGATTAGAGAACACAATTTATTGAATATTTAGTGAAAGATAAATCATAGTGAAGTAGAGTAGATCAAGCCTTGCAGTCAGAGCTACATTGTTTTTGACAGAGAACTTTACAGAAGTAGTGCATCAGGGATATTGTTGAGAATATTTTGAAGTGTGTTACTACTAGTGAAGTACAACAATTTTTGCATTTAATTCACTCAAAAATTTGCAAAAATCACACAGCTTCAAGAACTTTAGTCAGAAATGCTTACTAGCAATGATTCATTTGGCTAATTGCTTTCATCAATGTTGAGAAGATTGTTCGGGCTTAAAAATGCTGTTAGTTTTTTGCCAGATAGATTCATGTTCTATATCAAGAGTTACAAATGATACCTATTTCTTGGCCTTTTGCTGTACGAGGGCTTGATATAGTGAGGCCGTTCAAAAGAGCACCATGAGGGTTGTCTCATTTGTTCGTAGCTATGGACAAATTTACCAAGTGGATTGAGAATAAGCTAGTTGCGAAGATAGATGCTATACCTAGTATCATATACAGAGGTAGGGATTTCATCCTTAGTATCATGTACAGATTTGCTATACCTAATAGAATCATACCACTCAGTGTACTAGTGGATTTTTCAAAGAGTTTGGCATCAAATTCTATTTTGCTTCTGTGGCTTACCCACAAAGTAATGGACAAGTTAAGCAAGACAATGGCATGGTGCTCCAGGACATTAAAAAAGGGCATTTGACCAACATCACCCATATGCTAGATGATGGGTTCAAGAATTATCGTTCTTACTAGGGTCACTACGTACTATGCCCAATCGAGCCATAGGCCAATCTCCTTTGTTCTTTCTTTATGGAGCGTAGGTTGTCATACCAACAGAGAAGGAGTTTGAGTCACTGTATGTGCAGAAGTATGATGAAGACAAATCTAGGAAGTACTAACTAGAAGAGTTGAATCAGCTAGAAGAAGCTCGTGATATTGCAACAATCTAGTTAATGTACTTCCAGGGGTTACATTGTTATCATAGTCAAAATGTTCGTGGCCAAGCCTTTTTGGTTGGTGATATCATTTTGAGAAAAAACCAAAGTACCAAAGATAGTCATAAATGGTCTCCCATCTGGTAAGGGTTGTACATTACGCTGAGGTGACACATGTAGGGGCTTGTGGAATCAAGTACAAGGATAATGTCATGCTAGACAACTCATGGAATATAAAACAACTACATCTTTTCTATACTTGAGCATTGTATCTTTTACACAATTTCGTTAATGTAATTTTCTTTTACTTTGACTGCTTACATCAAGTACTTTCGCACTTGAGTGGCTAGTCGGGGGCTATATGCAATATACAATAAAGTTTCCTTGTCAAGAACTTTTTCAAAGCTTGTTCTGATTATTTGGGACTAAATTTGAGTAAGGTTAAGTGCTGAGTAGTGAAGCTCTACTTTCCAATGCTTTTCATTTAGCGTATATGGATGATTGTTTTGTGCCATCCTAAGCACTTGAGGGCTAGTCAAGGTGCTAATCTATCACTCGGATATGTCAAAAACATAAGATACAAAAGCACAAAAATGAATAGCCAAATGCTTAAATTTATTTATTTTCATGAGGCCCATGTACACCGCTATGCTCAAGCTGCAAGCGTGATACTCAGGTTGTTTAGTCTAGAAGAGTTCAACAAGGTGGATCAACTTGAGAAAACAAATGATATTTAGGATACCCTCCAATTGGCACATGAGGGATCTCCCAGTATGAATGAATTAAGGATCGAGTTGTTGGAAGGATAACTTAGGAGATTCGTTATGGAAGACGATGAGATGCAACACAAGATGTATGATCACATGATGATTATTGTCAACAAAATTTAAGGACTTTGAAGTGAAGACATGACCAATCATGTAGTTGTCAAAAAGCTCCTCTGCGCCTTCGCTCCAAGAAACCACACCTTCGTCATGCTCATTTGGGAGAATAAGAACTTCAAGAGACTTGCCCCAAGTGATGTCATTCTCCCATGAGCTCTTGGAGGAAGATGCCAAGCATATCAAGCCCCTCACTAAGAATGCTACAATCACCAAGAACAAGGAGATTGCCTTGAAAGCTAAGGCGATATCCAAAGAGGAGAACTCAAGTAATGAGGAGAGGGAAGATGAGTACTTTGATCTCATCATCAGGAAGCTCAAGAAATTCCTAGGAGAAGGTGGCTACAACAACAAGAAGAATGACAAAAATTCCAAGACTTGCCAATCGAAGAGTGCTACGAGTGTGGCGAGTATGGACATTTCATCGCCAATTGCCCTAAGAAGAAGAAGCAATAAGATGGCAAGCCTAAATTCCATAAGAAGAGGAGTTTGGGACAAGCTCACACTCTAGAAGAGTGGATCTCTTAAGGTGAATTTGGCTCTAAAGGATAGAAAGGCATCTCAACAATTGCCATTAAGTCATTGTCACTAAAGGAAACACTCTTCAACAAACAAAGTGATGATGACAACTACACTCCCACTTGCCTCATGGTGAAGGGGCACATGGTACTTCCATATCCTAAACATGTTATTAGTGATGATGAAAGTGATGCACCCTCACTATCACATCCTCAACAAGTTCTTCCACCTCACAATCAATTCTAAAAGTGGTGATTCTTTAGCAATTTAATTCATTACCATTGATCTCTTAAGCTACTCTTGCCCCCAACAAGATCATGTTCAATGCGATGAAGTTTATTTGGGAAGAGATGTATTCCATTGCCATTATCCCCGTCGCTTGCCAATATATTTACCGTACAACATGAGCTAGTGGAATTCATCTTAGATCTTTGTTTCATCAAGTAAGTGAAGCATCATCCATATTGCCTAGTTCCTTCAATAGCGAGTGCATCCTCTTCTCATGCCCATGCTCTTCCAAAGCCTGATTACACCCTCAAGACAACCATGAAGTCCATGTTCTCCCTTTGCTCCTATAGTGCAATGAGTTTTCATCGCATGGAGCAATGCTAAAAGGATTACCTTTGCTCTTAAAACTTTGAGGTGTCCTCCCATCATGAGGCACCAATTTTTATTGATCCATTTGCTATGGAAGAGCTAGAGGCAGCCCAAGGTGATCAAGCTCAACCCTTCATTGAGACCTCCAACATAAGCATAGATATTCACTCTAGCTCAAGCCTCAAAGGGTCGGATAATGAAGAAACCAACGACGAAAACAATAGCAATGGAGATAATGATGATGATACCATTGGCTCGAACTAATCTATTTCCTTCTTACTCCTATGCTATTTTGCCTTTGTGTGTCTTGATGACAAAGGGGGAGTAGTACAAGCTCAAATTTCAAAATTCAAACCTTTAGTCCTTTTGATTTTCCGGCAGCAAACTTTCAATTCTTATGGACATGTAATAACTATTATATTTGTATGTGATGTAATGATTATTAGATTGTTCTTTGATTGCATTTATTGTACTACAATGTGATGAGATGCATGTTTGATTGGTGCTTGCTTTACTTTCTCATTTTGAGTGATGCTATGTCATATGCATCTTTATATACTCTTTTATATATTGCACCCCACAGTTGCGAGGAAATAGGGAGAGTTCCCATGTTCCTCCATAAGATATACATATATGTAAATTTCACTTATTACTATGCACACATTTAAGGGGAGCCTCACCTACCTTCTTTCAACCAAAACCTCAATCTTAATACTATCTTTTATGAGACCTATGTGTATTGTTATTTATCATAAAAAGAAGGAGATTGAAAGTGCATCTAGGCCGCTTAGTGGATTTTGGATGATAGATAATAACAAAAATAGGGAACTAATATGTTAGCTAAAGAAATGTACAAGAATTAGTCTCGAAGAAAAAATGATTTGATGAAAAAAAAAACCTTACCATCAAAGAAAGGCATAGAAGAGGACTCGACATTATGCTTTAACTGTATTTTATTTTTATTGAGTGCTAGGATTACCGTAATATCAAAGAGTATAAATATTAGATCGAGTTATGAAGCAAGTGCTCAATTAGGTCCCTTTTTTCTTGAGTGAACACTAGCACCTCATTAACCACTAGGTTTTGGTTTTTCTTTAGAGAGGCCTCAGGATATTTTGTCTAAGTCACAAGATATTTTTGAGCAAGTTTTCCTACGTAACAATGAAAATGGACAAGAGTCTTTGACCATAAGTGGTAGAGTTTTTAGAGAATTTTCTCTATTGCGTAGTGAAGATTGTGCAGACACTCTAGTGATTGAGAGGGTTAGAAATTTGATTGAGCACTTATGGATCGACGCCCAACGAGGATTTGTATTTGTTACTCTTAGAGGTTCTCCTACTAGACGGCTAGGCGTTGACCTCGGGTATTCAAGATTATGAATCACCCGAGAATATTTCTAAATGCCTTCATCACCTTCGCTAGGAAAGAGTTAATTATAGTGGATACCGAGCTCTTCTTAGGGATTGGTCTTGGTAGAGCAAGCTTCTAGAGGTTGTACCATCATATCCTCATGGAGACCATGTTGGTTACCTTAGACTTTGTGCTAGCCTTGGTAATAGCTAGGAGTCCGGATGTGTTGACAGCAGAAATTAGCACAGACCAGCATATTGGCATGGTGGTATTGGTGTGTTTGATGAAAGCCAATGGTCTTTGACAAAGGCTGATGGTAATGGATCAGCTAGAGCTAATGGCTGGTGAATCAGTTAAAGATATTGGTTAATGGATTGGTTGGTAAGTTTGAGTTTGGGTCCGGGTAGATCAATTGGCCTATGAATGATTGAGCCCAAGCCGGTTTATGGAAGACAAAGAAAGTTATCTTTAGAGATATCTATTGTGATTAGGTAAGATTGCATCATAATTAGGAAGGTTTGCTAGTTTCTATTTATTTCATGTTTGCCATGGATATTGTAACCACCTAGGACCCATGTAATCCCACGGTATAAATATAAACCCTGCGTTACGGTAAAAAAAGACACACAACTCAATACAACAATAGTCTTGGCATATCATCAACCCTAGTTCTCTAGGTTTTTCTGATGGGTTATGGCTCTCAACACGAGGCTTCATCATTTCAATATTTGATGAAAAGGTAAGTCTCAGCACTTGGCAACTATATTGGCTAGACTTGTCTCATCTAAGGATGCATCATTTTGATCTCTTAGATTGCTCTAGTTCGGTTGATATAGTTGTCGGTTTACCTTGATACATCAGTTCTGTCTAAGGCTATATCATTTTGATCTCTTCTATTGATCTAGTGTATCTATCACACTTACATAGGATCTATCGGCTAAGTAGGCTATTCTTATTATCTTAAATCAGATACTATCTTAGTTTGTTTTGATCTATTAAATGACTGCTAATAGGTTAAATCCTACTAAATCAATAGGTTTTTGTCAATGTTTCATCAGAGTTCTAGACGATAAGGTATATTTATATTAAGCTTCAATTTTAATACGTATCAGATCTCTAGCCGATATATCTATTTTTATCATAAGCTATCCTTACACATATCGGACCACTAGTTAATGTTAATATTATTTTTAAATGATCTATCAAGGTTGTCTTTACTAAGGCCAACATCATGATTTAGTAGGTTGCATTCCTTCCAATAGCTAAGCTAGCTGATGAGCTTAATCACCTATATCATTTTATATGTATCCCTATGCCTACATCAGTTTTGTTGCTAGTGAACAAGTGCTATCATTATCATCAACCATCAGCTGATGCAAGGAGATCGTATCGGCCATTAAGCCGATTGGCTCAAGTTTCTAACCTTTGTCCATGTTTCTTGTTAATTGAATGATCAAATTTACTGGCACACCCTCAACAAACCAAGCTAGGACTTACACTAGAGCTAAGCTGATCTCCTAGATCACCGTGTGCGATGCAAGGGTCTTAACGATTTTTTTGTGCCAACAGGATTTCCTCATAGGATTGAGCATGATAAGGCTAGCGATTGAGTGCGATCTGACTCTTTAGAGTCCCTCAATGGAGACATAGGATCTTTTGATCTAAACTTTAGTAAAAAAATACTATGTCTCCTTATGTAGTACTTCTAGTATTTATTTATTATCTTTGGATCACCCACCCAATCCTCTTCTTATGATATTGCTCCCTCCAAGTATCCTTTTTGGAAGCAGTGAAGAAGGACAAAAATATTTGGACCCCAGTATTGGAAGGTTTGACCAAACTTCACTACCTAACAGTGAATCTTGACCGAAGTCTTCAATAGTTAGGGGATACTCCGGAGGAGTTTTCATTTATGCTAAAAGTTTCTTATAGGTTTCTAGGTCTGCACATTTACACCCTCTATGCAATTCAAGGTCCTTTCAGTCATCACCTTTAGCATTTCAGTCGGGTGCCCATCGTCGTCCAACCCTCCTCATCAAGCAAAGACCATAGGAATTTCACCACCACCGTGAACCTAGAGGCCTCGTCGCCACTAACTCTTCTAGTCACCATTCCTACAAAGTCACAGTGTTGCCCATCGTTATCATCTCCATCAAGTCCACAGGGCTGACTCATCCATCGTCCAACTCTTCACTAAGCTCAATGCCCGTTGGACCAAATATACGTGAACATATAGGGTCACACGCTTAACGGGTTGGAATACTTATGCAAATGTGATTTGGATAAGGGCTTGATTTCAATAGAGATTCTAGTAGACTCCTATTGGGCCACGGTCCCCTCCCAAGTGAGGAAGCCTATATATAGGTAGGTAGGGAGGTTGAGGCTCAATACCTCTGTTCACCTCGAGCAAAACCCTATCCACAACCTCCCGAGCCAAACCCTAACTGCTTACGAGTGCCAATACACCCGTAATCGGCGTTACATCCCCAAACGTGTGGATACTGGTAGAGGTGCTACTTATTGTGGTGTTGATCGGTGTCTGGATGATGGCAATCGACTACTTTGTCTACTACCACAACACGTGCATGGTTGAATTAACTTCTCCAACCCTACATCCGCTGTACTACATCTCGTGGTAACAATCCATGATCTCTGCTTTGCATGATATCCTGATGTGCGCGGTAGAAAAATTTTATTGTATGCTAGTGTAGCTTATGCTTTCTTCTACATTGCCATCATCATGCCCAAGGTGAGAGTCCCCTAACTGATCTCTCCCTCTTGTTGTCCTCGTCTTTGCCATTGTGCTGCTCTACCCCTGACAATCCTCGGTTCCTATGTCGCCAATGCTAGCCACCCATCTATTTGGCATGGCCACCAATGCAACTGCCTCGTGCATTTGCTTGCCTGCATGGCTGCCCAAGTGTGCAGCTCCTATGGCATCGCATGGGGTCTGCTCGTTGGTCTCACCCCGAGACTGATGCATGAGTCCCACTATCTTAGTGAACACAGTCCATGATAAACCTAAGGCTGCCCAGTGGACCCTATGTATCGGTGTCTCAGCCATCCTCTCTCTTTGGCTCATGCAATAAGCATAAAAATTGTTCCAAAGTAATTCAACCAATTTGGAATATCCATTTAAACTACACATATACTTTGGATGGCCATTTCCTGGCCATATGAACTCTGAATTGACTCATTCAATTTTCTTATTTTTTGTTATAACATGAAGAACCCTTGAATGTTGTTTTTTCCTTGTTCTGTGTGCCTTGTGTTTTTGTTGTCATTTCAGAGGTTCCCAAAGAAAAGATCAATTCCGTCGTTGATGTTTTGGAAGCCCTTTTCATTGATCAAGGTAAGTCATATCAAACCTTACGCATATTGGATCCTATTACTATGAAAACTATTATTTTAAATTACTGCATTTGCTTTAATAGTATTTACCACATTATAACTATTTTATTTTGCCTTTCCTATATTCCATGTTATGGCCTTATTAATTGAATATTGTGTAATTACCTTTGATAACCCTAGGCAAAAAAAACTAACTAGTGAGAACTCTATATGTGGTGCTTAGTAGATATTTAAGTTTATGCTTAGCTATGGTTAACTAAAAACAAATAGGTATTTTGAAATATCTAGATATTGGGAATAATACTATAATCTCATTTAATGATGGATTAGAGGCTTGCTGGCCTAGACATGTTGGACTCCCATATAAAATTCCCCATTCGGTTCTTGGCTAGGCTTGAGGTGTATGTTTTTGCTAGTCGCACCATGGCCATGGCCATGAAGACTTCGTCTTTGAGCTTCTGTTGCAAAGCAAATTCCATACAACTACATGTCTAGTGTACCAGGAACTCGTAGCCTAGACTAGTAGTAAAGAAAAGGATAGGGATAGGGTTGGATGAAGTCCTTGATGAGGCTTATATCTCTAGCAAATGAAGGCCTTGAGAGGTTCTAATGTCTGGGGCATAGAATGTCTGCCCAACCTAGATCAACTAACAGGGGATAATGGCCTGCCTGTTATTTTATTTAGGTTTGGCATGTTGTGTTCTTATCTTGGGAAAGGTTATGTTGTGTTCTTTATCTTGGGTTCCATGGCTATGGGATATAGGATAATGATATGTCTTATTAGTAAAGTGTATAACTCTGAATAGAGTAAAACTATTCGAATAGTCGTGTCATTGGTAAAAAGGTAAGCCTAGTAATGTCTTAGTTAGAAATTTTATTCGGTTAAACTAGAATGATGGAAACTACAATCTTAGTGGGTTGGGATTAAGGAAAGTTTGCATTGGTTGTAGCTAGATAATAATTTGAATTATATCAGTAACATGCCTTAAAGAGGTGCTTTAAAAATAGATTGTTTGAAAGTTTGCTTAATGCAAAACTCAACCACTATTATATGTTTCCTTGTAACCCCTTGCATGTATTTTTCCAGTGTGGCTCATTGAATACTGTGGGTGGTACTAATCATTGTTCAATTTCAACCTCCAGTAAATTATGCTTGGCTTATAAACCAATTAAGTGTCTATGAAGATAGCCATAAGCCTATAGTCCGCTGCTATTTTTCTTTTATTGTCAGATCTAATATGTCTTTGTAATAATATAAATACTATTGTGATAATTAATAAAGATGTGTCCTTTATATTAATACGATAGTGTTCATAAAAGATATTTTTCGAGCTGTGACGCGCAAGCAAGCATGTCATTGCCGAAGAAGCACATGATGTGTTGTTGGTGTGTAAGCCAAATTTGCCATCAACGCCTTCAAGATTTCAGTTAAATAAATTGACGTCAGTAGCTAAGAGTACCTTTCTAAAGTCTATGCATATTCTTCCTTTCTGAACAGATATGGTGGTATCAGTACTAGATGGAACACCCAAACTATAACCCAAACTATAATCCAAGAGAATTTGTCTCTAACTTTAAAATGTTATTCAATGATGAGTATGTTGAACAAATTCTCACGTTGTTTAGGGATTCAGTATAATAATCTATGCCTATACTAAATGGACACTTTGTGGGAGCTTCCACATAACTAGAAAGATCTAGCTATTTATTGATTAGATGATTCTTATTACCCAGACCATTGATTAAAAGATCTAGCTTTAACCCATTCAATCCATATGTATCAATCCTATATAGCTATAAATGAGCACCACAACCGCCTAAAACATAAGACCAAATCATATATATGAGTCCATCATGTTGAAGCCCTCATCAATATGATCAAAATGTATATATGGTTCGCTCAATTTGGAGTTCATACGAAGGAGATAGGGCATTTGGAAAAAACGGATCGTCCTGCCTAGCTGCGGGTTGCCGGCTGGCCAAAGCTTGCCTGGCCAGCCTCATCCAAGTTCCACAACCGGCTCAACCAAAGTATTAAGTGCCCAAACTGAACTTGAAACTGCCATTTAGATAAGATCGGGGCCATTTGAGTGAGCAACTGACGTATTAGAGGGCTCCTACCATGACACGCCCAGCCCACTAACATGGTCTGGCCGGCCGCTCTGAACACCCAGGCTGGGCATCAAATATTTCCCCATATAAATACCCCTCACTCCTCACTTCACAAATGACACCACACCAGCCATTACTTCTCCATTCATGCCCACATAGCTCCAATGTAACTAGGAATACAGTGAGGAAATGCTACAGTGGTAATTCCGTGCGCTTGCGGAACGTATTTGTGCGGGCATAAAAACACCAACATCGAAGTGCACGTACCGCAATCCTCACGACTCCACCCACGCGTGACGCGCCGCAGTCCCATCGCCGCCCCTGCATGTGGCGCACTTCTTTCCAGCCAGCTGTGAGACATGATTCAGCACCTCCTCACTCCAACCACTGCAAGTTGCTCCCTTGGCCACCCACGCTCCTGGCATTGGCACAGCATCGGTGCAGTAGTGGCAACTGTGAGTCGACGACTTCAGTGGCCTCCAAGCTTCCAAGGATCTAAATCCATCTGCTAAGCTCTTCTCTCCTTCTCTTTTCATCAATTTCACCTCCTCCTGGCTCAATCTATTGAACTCCCTTCTCTCATCTCTTTTGGCTAGCTAGACACCTAACCCAGAGCTTAGAAGAAGATGGAACTCCTGTCTCTATTGGGAAGGGGAGAAGCAGGGTCATGGCATTGGCAATGCTCCATAGATGGAAGCATTGTTGGCAGGGGTTATGGAAGGGGAAGGGAAAGTGCAAGTGGCGCAGGTGCTAGCATTGGCACTGGGCGAGGGACAGCAACAGCAACAGTGAACAGAGGTAAAACTTTGTTGCTTAATCCCTGATCCCAATTCTAGCAATGTACTTGCTTGATCTCCTGCTATACTATAGTATTGTTTTATCAATTTTGCAATTAGTAATTTTGTAGTTGATATACTTGATTTCCTGTAATTTTGTTCAGGAACAAAGACGTCCGTTAGACATTTATATAGGTGATTACCGATATGTCCTTACATAAATTACTGATTTATACTTGGTAGTTGATTCACTGTAAATTACTTTCTTCAAGCACCATACAGTACTTCTATAGTTGATGTCCACATTTTTTGTTAGAATAATAGGAAAAGTTAGTTTAGGCAATATTGATGATGTTTAGAGCCATGGGCAAAGGGTTGGCCAAAACAGTTTTAAATGCGGATATTGCTCTTTTAGTGGAAATGGTGAAGCTGCTATCCAGTTGAGAGAGCATTTGGCAGGAATAGCAGAGAATGTGAAGTCGTGCTTGAGTGTAGCTCGACAAGTTCAAGATGCAATGACAGACCTAACTTATTGTAAGGACAAAACAAAGAGTATAACCGAGAGTATAAAAAAAGGTTTAAAGAGAGATTGCGAACCTATATACATATCCAGTGATGAAGAGGAGCAAGTTAAGTTGGCTTTAGACAATCGTTGAGGGACAACATTGCTTCTACTCCTGGTGGTAGTAGCAGCAACAGCATGCTGGGAGTACTTCTGGTAATCAAAGCAGAATAAGCTGGTTGTATCACACTGCAAGTGCAAAGTAAAGATGACTTCGACATAGATTTGGCATGGAACCATTCACACATAAAACTGCAGGTGGACACTGCTGAACAAGCATGATACTTTAGCTCTTGGGAAGGATTGGGTGATATTTCTGATAAGAAACTTGATTATACTTATTTTAGAGCTGCTATAAACTTAACTCAAGAGATTAGTAAGGTGGTGCGCCCACCTTCTAGCACACAAGTAGATGGTTTACACCTTTAGGAAAACAATGAGGAGTTGAATGAATTAATGGATAGATTCAAGACTAGTTGTAAAGATTATGGAGTTACAGTTATGTGTCATTTATGGATAGGACCAAGCACGATGGGCATTATCAACTTCATGATTTATTCTAATGGTTGAAATCATTTTCACAAGTCTGTGAATGCAACTGATAAAATACAAAATTCAGATTTTTTTTTTATGGTTGCATTAGAGATGTGTTTCACAATGATATTGGTGTCAAGAATCTATTGCACCTGGTGAAAGATAATGGCTTTAACTATAAAAAGGCTTGCAAGGAACTAATACAAGAGCATCTACCTATTGTATGGCAGCCATATGCATCTCATACCGTCGACATTGAGAGTTTGTCTTTTGTTGACAGGGCTGGTCTTGAGATTTTGGTGGCCTAGGCCAAGCTTATCAATATAAACCTCTAAATAATAATTAATATATAATATAAGCATCTATAAACATTTCAACTGCATCTAAAAGTAATATTCAGATGAAAAAAATCATATATATTGTCTTCAAATTTTCTTTGGATATTTATAGGTGTGAAATTATTGATAATAATATCAGCATTCATCTGTATTTTTTGAAGTGCCTGTATTACTCCTTAAAAATTTGTCCATTTCTACCTCAACTCACCTACTCGTTTTTGGTAGCCTAATGCATACTTTCTACACCACATGATATCAAGAACGGGCTAATAATTAAAAAAACATACTAATTGTCAACTCATAAAATACAAGGCTACAAAATTACCAAATTAATTCAAACAAATCTGACCAACTATTATGTTAAACTAGCAAATCACCGTGGTTTGTACAATTATATCCTCAATTTATCCATTGATCCATTGTAATTTTGTGATAAGCATATAAAATAGTATCTGATATCGAGCTTGATTGAAAGTATAGTGAATAAGTATTTTGAGGAAAACTACCCATACATAAACATTCACATGTTCAAACTTGAAAGTAATAAATTTTTTTGGCAACGTATTAAATAAGATGCACGCGCATATGCGCAGGTTAGTTATTATAAAAAGCTGTTTAGAAAAGAACATCGGGATTGACATCCGTTTGTCAAAAGATCTATGGGCACAAAAGGTAAGTGTGAATGACGCTAACAATAAACAGATTAGAAACAATTGTCACATCTGGTTATTTTTAGGGAGATGAAAGTTATTTAATAAATTAAAATCAAAACTTAATTTTCAAAACTCAAAAATTGAAAATGCTTTATTCAGAGCAGACAAAAGAATAAGGCTGTTTTTGTATTAGGTTTATTTCTTATTTGAAAATGAGCGGAATGGGAACTCCTTGCAGTTTGAGGAAAATACTGCTGAAGGTTGCAGCATGTATCTATGACTTTTTTTTTTGTTGACAAAATATTGAGCGATTTTGAGAAGCATCTATGACTCTATGTTTTGGCTCATTCGATCGTATAGCAGTAGCTACAGTAGGTTTGACCTCTGTACCAACAAATGGCAGTACGTTTGCGACTGCTCTAGATAGAGCGACAATCACCCTGAGGTGGGTTACTCCAGTGCCCCTCAAGCACAAGTCACCGAGTTGGCCTCCATATTGCCGCCGTACCGGTCGCCGGTCTCCACAGTTGCTGTCCCTGATCACGTCTCACGACTGCGCCTCCGGACGCCTGCATCCTAAGCTCGGCCCGAAGTCCCTCTCAGCCGTGCAGCTCCTCACCTCACCTCACCGGCTGTCGCCACCCGCAGGGATGCTGGCCGTTCTACCTACGTCTCATTGTTTGGGATTGAGGCAAAGTCTGGAGTTAGGATATTGATGACAATCTATAGAAGCGAAATGTACAGAGACTGAAATCTCGTTTATTGTACAGGGAGTCGGGACTATATATACATGTCTGATAGTCTAAGACCCTCGCAATCGTAGCGAGAGGGATATGGACGCAAAGACTATATTGAAAACTGGTGAATAAATGCACGCAGGCAGCCTTTGGTCATAATATCAGCGAACTGATGCACCGAAACGACATGGAGAACCCAAACGAGTCCTAGAACGACCTTGTCACGAACAACATCGTACGGCGATAGTAAACCGGGTTGACAGTCATGTAGACGGCACTCACATTATCGTAGTAGATGACGGTCGCAAAGGCGATGAGTGTATGGAGTTTCTAGAGAAGTTGTCGAAACCAACAGCACTCGGTGACGGCATGAGCAATGGCGTGGTACTCGGCTTCTGCGCTGGACCGGGACACTATGGTTTGGCGCTTGGAGGACCAAGAAACCAGAGTGTCACCTAAAAAACGCAGTAACCTAATGTGGAGTGTTGGGAGCTGGAACAACCCGTCCAGTCCGCATCGGAATACGCGGTGAGGGAATTGATCGGGCTGAAGCTGAGGTGGAGGCCAGTGGTCAGAGTGCCCTTCACATAGTGAAGAATACGCTTAAGTAGCGTGAGGTGAGGTTCATAGGGAGCATGCATGAAGAGGCACACTTGCTAGACCGTATAGGTGAGGTCAGGTTGTGTGAGTATTAAGTACTATAAGGTATCGGCAAGGCTCCGGTACTGGGAGGGGTCAACGACAATGGATCCATCGGTGGCTGAGAGCTTGGCACGAATGTCGACCGAAGTTGCGGTAGGGTGACACTCGGCCATGCCCGCACCTGGAGAAGATCCACGGCATACTAGCGTTGGGAGAGAAATAATCCATCGGGGGAGCGCGTGATAGAGATGCAGAGGAAGTGGTCTAGGGGACCAAGATCCGTCATGGCGAACTCCAAGTGGACTCGTGCCACGATGTGCTGTAGGGTTATAGGTGAGGATACCGTAAGGATAATGTCATCAACGTATAGAAGTAGATAGACGGTGGCATCCCCGATATGAAGTATAAAAAGGGTTGTGTCGGAGATGAAGGCAACGAAACCGAGTTGACAAAGGTAGGTGGCAAAACGCTGGTACCAGGCCTGAGGTGCCTGTTTGAGGCCACAAAGTGAGCGCTGGAGGAGACAGACGGTGTTGAGACGAGCGGAGTCGACGAAGCCTAGAGGCTGCTGACAGTATGCAGTCTCTGATAGATGACCATGAAGAAAGACGTTCTTCATGTCAAGCTAGTGGATCGGCTAGAAGCGTGAGATGGTGAGTGTAAGAACGACCCGAATCGTGACAGGCTTTATGACGGAACTGAAGGTCTCATTGTAGTCGATGCCAAGACGTTAAGAGAAGCCTCGAACTACCCAACGCGTCTTGTGACGAGTAAGGGATCCATCGAAGTGAAATTTGTGTTTGAAGATCTACTTGCCAGTCACAATGTTAGCGCCGGGAGGACGAGGTACGAGGCGCCAGGTCTCGTTGTCTATTAATGCTTTGTACTCGTTATCCATGGCCGACTAAGGGTCGACCAGAGTAGATCGGTGATTCACCGGAATAGGCGAGATGACACAATGGACAGTGGAGAAACCATAACGCTGAGGTAGACGAAGGGATCCGGTCTGAGACTAGGTGATCATATGAGAGATGGGTGGAACGGGGGCTGCCACGTGATCCGATGGCACCATCGATCATGTGGTGGAGGGTGCAGAAGTAAAGGTGATAGCAAGACGAGATCGGCGGCTGTAGGTCTAGGGAAAGGGCTAGACTGGGTCAGCCGAGGCGAGTACTGGCGTTGTGGTAGTAGAAGGAGGAGGTGGAGCTGATGGAGGTATGGTCTGCACAATAGGGCCACGCAGAAAAATGATGGAATCGATTAGTGGATCCTCAAGAATTACCGAAGAGGACTGCTAAGGTGTTGTGGTGTCGCGGGGTGAAGTGGTCGGTGAGGAGCGTGTGGGTACAGTGTTGGTGAGTAGAAAATCTAGGTCACCAGACGAAGGTCTAGGATTGATTAACCCGAAGGGGAAGTAGGACTCTTCAAAAACAACATGGCAGGAGATGATGATGCGTCTAGTGGAGAGATCAATGCAGTGGTATCTCTTGTGGGAGGAGAGATAGCCAAAAAAGATGCAGGCGGTAGAGCGGGGGACGAGTTTATGAGGAGCAATGGCTGTTATGTTGGGGTAGCAAAGGCATCCAAAAACTCATAGGTGAGTGTAGTCAGAAACCTTGTGATAAAGGAGTGTATAGGGAATTTTGTTGCAGATGAAGGAGAAGGGCGCCGATTCAGCAGATAAGTCGATGTGGTGAGTGCTTTAGCCCAATATAATGCTGGTAGATGGGCGTGGAGAAGCATGGTGCGACTTATGTTGTTGAGTGTGCGAAGAAGATGTTCGGCCTTGCCGTTTTGTGGGAAAGTGTAGGGGCAGGAGAGTCGAAGATGGATGCCACGAGAGTTAAGAAAGGCTTGGATGGTTCGGTTGACAAACTCCGTCCCATTGTCGGTTTGGATGGCTTTGATGTTGAGGTTAAATTAAGTTGAAGTGTAATTGGAAAAACTAATTAAGTGGGTTGTGACGTCAGACCTGCGAGAAAGAGGAAAGGTCCAGTAGTAATGTGTATAATCATCAAGTAAAGAAAGATAATATTGATAGCCTGAAATACTGGTAATGGGAGAAGTCCACACATTATAGTGAAGAAGTTCAAAACGTCGAGAGGTACAAGATGTAGAGGTGGCAAAGGGGAGCCGCACATGTTTGCCAAGTTGACATGAGTGGCATACAGTGGGGCTGTGGCTAGTACACTGGATTAAGGAGCTTCGATGGAGAGTGATGACGGCATCGGTACTGAGGTTGCCAAGGCACAGATGCCAAAGGTTAGTGGAGATGGCGAGACTGGTGTGAGGAGTAGATGGCGCAGTAGGAATGGTGTGGTGGTCACCACCACTATTGCAATGAAGTATCTCGCGCCAGGTCAGAATATCCTTCACAGAGAAACCAGTTGCGTCAAATTCGATAGAGCAATTGTTATCTCTGGTAAATTGATGGACAGAGAGTAAATTATATACAAGAGAGGGAACGATTAAGATATTATGGAGTGGAAAGTTTGATATGGGTGTAGGGAGGATAGAATCACTGCGGCATGTGATTGGGATAGATTGCCCATTACCGACAGTGACGAAAAGGGGAGTAGGAAGGATGACAGGAAAGAAGTATACCGTCCGAGGAGGTCATGTGAGTTGACACACCCGAGTCTAGCACCCAAGGGTGCTGAGGCTAGAGCATTATTTGGTTGAGAGATGTGATGAGGCCAGCCTAGTTCCACATAAGGGCCGGCTAAGAGGCTGGCGAGGGTGCGGGAGGCATGAGCGGCTGCACCGGGGTGGACGCCAGGTGTGCCAGGGGGGAGCGCCGAGGACCCCTGGCTGCCAGCCGATGTGACTACATGGCTGGGGTTGAGACGCCTAGAGGTTGTAGAAGAGCCACGGACCCATGGGGCTGTCTTGCGGAGGACGGGCAGTAGCCGGGCGCGGCTGTATAGGGCCACTCCAGCTCCTCTCCTTGCCCTTTCCCTTGCCTTTGCCGCTACCGCCGGTTCGGGCCCTGTTGCTGTGGCCAAAACCGTGGCTGCCGGAGCAGCCGACGTGGTCTCAAGAAGAGGCAGCAGCACTCGTGCAACAGCAGCCACCGGGGCTGTTGCAGCCAGGGCCAACTGCGGCGATGAGAGCAGTGTAGGCGACGGTCTTCTCATTGTTGGCCAAGCAGAGTTTCTTGAAAACTAGCATGTCGTGAGCCTAAGCGAACGTAGAAAGAGTGGCGGAGTTGGCGATATCATCGGTGGAGTTGGAGAAGCGAGGATTGAGGCCGCGCAAGAGTGTGAGGACGAGTTACAAGTCCGCCACCCTGTGGCCGACATCACAGAGGGCGGCAGCCTTGACCTTCAGGCGTTGACAGTACACAAAAATAGAGGAGTCTCCTTGTACCATGGAGTTAAATTCATTGAGGAGAAAGATGATGTTGGGCTGTTTGTTGGCTTGAAATATCCACTTAATAGCCACCCACAGGTCACGGGTGGTAGGATCGGAGTTATCCATGATGAGGTCGAGGATAGAGTCATCGATAGAACCAAGCAGCCAACTATGGACGCAACACTCAGTTATGTCCCACTGGAGGTCATCGAGGCAAGGGGGAGCGGAGCCGTCGATGTGGCAGCGGAGGCCCAAACTTGCCATATAGGGATTTGAAAAACAAAACCCATTTGGAATAGTTGGCATTGAGATCCAGTGAAATTAGGACGTGGGATTTCACATTAATGGCGGCGTAGGGTGGGGAGAACATTGGAGTAGCCGGGGCAGTGTCGAGAACACCGATGGAGGTAGCGCCAATGGCAGGAAGAGAGTCAAAGCCGGAAACAGATAGGGTGCCAGAGCCAAGAGCCGATTCTATAGTTATGGTGAAGGTGAACGCAACATGAGGGAATCATGCGTAGATGCGCTGGTAACGCATGTGCAAGGCTGATGGATGTGGGGGCAAAGCCGATGGAAGTGGGTGGAAGCCGATGGAAGGGGATGGGCGCGACGCGAGAAGTCGCGGGCATGTGAAGAGAAGTTCGCGTCCGGGAGGCAGGGTGTCGCGTCTGTGGACACGCGTACGCGTCGGATTGATGTGCAAAGCCGATGGACGCATGCGCGAAGCCGATGAGCATGGGGGCGAAGTCAATGGACGCGTGTGCGAAGCCGATGGACGCGACGCAGGGAGTCGCGGGAGCGTGAGGGAAAAGGTTCATGTTCGGGAGGCAATGTTTCGCGTCCGCGAACACGTGTATGTGTCGGGTTGGTGCGGACCCAAAAACGAGAGAGAGGCCGTAGGCACGAAAGGGAAGTGTTCGCGTCTGGGAGGCAGAGTGTCATGTCTATGGACACGTGTACACGTCGGAGAGGTGTGGACTCGAAAGCGAGAGAGGCCATGTACGCGTCGGAGTAGCACGGACCTGAAAGTGTGCTCCGAGGGCGCGGGCACGGAGGAGCACCAACGCAACTGAGGAGAGAAGGATGGTGTGAGACACAAGGGAAGAGGTGGATGGAACCAGGAGGCAGATGAGGACCGTCTCCTCGTCAAGCGATGAAGGAGGTAGCGAGCAAGAATGAGCCCGTGGAGAAGGATAGATCCACGGCGAAGGAGACGGTGGAGATGAAACCTAAGGCGAAGAAGTTTAGAGGTCGACGGGAATAAACACAGCAGTAGAGGAAGGAGTGGAAGGAGGCGCATGGTGGAGAGATCTCGGAGGAGACGCCTATGACGGAGAAGAGGCGTCAGCTTGCCGACGAGAAGGGTGCTGACGCATGGGGGGTGTTCGAACTTTGCTCTGATACCATATAGGAGCGAAGTGTACAGACAGAGAAACTGAGATACCGTTTATTGTATAGGGGGTCGGGATGTCTAATAGTGCAACACAACCGCTCCGTTATTACGATTAACTAACTAGTTACATCAAGGGGCACAAATTTTACAAACTGCTAGATACATACTAAAATTTAATTTTTGGACGAAATTTGATCGAGATTCACGGTTCTTGTATATGACATATGTCTAAACTCTGCTTGTCGTTGCGTGTGAAATCCCTCCTGAGTTACTGGCTCATTTGCACGCAGCCTCTTGATCCCCGGCCAACGTGGCTGTGGCCTCCTGATCCGGCCAACTAATGCCCTTGTTGTATCTATGTTTGGTCATTGTCCGAATGTATTCCCTACTCTTTTTAATTTCTCTCTGTCACAAATCGGCCATTGTTTGAAAACAATCATTCCTGCCAAATCCATTGCGATCCACGTTTATAATTGCTCTTCAAGGCATTTGTTTGAACTGAAGCGTAGATCTTTTTTCATAAGGTAATAAAGATTAGTTATTAAGAATAGTTTTATGTAGAATTTTTACGTGTTTTCATAGACATATTAGAAAAAGAGGGCTGCCCAAAGAAAATGACGAAATATAACTCCTAAAATTGGTCCTGAAATTATATTTTAAATTTGTTGTTGATGAAAACTATATTTTAAATTTTAAAATCAGCTTTAGCGCCTTAGCTGAAACTGTACGAATCACTTAAACATCTCCATTGAACAGAGGCTTTAATTAATTTTCATACGCCGAACGGTTTGTTTGTTTGTGTTCGTACGGCAGAATGCACGATCGGTATCCGCAGTGTGCCAATGGTAGTGTTAGCTTATTTCTCTGGTAACCCAGCTGCAATGCAATAGCTAGCAGAGTAGGAGATAGCAACAGAACGAAGCTGCAATCATGCATGGTTGCAGTGACTCAGTGATGAGTGTAATGGAGAGGATATATCTGTAGAAAAGGTGCCAGAAGCAACGCTAATGGTATGAATTCACTACGTAGGCTGATAAAGTCTATGTTAATTATTGTGTTTAGGAGTGTATGTACTGAAATAGTTCCCAGGTAAGTAGGCATTTAGAGAGTGACTTACCAAAGTCCAGAGATCCAAGAGTACGCTACTACTACTTCAAAGCTGGAGAGAAACAGGTCGGTGGAAACAGTCTCCATGCATATATGTATATTTACTACCCCTAATACCAAATATACCTTTTTAGGGAATATCAATGCCAAATCAACCTTGAATTTAAATAGAAGACATTATACAGCCCTGAAGTCTTAAAAAATGTTCACAGTGGGAGATGGACATATTTCTGCTAGGATGTGCGGTGTGATATAATCCCTCTGAAACTGAAGTTTTCAGAGCTATATGCTATTAGCCAATTAATGAACAGCACAGCACAGTAAGGTGATCAGTGATGTTTGGAATGATGGTGCTTGGCGCCTAACTTTCAGAAGGAACTTTGGAGAGAAAGAATAGGGGAGCTACAATTCTCCGATGGTTTTGTTAAAATGAATTAAAATGGGCCTTTTATGAGAACGGGAGGTACTCTACTAGCTAGCTAGCTAGATCAATGTACAGAATCCTGCCCTTTGGGGATGTGGTGGATCAGGACATGAAAAAATTATGGAAATGCAGGCTAACTCTAAAAATCAAACATTTCATGTATATGGTGTTTAGAGGGAGGATCCCATGTGCAGATCAATTGAAAAAACGAAAATGGAATGGATTTGAAAAGTGTAAAATGTCTGGAGTGACTGAAACTGTGGGCCATCTTCTCCTTCGGAGTTTCCGTATGCTATATTGCTCGTTTTATGTCTGGTGTTTACTGAAAGATCTAAATGAATGGGAAGGATCACCAATTAAAGTGCAAGATTTGATTAGTAGTCTTTCTGACATATGAATAAAACTGAAAGTAATTTCTGGTTTACAATCTTTGCTGCTGCTTGTTGGGTGATTGGGCTCACGAGAAACGATTTTGTATTCGATGATGTTGCGTTGAAATCACCTTTGAATAGTGCATACACAAAATGATATCTTTTCTACAGAGTTGGAGGTTGTTACTTAATGAGGAGGCTCAAGGGCCGCTAGCTTCTGAGGTGGTGTGAGAAGCTGCTGAATCTGGTGAAGATTATGCGTCCTACAGACCTGCTCCCAAAATGGCGATCTGATGTAGCTAGTGTTCTTGTGGTTTCAGTAGTGTTGCTGGGGCAGTTTTTAGCCTGGGCTGCTGTAATGTTTTCTGAATAGTTGATGTTTGGCCGCAAGTTGAGCGCTATGGATAGCTGGTGTTGTCCCCAGCAAATGCCTTGTCGTTTCGGATTTTGTTTAATTGCACTATGTTGCTTTAGCTTTCTCGTAATGCCGGTTCAGTAAAATGATCTGCTATCTAAAAGAACTTATCGATTGGCCACATCAAAGCACCCATCATTCTCGATGATATAGATGCCTAATCAAATATGGTTTGACCTTAATTATTCTACGGCCGATAAGTCATGAAGAGAAAATGAACGAAGCCAATGCTAAAAAACAAATTATAATTAAAAAATATTAAAATCAACTTCAAATTTTTAAATTTTAAATTTTCTATACAGCTGATAAGCTAACAAGTAAATGATGATATACTAAAAAAGTGGTTTTCCAGAGCACGTAATTTCGTGGAATCGAATCCCCACTCCATTGTATCCTTTCTAGTTAAAAGTGGGGGTAAATTTCTAGCATTCACTACCGTAGAAGACGTCCACAAACATATACAGTGCAAGCCAGCAGTAACTTTTTTAAACAGAATTGTTGCATGGCTGTTGATAGAAAATTAAGAATAAAATCATATAAATTTTTAACTTTTGGATTTGCGTCATATTTTGTGATATGGTGATACCAACTATTTCTCTAATGGCTATGATGAGTTAGTGTTTACAGTGTTAGAATAGAGATAGGAGGAGAAATAGAAGAAGAGAAAGAATAAAAAAATCATAAGATAGTCAATGAAGATACAATGATATATGATGGATATAGACAGGTGACGAGACGTTGATGGCAGTGTCGGAGCCATAAGGGTAAAGTGTGATGGGCTAACATTGTCGACGAGAGCAAATCGAAGCTTGTGTTTAGGAGACAGAGAGATTGTAGTTTAGAGATACTCGCCGGCTTGAGGTAGAGAAGGGGAGAAAAGAGAGCGGGAAAGAGGGCGGAAACCAGTCAAAGGTCTCCTTGGCGCTGTTGATACCTCTCAGTTGGCGATGCAGATGGCGACACGGTGGGATGACAGCAGAGGCATCACGTTGGTGCGCGCTCGCTTGCGTGTTGCGACAGCGCTGGGAACGATGAGAGAGGAGAGTACGGGCTAGGTTTGTAGATGTGGTTCATGAGTCTGTCTTAATATGGTCCAGAATTTACAAGATGCCGTCCCTTTTTTAAACTGCCCTGTCACCGCCATACCATCGGCATGTTGCTTCAAACATGTCCTTTGCCAACAAATAAATTACAGGGCCCCCCTCTAGATAGCGACAATACATGTCTTAATAATGTCCAACGAGGGAAGGTACACGGAAACGGAAGATATGGAAAGAGGAAGACATCGATGCAGCAGACGGTTAATTAAACCTAACCCATAAGCATCTACTACCTTAATGACCTCTGGGACATACGGGCCGTGGGCGTTAGTTGGCCATGGCGACGACGATACATACGATGCAAGCTTCCGGCGCGCGCGCGTGCAGTTAACGGAGATGCTGGCCGGGAAAGATCCACGATGGTTGATAGGTTAATTATTTTTACATATCATATTATTAATTAATTAAAGTTTAATTAATTTTGGTTAATCTTTGATTTAATAATATGGTTTTGTAATATCTCGATATTTAAAAGAATTCTAATTGGGTTTATTTACAAATTCGTAGAATTACGTATCTAGTGATTAAACATAATTCTCAAACAGGATTCTGTGCATATTCTTAAATACGGATTTTTGAGATTTTATTATTGGAAGGAAGTGTAATTTTTTTCACAACAATTATATGAAGGTAAATGATTACGGAAGTTAAATATAAAATTTAATACTTCTCTATAATTACAAAATCTGAAAAAACATAAAGATGATAAAACATCATTTCATTAGTAAATATATTATAACCATACAGTTATAACTTCCATTGTCCTAGAATAAACTACACAAAATTTACAAACAAAACAAACTAAATCACCTCAATCCAACTTATAAATCTTAAGATATTAATAAAATAAAAATACTTAATTAAAATGTTAATTGAAATTTATTAAACCCTAATTAATTTATCAAACTTCTAAAAAAATAAAAAAAATACCCTAGTTAAATTTTATATATCAAAGTAAATAAATTAATCTAAAAAGGGGATTAATTACCCCACCAATCTTATACAAATAAAATTTACATAAAAACTCTCTCAATGTTTTTTTTACAAATCTCTGACATCTTACCCTCCACTTATAAAAAAATCAAAATAACATGATGTAAATACCTTATTAATTTTGTAACCATAGCTTTGTTTAATCTCATCTATCAAATTTAAAATCTACGCTTTAGAGAATCTAACACATTTTAATAGAGAATTGCATTCGATCACTTTTCCATTAACTTCATATCAATCCAGCTACAACACGTATCGCTAGATCTCCTACGCCTACATACACATGCGCCGGCACTATGTTTTCTTATCCGGTCCTATACCTGTTAGCTACTGTGTCACTAGGTGCACTTACGCCGACGCACGTTGACATATCTAGTGGACCTATCAGCCTTACAGCTCCCCCACGTGCGCGCCACGTGCTCATTTGCTTTTATTCTTCTTCTACGTGCTCACACGGCGGCGAGTACGTTACCGTTGTCCTCTCGCTGCTTCGAGACGTACGGGCCGTTGGATTACTAGCTTGAGCACCGTCCGGATCTGCTCTGCCTGCGCTGTACTAGTCAAGCTCGTTGCTTAGTAATCTTCTTGGACCTCTGGATAGCAGGATGAGCCAGACGGTCAACCAAGTACACATTTCTCTGTCCTAAAATATAAAATATAATCATTTTAGATCTGTCTTCGAGATACTATTTTGATTAATAATATTTATAAGCATTAACTATTAACCTCATTTTTACTCAATCAATTTTTTTCACTTTCACTATTAATAGTGAAAGTTAACGATATTTGACTTAACGCTATTTAAAAATATTTATATTTTAGGATGATTAGACTAGCTAGCTATAGTTAGCTCGAGCCATGTATCCTACATCGTACTTGATGTGTTGTATGTTAGAGCCAAGAATAGCGAGTAATGATCTTTAAACTATTTTCAACTGACTTCATTATAAAATAACTTTTCTTTAGCATATAATATTTGTCTGCTTCTTTTCCACTACTTACCTCTAGTTCATAAATCGATGAGTTTTATTTTTTTTAATACCATTTAACTACCTACCTATTTAGTAACTAATACTACTTTTTATTAATAATCAAATATAGATATGTTTAACTTTAAAAGAACAATATATAATTTAAAACAGAGAGAGTAACAGAATTAAAGGATACGATTGTTTCTTTCTACTATTAATGCAACTCATAAATAATCACACGCTCAAATTATTTTTACCAACAATAATTCTATCAATCGAATATAAATTATCTATCAGCTGTTATAACTATCACCTCACCGTTGGGCAAATCGGTCAACCCCTCCTCTTTCTTTGATCCATCAGCCACCATCACCTCAAGACCATCGGTACTAGATCCATCCACCTCTAACTGCCCTATGCTATCCTTTTGGATTCTCGAGAGGGAAGGTATAGAGAGATAAGAAGAGAAGACGGTGCACAAGTGGAGCTTATATGGGAGCTCGCCATCCACACCACTAGACCACCGCTTTAAATCCTAGTGCTATCACCTTGTCTACATCTCCATTGGACCTAGCCCCACTTGAAAGAGAGTAGGCTGCAATGGTGGCACAAGTAAAGCAATGGGTGGCAGCATACGGATAGAAAAGTGGAATACAGAGGAAGGTAAGGCATGGAGTTGAGATTGAAGAGAGAGGTGGCGTAGAGAGGAAATAGAGATAGGGAGGGAGGAGGGGCTTATATCTTAAGCCCCCTCCCTATGTGTGGTCCACCTGGTTTTCTACCTCCACATGTCCACCTGATTTTCTGCCGGTTCACCGTGAGTATGACTGCATAAACTGGCAGTAATACTATCAATGCGGGTTCAAATGAATTCAAGGCCAAATAATTTAATTATGAACCTGCAGTGATAGGCTAAATATGCCTGTTCACACCAAACGATAGTGATGGGCTTTTTTTTGTAGTGAGCCATGCCAAAGAAGACCGTAGTATATATATGTCACAGGGAACTACGTCCAAAATAAAATTTGCGCCTTCATAAGGTTTACGTACAAAAATTATTAATTATTTTTTCACTAACTCAGAAGAGCAACTTAGCAAAATGAGTGTTATGTATTATCATTTATAGAAGTAATTGTATGGGTGAAGGAATAGGAAGCGTGTCCACGAGATATGAATATATTGATGATCAATGATGTTGATTGGAGACCAAATCATAATATTTTCCAATTCTAATCCAACGTCACCACGTCAACCTCACACAGACCAGCTGCTGATCCAGAAGTACTCTTGGAAATTGGAAATCACGAGTACTTGTTAAAAAGGTTATGCAATCTACGTTTTAGTTCCAGCTATTTGGAATTATCAAAACAAGCCACTTATCCCGTCCGAGCAGTTTTGGATCTTAGGCCTTGTAATTATATCATGGGATAAGCCTGATGGGTGTGCACCATATGGTTAATCCTAGGCCATCTTTGTCATTGTATAGAGTGGTGTTTTGCTTAAATTGTTTTACCACGTGCAATTTCATCTGTGGTTTAATTTGTGAAACCCTAGATTCATCATATATCAGATTGCTTCTTCTACTCTCATCTCATGTTTGTATTCTCGATTCACTTGTAGGAGATAGTTTTCTTGATAAGGTCAATCTTGTTTTAGCACATTTGATATCTAACAGAGCTGTGGGTAGTGATTACGAGGATTCAATCATCAATTTCGAGCTATCCACAATCAATTTATCAATACCTTTCAAAAGATCGTTACTGTCTCATTGTTCTGTATCCCGTATTTTGCTCTTCACCAGTACATTCATTTTTTTTCTTAGGAACCGTGGAGAGAATAGGTTGGTCCGACTGGGAATATATTAATATATATTTACTTAGAAGAATTTGAAAGTGCACACTACAGTCCTCCGAAACAAGCTCTCCTTTGGAATAATTTCAAATGACTTCTTTATGAAACTGAAATAAATACTATAAAAATCATGTAAATTTCTCCTGTTTCAAAGGTGGCCTAAGCTACATATGAGGCTGATCTAAAGCCCATTCTTTTAATAAATCATGTTAAGTGCTGATGCTATATTTGATAGGAGAAATAAAAAATATGTACAAATCAGATTACGTCAAAAAAGAAAATTAACAAACAAAGAAAAAGCACTTTGAGCTAATTATGTCAAAATGCATCCCTGAATTCCACGTTCGACTATTTCATGGACACTTATGGTAAAAGTTTCACCATTCGTCTTGCTCCTATATAACCGAACCTTGCAACTGGTGAATTCACAAATTAAGGGGACCACAGTTATTTTTATGGTGTCATATTTTCCAAAATAAAATATTAATTTTTTTGCTGTAAATTGCACATATTTACATTATAAATTCCAAATCTTACACTGTAGTTTTTTACACGCACTATATAAGAGAATTATAGAATTAGAATAAAACCATTGATTGGCTACTTGAAAGAGGAGATATAAGAAATAGAAATATATTTATAGTAGAGAGGTAGTAATTGCATAGAAAAAAGTGATGGAAATTAAGAAAAAATGTGACGTATTTTTAGTAAAATTGTTCACAAAATTTTTCAACCGGCCAGTGGCCTGATTTGCAAAATAGGCTTAGTGCATTTGCTTTGCAGCCTTCACAATCCAAAGCCAACTAATATTGTAGCATTCAATTAGCCCGAGACCTCACTCTAGAGTCGACCAAACAGCTGTACTCCCTTCCTATTGCAATCCGTCCTTGTATCACCATTACAATAAATTTCGGATAGCACTTACAATTATTCACACAATAAATCATCTGATGCATATGTTTAAATAATTTTCATGATTAATATTTTATAATAGATAATTTGCTTTGTAAATAATTTAATTAATAAAAATTGGTTTAAAAATATTTACGGTGTTGGTGTGAGTTTGTATGACTAATGTAGGTCATAAACTTATTATAGAAATGGTTGTTTTATAAATTTATGTATATGTGACTTGAGAACAAATTTAGTCAATTATAAAAATCAGAACTATTCTTAGAGAGAGAAGTCAAGATCTGGTTATGATAATATATGACAAGGTGAAACTAAAATCAGGTGGTCTTGGAGTCAACATCGGTCAACGACGGGATTGAAAATACACTCATGGAGAGCCGAGATCTAGAACAGTCAAGAATACCAGACGACAAAGTTAGATACAAGGTTACATACGGTGGATGGATATTGTGTGGAGAGTTGTTCGCAATGGGTTATTAAGTTATATATACAAGCATCATAGAAATCATAAATAAATTTAAAGTGAAACTAGAAAAATTAAATTATTAAATTGTAAAAGGTGTAGAATATGTCAGGTTGAGTTTTATTAAGAAAATAAGTTATACCTAGTTGGTCTCAAAATCTAAGTGTTTGATTTCAAATAAAAGTAGAAACTCTGCTACTACTAGTTAGTGATGGAGTTTATAGATATAAATAAATGAGGAATGAAGGATCTAAAAATATAATTTTTATAAGAAAGGAAAGGTAGGAGTTAGTTTTAAGGGAGGTGAGTACTTTATATACACTTTATATAGATACATAAGTTATTTTAGTTTTAAAAGTTTTATCGAGTTAAGATCAATGCTAAGAAAATAAACGGACTACCATAGTACTGATAGCATAGCGATTGAACTAGCAACTGGCTAATGGTATACGACAGTGCATAATTTTATTCGTATCAGAGATATTTTTTATTAAAACAATTTGATTTTTATCATTCACCTCTCTTTGATGTTTGGATTCCACGTCATATCTGAAACCAAATAACTTAAATATATCGTACCAGCACGAGATCTGTACTGCATTGCATATGTTTTCTTCACCGTTAATTACCAGCAGCCAGCTATTAGACATATATATAAGTGAAAATAATTAGAAAGAATGATTATGGTTTGTTGAGATAGAAGAATGGATGAAAAATAATTTTATTTTAAAATAAAAATTAAGTGATACAAATAATTTTATTTTAAAACGCAAGTAGAGTACACCGTACCGGGAGAAGAGAGGAACAGTGGCCTCATGAGCAGCAGAAATCATAAATTCTCCCTCTTTCAGACCACCGTTTTCTTCAGATAGGCAGCAAAGGCTGATGACAGGTCACATTACATGAGTAGATGACACGACATTATTAGCTGCAACAAGAAGGTAAAAGGACTCTACTTGCTCCTTACGTAGTACAAGTTCAATGTATCTTGTGCAGTCCTGTCAGTGTCGTCCACAATACAAAAAGACCTTCACGGAAGCTGCTCCACTTGTGTGAAAAAAGAAATTCAGAAATAAAAAAAATGAATTTGTTGATGCAGTTAATCCCAAACAAGTCGCTGAACACCGATCCAAGCCCTAGCCTTTTGATTTATTAATTAACCCTCTTGTTGAAGGATACTTAATTACATTTTTCTCGTGGATCTCTTCACTAACTCTACTACTAGATGCCTACAGTGGTGGTTGAGAACTTCAGAAAAGCCATCAACGAACATTCAGATGTGTAAAAAGACATTCCTAAAAAAAAACGATCGACGACCACCTTATCGTGGCTCAATGACGGTGATGGACACATCGTTGACGGACACCGGCGGCGTCGTGGACTCCGTCTTGGTCGTCATCAGCGGCGGCGCCAGGAGGAGAGCCCTCCTGAGCCTGGTGAACATGGGCGGCATCGACGGCTCCGGCAGATTCATGTGGTCGCTGATGAGCGCGAGCAGGACGTTGGACATGGTCGGGCGCGCGTCGGCGTCCTCCTGCACGCAGAGGAGGCCGACGTGGTAGCACCGCCACGCCTCCTCCGCCGCGTAGGCGCGCCCCAGAGCTGGGTCCATGAACTCCGCCGCCTGCCCCTCCGACCACAGCTTCCACGCCTGAAATTTAAGTTCTTGGTTTCAGAGCTTGCTTGAGATCGATCGAGATCAATCCATGGTGTAAGATATGAGAGGGATTGAATGCTACGACGTACGTCTTGGATGAGTGATTGCTGGTGCTCCTCGAGGTAGAGCGCGCCGTTGCGTTGGCCGCTGAGGATCTCCAGCAACAGCACGCCGAAGCTGAACACGTCGGACTTCACCGAGTACACGCCCTCCAGCGCGAACTCCGGCGCCATGTACCCACTGCACAAACGGACGCAAAGATCCAATTCGTGAAACTATATTCGAAAAAACAAATTTCGATGAATTGATTTTTTTTGGGGGGGGGGGGGGGGGGGTAAGGTAAATCATTAGCGTACTAGGTGCCAACGACACGGCCGGTGTTGACCTCGTTGCACTCGTCCTCGAAGATCCTGGCCATGCCGAAGTCGGAGATCTTGGGGCTCATCTTGTCGTCGAGGAGGACGTTGCTGGCCTTGAGGTCGCGGTGCACCACCTTCAGCAACGAATCCTCGTGCAGGTACAGCAGCCCGCGCGCGATGCCCACGATGATGTTGTGCCTCGTCGTCCACCCCAGCTGCGCGCACTTCCCGGTATCTGCATCAAATTTCATTCATATCATCACTGCTTGTTAATCCACTGTAAAAATGCAAGCTTTAGTTAACAATCATATCAGATATTAATTAGCACGAGCTAGCTAGCGCAATTATCACTCAGTGTCCAGCTATCTAGGACGGCCATGTGAGTACGCGATGACTGGGCTTCACTAGTGTTAGTGGTGGTGGTGGTTACTGTTAATCCGTGGACGTGGATCGATGGGCGGATTAATTGCTTGGTCGCTGGAGATCAATGGCGGATTAATTGCTCGTACGGGAATATTGATGGCGCGAGCTCCAGCCTCTAGATTTTCCAACTACCGTGACCGCGATAGAGATGAGACAGCGAGCAAAATAACCACGGCAGCAGCAATGGCCGCGGCGACAAGAAGACATCGAGAGCATACTGAAGAGGAAGGCGTCGAGGCTGCCGTTGGGGAGGAACTCGTAGACGAGGAGCTTCTCGTCGCGCTCGGCGCACCAACCGAGGAGGCGGACCAGGTTGCGGTGCTGTAGCTTAGCGATCAGCTCCACCTCGTTCCGGAACTCCGCCGCGCCCTGCCGCGACCTCGCCGACAGCCGCTTCACTGCGATCTCCGCGCCGCCGGGGAGCACGCCCTGTTCGGTCGATTTGTTTCCGGTGATCAGCTCAGCTCATCAATGGAGAGACTAACTGATAATGGATGGATCGAAGCAGAGGCAAAGGATGCGTTACCCTGTAGACGGGGCCGAAGCCGCCCTCGCCGAGCTTGTTGGCCTTGGAGAAGCTGTCGGTGGCGGCGTGGATGGAGGCGAGGTCCATGAGAGGCAGGTCGGAGCTCGACATCGGCCTCAGCCTTTCCATTTGGGCCCTCCTCACAGCTGAATCATTCAATTCAACCAATTCATCATCCTACTGGCCTCTGCTCGAACACCACGATGGGAGGAGCAGAGCAGGGGAGGGAGAAGCGGAGGAGGAGGACGAAGAAGAGCACGAGCTAATAGCTCACCGTTGCGCTTGCGCCATCGCCAGCAGTAAACGCAGTAGAGCAGAGTGCACAAGATGACGACCACCAGCACGGACACCATGATCTTCATAGCGTCCTTGCTCGACTCGCTTTTCCCTGCCCAATACAGTACCAACCACCAACATCATCAGATGCCATCGATCACGCTCACCACAACCGATCGCCGGCGACGGCCACCTCACCTGCGTCCTCCCCCACTGGCGCCGGGGCCGACGGCGTGGCCATTAGCCGGCGGTGCCCGGCGGAAAGCCTTTCCCCCGCCTCGTACATACTACCCCCTGCTTGCTCGCTCAGCTCACTCTGCTGATTATTCTTGGCAAGAGAACAGGGGACAAAAGGGAAGGGGGAAACTCGAGAGGATCGAGGTGGGATTGGGGAGTAGAGGGGAGAGGGAGGGGGAAGAGAAGAGGCGGTGATGACGACGACGGCGACGCCGACGGTGGCTGCGGAGAAGTAGTTGCCAAGTGAGCCCAGCCTCCACGGTTCCACCTGCTGTGGCGCCCTCCTTTTTGTCCCGTGGCGACCGGCAGTCGGCGGACGCATTTTTGACCAGCCGGGATGGAAAAGCCGACACGAGTGCGCAAATGCTACTAGTAAACGCTAATTATCCATCCTCTGGGCGCTAGCTAGTAGCCACCGTGTAATAATAATAGTACGAGACAGCTTGGTTATTGGCAAGGTTCAGATCATGTCAAATTATTCCCTTTTGAATTTCTACAGTCGCGGGTGGGTTGCTTGCGCACGTGCTCTCCAGATCCAAGAAGCCGACGAGAAACAGATGGCCATGGATAGATACTTGTGCAAGCCTTCTGGAAGCATTATATTTCTCCTCTTAACAGCGATAGTCCTGCGAACTCAGTTAAGCCTTCATCACTTCAAGTCCAACGTTGGCAAAACAAAAAATTGTTTGCTGGATCTTTTACATTATACTTCGTTCGTATAAAATTATAAGTATTTTTTTAAAAAAATATAAGTACTTCTTAAGTTTAAATTTTATTCTAAAATATAGAATTTTGACATATTCATCCACCAATGCACCATGCATTAGCCCACCATACAATCTTACTGACAGGTCCCTTGGTTGCCGTTAAATTAAGATCAATCAACTAATCAAGAACAGGCAGATCATGGCCCCCTTCGACCGGAGCTGATAGTGAAGAATATAGGACCATAAAGGTGATGAAAGTTGCCAAAAGTGGTGAAGACTAGTAGTGCTGGTAAAAACTATCGGAGGTGGCAAAGATTGCTAGAGATGGTGAAGCCGAATTAAAGTAAGATGAAAATCTTACCAAAGGCGAGGAAGACCGCTCATAATGGCAAAGACTATAAAAGTGATAAAAGCCACCAAAAGTTAACTTAGATTGTAATAGCTCTCTCTATGTTTTGCTCATTCTAATGGCCAAGGTAGACCAACTATGGCTCACTAGGCTCAGCAAGACTAGAAAGTCCCAACTACTTGTAAATAAGCAGAGATAATTATACAAAACCACTTGTAAAGGAAACCTAAATATATAAATAGACCACACATCTATAATAAGAAAAATTTTATAATATACTACACATACTCTTATAATCCAAGTGTTCTTCAATAACACTTAGGTTAAGCCAGCTTTTGATTGTGCCAATAAGAAGTTGGTTCCCAAGCTAATGAAGGGCAGTTGAGTCTTTTGCTATGTAGCTTAATATGCCCTACATTTGGATTGGAGAGGGTGGTCCATTTTGAAAATTTATTTATAAATAGACCTTTTATAAAGCATATAAATAGACCAAGTTATACGTGTGCATGTTGCTTGAAATTTGTTGTGTATTAATTTTTTTGATAATTGTATATGTTTTTTTCTTAAGAAATATATATAATTTTCAGGTTTAATTAAGGCTTACGATGTATTTCTCGGAATCCGTTCAACATGGGGGTATTTTGCTAGTCATTAACAAAACGAAAAAAAAAGGCATAGGCAACCGCGTGCAAGTTAAACTGTAGATGCTTGTTTCTGTTTATAAAAATCTCTATTGATTTATGTGTGCAACATTTTCGATTAAACAACTAGCTCTGCTAATAAAGCTGTTCCTGGTTTCTTTTCCTGGTTGCTTCTCCGGGTTCATAATTGCTCCAGGCATGATGGCCTCTAGTGTCTCATGTGAAATCATCGGGCAAAAAAGACGGCTTTTGCTCACGAGTCACGAGGCTATTTATCTGAACAAACCACTGGTAGTGGGCTAATCCTCTATTCATGATCTAGACCGGAATACCTGATACAACCAAGCAACTAGTGATGGTGAAATATCACCCTGTCTTCTGCAATTAACGTCCGGTCGCACGCAACCACAACAGCATATATCAATGTATGTCTAGGCCTAATAACATGTAGAATAACCAATAAATCAAAAAATTTTAATAAAAATAAAAAAATTAAATTGATAGTGGTTATCATACTATTGTCAATAGGACCGTCCTTAAATAAATAATATAATTTAATAAAATTTTTAAAAATAAATTTAACTTTATAGTTATATTTTTAAAGTGTATATAAATTATTTCGCTCTTTTAAAATATAATCTTATTTTAACCATTTTAATAGTAGATATAGAACTCCTATTTCCTTCTTAATTTTTATTTTTTTTATAATTTACTATCACTGTATCTAAATCGCACGCGGATTCGGTCTCCTCGCGCGCCTGCGCGTCGTAGCCGCGTGGGCGAACGTATCCCAAGCTATCTACCCGTGAGAGCCAGTGCACCGAACCAGCCGCTGCCACGCACACCTTGCTTCAGCTGCTGTCGCTCCAGTACTGACACACATGCATGTACTCCTGTATCTGAGCCAGCCAACACTCAACACATATAACCATGCTAAAGTACGAGTAGAATACTTCGATTACTAAAGCAGCAACTAATTTTTTTCCTTCCGTTTTTCCTCTTTACTAATTTTTATGAACATTTATACACAACTTATAAAACCCACCACATAATTTATATCATCTTAAATATAATGATAATATAATATTATCCTTTCAATGTTAACCTTTATTATAGTTTTAATTCTATTATTGATTGATGTTGATCCCAAGATCTTCGTTCACATTGTTATATATTATTTTAATCAAACTACATACGTAATTCTAATTATTATCATTAAATAAGTTTTATCTTAAATCACATATATATAAATAGATAAATATATATAAACCTCGTAATACTAGTATCTACATATATTTTTAATTGTTTTTTATTAAATAAATCATTTATAAAGATAATTGTTATCATAGTTTCATAGCATACACGTCTGCAAAACAATGAGGCTCTGGACAAATAATTCAGCAAATTAACCGTGGCTCATACGGCATGAATCGGCCAGCGTTTAGCCTTTGTGATCGATCAAAACGAAATTCAATCGAGGTGTGATCGAAATGATGGTTAATTATTACTGTATCATGAACACTACTCCGTTTGATTGCTGGTTGCTTTGTATTGCTACCTTTTTTTTCTCACCGTCTCTCATTCAAATGGTCTCAAAATTAGTACACCATCCTCGCCAAAAAAAAAAAACTGTGGATCAAGGTTTGAAAACCAGTCAAAAATACTCTGGATCGGTACCCTGCACCGGTTATCATAATTTGAATGGACAAAATTTTGAATGTATAAAATTTAAATACAAATTTTGAATTTCAAATTAAAGAACATATCCTTCCGGATGGTAGGGAATACAACCGGTGCCTGGACTACTTTTAAGTACTGTTATACTGGAGAAAAATAATGTGTTTCGGCAATATGCAAACGGGACTAGCTAGCTATCCATCATGCGAAAAGTTTCTGGGTCCATATCACATGGTAGATTTTGAATAGTTGGATTAGACTGTTTAGGTCTCTTGATTGGGAGAGTCTATACGTGTGTCGACAATATTAAAGTAGACATATTGCATACATTATTTTTTTACATCTTTATATTGCATAAAAAAATATCACCAACCCATCTACTAAAAGCTACAATAGTTACAATTACAATGTAACTAAATTATAACCTTAGAGTTCTTTAATCGAAAAAAAAATATTTTGTGCCGCTTGCACGGTTGGTAAAGGACTTAATGGGGGCAAGCAGAGGTCCTGCAAACCCTCCTGTCAAAAAATCGACAAATTTTGTCTCGACTTTCTATCGTATAGCAAAATTGTAGGCAAATTACATGTTACCTTATCTGGTTACCATGCTATAATATACTAGCTAAACAGCTAGAATAGTTGAAGCTACATATCAAAGTGATAAGTTAAAAGAAACTAGAAGATCAATTTTCACAAATCCCTGGCAGTAAAAATTTACAAATCGTAATAGAATGTTTTAGAAAAATAATGTAATACTCCCTCTATTCAAACTGTCTGACCAATAATGTTTTTTAATAGTATAACTTTTTAGCAATAACAATTGTATCATTATATTTGTAATTGTAAGTAATTTACTTAACATCTTATATTCAAATCTATTTGCTTTGACATCACACAAAAATAAAAATAAAAATAATGGTCAAAGTTGAGAGCACTGCATTCGCTTGTTGGGCTATCATCGTACTGGTCTGCGTCAGCGAGCGCAGTTTTTGTTGAGATCATACATGGGCAGTGGGAACTCAAAATAGAAAAAAAGAGATTACACTTTGACTCATCAAATACATACATGTCGAATCTCTCTCAACCATAAAATTAAGATAATATCGTATCTTTCAACTATTAAAAGTAAGGCTCAGAGAGAGTAAATAGACAATTAAAAACTTTAAACAAATAGAAAGCTGAAACTTTCTCAATATCCCTATCAAAGCTTCTGATAATTGTGACTGAGCAAGTAAGGCTAAGCAGTAGATCTACCACAAACTCTTATTAAAGAAGAGTAGCATTCAGCAATTGGTACAAAGACATAATAAAGGCAATGAAGAGATATCATCGAGTTTTGTAAACCGATGTATTTTCAAAGTTAAAATTCTTGATGAGATTCTACTTTTCATTGAGGAACATTTTTGCTAACCCTTTCATCTTAAGGCTACATAAATACATTCCTCCTTTACTAGTCATATCTCTTTTCTTGAAGGAGCAAGATCTGGTCTTTACAAACTTCTCCTGACACACTACACGTAGATTGGTTGCTTGAGAGCGACGCCTAGTCATCTAGAAGTTCTCAACATTTAAGAATAATAAATTTAACAATAACTCTTTAGGGTTGAATGCTAGTGCTCAAGAATCAAGCAAGAAGTCACAAGCACAAGTAAGATTCAAAACCACTCCACTCACACAAGGCTTGTTTACAAAGATCTGACTTATTCATAAGACTTCTAATATTAGATATTGCTATTTCTAAATTATCCCTAATCATATATCATATGACAAACAAATATAATTATAAGATCAGTATATATATCGATTGATGATCATGTCTCATAGATCATGATACAGAGATATCAAATCGATCATATGGATATATGTTAGTGAATATATGTTGGATAGACTTGCTATGAGATAGTGTAAGGATTTTATGTGTCAACAGTTAATCTCAAGTAGTGTTTATATGAAGTCCTTAGACTTACGATCATAATAGTTTCCAACATACGTAATAGCTTATTTTGAGACTACCAAACATTACTCCGTAACAGGGTAGTCATAAAAATAGTCTTTGGGTTTGCTATGAAATATGTAGTGGGATATCAGTGATCAAGATAGAATTTTCTTCTCCTATGGGAGAGATATCTCTGGGCTCCTTGATGTAATGGATTATAGAAGTACATGGCCATTTCAAGATGATTAAGGAGTCAATCATAAGTTTATGATCCAACATAGGATCGAGAGAGTGATTGAGTTATTAAGAGGATGATACAAGTCATGTGTTGAGCTCGATCGATATTATAAGTCAAAAGGGATTCGTATATGAGAATATTATAGGTTCAGCCGATATGATCGAAAAGACCACTATTATGTATTGCTAGAGACCACTATTAACAGGGTGATCGAAAAGACGCTTTCAGGTCATGACCAAATATACTTGAACCTATAGAGTCGCATGCTTAATGGGTTAGAGTGCTTATTCGAATGTGATTCGGATAAGATAAAGATCCGAGTAGACTCCTATTAGACCACGGTTCCTTAGCCCCAAGTAGGGAAGCCTATATATAGAGAGGCGGGGAGGTCAAGGACAGATATTTCTATTCATCTTGAGCAAAAATCTTAGCCGCTAATTCCTGAGCCAAACCCTAGCCGCTTGTGAGTGCTAGTACACCCACAATTGACGTTCCAGCCCTAGACGTTTGGATATCGATGGAGATGCTACTCATTGTGAAGTTGATCGGCATCAAGATCGCAGCGATCAATTACTTCATCTACCACCTTAATGGGCGTGTGGTTGGATTGGCTTCTCCAACCCTACTTCTGCTACACCGCACGTCTTGTGGTAATGGTCCATGATCCCTTTTGTATGATGTCCTGGTGTGAGCGATAGAAAAAATTATTTTATGCTATCGTAGCCTATGCCTACTCCTATAGCCTATTAACACCGAATTTTGGTAAGCCCCACACATAGGATCGAATAGCCGATTGACTTATGAAAAGAGGTCGATTGATTCATGGAAAAAGCCAATCGGATGAATGAGGATGGATTTGGTTTAATCAAAGATGAAAGATTACTCAGATGAGACCAGATCTGAGGAGGAGTCATAAAAGTCATGGCAGAGTGTTTTTATATTTATGAAATATATCTTACTAGATAGGTAAGTTTAGTTAGCTTTGTTAACTTCTTAGAGAGAGTTTTCATTTGTCCTACTCCTATGTCTGGAGGTTGTTTGTAACCATATCAAACTCGTTAACCTTAGGGTATAAATATAGACCCCCTCAAAGCTTGTAAATTATCCACATAGATAAATACAATCTCGATGAATCGCCACCCTGGTTCATTTGGGTTTTTATTGGTGGGTTTTGGCAATCAATGCAGGGCTAGATCGGTTAGGTGCGATCTCTGACAAAGGGGTAAGTCCCGCCACTATCCTGTTGTATCCATTCTGTCTAAGATTGTATCGGTAAGGTTTGATCTTTTATTCTAATTGGATATATCACATTATGTTCGCGTGGGTTATATCGGCTTATTGAGCTCCTTCTACCATCATCGATTTCGTGCTGCATTGGTTAGATCCAATCTACTGGACTGCTGGTAGTAGATTAATTCATGAGCCGATAGGTCTTTCTTTCATCAGAGTAGCCCATAGATGAGTTATCTCCACACTGAGCTTCACGCCTAGTGTATCGGCTTCTTAGCCTTATACATATACTTTGCCAAGCAATTAATCCGCTAGCAATCGATCTAGTTCTTTTAGATCTGGCATTGAGACCTAGCGGGTTTCATTCTCCCTATCGGCTCAACTAGCTGTTGAGTTTACTTATATGCCTGCATCAAACCCACAGCCAATAGCAGCCGATAGGTTCACTCGGTCCCTTCATCATTATGTCCGATCTAGCTCCTACCGTTTCGGTGCTATTAGCCTTAGCCTCATATTATCTCGGTTCGGTCTGATCTATCAAGGTTGGCTCTAACAGTACCGTCATTAGTGGTCACTCGGTCTCGTCCCTTCGGGTAATTGAACCTTGCTCTCTAGCGCTTATCGCATATTCAATTTGGAGCATCATCGGCTCTATAGCCGATGTGTATTTTATTGTATTCCTTACTATTCGCATATGCCACCATCGGCTTTCTAGGCAATGTATGAGTGCTATAGTTCCTATCATCCACCAGTCAATAGTAGGGGTTCATTGGACTCAGCCAATAACAATGGCTATCTTAACCCTACTGGCCACCAGCCGATAACAGGGATCGGACTTAGTTGATGGCTATCTTAACCCCATCGGCACATCCAGCCGATAGCAAGAGTCCGTATTAGCATTTTGGCCAATTGGCTCGATGATCTAAATCTATCTATCTTCTTTGTCAGTTAGAGGTCAAATTGACTGACACGCCCACAACTTTAGAAATCCGAAGACTCTAACGAGCCAAAGGACCCGCACTAGAACCAAGCAGATCTCCTAGGCCTCGAGAGTTCGCACGATCGCATTGGAACTCTATTTGCTCACGCTCACTCGCCTTCTTGGTGCGCCTCTCAGCCTGGTCCAATCCACTCGCGTGCCAACACACTTTTTGGTACGCCCGGTAGAACAATCAAGAGTGCATTGCAATGAACCTTAAAGTCGAAGGACCTGTACTGGAGCTAAGCAGATCTACCAAGCCTTCATGTGTTTGCATGATTGCATAGGACCTCCATCAGCTGACACTTACTCGCCTTCTCGGTGCACCTTTCTGCCTAGTCAGATCACCCTGCACGTCAACACTCTTTTTGGCATGCCCAGTGGGACAATCGAGAGTGTATTCTAATGAACCTCAAAGCCAAAGGACCTATACTAGAGCTAAGTAGATTTCTTAGGCCATCACATGCTCGTGTGATCACATCGGACCTCCATCCGTTCATGCTCGTTCACCCTCTCAGTGTCTTTCTTCACTCGGTCCGATCGCCTTGCACGCCAACACATTCTTTTTTGCATGCCCAATGGAACAAATCTTAATTAATATGTCTGAAGAAGAGGTTGATGCCAAGGCGTGCTCGTCCAATGAAGAAGTTAATGAAGATATCATTATTCTGATCAGATTGGAAAACTTGACAGATACATAAAGGCAGTAGGTAGAGCAATCTGTGAAGGATTTTGAGAAGTTGTGCTTCCAATCCTTTGGTATAACGCAAGAAGGACCGATCCAGAAGAATTCATTCCCAAGACCAACTCTAATCAGTGAACCAACTCAACCTGCTATTGGCTGGTTGTCGATAGGGGCTATAGGACTCATACATTGGTTAGAAAGCCGATGATGACCATAGGCAAGCAACGAGGAATATAATAAAGGGCACATCGGCTATAGAGCCAATGGCGCTCTGAATAAAATATACGATGAGGAGTCTACGACTATACTTCTATTGGCCATTAGTCTTCTGCCAGCTGGCTTCTCGTTGGGCTGTTTGCAGTAACCATCATATAAATTTTAACACCCATCGATTGGTTCTCGCCAGTTGGGTTTTGGCCAGCTTCCTATCGGGTTGTTCTTTATTAACAAACTTCAAGTCCAAGGAAATGTAAATAGTGCCTTAGAATATGGTCGATTAAGAATGCTACGGAGTCCTTGTCCCTAGGCGACATCACTACCTTTGAGCTGTGCAATGCCAACACCAAGTTTTTTGCCCTTTGGTGGTCAGAATTGAAAAGACCCTTGTTCAATTCATTGGCCTAACAATACTACTCACGCCTCAACCCTGATTACATCGAATTCGATGAAGAGTTAATATTTCTTTATGTTCTATTATCCTTGATCACATTACTTATATTCCCACCATCTTGGTGGTTGGCGACAAAGAAGTATCAACAGCCAGCGTTAGTGGCTGGTTGATCATGTATATACCACCATCGGCTGAACTCCATTTAGGTCATGGTGCTCCTCTATCGGCTCTCCTCCGGGTGCCATGGCCAGCAGGACCAAAATGCAAGAAGTTGGCATCTCGCCCTACTTCAAAGAAACAAAAGATCAATGCTAATGTCACGGTCGTGGTGCCAACCACCCAAACACCTGCCATCAAAGCAACATCGGCTCCTTCACCCTCACTGGTACATATTGACTCTTATCCTCGTTTGCTTTTCATATCCTCTCTCACATCGACAATCTCACCCTATTTTTAGCTCGAACCATCGGCTCTCAAAGTTCAACTATCATCTGATATTCTTGCGAACATCGAGCCGATGGTTCCACCAGTAATCCCACTATCTTTGGTGGTCAATTCCCAAATTAGTGACGTCAAGATTGTCCCTATCACTTATGTATCAGACATCGGCCACCCCCTTAAAGAGATCACTCACCAAGTCGATGCTGATATTGCTCATCACACTATTACCGATGTCCTGTCCCAGGTAACTTCATCTTATATCTGCACTTTCGCCTTAACCCATTATTCTTCCATTTATCGATGTCGATCTGTAGTCTTTAGCTGATGTATTATCCTTCGACATTGGAAAATATCTAGAGACGGATGAACATACAACTACCGGTGTGGTGATCAAACTACGTTACCAGCTAACGTATGCGAACAATTGTTGGACATCATTCGTCGACTAGAAATCGCAATCAATGCACTAGCGAAAGATTGTGGACCAATCTAGGCAAGGCTCACCAAGATTTCACACTATTTTCCTAAGGAACTCATTAACGCACTGACCCCCGTCGCCTATTTGGAATCATAAATGTTCTAGCTGATCATGACCCAGTGGCACATAGCCGATCGTGATGAACGAAAAGATTTGGCTCAAAACTATTAGTTGTATGCCCAATCTGAGAAGAATAGGTTTGACGATATAATAGCTGTCTCACAAGAAACCCAATCTAAATTGGACTAACTTAAGAAACAAGAAGCCGATCTAGTAGCAGAACTTGATAAGATACGTAAACACATTAAAGCCATAGAATCCCATCTTATCGGTCTACTGCAAGTGATACAAGATCAGGAGACCAGAGTTGCAGCAATGGTGCGTCAAGTTGTTTGTCGGCACAAGACCTTAAAGACCATTCCTAACTCGATAAAGAAGACATCCGCGCTATCAACGAGATTGACAAAATTAGCTTGCACGTGATTGAAGCAATTAAAACAACTCTTGTAATATTTTAACGCTAAAAACTATGATGTCATTTCTCCAAAACACTTGGTGACCCTACTCTTTTGCTGCAATATAACTCGATCGGCTTTGCTACTTTTTCACCTCACTTGATCCCTTTGAATGGCCATGGCTTGATAATTGCATTCATAGCTAATGCTTGTGCTTGTTGTATGTTCCCAAATTTCTGACAGTCTTGACATCACTTATAATATTTGAAGCAATCTTCCAGCATTATCGGCCAAAAATATCAACTCTTCTTAATAACCACTTCATCTTGTGAGCCAATTAATGAGTCCCACAAACACCTTCATGTACTTTGCACATAACCACTATGGCTTCTTCTACACTCAGGCATCTTATTAGAACTCTATCAATGATTCGATAATACAATTCTTCATCAAGTAGCTCATACTTAGTAGATCTATACCGAAGTTTTCTAAAAACTAATTGTGACAGATTTTGCAAATATTGGATAATCTCTCGTCTCTAATGATTGGCTTCAACATGATTATTAATATCAGTTATTTCAACTTCTATCCTTCTATCTAGCCGATATTCCAAAGCAATCTAAACAAGATCATTAGCTTCTAAATTTGGCTCCCTAGGAATATGATCCAATGACACTATCCTAAAATCTTTCAATAAATATTGATATTCTTCATAATATAACCTCAAGAGATTATCTTTGCACTCATATTCTCCAGATAGCTGCTTGATTAGTAATACTGAATCTTCGATGATCTCTATAGTATCGGCTCCGATTTCTTTCAAAAGCTGAAGTCCTTTAAGCACCAACTCATATTCTGCTTGATTGTTAGTACGATAGGGTTTAATTGTAAAAGTAAATTCAAAGCTTGCCCCCCGAGGTGATATAATCACTAAGCCGATACTAGATCTATGCTTGCAAACTGATCCATCAAAGAATAAAGTCCAAGGAATTTGCTCCACGTAATTTTTATGATTTCTCATATGTTGCACGATGAAATCGGCCATAGTTTCTCCTTTAACTGCTTTAGCCGACTTATATCTTAGATCAAACTCCATTAAAGCAAAGGTCCATTTACCAACTCGTCCTTTCAAGATAGGAATCGATAACGTATATTTCACCATATTAGCTATGCAAACCACTGTGCATTTAGCCGATAGAAGATAATGCCTAACTTTGTATATGAGAAATATAAAGAAAGGCACAATTTCTCCACCATAGGATATCCCGTTTCAGCATCCAAAGGTCTTTTGCTTGGATAAAACACAACTCGTTCCTTTTTCTTCAAACTCTTGTATCAAAACCGATCCGATGGATTTTTCATCAGCCGATAGATATAATTTGCATGACATACCCCTCTACGGCGGAATTAAAACTGGTGGAGAATTTAGATAATTTCTAATTTCATTGAACGCTTTTTGTTGCCACACCCCACATACAAACTCTTGATTGGTTTTCAACTTTAGCAAGAGAGTAAAAGGCTCAATTTTTCCCGATAAATTTGAAATAAATCTTCTTATAAAATTAATCTTGTCGATCAACGATTGTACCTTTGTCTATTGATTGGTGGTTCTGTATTCTAGATGGCTCTAATGCTACGTCGACTAACTTCAATTCGTCACTCATAAACCAAAAAGCCTAAAAACTGCTCAGCCAATACGCCAAAAGTACATTTGTGAGGATTCATCCATAGTCTATAATTCTTTGCACTTTCCAGTACTCTCCACAAATCAGCTATATGGCCTTCAACAATCTTGGATTTAACCACCACATCATCTATATATATATCTCCACTAATAAACCGATGAGATCATGAAATATATAATTCATCGCTCTCTCATAAGTCGCACCGGTACTTTTCAATCTAAACATCATTACTAGCCACACATATAAGCTAATAGCTCTAGGACATCGGCATGAAGTCTTAGGTATATCTTCATCTGCCATAAAAATCTGATTATACCCTACATTGCCATCTATGAAGCTAATAATCTTATGGCCCAATGTCGTATCTATTAGCAAATCTGCTATTGGCATTGGTTATTCATCTTTAGGGTTAACTTTATTCAAATCTCAAAAATCGATACATATTCTCAATTTTCCATTTTTCTTTTCTATTGAGACGTTATTAGATATCCACTCAGTATATTGGCATGGTCTAATAAACTTTGCATCATACAACCTCGTGATCTCTGCCTTGATTGCCTCATGTAACTCTGCTTTAAATCTCCTTGGAGATTGTTTCAATGGCCGATACCCTGGTTTGATAGGAAGCCGATGTTGAACAATTGATTAGTTTAGACCTGGCATTTCATGATATTCCTAAGTAAGACATTCTTGATACTCCTTTAATAACCTTATTAATTCTTCATAGAATTCAGTACATAATTTTTTACTTATGTATATCAGCCTTGGCCTATCTCCTAGACCTATATCAACCTCTTCTAAATCATCCGTTGATGTAAACCCTTGCCCCAATTTTCCTTCAAAATCTTCACTAGTGCCCATTAGAGTAATATCTTCGAGTTGATTTATTGGATCGGTTGTATTCCCTAGCTAGTAACCTCAAGGTAATCACCTTTCCATGCTTTTTCAGACCAGCAGTCGACACCATCAGCCTCCTAGATCAGCATATTGGTCATTGCAACATTGGTCGATTAATCAGCTATGATTATCTTGACTTGATCTCCTTGCCACTATATCAAACTCTGATGCATTGTAGATAGCATACAACAATTTGCATGAATTCAATCCCTGCCAAGGGGTAAACTATATGATAATTCTCCCCACTTTTAACTCCACATTTAACACACCCTTTGTCTCCTATAGATTTTCATCGAAATCTTTCCATACCATATTTGTCTTTATTAGATCTTCGATAGTTTTTTCTAACTTGCGATGAGTTGCATACGACATCAAATTGATAGCCACACCTCCATCAACTAACATTTTTGTCATTAGCTTTTCATCTACACACAATAGTTTCAAATGAATATGCTTAGACTCCTCAGGTTAATCAAACATAGCCTAATCAGGTTGTAATGTTAATTGAGCAAAAACATCTTCATTGTCCTCCACATCGGATAACAGTGCTTTATATTCCTAAGACAAGAAGAATGCCATGTTGGTTGGAGATAATGAATGAACCCCATCATCTTTTCTCTTGATGTGCCATACTTGTTTAGTCCATTTAGGACAATGATCAGCTTCCTCATGGCCTTGTCGTTACTTCTTTTGTTGCTCTCTATGTTGTAATTACTATGCCCTTCTTTTCTGAGTTTTTGTGAACATTCCACTTGGACCCCATTAAGAATTCTAGATTCACCGTTTTTCATGCAATTCCTTATCGTCACTTCCTTCAAAATATTATTCATGGATCAGCCCCAATTGGCTATGAATCGATGCTCGTTTTGTAAGCAGTCGATCTTGTGAAAATCTTTCTTGCTCAACATGTTGAGATTTTAGATTGTTGCATTCAGGACAATTATCAATTGATGGTAATCTCATACCCTAATCCTAGCAGAATTGAAAGAATGGACAATCCTAATGCGGGCTATATTTTTCTTTGTTTAACAAATTCCACTATTCTTCCTCTTTGTACTTGGAATACTTTTCTATTATGTCCGATGAAGTAATTTTTGATTTATTATCCCAATGCCTCCCTTCATCGGCCCAATCTCACGATGATCCCATGTAAACCATTTTTCATAAGGAATGAATGTCCAACAATTTTCATCGGCTTTTTATCTTTGAATTTGATTCATCCCTATTGAACAATCGATTGTATCTGTTACCGAAAAACTTTGCATTCATCAGTACGATTTGATATCATGTTGTGCCATTTGCAATGTTTCTTCTTCTTAAGCTATTTGGCTGATTCTGCTTCTCTAGAAGTAATAGATCGAAAATTTTATTGGCCTTATTGATGTCAAAGTTATATCGCTCCTCCTTGCTAATATTCTTCACCCATAGGCATGATATTGATTTCTTGTTTCTAACCCACTCTGCCAATCCTACTTCAACATCAGATCGCTCATCATCTGAGTCTGATAAATAAGTTTGTACTTGAGCATCCCTCGGCTGAATTTTTTTCCTTTTTGGCCTCCTAAAATCGATGTTAGTGAGACAATACCTTCTATACCAAGTGAGCTACACTCTCAAATTCTTGTGATGAAAAATGTTCTTTGATCGGAGCCAATAATACCTATAAGGCCAACTCAGCTAGGTGCCTATCACTTAAATTCAGACTATAACATCGGTTCCTAACGTCCCAAAACTGTGACTAGAATCACGTTGTCTCCTTTAATCTCTTTTCTAGCTATTGTGTTGAAATTTCGAGTCCCACTAGGCATGCCAAAAGCATGTTCAAGCCAAATCGGTCTCGCCAGGCATGCTAAGAGGTGTGCTTGCTGATAGAGGTTCAATCCGATGCATCTAAACACACAAAGGCCTAGTAGATCTGGTTAGTTCCAGGGCAGGTATTTAATTTGAGGTTCACGGGTGTGACAGTCAATTTGACCCTACAATTGATAAGAAAATAGAAAGAATGAGAACGATGAGTCAATCGACCGATAAGCTGATACGACTCTTGCTATCAACTAGTTGTCGATAGGGGTTGAAGCACTTATACATCGGCTAGAAAATCGATGATGGCATAGGAAAACACCGAGAAATAAAATCACATATACACCAGTTATAGAACCAATGATGGTCTAGATAAAATAGATAATAAACAATAAAGAGCAAAATCTAGTTTTTCGAAGAGACGAGACTTAGTAACCACCGGTGATAGTGCTGTTAAAACTAGCCTTGATTGATCGGACTGAACCGAGACAATATAAGGTTGAAGCTAATACCACTAGAATGGTATAAACTTGATCAGTCATGTTGATAGTATAAATCGACTGCGAGTCTAATGCAAGACTAGGAATATGATATAATATGGTGAACTCATCGGCTAGCTGAGCCAATAGAACAAACGAAACCTACTAGATCACGATGCTAAGCTTATTAAAAGATAACTTTGATAGATCGGACATAACCGAGACAGTATAATGTTGGATCCAATAAAACTAGATTGATCGCTAGCAGATTAATCATGGGCAATCTATGTATACTGGCTAATAAGGTGATACGTTAAGCCTGAAGCTCAATATAAAGGTAACTTATTAGCTGGCTACTCTAATGAAACGTCACGTAAGAATCCTCCGACTTAGGCTCAATCTATTATCAATAGTCTAGAAGGTCAAACCTAACCGATGTAGCACGAGACTGATGATAATAAAACGAGCTTAATAAGTTGATAGATCCCACGCAAACGTGATATGATATATCTAATCGGACTAAGCGGTCGGACCTAATTGATGCAGCCTTAGACAGAGCAAATATACCAAGATAATGATGGTGCTTACCCCTTTGCTAGAGATCGGACTTAACTGATGCAGCCCTGCGTCAAGACCTAGAACCTACTGAGAAAAACGTAGAAGAGCTATGGTGGCGATACACCAAAGTTGTATTGATCTGTCAAGATGTCCTACAAGGTCCCTAATGGTTTGTATTTATACCTTAGGATTACGTAAGTCCAAGATGGTTACAAACAATCTCTGGACATTATTTCCTAAATAGAAAATAAAACTATATCTAAGAATATAACAAAATTAACTAATCATGCCTAATTACAAGAAATATCTTATAGATACAAAACCACTCTGTCGTAGTTTCCACTATTCCTTTCTAGAGTCGGTCTCATTTGAATAATCTTCCACCTATCAATTGAACCGAATCCATCTTCATCTGTCCAATCAGCTCTTTCCTTATATCAATTAGCATCTTTCCATAAGTCGATCGCCTTCTCTATTTTTGAATCAGTCTCTTTCCATAAGCTGATCAGCTCTCTAATCCTTAACCGAATCTATTTATGGGCTTACCAAATTTTGGTATTAACAATATTTCATATGGTGGCTTTTCTACTAACTTAGATGAAACCCTGTTTAATGTGAACATGGCTATTTCAAGAGCATATCCCCAAAAGGGCAATAGAAGATCACTTTGGCTCATCATGGATCGCACCATATATAATAAGGTGTGATTTCTCCATTTAAATATCCTATTCAATTGAGGTGTACCTAGTGGAGTCAATTGTGGAACAATTCCATAATCCTTTATATTATTGCCAAACTCATGAATCAAATACTCATCTCCACAATCAGATCATATTAACTTGATTGTTTTTTCTAAATGATTTTGTACTTCTTTTTGGAATTCCTTGAAAATTTTAGATGATTTAGACTTATGCTTCATTAGGTAGATATACCCATATCTACTAAAATCTTCAATAAAAGTGATGAAGTATTGAAAACCTCATCAAGCTATAGAGCTTATTGGTCCACGTACATCATTATATATGAATACCAATAAGTCACTTGCCCTTTCACCTTGACCAGTGAAACGTGCCCTTGTCATCTTGCCAAGTAAAGAAGATTCGCATGTCTCAAATGATTCAAAATCAAATGAGTGTAGAAGACCATCTCTATAGAGTCTCTCCATGTGTTTCTCATTTATGTGGCCCAAGCAACAATGCCATATAAACGAGAGATTCAAATCATTAGGACATTGCACCTTTGTATTAATACTATATATCAGTGTCCCTTCAAGATTTAGAACATATAACCCATTCATCAATGAAGTATGATAATAGAATATATCTTTAAAATGAAAAGAACAATTATTGTAGATAGATCTAAATTCATAACCTTCTTCTTTCAAACAAAAAGCAAAAATAATGCTCCTTAAAAAAGATGGAATATAATAACAATTATTTAATTCTAAAACTAATCCTAAAGGTAAATACAATGGCATGGAGCCAACAGCCACCGCTGCAACTATTGCTCCATTGCCAACGCAAAGATCCACTTCGCTCCTTCTCAAACTTCTACTTCTTATTAGCCCCTGCAACGATTTGCATACGTGAACAACCAATCCGGTATCAAATACCTTAAAATCAGTAGATGAAGTAGCAAGATTGATCTCTATAACATTTATACCTAAAGCAAAAGTTGCACTTCCCTTCTTCTTGAAATCCTCTAAGTACTCTGGACAATTCCTCTTCTAGTGTCCTGATCCCTTATAGTAAAAGCAAGCTGCATCAGAAGTAGCGTCTTTCTTGTCTTGCTTGATAGCCTAGGAGTTGCTCGTGATCTGATCGATAGTCAATTTTCTCTTGACTACGATTTTCCTGACATTGGGCCTTCCCTTGCCTTTCTGCATCATCATCACATTATTGGTGCACTTCTTAAGACTATGCTCGGCAGATTTTAGCATCTCATGCAACTCACCTAAGATGTTATCTATATTGTTCATGTGATAGTTCAATATGAATGGCTTAAAGCTCAAAGGGAGAGATTGGAGAATCACATCAGTAGCCAACTTTTGACTAAGAGGAAAACCAAGCTTTTTTAGACTCTCAATGTAGCCAATCATCTTAATCATATGAGGGCTAATGGGATTCCCTTCCACAAGCCTACACACAAATAAGGACTTTGAGGTGTTGAACCTCTTAGCCCTTGCTTAGTTCTCAAACATACCACATAACTCCACAATTATATTGTAGGCATTCGTGTTATCATATTGCATCTGAAGCTCAGAGAACATTGTGGCATGCATGAGATAGCTCATATCAAGGGAATCATTTGTGTATTTCTCATGAGCTATTCGTGCAAACAAAGTAGCATTATCAGGCAAGTTACCGAGTAAAGGAGTCTCAAAGACATACTCCTTGTGCTCTTACTTGAGAACAATTCTCAAGTTGCGATACCAATCCATAAAATTTATTTCATTTAGCTTTTCTTTCTCAAGAATAGATTGCATATTAAAATAACCAGTTGCGGTGTTAGCTAACATGATCTACAATATAAGAATAAGCAAAGTTTAGCACTATGTTTATGTAAATCTTTTATTAAACTATTTAACAAAAGACTCCCACTATGTGTTTTGCAACAAAACTCTCTCTAACTGACGTAGTGGGTCAAGATTCTTATTTTAGTAATTCCTAGTGAACTTTGGTATCATAGCTAGAAAATTAATGACATGGATAAGCAATACTTCGATAATCACATCCCTATGTGATTCTTGTTTGTTAGGTGGCATCACCGTGCCCTAACCTCAACCTATGCACAAAGGTCTAAAACTATTTTGATAAAAATAATCCAAATATTCCGTATGTAGATGTTTGACATCTATCCCAAATACTGATAATAACCAACTGTACCCTACTTTGATAGGCCTACTATACGGTGATTATTCTCCTTAGGTACAACATATGAAAGGGCACAAACACATAATTTTACTATGAAAGACTCTATCCTACCATAGCAACATTTCATAAAAATCATTGCATAAAAGTAAGATAGAAAACATGATATATAAACACATGCAACTGTGAAATAGTATGGCCCAAAAAATGGTTATCTCCATCTCTATGTAGATGATCTCCATCCTCCACATCTTTCTTTTGAGTTACCATGCTTAAAAACTTATAACTTCTAGTCTAGGCTACTACCTATAATAGCTAGAAATTGAAGATTACAAAGATAGATTTAAACACTATAATCGACACGTAGGTTTTTAAATACAATAGAGACAGCTGAAATAATCATGACATGTAGGTTATGAATAAATGTTACATGCATCACATACATATCATACATTTCAAATAAGCTATAGGGCCATACTATTCACATTAGGCGTAGAATCGCATTCTACCTAACAATATAAACCCAAGACGCTATACAAGAGGGGTACACACGGCGGTCTGAGACACTATATGAAATTCACATATCCAATCTATGAAATTGCTATGGAAAAACTATATAGCAACACCACCTTATGCCGATCCAATACACTCTCAAGGATACTGGTTTTTCCACTTTTTCAAGGCAATCATATCTATAATCTACTACTATTCAGCATAAGAACCTTATGTCGATCTGAGACAATCTCAAAGATATTAATAGTTCCATTGACCTGATCCATAACCTACTATTACTTGGTATAACAACCTTATACTAGTCTGAGTTCTAATGACCCAAGGCTATAGATCCATAAACTACTTGTACTCGACATAACAACCATATGTTAGTTCGAGACAATCTCAAGGACGCTAGTAGTGCAATGATCTGTGCTTTAACTAATCCCTATTCACCGATTGATCTCATCAACTTGTGCTACTATCAATTCATCATATGAACCAACTGATCTAGAATGTAATAGATCCAATTTACTACTACCACATATCATCATATGCGATGATCTAGATAGCAAACTACGCAAGATGAATCTAATAGCACTATAGGAGAAAGCACAGGCTATGATAACATAAAACAAAATTTTTCTACCGTGCACACTTGGACATCATGCGACATAGGGATCATGGACTGTTATCACGAGACGTGTAATACGGTGGAAGTAGTGTTGGAGAAGTCGATCCAACCACGCGCGCGTCGTGGTAGTAGACGAAAGTCGATTGCCATGATCCTGATGCTGATCAATGCTATAACGAGCAGCACCTCCACTGGTATCCACATATACGAGGCTGAAATACCGATTACGGGTGTACTAGCACTCGCAAGCGGCTAGATTTTGGCTCGAGAGGTGGTGGCTAGGGTTTTGCTTGAGGTAAACAGAGGTATCTTTCCTCGACCTTCCCGCCTCCCTATATATATGCTTCTCACTTGGGCCTAGGGGACCGTGGCCCAATAGTAGTCTATTCAAATCTCTATTCGAATCGAGCCCTTATCTGAATCACATTCGAATAATTATTCCAACCTGTTAAACATGCGATCATGTAGATTCATGTATATTTGGTCACGACACGAAAACGTTTTTTTATCACCCTGTTAATAGCAGTCTTTACCAAGGCATATTAACTCCAAAGTATATATAAATATCATATCAGCTGAACCTATAATGTTCTTATGTATGAATCTCTTTGCCTTACAATTTCGATTGAGATCAAGGAAAGACTTGTGTCATCCTCTTAAAAGCTCAATTACTCTTTCAATACTATAATGGATTATAAACTTGTGATTGACTCTTCAATTATCTTAGCATGGCCATGCACTTCCATAATTCAATGTATCGAAGGGTTTAGAGATATCTCTCTCATATAAGAGGCAAATTCTATCTTAATCAATCACATCCCACTATATATTTCATAACAAATTCAAAAACTATTTTTATGACTATCCTATTACAGAGTAGTGTTTGATAGTCTCAAAATAAGCTACTACGTATATTGAAAACCATGATGATATTAAGTCTAATGCTTTGATATAAACACTACTTAAGATTAACTTATAACATAAAATCTCTACGGTATGGTTTATCCAACATATGTTTACTAACATATGTTTATATTATTGATTTAGTATCTCCATACTATGATTTATAAAACATGATCATCAAACAATATATATATTGATCGTACAATCATATTTGTTTCTCATATGATATATGATTAGGAATCTTTTAGAAATAATATCTGATATTATGAATCTTATGGACAGTCACCTGATCGATGTCTATTTTAATAAATAAATCAATATATCATAAATATATCATTTGATATATATATATATGTTTGATATATCACTAACAATATAGCTAGCTCATCGACAAGCCTGTTGCGATGGGATGTCGAGCGCGTCCTTGACCTGGGAGATGTCGGTCTCCAGCACGCTGAGCTGCAGCTGCATGAACTTGAAGTAGCTGATGGCCTTGCCGAGCATGGTCATGTCCACCTTCCCGCCGCTCGGCACCAGCTCCTGCAACGCCCTCAGCCGCTCACTGATCCTCTCTCGCTGGCTCTGCAAAAACAATAATGCGTTCAATTCAATTCGATCGTCGGCACTTGGAACTGATAAACACTGCAAGATTGATTGATGGATCATCGGATAATTAGTTCACGACGAGGTCGACATGGATGGATGTAATGTAGCTTGGCAACCGAGTTCTGTGGCTCCTTGTTGGCTCTCTGCTTCTTGGACTAGTGTAGCTCTGCTCCCTGCGACGGCGACGGCGGCGCGCGTGCCCTCTTCTGCGAACCAGAGGCGGCGCTCCTCGGGGTAGTGGTCACCATGCTGCTGCTGTCGCCGCCTCGGGGTCGAGGACGACGCCGTCGTGCCATGACATCGCCTCGACGCCGGCCACCAGAGCCATGGCGAGTAAGTAGATGCTACTTGCTACTACTACTTGGTATGCTAAGAATTAAGCAGATGCTGAATGTGGCAAGACAGTCTGCGCATGGCCTTTTATATGCGAGCTGCTGCTTCCAGGCAGAGGGACACCCGCATGGCCACTGGGGCACTGAGGAAGACGACGATTAAGCATGAGCGCATTCGCAGGAGGATATTAACATGGCTGCATTATAATAGTGCAGTTGCATTAAATGCTCTTAATTGCTATGATTGTTGTGAAATTGTGATCATCCTGACTGCCTCGTAATGAGAAGCGCAGGCTTCTTCTAGTAAACGGATCATCTCTGCAGTGCAAATTCCTAATATAGGGTACTTAACATGTCTATATTAAATGCATTTTTCTAGGAAACTCTCTCCTTCGATGCTTCCTGCTTAAATCAAAAAAATGAGGCAATAAGTTTTACACCTCGAGCGCTGACGCTTCAAGATTAGCACCTTTCAATTGGCATGGCAAGAACTTGGTTATTCGCTTATAACTATTCCTGTAAGCACCTGGGATGGTGATACCTAATGTTCAATTAGGTGTTTGTTGTTAGAGAAGAATTAAAAGTTACATTGTACCTACTGTTGACCTGCTCACATCCTCCCCTTATTTGTTACAAAATATCGTAACACACATGTGTAAATCTTAAAATATAACACTGAAAATAGATTTTAAAACATCATAATTAATAGTTCTGAATTTGATACGATTTTTTATCATTAAATTTTTAAAAATGTTCTAATTAATTTACCTTAATATTTCAAATTAGGTATATTGTGGAAACAATACGTAACTGTCTATTTTAGAATTCAATAGAAAACCACCTTCCATCATAAAATTTTTAGACCGTCAAATTACTTAAAAAATCATGCAAATCCTCAAACCCTAATCTTCTCCTCCATTTCTTATTCCCTACCCACTACCACACAATGCCAATTCAACCTCGATATCTTCTTCACTGTTGCCCAACCTCACCAACTGGTCAAAAGGCTTCAACAGCAAGGCCTACTTAGCTAGCCTCCTCACCCTCTCCCCTCCCTTCCCCTTGTTAAGGCAACGGTGGTGAGATGCCCCATTACCTCAAGTCTTCTCTATCTCTATCAACTCCTTAACATCGAATCTGTCACTATCAGTCACCACCTTCTAACCACAAACTCTCTTTATCCTACCACCAACACCGGCTTACTATTTTCCTCATCCCTGCAACTCCAGTGCCTCACTGCCTACCCGTATAGGCACCCATCACCAAAACACCATCTCTCATAGCCATTTTTTTAAGCCCAACAATCTCCCCCCTCTTTCCCCTTCTCTACCTCCTACCTTCACTTAAATTGAAATACTAAGTCTAACTTCTAATTCCACCACTGTTCATATGTTCACGGGAGCTAAAGAAGGAGCACTAAATATTAGCAATTATAAGATCAGAAATCTAAAAAAATCCCAACAAAATTTTTGTCAAATGTGATTTAGCAATTCCAAACAAAATTTCTTGTCCCCATCATCTAACAGACTAATTTCGCACGGATTGAGCCGTTCTGCCGTTGCCAGTGGCAGCGAAGTACTCCCCGGTTGGTACACAAAACACCCTCATCAACCACCGCGCATTGTATGCATGAGCTGGAACATCTAATTAATCGGTATAAATTATAGTAGTAAGTCATTAATACCTCAGTCAACTCACTACATATTAAATCTCCCTCCAGGTTATATCTTGCTCCAGGAGCATCAATTAGTCATACTTCTTAATTAACCCAAGAGTACGTATTGGCGTTGGAGATTCTTTAATGATAATCGATCATCTTTGTATATGACTATGGTATTGTGGAACCATAATTAAGTTAGTTAGATCTGTGAGGATGCAGTGTGTTTAGCTGTAGAGCTGGGTTTTCACTACCGAACCAGGAATGTCCAGGGTATAGATTAGTCTCATAACGACGTAATTAATTCAAGGATAAGATAATGATGCTTGCAAATTGCGTTGGACGGTGTAAATTAGTAGTGTTTATCCCCTCGAACTTCGATACTGGCTAAGAAATGTAGCCAGATCCCTGCACCGATCAGCATCTTGTACTGATAGGCTATTTGTCCTTGTCGCTAATAAGAAATCTCACGAGTACGGATTTCTCCTAATATTATATGTCATTCTATCTCTGCTAATTAATGCTCCTGTCTAACGGCAAACTCTAGTACTAGTGTGCAATGTCAGACGCCATATATCAGTCTTATTTTATTACAAAGTCTCAAGCATATTTTATTTTCTGGTTTTTCAAATGAGACGCTCCTATTTAAAATAGTCTTGATGTACCAAGACTTAAATGAAGAGAGTCTCTTCGTTTAGTAGCTCAGCATTAATATTGTCGGAACCTAAGCAGCCATACGTACAATTCCTATTAATCTGATGAGTGCACACAAGGATTAATTACTCATTGTATACATGCGGAGTAAAAGTTCCGTTGCATAAGTATAGATCTCATGTGTTAATTTTTCTCGTCTTGGTGACAAGAGAAATATGCTCGTGATTTTTTGGATGGAGCGAGTATCTTAAAAATCTTTTTCCTATAAATGTCTATAGATATACTCTCTCTGTTCATAAAGTCATATTTTTTTAGCATTTGTTCATAGATATAAACATTCTCACAGTATTTTTGTTATTTTGTCCTTTCGCCCCCTTATTAATGGTAGACTTCTTACTCGTTCAGCTTAATAAGGTGCATTTATTAAGGGGCACTGTATCAGAAAAAAAATGTAAAATTGCTTTGATTTTATTTCAACTTAATCACTGCTTAAAAAAGATATAATTGATTATATTTATGAATGGAGTTAGAGACTAAGTATTTGTAAGTTTTCTTAAGAGCCTAATAATAAATAGAGGACACCTTGATGCTCCCCTCGTTAAAGATCTTGCGCCAATTACTTATTGGTTGAACCAACGCAACTACTAGTTTAGTACTCATTAAATGAGTGAGGGTTGGGATGTAAAAGTAGTCCTCCAATAATGTTTATTTTTTAGACAAATTCTAACTTTAGAAATGCTTATATTAATGATTAGAGGGAGTATTTGTCTAACTTATGCCAATTTAAAATTTGGATTCAAATATTTGCTTGGTAACCGCTGGTTACTAGCTTTCAGGGTATGTTATATTTTTTAAAAAAATTAAAAAACCGGTATTCAGAACCTTGAGTATGATGGACCATTTTAAGAAATCTTAGGTGTTATAGGGTTTAGGACAATGTAATGTGTTTGTGAAAGTAAAAATAAACTCACAAACACAAACTTACCAACTCAACAACTCTAGCACACCGACTCCAATAACGTCCTCGATTATTATTTATCCAAACAATTATCTTTTATTTAAATTTCTTCACATAATCACCCTCTCACCTGTAACCATCCATTATTTAATAAAAGAAATTAAAATATTTTTTAATATTAACGATATGCTTATATTTACGAAAGAAGGAGCAGCACATTTGATAAGCAATATGGTGCCATTGGATGCTCAAGAACTGGTGCTTTAAGTATATAATGTAGCATATTTGCTTTAATTTACACAGTATATATAGTTTGTCAACTCAACCTATATATCTTATATAGTTCATGAATCTCTATAACTACTACAATCCTATTGCCATTTTAAAGTTGGATGTGCGTGAACTTCAACTATACAGCACATGTTGCGGCCACACAAGTTTTACCATATGCTTATTATCACTACGTACTCTTCTTATTTTACACGCCAAGATACACATGCTTGATTGTTCATTTTTTAATAAAAACATTTCCGGTGCTCATTTTTTAATAAAACATTTCCGGAAGATAGTATAAACATATAATATACATTTGATGAACAAAAATTCTACTAATACCATTTTGATGGGACGATCCAAGGTACTTTGTGTATATATAATAGTGCGCGGTCATAAGTTCTATATTGTCAATACCTCGTATTCAACGACAAGGATATAATTGAAGTAGAACCAAGATATTAACTGAGACATAGGTTCTGTCAGACCATGGTAAAATTTTCACCGAATTTTGGATGTGCTATTTTTCAAAGGAATATCAAAGGATACCTAAACGCTTACAATTATTTTTGTCCATGCTTAATTTTTTTAAACACTAACAAGCTAGAATAAAGAAGTAAATTTACTGATGGGGGGAAAACAACTCTATAGAAAAGGACATAGTCACCACGAAACAGCCAATTCTCCTAGATTTTACAGGGGTCTAAATACTCAGTTCATGTAATCGTGTTTTGTAATCGTATTCATATGTGTCATTCATTCTCATTGTTCCAAACGGGAAATTTCTGATGTCCATGAGTGACTAATGTTTCAGAAATGTTTTCACCATTAAGGTTAGAGTAAACCGAGCTAGCAACCTTTCAGGTCATTTTTTAATGTGGCTGTTGTCTTTTTTTTTTATGACGATAGATATGTGTATGAGAAGGCATGGAGCAACACACTGCACACTTGATGAAGCAGTATGTGGACATAAATCTATTATTCTTCCCTAAATTAAGATGTTGACTTTGCAAAGTCAGCACCTTCTTTATTAAAATATAGGTTTACTTTTGGCTTGTGGATATCCAGATGCATGCAAGTCAAATGCACAGAAGTGAAGGTGAGAATATGCCTGACGGGATGTAATAACAATATTAAGATGATGCCTTTGAAGCATTCGAATATTGGAGATCAAAAGGATATGCTGAGAGGGGTTAGTAGTATTTTTATCATGCAAAATTTGTTCTAGCACACTATGATATAGGACACTATAGTTATTGACTAAAACACACTCTGACTTTTATTTTAATATATTCTCTCCAAATGGAGAGATAAAACTATACAAAAGATGATTTTACCCCTAGGTCATGATGCAAGATAAATTTGAATAAAAGTTGGTCGAATTTAACATGTTTTTGCAAAATTTAAAACTGGTCCCAAATAGGGGAATAAAAAACATTTCACAATTTTTTTTAAAAAATTAGTCAATATTTGTTTGAATTTATTTTTTTCCCATTTTTTAAATTTCTTAAATACAGCCAATATTTGCTCTATTTTTATTTATTTTAAAATTTACATTTTACAAAAAGTAACTTCAGCCAATAATTGTTCAAATTTTAAATTTCTTTGATTTTTAGTTTTTAAACTTAGCAATTATTTGTTCAAATTTAGTTTTTAGTTTTTAATTTTTTGGCAACTTCTCATTTCTGCAATTTTTGACAAGGTTTGAATTGCGTGAAATATGTTTAAATTTGGCCAATATTTGTTTAAGTTTATCTTACAAGGTGGACAAGGGGTAAAATTGTCTTTTTTGAAGAGGATATATAAATAATGGCCAGAGTGTGTTTTGTAAATAACCACAAAACTACTCAATATCTTATGATAAAGTCTAAAAACTAGATTTTCTTATAGCAAATATAAAACTAGAATATCCTGTAACAAATCTTATCTTTTTATAATATACATACGAAGTTCAAACAGTTTTCTTCGTATAAAGCTTATTCCGATGTGTTCGACTTCACCCCTATATTATAGGATACAAAGTCAGTCTGCACATTAAGACACGCCACCAGGAAATTACCTAGGCATATGATAAATCGAATAGAAGCCCATCCCTCGTGCCATTCACTAGCTTGTGTTTGTATAGGTTGAGAGTCCCATGTCAATATTTCTTCATTTTCATTGTACTGCTTACAACAATATCTCTTCATTTTCCAAATGTTAAGATATATCTGAAGTGTTCCCACAGATTAAGATAATTATTATAAAATCAAGAGAATGGGGATAGGAAATGGTATTGTTAATCCTAGTGAATAGGAAAGAGAATGATTGGTGAGAGCGCTAAATATAAATGCACAGATGACTGACAGACAATGGTCGACAATGTAAAACATCAGTAAATTCTCATGAAAAATAGTGAAATTTATGTTCCTCATACACACCTATATTTTGAAAAAAGAAGTATTACTAGTTGCTACCTTCCTATAGCCCCTTGTAACTTATATTGTTATGGGGCATAAAGCAGCAACCAGGATAAGAACTTCGTTGCGAGCGCGGAGATCCTTTCAGCAGCTTGCAAGTTTAGATCTGGTTTTATTCAGTTAAGATTAGATTTGTTAGCCTTTTAATTATCACATTAGTTGAGATTTGTAAGCCTTGTAAAGGCACTCAACTAAGGAATAAAGAAAGTTGACAATTATCCTCGAAACCCTTCCTCCTCTCTCAACATTGTCACAGCTCCAGGGTGGCGAGGTGAATAACCTCGCCTTCTTGTGGAGCATGACTACGCTTTGCGTAGCTTGGGGCCTCCCTAAGCTGTAAAATCTTGATATCAGACGATGTGTCCTCTATTGGGCAGCCATCATAGCAATGCTCCTAGCACATAGTGGTGGGCTGCACAGTCTATCGGTTGTCCATAAAGGAGATGGACGAACGTCTTTGGCAAGGGCTTTGCTTCAACTACGGTGAACAATACTCCTACGGCCACAACAAGACGTGCAAGAAGTTGTTCTTTCTCAACATCGAGGAGGAGGATCAACAAGATGAGGCAAACTCTATGCCGGCCGTCAACCCAAAGACCCTATGCATCTCTCTCCATGAGATGTCCAAAGTACACCCAGCCAACACCATGCATTTGAACATATAGCTTGGCGACACCACACTTCACATGCTAGTCGACATGGGCTCGACTCACAATTTCCTATCCCAAGACTTAGGCAGCTCACTCCAAGCTATCTCTTGTCAAGTGCAAGGATCTTCGAGTGACAGTGACAAACAATGACAAGGTAGCATCCCCAAGAGTGTTCCTTGATACTCGCATCATGATTAGTGACGAGGTGTTCTTCACTGACCTATATGTCCTCCTACTTGGTAGCTATGACCTCGTTATTGGCATGCAATGGTTAGCCACACTAGATCAAATTCTATGGAACTTTGGCTAGCTCACCATGTCTTTCTGGCATAGCAGTCATCACATCTAGTGACATGGCCTGCCCATGGGTGCTCACTCAATTGCTCACACCAGCAGCGGCCAAGACCTCCTTGATGACCTACTCACTGAATTTGATGATGTCTTTACCACCTCTACCGGCTTACCACCCTAATGCCGTAGGGATCACTAGATCCATCCGCTACCAAACATAGCGCCGATTGCAGTGCATCCCTACTACTACCTAGCGTGCCATAAGGACAATATAGAACGTCAGTGCCATGACATGGAGAGCCAGGGCATCATCCATTGTAGCTCTTCTGCCTTCTTGTCGCTGGTCCTCTTAGTGAAGAAGACCGGTAGCTCCTGGCACATCTGTGTCGACTACCATGCATTGAACAACCGTACAATCAAGGACAAATTTCCCTTACTAGTGATCGATGAATTGCTCAACAAGCTCCACGGTGTGCATTTCTTCTCCAAGTTCAACCTCCATTCTAGCTATCAACAAGTCTAGATGTATGGCGCTGGTGTCGAGAAGACGACATTCCGTATACCCAACGGCCTCTATTTGTTCCTCATCATGCCCTTCAGCATCACCAATGCACGCCAACATTTCAATCACTAATGAATGAGGTACTCACACCATTCCTCTGTCAATACATCTTGGTATTTTTCGACAACATCTTGATCTACAGCTCCCCATGGTCAGTGGATCTGCAACACCTCCAAGTCATTTTCACCATCCTTCGCGCCCACATGTTGTTCGTTAAATAGTCTAAGTCTTCCTTCTAGAAAACCTCGATCACCTACTTGGGACACGTGGTGTTAGAGCAAGGAGTCGCCATGGACACGTCCAAGGTACAGGTGGTCATTGACTGGCCCTGCCAACACTCTACCCATGCATTTGTGATTTCATAGGCCTTGCTGACTACTACTGGAAGTTCATCAACAACTTTAGCACAGTGGTAGCTCCACTCATCAGCCTCTTGAAGAAGAAAGGCTTCATGTGGTCGCTAGAGGTAGAAGACGCCTTCTACTACCTAAAGCAAGAACTAATCACAGCATTGGTGTTGACGCTTTTGGACTTCAAACAGTTGTTCATCATTGAGTATGACACATCAAGCACAGGATTCGGCGTTGTGCTAAACTAGGATGACAGACCGATTGCCTACTTCAATCGCTCCTTCGTGCCATGCTATCACGCCCTACCTTCTTATGAGCAAGAGTTGATTAGCTTGGTCTAGGTAGTCTGCCACTGGCTATCATACCTCTGGGGCGATCGGTTCATCATCAAGATGGACCACTATAGCCTTAAGTATATGTTAGACCAACGCCTTACCACAATTCCTAAACACCACTAGGTTAGAAAGCTACTAGGCTCTATTTTGAGGTATTGTACAAACCGGGGCGATTGAACATGGTAGTTGATGCTCTGTCTTGTCAAGATGGCAATAAGGCAACGTTGTGTGCCATCACATTGCCGGTGTTTGACTAGCTAGCTGAACTGCACACAATGGCCTCGATAGACCCAGCTTTTCTTGCCCTTCATGAGCAAATTTAGCATGGTGAAAAACTAGCTCCATGGGAGATCGTGAATGGCATTGTCACCTTCAATCATCACATCTACCTGCCCCTGGCTTCGCACCTGCTACCAACCATCCTAGTGATGTTGCATGATGGAGGACATGACGGCGTCCAAAAGATGTTGCATCATTTCTACCACAACTTCTACACATCAGATGATTGCTACGCAGTTTAGGACTTTATTCATGGTTGTGCGACTTGCCAACACAATAGGACCAAGCCTCTCCATCTGGTGGGCTTGCTCCTTCCCCGGCTATTACTTTTGGTGGTGTGGTCGAAGGTTTCCTCGCGTTGGCTACAAAACCATGATCCTCACCATCGTCGACTACTTCTCCAAGTACCACACTTCATCAGGCTAGCACACCCATACATGGCTGAGTCCATCGCCCGAAACTTCTACATTGACATCATATGTTTGCATTGGGTGCCAACGTACATTGTCTTGGACTAGGGTTCATTGTTCACCTATGCGTTCTAGTGAGCCATCTTTGACACCAAGGACACCAAGCTACACATGTCGTCCACCTTCCACCAGCAATCAGATGGACAATCCGAAGCCATCAACAAGGTGATCACCATGTATCTTTATTGCTTCACCAGCAACCGCCCACGACAATGGATCAAGTGGCTTCCATAGGCAAAGTATGTCTAAAACACATCCTTCCACTCTACCCTCCATGAGACACCATTCCGCATCGTCTACGGCTATGATCCTTCCTCCCTTTGGGCTTATGAAGCCAACGAGCTTCGCATCGTGGTTGTGACCCAGGACATGTATGAGCACGACGCATTCCTAGTATACATTTGCTACCGCTAGGAGTGGGCTCAATAGCACGTGAAGAAGTTCTATTACTGCCGCCATCAGGAGCTGTCCCTCGCCATAGGTGATTAAGTATGGCTCCGGTTTCGTCACTGTGTTCTAGCATCGCTGGGGGAATCCATCAAAGAAAAGTTTTGATTGTGTTACTACGGTCTATACTAATCCTGGAGGTTGTCAACAAAGTAGCCTATAAGCTAGCCTTACCGCCCTACACTTGTTTGCATAATGTGTATCATGTCGAGCTCTTGAAAACCATTCGTGGGAACACCGTTAGCGACCACACCAGCGCTTCCCCTACCTAGCATGGCACGATGCTGCCAATATAGACTCAAGTGATTAAGGCACTCTTGGCATATGGCATTTGCTAAGTTCTTGTCCAATGAGACAAACTCTTAACGTCTACAGCTTTAAGGTAAGACTTGGAACTTTTTCATCATAGCTATCATGTGTTTCAGCTTGCGAATAAGCTACTTGTTGAGAAGGGGAGAGATGTTATGTGGGGGCGCACGTACAATCGACACATGCAGCACGCGACAACGGCAACGCTGGAAGCAAGATGAGAACGAAATGGCAAGAGCAGAGTTTGTTTCAACAGTTTGCAAGTTTAGATTAGATTTTCTATTTAGGTAAGATTAGATATGTTATCCCTTTCAATTAGCACATTAGTAAAGATTTGTAAGCCTTACAAAGGCGGTCCATTCAAAAATAAAGCAAGCTGAAAATTATCCTTGAAACCCTTTCTTCTCTCTCAACGTCACCACAGGTTCAAGACGGTAAAATGAACAACATCATCTTCTAATGGAGCACGACTATGCTTTGTAGAGCACAACTATGCTTTGCGCAGCTTGGGGCCTCCCCTAAGCCTAACACATATGTCATTTCCTCTTATAGTAGTAAGGCTTAATATGATAAAGTGATGAGGTAAGAGAAGTGAGGAGAGTAGTAAAGAGAGATATAATAAGCCCTTATATAAGATGCAACATCTACACAAACTTCAAGATAAATATGAGTACTACATCAATTTTAAATTATAAGTGTTTGTAGAATTTAAATATTTTTTATAATATAAGAATTTCTAACATTATTTATAATATTATTTGTCATAGTAATCACTTTATATTTAAATTTCTTCTCATCTTATCCTCCAACCACCCTTCCACCTTTAACCATTTTTTAATTAAATAAGGGCATCAAAATCTATTATATTCAATATTAATATCCGCTAAACAATCTAAAAAAATTGTATTTTATTAAAAAAAGAGTGACAGTGCATTGAGATCCACGTATTACAATAAATGCAGATGATATAGATAAAATAGTCACCTCCATTACTCCTAAAAATCGAATGTATCCATATACCGTTTTCACCCGTCGCACCTACGTTATGTCTATAGCAACCTAAAGCTCCATCTACACGCTTGCTAGTTGTTACTTCTGATATCTATCGCTCACAGTATCTTCTGGAGCCTGCATCTTTAATCACGAACGCTACCATCACCTGCACAGTGAACTAATTCAAATTCAACCTGCACAGTGAACTAATTCAAATTCAAATAGTGGTAGACAAATCTCTGCACATCGAAGTGAGTCATGAAAACCACAATAACTCGTACTGAACGGAATGCTCCAAAATGTGGGTACTAAGCAGCACCGAGCTCAATAAAACGTTGACAGAACTAGCATATGTGATCCCAGTACCAGAATTAATACTGGATATAATCATTCGCTGAACCACAAAATAATTTAGTTTATATCCCATCAGCCTCCTCAGGGAGAGCATAAGAGCATCAACATTGACAAGGATTCGGGAATGCAGGTAAAAGCTCTAAAGAACGCTCGTTGTTGAGGATTCTTAATTTATCAAATAGATTGCTTTGTTGTTGAGGCCCGTTCGTCTATAAGAAGCTGGAGGATAATAACTGACATCTTTCTTCTGCTCGAACTGCCAAACAAGCCAAGATTTCAGATGTCTACGAGATTACACTACACATATAGCCATAAAAGTCTTCCTTCTCCATCACCATTCATCTGCTCATCAGAATGGAAAGGCATAGCCCTTCTTATTAAGATTGGTGGTTTGGGTAGTAGCCGCATCCCCTTCTCACATATCCATACCCTCTTCCATAGTAGCCATGTCCACGGGGTCCACCACGGGGACCCCTCCCTCCTCCATGCATGCCCATTGGCCGATGCCTTGCAGAATCACCAAAAGTCTGCAACCAAAACTTGCTATAATAAGCACTTCATTTTTGTGATAAGGTGAAACTGTGAAAGACGCAATGTGTAACTGTTGACTACCTCAGTGTCTATTTTTCTCTGCTCCGAAAATTTGATTCTTCCATTCCCCCCTCCTTTATCAATGGTATTGCATGACAGTGAATCAAAGAAGTCATCTTTGACATATACAGGCTGCACAAAGATAAGAGAACAAAATGCTAGTAAGCGAACATATTGATAAATAGCAAGAATGCAGCAGTACTACTACCTTGACTTCTGGCTTCCCAGGAGAAATATCATCTTCTAGAACATCCTCTTCATAATCATTAGGATCATCGTTCAACTGTCCTTTGCTTTTACCAAGATGGCCCCATACTTCATCTTTGTTAAACTTCTCATTCATTGCCATGAAATCGAAGTCCTCTGTAAACTTGGTTATAGAACGTGTTTGCTGGAGAGGAAACTAATAAGTATATAAATTTTACAATTTCAATAGCATAGTTAGCATATGATTCATGCAGAACAGATATCAGCATCCAATAATACATCAAAACTCATAAGCTAGTAAAGGGATGTGTAGTTGACAGTCTAGTTAGCATGATTTGGATCAATATATATTGAAATTGCTCATCATTAACAGGAACATGGAGCATCTAGGTTGAGGAATGGGGTTACACGAAGCAACTAAAACTGTGTCAAAACAGGGTATGGTTACTTTGAGAACTAGTTTCAAATGTGAAACGTGATCTCATCGAACAGTTTGATGACCCAGTTACAAAGGGCACGTTTCATCCTTTTTCTAGCCTAGGCAAGGAAATCTAGCTAGGAGAGGAGAGCCAAATTAGCCCTCCCTCAAAAGCATTGAAATCCTTCCCAACTTCCAAAAATCAGAGCAAACAAAGGAACCAAACATATGTATTCTTTGTTCAAATACTGCTAGGCTAGGCTAGATAAGGATGGTCAATGAAAACAAACATGCCCAAAACGATTTGTTATGAACATGTAATATCCCTCTTTTGGAATAAGATATTTTTTAGGCCAAAAGACAGACAAAGGTGGTATTAATTTCTTTTTAGTTGCAATCTGCTTCACCCAATTAAATATGCTTTACTGGTAGTCCAGATTACTAGACAATCAAACCATTTTCCTATCCCATGGTGGACGGCACAAAGCTAAACGGCAATTTTTCATGTGGCTGAGGGAATATGCTAGCGGCAATGAGTGTGCAGACAAGCAGCCAACTTGGAAAGATAAATTGTGTACTAACACATCCAGGAAACATGCTACTGTGGCTAGGAATAACTGAGCGGGACTAGAGTAATTGTACTAATACCAGCTACTTTTAACAAAGGCCATTTGGGAATTAATAAACTATCTTCTAAGAGCGTTTTGTTAACAAAATCAACATCCTAAAATGGCACCTACAAAATAATGGAGTATCCTAACAACTTCAACTGATTTTGACAATAGCCACATGAAATCCCCTCATCCAATACCAAAAACACACATTCTCTTCTACTCCATCAATGAACCCAACTATGATCTGATGACTGGACATCAATAGATGATTGTCCTACATCAATACTGCACACCTAGCATCTTGGAATTTGAAAATATTAATGTTGAGAAAGTTGTCCTACATGACGAACACCAGAAAAGGGCATCAACAATGCTGTACAGAATGATACCCAGATAAGAGAGGTGAATATAAGGCGTATTAGGTTTCTACAGAGCCTCCAACATTATACTTTGACCATTAATTTCTTTCCTAATATATTATCAATAACTACAAAATTAGCATCACATGAAAATATTTTCAAACACAAATCTAGTGATGCTATATGCATGGCACTAAAGACAAATTTTTAGTTTAATTATTAGTCAAAATTTTTAAATGTTGACCTTGAAGAAAACAAGGATGCCTTATATTTTCAAACGGAGGGAGTACAATTAAATCCAGAAGAATGCTAACATGGGAGCAGTAGCCAAACATGGTAACAGTACCAAACAGGAAAAAGAAAATCCAAGAATGTTTTAGCCATTAAGCATTTCTACAGTTGAACTGTTGAAGGCGTATAAAACATGTTTTAGATACCATACCCCAATTCCTCTTCCTCGACCTCTTCCTCGGCCTCTATTGTTGTATTGAATGTATGAGGAAGTGCCAACAGGCTGAAACCAAAGGATGGAACACCAAAACGGGGCTAATTACAGAGTATACAAATTGCGCACAAAAAAAGCTATAAGAATTGAGCATGGAAATAATGGTCTTAAAAATAATCTTCTCTTGTACTTGTCTAATAACAATTAAATTAAGTACACTATTACCTTCTGAAGAGTAGGCTTAAGTATTGGCAACAGGGGTTCCTTGTTGGATGGAGCAACCGCATGTTGTTTAGCCTTCCATTCAGGCTTGTTGGTGTGTCTATCTTCATTGTTTTGCTCCAGCTGTTGATGTGATGGAACAGGTGAGGAAGCAAACTGATCCTGTGAGGGTGAAACTACAGAGGAAGTAACCTGAGAGGATGCAGCAATAGAGGCAGCCTGAGAGGATGAGACCATAGAGGAGACAGCCTTAGGGGATGGAATCATAGCTGAAGTTGTTTCCAAGGCGTCAGCCGAAAGGACTGTAGAGGAAATGGTCGGCAAAAGTTGGCCAGGAGTGACCAACGTAACTGGTTCTGCAACAGTGGCTGCACTTGCTGCAATATTAGCCAATGGTGACTGAGAGGAAGGTAGATAGGTTGGCACAGGTATATTCATAGGCTTATTACTGATGGCAGATGGTACACTAGAGTCAGGAAGTGAGACTGGCTTATTGTTCACCAGAGGAGAGATGCCTTGCGATTGGGACATAGTCGATTCAATTGTAGAAAATGATGGATTAACAAATGGGGGAGTTAAACCCAGAGAGAACACAGTAGCAGAAACAGATGACAGCATATTTGGAAGCTGGTTTGCAAATGATTCGGTTGCTGGAGTACTTGATAAGGCAGGGACTGGCACTGATGTTGATACTCCTGGATTCTGGGTCAAGTTATTACCACTACCAGGTTGTGGCAAAGAAGCAAACTCTGGCATTCTAGGAAAAGGTGGTAAAGATGCATTAAGTCCAGGATACTGTATGGGCTGCTGCAAGGCCTGTGGAATTGTCAAGCCATGTGGTGGACGAAGAAAAGGCAGCTGTTGCAAATGAGGAAACCCACTTGGTGGTGTATAAAATCCTGGCCAGAACATTGGTGACATTGTAAGGCCAGCGTCATTTGCAGATGATGGCATAGGTGATGAGTTCCATGGTGGTAAACTGGCCCCAGGTTGATATTGGGGCAATGGTGGTGGAATCTCAATTCCTGACTGACCATTGTGTGAGGCAGGATCAGCTGTGGTTGTGCTTGCAGGAGCGCCATTTGCAGATGATGGCATAGATGATGAGTTCCATGACGGTAAACTGGCCCCAGGATGATATTGGGGCAATGGTGGTGGCATCTGAATTCCTGAATGACCATTGTGTGAGGCAGGATCAGCTGTTGTTGTGCTTGCAGGAGGTGGTAAGCTCGTAGAGGCAGGACGAGGATAATGTGACTACACAAAAAATATAATAATAGTGAGCAAAGACATAGTTGTCATCTAAAATATCAAACCATTCTTCGAAAGAAATAGATCCAGCATCCTTCCAAAAGAACCTAACATTTTATGCATATTTACCTGAATAATCGCTGGATCGTTGAGTAAAGTAGTAGGCTGAGCTGGTGGAGAGGATTTGACTTGCAAATCCTGCAGTGGAGCAATCAAAGCTAAAATATAGCAAAGGAGATTTGCCAGTGTAATACAACAAGACTAACAAACAATACAAGACAGAAAAATGTAAACAGTGACAGTAAATCAGCAAAGAAAAAAAAAGTTTGTATCAGGATTTAAAAAATGGTTCTGGAAAACTTGTGAAAAAAATGTGTCGCTGGACCCTGATGAGTCGCATATTTTCCAAATCCTATTATTCAATGGGATTAATCCTAATCCACATCCTGTATGTGATCAAAATTGAGCGATAGATAATAATGGTCCAAAAGTATGATATTCACAATCGAAGGTTCTGAAGGCATTATCCTACACTCCCGGTTGATTCCACTATACTGTATTACAGGCAAAATCATTGGATCAACAATTCAACAATAATCACAGATTTATGAAGTGTTTTAGTAATGTTTCTAATTTACCAGCATTACCTTTATATCACTTCCTCGAAATAGTATGTATTCATATATCTTGTCACTGACTGGAATCTGTTGGCCATCCTTCTTACGACCTTCAGTTCCAAATGAGCGAACTGCAAGACAGTACAGTGAAGTGCACTCAGTGAGAATATGCACAAACATGAGGGCAGCATCACTTCTTAAGGTCACAGGAAAATATCAAACGCATGCAACCATGGATACTCAAATCAGAAGATTAGAAAAAAAAATACATTTTTTTGTGGTAACAAATATTGAACTGACTCCAAGTTTCAGATGTTTTAACCAAAACATTTAGAACGTTGGGAATAGAAGCCGTGGATAAAGCTTCATTTCACTTTCCTAGGAGCCTCTGAGGACACAAAAAAGCATGTGCAACACTGCTCATAAATCATGGCTGCTAGGATATCCTACTTGCACAAATGATCTTTCTACAGAAAATCCAAAGCAAAGGGAAGATGATGCCAGATGGACATCAAGGCCCTCTGATTCACCTCTCCAGAAAACAAATTAAACAATTGCAATGTCCTCCTCATACAGGAGGATGTTAGTAGCTATCAGAATAGTAGAATACACAGTGTTGCAATAGAAAGCTAGAGTGATACAGATATGCAGAAAGAGATGGGAACACGGAGAAGTGGAAGGGGGGCGTAGACTATTCAATTCATCCCCATCTTACACTGGCATTAGGATTGCAATCAGTAAAATATGATAAATAATGGCCCTATAAGGTTCCATATCATTAGTTTGAACCAAAATTCAGATCAAATTCGAACATCACCATAATCCTAACAAGAATTTGGTGCTGTACTACATACAATTAGGGACCAAATTACGATATATGTTAAATTCTAAGTTTATGGAAAAAAACAAAATCAAATGAAAGTTAAGCTTGGATTGAAATATTAACAGAACAGGAAACAAAATATATATTGTCAAGGTGTAAAACTTATCAGATAATATTGGCTCACACTTAATACCCAATGTTGAAAAAGGATCTTATACAAAAACAGAAACCCTTACAAAAATAACAAATAACCACATCATACAGTGAATTTTGCATGGAAAGCTTGTCTGCAGGATTGGGCCATTGGGTTATATGATACAGGTCAAGACACAGCATCACCAACACATCAATAGTAATAAGGAGAATAGTTTGAATTTTGAAAGAGAAAACTGTCAATTTTAATCCTTGAGTACCAATAGCTCACAATAGAAAGTTTGGCAAAGCAACTACCACAATGGCACCTTCCCACATGCATCATTCTGGGGTTCAACTATATATTCCAAACAGGGAAAGACCCCTACCCCCTTTCAGATGTACGATGACATTCCCCAATTTAAGACCGCCAACGATTTGGTAAAAGGGCACTTAATAATATACTAGTTGAATTTGGATTGCTATGAATAGGTTAACACAAAAGGACTTCCCATCATTAATAACAAAACTAGGTTGTTAAGACAGAAGTAATCCCCCCCCCCCACACCAACCTTACCCTTAGTCGCTGTAGATCACAGCCCACTCTGTTACTCTACAGAAGAACACAAAATTAACTAAGTACAAAGGAGACTGTTCAGCATCCAGCCCCTGATCTTTACCTGCGCTGTAGATTCTAAATTCTAGCTCACATCGCACGAGACAAATAACTAGTCCACGGTGTAATCAAGAACTTAGAGTATACGATCCTTGCAAAAAAGAAATCAAAGCTAAACTCCAACCATACGGTATTCCAGCATAGATGATTCAAAATTATATATGCACCCATAGCAACAGGACGCTAAGCAAACAGGAAGAAGAAAAAGCGAATCCATAATTCCATGTCGACGCGGCATACTCCCCCCCACAGATCGATCGCCGACCAAGCAGAGAGGAGGAGAAGAGGTGGGAGGGAGAGCGGCGGAGCCTAACCGTTCCTGAGGCCGATGCTGGACTCCTCGGTGTTGATGGTGTAGAGGACGCCCTCGTACCGGATCTCGCTCTTCGACGTGAGGCTTATCACGCTCCCGATGTACGACTCCGGCGCAGCCGCCGCCGCCGCCGCCATCGCCGCCGAGCTCGCCTAGGGTTTCGATCCCCCCACGCTCTTCCTCCCCCTTCACTACCGTGTTTTTTTTTTCCTTGCAATTTCTCCCCCTTTTCTAAAGCCTCGGCTAATCGCGCACACCCAATTTCATGTGAAGTAGGGCGCGTGGAGCTCGCATCTCTCTTACAGGTGGGGCCCATCCGTGGTCACGCGTCCGGGCCCGTGTGGCAGTGAGTGCACCGCAGCTTTGTGGTCCAGGTGTACAGCGGGTTCGATGGGCCGCTGCTTCTACCGGAGTCAAAGGATAGAATGGAATAGATAGAAGAAGCCGCCACTCAACCTCTACTTCTACCGGAGTTTAAGGGAGAGTTGATGAAGATTAGCGGCGGATTGATAACAAATGAATAAAATAAACTATTTCAATATATTATAACTAAAGTACTATATATGTATATTTTTAATTAATTGATAAGTGGGTGGTTTGGATAAAATTGGAGATAAAATTCACCAGTAAAACGTCATAAATATGTGTCTTCGAACTCGTAATGTGTACCACCGTATAAAAAACCATAAAGCCCGTTGGGTCAGTACTAATGACTTGTTTGAGCACAGTTCAAAGCCTAAATTTGTCTCTCTTTTTTTCCTCGCTGTATTTTTTTGGGTGGTGGTATACGTCATTGTGTTGCAGGTATGTTTTCACTTTTGTTATATATTTTGATAGCACGGTATAGCACCGTTAAGAGCCTGAATTGGTAGCACGATGTCACCGCACAGCGTGATGGTACCTGAGCTGAGATATTCTCTCCTTGCTCAGCCAGGAACTTGAGCTTTCTATTGTAATAATTTATAGTTCAGCTATGATTACCCTACTACTAATAATAATAATTTTGGACCAAGTAGTTTTTTATATAAACAGGTAGCATTTTTTTGTCATGGTTAATCAATTCTCTGTCGGGAAAATTCAATAATTTATTTAATATAAACATCATATTAAAAAATAGAGGGAGTAGTATATTACGTAAAGTATAATTATACCAACAACATTCTATAGGAATCAGCACTACTATTTGTAGAGGTGGGCAAAATTAATTTTTGTAGATTGTTAAGTAACCACTTATGAAAATCGATATTTCATGAGTGGCAAAGACATACATGTGCAAATATTTTTTAAAAAAATAAATTAAAAACCTAGACCAATATAGCCTATAAAGAGAACGATAAACTTTCCCGAATCACTAACCATTGTCCTCAAATTGTCAATCATAGACCTTAAATCCTTAATCATGCTCTTGTGGTTGTTATCATCGTCACCAAGCCAAAAGCCTTACCATGGTCACCGAGACTAAGCCATTGATATGCTGTCTTTGAGCTCGGCGCCACCCACCTTGCTTCTCTACAGTGTCACACGTCCGGATCCACGATATCTAAACTCCCACACTGGCCAAAAGCTTTGATAGTGTCACACATAGCTATTGGCGCTACCCCAAACTACCTGTGTCGGAGGTTTCGTCACTCTATGCCATTGGCGCCATCATCCTATGCCTCGCTAGCAAATTGGAAAAGAGACACCAAAGTAAGAGGGGAGAGAAGGAGAGCCGATCTAGAGGTGAGCCTTTTAATAGAGCTCATACAGTTATTATTCGTACAGTTTATTTTGTAAGATGGTGATTTAAGAGCATATCTAACGGTAGTCTCTATTTTAGAGCCCCTGTAGGCCAAATAGGGCTGCCCCATTTCTTAATGAACATAAAATACCTTCAACTCCAGCCCCGTTTCTTAACCTCTATTTATTTTTCTCTTAGTTTAACACCATAAATATTTCTACCGCATAGGGATAACTATATTCAAATTCACAATTTCGAACACAACAGTTTAAATTTAAATTCAAAATTTTCAAACATGAAAATAACATATTCTACAATCAAATGTTCAATACACCGCATAGTTCAAACTATTGAGCATCATGAAGCACCCACGGATATTTCACAAACTATTGTTCAAATATTATATCCCACTAGAAAATGGCATATAAATTATCATGGAAATTAACAGAGACCCCAAAGAGCAAATGGTTCAATCGTGAAAATGACATATCCTACTAGAAACTGACAAATAGAACATCCAACAGAATCCAGCGTATTCCATCACAGAGCTCAAACTTCACCATTATTACCATCATTGGCATCTCCACCACCAAACTCACCACCAAAGCCACTACTAGTACCACCAAGTCCACCATTGAGGACAGCCACCTTTGAAGCTGCAATATGGGCCCTTGTAGCCAACACATATGTCCTCACATCTAGTTTCAAGGTGGAAACATCACAGAACATAATCATCTATTCTTGGTCCCACATTAACTTGCACTCATTAAATAAGACTTTGCGCTCCTCATTCTCCTTAGTTTCCCTCCATCTCTCTTCTTTAAGCTTCCCTTCTTTCTCTTTGACATCGACCAAATCTATTAGCTCCTCCTTGTAGGGTCCAGCTTTTCCTCCATTCTTCAACTTCTCCTTTGCTTGCTTCATGCCTGTTAGTTTGCATTTGGTTGTGATGAATCAATAGTTGTACTCTTGTTACCATCATCTCCTTCATCTTCACCAGTTCTCTCAATTGGTGCTGAAGACTTCCTGAACCTTGGCCTCTTGTGGGATTCTAGTGCTTGAAACTTCAGACAATTTCTCACCTTGAGCCAACAATGAACAAACTGAAATGGCCTATTCTTTGGTTCCTTGGATGAGTACAACGCCTATGCTTCAAGAACCTACAACAAAATTCAAGTGTTAGTTCACATACATGCAAGATTGTTATTAAAAAAGATGAATAGTCAATTCAACTTACATGCTCTTGATGTGGTATGCCACTTGGATGTCGATGCTCAATTTGGTCATAGCAAGCCTAAAACTTGCTTAATTCTTTCTGAATGTTACCCCAACGGTGCTCAAGAGAGTTTGCATTCCTATCATACTCAAAATTGCGGTTGGCATGGTAGTTCCCGTAATCTTTTTCCAAAATACCTTTCCTGGCTACTCATTGCCAATAATAGAATCTGAACTAATGCTCTCCCATGACATGCACAATTGAATGTCCTCCTTATGAGTATAGTTGCTTTATCTTTTGGTACTTCCTTTTGCACCATTGGTTGAAGTACCAAGGTCTTCAGCTGCCATCGACAACAAATACGTATCGACATCGGTCTCCTCAGACATCATGTACACAAAGGAATCATCTCCACTAGTCATTGCAATGTGGTCGCTACAATTCACAATAGATAGATAATGTGATGCCACCTGACTATATCGCAACTGATTGACTTCACAAAACAAAGTAGAGTACAGTAACTGATTACATCATTGCAAGAATGGACTCGAATGTATGTATGCAAAGTACTCAAGCTGCTTTCAAAGATAAACCAAAGGGCATGTACTAGCTGATATATGTTGCCCACAGAATGTGAGAGAAAACAATGGTATACACGTTATTTACAATGACATATGTTGCCTAAAGTTATTTACAATGTCCAGATCTCTAGCCCCAAACATGGTTTTAGTTTGAGCACATTCCTGTCATAGTTTCTGCCAAATCTCAGTGGGACGTTGAACAAGAAATACTCTTAACCTGGTCATTTCCTATCCCAATAGCACACTGCCCTTTTTTTCAAGAAATTTCCCGATCTGAATATTTCGGCGCAATAGTACTACCAAAATTTTTTACAAGCAATTTCCCAATCTGAAATATTCAACCCGGTGAAAAAGAAATATTCAGCCCAATAACAGAATGCTTTTTTGTTCCTAACATACTGCCAAAAATCTTTCCCATTATCAATCTCCATGACTATAAGATACAAAAAGTAACAGGGCTTTGAGTTCTTACAGATTTTGAGAGCTACAGCAGTGCATCAACTTGCTTATGCAATTACAATTTGAAACACAAGTCGATTCAGCTATAAGAAACAAATAGCGAAAGAATTATTTTGCTGGTAATTAAGTCATGGCATCAAGTGAATTAAATCATGCAAGTGACAGCAATAGACATCTGATACGACCTTAATGAGTGGGAAAAGTAGATCAGGCTTCATCTTACTGAAAAGAACTCCCAAATAGGCATTGATTTAGAGTTTGGATCTAAGCTTCAGCTTATAAACCCATAAGTGATCCTCCAGTTGAAAATGAAACAAGGACCAACATCTCCTGACTACAAATTAAGAAACACCATAAATTTCTCCATAATTTTTAACAGCTTGATTGGAAATTTAATTTAAGCTACAATGTACTTTGACCATTTTACTGCCGATCATATAGTCAGGAAAGAAAAAAAAACATTAGTGCATGGATCATATAGTCTTGTTCTTGAACTGTACTTCAGTTTGCTTTATCTGCATACCTCACATCACGGCAGTGTTGATTTTCAAGTCAATTCTTTCAGCGGAAAGTTTCGTAACCTTTGAAAGAAATTACAAAGGGAAAAAAGAAAAAGGAAGTGGAGCAGCCAGGCCTCACCTGATCTGGACATCCGGCGGCGTGGCAGCGGGGGACGTCGCCGGAGATTCTGCAGGGGATGTCGGGGAGGGTGGCGCCGGACGACTGCCGGCGGCAGAGGGTAGGTCGTGTACGGCGTCGGGGAGGGTGGTCACCGGAGTTGCTGTGGACGTCGGGGATGGCGGCGGTGGATCGGCGTCGCAGCGAGAAGATCGGGAAGGGTGGCGGACGACGTCGGGGAGGGCGGCAGTCGGAGCTGCTATAGCTGGTCGCGGAAGGCGGCGGCCACTCGGCACCCGACGATGCAGCCGACGGGGAGGGTGACGGCGTCGCGTGAGGGCGTGGGAGGAGAGAAGCGCACGCACGTGAATTTCCTCACACTACGATAAAAAATAGATGGGTCCAGGAAATGAGGGCTAAGGAGAGGGGTTTTTTTGAATGGGGCTTCTATTTTGGATGTATTAGGTTGTTTTTTTACTATGAGTTTCATGCTATTATTATGTGATAATATAAAAATAAAACCGTAGTACAGTGCCTTTCCTGCACGTACAAGACAAATTTATATGGGTAAACCACATTAGTTGCTATTTCCCTCTAAATACAGATTTATTCACACAATATAAATGCATCTCTCCCTGTAAATGCATCTAGGTGAAGTTATTAAATACATCACATATAGTAAATATATCTTTTTACTATAAATCTAAATCCACTAAGTGTATGAAGTAGTAAATATTTTCTAGCTACTCTAAATGGTGAGGTGATGGTAGTATCACATCTATAATATATAAACTGATTGAAATTTTATTATCGAATAAATTATTAATAGAAATTGAATTAAACCGGTGAGAGGGCATTGGTAAAAAAGGTCAGAGGTCGAAGAAGACCATGCTACATTTACCCATTTTGTTCTTGACATCGAAACAGGTAGTTGTGGAAGCCTTCTTTATTGTAACAAGACAAACTTAATCTGGTCAACGGCTCTATTTTTCAGCAGCAGACCCTTAGTTGCAATATCAACCACTGGTAGCTGAGTGGAAGTCCATACCACATGTGAATGATCTTAACTATTGATAAAATGAAATTATAAAATGAACCACTTAATTACCTAAATGAGGCCTGTGATAGGGGAATTCCCGACGGGTGTATGAGGATCAGATCCTTATTCATAGGTTACCTTTGATTTGGAATCACCATTATCTACTCTGAGCTTAAATTTTAATTTATATCAATTTTTTAACCACCTAAGTCATCCTTTAATAACCACCAAGCCAAACCAGAGGTGTAAATCACTCTTCCACTACCTTAAACAAAAAACAGATCTTACATCGCATAATGGGCCAAGAGCTCATTACTCTAGGATCATATACAATGGCAATTTGACAAAATGTCAGCCTCCAACAGAACCCAACAAAAGCCATGTGGCCCAATCAGCCACAACAGCCATGACCCAAAAACAGAGCCTACATGGCATAATGGATGTACTACTATTTAGGTCATGTTCAACTGTGAATGCGGCGTGTTCTTGGATTTTGGTGAAACCTACATGTAGGATCAGATCAATTAGGCAGATAACGGACGTCAAAAGGATTTGCAAATTAATTTCAGGTGAATCTGGCACATTCTTTTTTTTTCTAAACGCAGTACGGAAGCACATCCATATGACCAGGAGAATGAGTTGATATTTGTCTACACCGATAGTACTAGTATGCATAGTGACCGAGACGCTAAAAGATCTCTCTAGCTAGGAATAACAGAGTGGTGATTAGTTGTACGGGGCATAGATTATTTGCACTGCAGACCTGTTCTTTTATGGTTATAACGCTACTAAAGTACGGTTTTTTAAGAAACTTTTCTCTACTGTAATATTTGAACCACTTGTTATAACATATAATTTTTAATTCTTCTCTATTATAATCAATAGGATAATTCATTAGTTTTTATCTACAAATAAAAATAAGGAACACTAGCACAAGGTAAATAGGATTGCCATTGGATACCTATTATGTAGATTATCTAATCTACTAAACATAATATGTTTAGTCTAAAAGATAACCCTAATGTGGAATGTAGGTTACTCATTGTTGTTTAAAGCCATTGGGGTTTTCATGATTTCCTCTACTAAAACCAAAATGGGTGTAGAGGATGAAGTCCCTCAAACCGCTGTGTTCATCGATGTAGGCCAAGTAGTCATACTGGTGGTGCAAACGAAGTGATTGTCAGCTTGATCCCAAAGGGGTCATCGATGATCAACTGCTAGGTGACAGCGGCCTTCCGATCGCCACCTACATTGCCTTGGGACAGTCGCATGTGCTCCCTCGAGTGCCCTAAGAGATTAGATTAGGGTTTTGTATTAGGGAAAAGATGATCATGTGGGAGAGACCTCTCGCATGGCTAGAATCCTCTATTAGTATGGCGCTGAGCAAGATCATGGGCAATCTAAAACATAAAATTTGCCACTACCAATTAATACATGTAATTAGTGATTAAGGAAATTAATCATGATTTAATTGCATTGATCACGTAGGCAACTAGTGGAAAGATAGCCGTGCATAATCTCCTCCCGATTTCCATGGCAAGAGTTCAAAATTCCCAACATTCTTCTCCTTGATTTTGTGGCTAACAAGTCCATGCTTAGTAAAATAGGTTACTAAGGCAATTTGTCAGGGCATAATTTTGCCCCACTAAGACTCCAATACCTATAGTTTACTACAATAATTTGAAAGAACTCTATTCAATTCTAATGGGAGTCTATTGAGTCTAATGTCCCTAAATCCAGGATCTTTAAGTCAAAGGCATTTAGTAATTCCTATACCAACTATATGATCTTTAAATAAGTTAGAAGGTAAGTCTTTGATTAGCGGGTCCACAAGCATAGGTTTAGTACTAATATGCTCAACTTTAATAGTTTGATACTAGATTCTATCTTTCACAAAATGATGCTTAATATTAATGTGTTTTGTAGCAACACTAGACTTGTTGTTACTCAAAAAGAATAATATTGCTTTATTATTGTAGTATAATGTGAGTGGTTGTCAACCACGAATAAAATTCTTAAGCCATACGGTCTACTCAGTTATTTCATAACATGCCACAAATTATGTCTTCATTATCAATGATGCAATTAAAGTTTGTTTGGAGCTTTTTCATAAAATAGCTTCTCTTATGTTGATGTTGATTTATTAGTATCCGCACACCCCACAAAGTCAGCATCTTAATATCGTAGGACTTCATGTTCTTCGAACTTCTTATATGTGAGCATGTAATCTTTGGTGCATTGCAGATAGCGCAAGATATTTTTCATAGCCTTTCAGTGGTCTAATCTTGGATTTTATTGAAATATGCCTAGTATCTCAGTAACAAATGCTAAGTTTAAACACGTACAGACTTGAATGCACATTAGGCTTCTCATAGGTGAAGTATCTAGTACCATTTTCATCTGATCTAATTCTAACATATTTTTCAGACTTTGGAATAAACCAAATTTATCATCGAGCAGATGTTGCAAAACACTTACTCATATTATATCTTTCAAGCATGCTACTTATGTATGGTTTCTGAGATAATCCTATTACTCTATTAGACCTATCTTGATGTATTTCTATGCCCAAAACAAAAGATGCCTCACTGAGATCCTTCATATCAAATTTAGATGACAAAAATTCCTTAGTCTAATACAACATATTACTATTGCTTCTTCCACCCTTAGTCTTAATAAAAATGCAATTATCCACCCCATTCTCCTTAAATATGAAGTTCTCAATTATTTCATCGAATTTAAGGTATCATTGCATTTGATGCTTGTTTAAGTCCATAAAGGGATTTCTCAAGTTTGCATGCCAAATGTTTTTTGGCTTTCATGACAAAACCTTCGGGTTTGTGTCATATACATATTTTCATGCAAGTCACCATTAAAAAAATGTAATTTTTACATTCATACTATAAAGTTCTAAGTCAAAATAAGCAACTAGTGCCATGACAAGTGTAAACAAGTCTTTCTTAGAGATAGGAGAAAAAGTCTCATTATAATCTATTCACTCTCTTTGTGAAAAATCCTTTGCTACAAGCTTTGCCTTGAACCTTTCGATATTTCCTTTAGAGTAAAGTTTAGTTTTGTAGACCCACTTATAGCCTATTATTTTGGCTCCTTTAGAAATTTTTACTAAATCCAGACATTATTATAGCTTATAGATTTTAATTTATCTTTCATACCTTCAATCCATTTTGATGAATACTCATTCATAATAGATTCTTTAAATGAGGTGGGATCATCTACCTTCCTAATGTCTTAATCTAAATAGACTTCATAATCACTTGGGACAACAAATCTCCTTTTCCACTGTGATCTCCTAGGTGGTTCATCCTTGATTACTGGTGGTTGAGAAGGTTCTTGTGGAATTCTTTTATTAGGTGTCTTAGAATCCTATGGAGTGTCATTATTTAAATTATTAGTGTTCTCAATAGGAGTATCATCATAATTTTCTTCTGGTGCTAATGCAGTCTGAGTCATAGGTAATTCATTCGGTAGTGCAGTTTGAGGTATCATATAATTATAGGAAATATTATTCTCTTGATTTTTTGATACATTAGCCCAAATTTCTTCAAGATTAATTCCCTTTTCCTTTGAGCTTCCTCAGACTTCATTATTTTCTAAGAATACGATGTGTCTAGCCTTCACAAATCACAAATTTAGTAACACAGTCTAGGCAATAAAATCGGTATCCATTAGACATTTCTAGATATCTAAATGGCATCTTATAGTTTTTTATCTAATTTCTTTAGTTGTGGATTAAATATCCTTGCTTCGGCATGGCTGCCCCACACGTAAATAATTTTATGTCAGTTTTTTCCTAGTCGATAATTTATAAGGTGATTTGGTTTAGGAACTCGATTGAGTATATGTATAGCTGTTTTAAGTGTCTCTATCCATAAATTCATTAGCAAAGTAGAATGACTAAGCATACTTCATACAATGTCTATAAGTGTACGGTTACAATGTTCTATTACTCGTTGTAGTTCTCTAGGCATAGAATATTAGAAAATTATTCCATGCAATTGAAGATATGGGCAAATGGACCAGAACTTTGTTTGCCCATAAGGAGTATGTCTCCCATAATATTCTCCTCCTTAATCTGATCTTATTATTCTAATTTTCTACTTTCGCTTTGAAGATTTTAAATTTATCGAGTGATTTAGATATATCATTAATGGAGAAAACATATCCATCCACAGAGGTTATTGGAAACGGTCCACATGTATTTGTATTAGACACGTACTCCTATTAGCTCCTTTCTTTATTTTAGTGAATATTTTCTTTATACAGTCTATGCAATGATCCTTGATAGAAAAAAACTAGGGGTTGAATTATCTCTTCCTTAATGAGACATTCTATTCCCCACTAGAAATGTGGCATAAATAATAGTGCCACAATTTCGATGAGCTCACAAGCATTCAACATATTTATAATATTATCATTCAAAGAGAGCAAATAAAGCTTATCTTGCATAGTAACAAAACCAATCATATTATTATCATACTTAATAAAACATATCTTATTAATAAAATTAAACTCATAACCATTAGAGAAATGAGTTTCCTCTTAATTGAGGAAGCAAAAAGAATATTATAAAGTAAAAAACTAATGCCACTTGGAAGTCAAAGATGAAGCTCCCCAACAGTCTTCGCTTCAATTTCAGCTCTATTAGCCACTCTTAGGATTTGCTGCCCCTTTCTTAGCATCCTCATGAAATAGAATCCCTATAATAAGTTAGCAACATGCACAACGACACATGAGTCAATCCACAATGAGTTATGAGAAAATTCAACATAAAGTAATTCATCAACATTACAGACAATATTAACAACATTAGTACCTTTCTTGGCGAGCCAAGCCTTGTAACCTACACAATCCTTTTGTGCATGGCCTTATTCCTTATAAAACTTGAAAAGGAATTTAGTAGCAAGATATAGACTTGCTGAGACTTAAGCCTTGTCCTTCTGGGCACCATAAGCAGCCTGATTCGAAGGAGGATGGGACATGAACTTCTTCTTGTTGTAGGACTTGCTAGACTCCCTTTGATAGAACTTTCTCTTGCTGCCATTAGCACTATTGAGGAGGTTTAGCTGATCCATTTGCTTATGTTTTTTAGCCTTTTGATGATCCTCCTATTCAACACAGTGAGAAATGAGTTTTTTAATGGACCATTTATCCTTCTAATTATTATAATTAATAATAAAAGGATCAAAATCTAAAGGAAATGAACTCAAAATGGGCTAGAAGGTCATAATTAATTTCCATGTCCATATTTTTAAGCTCCTTATCATGGCACCCATCTGCATTATGTGCTTTCTCACATCATCTTTATAATATAGTGCACAGACATCAGGCACTTAATTATAGAGCTAGCATAAGTCTCAGGAGAACTCCTAAAGTCCTTATCAATATTATCTAAGAATGTCTTGATATTATTAGAGTCCTCGATTCCTCCAAGAAAGGTCGGGGAGATACAACTTTTAATGTACATGAGTGCAATTCTATTAGATTTTTCCCATGCGTTTTTCTCTTGATACTTCTTCTTTTTCTCAATATAATCATGCTCAATGGTAAAAGGCTCCTCAGGGGTGCATAATCATGATCAAGTGTGCCTAAGTTCAGCAAAACACTAGCCTTCCATTTAGCATAATTTGAGACTCAATGATTCTAGGTTGACCAAAAGCTATTTTTTTTTATCAAAATTCATAAGTGAGAATTGTATGTAATCAATTTACACTGGTACAATCAATCACATACTAATGATAGAATTTAATTTCCTAAATCCTAATACTGTTGGGTAAATATGATAAAGGAATAATAAATCATCCTACAGGAGGCATGTGTGTCCTTGGTAGATCCATAGCTTTGGCGTGCAGAGGAATTGGTGTGGAACCGCGTTAGGGAGTCACATCATTGCCGCCATGTTTCTGCCATGAACTTGGGCTCTCGTGCCATTTCCTCCACGTTGTTGCCACAGTCGAGTTCGATGTCGTCGCTATTGCATAGATCTAGTGAGCTTGAGGCCGGACCTAGCAACAACAAAAGAGATGGTGAGAGGACAGATGATGGTGAAGGAGAATGGCCTACCTAGGATAAGAGAAGAGAATGAGCATGGTGGAGGAGGAGGGGAGAGAAGCCTACCACAACGAATGTCGGCAAACTCATCCCCTCATCCGCAAGATTGATTGCTGCCATGGCTGCACAGTGCCAAATTTAGAAGTTATAGGCCACCACTACTGAGCTCATCACCTCATCCATGCAGCCACCGAGCTTCACAATCCACACCCTAAGATCGACAACTGCCATGGCCACATGAGGTTGGGGGAGCCGGATCTAGAAGTTGGAGGCCACCTATCGAATGCCTTCGACGTGGGCAACTCGAACGAGTAGTAGTTCACCTTGTCACCCTAGGTAGATTCGTCATCGAGCTTCTCAGCCCTAAAGCTCCCCATCTACGCCACATCAATCTACACATAGGCTCCTCATCGCTAGATCTGCCTACCAACAAGCCCCTTATCTGCACTACACCTACTAGTATAGTCGACCCTAGACCCCCCTACCTAATGTGCCTCGATCCACACTAGAAAGAGGAAGTGGAGAGGTGGCGCCGATGGCACATGGGAGGAAGAGGAGCTAGCAGCGCCTGGGAGGAAGGGGACCAAGCGAAAGGAGGATTTTGGATGGGGAAAGGGAGAATAGTAGAAAAAAATAGGATTTGTTTGAGTGGCAGTTGGTCTGGTTGGATGTTAGGGGTATATGTATAGTTTTATTTCTATAATATAAAATTTTCAATTGATTTGATAATAAGGAATATTATATGGGCTGACATACAAAATTTAAAAGCTGAAACGCAAAATAACATATAGCAGTGGCTTGCACTGTAAGGAGGATGTCCTAGGTGTGGTTTCGTACAACGTATCGTCTTCTTTTTTCTTACTTCAATTGGTATCTTTCATTGCCCATGCCCTAATAGCAGAAGCTTTGCAGAAATCGTGAAGTGGTTCATTTCAACGTATGTTCCTTTTGTCCAAAAAGGACTTTGGGTACATGACTGACAGACTGAAAAGGACAGTACAGCACTGCTGCTAGTCTGCTATTGCATCTTTAATTGATCTTTTTGACAATTTCTTTAACCGTAAGTCCATGTACGCAACAAATTGGTGTGTGCTTTACTTAAGTTAATTATAAACCAAAACGGTTTATTAGTGATAAAAATAATTTATTAGTAAATCTTTTATATATATTCTTAGCGGCTTAGAAGCTAATGCTAAAAAAATTACATCAAAAATATCCTAAAATCAACTTGAAATTAAATTTTAAAATTTAATTTTTAGCAGCAACTAATTATATATATATATATAGGGTAAATGATGTAGCTAGAAGATTTTGTCTCTCGGTGGCCCAACAACCTCATAATATATGCAAATATATGCAAGGCCATGTAGACCGAGACACCAACTACCCCTTCAAGAATTGGTCCTCTAGCTATATAGCTTTGGTCCACTTGCCGCTTGCCTTGGCCCAACTAACAAGAGAATAAAGACTGAAGTGGCCAGAAAAAAAGTGGCAAAAGAGCGGGAAAAAAAAGCTTAGCTCTGATTCTTAAACCCCAATGATAGAGAATAAATAGATTAATTAGGATTATAAGATGTTAGCATGATACCTTTGTGATGTGTATAACATTTGCAAAGGAGAAAATAATTCAGGCAACATTACTTATAACTACATAATAAGGATTGTAATGCATGGAGAGGTTAACTACTACGAGGATAATGAACTTTATACACCTAATTTAGTGCTCTGAAAGTAAACTTTGATTGGCATAGTTATGTATAGATGGCTCAGAATATGAAAAATCCACAAATAAATCAACTTAAAATTCAACACAAAAGATTGGCCTTTAGCAACATGACGCAAGGGAAATCTAATTCAACCATCGTCGTTGTTTGGACTTCCTGAGCATAATTCAATAGACCATATATAAAATGAAAACAAATTCCACTGAGTAAATACTGCACAATTGCTAAAAATGTCTAAATTTTGATGGTGCGCCTATATAGATGCTACAAATTGATACAGCACAAATATCTGTAGTAGTAAATGAAATTTTATTACGATGTCACAAAGATATTATACCTCCACTTTGCAATTTTGTTGTTGCAATTTCAGTAGTAATAATTTGAAGTATGGTGGCACTAGAAAGTCCAACGAAGTTAAACAAAAATATATTGGCTAATAGAACAATTAACAGTAAATATGATCTTTAATACCGGGTCTAAAGGCTCATTGTCATTATAGAGTGGTTAATACCAACTAATACTAATATTATTATTTAGTACTAGATCCTTTTTAAACCTTTATTCCTCATTTCGCCCAATAAATTTATAAACAAATAATTTAGGAGGACTACAAGAGAGGTGCTCCCAAAATTTTTTTTGTGGAAGTTTTTTTGGTGATTTTACTCATCTAAGGGTTTTAAAAGGTTAGCAACTCCATCATCCATTCTCTCATAGTGTCGTGCGCTAAATCTCGTGAGGGCCAATCGGATCAAGCGAAGACATGAGCAAGTTGGCGGAGGTCCGATCAGGGAAAATGGTGCCTTTGGTTACGCAAATGCCTGAGAGTTCTGCTTAGCTCCATGCAAGTCCTTAATCTTTGAAGTTTGAAAACGTGCCAGTCAATTTGACAATGCAATTGACAAGGAGATATAGAGGATAAGATTTGTGAGCCAATCGGTCGATACGGCTCACCCTATTGGAAGATAGTGCTCGTGTATCAGCTAAAAAGCTAATGAAGACGTAGGTAATAAGGCGTGGAATAAAGTAAATGACCTATCAACCGAAGAGCCAATAAAGCTCCAAACAGGGTAAACGATAAAAGCAGAGAGTGGGACCCGAATCCTCTCAAAGGCACAAGGAGTAACGACCAATGAGATGGCACCATTAGAGTCAGTTTCGATAGATCGAACCAAACCGAGACAGTATAAGGCTGAGCTTAACAACACAGAGACAACAGAGGCTAGATCAGATGTAATGACAGAAAGTATGGGACGAGGCCATCCGCTGCTTATTGGCTGAATGTCCAATGTGGGTCTATATCTAACATCATCGGCTATCTAAGCCGATGGAGAATAAAACCCGCTAAATCCGGATGCCAGCCCTATAGAACACAAACATGATAGATTAGACCTAACAAATATAGTATTAGGTCGGATTTGACAGGACCAAATCGGTTGCTAGCAGATTAATCGTCGAGGATATAAGACATATATATATATGTGTGTATCAGTCGAACAACCGATATACTAGGCATAAAATGTGAGATAAGGATAACTCATCGGCTACTTACTTGATGAAACGTTGCGGGAGAACTTGTCGGGCCAACGGCTCAATCTATCACCATAGATCTTGTAGGTCGGACCTAACCTATGCAGCACAAGGCCGAGGATGGCAGAGGGAAGCTGATAAACCGATAGGCCTCATATGAACATGATGCGTTATGTTTGATCGGACTAAGAGGTCGGACCTAACCGATACCTTAGACAGAACAAACGTACTAGGATAGTGGCGGGACTTAACTCTTTATCAGAGATCGAACCTAACCGATGCAGCCCTGCATTAAGAGGCAAAACCCGCCGGAGTAAACCTAGACAAGCTAGGGTGACGATGCGCCGAAGGTTGTGTTGATCTATGATATGTTTGATTCTTTGATAAGTTTTAGGGGCTCTATATTTATAATCCAGAATTATAAGAGTTCGATACGGTTACAGACAAACCCCTGGACATTATTTACTAAATACATAAGGAAACTAATCTCTAAGAAGTTTACAAAGCTAATCAAATTTACCTAACTTACATGATATATTCTATATAGATAAAATAACCTACCGTGATTTCCACGGCTCCTCCTCAGACTTTATCCCATCTAGATAACCTTCGCCTTTGATTGGACCGAATTCATTCTCAACACATCTGATCAGCTCTCTCACTATATCAATCAGCTTTCTTTCATGAGCCGATCAGTCGCTACTTCATTGGCCGATCCTATTTACAGACTGACCAAATTATGACGTTAACATATGGTTAAGATATTGTATTTTTATATACCTCATTTTCTTATAAATATATAAAAATGAATGAGAAAGAATAAAATTTTTGATAAAATAAGAGTATGCCTTAATTGCAAAAGTAGAAGTAATCTAGCAATAATAAGAGTATTTTGTAATAGCAAAAATACAAGAAACATAAGACAAAAATGTTAAAAAAGAAAAATAGAGGAAAAGAAATAGAAATTTAGGTACAATATAAAAATTAGTGAATGTCTTAATATGAAAAATATAGGACATCTAAAAAGTATGGTCTAATAGGAAAAAGAAGGAAAAATAGGATAAGTACAAGAAAAAAAGAGGAAATATGAAAAAATATAGGAAAAATGGAGGAAAAGTATAAAGGGTTAGAAAAATAGGAAAAGCAAGATACTGTGTTAATATTAAAAATATAGGAAATCTAACAGTAATAACATGTCGTATTTGATATTTTTACATGGAGCTCTATCGGTTTGTGACGCTGCCAGCATAGGGGAGGCACTGTGAGATTTGTCCACCTATTTTTACAGATTGCACCGATTGAAGTGTTTTACACAAAGGTTAGCAATACTCTTTATCCACTTACCTTTTGAGATTAGGATGCTTAAAATTATTAATTTTCTTAAGCAATTCTTTACTTATAAGGTAGATGAACTAGTAATAGATGTACAGCACGGACGGATGGTCGAAAGAGTTTATTGATGGCGTGAATTATTTTCTCAGGGTGGTTGATGCTCACAATTGTAAGGGTTTCATATGTTGTCTATGTAAAAACTACAAGAACCAGAAGGAGTACTCTTCCTCAAGGATTCTTCATAGCTACTTGTTATACTTGGGATTCATGCCTAACTATAATTGTTGGACCAAGCACTGAGAGAGAGAAAGAGGGGTTGCAATGGAAGACGAAGAAGAAGACAACAACATTCCCCACTGGGCTCAATATGGTGGCTTTGCAGATACTACAATAAGCGACACGGAAGGAGGGGTTGCAGAGGATGACAATGCAGATGATCTTGATCAGATGTTGCGTGATGTAAAGAAAGACTGTGAAAGTGAAAAGGAGCTAAAGAAATTAGAACTTATGTTAGTGGACCACAAAACGTTATTGTACCCATATTGCAAACAGGGGCACAAAAAGTTAGATACCACACTAAAATTCTTGTAATTGAAGGTAACAAATGGTGTGACTAATAATGGATTTGAGGAACTATTGAAACTCATAAAAATATTCTTTCAGAGAGTAACAATTTGCCCACAACAACATACGAAGCAAAACAGATAGTCTATCCTCTAGAACTGGAAGTCGAGAAGATACATGCATGTCCTAATCATTGTATCCTCTATCGCGATGAGGAGTACGAGAACCTAGATGTATACCCGATTTATAAGTTATTGCGATACAAGATCAAATGAGATGATCCTAATGATGTTATGTGACAGCCTTCGAAGAGATACCCCAGTAAAGTTATGTGTACCTAAGACCATTGGTTGAAGAACAACAATGGAACAACAATGAGACAAACAACATGTACTATAGTTTCATTGAGTATATATGGGAACTCGAGTATGATCATTTGAAGGTCTCTCTGTTTTGGTGCCAATGAGTGAGGCTAACTGGTGGAGTAGTAATGGTTGATGAGTGTGGAATGACAACATTTGAACTTAAGGTACTTAGATGAACTATTTATTGTAGCCAATGATGTGACTCAAGTTTTCTATGTGAAAGACATGTCTAGCAAATCAAAGAAAGGGATATGTAAACATATGAGTAAAGTGCTTGATAAACCAAAGCACCACGTGGTTCTCCTAGGAAAAAAGAAAATCGTTGGAGTTGAGAATAAAACAGATGAAGATTACGATCAGTTTGACAAGCAACCTTCATTCGTAATGGCGATCGACCCGAGCCTCCTCCTAGCAAATGAAGACACTCCATACTTATGCTACAATTATAGCCAAGGGATATTCATAAAGAAAAAGTTTGTTGTCTCTGCAATCACGTCATGAGATTGGACGTATACCTCATTTTTTTTAAATATTTACAACCTCCCATTTTTACTGTAATATTTAACAGATAAAGTATAATATTAGGAATATTATATCAGCCGGCTTTACTAACAATAACAAATCCTATAATATCAGCACTGATACGAGTCCCTAATCTCAACACACTACATTTCAAAGTTTTTAAAATTAATTATCCTAGTTTTCTTTTTTCTTAAATTTATTTATCATATATTTGTTGTTTTTAAAATTAATTATCCTAATTTTCATGTTTATGATATTATTTATCGCAATTTTTCTAGTTTTTCAAATTATTTTTCACACTTTTCATATTTTCTGAATTGTTTACCATATTTTAATTGCTTGAAAATCTTTTGCATCTATTGTACAAATCAACCAATACTAAATACATTTTGACCAAGTGGGAAAACTCTTTAGTACCAATTGTTATTAATAACCGGTACTCAAGAGTGGGATGGGCATATATAGACCATTTATTCATCTTCTCTAAGTTCCTAGATTATGTTAATCTTCTCGTTTTACTATTCATCCTCCACACCGATGTCACCGTGCGCCTGCCTTCCCACCAATGACGTTGCCCTCCACGTTGCCGCGCACCTACCCACCGACAACACCACTGTGTGCCAACAACACCGCCATTCCAATCCACACTGATGCTACCACCTTTCCAATTGACGCCAATGCCGTGATACATGTCGACACTAATGCCAACCATCCATCACGCCGCGCTGGCCTCTCCTACCAAATTTTATAAACTAACCTATTATTGATACATATATATTCGTTTTTATACATAAACTATTTTTATATATGCCTATTATTTGTATTTGTATATATGAATTATTTTTATATATTTGTATCTTACAGGACATTCATACTTTTGCCTTATAACTTTAAGTGAGTTTTTACTGCATTTTGTATCATTTTCCTTCTTATAAACACGTAATGTTATTAATACAATGTACAAATTCCACTCGATCCTCCCTGTGATAGATGTTGATAAAAGTACTCTTTACAGAAACCAATGAAGGATTTTAAGGAAATCCTATAATTGCTCAATAAGTAATGTCACATATTGCAATTATGTGTGTTTCTATCATAATTATAATTATGTACACAAAACAATATTATCATTTTTAATTACAGGGGTAGTCACAATTCCGTAAAGACATGTGTGATCCATTCATGGAAAAACTCAATGTGAGGATAAACATTTCAACACGTACATGAACAAAAAAATGTATATCTTATTTATTCAATAATACAAATATTTTATAATTTCATTTTTCCTTTAGTGTTTGAGACATGAAAAGGTGAACAACTTCAGCTACTACATTTGTGAATTTATTTACCATCTTACATAAGTCATTAATAATAATAGAGATATCTGTAAACAATATTTATATATAATTTATACTTTTCTCATTGCGTTGAATTATTGATTTAACGTATTCATATTTTTTTGGAAAATGTTATGTATGAAGCGAGAACTCCTCTCGGTAAATTACATAGGGGCTATTTAAGAACAACTTATGAGATTTATTATGGAAGAGAGCATTAATCCGTTTAGAGAATTCCATGATGATAAGCGTGTTATTCGACAACATGAACAGTCCTCTTTAGCTTTACATATTTATAATATATTAATCATATATATTTAAATCCAATTATACATAAGTAATATCCGTAATTATATATATGTAACACTATATATATAATAAAGAAAAGAATAACTAGACTAACCGATCAGTAACGGAGACTAAAAATATCATCTTTAGTCTCGAATTGTAATAATAAAAATAGTTGCAAACTGGTAGTAAAGAATATTTCTCTGTTAGTGGAAGAGAAAAGTTATTCTTATAGAAACGCACAATGTTTTGACTAATTTACAAATGAGAATTGAATAATTAATATAAAAGCGGTTTATCAGTACAGCAGTCATGAATTGTTTCAGATCTGGAATTCTGCATTATTCAGTGCACCGATGAACAACATCCTGATGTGCCTAGCTATTAAAAGGTGGAACATATCGATGTGCCTATCTAAGTAGCTTTATTATCAGAATTAAGTACTACTTGCAACATAAAGAGTAAAGAGCAATGATTAGCTAGCTTTAATTAAATGTGAACAGTATATGGGAAGAAACCGCCAAAGGCAAAATTAAAAATTTTGAATTTTGATACTCCTTTTATACTTAGCATTTCATATTTCTCTCTTTTTTTCTACTGAAACTACGAATAATCAAATTAATACTTACATAATCAAATTAGTTCCTACAGGGATATTTTTTTAAGATAAAAGGCTTATTGTGTCCGGTTAGAATGCTGCGAGTTTTTACAAACCTACAGGGACATTTTATAATAATCTATTATATATTTGGTGAATATATGAACTAACATGAAAGCTGAATTACTCCAGCACAAACCTTTATTTTCATGGCCACTATTCAGCGTTACAATTGGACATCCTCGTAAGGTGCAGCCATCGCATGTCACGCTCATGTAGGTGCCTTTGACGGTCCGATTCTGCCCTTCGAGTGGCACAACAAAATGACGGTAGGGATTAAACTAGCATTGATTGATCATGCGACAGCACTAAAACGACATTTTTTCAACAGGGTTTGATGCAATATTTTAAGGGCATGCCCTGCGCCTTGGTGCATGCCGTCAAAACGTGTGGAGAGGGGAGTTGAAATTCAGCATCCTTCTTGTCATGCTGATGGATGCAGGGTAGAGGATCCATATATTTACATCCTCTACAAAATGTTTGAAAGTATTTTTTAAGCTCTTAAAGGTATATGCCATTATTTGATACATACAATCCATGTGGTATAAACAAAATTTACAAAAGATTTTGCGAATATAGCACCGTCCAAATTGACCGTCGTCATATACGTATGGACAAAAAATTAACAAATCAGACTACGAAAAGAACAGCAACATTCAAAGTTACATCGAATTTGTTCTTTTTTCTCCATTTACAGTGATACATGACACATTAATTTATATTGCCATCTTTTTATGCTTCATAACTATTTATATTACATACAAGAGACTCAAGGACAAAGGCTTAAAATCCACTTCCCTATAATATTATTGCATTTAGAGTCATCTCAAACATTAGTTGCATTTAGAGTCCGAGAGGTAGATGTATGGACCAATGACAATGAGCTAGCTAGTCCCAAGGATGGTACGGGATTGTTGTCCTTTTGGAGCTATGGTTTATATAGTTCGAGTTTAGGACTCTCCTATACAAAATCGGGTAACATTGATCCATGTTACTCTTAAACCATACAATGGTGTAAGAATGTTTAAGAGGATGGAGAATCCTTTCTGGATTATTTGAAAAGTACATGATTCGTCCTTTCCAAACTACAGTTTATTGTTTAAGTATGGTAGAGACTCCTATATGACTTGGATTTTTTTTCTTAATTTTAAGATATAACTTGTTGCTGATCCATATAACCCTGAAACCATCGAATAAGAAATCCTTAAAAAAACAGTCTCTTTATTCGATTGGAAATAGGAATATCACATATGATCCTCGTAAAAACTAAAACAATCGTGCTTGCTCACTGTTTTTCTTCCTCGAATTGTGTCCTCCATGTAGCATTGATTGTACCACTAGGTGTTCATCAGTTATCATCCGATTACGCCCCCTCCGATATCGATATTTATCATGAGAGTAGCCAGCCCAAACCAAACCAATAGTAAAGTTAGAGTAAAAATGTTACTAAGTAGCTACAGTACATCATCATCAAGCCACCGGCCGGCTATATTTCACATAACCAAAGACCCTAACATGAACAATACATATATAGAAGTATAGGACACCATGCATAAACATAGCAACACAGATTCCTATATCTATGGCTCTACTAGCTACCAACTTGCTGACATCACACACTTGCGTCATCGATCCTCATGCCCTATGCGCCATGCATGCATGCCAAACTCAAACTCTCAGGAGGTAGATGCTGAGCTCGGGGCCGGCGTTGCCGTCGGGGCTGACCATGTAGAACGCCTCCGAGTCCCTCGACCCCACCACCCGCTCGAACCTGGCTCTCATGTACATCATGTCCCCCTCGCCGCCGGCGCCAGCGCCACTGACACCGCCGCCGTCCGGGAGCACGCCCGCGCCGACGGAGACAGGCTCGACGGCTCGCAGCACGGGCCACTCCGCGGCGCCGCACTCTCGGCGCACCGCGTACCCGCACTTGCGCCCGTTGGAGTAGGCCCGCCACGTCGTCTCCTCCATCAGCGTCGCCCGCCGCTTCTCGCCTGCGTGCGAACGAGGCGAGCCGAGACCGCCGGCCATGAGTGGATGGATGCAGAGGTGAGATGATGTGAGGAAAGTAACAGGAAGCAAACAGGACGAATTACCTGGGTGCGGCGGCGCCTTCTCGCACTCGAGCGCGAGGCGGACGAGGCCGGAGGCCATCTCCCTGACGAGCGCGCCGGTGGAGTAGCCGGCGAGCTCGAGCATCATCGCCGGCGCGGCGCGAGGATCGGTCTGCAGCGCGAGGTGCACGGGGCCCCGGAGCCGGCCGAATACGGTGCCGGTGAGCACCCTCGCCGACCCCGACCCCGCTCCTCCTCCCCCTCGCCCACGCCGCGCGCGCGCCAGCACGGACAGGACCGCCGCCCTCAGCCGCGCCAGCGCCTCCCCTCTCTTCCTCGGCAACGACCCCGCCGACGGCGTGGACAAGTAGGGGGTAGACACGAAGAAGAAGTCCTCCTCGTCCTCCAGCTCCTCACCGTCGTCGCCGCCGCCGACGGGTCCCAGCGGCTGCCGCGCCCTGTTCCTCTTGGGGCGCTTCCCGAACAGCCACTGGAGGCCACCACCTCCTCCGCGCGAGGCGGCGGTGGGGCTCTTGGGGGAGGAGGGGAGAGGCGAGGCACGCGGGGAGAGTGCCCTTGCCATGACGCTCATGCATGCATGGGGCGTACGCACGCTCGAGTTTGTGTCACAGTGTGTTAGTTTACGCGCCAAGATGGGGGGCTTGGCGAAACCACAATACATGAAGCAGCGAGCTTAGCTTAGCTAGGTAGCAACTTTATTGGCAGAAGAATCTCGGTTAAGCTTTAGGGCGTGAAGCTTTAGGGCTGCATAAATACTTAGCAGATGACAGGCACAAAGCAGAGAGCCGAGAGAGAGATGGTGCCATGGTGATGGTGATGGCGATGTTGATGGGTGGTGGTGGGCGGAGCAGGCAGACCAACACCTACCAAATGGATCAAAATATCAAATTATTGAACGAAATTATACTAGCTGTGCTGTGTGCAAGCAAAGGGCAAAGAAGGGGTGTTGTTGACTATGGAAGCCGTTGGTTTTCCTCTCAAATGGTCCTGTTTTCTAACTGTTTTTTGGGAGGATGGGGGAGGCAGGGCATGGGCACTTGGGCATTGGGAGGAGGAACGTGTGACGTGCATGCGACACTGACAGGCTATTACTGTGCGTGTCACACGAAGCATTTCGTACGTACGTGTGTGGGCTGTGGAGCCGTCGACAACGGCAACTCGCAGCCTCCAAGAGCTGCTGCCCCATCATCTTTGCTTGTGATGTAACAGTTATAAATCTTCAAACTTAATTTCATAGTTAAATTAGAGATTTTTCATAGTTTCTACTCCCTCTACTCCTTAAATATAAACATTTATATTAAATAGTAAGCTAAAAAAGATATTTTCTCTTTCATTCATCTCATATGTAAAAATTTAAATTTTAAATTGTTTATATTCCTTTAAGCACCTGATTGATTAAAAATTCTTATATTGGAGTTGGTATTATAAAGTTATCGGATTTGTTGACTAATATTTGACAGAAAATTTATAGCTTATAGATTTTAATACATCCGATCTAATTCAAGATTTATACGCCATAGTTCCTTCTACTCTAGCTACTCTAGTGACCCTTTGGCAATGAGGCCTATTGATAGCTTCGACTAGTTAGGGTTCAAGATGAGAAAGAGTAGAGGAGAGAAAAGTTCCCTAGCTTAGAGGGAGGCTAGGGAATCAGCAGTAGAGAAAAGTTCCCTAGCTTAGATGTAGCAGTGGGGACAAAGCGAAATGGAGAGTTTAGGAGTTAGAGGGCAGTGCTAGCATGAGGAAAGAGAGACAGAGGGCAGTAGGTGCAATGCAAACGAAGAGTTTAAGAGGCAAAGAGTGGTGCAAGTGTGAGGGCATAGGAGACAGGGTAGCACAGGGAGATCTCGCTAGACCTACGGAAGTTGATGAGAAACAAGGTTCCACTAGTGGAGTTGGAAGCCAGGGACAGTGACCAAGATTTAGAAGTCATGACAGCTTACAATAGAATAGTGGGGATAGAAATTAGGATTTGCTGTATAAATGTTGGGGAGAGGACCATATACGAAAGATTTAACTGGGGTGGGCATTCTGTAAAAGATGCATAGTTTGTGTAAACGTACTGTTAAAATTATTTTTCGTTGTATCGACTACATGTTTTCTAGTTATAAGCCGGTCTAAAACTGCCTTCCAAGCAAGCTCTTTATTGGAGTACATGTACCTTGCCGAAGCAAAACTACTCAATCGGTGTTATATATGCTCTGAATTGTGTACATGTAAATTAATTAACCACATGAACATCCCATCACAACGAAAGATGGATCAATGCTACTGCATGCTGAAAGCGATAAGAGTTATCATAACAATAATAAGGATTCGTCAATGCCGTGTCCCAGAAGATGCATGCAGTGTGGAACGCTGTTCTATATATACGTTTATTTTTATGTTGTCAATAGTGTGGCGCCAATGGATTGTGGATCGATTAGTGAGATGTTCTGAGGTTATTCAGAGATGAGATTAGCACAGATGGCTATGACTTCCACCTAATGTCTGAGGGATGCTGCATATATATAAATTTAAGAGAGTACTAATCATGATTAATCACTAAGGGCATTATATATTTAGCCAGCATGCATGCGTATATATGGATCAATAATTATTGCTGCATCAGTACCTTATATCAATCAAATTAAATTAGCACATGCAAAGGACAGTTACTAAAGAAGTACAATACCATGTCACTCAAAGAATTGTCTTATACCACTAGTTGTATGAAAATAATTAAGGATACTCCAATTAATATACCTTTTACCATACAGATCTTGAATGTTGAATTAGAAATCAGTTGCGACTAAGCTGCCAGTATATGTACCTAATTAAGATTATTGGAAAACAATGAATAATGACTCTAAAATATATACAAATTGATGCTTCATTTTGATTTCAGACAAAGAATTGGTCAGCGAGTTTATCCCAATTTGCAACATTTTATATCATTTCTTGGTCAAATCCATGATGCAAGCTTAGTAGGACAAATAAAAAATCGCAACTTTTATTGTTGATTCCAATCGTGACACACAACAAGTATCTTTCGCTCTAGGTTGCCAAAGAGCACAGGAACGTGGTCCTTGTCAGTATTTTAGCAATAAAGTCATGGTTGCCTCGAGTCAAGAAAGACCGAGATGTTTGGAACTTTGGGTGTCTATATACTACAGTTCCTTGCCGTTTATGAAGTTAAAATACAGAGCACGCCGCAGGTGAGTTCAACTTTTCATTGATTTGATTTGAAAGCAGTCCTTTCGAATTCTGCACCATTTCTTGTTTTAATAAGGAAGATGATCAAGATATCTCAAATTCTCCGCTGTTTCTACTTAATAGTGGTGCAAGATGAGGATGATCAAAGCATCCCCAGTTCTCCACGGTTTCTACTTGTAGTGGTTGTGCAGATTTCAGGGTTGCCACAGGTTCTGTAGTGGTTTTGTGTAGTTGTAAAAGGATATATTCTCAAAAAAAACAGTTGAACAAATTTTTATATAAGTAGAGTTTAGTTTTTGTTCACTAAATTAACCACCATTTCGTGTAGATCACTTTGAAGCCATAGCTCAAAACGTCAGCTACTGTATCAGAGCCAACTTTCTGTGTAGAATATGCCACTGGAGATAACACGATCACGCATCAAAAGACAAATTCCGGCCATACGCCGCAGGTTTTACAGTCTGTCTGTCCTGCCATCATCATGCATGCATGGCCTGCAAAAGAAGCAAAGTAAAAAAAGCAGAGCAAAACAGAAAAAGAGAGGCAGAATAAAAAGCCTAGCTTCTCAGTGTAGCAGCAGTATGCATACTAGCCTATAGGCAGCGCATAAACATGCCTGATCCAAGGAAAGCAGCAGACATCAAGCAAAAGGCAAACTGTTGGCAGGTTTTGGCTCATCAGAATTTGCCATGTATTAGCATGCATGATTTGTGCCCTTCATATTGACAGCTTGCATTTTGAGCCAAAGGTAAAGGGGATCTAGAGAGCAGTCACCATCTTCCTACCTGTCTATCTAGACTCTCGAGTCACCACCTTCCTTTACTTTCGCAGCTTTTTTGAAAATAATAGTTTTACACATTACACATTTGTTATGTGTCAATGAAGTAATAAGTCTGTCTCGGAAAAAAAAACACCCCATGATTTAGCATGAAGTTAAAACTTTCGATTTCTACAGTTCCACCAATAAGGGGCTGGCTACACAGCACAGGGAAGCTCGAAGCCGTAACGCGGCACCTTCCAAGCAGCTGGCGGCTATCAGACTCTTCAGCAGTTGATATGGTACAAATCAGCTACATGTTTCGTTCACCTCCTGTGGTGGTAGTGCCTATCATGCCTGTCTCTGAAATGGCGCGATGACATCTCCAAGCTCGTGCTGTACTGGCTTGAGTATGCATGCGGGGTCCAGGGACCATCATCCGCTGGCAAATTTTCATAGCCTGAAGAGCTTCTCCGTCCTCTGTCTGGGTGAGACCTTCCGTGACTGGGGCTTGCTGGTCTGTAGTCATAGGAGTGATATCTTGATGAATAACGATCAGCACCAGGAGGGCCTCTATCGCGATCTCTCCAATCTGAGGAATGACGGCGCCCTGAGTACTGAGGCGGAGTGCTGTCCCAGAGCCAGCGATCACCATTTTCTGGAATGGGGCCATTTATTCCAGGGAATTCCACTGTCTTCTTTAACCGAGGTGGGGATGGTTCGTCTTGATCATGAAGCTCACCCTCCTCGTATTCTTCTTTTCTGTCCTCATCTCCAAATATGGTGATACCAGAAGGTTTGTCCTCATCGTCGGCCACATCTAACAATCGCGATAACAGAAAGAAGACTGAGAAAACCATGATATTAAGGGGGCCAAGGGGACATACCAAACCATGTATAAGCATAAACAGCTTCAAGTTTCTTAAACACACAAAAAGAAAAATTGTAGGCATGAGCTCTCTAATGGTATGATCGGGTGACAAATTGGAAGGTTGAGCTTACCAAGGTAACCTGGAGGATAACCCAGTTCACGCATTCTGTGCAGCCAAGGAGGTGGATCGTTTTCCTGCAAGGTTTATGATACTCAGAGTAAACTTGAGGAAGATAAATAACAGTAGCAGTGGTGTCATTTGTTTGCTGGAGAACCTTCAGCGTTCAAAACGACGGGCTAACAGAACAAGTTCTAACGAAACAGTTTGTCAAATATATAATCACTTAACCCTCAGAAAGTAAAAGTGCTATTGCACCACAGGTGCATCAAAGGCGGCTGAAGAGTAAATTCCCACTTTTCCCAACAGTTTTTTACAAAATAACTTGCAGAAAGAATGATCATAGAATAATCGTGTTGAATATGGAAATTCATAACAAAAGAATTTAACTTTTAAGAATAAACAGAGATTCATGAACATAATATGAAACTTGGATTGATACAAGTTGTTATTTAATAAACTAATGATTTTCAGTTCATGAATAGCCTTTGGAGTATCATCATTAAGTTGACAAGTGTAAAGCCAAATGATTAGGCGTTTTAACTCATTTGTGTCTCAACTTATCTGAAGATCAATATATGCCGGCAAACAAATATAACAAACTAGAAGACTACCAAAACCAATACAGTTCAAGCATTAACTGGCATAAGAAATCATCAATTACCCCGATCCCCAAGCATTCCCTTGTCTCAGGTCCAAGGACTCCTGGTCTCAGATCGTCAAATTTGCCTGGCGTTTTCTGATAGTATCGATTTTGTCCACGATTAACATTAGATTGGTTCCTTTTCATATTGTGTTGCTTGCGTGCATTGTTAATTGCAGCATTATCACGAGGCTTAGGGCATTCCTTCAGAGCATGACTATAAGAACCGCAATTGAAACAGCGAGAATCATCTTTATCTGCTCTGCTGTTAAAAAAAAGGTAGCTCGAGTTGAGGATTCATGTCAAGGTATAATTGAGACATCAGATAGATCATCACAAGACAAATGTCAAATGTGAAGTAACCATTAGTAATATGTTCACAAGCAAAAATAAAGGTAGATAGAGTTCATGTCCTGATAAAGAGTGCAGTGAAGTAAAACGGCTAATGCAATAAAGGATAAAAATAATTGATAAAACAAAAAGACATACAGAAAGAGCAGATCTCAACTCCAAAGTCATTTCATTTTTCAGATGGTGGAGCATGAATAATTTATTTTGCCTGGGAGGCTATATTAGCCCTGAACATTGGTGGTACATCTGAACAGCCCCCTCACAATTGTGAGAGCTAATAGGATCAAATATATCCTTAAAACCTTCCGGTAATGCTGTACTTTTTGCATTCTAGTCAGGGAAATATTTATAATTGTAGCACTACGTTGCTGTTACAAATCCAAAGGGATTCTTTCAACTAGATGAACTTAGCAATTGTTGAAATAAATAACTGGTTCCAAAAAATAATTGTAATCCCAAACATAGCCTAACAGAGATGTAGATAAAACAGTTAATAACTTCTACCTTTCAGTGTTTGATGGATCACCCAAAGGAGTTGAACCCAATGTGAACTCTCGATCATATAGCGGGACTGAATCGTCATCCAGAGCAACACTTTCTTTTGCTTGGTTATCCACCCAAAATGACTTCTCACAAGAAGGGAAACAAAGCAAAATGTTGAATGATTCAATTTCACTTAAGAAACACTATGGCATAAAAATATATGTAAATCATACAATCCATTACCTATCCATGTCAAATGTTTAACAAAGATTATCTCAGTACTAAACAATGGAATACCATCTAAGCCCAAAGTAATATGAAGAAATACTATTCTGCTTGATATTGAAGGTGAGGGATGCAAATTAAACCACATGAAGAGTTGAGGAACCAGATATAGATTTTTTTTCCTTTCAAAAATAAAAGGACAAAACCATACTGGAACCGATATTGTTGTTCCATAACTTATGTAGATCTAAAATGACCAGAGATTGTTCTCCATTGTATGAGACTATGATTATAAAAACGCAATGTACCAACTAACAACATGTCAACTGGTTACATATAAGCAAAAAAGTCCATACTACCAACAACCAATGCTTGTTGAAAATTAAGTAAATGTATATATGCGCTTAAAAATCTTGTAATATTTTTATATGAATTTTATGCATAAATTTACTAGCCAAATGGATGATATATGTTTGTATCTGGGTTTTTTTGAAAAGTTTTGCCCCAGAACATGGGGTTCATTGAAACAAATCACAATACCTTGGGTTTTGCATTAAGGATGCCTGAAAATCTGGAATTTTGTTAAATATACTCATAGTTATAAGATGTACAAGACTGAAAAATGTACAAAAACATCTATTTTTGCAGTGAGAGTGATAAAAAGGAAGACAAAGGAAAATAAATCACTGATGTAAACCTTCAAAACGAATGCACAACTGTTACCTATGCATTGGTGACTTCAGTTTAACATGTAAAAGTGGTGCACTTAACACTTACCACAGCACAAGATTTCTCTGAACCAACATGTAGTGCTGGATAATAAGTCTCTTCGCCACATTCCAAAACCTCTTCCCCAGCTTTCTGTATTTCCAAGAGAAAAATAAAAGAGAAATAAAAAGAAAATACTACTTTTAGCTTAATAATTTTCAGTTATGTCTGCCCCTTAATCTATAATAGGTGACATTGAAATCTCCTTCCATTCTCTATCACAAAAAACTTATATTGCGGCACAATAAGGCATTAAGAAAAGCAAAAGAAACGTCAAGCATAAGAGTTCTCTGTTGATAGAACAAGTAAGATGAAAATATATTTTGGAACTGAACTAATTATGTTTACATTCCTTCATTTTTTTGTTAATCTCTAGTTCACAAAAGCCCATAGTATAGAAGCGGAAACAGCATTCTCAATTTCTCGGTAGCATTAACAGACATGCTGGCATAAAAACAAAATTAATAGGAACCAACCGTACATCAGGAAGTCATATTTGGGAAGAATAGTACCGTCAATGTATTTTGCTTTCGGGTTTGCCACTCAGACCATTGCTGCATCAATTCCATGAGCTTTCTTTTGCTTTCCCTAGAATATTGAAAAAATACACATTAACAGTTAAAATAGCATCCTAACAAAAGTTAAAGTAGCTAAACAATTGCAAAAAGTTTTCCTAGGATAAAAAAATGACTGCTAAAAATACAATTTGCAATCATGCAAATTATTGAGAATAAAAATTCAGTTTGTGTTTAACCTTGTCAAGTTGCTGTAAATCACACGAACTGAAGGCTCGGTTGATTCTACTCGGGCTCTTTTAACTCCTCTGATGGCTAAACACGCCATGTCAAGGAATAAACAGATCGAAACAACCTGATTGGTAGCAACAGTGTTTTTGTCTTGGCAGTAACAGGACTACTCAGCTCTTCTGATGTGAGTACAATTCAGAAGATTCATTGAAGAATTGACTTCCAGATAACACAAACTTGCTTGAGCGAATACATTAGAAGATAGAAATGAGACAAAGAATTCATATAAGAGGATACGACTTTCATCGATCAAGATACTTTTTGATGCATGACTGCTATTCTCAAGCCCATTACCCTTATCTAGTTCAACTGAAACACCATGTAGAGTCTGTACAGCTGCTACACTGGTCCCAAACTGGATAGAAGCATCGAAGTGCTGATGTTTTACGACAACTACATCATTTGACAGATCCATGTCTTCCACTTGACCCTCTTCAAGATCTATAATCACATCAGGAACCTTGTTACTATCCATAGTAGTAGGTTCCCCATCCACATGATCTTGTCCTTCTTCAAGATATATGATCCCTTCTGAAGCCTTGGTGTTACCAACAGGACCAGGCTCCCCTTCAGATGCCAATGGGTTGACCCCATTTGACTTGGGGGGTATAGTCTGAAGGCTGGTCTCTTCATCATCTTTTGCATCAGCCTTACAAGGTTCCCCAAGATTGATGAAATCTTCCGATGCCATTGTTTCTAGGAACAGTTATACTAGGCATTCAAATACCATGCTCAGCCATCAACAGATATATCCCCTTCCTTCAATAATGATATCGCAATCTGCCAAGAAGAACAATCAATCCTCTGAAACCAAAACTTCCTACAAAACCAGGTCAAAGAAGAACAGCTAGAAAAGTAAAAGAAGGCATCAACTTCAACTGCCTACTAAACTATGCCACAGAACAGATAATGAGCTAACCAGGAAAATCCAGGGAAAGAAGCTACTGTGAATTGAAAAAATCACATCAAATCCTCATCTAACTGAATGGATTGAAGTATATCTGGGAGTAATCAAATCAAAACACACTTGGAACTTGAAACAATCCAAGACCAAGAGCCAATTTAGGGTTCCATACCGACAGAAGAATCAGCCTGGATGAAACTCCCGTGTACCCCTAATGTGCACCCAGTGGACATTAGGGGAGGCGAGTTCCTTCTCGTGGCATCAACAGGTACCTGGGTACTTCTCCCCAGCAGCGCACATGAGCAGAGGACTCGATGGTGATGCCAGAGTCATCTAGAGAAGAGACTGGGTATGTGCAAATGTGGACTGGACCTAGCAAGGAGAGCTCATGTTGGTTTTCTTCCCTTCTTTTCTATTTTTCATCTTTGGTTCCACATCAGCCATGGTGAACTATCAGAAGAACACCAGCTATGTTGTAATTTTGTATTTGAATATAATTTTACAGTTTTTACATGCAACACACATGATTACTTGAAAAAGATTTGTCAAACAAAATAGAACTAGAAACAGGGTACTCTACTGGGCAGTAAAACCTTTCAAACCTGAACAATATGAAAATTTTAGTTCAATTTGAAGCTTCAGATGGACCTTAAAAAAACTCAACCAGATCTTAACTTTCAATAACTCAGTTAAATTTTGAATTCTCAAATTAAAGTGACAAAAAACACCATTTTGAATAGCAGAAGAGCACAAGCCTAATTATTCAAAATACAACATCCAACTATAAAATTCTTCTTTCACTGCAGTGTGTAGTGGTAATGATTCATAAATCTCTTATTCACATGCATTGACAATAGATTTTTTTTCACTAGTGTATCCTAGTTGTATCTCACCAGATGCTTCTACCAGGCTAGATTAGGGTTATGAAAGTTCTTGGAATAGGCTCTTGATTCCACCTGCTAAGGGCAATGACCACATACGCAGGTGTAGTGTGGTAGTGTGACTCCATGTGGTCCAACTCCCATTATCAAACAGTCAGCAGTCAACACTTCCACTAGAATATAGGAAATACCAACGATCAGTTTCCCACTGGCACCTATAGATAAGCACTGCCATCTTGGGTACAGACAACACATTGCAATTTTTCAAAATGCTGTCAGTTGCAAAACAATTTTGGATTCAACTACTGTTTTACAGCTTTTAGTTGGTCACATGTAAAGTGGTTTTGCTACTTGGAGAAGATCAAACAATGTTGACTAAGAGAGACCAATATGGCGTTGTTTGATGGCTACCACACCATAATATGCAGCTCCAACACCAGCTTCATGGTTGGCACCTCTCCACATTGAAGTTGGAGCTGATTGGGGAGGTTCGGCAAGAAGGTTGGCTCCAACCCTAGGATTCTGATGTCTTAGGAGTAAAATGTTAAAATTTAAATAGACTGATGGATATTGTTAATGTTACTAATTTTTCAAGTAAAATTTAGATCCTAATAGGTATCTTGAATTTTTTTTGTCCTTGTATACTTTTTGGTCCAGACAATGTCACGAATAACAATGCATAGTTTGACTTATTGTATGTGAACCTTTTTTCTCCATGTGCACAAGATTCTTGCTTTTTTTTTCAAAATATACATATCATGACACAAATCATCCAAGATTGAAGATGCCTCAGTACGCTGAAACTCAGCGTAACAAAGATAGTATGTTCATATCTGTTGCATCATTTCGCATATGCAAGAAACTACACATTGATTCAACGGCGTCAACAAAAAAATAACTATTGATTAACGGCAAGATCATCCAAAATTGAAACACTGATCTACTACATGCATAAATGAGCCAGAACTACATGTTCAAATTTGCATATCAATACCAAATATGCCAAACAGGGAGCACTTGAATATGTTCAAACCATATTAGTCTCAAAATTGCAAAACAAGTATAGCTAATGCTCAAATATGTTTAAATATGGGTGAGCCAAGATCATTTTAGTAATGCAGAAACTTTTGCTGTGTTCATATTGCAATAGTATACAAAAGTATGATAAAATCAAGCAAACATTGAGCCAGAATCATAGAACACTAAAGGGGTATACGCACATGGCCAAAATCAGGCAGCTTGCTGATGAATTTACAGTAGTAATGTACGCTTGTCATGGATTAATCAAACATCAGTACGTGTTGAACCATTAGTTGACAGAATCAGCAAGCACTAGCATAAACACGAGGTAAAATCATGGAGGAACAGAAGACCAGGAGGATGATATGCACGTTCAATCTGATAAACACTGATGCCCTTAATACCTCATCTCAAAATAGGGGCGGACCTGACGTGGGGCATGGGTGTTGAATTCAATCCCTCTTTTTTTTTTTTTTTGGGGAGGGGGGGGGTGGGGGTGGGGACAAACTGTTATTAGTACTAAATTTTTAAGGGAAAGAGGAAAGCAGCTTCCAGATCTAGAAGAGAAGCTAAGGTTAAGGCATGAAGAAGAGGTGTGGGTAACGAGGGATGAGAGAGAGAGGATGCGCGTACGAGTGCTCACCGGGGAGAATGGCGGCTCAACGAAGCAGCAGGACGCCAGCGCCGCTGCTCGCGGGATAGAGATCGGCGCGGCGGGGGAACTCGCGAGGAGACGGGAGTGCCGATGGGGGGAGGACGCGGGGATCGACGGAGGGCACGGGGGGAGATCGCCGCGCCGGTGGTCGCCTAGCCTGACAGCCGTCTCCGGAAAGGGTCGGGCGCGGCGGCGCTACGCTAGGGCTTCAGTTGGCCTCTTCGACTTTGGATGGAGGAGAACCGAACGAATGCAAGACGCCGGAAACAAATTCTACTCCAGGAACAACTTGCGCTGCGTTCGGCCGGACAGGTTCTAATCTTGAGCATATTTTCCGTACGTTTTTTTAAATTATATATATAATATTATTATTATTTTATTTTTTTTAATTTTTTTAAACTAATAATTATTTAATTATGTGGTAATGAGCCACCCATTTTGCTGCACGGGGGAGAAGAGACAATCTCTCATCCGGAATGCCACCGAAACTTCTAACCTTCTACTTTCTCATTTTTTGGTATGTTTTTTTATAAAAAAAATCTATAAAAAAAGTTGTTTTAAAATTTATATTAATTTATTTTTAAAGTTTCTTTATAGATGATATTATATGCTAATAAGCTAGCACAACGGGAAAGCAAGCTTATATAAGCACTAATCTTGAAACAACTTATCTCTTTTCCTTTCTCCTCCTTATTCTTTTCTCTATGTTTAAAAATATATAAGTTATTGTTTTTCTAACTAATAATAACACTAAAAATATATGTGATAAGTGCCATAGTATCACCAGATTCGCATTTAAAAATATTTTTATATGAAATTAAGTTTATAGTTGTTGCTATTATAGAAGAAATTAATGTTCAGAAGACCGTGTTTAAACCTAATAAGCATTATATTTTTAAATGGAGGATAATAATAGCACCATATCCTATTCTAGCTTTACTATATACTATCTAGTCGCCTATTCACGTGACTAATAGGCACGACAGTCATACGAACTAAGTTTCCTCCACACTCATGCTGCTATCTCAAAAATGCATTTGTGTGAGGTGAGGTGCTCTCTATGGTTACTTAGATTTTGACTAACTTGCCCGATAAAATTGATAACAAGATTTCTTGTAATAAAAATAAATGGAGAGAGAAGCACAAAGTAGCCATCTACATAGAATAGAACTCCAAGAGAGATATTTAGTTTGCTTTTAAGATTAGTGCTGCAAAAATCTAGAGTATAGCCTCATGAGGTGGGAAGTGGGGAGGGTCTATCCCGTATAAAATTTTCCTAAGGTAAGGATTGTTGCAAGTAGCGCAAACAAGTTCTTCCTTCTCCTTTTCGGTATTGCTTTCTTGAGAGTACATATAAAAGCATGATGACATCATCTTATACTCTATCTATAGTTTGTCTCATCATCTCATATACAGATGCTAGTCTGTCACTCTAATAGAGTTTCAATAAGGACCTAATTAAAGTGGACCAAATTGAGCCTCGTTGAGCCGAACGGATTTTTACTAATGGGCACTAAGCAAATAAACAACGTCAATCAAAATGTAATACACCATCCCGGCAACAGTTTGTTTGTTAAGTGCTCAATTGAATAATTGATCTTGGCGTGCATTCGTGATCTAATTAATAAGATTCAATCAATTACTTATTGGCTTCAAAACAAAATTATTCCATACTTAGTAGTGAGTGGCGTCACACTATCTCCATCTCATGTCATGAGTCATGAGCCGCTCTCAACCTCTAAGGTCAACTCTTTTTTGCCACACAATGTGTTTGTACATCTTCTTTCTATTCTTTGTTTCTCTTATGTGTTGCCTTTGACAGCACAATGTCCTACGCTCTTGGATGAACCTACAGTAAAGATCAACTGGTTTGCGATTCGAAAGCTTCAAGCCATATCCATACCCAATTTTGTTACAGATATGGAAATATAGGGTAGGTATATGACTGACTTATATCCTACACTCTAAACCAATAGGTAAGAGAAGAGGCATATATAGCCCTACGTGTATAAATAGCTCATAAGTTACACAAAACAGCTCTTTTGCATAATAAAATATCTTAACAAAATTCAGTTAAATTTAATAACTTTTATAGTGTGAATGTGAGTTTAAATTTTTTTAGAACCGAAGTTTTAGTAATAGTTAATATATATTTGTAAAGCTGGTATTATCCTCCCTATACTTAAAACTTGAATGGATACTTTCTCCTTATCTATACCATTTCCAAATAGTGCAAGTATAATGGATACTTAGTGACAACCTTACTCAAAACAGCTGTAGCAGGTAGATGGTCCCACATACACCACTAGCTTCAACCTTTTCATACTGATCTGTTTGGTAAGGCTCCACCAGATCATAAGGTGGAGTTGAGAGTTGATCCTCGCCAAACTTAATCCCAATTTGATTAAATTTTAGGGCATATTTATCAAGACTCTAGCTCTAACTTTACATTTTCTAGAGCCCAACCAAATTGAAAGTACAGTGGGGCTAGAGTGATTAAAAATATGAAATAGAAGGATTAAAAGGGGTTCGGGCCGCTCCACAACTCCACTTCAGGCTTCGCTCATGAAATTAAATTTAGGAGCTAAAACCCTAATAAACTGGCCTTATTGGGGAAGGTTCCTTTTCAATTCCTTTAACATGTCATCAATCATTGTGTTGCATAGCCTGTAGTTATGGATGTTATAAACATGCTAAATGTAGTGGTTTCTCCTAAATACGACTGTTATGACTTAAAAAGGAATTCACATCAGTTATAATTTCTTAATTATTAATTTTGAATCATAATAAAATTTATCATAACATGCTAAATTGAGAGTCTAAGATGGTTGTAATTTCATATTTGTTAATTACAAAAATGTGTAATTATTAAATTCTAGAAAATCCAAAACTAAATAGTTTATAATATTTCCATGTGCATGTCTTATTTAGCACAAACTATGTTCATGATAACAATCCACCTAATCAATCAGTCATATCTTTAATTCTAACATATGAGATCTCTTAAAATGGCTAGGTATAGATAGCATGATATATATATGCTGATCGTGAGTGTAAGAATGTGTACAGTGAGACTAAGACCCTAACGTTATACAGGGCGGTCGGGTCTATATATATACGGTCCAGTGGTCTAGTGGTCTAGCACACCCCACAATCATAGCGGAATGGGAATGGACGCAAAGACTAGATCGAAAACTGGTGAACAAAAGTGTGGGGAGGCCTTTGATCATAATATCGGTTGAACTGGTGCGCTGATGGTACATAAAGCATCCGAACCTATCCTACTATGACCTTGTCATGGACAAAATGAATATCGATCTTTATGTGCTTCGTGCGTCGATGATGAATCAGGTTAACGGTTATATACATAGCACTAACGTTGTCGCAGTAGACGACGGTCGCAGAAGAGAGAGGTGCATAGACCTCCTGGAGAAGCTGGCGAAGCCAACAACACTCGGTGATGGCATGGATGATGACGCGGCACTCGGTTTTGATGCTGGACCGAGACACTGTAGTCTGGCATTTTGACGACCAGGAGACTAGAGTGCCACCGAGGAAGACGCAATAGTCGGACATGGAGCGTCGAGAGTCGGGACAGCCTTCCTAGTCCGCGTCGGAGTACGCGGTGAGGGAGTCGATGGTGCTGGAGCTAAGGTACAGCCCGCTGGAGAGTGTGCCCTTTACGTAGCGAAAGATGCGCTTGAGCAACGCGAGATGAGGTTCGCGCGGAGCATGCATGAAAAGGCATACTTGCTGGACGGCGTAGGTGAGGTCGAGCCGTGTGAGGGTGAGGTATTGGAGAGCACCAGCAAGACTCCGATACTGAGAGGGATCGGCGACGAGTGAGCCATCGACAGCGGAGAGTTTGGCTCGAGTGTCGACTGGAGTAGCCGTAGGGTGACATTCGGCTATGCTCACACGCTGGAGAAGATCGATGGTGTACTGGCATTGGGAAAGGAAGAGCCCGTGAGAAAAACGGGTGACGGAGATGCCAAGGAAGTGATGGAGAGCACCAAGATCGGTCATGACGAACTCGGAGTGGAGTCGAGCCATGATCTGGTGTAGGAGGGACATCGAGGACGCTATAAGAACAATGTCGTCGACATATAGAAGGAGGGACATCGGTGGTGTTGCCGATGTGAAGAGTAAAGAGAGAGCTATCGGACACGAAAGCCACAAAGCCAATGTACCGAAGGTAGGCAGCAAAACGCTGGTACCAGGTCTAAGGAGCTTGTTTGAGGCCGTAGAGAGAGCGTTGAAGGAGACAGACATTGTCGGGACGAGAGGGGCCGACGAAGCCTAGAGGCTACTGGCAGTAGACCGTTTTCGTCAGATAACCGTGAAGAAAAGCGTTCTTCACGTCAAGCTGGTGGATCGACCAAGAGTGCAAGGCAGCCAAGGTGAGAACGACCCGGATGGTGGCGGGTTTAACGACGAGACTGAAAGTCTCGTCATAATCGACATCGGGGCGTTGGGAGAAAACCTGAACTACCCAGCGTGCCTTGTGATGGGCAAGTGAGCCATCGGCGTGAAACTTATGCTTAAAGATCCACTTACCGGTCACAACGTTGCGCGTAGGGAGGACGAGGGATGAGGCGCCAGGTCTCGTTGTCCATAAGGACCTTGTACTCGTCGGCCATGGCCGCGCGCCATTGAGTATCGGCCAGGGTGGAACGAGAAGTCGTCGGGATGGGCGAGATAGAACAGTGGATGGCGGAGAGCCTGTAGTGCTTGGTGGGGTGGAGAGACCCGGTTTATGATCGAGTAACCATGTGAGATGTGGAGGGGACGGGAGCCGATGGGAGCGTGGTAAGTGTGGGGAGGACTAGTTGGGGAGGGGTGTCATCGGCTCGGGATTGGCGACTGTATGTGAGAGGAAAGGGCTGAACTAGATCGGCCTGAGCCAATGAGGTTAGATGGGCCGATCGGTTTGGTCGGTCCGATGAGAATGGAGCAGTCAATAGGGAAGGGGAGCCGATGGAGGTTGAGGAGCTGATGGAGACGGATGGGCCGATGGGTGGTTATGAGCCGATGAGAAAGGAGGGTGGGCCAACCAGCCAATGAAGAGTGGTTGGCCGATGAAGGATAGGCAGCAGAGAGTTGAGGGAAAGGTGGGTGGCAGAGTAGATAGGTCAAAGAGTGGGTGGGTCACATACATGCGAAGATTCGCGTCCGTGAAAAGAAGTTTCACGTCTTTGGACTCGTGGAGGCAAATGAGTAGAGCAGACGCGAAACTCGGAGAGGGGCCGGACGCGAAGAGAGGAGGTTTGTATCCTGGAGGCAGAGATTCATGTTCATAGACATGTGGACACGTCGGAGTGGCTCGGACGTGAGTGGAGAAGGTTCGCGTCCGGGAGCAGTTGAGCGTGTCGAAAAAGCTAAAACCGAAAGAGGGTTCCAGCCGATGGAGGACGGACGGATCCAGCCGATGGAGGGCGGACGAGTCTAGCCGATGGAGATGACGAGCGCAGAGATGCGTCGGCGTCGGAGGAGAAAAGATGCACGGGGCAAGAAAAAGGGCAAAGACGGGTGTGAGTCGAGACGAGGAGGTGGATGAAGACCGTCGCCTCGTCGCATGGAGGAGCAAGGGATGGAAGAGGGTGGTGGAAAAGGAGAAAGGAAAACGTCTACGGAGGAGACGGGAAGAAGAAGGAGTCGAGACGAGAGAGCGAAGAGAGCATACCGGGAAGAAAGTTGGTGACGGGGAGAAAGCATCGGCTCGCCGGCTGGAGGATGCTAGCGTATCGAGATATCTAGACCTACTCTGATATCATGTAAGAATATGTACAGTAAGACTAAGACTTTTAACACTATAAGAAAGATTACATTCTAATGGTTCAAGGTAGGCTGCCGGGACACCGAGGACGTAGAACGCACCGAGGTTGATGAACGCACCGATCTTCTGCCACCCACAGCCTCTCGCCACACCTACACATCCGACGAACATTTCACAATATTTGTGTTCCACTGTTCATAGTTTAATTTAATCCACACCAGTGTTGTTATTTGAACACTTCCATTCCCAAATTTTCAAACCGTAAATGCAAATCCGGCCTGAGTTCACGACGATTTGCATGGTGATTAACACGTACCTGAGAGAACACACTGAATTCCATCCAGGAAGTTGGGGACTGCAAGAACCAGCATCATCTTGGCTACGTACGTGACCGCCTCCTCCCCGTCGCTGTAAGCGTGGCCCCAGACGTCGCACGCAGGCCAGCACCAGCGCCATGCCAATCCCTTCCAAGCTTTCCAACAGCGTGACCACGCGCATGGAGAGGCGGGCGGCCCGTGCCGAGCTCGTTCGACACACGCGTGCTACACAAAACACAATCCAACATCGGACAAAGAACATGATCAAGGGTGCGTACCTGCACTAGCTACTACTAGGGTGTTTGTTACAGTACTGGGTGTACACAGCCATTGGAGATTTCATTGAGTTTTTTTTTCACCTAATGGCAGCGCCGAGGCCGAAGGGGATCATGAACAGGCAGTTTGCAGTGTTGAGGCTGTCAGAAAAGACAATCCATTAGTCACAGATGGTTATTCAGTTAAGCAAATTCAGGAACCTCAAATTATATTGAAAATTCAGGGGACAAATGTATTGATATGTTCTGATCATTACTTGATGGATAGGACGGATGTTTCCAGCTTGGGATTCGGAAGAAGGCCGGACAGGAGCACAAGGAGCTCAAATGACCACCATTCCAAGCTGCATTTATTTGCAAATCCAATATATATCATCATTGCATTATTTATTCAGAATTTCAGATGAACTTAATTAATCGATCAGAGTGTGAGATAGATTCTCAGTGATGACTGACCAGACCATGAGAGCGGACGGCACGACGAGGTGGAAGAAGCTGAGCGGGTCACGGAAGGCTTCCATGGAGAACCCCGTCCACGTCTTCTTGCACGAGCTCGACACCCTCACGTACACGGCCAGTATGGCCACGCTCATCCAGTACGAGACGGCGTTGCCGAGGGCGGCGCCGCGGCTGCCCATCCCGGCGGCATAGACCAGCGCCCAGCACACGACCAGGTGGCACAGCGCCGGCGGCCGCCGTGACCGGGACCACGACGTTCTGCGTCTGCAGCAACCGGACGCTGCACTGCAGCGGGCCGTAGGCGAACAGCGCCGGGATCATCCACCAGGCGTAGGCGCCGGCCTCCGTGGCGATGTCGGCGTCCTGCCCGAACAGGAGGAGGATGTCGTCGGTGAGCAGCAGCATGGCGCGCTGCTTGAAGACGCCGAGGAGGTAGTACTGCCGTGCGCCGAAGGCTTGACCTCCCAAGGTATCGAGAGCGCTCGCTATGCCCAGCTGAAATGGCAGTAAAGATGAAGTTACTACTCTGAGTTAATCAAACTAGCTAACAGGTGAAATGGCTGTAAAAGATTCACTAATCTGTAGCATTTGCCACCGGTTAATGTTGTTTGTAATCAGCAAAAGGTTTGGCAAAGAAAATTGCAAAACTGAATTTTCAGCTGGGGAGGAGTTCTGCCAAAATTGCAAAACTGAATTTTCTGTCATATATATAGAACATGTCCATCGAAGTTTATCCATTTTCTGCGCATGGAAACATGTCTGGGATCAGGACTGATTCCCATATATAAGAACGAGGTGATTGTGGGCAACGGTCTGCCGAGGATAAAAAACAAAGTTGTTCAATTTTTTTCATTTGTTAATTAGCAGCATGTAGCTTAGGAAACTGTCCCTATAAAATAAGTAATTAGGTAGTGTTTGGATGGAGGAATGGGACCGTCCTATTTCTGATAAAGTTGTAATGGAATGGTTACATCTAGCTATTTGGTCGAATGGTTATAATCTTAAAGCAACTCCGAAAAAGGTTGCTATTTGGCTTTCTACGTCAAAATTTGGCAAACAAAAGGGCACTCCAAGAGACTTCCGATCCGGATGGCCAAAGCCATTTTGGCCGGCCAAACCAGCGCCCACAGTGGGACCCACCCTCTCTCTCTCTCTCTTGCCTCCCACACAGCCACAGTCTTCTTTCTTCCGGCCTCATCTCTGTCTCTTGCCTCCCACATATGCACTTGCTCAGTGCTGACAGCAAGGCAGAGCTACTCCCCTCCGTCCGGCACTGGCCAAACTACCTCCGCCCCCTTGCTCCTCTTTCTCTCCGGCGACTCGATCCAGTCATTCATCCATCCGCCAAGGGCTCTGCCGTCGCCCCGATCTACTGCATCGTCGTCGCCGTCGACCCGATCTTGGCGAGGCCGGCGAGAAGCAGTTCGGCGTTCACACCTCCGCTCGGCGTCCGCACCAAGTTCCCACTCTAAGCTCCGCCATCGGCTGGAGGTCGTCGGCAGCCAGGCAGAGCCGAGGTCGACGGGGCCAGCACACGACCTCCAGATCCCGACGGCGGCCATCCGTGGCTGCATGCCACCCATTGCCCTGCCATCGAGCTCGGCAATGCCCCTCCTCTCTGCCTGCCGCCGTGGTCGACGGCGTCGAGTTTCGTCGAGAGAGAAACAGAGAGAACAAGAGAGCAAGAGGGTGAAGAGAGGGCTGATGAGAAACTGACATGCGGGGCTAGAAAATTTTGAGAGTGAGATATGGAGTGACTATTAGAGCACACAGAAAATATAAAGAGAAATGTTTTTGGCTAACTAGCTAGCTAAATGAGTAAATGGAGAGCAAGATTTGGACAGGTTTCAGAGATGCTCTTAGTTAACTAAATTACACGCACTTAATTTCTCATTAATAATAATTATCACTTATTACATATAAACCTTACACTAATATTCACTAATTAACCATAAAACGTGCTATCAAAGCTAATTCATCGTTGTTACCCTCCCGTTCTTTGTCATTAATTCTAGCTTGTCTGGCAAATTTCTCAGAACCATGTTGTCCTAAATCTGGAAGGAACATGCCCCTAGTCAGAGAATATGCATGTTATCTAAATAATTATAAAAAAATTAATAAGATAAATTAATATATGATATATCGCTTTATAAATATATAAGTAAATTTAACCTACAAGTTATAATAATATACGTTAAATAGCTAGAGTTTAATTTGTTTTTTTTCTAGAATTAATATGCGTTTAATATACCTTAAATTTGAACTTGTAGAGTTTAAATTTTAACTTATATGATGTGTTATATTACGTATTAATCCATCTTCTCAATTTTTTTAAAATTTTTTATAACTATTTGGAATTTAACTTGTATAGGTTACAATTAAAAAATAAATTTGATTGTAAATATATGTTAAATAGTGAGTTTAATTTTTTATTTTTGTTATAACTCGTATTTTTTAAAAAATTTTATAACAACGATATGTAAAAAACTTGAGGATATTCTCTCGAGTATAAAATCCATACCAAGGATATCCACCAACCTCAGGACGTCCCTGTCTCTTTCCTCCTTGTTCTAGCATCCAAACATGGAGATATATTTTCATAGGATATCCACTAGATTTCTTGTATGTCACTTAAATAAACCATTAAAAAATAAAACAGTTAACAAACTAAGATATATCACTGTACAATCATACAAGATCAAACTCGACTTCTACACGTTGTAACAAAAAGAACAAAATTAAATTGAAAGTAATGTACATATATTTGACTTGTATGTTCGTGGAATGTTTATGGAGTGATATATCATATTAATGGATGTTATTTTTTTTCAAAATTTTTATTAGTTCGATGAATTTTTTTCCTCCAAATACTAATTCATTTGGAATCTATATCTGGTGCCTCTTGAGAGTACCCATGTTCCATTGATTTTATGAATAAAGAACAAAAAACCACACTGTTAGTATGGTAGATTGGCACACTACTCAAAAATGATTTTTTAAGTGAGAGCAAAACATTTTTATAGGATGGCCGGGAACCTTGTGTCATTGGCCCCTTAAAAAATGGTTAAATTTTTCAAGGCGGCATATGCTATCGAGTGTATGTAAATATATTTTCTTCCTTTCTGAGGCTCCCTTATTTTAGCCTTCCTCTTCCTAAGGGGAAAAAGAAAAAAAAGAGGTAATGTTTTGATCTTGAATCTTTTGATATATTTTACTCTCTAAGGTTGGTGCATCATCTTTGCATTATGTTTGGTGAGTTTATTTTTTAATTTTAAGCATTAGTTTAAATGAAATAAAAATAAAATGGTGTTTTTTAATAGTTTTGCAATTCTATATCAACTTAGGGCAAAAATTTTTTATGCAAATCCTTAGTGTTTCCTCACTCAATGATTATAATTTTTATACAATTAGTGCCTTCAATGGTAGATCAAGGAATGTGGATCTCTCTAGTTTAAAGAGTGAAACCCTAATTTATTTTCTCTAGTATTTTTTCAAATAGTATTACTCTTATTTTTTCTCTAGATTCTTTTGTAATTTCCTTCTTTTAGAATCTTTAGTACGTGAAGAAAATAAAAAAGTTGATTATTTGAAAATGTTATATATACAAATTTTAAAAAGTAATTCAGAATTAAAATGAAGGAAAAATGTTATTTAAATTATTTATAAATTGCATATTATACTGTGTTTGTATTTAGAGATGGACCGGTAGAAATAGATATGTGAGACACAAGATTTTAACGGTCGTTTCTTAATGAGTTGTACAAATTCATTGAAACTATGGAAATGCATGCCATTAGAAAAACGATAAAAAAATGTTATCTATACTTAAGAAATACAAAAATAAAAAAGCATGGACAAAAATAGAACCTGTTTTATGTGGGCTATACACTTATATGTCTTTTATCATTAGGTGTGTAAAAGATTCACGCATCTATCAAGCACTACGTCCACAAACAAAATGAGAATCACTGCATCATGTACCATAAGATGGATACCGAGTCTTTGAATAAGCAAGACATTCATCTGATTCAAAGAAAAAAATACCTACCATGGCGATATGTACCTTCCAATAAAAGACTGGCTAAAACGTTTGTTCTTGAATCCTACGGATTTCAAACTGATCTAATTGCATAAAGAAAAACACAAGATTGATAAAAAGCTTAGGCATCCCGTGGATACACACCATTAGAAATTTTTTTTGATGAGAAGTACAAAGAATTTGCTAAGGACCTATTGGCGCAAAAATTGTTAAGACTCTTGCATCGCATAACAAGGCTTGCGAGATCTGCTTAAGTCTAGTGCAGGTCCAGCTTGGATCATCAAAGGCGTGCCAATTAATTTTATCGTACAATTGATAAGAAACATGGACAAAACTTAGAATCTTGAGCCAATCAACCTAATAGCCGATGCAAACTCCTTCTATTAGCCGATGGAAATGATAGCACTTGCGCACTAACGATAAGACCAATGTGGTCATAGAGATATATATAAAATGATAAAGCTTATCAACTAGCTTAGCCGATGGAAGAAATAAAACCTACTAAATCACGATCCTAGACTTACAATCTTGTTGGACTAAATCGAGATAGTATAAAATTAAATATAGTAAAACCAGATTGATCAATTGTAGATTAATCATTGAAACAAAAGATAAATATCGGCTAATGGTCTGATATGTGTAAAGATAACTTATGATAAAGACAGATATATCAGCTTAAACGCCGATACATATTAAACTTGAAGCTTAATTATAAAGAAACCTCACCGGCTAGAACTCCGATGAAATATTGAATAAAACATATCTAATTAGTAGGACTTAAATTATTAGCAACAACTTAATAGATCGGATCTAACTGAAATAGTACCATATTGAAGATAACAAAAAAAGACTACCTAGATGATAAATCCTATTTAAGCGTGATGTATACACTAGATTAATATAAGAGATTAAAACTATGCAACCTTAGACATAATCAATATATCAAGATAAACCGATAACTGTATTGACCGAACTGGAGCAATCTAAGACATCGAAATGATGTAGCCTTAGATGAGATTAGTCTAGCCAATACAACTATCGGGTGGCGAGACTTACCCCTTCATCGGAGATCAAAACAATGTAGCCCCACATTGAGAGCCAGAACCCATCGGAAAACCTAGAAAACTAGGGTTGGCGATGCACCGAGCTAAACCCTAATCCTCTTATACACTAACGCAGGGTTTATATTTATACCCTGGGGTTACAACATCTATGGCAACCATGAAACACATACTTATGGATAAAACAAAAACTAACAAACCTTCGCAATTATGACACAATCTTACCTAATTACAATAGATTTCCCTAAAGATAGCTCTCTTTGTCTTCCACAAACCGACTTGGGCTCAATTATTCGTGGGCCAATCATTCCACCTGGACCCAAACTTAAACTTGCCAACTGATCCTTCAACCATTGGCTTCAGCCAATTCATTGACCATCAGCTCTAGCTGATCCATCACCATTGGCCTTATCAAGGATCATCGGCTTTCATCAAACACACTAAAGTTGTCATGCCGATTTGCTGGTCCGTGCCAATTTTTGCTATTAACAGGACCCTAGAAATAATAGGTTTGCATTGAGTACCGATGGAATGAACCCCTTTGGTGACCTGAGGAGGACACACAACACTTGGCCAATACTTATGACTATGTATAATCTACCTATTTAGCTCTGTCAGTAGCGAAAGTATGTGTTGTTGTTCATACTTATACTAGATCTGTGATAACCAAGTAATGACATGGATGTCTTTGTTGTACCTTTAATGGAAGACATGGCGGATCTATGGAACAACAATTTACGAATGTGGGATGAATACATGCATGAGTACTTTACGCTAAGAACCATTATTTTTTGTTAGTATCAATGACCTCCCTACAACGTTTTCTCTATCGAGGCAGATGAAAGAGAAGACCGGATGTTCAATCTGCATCAATGGAACTATGTACAAGTACCTCACATCATATAAAAAGTTAGTATATATGCATCATCGACGGTTCTTAACTAGAGATCATAGATATCGCTCCATGGTGAGTCATTTCAACAATACGGTAGATAGAGTGTACAAACAAAAGCCGAGATCAGAAAATTTGTGTTTGAATTGACGAAGAAAGTGAAGGTTGTATTTGGAAAGGGCATGAAGAAGACAAGCATAAGAAAAGAACAAGGCATATGAAAAACACGGAGGAAAAAGAAGAGCCGAATGTACCATTCAAGAAGCATTCGTTCATCTTTATGCACTTACCATACTAGCAAGACTTAGATGTTTGGCATACTATTGATGTCATGTAACTTGAGAAGAATGTGTTTGATAATATCATCGGTCTCTTACTAGACATATCAAGTAAAAAAAGGATGAACTAAAGCTACATTACGACCTAGTAGAAACGGGGATGAGGGAAGAGTTTCACCCTATGGATGGACCGAATGGAAAAGCATACTTTCCTCCGGCTAGCTTTACCTTGATAATGAAGGAGAAAAAAATCATCATGTGAGTACCTTCACAGGGTGAGAGTGCCCATTGGTTTCTTATCAAATATCAAGAGACTAGTCTGTATAAATAATTTTACGTTGTTAGTCTATAATTCCTATGACTATCATGTGATACTAACTGTATTACTCCCCATTGCACTCAGGGCAATTGAGCCTTTACATTAAAGACAATAATCACTATAATATGTTACTTCTTTAATGCCATTTCATAGAAGTTTATTGACCCCTAGGAACTAGGTCCTCTAAAACTATTCATTGTAGAGATGTTATGCCAACTTGAGATGTGTTTGCCTTCCTCCTTTTTTAACATCATGGTGCACCTTATGGTTCATATTATTTCTTAGATAATTGAACTTAGTCCTTTGTAATTGCATCAAATGTGGGCTTACGAGCGTTACATGTCCATTTTGATGGGCTACGTATGGAATTGTGCTCACCCAAAGAGCTCGATAATAGAGGGATACACCACCGAATAAGTCATTGAGTGTTGCATTGACTACTTAAAAGACTCTCTAGCGGTTGGTGTACCAGTACCTACACATGAGGATAGATTGCGTGGAAAGATTCATTGATGAGGATTACAAAGCAGTCCAAGGAGCGTATTTTAGTGTCCTACAATAGCTTGCAATAGTGGTGCTATATATCGAGCAACACTTGAATCAGATTAGATTGCAATTTATTGGACATTCAAATGATTAGATAAGAAAGATGCACAAACATATCTTCGTTGAGTGGTTAAGAGACCAAAACGTACTTGATAAAGAAACCATAGAGAAAATCACTATGAAAAGGTCATCGTGTTGCCCATCATGTGTGGTCAACTCTAGGAAAGCTTACGACATTAATGGTTATACATTTTATACCAAAGCAAAGGATAAGAAGAGCATAGCATAAAATAACGGCATTCGAGTAGAGGCAATAGACGTAAATAGACAGAACAACACTTATTATGGGTTCATAGAAGAAATCTAGGAGCTAGACTTTGGACTAAGAATGCAGATCCCATTGTTTCGGTGCTAAATTGATGAAACACCCATAAGTGTGTTCGTCGATAACTTTGGTCTAACAACTATTGACCTTGATAGTGCAGGTCATAAAGATTACCCGTAGGTACTTGCTGATCATGTTACATAGGTTTTGTATGTATCTAACCACATAGACAAGAAGAAGGACATTGCGATATCCGAAAAACAAAGGATTATAGGAGTTAAAAATGCCATGATTTACATATTTCTGTAACAATCTAAAACTTATAGAGGCAGCCGTTAATGAAAAAAATGCTTAAATTCTATATGTGGTGACAATCTGTAATAGGATAATTTGCCCGGACAATGAAAATATGTAACTTGATAATTTCTATAAATGTGTAAAATTTATGCATGATGTATGTGAGAATACATAAGAATTATATTGAAATATAAATTTATTGTATGGAGTATACTTAAAAGGGGAAAAAAATTATAGTGGGCATTTTCGTAGGCAGCGAAAAGCACACACCGCCTGCAAAATCCATTTTCGCAGGTGGCACATGCTTTCAGCTTGCAACGAAGTAGCACATACTTTCCTCCACCTGTGAATACCATTTTTGCAGGTGGCACGTGCTTTCTACCACCTACAAAAAACCTTTTCCTAGGCAGCGCATGGCGTTTCTCGCCAGTGAAATTTCCTACCCTTATAAGGTGCGTGAAAGGGAAAAATTTTCCAAGTCTCACACACCGAGCTCTAGTATTGCAATGCTAGGCTACCAAAATTCAAACCCCCACCACCCTCAGCCTTCCCTCCGCTGTCCTCAGCCTCCTTAGCCCTGCCGCCCTTGTTCTCCCCTCCACCTTCATTGTCGGCCTCTCCTCCGCTGCCATCCACCTTCTCAGCCCGTCACCATCATTCTCCCCTCCACCACTGCCATTAGCCTCCCCTCCATTGCCCTTGGCCTCCTTAGCCCCATCGCCATCGGCCTTCGCTCTGCCGCTTTTGGCCTCCTTGCCCCCACTGCCCTCGGCCTCCTCGAGTTAATTTTTATTTTTGGAGGAATTTTTGTTGTGTAAAATTTACATGAATTTTAAATAGAAATGTTAAATGTATTTTGATGCAAAATTTAGGATTATTTTTATGTGAATTTAGAATTAATTTTGATGTGAATTTACAATGAATTTGAGTTGATATGAAATTTAGGATGAATTTTTAATGTGAGTTTTAGTTTGTAAATTAATCTAAATTTGAGATTAATTTTTGATGTGAATTTAGATGTATATTAGTTGTACAAATTTGGATGGATGCATTAATGTTATATGTTATGTGAATTTTAGATGTCAAATTTTATATGTGAATGCTAGTTTATTTTTAGAAGTGTATTTTATGTAAATGTTATATGTCAATTGTCCTTGTGAATTTTGGTTCAATTTTACATGTGAATTTTAATGGATGTATTATTGTTTAATATAGTGTACAAATGGTGATATCTATTTGAAAATTTATGTATTTCGATAATTAACTTAGACACATTGGAGGTGATTAACTCAAATAGACTGTGGAAGTGTCGCAACAGGAGGACACGTTACCTACCTAGCCCACATCATCCGATGATAGCCCCCAAAGTGAATGGTCGTATCACTCCCTTAGCGATCCACATCCTAACCCACAATATAGAAAGAAGGCCATGGACAATACTTACTATGTCCCGAAGGTGTTAAGTTCTTTGTACACTCGACTTCGCCGAGTTCATTGTACGTATCTATTTTTTGTATAGCACCAATTATTTTATTTCATGCGTAGATGAAGATTGCTCTATGAAGGTCCACGTGTCATAGAGTTCAATCAAAGCGACAACAATAAATCAAGAAAGTATTGGAAACTTCCTATGTCCCGAAGATAAAAGCAATTGTTGCTTAAACAAAGCCTAAACATAGATAGGGATAACGGGGCAGGACCAAGATGATTGATGCTAAAGAGACACATGTCATAACCGACATCAGTACTAAGGGATGTCCAATGGCCTCCTGTGAAGTGGTTATTAAGTGGCAAAACCAATGCAGGGCCATTGCCAAGGACCATATCCCAATATCAATTGACGATTGGAAGCTAGTGTAGTGGGGACTAAAAATTACCTATGGGATGAGTGGAATAAAAGAATCATATTCCCCTAAGAAACCGAGAAAGAGGAAAAGGTAGCCAACCTTCAGAACATGGCCAAGTCATGGCATAATTGGAAGTCAAACCTCAACACAAGGTATGTGCAGAGGGGATTGACCCCAAAGTTTAGGAATATCATCACACCTGCCTAGTGGGACCAGTTTGTGTGACCACACCAAAAAAGATGGTGTTGAGCAAGAAGATGGCGGAACTCATGAAGAAAAATAAGTTTCACCATCGTCTGGGCTTGGGTGGCTATACTGGAAAGGCCAAGAAGTGGAAAGGCCGATGATGACTTGACAGCGCAAGGGAAAACCGTGCCAATGGAGGACTATGATGAATGAAAAAGGAAGTGGGTGCATGTATGGACCCTAGAGATTAGTGACTCTAGCGAGATTGTATTCCCAGACTCTGGCCTCTAAGAAGTTATGGATAAGATGAAGAATATCGCAGAAAGGAAGAAATCTTGCTATTTTAAGTCTGTCAGGGAGAAGGATCAACTAACTACCATGTTGGGCAACCCCGAGCACAGTCGTCGCATCCGTGGCATATCATCCTAGCTAAACTGGAGACAAGGGTTCGTACAAGACACACCCATCTACAAGAAGTACAGTTGTTTCAAGGAGAAACTACAAGAAATAGTACACCTAATGGTGGCTTTATAAATGGTGGGGTTTGCAGCAAATGTCGTTCCTGACCTTTTTTTCCAACTGCAACCCCAAATAGAGGTAGGCGGTGGCTAGCTTTTACTGTTGTTGTCACAAGCAGATCTGGTCATATTGCCAGTGAATGTCGGATCTAATCCCACCCTAAAGTTTCCTATTAACAACATACGGAAAGACTCTCCATGCACGCTTCATGTCCCGATTAGAAGGGCATGTCAAATAATAGAGGTTGTGAGGGCAGGGCAATGCCGAGTCGCATTTTTCACTTTTAGCCAGTCCCAAAGGATTATGTCAAGGTTGCAGTGGTGAATGTTAATGAAGATCAAGCCATGTACGATATTGACATTCCAATGAGCATGGGCATCAAATATCTCCGAGATGTAGTCGATCATAACAACATTAATGGAACACTCGAAGAGGCTACTATATCCAACTCTATTCCATCCTTCACTGGCATATCCTCTCCTAGAGGTGGAAGACATGTTCTCTGTACGCTAGCTCCCTTGTACGCCACCCCAACAACCTTCTATAAGGACACCAACACCTCTGCCTTTCCTAGCAAATCTTGTGCTAGCTCCTATTGAAATAAGTATCTCTCAAGGTTAGGAAGTGCCTACTCTACCAGAAGACTCTCTGAAACCTCTGGTGCTAAGCAAAATAAACCCCATCCCCACAAGGCAAAAGGCAAGAACAAGGAGCACTAGATGGTAAAATCAATTATAGATAGAGAGAATTTAAGCACTGAGCCTAGTGCATACATGGAGTGAAAAACCTAAGCTCTATCAGGATCGATAAGTATAGATCTAGAATTTATTGCCGCCAATGAAGGCATGTCGGAGCAATTCAAGAATGATAAACCATTCCTCCCGTCTTAGAAGCTCAAGGATGGTCCATTTTTGTTCGCGCCAAAAAAATCCCGCGACCGGGGAGGGATGGCGGCTCGGTCATGCGAAGGCCTGGGAGGTCTGCTTATCTCCAGTGCAGGTCCTTAAGTATCGAGGTTCACGGGCGTACCAGTCAATTCGACCCTGCAATTGACAAGGAGGTGAGACGAGCGGGTCCGATACAGGCGCTCGCTATCGGCTAGCTGCCGATAGGTTCGGGATGCTGTTCGATCGGCTGGGGAGCCGATGTGGACAGGTGTCGACGAGGGGTCGACCACCGAGCCGATGGAGAAACCAGGGTGTATTCAGAGGATGGCGAGGCACACGGGATCCATCCGGACAGCCGAACAGTGATTCATCGGCTGGAAAAACCGATGAATGCGCATGCGGCCTAGGCGATGATTAGCGCAAGAAGGCACGGGCTGCAAAGCTGATGCCGCTCCAGATATGACAGCACGAGACCTGTCGGCCGCCGTGGCAGCGCCATCAACACCGAACCTCAAAGATCGGACCTAACCGAGACAGTACGAGGCCAGAGCCAGCGGTGATGATACGGTGGACGCCGGATCGGCTATGCCGTAGCAAGGATAGGAACGAACCCATCGGCTAGCTGAGCCGATGAGCAGACGCCTCTCTGAAGGCGGGTGCGTATCGGCTGGGGGTGCGATACGTTTGGCGTTACGCGTCGTTGGACGCCTCTAAAGGCTGATGCGTATCGGCCGAGGGGCCGATGCGCTGGGCGTGGAGCACAAAGCATGGATAACTCATCGGCTAGCACTCCGATGACACGCCGTGCAGGAGACTATATGCCTGAAGCTCGATCTATCGTCGGCAACCCCGTAGGTCGGACCTAACCGATGCAGCAAGAAACTGACGATGGCAGAGGGAGCTTAATGGGCCGATAGGTTCAGCACGGACGTGATGCATCCAATCGGCCTAAGAGGTCGGACCTAACCAATGCAGCCTCAGACAGAGCAGGACATAACGGGATGGTGGCGGGACTTACCCCTTCGCCGGAGATCGGACTTTACCGATGCAGCCCCGCGTCAAGAGCCAGAACCCGCCGATAAAACCTAGATGAACTAGGGTGGCGATGTGCCGAATTTATATATGATCGAGGGATATCTTACATGTTTCCAGGGGGTCTATATTTATACCCTAGATTTACAGACAGAGTTCGACGCGTCTACGACCATCGGACATTATTTCCTAGTAATAACAAAGGAAAATATTTCTAAAGAAGTTAACTAACCAGCTAAACCTCCCTAATTTAGTAAGGTTATAATTTACAAAAATAAGCACCCTGCCGTGGAGTCTACGGCTCTTCCGCAAACCCGGTTTCATCTGAATAATCTTCCAATTTGTAACCGGGTCTTCCTTTGCTGTAACTTGATCGGCTTCTCCACTGTAGCTATCGGACCTTTTTTTAACCAAGCCGATCCTTTTCCTTCCTTCTCTCGGGCTTTTCGGACCTGATCCCGATTGGACAATACCCTGTCTTTAAGTCAATCCAATCCTCTACTAATCTAATCGGCTTTTCTACAGTTCTCCATCGGCTTTGTCTCAGTATCTCCATCGGACCTCTCAGCCGATCGGCTTTAGCCCCATCGGATCTCCTAGCCGATCGGCTTTAGCGCCATCGGATCGTCCAGATTTTGGCGTTAACAATTTTAGATGAGGAGATGGCACCAATGGTACATGAGAGCTAGTAGACTTGGCGTCTCCTATATTACACTTTGGGCATCAAAAGAACTCTTTCTGTACGGTGGAAGCATAACTTTAATTGATTTTAGAGACATGCATGCAATGCACCACTTAGAAAAACTTACATCAATCTCGTTGTCGTGTGGTACATATGAGTTAACATATATTGATCTTATTGTTATTAAATTATTTCCTAATCAGTAACTAATTAGAGCCACTCTAAATTTTTAGAAGACAACACAATATGGCAATAAAGTTGAATAAACTGGTCGCCTATCTTCACTCGCTACAAATCTCAAGGTTTGCATACACCGTCGATATGAAAGAAGATTCTAATGTGTTAAAGGATAAGTCTCAAAAGAGAGATTAAAATACATTCAGAAACTACGAGCTAGAAAGAAGATGGATATGGGCGTCTGCATAGGTTATGCGATGGTAATCACGACGGACAGAACATGCATAATGGCGTCGTATAGCAGCGAGTAAGTTCGATATTTAGTATAGTAATTATATGTAAATAATAATTACTAATATTAATATTTATGTAGAGACCATTATATCTATTCCATGATATATCCTTGGAATTATAAAGTCATTATGCTAGACCCAATGGATATTCCATATGAATAATACAATCTTTTATCAATGTTTTAGATTAGTAAGTCATTAATTAATTTCATCTACATTGGTCAACTTTGGTCCTTATAGTATATATAGATTACTGATTAACTTTGATTTTTTCTCTCTATCAGTGCGCTTTCCAGTAGTACGTGCGAACGACGATGTAATCGAGACACATAGGGAAAAATCCCTATTGATAAACAACTGGTTAGTACATATATAACTAACATATATTATTTTTATGTTATTTATAAAGTACCATAAGTAACCGCCATATAGCATATTATGCGGTTATTATGTCTACCATCACCTCAAGTCTAACGAGTGGTAATATAGCAACCGTAAAAATATAAGTTAATATACTTCTTTAAAGGCTATATATCTGCACGTATTAAATACTTAATTATATTTTTTCACATGACATATACGCTTAGATACAAAGAAAGTGAGAACATGATACTATACCTTTGTAATTTTATTTAACGTAAGATCTATTACGTTTACGGAGACTTCTTCAATAAGGAAACACCTCATGCAATAGAAGAGCTACAAATGCTTTATAGAGTGACACGTTCCACAATTTCCATAAATTGTAATTTGCTGATGATAAATAATAAATGATAGTAGTGCATGTACATATTTGTATATATAATAATTTACTTATATATATTAATTAACTTATGTTTTTTTATGTTACATATATATAATCTAGCCTAGTTATTTTGATATATACATGGATGTATAATAATTTATAATGAATTTTAGATGTTAGTTTTAAGTTGATAAATGTATTTTTACATACGGCTAACCCTATGCGTCGTCTACGAAAAATCAATTCTACTAGCGGCAAATCATATACGCCACTTGCAAAAATTATTTTTACAGGGACATACCTATAGGCCGTCTGCAAAAATATATATTTTTGCTTGAGAGCTAGGGGCTACCTTAACACACAGTCATTTAATTGTAGACAGTTTCTGGCTGTCTAAAGATGAATATCTGTTTACTGTAAAAAGTGTTTTTGACTATTGCATGTAATTGTGCCTAAACAAATAGTATATGCATGCATATATGCAGCACCGTCAAGATCTTGATTCAAGGATTGCTTGAACGTGCTGATTGGTCAGGCATATGCCTTTGGTTTTGTATCACGCAATTGTTTATTCCTTAATTAGAGTAATAAGAAAAAAGGTTCAGGAACCTAACACATGGAATATACAATGTAGTACAGTATATGATAATCTCCGATGTTGACAGGCAGAGTAGGTATGCTAGGAAAAGATCTACGACGACAATACGTACGTACCACATGACCTAAAATCAGGATACGTCGGTCTACTTTTACCATTCTACAAACAAATTACGTACTGCCGAAAAAGTAATACAATTAAACACATAAACTCTAGAGGTAGTGATATTTGATAGTGTTAATATTTGGCACTTCTTGATAAATATGTAGAAAATTCCTTATGGCTCAATCCCTGTCCCTGAATTTTATCTTATTCTTTAGAAGGGACATAATTATTTGACACTGGATTTTAAAAACATAATTTAAATTTTCAAACATTTTTTAAAAAAATTAATGAAATCCACAAAAGGTTTCACTCGGAAATTGAAAAACCAAAATTGTTTTCTATTTGGTTTAAATTTTACCGAAAATTTTGAACATATTTCATCAAATCTGATTTGAAACTTATTTAAAAAATTTAAATTTTAGTTTTTAAATTTATGATGTCTCCTTTGTTTTTCATAAATAAACCAATTTTACGTTGAGGGCTGTGTTTTTCTCAATCATCTGGCACATAAGAGATAATAGTAATACACACATTGTTAGAAAAATCTGACGCTTAACTAATAGTTAACTCATGGAATGAGTATAGGGAGGATTAAAATAAAAATCAAAAGTATGTAGGGGATGAGGCAACTTATGGATTGAGTATAGAAAAGATTAAAATAAAAATCAAGAGTATATAGGGGATGAGGTTTAGGGGCATGAAAGGGATTAGGTGAAAATTTGTGGGCACGTAAGAAATTTTCTCATAAATATATCACTTGACAAGAAATTTTAGTTATCTATCAAGAAATACCCCCTTTTTTAGTGTAGTTTTTGTTACTTTCTGATATCATAATACTAAGAAGGTAGCAAATAATTTACAGTAATAAAAAGCATAGTATCTCTGAGTATCTCCTCTCGGTATCTCTTTAATACCTTAAAAATGTCATCCCTTATTAACTCAATATCAGGAAAACACAACATCTAGTAATACCAAGAACTGGAAAAAAAAACCTCAACTACGCACTCTTTTCTGTGGGTAATGCATGGACGAATTAACACCGAAAAGTTGAGCCATTGCAAAAATAGGGTAGTAGACGATTATACGTGCTTATCAGGAGGCTCAAGCCAGTGACGGCAGCTAAGGAGCTGGCCATAGAGGCGAGGGGAGCTCAAGGAGGTGGCCGATAAACATGATGGAAATCATCTGGATTAGGTTCTGCAGCTGGCTGCCGGCGATGAGCGGCCTGGCCAGCCACAGCCGCCGCTTCACCTCATCCCTCACTGTCTCCTCCTCACTCTAGAAAGGCTTCCTCAAGGCTGGCCTCACTGTCTCCTCCTCACTCTAGAAAGGCTTCCTCAAGGCTGGCCTTCTACATGTTGGCTCTTCTCCTAATAGATAGGAGTACCTTAGTACCTCTCTAAGGCTGAGTTCCGATGGATAGGTTGGAACCTGCTCATCTACACGCAAAACGGATAGCTTGAGTATAATTAATTAATTATTAGTTAAAAAACTTTTAAAATATATTAATATAATTTTTAAAGTATTTTTTATAGAAAATTTTTATAAAAACATACCATTTAATAGCACGAGAAATATAGATATGAAAATAAGAGAGGATAAAATATAGGAAGAGAGTGACAAAGGTCTATCTTTCTACATGCTAACATGCAAACGGCTCACAGAGATAAATGGTCCACGCACACATAAACCGACAAATATAAACACACAAGAGCGCACACACTGACACACACATACTGACACAGAGAGATAAAGGCTCCATGTTGACCTATCTAACCATTGGACCAAACTAATGAAGCTGAGGGCTGAAATGAGAACCTGACGTGTTACGGCGGGATTGTTAAACCTTAGTAATTAAAATAATGTTCAAGGTGATTTTACTTTGTAGCTATAGGTTGTTTGACTCCATTTCTTCTTTTGATGATTCACCCAAATCATAAACATTATTGAGAGATGTTATGGCTTAACAAGATAAGAGAGGCAATTTATAGATCAACCATCCTGAAATCTATAAATAATCAAGATGATATGATTTAAGAGAATAGAGAAAAAGCATTGGTGGGGACATACTGGATCCCTACAATATTAAGTGCATTGATGGAGGGTATAAATATTTCAATAAATACACTTTAATAAATTTAGTCAATGAACACACTTTTGGAAACAACATTTCCGAAGAACATAAATGAGAAACTAGGTCTGTCTGGATTGAGAAATGAGATGATCCATTAACCACTTATTAATCCTAAATAGATTGTTAGGTTTGAGAAATAGAGTATGATTGTCCATTATCACTTAGACCACAAAGGTACAAACTAAATAAAGGGATGAGTAATTGATCTGTGAAGAACCAAAACTATCATCCCATCCAATGACCAATGCGACCACCACAATTTGTTAGATGAGTGGGATCTATACACATATAAATAATAACTCAATCCTTATTATGTACTTATCCGTGGTTGTAATCTTTTAGTATAATTGTCATGATGCCGAGCAAGAAACAAATGATATGCCCAACATGTTAGCTCACCATTCCTCTGAGAAGTATGTGTTGTTTGTCATCCACACAATGGCAGTGAATAAGACAAAAATCATAGAGGACACGATCTACATGCACTACCCTGCAATTATCCCAAAAGTTCATCCTGAGGAAAATTGACTAGCCCTGCACTTTCATCAAAGCCTTTGAAAACCAAATAAAAGAATACAAATAGATAAACTTAAAGTACAACTAGTTAGTACATAGGCAACCAACCAAATTATTTAGGGTTCAAACGTAAGCATGTCTATCTATCCCTCACAGGTAAATTGACTAGGGGTAAGCCTCTACTTAGAGAATCAGAATGAACCATGTAGCATTCATCACCTATCAAAGCCTAAAAAAATATATATACAAATAGAGAAAAACTTGGTACATTATATAAATAATGAACCATTATATAAATAATGTAATTATCATAGCCAAACCTAAATGCATGTAAGCTCTAAATCAAAGAAGAGCTATTTTCATGTTCATTTTAGCATAAAGCAACACCAGATTGTCTCATCTTAGACAACCCATCTATGATGGGCCTAACTGCCTCATCATGAATAACCTCATCTGTGACGAGTTTAATTAAAGCATGTTTTAGATGAGACTGTAGGGTGTGGCCTGTCATAGATAAGAGGTCATTTGTAATGGGCCATATGTGTACCTAACAAAGATCACCTCTAATGGGAACACATGTAAGTCCATGATAGGTAACCCTTACCTGTGACGGGTTTTGAGTTTGCACTTGTCTCAGATGAGGTACATACATTTGACAGGTTAAACAACACCCATCATAGGTGATCACTTACCTATGAAGGGTGCTAAAATAGAAACCTGCCAAAGATGACCATGACTCATCTTTGATAGATTTGACTTACTTACTTGACAAAGGTGAGTTACCCCTATATATACCCCCCACACTCTAATTCTTTGCCATTCCAGTCCTGTATACTATTCACATTTTTGGTGGGAAGCCTAGGGGGTGATTCTTTGCTCTAAATTGGAGGTAAAAATATAATACATTAAGGTAAAGTTGAGTTATTATCTTTGATAATTGTTATATTTGATCTTTTTTATTTTAGATGGACCAAAATTGGATGTATGGTATTTGTCATTTGAACCAAAAGTATAGAAATGGGGTTGAATTCTTAAATGTTGTGGAGAATGATAAGAGGACTAGGATGAGCGAATATATGCTATTTCCATACGTAGACTGCAGAAATAAGAAGATGTTCACTGAAATAGTACGAGTGTAGTCTTATCTAATACGTAGTGGATTTATGAAGGAGTACACATGTTGGACCAAGTATGGAGATCAAGAGACATTGGATATTCAAGTTGACAAAGTGCCAGATGTATGGACGAGCAAGATCAAGATAGCATGTTCGTCCTATCTCCATTGGGCAAAGATATTATCGATTTCAACCTTGATACCCTCTCTAAAATGTTGCTTGATATTGAAGAGCCAACCCACAACGAAAGGGATTATGAGATGTTCAGCATATTGGTGGCATATTTTGAGATGTATCTGTACTTGGATGTAAGCTAAAGCACACCAAGTTATCTTTTGCCATGGAATTCATAAATCTTAAGGCATGTAATGGTTGGTTAGGTAGGAGTTTCACATAATTGCTTGACTTGATAAAGAACTTGCTTCTAGATAGGAACAAAATACTAAAGACAATATATGAAGCAAAGTAAGTGTTATGTCCATTGGGCCTAGAGGTTAGAAGAATTCATACTTGTCGAAATGACTACATCTTATACTACAAAGAGTACGTCAACTTGGATGCTTGTCTTGTATGCATAGCTTCTTGATACAAGCAAGATAATAGTAGTGCTAAAGGTAAGAAGCCAAAGAGAACCAGTCCACAAAGGTTGTGTGCTACCTCCCAATTGACGACTGCATAAAAAAATATTTACAAATCCCAATGAGGCTAAGTTAGTTCATTGGCATGTAATAGAATGGAAGGTCGATGGTAAACAAAGGCACTTGATAGATTCAGTGCAGTGGAGGAATATCAATAGGATTTATGTAGAATTTATGGAGGACATAAGAATCATAAGATTCAGCATAATTACGAATGGCATATATCCCTTTGGCGATACGAGCAATCATCACAACACTTGGCCAATGTTTTTAGTGAACTACAACCTGCCTCCTTAGTTTTGCTTTAAGAGGAAGTACATTATACTTTGCATGCTCGTTCAAGGACTGAGGCAATCTATCAACGATATCGATGTGTATTTGGAACCAATAGTTTGTGACCTGGAAAGTCTATGGCACAAGGGGATGCAAACAAGGGATGCATACAGACATGAGTACTTAAGCCTTTACGCCATACTATTCTAAACTATCAACAACTATCCGGTACTTGATAACCTTTCCAATCAAACATGGAAAGGAAAAAAATGCTTGTTTATACTATATGGAGGAAACACGCAGTAGGTGGATGAAAAACGCACGTAAGATGGTCTACATGGGTTATAGAAGATTTCTCTCAAAGTATCACCCTTATAGAAAAATGAGGAAAAACTTTAATGTTAAGAGGTTTCTAGCTAGTACACCGCTGGATTTTACAAGACAATAGTTGCATGAAGGAGGAACGGTGGACAACAGGACCCAATATAGTGCACAATGCAAGAAATGATGCCTATTGAAATGAGAGAAGGAGGCATGCTTTAAGGAGCAGCTAAAGGAGGAGGTCAACAAAGAACTTAATGTATTGTTTGAAACAAAATGGCCTACCTAAAGCTTGAGATGCAAATGGGTGGACACCCTCCTCCTTAGCCTCATGTACCCTAGCCAGCCCCTTAGCCTCATGTGAAAGCAAGCCCCAAGTAATGACGGAGTAGTTGTGCATCCATAGGGTTGCCCCATGAACCAATCCAAGTCCCATGCATGGTCGGCCACATAAAGATAACTCATATAATACAATGCTTCTCCTTAAAATATCTTGCATTTTGTTAGAAGTCAACACTAACATCTATTATTGAATTATAGGATGTATCCCAATGTGTCCTAGGCCATTTACCTCCAATGCTGTAGAGGGCTAAGCTTATAAACCCTCTCTAGATTAGAAGGTGCACGGCACAAACCATATGGTTGGATATGCGAAGATCTAGGTCAATGTGGTCAAGGACAATAGGGCCAACCAGACACTTTAAATTTCACCAACTAATGAGATTCTAACTTTGAGAGATGCACACAATACATTCATGCAAAGGCCAAGTCAGATATCGTCATAAAAATGACTCCTCGTTCAACTTGAGTGGTTGATACATCTCTTGCACCACCTCAATTGCATCCATTGCTTGAGGCTCCTCATGGTCTAGCTATAATAGAATCGCTAGAATTTAGGGCTGAGTTCATGTATTTGGATGACATAGCGACTACCTTGACTTTAGTTAAGACTACCCCCCAAAGCATATAGTTCCACACCAATTGACATGAGGATCGAAGGTGGAAGGGAAAATGGAAAGGGTAAGGAGAAGGCAAAGGAGTAGGAGACGGTTAAGCCATCATTGGTGCCTAAGTCGCTATAGCTTAGTTTGTGGTAGACATGCCCTTAGTGGAGGACCATGCATTAACTCTAATGGGTATTGTGTGCCGATAACTGCGCAAAATGTACATGGAGATAAGCAACTCCTAGAGGAAGAATAGAGAGCCCTCCATAATTGGCCCTCACAGACATGAGCCATTCCTATCCTATTCATCACATATTATTGTGGTTTTTAATGAACTCTTTAGGCTACGCACAGTAGATACGAGGCTTCTAAAATGCTACTCACTATAAGTGTACATGTTTATAATTTGTTGTGCTAAATATTGGCGTTCAAGTTGCTCTAATATTTGTTTGATCTCTTTAGGTTGTTTTAGAAGAAAACCTAGAGGACGGGTAGCTAGGTTGGCTTCCTAGATCTATCAATGGCCAATGAGCTAAACCTCAAGACCAAGCTACCTGATGTCATCGATTACATCAATCGGTGCCTATGGGCCATCAAGTCAAGGAATACATAATATATACACACAATCAAGAGTAAGAGTCTTGGAATCCCAAGTATTTTCCCTTGAATAATTTGTTTCTATTCTTTGTGGTGAATTCTAGTTACTTATGGCTACATGTCCATCATGCAATAGGCATTGGATTCTTTTTGTGATAGTTCCAAAATAGAATCAGGTTTACTACTTAAACTCCAACAAGAACATCCCATACAATTTCAGTCCTCTCACCGTCGCATTAGACGCCATGTGGGCACCATATGTCAAAAAAATAGGCAAGCACAAAGATGATAAGTGCTCCCTCCACATAACTTTGACCTAAAATGTGCATAATAGATCTAGGACTAGTATGGTTTCCACGCATGCCACAACATGTATACATTAATGAAACATATGACTGATTTGGATCACGAGGTTTATGCTCATAAGCATATCTTATTTATAAATACCGATAATATTCCTCAACATGTAGTAACTAACGCCTTCTTCAATAGAAAACAAGCTAGAGATTTGAGGCCATCAACCCACCCACTATTAGAGGGGAAATTGTTGCCTCCATGCTCACAAAAATCATGAACGAAACTTTTGTTTTAAGTACATGTGCGGAATGCTAGATGTAGTGTGTATAAAAACAATGTTTGAAAATTTGTGGGTTGTAACATATAATTATTTTTATATGTGATAAACAATGTTATTTATTTTATATATGAAATTGCTTATGTTTTATTTTATGATAGGTTGTGGTGGCTCTCTTTTAATGTTACATGAGCGGCAAATTTGGACGGCTAATGAATGTGGTTGTAGCAGTAAATGTGGTTTTGGATACATTCCATTTCTATATGTGGCTATGGATATGTGTATTTTTGAATTGAATTAATTTTGTAATTGCAGACATGTGAATATGCATATGTGGATGTGGGGATATGGCACTGCTAGGTATGAGGATTTTGTGGGCTTTTCAGAGGGCATGGCTAGCAAATTTCTAAAGCTAACCAATTTTTTTTTCAAAAAACCACATCACTCAACTCAATACAACATTTCAGTTTTAGGTAAGTTGGGGTAGGCTAGAGCTAAAACCCAACAAGAACCTCTAAATTACGATTCAGGCACGTTAATAGTTACATTATAAGCATTTCTATTCAAGTACAAATCTTCAGATATATCCCACTTTTTTTAAACCCCTTTTATTGTATCTACATATTAATTTTGGTCTTTCTCTATCTCTTTTTATATTATTATCTTGACTTAAAATTTTATTATAAAAACCACATCATTGATGGAACATATTAAACCCTATAATAGATAAGCTCACCTATGATAGGTGTCATTTATACTCCGTCACAGGTTAGCACATATGTGACATGCTAAAATGTGCTACTCGTCACAAGTGAGTCATCTGTGATAGATGGCAATGTCACAAGTTCAAGGTGGTCAACCTCACCTGTGATGGGTGCTATACACAGCACGTTACAAGTGTTGATCACCACTGATGGGCATTTAACTACTAGAGATTAACCAATTATCTTTGATGAGGGCTTAACTCATCACAAATGATGGTCTAGGCCTGTTAGTGGTGACCTAGGTCGGTGTAGTATTATTTTAAAGATGGCGATAGTAAGAGGCACGATATCAATGTCAGTACAAAATATATTTCACCAATGGTGAAGGTGCGAGGCGCATGCCTATTCGCCGGACTATTGGCGTTGAACCACCTCTCATGCATCATGGTGCTCTCTTCAACCTCCATCCTAAGCGAGCTCAGAACCGGATCTGGTGAAGAGGCAGGCAGTGACGGCCAAGGGCGATGGCCGCCATCGTCCTGATGCTGCTGCCACCGATGCACATTTGACCACCACACTGCCGACTAGATCCATTTGATGCCCCAGGAAGTCACACTTCTCCATCGCATGCACAAGGCCTCTATCGAGCTCGCTGTCGGCTGTATTTTTTTGGGCTAATTTTTTCCCCTGCTGTATATCTGCTCCCGTGCAGGGGAGAGGCATTCTCCCCTCTGTATATCTGCTACATATCTGCATACAATCTTTTTGGTTGTTAGACCTGTAATTTTCTTATCTATGAAGAGATTTATATGACTGAAGGTAACAATGTGCACTGTAAAAAGATTATTATCCACGTATTATGTTGGTTGAAAATTTTTAATTACCACTTCTTATCGAAGTGTAAAATATTTACTTACATAGTACTGTAGAGTATAAAATTAAGTACTCTCGTGTGCTTGTCCAAGCAAGTCAAAACTTTAAAGAAACCACAAGTTCATAAAAAAATGATAATTTGAATAATTTATACTTATATATTTGTTTACTTGTATTTACGAGAAATAAAAATAGATATAAAATTATTCACGATAAGAAAGTATCAGCGGTGAGGAAAAAAGGGTAATAAATCCTTAATAATAAGAGCATACCTAATATAATTGAGTAAATCTCATCGTTTGTTAAAAGTTCTTAATTTTTGTAAAAGAGCAAGTAAATTTAAGAAAGAGTATTTAATTTAACTTAATTATATGTGAGCGTATTTTGTTTCGGAAGCATTGTACTATAAATTATTGAAATAATGAATCCTTAATATAGGTTTGATCTTGATTTTAATATCGATTCATATGTGGACTTTACCTCATACTTATTTGTTAGTTCACAAAAAAACATACCCTTGGATTGCTTTTGGTATACTTCAAAGCTCCTCAAAAATAGATAATTATAAATTCATGACATTTAAACTTTAAATTTGTTCTTTATTCTCTATTTTACATCCTTGATGAAATCATTATCAAAGGTTAATGAAAGAGGGAGAAATTTTTACTAAGGTAAAAACATTATTTTTTTGGTTTTACGATTAATTGATAAAAGTTTTGAAAATTTTAATCGATTCTCAAAAATAGTTGATTTTGTGATCTTATTGAAATTTTGAAAAATTTAGAATAATTCTTTCTTTTTAAAAAGGGGGAGAGAGTTTTTTTTTCACTTTTGTGATTTTTGAGCCATTTGTGCTTTCTTACATCTCTTTGGTTTTTACTTTTCACAAATTCCAATTTGCATTTTAGAGATGTTACTAATATGTTCATCAAAGAAGAGATTGTTGAATTATTGTCATGATTAATATTTTATAATGAACAATTAATTTTATAAATGATTTAATTAATAAAAATTGGATTAAAAATATTTATGGTGTTGTGTGAGTGTGTGTGATTAATGTGGATCATGTTATAATATCTGTGCTTAAAAATGATTGCTTTATTTATTTGTGTGCAGGTAACTTGAGTCAACCTTGCTCAATGGTGATGATCAGAACTACGCTTAGTGAGGAGCGAAGGTCTAGTTAAAACGTCATGTGATAAAGTTTGACTAGAACTAAAAGATCTTAAGGCTAATATCTATTAATGATGGGACCAAAACTAGGTTCGAGGGAGCTGAGGTGTAAAACGGTATAAAATATTGTGACGAAGTTAAATATAAGATGTCATGGATAGATACTATATGGGAGGATTTCATAATGGGTTTTACAAATTGTGTGTATAAGTATTGAAAAAATCATGAATAAATGTAAAATGTGACTAAGAAAAAAAATTAAATTAGAAAATTATAAAACATTTAGAATATGAAAGGTTGAGTTATATTATAATTAGGAGTTAGTTGGTCTTATAATTTGATAATTTAACTTGAAGTAGTAGTAGTCCTACTTATATTGGATATAAATAAATGAGGGGTTAAGGATTTACTTTCATCGAGTTGTATTATTTATTCGTGAGTAGTTAGATTGATAACAAGATGCTAGACGGACCGATAGCATTAAATTGGTTAGAGTGTTCATAGTATATCGATCGAACTACGAATAGACAATCAGACATATGCATGTAGGTTAGAGATTTCTTTTTATTTTGTAAAAAAGATTTGGTTCACCTTTCTGATTGGCTTGGTTGTTATATTTCAATCCTACATTTTCATATTTTGATAAATATTAATTTACGATCCCATTTGTATTTATTCCATATTTGCATTCAATAATATTCATCAATATTTTTCTATCCAGGGTGTTCGTTTTTGTTAAATTCCGAGAAAATTATAAAAACAAATATGATAACGCTAGTTTTCGTCTGTTTCGAGTCTCTTTTCACCCCTAGCTGTGAAGAGCTTCTTCTGCTTGACCACGTTTGCCCCGAGTCCAAACTTAGCATTCGTTTCCTATTCCGCATTGAAAGTTCAACTAAGAACACATTGTGTGACGATTGTGGTGGTTTTCTGAGGAAAATGTCATGCGCTCCACTAAGCAGATTGGGGGCTGTCATGTTTTTTTAGACCAACTTGTCAATAAATACGTTATTTTATTGTTATTGAATTACTAGTTAAGTTTCTCACCGAGATGGATTGCATCAAATTGAAGTACCTATGGGAGAGTTCAAATAGGATATAACTGGAAGGAAGCTGCGGCATCGAAGACGAGAGGAAGCAATTGCTGATTAAATGAGGAGAGGTTCCAACAAAGTACTTGCAATTGGTTCAGGACTTCATCTTTCAGAAAGGCATGAAGATTGTGAGAGTTTTAGAGGCCTCATAGGACTCAGTTTCTCACAAAGTTATGCTTTTCTTCTTGAAGTTTTATTTGGTCGCACAATCCTGATATTATAGTAATACGGCCATACTGTTACTGTATAAGCGCTCTTTTCCAGCTGGCCTCTGGTGCCAACATTCGACATCACAGAGATGTCAAGAAACAATACAAGTTCAACTAACCATAGTAACATGGATTGATTATCCAATAATACACTAAGAGGTATGCACACTACACCAATCGTCTTTCCTCACAAATAGGTGCAAGTTTTAGGTCGTACTTCTCACTTCTTTTCTTCTTATGCTTTGTGTAATTCCATCTTTCCTGATCATGGCTTACTCGACTACTTTAGGTTCTAGCAATTTGTTTTTTTTTCCTAAGAAAGTATGGATATGCTTTCTCACCTTATAGTGACTTGGTGGAACATTTGGCTTGAGTGAAATAGAAGGATCTTCCAAAGCACCAGCATGACAGTTGTTCAGGTACCTCACATGGTTATGGAAGGAATCGGCCAGTGAAATTTGGTCTTGGAGCCTCCTTGAACTTGTTTTTTCTTTCCTTTCTCTGTTCCTCCAGGAGTTTTTCTCTGTCCTGTAAACTTTCGGTTGTAATAAAATTCCCTTGCTAGTATATTCCAGCAGAGCTCCTGCCGTCGTTTCGTTTCAAAAAAAAAAAGTTTGGATATGCATTTATCGGAATGTATTAATACATTATGCATCTCCTGCTTCGTTTTGCAGATGATCTATGAATATTATTATGGAATTCACATGAAGCTAAGAAGCCTAGAACTTCCACAGTAGCCAACTCTAACAAAACAATGGCAGAGACTGTGCTTCAGCTAGGCATAAAGAAGATTGGCATTGCTCTGGCCAACGAAGTAACTACTAAGTTCACAAAGCATGCGGTGCAGCTAACAGAGCTCCAGGGCAGCATGGGTCGCAGTATGATAGAACTTCGTGCGATGCATGATTTTCTATGTGCAATGGACATTCGGAGCCGCGGGAATCAATCGTACCAAGGGGCGCAAGGTGGTGTACATGTGGGAGGACATGGTGGATGAGTACCTGCATCTTGTTGGTCACCAACATGACCTGGGATGCTGCTTTTTCCTAAAAAGATCATTCAAGCAACCAAGGTATGTGCTTTCTTTAGACATGGTGAAAGAAACAGGGAAAAATCTGGCGCATCTGTGCCAGACAAAGGAGCGATGGGTTCTCATCACAAACAGCAGTGATCTAACCAGCATTTTGAGTTACAACATTGTGCACAAGCCCCAAGATCTGGCGAACATTTCACGCACCGTTGACGAGGAGGATCTTGTCGGCATTGAGGATAACAGACAGAAACTAGTCGAGTGGTTGGGAGATGGTGACACGGCACACTTTGTAATAGTAGTGCATGGCATGGGAGGGCTTGGGAAAACAACACTTGTAACAACCTTGTGGAGTCTCTTGAGGCCATGGATGAACGTCGGATGGTAATACACACACTAAATGAGAATATCAATCAAGCAATTTCAAGTGCACGCCTTCTGCGATCTCTCATTGCGTTAGATATGACAATGCCATCATCAAAGAGGACAGTACCTCTGATAGCGGACAATAGCAGGTATATGTCAATACCTGAGTTAAGTGGGCTGCCCATTGACAATATTCCAGATTGCATCGGTGATCTGTTCAACCTCCGGCATCTTGGCTTTCAGGATTCCAAAGTGAAGCTCCTCCCAGATTCTATTGAGAAGCTGTCCAACTTACTGACGCTGGACCTCTTTACATCAAAAATACAGGAGCTGCCTGAAGGGATTGGTAAGCTTGAAAAGCTTAGGCATTTATTTGCTGCGAAAGTGCACGATCGGCCTGCACGAAATTTACGGCGTCACACCGGTGTACGCATCCACGAGGGCCTGGAGAGACTAAGCAAGCTACAGACACTGCAAGCACTGGAAGTGCAAGATGAAGGGTCCATGAGGCGCTTGGGGGAGTTGAGGCAGATGAGAGCCATCAGGATATGGGGTGTCAAGGGAAGCAACCGTGAAGGCCTATGCGAGTCCCTGCACCAGATGGAATTTTTACCCTACTTAAGCATCAATGCAAATGGCGAGGATGAGGCCCTCCAATTGAATCCACTGCCTCCAAACCTTAAAAGGCTAAGCTTGCGTGGGTGCAGCAGCGGTAGGAGGTCAGAATAATCACTCGTTGCACGCAGTGCGTCTATCTTGGTCTCAGCTAGCCGAGGACCCGCTGCCATCCTCGTCTCGGTGGTCGAATTTGACGTACCAATCGTTGACAAGAGCAGCTGGTCATCAACTACTAAATGTGTGTACGTGGCTTTGCTACTGCTTTCAGTGCTTGTAAAAATAACTGACACGCCTGCTATATTATCGGCTGTGATCATCAGACATTCGCGTGATTGAGCATATTTCGTGCCCAAGTTTAACTGTAATAAAATCGATGTTAGTCGATCGATCGGATCCCTCTATCCCAAATACAAGATGTTTTTACCTTTAGGAAAGTTCATACACTATATTATACTCACCTGATGAGTTCGTATACCATCAACATCTGGCAACCGTGACGCTGCCCCGGCCTTTCGTCCCTACGCTTCAAAGCAAAGGCAAACAGGGCCACGCTATGCTGCCATTCTAGTCACCGCCTTCATGTAGTGTCACCAGAGCCACCATTCACTGGCGTTCCCCGTGCATCGCCGGCCGTCTGGTGCAATCTTGTGCACCTCAGCCAAGCAATCCAACGTGGCAGCCACGTCGTCACCATGCGGGCGCCACATCAGCGTGTCACATTAGACCGAATCCACTAAAATCAGCCGAGTCACCCATCCCCGCTCCCCCGTGTGTGAGCTCCCAGTTTATGGCGAGCCAAGGCACTGACCGATGGGCCCATGCCCCTGGGTCCACTACCAGCTTACCTTTGTCAACCAAGTCCACCGGTGCCCTCCCTTCGTTTCCTCCATGAGCCGCGCACCATGAGCTGAAGGCTGAACCCCTGTCTTCTCTCACTACCAAGGGTCCCGGTTGTCAGACTCGGGTGGGAATATTACCATTTGAGTTCCAATTAATCTTTTTTTCCATTTCCAAAAAATCATTTAAACCTTAAAAATTTATATTTCCTCAACTATAACTCTATTCGACTCCATTCGGCTCTCTAAATATTTTGACTCCTTTCGACTCTCCAAATATTTTATAAAATAAGATACGTCTTATGGAATTAGATTTATCTTTTATTTCTAGGGTTTGTGTGGTTTTTTCTCAGTTAGCGCATAGTCCACGTCTTGGAGAATCATTGGACATGGATTTCCTGAAGACTATCAAAGACCAAGAGCAACCCAAGCCCCTTAGGTATCAATATAAAATATATTGATTGCAATCTTTATGTTTAGTGTACCTATAGGTTTTCGATAACCTTAAACCTTGTCCATCCACTATTGTCATACCCTAGTATCTATGCTCTTTAAGCTTAGGTATTGACATTAGACCAGATCTAGCACTCCTTGACAAATTTTTGTTGATCAACAAGAAATACATCATTGATTTATGATGAATTTTCAAAAAACTTATCATAGAGTTTACGCTCGACAAATTCTAGCTACAACTCAAGTTTTTGGTCATAAAAATTGGTCACGACGGCAAAGAAGGTCATCACAAATATTGTGAAATTCGTCATTAGAACTTAGAATGTTACACGGTGACAAAGTATTCTATCATAGAACTTGGTAGGCAGGGTCCTCATGAAACTTGTCTTATTTGTAAGTATAAGATTGTATGGAGAAATTTATTATAAACTAGGCCTACAGTTAGGCAAGCACACAATGAAACCAACAATAGTTACGAGGAGGTCATACATGTAAGTGTGCAAAAAATTAAAGGATGACACAATTTGTTCAGTGTTTGCTTTGTCTGTCTGTATTTATCCGGCATTTTTTACTCCAAATCAACCAATTTATCCAATGACCATATCTCTTAGCCTGATTTGGTCGAGTCATGTGAAAACATGTAGATGAAACCTTCTAGCTTCCTCACCTAGTCAATGGTGAAAGTCAAAGAGATGCTCATGCTATAGACGCAAGGAAACACCATTAATTGATCACCGTCGTTCGGCATATTTTCAATGATTTATTCATCTATAAATAACATGATTTAGTTGGCCAATGGTTCATTGATCCATCCCATATTTCATTTCAAAACACCCATGAAAAGAATAAGATCGAGATCGTAGACTCCAAGCTTGCTGAGCTAGACAAGAAGAAGACCGAGCTCTTAAAGCCCAAGTCTAAGCTCATCAAGATGAAGAAGAAGGCCGACTAAGAGGAGAATTGTAGGATAGCCTAATTAATATTGTACTATATTATATTATATGGATAGTTTTAATATATATTCTCTTTATTTTTTTACATTTATCATCGATGATTGTTACTATATCGTTACAATTGCACTAATTTTTAGTGACTAGGTGGTTATAATGAATGAAAGTTTAATACTTATGTCTGTACTCCTTTTGTTCCAAAATATAAGAATTTTAGGATTTAAATATTGTTCTTCTTAGCACTATTCACAATACTATTTATCCCATTAATCACCTCCTATTCAATTTTTTTCTTTATCTTATCTCTAACTACCTCCCACCTCTAACTATTCTTATTAAATAAGGGGAACTATTTCTTATTAAACGAGGGGCAGCAAGTCTTTTCTCCTCAACCTTAATCTCTTTTACACAAACTAGAACTGTTTATATTTTGAAACAAATGACGTATATAATATACTTGCATCTGTATTCAAAAAAAATTAAAAGACGAATGTTTAAAGTCTGAATATGAACAGTGTTTAGTGATAATATAAAGAATAAAGAGAGTACCTACTGCACAATCCGGTGGTAAGAAAATTTGTAGCAAAGTTTGGTAAGCTTAGCTGGATTGAAGAGTCAATCGGACTAGCAAGAAGAGTCCGATTGATACAGAAAAAAAGTCGATCGGATGGATCAACAAATGATTCGGTTCTAGAAGATTTTTCAGATGGACCAAATCTAAGTAGGAGCCGTGGAAGCCATGTCAGATTAATTTATCTATAAAGAAGATATCTTATAAAGATAGCTTGTTTTAGTTAGTTTATTAACTTTCTTATAAATATTTTTCTTTTATATTTTTAGAAAATAATATCCAATGGTTGTTGTAACCGTATCGGACTCCTGTAATCCTAGGTATAAATATAGACCCCCTAAAAACTTGTAATTCACCTCTCGATCAAATACATCTTCGACGCATCGTCACTCTAGTTTATCTAGATTTTTTACCGATAAATTCTAGCTCATGACGTGAGCCTACATCGGTTAGGTCCAAACTCTGATGAAGTGGTAAGTCCCACCATTATCCTAGTGTATTCCCTCTTTATCTAAGACTGTATCGGTTAGGTTCGACCTCTTAGTCTAATCGAGCATATCACATACGTCTTCAGAGATCTTCTCTTATCGGTTTAACTAGCCAATGGGTTTGCCCTTTTCTTCATCCCGCATGTTCAATCTAGCATCTGCCGTCTCGTTACCATTATCCTGAGTCCTATAGTATCTTGGTTTAGTTCAATCTATCGAGGTTGACACTAATGATACTATAATAGTGGTCACTAGGTCTCGTACTTTCAAAGGATCGGGTCTCGCTCCTTCTTATTTATATGTTCGCGCCGAGATCCCTCTCGCGCCTCGGCACGAACACACTGACACCTAGGAGGTCTGCTTAGCTCTAGTACAGGCCGATCAGCTTCTCTTCGTGGCTCGAGGTACGCAAGCCAGGGGCTGTGGGGTTCGACCAGCTTCGACGCAACAGTACAGGTACGGGCGTACCAGTCAATTTGACCCTGCAATTAATAAGAAGGTGAGATGAGCAGGTCCATGGCCATCGGTCGCGCTCGAAAGGCTCTTCGCTATTAGCTATTTGCCGATAGAAATCGGGAAGCTCTTCGATCGGCTAGGGAGCCGATGTGGACAGGTGTTGATGAGGGATCAGCCGCAGAGCCAATGAAGGAATCGGGGTGTACTTAGAGGATAGCAAAGCGCATAGGATCCCTCTAGATAGCCGACGGAAGCCGTAACAGTCGTTCATCAGCTAGAAAAACCCCTGAAGTCACATGCGGACTGACAAGGAATAGTATTAAAAGGCACGGTCTGCAAAGCCGATGCCGCTCCAGATATGACAGCATGAGACCCGTCGCCCGCCGTGACAGTGCCATTAACACTGAACCTTGAAGATCGAACCTAACAGAGATAGTGCGAGGCCGAGGCCAACAGCGATGATACTGAGGACGCCGGATCGGCTGTGCTGAAGGAAAGATAGGAACGAACCCATCGGCTAGATGAGCCGATGAGGGGATGCCTCTCTGAAGGCGGGTGCATATCGGCTGGGAGACCGATACGCTTAGCGTTACGCGTCAAGGGATATCTCTAAAGGCTGATGCGTATCGACCGAGGGACCGATGCGCTAGACGTGAAGCTCAGAGCATGGATAACTCATCGGCTAGCACTCCGATGATACGTCGTGCAGAAAACTATAAGCCTGAAACTTGATCTACCGTCGGCAGTCTCATAGGTTGAACCTAACCGATGCAGCACGAAATTGACGACGGCAGAGGGAGTTTAACAGGTCGATAGGCCCTGCACGGACGTGATGCGATATGTCTAACCGGCAGGTCGAATCTAACCGATGCAGCCTTAGACGGATCAGCACATATCAAGATGGTGGCGGGACTTACCTCTTCGCCGGAGATCAAACTTAACCGATGCAGCCCCGCGTCGAGAGCTAGAACCCACCGGTAAACACCTAGATGAACTAGGGTGGCGATGCGCCGAAGTTGTAGATTGATCGAGAGATAGATTACATGTCTCCAGGGGTCTATATTTATACCCTGGATTTATGGAGTCTGACACGTTTACAACCATCGGACGTTATTTTCTAACAAAAACAAGGGAAAATATCTCTAAAAAAGTTAACTAACTAACTAAACCCTCCTAATTAGATAAAATTATAATTTACAAAGATAAAATACCATACCGTGGATTCCACGGCTCCACCGTAAACTCGATCTTATCTAGATAGTCTTCCAAGCTGAGAGTCATAGATAGTCTTCCAATCAACAATCCGATCGGCTTGTAGTCATCAAACTCCAGATTTTAGCGTTAACATTATCGCACATTATATTCAGAGGACCATCGATTTTGTAGCCGATGGATCTTTTATATTATTTATTGCCAATCCATATATGTCTTCATCGGCTGAAAAGCTGATGAATGAGCGCTATAGCCTACATCGGCAAACTAGCCGATAGGAGGATCTCATGTGCTATTCTTTAAATATCCTATTTCAAAGTATCATTGGCTTTACAGCGAATGAAATCATTATCATATTTTTTTAATATACTTTTATGCCTTCATCGGCTTTACAGCTAATGGACCAGCGTTACACCTTCATTATATCTGGAGAGTCGTTGGCTCTATAGTTGATGTATCTTTTATTCCTTTCGTTATCATCTTGTTACACTTTCATCGACTTTCTAGTCGATGAAAAATTTTTTCAGTCCTTATCAACAATCAATCGATAGCAGGAGTACGTTGGATGCTGCCGATGATTATCTTAATCCTATTGACAGTCAGTCGATAATAAGAGTTCGTATCGGTCCATCATCCGACTAACCCATTCTTTTTATTTTCTTGTTAATTATAAACTCAAATTGATTGGTACGCTCACATCTCCATCGTTTCGACGAAAGGACAATGAAGCCGAATAATCTGCACTAGAGTGAAGCAGGTCTACTAGACATCAACATGTTCACATGTTTGTATTGGATCAGATCTCCATTGACTCTGCCAGGTTTGATTGGTTTCCGCGAGTTCTGGTACAAACAGTAAATTTTAGATGTACTAATTGTGGCCCATCTGATAGATAACAGGAGAACAAGATCGTGGTGTTGACCTGGTATAATCTAGTGTTTTAAAAACCAAAGCATGGAAGATATAATCTCCACGAGAGGACCTTTCAGAACAATAGGCCACACTATGACCTTATGCACCACTACTCACTTACTTTGCTTTCATTTAGTACCAAATTGCTATTTGAATCTAAGTGAGATTTGTTTATATATGTCCGCCCCATGATATCATTTGAAAGAGTTGCTTAGGTGGGTAGGCTGTTCAAAGGGCATTCTCCCGATATTTCTTCAACGCTAAAATTTGGTCAAAATATTTGAAATTACTTCGTGACAAAGTTTAGTTCTATGACTCATAGTATAAAATTAATTCTTGAGCACTAAATTTTGCAAACTAATTTGTTTGTAAATTCAGTAAAATATTAGGTTTTCGGCCGCTACACGATGAGCCAATACCCGTTGCATGGGAAATATTTCAGGAATGTTTCCAATCATGCCCTCAACATGGCATGAAAGACTCGTTCTTAATCCAGAGTTTCTACAATCATCTCGCGTGACCCCAGCGTGAACATCTTGATGTGAGGTGCATTTTTGCATTTTTCTCGCTCAACGTCAACGCAGCTCGTGAATTGACTGAGAAAATGGTTGCGAACCAAGGCAGGTGTAGTGAGCATCTACAACCCAAGACGAAGGGAGTTCACTAGATGAGCGCAACGGATATGTTGGCCGCAAAGATGAACCTTATTCTGAAGAAGCTAGAAGCTCAAGAGGGAGTCAAGCCATTTAATTCTCATGACTCGTGATGTATGCGACAACACTGGCCACAAGAGAAATAATTGCACAGAGACTCAGGCCAAGAATGCAAATTTCATCGGCAACAGTAGGTTCTGACCACGTGAAAACTCAAATTTTGGTTGGAGCAATTGGCCGAACATTCCTTTTGAGATTCTGGAAGCTCATCGTTCAACCACAGTCGTAGATTGACGAGAGGACAAACATAAGTTCTTAGTAAACGACAAGATCCTTGAGAATATATATCAGTACTTGCTTGGATTCATTTGCCTCTACCTTACAGAGTCTGTTGAGCCACACAAAGATTGTTAGTTGGTACGTAGCGGAAGTTAGCCCCCTCATGTCTAACTCCTAGTTCCGCCACTAGTATGAAAAATTGGACAAGGCGGTATATATAAATACGCAGCAGTATGCTGCTTTAAGCGTCAGGATCTGCATGCTAAATTTTATCATCCCAGAAAGAGAAGAAAGATCATTGCAAAGATAATATTAAATGAAACGGGGCTACTGGTTATTAGTAATAGGATCTAGTCCCCCAGTTCACTTATGTAACTATCACATCCTTCGCATTTGCTGCCTGTAAGTTCAAAAATTTTGATTACGCTTGACACATGAACTAAAATAATGGCAACATCATATTAGCTAGAAAAAAATGCATATATTCACCTCTATCCCAATTTGTGCATAGGGTGATTGCCATGAGTAGCACGACTTGCACCAAGATGCCACAGATGATGCCAAGCCATAGGCCCTATAAACCCACATTTAATATTAGTGCAACTCACAACATCAGCCAATAACCACTAACAAAATGGAACTTGCTGAAAATTCAGGTAAGAAAAAGATCTAGCGAGTATAGAGTAATCACCATTCCTCCGACATGTAAGATGAAAGCTATGAGGTAAGCTGAAGGTATGCCCACAATGTAGTAGGCGCCAAGGTTGACGCAAGCTATAATTTTCTGCCATCCACAGCCTCTAGCCACACCTTAACAAATGTATGCATTGTCAGAACACAAAATATCTTATCTTTTATCCGTACTAATGCAGCAATAACATTTTCCTAACTGAATTGTAATCCCTATAGAAAATGCATATATAGGAATTGCGATGGCAAAAGCTGTGTAACATAGTAGTAAAAACTGTACCTGAAAGGACACATTGTATTACATCAAAGAAATTGGAGAATGAGATGACCAGCATCATCTTGGCTACATCTCTGACAACCTCGTCCTCGTTGCTGTAAGCATGGCCCCAGATGTAGTGCACACAGACCAGCACTAACCCTATCACCAAGCTCTCCGCCATGAACACGGTGCCCCGCACCGCTAGACAGGCTGCATGAGGCCTCCCCGCGCCGAGCTTGTTGGAGACATGCAGACCCAGATGATGAGCACGGTTGCAGTGCAATATTGTAAGCTAGCAGTATGACAGTATTGTTAGATTGATATATAGTGTATTCTGTTCCACATGACACGTATCTTGGCCGACCCTTCACCTATCCCTCCCAATTCTGTTTCTATAGATAATAGCTGATTGAGTGGATACAGCAAGGGTTCTCCTATATACTTACATGATTGCAATGAATCCAATCTATCGTGTGATCGTTCTCCGCAATCATGGTATCAGCCGCTTTCGATCTATCCTGCTTCCTCTGATCAAATCCACCTTGCGCTGCCGGCCTCTATCGTCACACCTTCTCTTACCGCTGGCCTTCCTCTGCCTGGCATGATTGCATCGCCGTCTTCTCTCACTAGGAGTTGTTGCCACGTAGTTTCTCACTGCCCTGCCCGATGTCCTCCTGCAATGGTTCCCTCACTGGCCCTAGAGAGAAACCATCCAGGACGCCACCATCAACGCAGTCACCGTGGCAGTTCATGCCGCTTTTCATTCGGACCCATCGGCATCCGAAGACAACACTGTCCCAACCCAGGCCCTCGTATAATATATAATATCACACACTACTAATTGTATAATATATAGCATATATAACACAAATTGAGCATAAGTTCATATATTGATAGAATTGATCATAACCTAAAAATTAAACAATATGGCATTAAGTTCCCTTACTTCCTACCAATTGCAGCTCATACATATTACCATATACACTTAGCCACACTTTGCCACTTAGTTTTGGGATCAGGAAGTTGAATAATGGACTCATGGTGGCTAACTAGCTAAGCAAGTGTGAGTAGCAGAACAAATCAGTAAAATAGATAGAATCATAGCAGAACAAATCACTGAATCAATACGACAGTACCTGGCTAACTAGCTGTGCGGTATGCCGGGTACAGGAGAGAACGAAGGCCGCAGGCCGCAGGCAAAGGACGAAGGAGGTACCGCCGTCGCCGAGCCGGCGAGCTGTGCCGCTGCGCCCCGCGGCCCCGAAGCTCCGCGGATCCTCGCGCCTGCGCCGCCGCGCACTGTGGCCCCGCACACCCCTGCACCGCCACTCCCGCTGCGCCGGCCGACCTGCGCCGCACGCCGCCGCAGTCGCCCGGTTCGTTACTTCGTTTCCAGAGTGAGGATTGGGGAAATTCCTAGGAAAAAATGAGTGAAGCAATTGCCAATTGGGCCGAAAACACATGTTCTAATGGCCAACAGAAGAGGAAGGAGGAAGTAGGCCCAAGAAGATTGGTTTCTTTGCTTGTTGGGCTGTTTGAGACCTTTTTTCAATTTTTTTTAAGACACCTACGAAATACATCGTATATTTACCCTTTTTTTTGTTTCAAAAATTTGGGTATATATCTGAATACCCTTGAATTGACGTGGGCCCACGGCTGCCCTACGCGCGGCCGTCTCTGCAACGGCTAGCTGCTGCACGTGCGACCTTCTCCGCGATCACCACGACGCACCCTTCCGCACTGCCGGCCACGTCCAGCATGCCCTCCTCAGCCTGGTCCTCAGTGCTGGTCCATCCACTGCTGCCCCTGGCGTCACCGGCCTCTTTTCCATCTGACCTCGATGACGACATCATTTGCCTGTCTCCACGCTCACGCATCTTCTTCGTCATCCTCATCAAATACACGACTCACCCACATAGTGATGGACACCTACCGTCCGGATAGCGTCGACTAATCTACATGAATTGTGTTGCTCCACCGAGTTCCGGGAGATTGTCATGACCACTAGCGCCACCACATGCCATAGAATTGTGCTGTATGTTTTATTTAATTATGTAATTATGTGACAGCTAATATTTAAACTCGAGACCATATGCATCTACTTAGTTCTATACACCAATCAGATTAAATCAAAAGCTTAAATAGATAGGAAAATACAAGTAATTCACTTATATAATACAAGTTCACCTATGTACATGATTGCAATTAATCAAATCAACTTTCCACTATCAAGTCCTCTCTCCTCTTTTTCTAATATATGAAACCGTTAATTTTTTGCCTTAACGTTTAATTATTTGTCTTATTAAAAAATTTAAAAAAACTTTAAACTTGACTTATATTTTTCACATTTACACTAAAATTTTAAATAAAACAAATGGTACATGGCTGAGAGTGGGAGGGTGATTGGGGTAGAATAAGAAAAAATTTTGAAATATGATACTTAATGGGACAAGTAGTAAGTGATAACTATTTTGAGATAAAATTTAAATCCTAGAAAGACAACTATTTTGAGATGGAAGTACTCTTACTTCTAGGTGATATGGCCATATTACCCTTCAAAACTAGCTTGATAATTAATTCTAAAACCAGGAGAAAATATGACGGAGGGGTTAGTATGGGTAAAATGAAAAAAAAATGTATCGGAAACATGAAGTGGCAAGTATTTGTCAACAAAGGAAATGGTCCAAAGTGGCAAATATTTGTGAATGAATAAAGTAAATTGCAAGAACTAAAGAAATTGAGATAGGAAGATCAAACGCAAAGACGGAAAGGCATTTTTCTAAGATATCGGAGACACGACAATTTCCACTAGTTTTATTGGAGCACTCTACATAAGAATCTCGCTCCTTCTCATGATCGTGAAATCCATAAGTGCTCTTTAGAGGTAATTCTTCTCCACTCCAGAAGGTGAACTCCAAGCCCTTCACAAGATCACGGGTCTTCAACAAACGAGAGATCACCAGAACCACCTCAAGTAGTGGTGGTAATGGGTCAAGGCCCATGTGTCCTTTCATAACCCTATCTAGCACTCATATATTTTTAGGTCAAAAATGTACAAAATTTCAGCCCACCCCATTTTAGATGCAGCCTTAAATTTTAGAGGCTAAAAAGTTGGGCCATTACCACTCCTATCTGGAAGACTGACCATAAATGCTAAGTGCTAAGAATAACTAGAAAATACTTCACTTAGAAATCTAATTTAGCATAAGGACTCTTGGTGGATGCACATTAAGCCTAGGACTAGCTCTAAAAGCTCACTTCTTTTGCTAATCTTTGCTCAATTGAACACTTGAATAACCTCGGTGTTTTAAGACACTTGGATTTCTCAGGTTGAAATAGCATCCAGAAGACAGGCTTGTACCCTGGCAATGGGCTATTTATAGATTTGTAGATATAACAACCAAAACTAGCCGTCTGCTACCTTGTCTATGAAAACAACTAATTGGACATTCTAATCCTTTATGCTTTTACAACTGTCACACAACTAGTCATTGAGTTATAAATATAAAGAGACGAATAGTCCGGTTGCCATTGTTTTAATGACCAAACTTTTTGTTTCACAATGTATAACCTAATGTTTCACTCATGGCCACTCTATAAAAAAATCATTTTTCAAGACTCTTTTGTTTCATTTCTACAGGCAAGGCATAAGAAAATCCGCCTATGATAATGGCGAGTGGGCCCAATGGTCCAAATTCGCCTGTGAAAAATGATTTTTGCAAGCATTTTCTTAAGATTTTCGCATGTGGAAATTTACAGGTTCTTCTCTTAAGAAAACGCCAATAAAAATAAATTTTTATAATTGGTTCTCTTAACAAACCATCTCTAAAATTAGAAATAACCTTATTTAACCTTTTCATATGAAATCAAATGTGGACAAATTTTATATGAAAATTATAGATCTTGATGAGATCTACAACTTTGTAGTTGAAAGTTTTTCATTTGAATTTGTTAGGAGCCCAAATGTTCATTACAAATTCTCATATTTGTTTTGAAAAATAAATTTCTGAAATTTTCAAATGACCTCAGATGAAGACATGCTCAACAAGATTTACAACTTTGTAGTGTCAAATATATATTATAAGTTTTAGGCAGGTAAAGTCAAGAAAATAGCATCCCTCATATTTGTTAAGTGCTTATATGTAAAATATTAAGAAGGCTAGGCATGAAAGAGAGGTTTCGTGTTCGAATCCTATATACTATATGTGTGGAAAAATAGTCTCTACTGTTTATTTTCACGCTTCCACAACCAACTGTGAAAATAGCATCACCCATATAAATGTCTTACCACCTGCTTGTAAAAATAGCTTTTGTAGCAGTGTCAACTACAACATTTTGACTGCTTGAGTTTTGGGTATGTTCTATAGTCTTGTCCAAAGAAAAAAGAATGCATGGAGAGTTGAAGAGATCCCGAATCCATTCATCTCTAGCACAATCTTTAGATGATTTTGCCCAGATGTGAATTTGCATGTAGAAATCTGCAAATTGATTTGCTAATTCAAGAATAGGAGGTAGTATTGGTGGCAACTTTGCATGGCGTAACAACAACTACTTTGTATGGACATCACGATGTAAAGAGGCCATGACGACAGTGAGATCCAGTGAATCAAAAGTCTCAATAGTGGTTTCACACGACGTTGGTACGCTGGGCTTTGGTATGGTGACAGCAAAGGCTTCGTGCGATGACGGCATCAACATCTTTTCTCATGGGTAGCGGCGATGGACATTGCTACTTTGTGGTTTTGGCCATAGGACACCATAGGTTTCCACCATGCCACGACCATGCCAATGTCATCTGCTTCATTGTTCTCCCAATTGTCTGTGTCGCGTTGTGTCAATCACCATGTTGTTTCTTGCCCATTTTGCAAGGGAGATATTAAGGTAGTGGAGCAAACATGCAAGAAGCCATCGAATTTTAATGGGAAGTTCTACATATGTTTGTCAACATAATATGTAAGTAATTTTTTCTAATTCACTAGGGTTACATTTGATTCGAGGTTTTGGGCAGTTGGATTAGGAATTGGAGATTTGACCAGATGTGTGCTACACTTGTGTATTGCAGACCAAAGCACAATGTACATTTTTGATGTAGTAGGAGTATGTTGTTTGGTTGATCAAGGAAGTGTGGCTCCATGTTTGTACATATTGCAATGGTGAGCAAGTGAACAACTTGGGCTAAACCAGGTATTGTCTTCGTTCATAGAAATGCATGATGCAATTATACAGACAAGATTTCAGCTGAAGGCATCCATCAACAGAACTCATCAAGTTTGTTTTGACTTGTGTTTGTAACAGTTGTGTTTGTGGCAGTGTTTGTGATGAAGTAGGCAGTACTGCTAGGTGGCAATTAGTGTATGTTTGTGTTATGAATTTGATGTTGGAACATGCAGTGAATACAATGTAATGTTTCATTTGGGTGGTCAATGGAATGCAATGCATGTGCTAAAGTTATATTGAATAAACCATGCGTAATCTTCAATGTATTGCTTGTAACATATGAAATGTGTTATTGATTATTTAAGCATTTACAACCACAAAACATAATTCATTACATGAAGTTCTCCTATTGATGCTAATATGTCCCAACTAACACACTAGTTCCTAGATTGAGCAAGTTCATGCCAACACACTACTTCATTACATAAAGTTGAGTTCATTGGCCTACTAGTCATTTCGTCACAAGCTCACAACAAGTTCATTACAAAATATTTTGCCAATTAGTGACAGGATCACAGCTTTCTAGCAATCTTCTTTTTTTATTTGCCTTAGCATGAGATGGGGCTATCTGTAAGAGGAGTACCTTCCAGGGGCTTGATCACCCATAACAGAGTAACCCATAGGGGCTTGATCACCTGTAACAGAAAAGTTTAGTGTGCTTACTAACCTATAACAAAAGAGTTGTGACATGAAAACCATTAGTATGAGGCAGACAATGATTCAGGACAAATGAGAACTTTAGTTTGGACATATGACTTACATAATAGTTGCTTTAGTAATGCACACTTCTGTAGACTTGGTCTTCTTCTTTCTTACTCTCTTAGGCTTAGGTGGGGCTGATTCACTACAATGGTTCTAATCTTGCTTGACGAGGCACTTTCATCAAGAATCAGCAAAATTTTGTCACTAGACATGTTTTGTGATGACCTTGTGACGAAAGGCCCTCGTCATAGAAGCTGCATGTAAGATTGTCTACTATGACCAAAAACAAGTCATCGATCACAAATGTTCATGATGAAGTTGCATCATCATAGTATTTGTGATGACCCAAACCATCATAAACTAGTTGCTCCCATGCCGCTGCGTGGATGGTGTGATGACAAGGATCATGACAAGGCATAACGTTGTGACTAGACAGGTGCTGACATGGAGGCCCATTTTGATAATTTGCGGCATAATGTTGTAACTTGGCAAGTGTTCATGTTGAGGCCCATTTTGTGGCCCGACACCTACTGGAGGCCTATTTTTTAGCCCAACATGTATTGGGCCTATCGTAACACGATTTCGCGTACTAGATGAATGTGCATTGGATGTTCCACTTGTTTGGAATGAATATCGCCAGACTAATATATGAAAAAACTACATTTGTTATCACTGGATGAACCAGGTGTTCCTGAATGGACTTTACCAAACAAACAACCATCATACATACATAAATATTTCACTGATACATGTTTACAACTACTCAAAGGCAACAAAGTAGCAGTGTTACATATCAAACCAAAATGTTTACAAAATAGACAACCACATTGAAATAGACAGGAGTTACCAGAAGTCCGTCAACGTAGCTATGGAAGCAACTGATTTATTGACTTGGTTGGTTGAAAATTAGCCGACGAAGGAAACCATGGGTTTCCTACAAGTCAGTGATACGGGTTGCTTGTTGTTTCCTTCGCTGTTCAAATTCTTCTGCATTCAACTCCAAGGCTTGCAACTTCTTCTCTTGGACAGTAATGTGGTCGCGAAGCTTCCCCACTTCTTCTCTTTCCCTCTAAATTTAAGCCTCTAGCTATTGCACCTGAGAATCAATAGATTCAAATTTCTTCTTCCTATATAATGACTCAAATCTAAGATTATGTTGGAAAATGTCAGAAGATAGAACCTCACATATAGTCCGAGCATCCGCCGAGGCTTCCTATCCATTCAGTACTGGTTTAGCAAGTATAGTGATACGCCTCGATGTCCCGATCTTCACGACGTAGGATCAATCACCAAATAACTAGCTTCAAAGAAGCCGAGATAACTTGCTGCAAGTAGCGATAACTAGTGCAACCTGATGAATAAAACTCGAAGCCAACCACTGTCTTAATACGGCAACCTAAATCAAGGATTCGCCCAACCACACTCTTAAAGAAACCAACCAACACAGCCTACAATCAATCGAGAAGACATCGAAGAGAGTAGGAGCACCAATTAGGAGCAGATGAAGCCGTTGCTTCTGTAATTCCTGCAAAGGAAGTCACAAGAGCAAAGGGGTAGAGATCAACTCTCAGGAGTTTGCTAGCGCACAGCTGAACAAAGTGGTCTATATTCTCAATATCATAATATGTGATTACAATGAGTCTAGGGGGTATTTATACTAGCAACAGCCCTGCTAGGTAGGTGGAAACTCGAAAAGAAAATAACTAGTTTGACTATGTGAAAAGACCTCTTCAGAATGAGCTCCTGGAGAGTTTTCGCGTGGCTGTTAGTCTTCTGCGCAATCTTCATTGTTTTGAAAATAACTCCACCTAGGAAAGTCCAAATGATGCACGGTTTGTTGCATTGGATTCTTGACTTGACATCGTTTCCAACCATGTATGCCATGCACCACGTAATATTATAGAATGGTACAGTTTAATACATGAACTTTAGCATCAGGCTGGCTGTTTACCTTCCGAGCAGTATACACTAAACGGTGGTCTGTGCCCAAATGGTAGCTCCAAACTGGTCGGGGCTAGACTCATTGGAAACTAAACTTGAAGAGCTTTCCAAAACGTGCTCATAGACCACCATAGCTTCTGGGAATCAAAATATATGACTGTTTCTTCTAAATGGTTCTGTAGAGCTGAACTGGTTCGAGTGTAGTTCATGGTCAGCAACTGGTCTAAAGTGGTCTGTAGCTGGTCGGAAGTCATCTCCTTGTGTGTTCATGTCTTCCTCCTTAGTGAACCTAACCATTAGTAATGTACACGACTTAGGTAGTATATAATTCTCATTAATATTAAAATAAATCTCACAAAGTAGCGCGTGCATCTCTTGTTGTAGCTTCTTTGCTCGACTACGTGTAATCGGTCCATCAATTACTTGGACTGGTGTTGATGTAGGTGAGACCTGAGTTGGTGTAGCTTGAGTTGAGGGTTGTGACATCTTCCTTGATGACGTGGTCATATCGTATAGCCTTCATGGTAGCCTTGGACAAGGACGGTTATAACTCAAAAGTTGGTTTTTAATTGTTCACCATGTAGAAAATGACATAATGTCTTATAATAGCATCCTTGATAGGTTCACTCAAACTGCTTATTTTGCTATTCTAGCACTCCTTGAATAAGTTGATTGTTGTGGCCTCAGCATCTTTGTTCTTCTCTTTCTTCTAAATTGAGGTGTAAATAGGTAGTTCTATTAATTATAACATGGTAAGGGTTTAAGAACTATTGGTGCGAAACATAATTTGTTAAGTTTTCTATTAGCACATTGCAATGAACTAAGTAGCTCCGAGATCTTGTGTGGTGCTGTAGCTGCACTCGTGCTTGATTTCTTTTATTTATCAAGCACTTGGCCTACAAAAAACATATTTGAGATCAAATGGAGTAAGCATGCCATCATTTGCAAAATAAGATTTATAAATGTATAATGTTTGTTTCATACCTTATGTTTTGGGGTCAATCACAATGCCATTAGTCATTATCATTCCTTGTCTTCCATATAAGCCACTGGTGAGGTGGTTCACAGGTATTTGGCAGCTACGCTATCGAAACTATTTTCCCCTCTCTTCGCCAAATCAACATATGCTTGCACAACGGCAGGCTTGATGCTATCCATTGTAAATTAGGCCTAGTGAGGAGCATGAATATCATTTGTACATAATGCAAAGTACACAAAGAAATTTGGAAAATCAAATAAAATACAAAGTTGACTTTATTTTAGGATGAGATTTCATATAGTCACACCAACTTTTCTAATGAAGTGTAGCAAATATTTTTTTCCTTTTCTTCTTGTATGTGTACTCATTCTAGCATGTAAGAACTAATACTTGTTGTCTAAAAAGGATGACGACCTCTGATGAAAGCTTTGTAGCTCGCATAGGTGCCACCAGCTTTTTCTTCCCTTCTTCGATGTCAATGGTGATCTTGTTTACCAAGCCTCTTGTCATTTGATCAAGATTTGTTCCAATCGTCTTACTAATGCGAACTCGTTGTCCATAAGCGGAGGGTACAACTCACAAAAATGACTTAATATAGTGAGTGTAAACATTGGGTTTCGTAATTGCAATGTGTTGTACAAAAATTGTGTTACACAAAGTAGGCTAAATCATTTGCCTTGATATGTCATGACTAGTTCATCATCGTCTGCATGGGGAGAAGCACCACCTACCAAGTCATCCTCTACGAAAGGTAAGATTGTTTTAGTGGGCACTAAAACTTTAGCGGTTGTGCACTCGACGCAGCAACAACAACCTTATTTGATGATAGCTTCCTTGTCTTCTACCGAGTGAATATTGAGGGCAATGAAGGTGCAAGAATTTGCTTTTGACTTCTTGATGGTGTAACGGCAAATGTGCTTGGCACCTCATTGCCACCCATGTGTTCAACTGCTTGATGACTCGAGGCTTTGTTAGGGAGAATGCAATGATAATTAGAACAAAATTAAGCACATTGAATAAATATATGTAAAGACATACATCAATGGAACAGTTTAGAATAAATGTTGAACATGCAAATGAAATTTCATACCTTAGAAGCTCCATCATGGGAAACATCGGCTTCCTCAGATTGTACGTATAGATGATTTGAATCTTCAACAACTCGTGCTTTCTCAATCCTAGCATCTTTTCCCTTCCTAACAATAGAAACCATTGCGATAGATGTTAAATGTTTCAAGCCAAGCGATCTCAACACAGAGTTGTTCAACACAACATTTCAAGCCCTTAGCTTCTTGTATTTAGTAATTTTAGCTACTACACCTGAACATACAAACCAAACATGTGTAATATTTTGTTCATATCATAATTGATTATCATGTGTACTACACTCAACTAATGTTGTATTACCTAGAGCGCTAGCCGCTTCTGTTGTTTATGTTGCCCCATCCTTCCTTGTGCCATTTGGATGTTGGGAGTTGGTTGTCAACGGCCCATGGTAGGCAGTGGGCGGCTGAGGTAGAAGGGGGAACGATTAGCGAGGGGAAGATTTGGGATGACGGTGACAGCAGGATTTGTTGCTAGGTAGGCAAAATATAGATATTTTGGTTGTTGACATTAGCATTTTACAATATTGCCCTTAGTTAGGTACGCCACTACTAGTAGGAAATTTTGGGAAAGCGGGACCAGCAAAGAGATTTTGTGCAAGTTTGGCCGGGTCAAAGTGGTCGACGAACTTTTGAATCTACCGCACGCTATTCAACCGCAGGGCAGACCATTTTTGGTGCACAAGTGCTACCTCCGTTACTATTTAATAAAAACCATGCACTAATCAAACAAAAACCATTGAGCGAGGATTTAGAAAAAATAATAATAAATGGTTATGAGTAGTTTGAATGTTGCGATGGTGAAAACTAATCCAACCACATAGAAACTATAATAATCCAGTGCATCATATGAATTCCTTTTAGTATGAAAAAGAAGAAATTCATGCTCAAGGGAAAAGATTAAGTTTGACAGATATTTCATTGCTTTTGGCATGTTGTTTACCACTTGTCGTATGTGCCCTTACACCTTTTATAGTACATATATATTTCTGTAAATTAGTTGAAGTTTAAAGAAGCAGGACCTAGGAGAAAATAGAACTTCACTAACAGCTTTGACCTAAGAGGGTTATGACATATTTGAACTGCACATATATATATATATATATATATATATATATATATATATATCAATATGATCTTAAACTAGTTCATACAAGAATTAGAGCTTGTTTTTCAAATAATCTGGAGTTAGTACTTTTTGCACATTAGAATATTCGATGGGTATAGAGAACTTTCACAATGGTTCATCAGATACTACTGTGGATGGGTGGTGAGCGTAGGAGTAAGGAATTGCACTTATGATTATGGGATATTCCAATGATGTATTTACCCTACAAATTCAATCACAACAAATATTCCAATGATGTATTTACCCTATAAATTTAATCACAACAGATATTCTGGTGATGTAAAACAAACATGATTGCAAAATAAAACTCCATTAAATACAAACATGATTTGGTAAAGTGTCACTCTAGACTATTTTATCATCGACAAAAAGTGCACATGTACACAAACTGGTGCACGTAGACAAATACAACAAAGTTTGTTAACACAACATAAGCATAATGCGTTTGTGACATGTGTTTAGGCATAGAGAATTCAGAGGGGATCCACCATTAGCTCGGGCACTCCCCAAACACGGAAGAAGTGGAATGATCAGGTTGCTCCTTCATGAATCTTTGTATTGACAATGAACAATAGGCATCCAATATATACCCGAACAAGGGTGGCAAGCAGGATTCCAAGGCTGGTCGCTCATTTGTACCAATTCTTCTCTAAAGCCGACATCTATATCATAGGTGTTGATTTAATCACTGGCACATATAAGGTATCCAAGATTATTGGTGGGGGGCATTATAGGTGCTGGTTCTAACCGGCACCTATGATTTGGCCTGACTTGTTGTACTAGTTTTTGTTCATAGCCCGCACCTATGGGTTCTCATAGGTACCAGTTTTTAACTATATCTCATTCAACAGTCTCCGCGGTAGATGGGAAATATCTTATATGTGATGGTTTTAAGCAAACCGACACCTATAAGGTTGTCATGTTTATGGTGTCTATACTAGTGTTCGGGTCAAGCTTTGTTTTTTACTTTTAGAAAATAAATATGAACTACTAGAGTGTAATTTCCATGGGGAGATTTATAAGAATAGGGTTCTTGTTGGTTATAATTAAAAAGAGAAAAAAAACACACCACCACAATACCAGCAGCACATACCCACATAGTTGAGAAAGCAACAAAGGAGCCACAACCATACCAGAGTCAATTACCATCTAAACACCGACGAGCTCTTAGGTATCACTTTGGTGAATTGTAGAGGGAGATGACTTGTGAGAAGAAAGATCTACTCTCGTCAAAACTACCTCATAGGATGAATAACCTTAAGTTATTTTCAAAAACAAGCAAAATAAGAAGAATCTAAAGGTTTTGTAAAAATATCTGTCAATTGATATTCAATAATCACATGATAAAGTGTCACATTACCTTTTTTAATATGATCTCTAAGAAAGTAAAATCTAATACTAGTTGCACTAGTAGATGATATGACATCACCAGATTTCAAAATTATTTTTTTAGGTTTATCAGCAATTTCAATTATGCTACTACCAAGTGATTTAATAACAGTTAGAGCATGACTCTTAGAATAATCATAAGGATGATAACCCAAACTGGTTTTAAACTTTTGATAACTATTGTTTGGATTTAAAATTTGATTCAATCTTTTAATTTCCATCTTTCCTTACAAATAATCAATACAACTCAAAAGAGTAGCACAATTTTTACAAGCAACATACTGAATTTATCATTATTACCACAATTAGAGCATAAAATAATCTTATTTATAGAAAAATCATCTTTTTAATATCAGCATCTTTTAACTTAAGCATAAGAGAATGGCAATTGCCACAATAATCAGATTTTGCAACTACACACAAACATGCTTATCATTTTTCTCTTTCTCATGATTAAGTTCCATCAAACTAGAAGCATGTATATCTCTTAGAAAAGTAAATTCATCATAAACTAAATCACTTGATTTGTAAGTATTATCTATAGAAGTTTAAGTTTAAAGTCTTACAATTCCAACATTTAATTGTTCAACCAAAATATCTTATTTCTTAATCTTTTTATATCTCTTCTCAAATGAAATACCAAGTTTTTCAACAGCAAAAGCTAAATCATCGTAAAAAGCTTCAAACTCGATGCCACTATTGGTGATGCTTTTACTACTTGCCATCATACATAGCCCAATCAAGTTTTGGGGTCTAGATCTCCTAGATTTACCTATTAAACAGTCGAAAAAACATGGTACACTAACTTTTTATTTAAATACCCCTTCTTCTTGGTACTCTTGAATGTTCACTTCTAATCACTCTCTTTTTCGTCTTCCTTCTCATCTTCATTCCTACAAAGTATTGCTAGAAATTTCTAACATTTAAGACAAAAACGATTAAGCAAGCCACATTCAAAACATCTCTAAGTTTTTTCACCATTTGTTCTCTTTCTGGATTGAATATTCTGTGAAGCTCTTATGAAGCGTGTGGAGAGGAATGCCAAATCATCATTAGGTAGTTGTTATAATTGTTCATTGGTTAGTGAAGATAAAGTAGACAAAACATAGCTAGCTAAAGAATTATCACCAATAGAGTTGCTAGTTTGTGAATCTAAAGCTATTGATTTATTAGCCATATTTTTTCTAGCAAAAACATCTAGCACATCTAATGTAAGTGTACTCATGGTAGTAGATTCTCTAATTGATATTAACTTTGTCTCCCATATAAATATATATAAAGCTCCTAACAACTAAACATGGGAATTTTTAACTTCAAAATATATAACATTAATAGAACACAAGTTGTTAAGAATCATATTAAAGCGAAGAAATAAATCATCAAGAGATTCATTAGCTTTCATCTCAAAACGTATGTATTCATTTTTATATATATCCTGACGTATCTCCTTTATCGTGTTTGACACTTCATGATAATAACAAAGTACTCTCCATATCTCATGTGCTAATTTGAGATGCTCTACAATGTCAAAGTGGCTTTTTTTCTAGCCCTTGAATAATCAAATTACTCACCCAACTATTAGCCTCCATACGTGGCATGCTCATCAATGTCGTTGCATCGTTTCTGAAATTTGATATGGTTTGTAGAACTTCTCTCACATCACAAAGCTTTGAGCTTGAATGTATTCTTCCATCTAGCCTTTCAATACTAAAAATCAACACCATCAAAACACAAGGTTTTGTTGAATACCTATCTGTCAACATATTTTCTAATCACCAGTTAAAATCAATTAAAAAAGATAGTAAAATAAAATAACATTTCTCTAATACCACTTGTAAGATCAACTCATACTAAAATAGGCAATTAGAGGGGGTGAATGATTGCAGAAGTCAAAAATAAAATTTAACACTCACTCTAATCACAAAAACTAAAAAACCGTATTTTTTGAATCTAAATGTAACATTGTTTTGGTACTAAATATATTATAGCCACACAGCATAACTTCGATCAACCTCAAAATTTTATAGAATAAACTAGATAAAATTTATAAACAAATCCAATTGAATCACCTTAATCAGAATTTTGGATCTTGAGATATTAACAAAACAAAATTAATAAATAGAAAGTTGACCAAAATTAATTAAACCTTAACTAACTAATAATATGAGATAAAAAATAATTAACTGGTCAAACTTTCAAGAATAATAGAAAAACACCATAGCTAAATTTTGGAACAAAGAAATCAATCCAAAACACATAAAAAAATAAATTAATCTAAAATCAATCACTAGAAAAGATGCTAATATCCATAAACACTACCTTTATTATCGAAATTGTGATTACAAAAATCCACACAAAAAAACTCTCTTAAATTTTTATATACAAATCGCTATCATCTTCCACTCTTTTTATAAAAAATCCAAAAAAAAGACCTAAATATCCTTAAGATTTTTTTACCACTGCTCTTTTTATTGTCAACGGTCAGATTTGAAACCAACGCTCCAGATTGCACCACTTTACCGTCACACGATCATCATAGAGTTTGACGTGTTTCTATAGAGAATTCCGCTCGAACATTATTTCCCGCACTCTTGGACAAATCCAGTTACAACACGTCACCTTCGAATCCACTGCGCCCGCACGTGCATGAGCCCGCGCGTGACATGTCTCTCATCCAATGCCACCTATCAGCTACAGTGCCACCGATCCCAAGCCTGCGCTCGTGCTCATTGATAAGTCTAACCTATATGTTAGCCACTATGCCACCGCACGCTTGCGCTCGTTGACAGCCGCACCCACCTATCAGCCATTGCGCTTCCATCACACCCCCTCGCGCCCATGCCTACTTTTCCACTATCAACCTGTTCCACCGGCTTACTAACTTCTTATTATTCCTGTCAAGTCAGCCCACTCGTTAGCCCAGTTGCTTTCGCCTTCTTATAGCTGGGCTAATATTGAACAATTTCAGTCGGTTACTATAGCAAATTTTAAAAATTAATTTCTTCATTTTCATCCAAAATTTATGTAATTTTTTTCAACGATTTTTATCTATTTATTACTTTTAATACCTACACACAAATAAACAAAAAAATATTCTCTAGCACAAATTTTTATAATCTAACTTATATCAATACACACACATTTATCATACTTTTTATAAATAATTTTAATATAAACTAATTAAATAATACCAATATAAATTAATTTTGCCTATTTTAATATAAACATTTTTTACCAATTTTAATCAAACCAAATTTTCATCATTATTATTTTACTTACCCATAAATTATTTTTTAATAAGCGTTACAGCTAAACAATGGGTCTAAAACTATGTTCATGTTGATCATAATTTGGCTAAAACGATGTTCATGTTGATCATAATTTGGCTACAGAGACATGTATAGATTAATTGAGCTAGCTAGTAGTTTCTAGTAATTATCTGAGCAAAATGATGATGAATGAAGAAAAACGTACCAGGAGGCTGAGGCCGGTGACGGTGGCGAAGGGGTTGGCCATGGAGGCGCCGGCGAGGGGGAGGTCGCCGAGGTGGCCGACGTATATGACGGAGATCACCTGTATGACGTTCTGCAGCAGCGCGCCGGCGGTGAGCGGCCCGGGCAGCCACAGCTGCTTCTTCAGCTCCTCCCACACCAGTACGGGCACATCCGAACCCACCAGCTAATCGTCGTCCCCTAGGACGACGAGGAGGGCCTCCTCTGCCGCGCTCGCCTTCGGCGCCATGTCGATCGCCGGCGACAGCTCTTCTCAGCTACTCCAGCGCACTAGCTCTCTCCCGGCAGCTTTGTATGCTTGCCTTACTTGTGGAATGAGCGTGTGTGTGTCTTGTGTGGTGCGTGTCGAGAATCGGTTATCAGTAGCAGCAAGGAAAGGCGGCAGCAAGCGCCAAGGAGACTAGGAGAGAAAGGAAAAACTGATCCGTCGTCGATTCCAGCAGGGTGGGTCGGTAGCGTTGCATGTAGTAGTGGTTCCAAAGAGACGGTGTGCCTGGCGCTGCACGGCGTGGAATTTTGCGTAGATTGTTGTTGCATCAGGCTGCACGGTACCAGTGTGAGTGTCATCGTCCACAAATTGACCGTGCGCATCGGCTGCGGTGTGTACTCGTCGGCGCCAGCCCACGCAGTTGGCGTTTTCTTCTCTTTTGGGCGCCAGCCCAATGGTGCTTACTGCGCAGAGCAGAGAGAGGCCAGGCCTCAAGCGGTGATGTGAGGCCGCGTAGCGAAACTCCCGCTTCGGCTTGGGCTGTCTTGGTGCGTTGCCTGCCAGTGCCAGGAAGGACCGTCCACCATCCATCAGATCATGTTAGAGTAATTTTGATTTTTTTAAGAATAATATTATGTTAATGAAATTTTACAAAAATAGAGATTGAACAGCTGAAATCGCAAGCTTAGCACACTATTGAACAATCAAAGTTTGACAAGGAATATATCGAATGACCATAATACAATTAGCTACGGGTATATCACGTCGGATAGCCTACTAAAAAGGTAAAAGCGTAGGGTGGCATGATGGCCTATCAAACTATAGGCGTTCTATATGTCCTGCCCACCTACCAGCAAAGCCCATGCATATGCATAATGAGCTCTTTTTTTAGCATGTAATCCTTATCGTTATTTCATCAGTACTTATCGAACAATAGGCATCCAATATATACCCTATCCAACTTCTGTTAAACTTGTGAATTTAGCCTGTCGAACTCTATTTTTACTATTTTTCTTTAAAATATTATTATTTTTTAAAAGTTTCTTTTTCTTTTCTCTGGGCCGACAAAGATACATGCTGAAAGAAAGAGGGTTAAAACGACAGTGGTTCAGGGCCAGCAACAGGGTGCTGGCCTGGGTACAAACGTCCACCCACGGGCCACACGCTAGAGTTCAACAAACACAAATTTTACACCAATAAAAACGGCCACTTTGGCACTGCACAAATGCAAAACTATAATTAAGTGCTTGTTCACTTCTTTAAAAAAAAACTACCAAACCTTGCAAATGTTAAATTTTGGTAAGGTTAGATAGTTAGAAGATTTAAAAGTAGAAAGTCCCAAAATTATTAGGGATTAAAAAATGCAATAAAGAACAAGCTAAAAAAACAAGAAATACAATAATATATATAATTCATTAAATTTAATTATTATAAGCTTAAAATAAATGTATTTAATATTTTTAAAAAATCTATATATAAAGTTTTTCACGAAATATACCGTAAACATGTTAACAAAAATTAAATTAAAATATATATCTTCATAAAAAAAAGGTTCTACTGCTCCAACCGTCTATCCATAAAAAACCAAATGTTACGATGAATCTGCCTATAGACAATAGTCGTTTCTAGAAGAAGTAGATTATTTAGACGGAATACGTACTATTCGAGTGTCACCTGCAGTACCGCCTGTGTTGTTCCATCAAACATGCCTGCATGGCCATCGCGGCACCAACGATCGTGCAGCGCCGTCCAGGGCAGGCCACGACCGACATGATCCACGTGGCTCCCGTCTGCAGCTCGCCCCATCCCTCCCGACCCTCTCCTTCCAGTTGATCACTGGAGTAATCTATTCACGATTCGCTTTGGCCTCGTCGCCGCTAGCTGGAGGTTTTGATTTGATCTGTCATTGAGCTTGGAGTAAACAAAAAGTGGCCGTTGCAGGCAAGGCATGCATGATATGGTAGTGACAAGTTACTAACGTCGTCACGCTTCAGCGCATCACCAGTCCGGCCTAATAGCTCGTGCCTGCCAGTAATCCACCTACACACCATGTCTTCGATCGCAATAATTAAGACCACCCTCACTGCCAATCAGAAACAATTCGTCCTCGTCGCCTCCCCCTCACTCCCTGCAGTCCCTGCAGGCTCATCCTGCTCGGGAAACAGTATGCAAAAGCCAGCCAGGCCTTGGCAGAGGAAATAGTATGCGGGTTTGCATCCTCTGCCATTAGTGATAAAATGGCAGAGATAAACAGTACAACGTGAAACGCAGTGGTGAACGTAGAACCAAATTTGGAAGGAATACAAAAGTTACATGAAACTTGTTGTCATAATAAAAACAAGCTACCTTTTTAACTAAAATTATATATATAGAAACATAGGGTAAAAAAAAGTAGAAAATACATCTAAAGAATTAGCTTGTTAGTGAGTAGTGCAAAGGAGAGGTGCTAGAGTGGGTGCTCGAGCCCCTTTGCCCTCTGTTATGTCCTCTTTTGGTGAGACATGCTATATTAAAGATATCGTAGAAACAACTTTAAATCCTGTGGATTAAAAAGAGAGAAAAGTGTTATATATTACTGTTGCAACTGACCTCGTGTGTCCTATTTAATTTATAGACCAGACTGAAAATAGAGAGAAGTCTAGAAATTGCTAATGGTATGGAGCACTATGGCTCTCTAGTAAAGGATACGATCCTTGGACTGCTACTCACTTATCGCTCACTGCCTTTCAAAGAGGGAATCATCGAGTGGCCTCTTAGATCATGTAGGCTTGGATGACCAACATAGAGGGGATAAGTAATTTTGCAGAGTGTCAGCATATGCTGTAGAAGACGAGTGGCTTGATGAAAAAAGTATGATACGTCCAACAAATATAGGTAGAGAAAGGAAAGAAAAAAACATGTGTGAGTGTGATCGATGGCAAGCCCACGGACGAAGAGTAAGGGAGTAGAGGGCTACGGCATGCCGCCAACAACTTAGAATACACCGACAATGATTTTGACGACCAGAAAGATCTAATGAGCTCACAGCCAAAGTGGGTAATCTCATCGCATCTAACAAGGACTTGGTCGGAAAGGAATTGTGATGGCTAGAGAGAGGATCTCTAGGCCTGAGAAGAAGGGAGGATTGCGTAAGCCTGAGCCACCTTCAAGAAGATGTGTCTCTAGGAAGACATTGCTGCTACCAGATATTGATTGTCAACTTTAGATGAATTTTGATGATTTGAGATGGAGGCGATACGGACGAAGAAGGTGACAATGGATTGTTGAACTTGGTGCAATGATCAAGCAGCAATAGCCAATGTTCTCCCCTGTCGTAGTTACACTGGTGTTTTGGATGGGGATGTCCCGGTCCATGTCCTTCGACTGTGCTTTAATGTATCTTAGTATTGTGATATTTAAATTTTCTTTTCAACAGTCTTGTTGTTGATCACTATAACCAAACATCTTCAATCTTAATAAATCTTGGCTGGCTTCTCTTCGGCCTAGCAAGCAAAAAAAAAAAGACTTCTTGGGCACTCAAGAAGTGAAGAGATGCAGAAAAAAAAGAGAGTAGAAAACTGACTTAGTAGGCAGGGCGATTTTATAAGGAATTTAAGGGTGAAAGGGTTTCAGATGCTAAATAAGTTAATTAGAGAGCATAAATGTAAAATATAGGTGTTGAACGGTATAATGTGCTTGTGGGCCTAGTGAAGCCACCCTCCGCTGAACAAGCAGCTGTAGCCTCAACCATCCAACTATCCAAGCGCATGTGGATTAAAGCTTTTTTGTTGTGGCCGCTGTATGGGGCTCCCGGGCGATGTAAATGCCCTTTTACCGTCTAGTCCTAATGTCAAATTATCAATCCAACAGAACTACCGACATTTTTTTTCTAGGAATTGTGGTGTCATCACTTTAGTGTATTAATTCGTAATTTTCTAATAAATATGCGCTTTTGAAATCTCACAATATTTCGTCCGTGTTACGATGAACATATATTGATATTGATCAGCCCATACAGATTTCGCAAGATCAGGGAGAACATCAAAATTGGATGAGGAAACCATGCAATAGCACGAATGTTGGCGTAAACCGGACGCCTTGAGAATTGTAAGATTAATTCAAATTATACTACTAGTGGTAGCTATTATCTAAAAAAAAGTACTGCTAGTAGCCAGGCAAATCGATCTGCATGTTTGTAACCCGTCGTTATTAGCACCTTTGCATCGAACTAATTAAATGCGCGCGGGGACCATGCACAATTGGACGGACGCCCGGAGGCGGTGCGCCCTGTCGAGCCGCCGGCGTCAGCACTAGTACGTCGATCGCAATGTGCACCGGGCGGCTTCGAAAGGGTGGATGGGTCTGACTCTCTCTGGCCGTAGTCGTGTCCAGGCGTTTGGGGCGCCGCTGCCGTGTCGGCCATGCCGGTTAAGTTGGACGCATGCGTGCATGTAGCCTGCCTGCGTCCTGCCGCACTCGATCGCCCGCCCGGCCGGGTCGCCGTCGATCGATCGACTCATCGCCTAGCTACGTACATACTGCTACCATTAATCCTTCACGCCGCTCGCTCGCTGCCGGTGAAGTCAATTGGGACGGCGCGCGGTTGGCCCCGCCAATTGATAGACCGCGACGCCTAACCGCAAGACCACCACGCGCGCCGGCCGGCCGGCTGGCTCTTCCTCAATGACGAAATGGACCGGAAAGTTTCACCTGGTTGATACTCCTAGTTAGGTCCCATTATTTTCTTCATACATGCTTGGATTATCACAATCACACCTTCCAAACTTGTATAAATAATAACGGCGCTAGCTTATACATTCACTTGTACTCTCGAATATTATCCCAAAATCAAATAATTCTGTAAGTACCCATTTGTAACATACTGATCAATACTCCATTTAACTTGAAACATAAGTTATTAATTAATCACGGCTTACGAGTCGATTGATCAGTAGTAGTGCTAGTAAATTTCAGCCGCTGCTTGCGTGCGCATCCAAAATTGGAATCCCATGACCGTTCCTATACGAGTACTTTGGTTCAACCGTTCAGAGATTGTGAGTCTCTATTTTGGGCTACGGGAACCGTCTATTGATCGATCAGATCACGTCCAAATCAATGCTACCACACGCTAAACCAGCTAGCCTACACATAGCTACTTTTGTGTCTACAGTATACTGGCTGCTGTGGCCTATATAGCTTCTTCATTAATGATAGTTGACCTAGCTAGCTACTACTACATCCAGCACGGATTAATTAAGGCAAACGACGACCATTAATATGACACATGCGTCGTCATTGACCCCATATGGATCCATGCATTGACTTCCATTCCAGCAGCAACATACAACCCAACTAGTACGAAATTAGTACTAGTACGAATTAAATGGTTAATGGTCGGAGATCTGAAATCTAGATCTCATGCATCATTAATTACAGTTTGAGCAGCTCAAAACTGTCACCGATCACTCGAAGATTTCGATCGAAATTAATCTCCCGCCCAGGTCCAATCGTAGGCCAACACACTATAAAAATCATGATTTTTTATGCCACCACCTTTTCTTTCAATGGCGATTAAAATTGGCCACCGCTTGTGAAAATAAATGACAAGGGGCTTGGACCGCCAATGTAGATCATTTATCACTGACGTTCCTCTTAAGCCAGCTGCCAAAGAAAATTCTAGCTATTTTTGCAAACGGTCAGCATAAGCCTCCATTTATGATTTTATATTTTCTCGAGGGTGCTTAAATAGTCCACTGGATCAACTATAACACACTAATATAACAGAACCCAAGCAATATACTTATTTTCCTCCTGATTTTCTCTCTTAAAAGTAAAACTATAGCGAAAAGGTTTTCAACTCAAATCTTTTGATAAATCTGAGCTACCTAAGATTAGTTCTACCTTATCCTACTATATTTGTGAAGTTTTCTTTTATTTTTACATATTTAATGAGGAGAATTTAGTCGGTAAAAATTGTGTCATATTACTCTATATGTCAATTGTTTCATTTGCAAAATGTAGCTCAAAATAGTCAAATTTTTTAAACAATCATTTTACAATGTTGATTTACCACATAATTTATATATTTTGATGGGTTTATTGACAGTATACCATGGTTGTTCTTATATGTGGGAATAATCCAGATCTAAGTAGAGGAGATAGATGTGCTTGGCATAATGTACATCAGGGATAGGACAGGAGAGAGAAGATAGAGAGAGGTGATTGGTAATTTTTGTTACATGTATATAGTTGTTACGGAAATTAACGTAAAAATTTTATCATTATTTTGCATGGCCCCTTTTAATTAAATACATGTGAATTAATTATTATTTGTCATGTAGAATTTTGGTATAACTTTTTTGGTACTACAATTTTTTCACCTAATTAAAATATGATTTGCAAGGTTTCTCTAATTTAAATACTTGCCTATTATTTTTTTGGTAGAAATTTACAGTACGAAACGCTGAGATTCATACATCGAAGGAGTAAGTAATAACAATGAAGAAGTTGAAAGAAGTAAATTTTTCATGAGTGAACTAAAAAATAAGAAAGTTTGGAGAAATCCATCCATAATCAGAACGCATTTGGTGATACGTGGATTTATTAAGAATTACACAACTTGATCCCACTATGAAGAGGAAAAATGTATGTGAAACAAACTACTACGGAAGAGTTCCCTACTAAGAGCGGGACGGGGTGGGGATTTGATTGTAGTAGAAAAAGAATCTGATGATGTTGAGTTGAATGATGATGATGTTGTTGGCGATGGTCATATTTTGATGGATGATATTGATGGCACTGATGGGTACTGATGGGTACACACCTCATGGCAATCATACGATATTAATTGGTACATATTTTATACCAATACATAAGTATGTCAAAATAGCATCGTTCAAGTAGAGGTGTTTTACCGAATGGTAAGCCCCACATACAATATTGAAGAGTCAATTGGCTTATGGAAAAAGTCTGATTGATATAGGGAATGAGCAGATCGGACGGATTAAGAATAGATTTAGTTGAGTCAAAAGATGAAAAATTATCTAAATGGGACGAAGTCTGAGTAGAAGCCGTGAAAACCATGACACAGTACTTTATCTCTATAAAATATATCTTGTAAGATATGCAAATTTAATTAATTTTGTTAACTTCTTAGAGATAGCCTACTTTTATGTTTAGGAAATAATGTCCAGAAGTTATTTGTAACCACGTCAGACTCTTGTAATTTTAGGGTATAAACATAAACCACCTGAGACCTTGTAAATTATCAATCATAGATCAATTAAAATCTCATCGCATCACCACCCCTAGTTAATCTAGGTTTTTATTGGTAGGTTCTAACTCTCAACGTGGGGTTGCATTGGTTAAGTCTGATCTCAAACGAAGGGTTAAGTCTTGCCACTATCTTGGTGTATGCATTTTGCCTAAGGCTGCATCGGTTAGGTTCGATCTTTTAGTCCAATCAGTTACATCATATCATGTTCGCATGATTCTATCGGCTTATCGAGCTCCCTGTAATGGCATTGGTCTTATGTTGTATCATTTAGGCCCGACTTACTTAGACCGTTGATAGTAAATTGAGCCATAGATCGATAGGTCTTTATGCGAACGTTTTATCGGAGCGATTAGCTGATGAGTTATCTACACATTGAGCCTTATGCCTATGGTATCGGCTTCTCAGCCGATATATATATATATATATATCTTCAGAGAATTTCTCTCATCGGCTCAGCGAGCCAGTGGGTTCGCCCGTTTCTTCCATCCGTGCGTCCGATCTAGCCTCTCGTATCTTCGAAAGATTGGGTCTCGCTCCTTACTATTCATCGCAAATTCTATTCGGAATGTCATCAGCTTTACAACCGATGTATCCTTTATCTTATTCCATGCTATCCGCATGTGCCTTCATCGGCTTTCCAGCCGATGAACAAGCACTACAACCTGTGTCGGCAACCAGCCGATAGAAGGATTACGCGTATTGCTCATCGACAACTATATTCCAAAGCTCCATTAGCTTTGCATCTGATGAGTTGTTTATCTTATTCCTCGTTATCTGTTTATGCCTTCATCGGCTTTCCAATCGATGAAAGAGTGCTATAGCCTCTATCGGTAACCATCCGATAGCAGGAGTCCGCATAGTGTTTATTGACTACTATATTTCATAGCGCCATCAACTCTACAGCTGATGTGTTTTTCATTACCTTCGTCGTCATCTGTCTACGTCTTTATCATCTTTCTAGCCGATGGACGAGTGCTTTAGTCTCTATCAGCAACCAGCCGATAGCAGGAGTGCATCAAATACAGTCAATGGATATCTCAACCCTATCAACAACCTACTGATAGCAGGAGTTTGTATCAGCCCATCGAACGCCTGACTTATTGATTTATCTCCTTGTTAATTATAGGGTCAAATTGATTAGCACGTCCGTAACTCTAGCAATCCCAATAAAGGGACCTCAAAGCCAAAGGATCTGCACTGGAGCGAAGCAGATCTCTTAGGCCTCGACATGTTCGAGTGACTCCATCGGACCTCCATCAGCTCACACAGGTGCTCCCTCTCAGTGCCCGGTCACATGCGCATGAACAAGAGGCAATTGACACATTGGGCCAAAAGAGGACATACCATAAGTTTATAGATGAAAATGGGGAACTCTACTCAATACGTAGATCCCATTGATGCCAATGGATCAAACACCTCACTTGCGTTACTATGGACAAGTTCGGGCTGACAATTTTTGACCTCGGCAATGTTGGCCACATGGAAGATCCATGGATACTATCTGATCGTGCCGCTAAGGTTTTCTATGTAAAATATCTATTGAATTTGATAAAAGATAAATATCTTTCTAGAAAACAAAGAATTTTAGGAGTTGATGGTGTCAAAGATGCCAAATCATACATTCGGTACATTATCATGTTGCCATTTACGGATTTTTGAAATAAGATTAAGCTAATAGATGCAACCATTGGTGAATCTCCGATGCCTTACATTAAAGGAGTAGGGAAGAATGTGAGATGCTAATATATATATATATATATATATATATATATATATATATATATATATATATATATCTGTGTGTGTGTAACATGTAATCATATTTTTCACGTAGTCCTTGTACTCTAATATTATGAGACTTATTGTTAATGTCAAAATTTAGAAAGCACACGAAAAGATTGGAAAAACGATCGGTTTAGTAATGAAGAGTCCGATTACTAAAGAAAATGAGCGATAGAAGGAAGCAACGAAGGATTCAGTCCAATTATAGAAGACTATCCAAATGAGGTCGAGTCTGAGGAGGAGCCATGGAACTCATGGTAAGATAATTTATCTATGTAAATCGTATCTTATAATAGAAATGTTTAGTTAGTCCAGTTAACTTTCTTAGAGGTATCTTCCTTCTATATTCTTTAGGAAATAACGTCCGATGCTTGTTGTAACTATGTTGGACTTTATAATGCCAGGGTATAAATATAGACCCCTAAAAGCTTGTAAGATATCAATCGATTGATCAATACAAATTCGACGTATTACCATCCTAACTTGTTTAGGTTTTCACCGGCGGGCTCTCGACGCGGGGCTGTATTGGTTAAATTCGATATTCGGCAAAGGGATAAGTCCTGCCGCTATCTCGATATTTGGCTCCCCCGCCGATACGCACCCGTCTTCAGAGACTTCCATTGGACGTCACGCCTGGTGCATCAACCTTCTTGTTGATGCACACATATCTTCAGAGAAGTCCTCTAATCGGCTCAGCTAGCTGATAGGTTCCCTCCACCCCTTCTTCAGCATAACCAATCCGGTGTCCGCCTTGCCATTGCCATTGGCCTCGGTCTAGTACTATCTCGGTTAGGTCTAATCTTTGAGATCGGTGCTAGTGGTGTAACCACAGTGGGCGACAGGTCTCGTGCTGTGGGAGGATTGGGCACCACTCCTTGTTCATCGCCCACCATATCTGGAGCGGCATCGGCTTTGCAGCCGATATGTCTTTTATGCGATTCCTTGTAGCCCGATCAGGCGAACCGCAGCACATCCGCGCAAGGCTCACCGGTACGTTGGGCTTCCTCCTCCGTCAACGGTTTTGCTGTATTGGTTAGGTTCGACCTACGAGATCGGCGACGGTGATTCGAGCCGATGCTCCGGTGGATCTTCGCACAACGTCTCATCGGAGTGAGTACCGATCCTCACCGTAGGCCTCACATCCGTCTCGCACATCATCTAATGATCGAGCCACTAGAGATCGATTCGGACGCGTCGGACGCCTCCTGGTACTGTCTTGGATCGGTCTGATCTTCCAGGGCGCGCGTCTGACGTAGCCGGCGTTGAGATCTAGTAAGTCTCATTCCCCATCGGCTCGAGCGGCCGATGCGTTTAAGTGTAGGCCTGCGTCGGACATTTGGCCGTTAGCTGATGACCTTCCCTTTTCCTCCTCCGTCATCACATTCGGTCTAGGCCTCCGTCGTCTCCGTGTCGTTAGTCCTTGGCCTCATATTGTCTCGGTTTGGTCCGATCTATCGAGGCTAGTCTTGACGACGCCGTTACCGCGGTCGTTGGCCTATGTGGCTTCATGGGGGATTAGGTCCCGCTCCACGCTTCGGATGTTGCGGAGCGTCATCGGCTCTTTGACAAATAGGTCCTCTAGTATATTACACTCGTCTATCTCTCATGCCTCCATCGGCTGTTCAGTCGATGCTCGAGCGCTGCTTTTCCTATCGACACCTAGCCGATAGGGAGAGTCGGACAAGTCCATCGGTCGACCGGCTCATAGATCTCATCCTTTCTTCTTGTCAATAAGGTTAAATCGACTGGCACGCTATTGGACCTCAAACCTTAAGGACTTGCACTAGAGCTAATTAGATCTTCTAGGCCTTCGTGTGACCGAGTTGTCATTTCTCCCCGGTTGGACCTCCGCTCGACCCAGTCGGACCATCCTCGTGAGGTGTGACGGTGTGCACTTATGTACTTAAATATGGATGAATTAAATCACTGATCATGAAGTCGGGTGACGAATAAATGTGTTATCAATGAATCTAATTGTGCTTTATATGTTGTATTTTTAAAAAAATATTTGTGAATTATAGTGATAGAAATGTAAAAATTAAAATTAGTAGGGTATTAAAAATATATGTAAATTTATAGTGTAAGAGTCTAGGAATTCAAATTACTAGGTATTAAAAATATGCGTGAATTATAGGAGTGAAAATGTCTAAGAATTAAAAGTATTTGAGTAATAAAAAATATATGTGAATTGATAATGTAATAAATGTAAAAATTAAAATTACTGAGTATTAAAAAAATATGTGTGAGTAGTAATAAAATACAACAAATCCCTGACATGTGGACCTAGCTGTATTACCTTTGATGGGCCACTTAAGCATCCACCATCGAATATCATTATAGTTGGTGGGCGTTTAATTGGCCCGCCAAATAATTGTGTGTGGCGCATGTGGGGTCCCAAAAATATTCTAATTTCCCCGAAGGAGCGTGCGAAAACTCTAGCATTGCTACTAGATTTTTGCCCAGCGTGCCTCCAGTGTTGCCCCCAATGATAATCCGTGCCATTGCCTTTTTTGTCTTTCGGTTGTTTAGGGTCTTCGGTTTAGGATTTAAATTTGTGATGACATTTTGGTGAATATTATTTGTGTTGAATATGGATTGATTTTTGGTTAAATAGTATGGATATACTATTTCCAATTTTGATTCATTTTGTGCATAATATTTGATAGTTAAATTTGATTCAAATACTTAATAACCAATTCTGTCTTATTATTTTCAATTCGATGTTATAGTTAATTTTGATTTAATAGTGAATTTTGAGAAGTATCTTCCAGTAATTTATATGATGGAAAAGCCAACTGAAAAGTAAGCCATGGGTGATAAGAGCATTGAAGCTCAACTCATGGCCTACCAACAAATTGGTACGAGATCTATACAGAATAGTGCATGAATGCTCATTGTCAAGCTTAGGTGACACATCAATCACTCATTGAGGAACCCTCACCCATCTCCAAAAGGCAGGTATGATGACAAAGAGGTCGACTCCATTTACATCATACCCATAAAGGCGATACATAACAATATGTATAAAAGTTAATCTTTGTAACAATAACAATCTTGTTGTATATGTGAATATTTATTGATGCATGCTATTGCTAATATAGACAATGTTCCAAGATGCTCTAAAAGAAAAGCCCAAACTGCGCCAACGCCAAAAGAGAGGGAAATAGTGGTTGGAGCCTCGTTCGCCATGCAACAGAATGCTCCAAGTAAACCCAAGAAAAGAAGGGACGAGCGAAGCAAAAACAAACTGTCGAATGAAGCCCATGTCGTTGTGAGGATTAGTGACAAAGGGGAACCCCAATCGCCTCATGATGCATGTGCCAAGTTCAACAACCAATGTGGCACTGTAATGTGGAAATCACATGAAAAGATTGGACTGTAGTTAACCCTAGGAAAAAGGAGTAATGCTAGATGAAGCTAAAAAAGAGGACCATATTTCTCGAAGGGTCAAAGGAAGAAGTGAGGGACTTCACACTGAAGATGATGGGCAAGTTATGGTAGAACTAGAAAATAGAGCTAAACAAGAAATATGTTAAGAAGGCTATCAAGCCTACTACAGCAAGATAACACAAGCTTAGTGGGATGAATTTGTGGCGCATAAGACTTCAGTAGAAGAAATAGAAAAGAGCAAGATAATGTCAAAACTGAGAGGAAGAAACCCCTATCCCTATCATTTGGGATTGACTTGTTACTAGCCTAAAATCAAGAAGTGGAGAAAAAGAGGAAGAGTTAAGAAAGGCAGGCAAACCAGTACCTATAGAAGATCATGATGAATAGAGCAAGAACTAAGTGCATGTAAGAATGCCATCTTTTACCCAAGAAGGTGATATAGTTTTCAAAGTAGCACAACTATAGAAGGTAGCCGACAATGTGAAATAGCTCACCAAACTACAAAAGGAAGGGATATTCAAACTAGATAGGGAGATTGACCAACTATCATGTGTATTGGGCAATTCGGAGCATCCGGTCACATTCAAGGGGTCTCCTCTAAGCTTAGTTGGAAAGATGGCTTCAAAAAGGACGTTGCCACTTACAAGAAATGCAATTGGTACAAGGAATAGATAGCGCAAGCCGTAAGGATGTAGGTACAAGATGAATGCATAAAATTTTGGGTAGGGAACTATAAAACGATGGCCGAACCCTTGCCAAAAATGACTGGATCTATGCCCGGACAGAGATATCTAGTCGATGATATAAAAGAGGATACACTTTGGAAACTGTTTGTCTTGATCGGAAGGGCTTGAAGGAAAGTTAAAGTAGTAATGGGAAGGGCGATGCTAGGGCATAGGTTTCACTGCATCAATATTATAGAGGACTATGCTAAGGTAGAGATGCAAAATATATATGAATATCACATGAGGTATGAGATAGACATTTGAACTCCTGAGGGCATTGTATACCTTGGAGATGCAGTGGACTAGATAATATTATGGCACAGAAGAGATATAGTCTTAGGGATATCAATTGTTCCTCCCGTAATTGGATCGGTGTCTTCATCTCATGCCTTGCGTGACTGGGAAGAACTAACAGATTCTCTATATGCTTCACCTAGGCATCCTTTGCCACCAACCCCACACCCTAAATAAGAGATTTCTTCGCCACCAACATAACAAGAAGCACCTAAACAACTTCCTTAAATAGATGAGAGCCCATAGGTGGAACCTTGTGTAGCACAAATAGAAGAGTTAGAGGCGCCTTCACAACCAGACAAATCTACAAAGCCTCTATAATTAGAAAATGCTAAGGTGGGTCCATAACCAAAACAAACTGCTCTTGCAAAAAAAAGATATGGTTGATGTAGTGCAAGTGTCACAACTATAACATTTAGAACAGGTTGCGACACAAGAAGAAGCTGAGGGTTGGGAAGTGCCAATAATGATAAGAATTGATAGACCAAAATCAAAAGATGCAAATAAAAAGAGGTTTATGGTAAAGACATTCATGAGCATAAGCATGAAGGACTAGGGTAAAAACAAGATTAATGATGATAAAAAAGAAAGAAGAGGCCTAAAAATAAGCTTAGAGAGATATTTGGATTTTATGCCCACCGATGATGTGTCAAAAAAGTTTAAAAATGGCAAACCATTCCTACCCCTTTGAAAATTAATAGAGGGTCCTTGGTAACTTAGAAGATGGCATGCAAGGTACCTGCTTGTAAGCAGCTAAGGGATTAGAGAAATGAGCATCGACATATCGGTGGATATTTTCATGAGTGGCCCATGTCAATTATATATAGTTTTCAAGGATATGCAAGCCCTCTACCATCGGGACAACCTCAACACAAATTTTATCACTATGTGGTGCCTGTAAGTGATTGACTGTTGTGCTTGTTGAGACTATCTATATGTTATACTAATTTTTTCATCTATTTTTGACAGGATGAATTACCTCATGGCTAAACAGAAGGACGAAAAATTTAGCTACCTAAACCCTTGTCAAATAAGTGAGCCAAACCACACATTCAAAATTGACCCGAACAATCTAAATGATAAGCTCAAGGCCATGACTCTAGCAAAGAGGGTTACCTATGTAGTGGAAAGGCATAACGCCTATACAACTTTGGGTAAGTTTGATAATCATGTTCATATTATACCTGTACTAAATTATAATTAATTATGACTTGACTAATAAAAGATTTCACCTTACTTTGTGTACATTGACCATTCAATTAGTTTTATTTTGTATCCAAAGTATGATGAAGCTATAGTTTTGGATTTTTTCAATATGAAGATTAGTAAGTGATTAACTCCCTCTATTTTCTATTTATAACTAACTCACTCTATTTGCTTGAACAGTGCCTACCGGCAGATGGCAGAGAATGATTGGAGAAAAGATATATGCCGCTCGTCCGCAATAAATGGCTGGTAATTAATGGTGGACGTACACTTAATTATATAAGTCCACTGCTAATCTATATAACTACGTTATATTTTATATCTTATAAAGTGCCACAAAGTAATCGAAAGAAAGGGTACTTTGTGGATATTATATTTGCAAGTACCAGGATTTATAGGAGATATTGCATGAACCCTGCAGCATAAGTAAAACATCAGTATGTTTATTAAAATAATTGTTAACTTTCAATTGTATAAGTTTACGTGTGGATTGAGTTATAAGATATTTAAGTACTCAATCGGACATGCATATATTAATTAATAATTATCTTAATTAATTAATATATTGTATATATTATCAATTATATATACCAATTTGATCTATAATACTAGCCTTCTTTATTGATTACACAATCATTTTCTCCTCGATTCTATGTACACAATATGTGAAAAAAAATTAAAATTAACAGGAAATCAAAATTAAAAATTAACCGAAAATTAAAATTCAAAATTAGCCTCCTAGGAAAATATGCTATTGATCGCCTGTAAAGTACATTTTCGCTAGCAGTTGTCTTTACTATCCGCTAGCAAAGAGAGTTTTCGCTGGCAGATGGATAACGAAGGTCGCCAGTGAAAAGGTTTTTTGCGATGGCGGTTTGCGGCCGCTAATAAAAATGAGGTATTTTCAGTGGCCTTCGGGTCGTTGGCGGCACCACCGGCCACCAGCGTAAACCGATTTAAGCCGCCAGTGAAATCCTTTTTTAATTAGTGACAGGTACAGCAAGCTAGCTATATATATAGTTACTTTGGAAGATGAAGTAATTATAATCTAGTAGCTAGTGGAGGTTGCTCGTTTTCTCGACCTTAATTAAAGAAATTAAGTACGTGATGAGCAGGGTTGCTTGTGTGGCCAGGCTTCTAAACTTTCAAAAACTTTCAAACCTTACAGACACTTTAAGCTAGCTCGCTGTAATACCCGTCTCTTCCTTTTCAAAGATTCAACTAGTCCTACGTACGTACTCGTTGCTAATTGCCTTTCCGGGAAGATAAGGATGCAAACTAATTGCAAAATCAATGGCTCTTTGAAAACGAACTAAATTGGTCAGCTCTGGCGCATCAGCAATAGGTCAAGCAATTGAATACTTTTACAGTTTTACTCCTACAAACTCTGACTATTGTTGATATGAATGGTTACTATGAGCATGCATATATATGTGCTCCACCTACAGATCAGATCACTGTTAAGTGAATTTGGTCAGAAATTATTCTACTATGGTAGCTCCGTATCTAATCAATTTTGATACTTCTACAACCTAGCTAGCATATATCTTCTTGTGTGCAATCTCATTTTTTCTATACTAGGATTAATATACCTTCCACATATACTGTTTTAGCAATCCTACTTTACAGTTGCAGGTTAATGTAGATTGGAGAGAAAAAATATCATGGAGAATATTTGTAGTATACCTTGTTTATTTTAATTGTCATAAACAAAAAAGTTAGTCCACTAATTTTAAGCAAAAAAATTCATGGCACACCAAATCTCAGATCTAACCAAAGACCAAAACTTTGTCCAACCAGGATCGAGAATTAACAGTCACAAAGTTTAAGTGGGCATTCATGGCCTTTTGAAACACTGGCGCCAAAAGGCCAACAAGAAGGATGCATGTTGGAATTTGCAGCAACAGCAACAGATTTTATAATTTTTCACACATTCCGACCTGTCCAAATGTCCGAAAATATAATCACATATAAATTTAATTTATTTTATAAATAAATTATGATATTAATCACATAAAATAAGTGGACCATATCATCTGATCTAAACATATATACGATATTAATCAATATTAATAAAACAAATACAAAAAACATGAAACATATGTAACTACGTTACTATTCTATAGTGTTAATAGCAGAAGTAGTCGGTACCACATAACTGACGCGCGGTATAGGATGATGACAATAATTCACCGTAGCCAACCGAAGAGGAACACAAGCCATATTGGATGACCAGTGAGCAATCGCGTAGAGTGCTTCCTTGAAACCTTATTTGTCCTCTCCCGGTGCAGGTCTTCACGAGAACAAGATTTCGGAGACTTACTCTCCCAATCCACCGGTACACGTCGACGAGCAGGGCGGCGTAGGCAACATGCGATGGCGCAACACAAATAAGGTGGCAAAACCCAAGATTATTTTCACGTGTGTCAAGTTGAGTTGGTGGCTCGGTACTTATAGAGATATTAGGACACATGATCAAAATGCCTCAATGATCTCCATAACACATAACCATACCAGATAAGTCATGTGTAACCTATCTAGACTCCACGGAACTTTAACACAAAAAACAAATGAACCATTGGATGCAAAAAAAACTGCAAAAGGAAAACACAACTATGCAAGCATCAGGGCTAAATTTTGGTGGACAATTCATGTGTATAATGGACCATTCACGCGCATACACATGTCGGTTGGCCTAGCCAGGCCAAGCGAGCGAGTACACGTGTGTTTCTCTAGTTCTCTTCACCATACATGACTCAAGTGGCTATGAGAGCAACCATCCTTGTAAGGAGGTCTTCCTCTCTTAAAACTAGAAAGATGATACTAAAGGTTCACATGCAACCCTTCCTATGAGGTGCGCCTTTAAGATTTTTCTATAAATTATTTTTCATATGGAACTTAGCCCATTTACAAATTCCAATAATCCCCCAGCAAATCTCAAAGTCTCGAAGAGATTTGCTATTTTTCAATGTATTGTTTATATACTAGTGTTTCAATAGAGACAGGTTAAGGTTGAACATCTCACTAGGCTACACTTACTCATAACATGAACAATAGACTATGTCTTGAATTGCTAGTTTATGCAAGCAAGTTTCACACAAAGACTTGACTGATACAAGGCTGTTAGTAACCTACACCTCAGTTGGAGTTCTTACTTTCTGGTCTCTTAATGAGCTTCCCAAGAGATTCACTCAAACACTCTATAGACTACAACTAATAGTCGAGATTATAAAGGTATGTTCTTTCAAGAATATTCTACAAAACAACATCTTCGTTATTTAAAGTTAACAGAACACATTAAGTTATTACCAACCTGCCTTGCAGTTTTAGAATATATACATCTTCACATAGAGAGGGTTTCAAAAGTGTACTCTCCTCCATTTAACTAATGGCTTATTTTTTCTAAGTTCTAATTAACGACTTCTCTGATCATATAGGTTGGTTACCATCATAGGATAACTCACATGGATCTAATTCTCATCGGGCTCAGGGAATTATCTATCACATTCTATGATAGTCCCTTTGTAAAGGGATCTACTAGGTTTTAGCTGTTTAGATGTAGTCCAATGTTATCACTCTGGAGTTCCTCAATTTTCAGATAGATGTCAATCATGTCTTCATATGCCTAGACGATCATATCATCCTTAGAACTGTTTGCCTTAACAAAGTTTGATTATCATAGTTCATAAGGATAGCTGGCATCGGTTTTTTAACCACAGGTAGATCAATTAATAGATTATACAACCATTCTGCCTCAACAATAGCAGTATCTAGTGTCATAAGCTATGCTTTCATGGTTAACCTCGTTAAGATGTTCTATTTTTAAGATCTCCATAAAACAACATGAATACTTAGTGTGAAAATATATCCACTAGTGGCTTTGATTTCATTCACATCAGTGATCTAGTTGGAATTGCTATAACCCTCTAGTATTGCTGGGTACCTAGTATAGTGATGTCCAAGATTCATTGTACCTTTCAAATAGTGCATGACACCCATGATCATCTCTCAGATTAGAGGTAAATTGGCTCAATTTGCTCACAGCAAAGGAGATGTCAGGCCTAGTCACTCACGTTGGGTACATAAGTAAGCTAATGATTTGGGAATACTCTAATTAATTTCAAAAAATTCTCTTATTCTTGTAAAGTAATAAGCTAAGATCATAAGGTGTTGGAGAAGACTTGTTATCAAAGTGGCAAAAGCAACTCAAGATCTTCTCTACAGAATGAGACTACAAGAGTGTAATCCTATGTTCACCTCTAATAAGTTTAATGTTCAGAATGACATCAGCTACTCCTAAATCCCTCGTATCAAAATTTTGATAAAAATGATTTAATCTTATTAATCACCTTAATTTTTTTCTAAAAAATTAGTATGTCATCAATATACAAGCATAGAATAACTCCCTCGTCCTACTATGGTGATAGTATACACATTTATCTGTATAATTGACTACGAGGACCATAAATGTTTGTGCTCTATCAATTTCTCATGCCACTCCTTAGGAGCTTGTTTTGAACTATACAAAGATTTTAACAACTTAAGCACCTTACCTTCTTAACCTTTCACTATGAATCCTTTAGGCTTTTCTATGTAAATTTCCTTATCTAGCTCTCTACTAAGAAAAGATGTCTTAATGTTTATTTGATGAACGAGAAGACCATATGAGGCAGCCAAGGAAAGTACTACTCAAATTGTAATCAGTCTAGCAACAGGTGAGTAAGTGTTAACGAAATTTTTGCCTTCTTTTTGAGTATAGGCTTTAGCCACAAGCTGAGTCTTGTACTTTTCAATTGGACCATTAGGCCTATGCTTCTTTTTTAACACACTTAAACCCTATGAGTTTGCACCCATATGGTCATTCTATCACCTTCCAAGTTCCATTAGCAATAATGAAATCCATTTCATTATAGATGGCCTCCTTTCAATAGTCTATATCAGGAGATGCAAATGATTTTGAAATAGACTTATGAGTGTTATTCACAAGATACATAGTAAAATCATCACCAAAGAACTTAGCAATCCTTTGTCTCTTGTTCCTCTAAGGAGCTTCACTGTCATCCTTTTCAGTAACATGTTCACGTGTATGTTTAGATTGTTCCAGTAGGGGGATTAAACTAGGTATTGTTTCAAAAGATTGACTAGAAGTGTTATATGTATCCTTTATTAGAAAAATACTCTCAAAGAATGTAGCATCATGAGACTCCATAATTGTACCAACATGCATGTCAAGTATGTCAGATTTGACTATTAAAAATCTATAGGCCATGCTATATTGAGCATATCGCATAAAGACACAATCCATAGTCTTAAGTCCAAATTTCCTCTTCTTCACTATTGGTGCACTTACTTTCACCAAGCACCTCCATATGTGCAAGTAAGAAAGTGATGGTTTTCTCTCAATCCATATCTTTTATGGAGTTTTATCTTTATTTTTGTTAGAAACTCTACTCAAAACATGATTTGAAGTTAGCAAGGCCTCTCCCTACTATGTCATAGATAGTCCTGTAGTATCTAACATAGTATTCACCAAGTAAGTCAGCGTGTGGTTATGCCTTTCAGCAATCATAGTAGACTCAGGAGAATAGGGAGGTGTTCTCTCATGTGTGATGCCATATTCCTCACAAAATAAGTCAAATTTATTTGAGAAAAACTCCCCACCATGATCTAACCTAAGTCTCTTTTATCTTCCTGTCAAGTTGTTTAAACTTTACCTTAACAATTTTAAAATAGTCTAGGGCCTCATCTTTCATTTTCAATATATTCACATAGCAAAATCTACTAGCATCATTAATCAGCGTCATGAAATATCATTTTTCACTCTTCATCAACACCCTATTCAGTTCACAATGATCTGAATGTAGTAATTCTAATGGTGCCAAGTTTCTCTCCTTGGCAGCGTTGTAAGGCTTGCAAGGTTGCTTGCATTGCACACAGCTGTGTCACATAGAAACTTTGATAATGGAAAACTTTAAAATTAAACTCATACTAGAAAGCCGAGACATCAAACCAAACTTAATATAACATAAACATGAGTGCCAAACATTAACTTTGTCATCCACACCGCCACAAATATGGTTCATAGACTTATTGCAAAAATCAAAAAGGAAAAAAATAGAATAAGCCTCCATACTCATAGCCTTTACTAGAAAAATTTCCATGTTTAGACACGACTATTTTGTTAGACTCAAAAACCAAATTAAATCCATCTCTACATATACAGGAGTCACTAATGAGATTTTGTTGATAATAGAGACGTGCTGCACGTTTTTTAGCTCCACGATCTTTCCCGAATTAAACTTTAGATCTACCATACTAACACGATGAACAGTAGCATACGAACCATTCACCATTAGGATGAAGAAATCCTGAGTGACCTATTAAGAAGAAAACAATGAGATGTCAGCACAAACATATACATTGGCCTCTATATCAATCCACCAATTAATGTATTAATTAACTGAAATAGCAGTAGAGAAATTACTGTTCCCACTTCCTACACCGATGTTGTCAATGGTCACATTAACAGACTTAAAAGTCTATCTTATAGGTGTCTTCTTTCTCCTGTGCTATGGACACTTCTTAGCTAAGTGATCAGGCAAACCACATAAAAAGCAAGTTCTATCAAATTGCTCCTCATTATTGTTGTTGTTGTTATTTTTGTTTTTCTTGAAGTTGGTGATATGTTGGGCTTTGACAAACTTTCTCTTGTTCTTTATTTGGTGGTTTCTACACCACAATGGTACTAAACTTCTCCATGAAGAAGATAGTTTTGCAATAATACATGCAACCCAAAATTTGTTAGAAAGGGTACACTTAAGAATTTTGAGATCTTTAGCAATAGTTTGTATTTCATGAGCTTGTTCGACCACACAAGGATTGTCAACTATGCTGAAGTTGTGAAACTGCTCCATAACGTATAAGTCATTACTAGCATCAATAGTATTGAATTTGGTATTCAGTGCATCCCATAACTCCCTGGCGCCAGTCATGTACATGTACACCTCAACTAGATGATCACCAAGAACGCTAAGAATGCATCCCATAAAGATATTAGTGGCTTCCTCGAATTCTTTCTGTTGTTTAGCAGAGAGAACTTCTTCAGGTTTGCTAGTACTAACCCAGAAGAACTTTATAGACGTTAGGCACATAGTGACCTTAATTTGCCATCTTTTAAAGTACACACTGATAAATTTATTCAGCCTCAGTGCATCGACAAAACCAGCCATTCAAAAAAATAGTGCCTATAATAAGGTTATTGGATTATTAAAAATATAATCACATGTAGATTTAATTTATTCTATAAATAAATAATGACATTAATCGCATAAAGTAACTGAACTATATCATCTGATCTAAACATATATATGATAGTAATCAACATGAATAGATCAAATATAGAAGACATGATATACACATACCAACGGTTCTATTCTAGAGCATTAGTTGGTATTGTGCGAATGATGCGCGGTATAGGACCATAACGACAATGTGCCACACCGACCGAAGAGGAAGATGAGTAGTGGTGGATGACTAGGGAGCAGTTGTGTGGAGTGCTCTCTAAAAATCTTATTCACTCTCTCCCGTTGTAGAACTTCATAAGGACGAGATTCCAAAGACCTACTCTCCCAATCCACCGGGGTACGTTGGCAAGCAGGACGGTGTAGGTGACGTGCGATGGCACAATACAGAGAAGGTGGTAAAATCCTAGATTATTTTTGTGTGTGTCGAGTTGAGGCGGTGGCTCAATGCACTTTCCAAAAACCATATTCACCCTATCCTAGTGCAGGATTTCATAAGGACAAGGTTCTAGAGACTTGCTCTCCCAATCCACCGGTGCATACTGGCAAGCGGGACAAGTAGGCGATGTGCGACGGCACAATAGAGAAAGTGGCAAAACTCTAGATTATTTTTTATGTATGTTGAGTTGAGGCGACGACTTCATGCCACTTTAACACAAAAAAATGGATGAACCATTGGATTCAGTAAAACAAAACTGTAAAAAAAAGTCACATCTACAGAAGCATGAAGGCTCGATTTTGGTAGACCATTCACGTGTATGTCGTATACACACATTGCGTGGCCTGGTTAGGCTAGGTGAGCAAGTGCGCACGTGTTTCTCTTATTCTCTCCACCATGTATGATTCAAGTGGCTAGAAGAGTACCGACACTTGTAAAGATGTCTCTATCCTATAACTAATAATAAGATGTACTAAAGTTTTATATGTAATGCTTTTTATGAGATGGAATTTTAGATTTTTTAAAGATTTTTTATATAGGTCATAGCCTATTTGTAAATTCCAACATCACCACCACTCAACCAAGTAGACCTAGCAAACGTCAGAACATTCAAATGATAGAGTTGCCATGTGCCTAACTAAAATAATATATTAATCACGAGCTTTGTTTTTTAGCTTAATTGGATTTTAAAAATCTACAACAGTTGTGGGTGTGTACTAATGTGTTGAAATGTTAATCCAGATCTACCTTTTGTATAGTGGTAATTAGCAATGTTTAGGACCTAGGATGATGGTGAAGCGATGCCCAATAGCTGGGGGTGATGGGAGCACAAATATATAATATTGTTTCCAAATTTTTTCCCTATGGATAGAGAGAGGAGGCTGTTTCTAGGAGGGGGCTTTCTGTGGGAAGAAATTGTTTGCTCATTTGGCAATGATACATGTAGAATGTAGGAATGTGAACATGTGGTTGTCTTCTAGCATGAAGAACCTTTGCAGCCATGGAAAATGACCTAGCTAGCATATGTACTCCATAATAAGTAGATTAATGGTTCTGTATATATCAGTTCCTTTCGCTTTTGAAGAACTGCTGTGACGCTTTTAATTTGACTTCTATTTGGTTTTCTGCCCCACATGGATAGAAAATATATTATTTGTTAACCTCGTCGGGAACATAGCTAGAGTTAATGTATGGTAGGAGTACAATTCTCAAAATCAATTTGAGGTAGACATGCATCCCCTACCACAAAACCTGGTTTCTCTAGTGATGACGGCACGCAGCACTTGAGCAGCAGGAGGGAGCAGCGGGCACGGGCTGGAAAGGCAAATGTCTTCCCGCGTGAGTGAACAGTGGATGGGAATTGTGGCCTGGAGCACCAGGAATAGGGGCTTGTGGGGGTGGATTTTTGTGCCTTCCTCTTTTGGGACTATTGTATGGGTCCTGTTATGGACCTCGTTTTTTACCCTTAGCCCCAAAAACTGTGTGGAGTTATGTTCAGACGCCCTACTGGAGTTGCTCTGCAATTGTAAGTGCATACCCCAAAAGTAGTAGATACGTTGCCATGATTATAAACGAGTTTCCACGATTGTAAATATATTCCGTAAAAGTAGTAAATCTTTTCCCCATAACTGTAAACAGGCAAGGCATTGGTAGAAACCATGGGTGCTACACAGTAGATCTAATTCTATATATTTGAAAAGAGTAGACAAAATTGAACATAAAAGAAATTTACATATCATATTTCAAATAATTTAGAAATAACACAAAAATTAACAGCCATTTGCTTCGTAAGGAATGTTTTGATTTAGAACATCAAACTTTATAAATGATCAACTATTAGTCAAATTGCATATATATATTTAGTGTATAAAGTTTATATATACCATCAAACTTGTTTCAAGGTGTTTGCAAACAGTAATGGCTTCATAGCTATTGTTAATATATTTTGGGAGAAATTAGTGGTCAAAATTTAATCTTGAAGCTTTTTTTCAAACTAATATGTATCTTAGAAAGTAACAAAGATTATACTATACTTATACACGCAACATATATAGATGGACATAAAAGATTTGCTTTAAGAGGTTTTGCTTAGGTTTAGATGGAGCCATAGGCATACATCCAAAGCTCTGTTTTATCTAGATTTTAGATTTTCGTTTGTACGCTTCCTAAGTTTATTTCATATAAAAATTTTCTATTTAAATACTTTTCTAAATTAATTTTTAAACTTTATAGTAATTGATTCATTCATTTATACCTCAAATAGCTATAAAACCAGATAATCTCCTAATACATCAATTTTAGCTATCTCAAACGGGTCTCTGGCATGTATAAAGGCCAATAATGTGCTGTCTTTAAACATCACATTTATTAATGCTCAAATGCTCCTTTAGGAATTTCATTGGATTTGTGGACGATTCAAATACTTAGGAAAATTTCCATATGAGGTATTTGTAACAAAGGAATGGAATACCCAAATTCAATGGTGACCTCCTTTGCCCCTATTTCTATAAGAAAATAAACATTATGTTTCTATTTCCTTTGAAAAAAATCCAATGCGCTCTCTCTCTCCACTGCAAGTATTTTTTTTAAAAAAAATTAATGTGTTTACTTCATGCGAACCATAGTTTAGGATTGCTCCTATAGAATTGAATTATACATAGTGTGACATCATATTTATTTGTTTTTTTCTTTTTGTTTGTTTTTAAAATCATGTATTTCAAAGATGCCTTAAGTCTTTTTAAATAAAGCAACCTTATGCTAACAAGTAGCCGAGATGAGATGAGAAGAAAAGAAAAGAAAACAGTGAAAGCTCTACGTGGACTTGACAGACGCCAAGAGAGAGAGCAACGATAAATTTTATGTTTATACCTATATATTAAATTTTAAATTTTAAATTTTAATTTTGAAATTAATTTTATATATTGTTATTATAGTTATAGTGTTTGTTTTTAAATTATTAAGAATAAATTAACATATGCGTCGCTGTCCAATTGGACTGAAGCAGGTGCAGTTGATCTGGAAAAATTGGGGTCTGTATCATCTGACCTCGACGTGCTCGTCAGTCGCCAGCGTGCCAAAAAAACCGCCCTCCACGGAAATCCCGAAGGTCAAAACAAGCAGTATGCAGCTGCCGGAACCAGAACCAGCCAGCCTTTTTCTGAACAGCGAACGATTTTATTGCAAGAGCTATTTACTGTACATTAGACTTTTTTTTGTGTTCTTTTTTAGGAGTATCAAGATGTGGTTGGTTCATCTATCGAACCAAACGGACCCTAACACGAGTGTCTCATGCTCCCTGATAGTACAGTTGTTAACTTAATCTCATGCCACAGATAATGCTAGTCTGAGAGCGTATGCAGCTAGTGTGACTATTCTGTCCAATCATGGAGGACGAGCCTGCAAATGCAACATATAAATGGGTGCTAAACTGAATTTCGGACATTTCCTCTCCGCAAGATCACACTTCACCTTTTCTCCTAGCTAACAACAAAGCATGTTGATGTTGTCTTAAACATCAACTTAGCTTACAAAATTCAATTTGGACGACACTATTTTCCATTTATTTATTTTCAGAAACACATGATAAATGTACAGTTTTACGTGCGGAAGTCTGTTGATGCAAACATACGTAAATAATTTTAATGATCTGAATATTTACATAGATTTTGATACTCGAAGTGTCGAAATTTTGACTAGGTGCTCATCCGGGACGAACGTACGTCTGTTTTCGTGATCAGTCTTTTAGTACCGTCTATTAATTTGTGCTAAGTGCAAAATATTTTGTAACTGATTTTCAGTGACAAGTAATGAATTAGGACTAATTTTATAAGTTCTGCTCTTATCGTTATGTTTATTTGGCCTTTTCTAAATACATGCAATGGAATAGCCTAAACTTCAGACTGGCCTGTTTAAAAGTATACAAGTAGGATTTGAAAATTACATATGCACGACTAGATTTCGTTGCTAAAATAATTTACACTTCCAATATATAAAAATTGAGCCAAATAAAATTTAAATAATAAATTTTATGATCAAAGAACATTGAAGGCAATAAAAACCAAAAATGTAAACAGAAAAATAAAAATATATATAGTAAATGTGCTAAATCTGCCATTAATTAAATCTAAGATATCATAAAAATGTACGTAGGTCCATACCTTATTAAATAGATAAATTATTATTTATCCGGCTCCTTCAAAACAAATTGACATTGAAACTTTACAATTATCTTTTTTACCGCTAGTCCATCAATATTATTATCTCCTTTATCGTTTTCATCGATATATGCTGGTTGACGGCAGATTTTTCTCAAAAATACTGTTATGCCCTTATAGAAACTAAACACTTTTGGAATTTCCAACAATTCAAAAGAACACGTAATGTTCTAAAGATTTTTTTTCTAATTATAAGAAAACAAACACCATTAAAGACATATGTACCCATATGCGTAGGCTAGTGGTAAATTCTTTGTCAGTTTATGTTTAAGTTGATTTAAGTCACTTTTTTCCCTATACGATTGCTATCTCTCTTCTATGTAAATATGCTTCTATTTATTCTATCTCATTTTTCAAGCAAGTAATCAATTATTTTTAATATTAATTCTCTGATGGTGTGTATAAGAAAAATTACATTGTAATTAGTAAAATTTATAGTGTAATTATATGTAATTTTGAAATTAATTTATATTGTAATTACTATTTAATTTACAGCAATTTTACTTTTTTTTTGAAAAATCAGCGCTGTAAATATAGTTTTCTATTTAATATGCATTCATGTTTGTTTGCAATATTTATGTTTGCGATCCTTGCTCGGTAGAGTCATAGTCTAGCAACCCTAGACCACAACATTAATGTTTCTACAGTTTGAAATTTTTAAAATAGCATGAAAACTCTTTATTATAAGAAAAAATATAAGCAAGCTTAAAAATTCCTACTACTGAACACATCTAAGGAAACATTTTTACATGGGTAAAATCACCATCGTAAAAAAGATCCTGTATATAGTGTCATACAAGCCCAAATTTTATGGCTAGTTTAACCTAGTGACTATGGTTTTAAAGTTTCACACAAGCACATAATTATTTAAATGTAGTGTATATGAAACTTTGATTAGCTGATTTCTTCATTAAGGTTGTTGGTTTAACTTTTACTATTTTTAAAAATATTGTTTTAGATATGTCAAGTGAAATTTGAATAAGGGTGGAGTTTTCTGAAATAATTAGACCATAAATCATAATTAGATCATAAAACTTATGGTTACTGTAGGGTGGAGTTCGCGTACGTGCTCCTGTTGCGAGACGTTCTAATCGACGACGATTAAATTGACAGAGTCGTGGTAGGGTTTAATTAGCATGGGATCTGGAGGCCTATAAAAATTAATTAATGCATGAACACATCACGAACACTGTATGCTGTAAACTATTCACAGCATCACATAGAGGTAGCGTGGCCGTATTCCTTATACACACACACACAAATTTCTCCTTCTTTCGCGATCTCTCTGTTGCTCACAGTGTGGCCGTACACGCTAAACAAATATTCCTATTAATAATCTCCCTGATTGAGAGATAGAGAGAAAAGGATGGATACCCCATTAAAAAAATGAAGAATTCCGATACCACTTGCAGTCAGAGTTGCAGGTTGCTCTTTTTAATTCCTACTGTCCTCTTTGCTCACCAACTGCTGCTCCCCCCCACCATTTCGTCACCGCGCCTCCTGTCTGCTTTCTCGCGTAGCGTACTAATCTATCTTCTCTCTTCTCCTACCCAGATCCATCCACCCAAGATCTTTTTCTCAGCCGTCGCCTCGCCCTCGTCGCGTCTTCCCTTCCCAGGTGAGCCCCCGATCGCCTCATCCGACTACGTCGCTCGTTCTAGCTACCTCCTGAGTTCTTGCCGTTTCTTTGTTTGTTTGCGTTTTCTTTTCTTCTCTTTAATTTCTTGGATCTTTGTTTGCTAGCTCGTTTCGTGTGGTTCTTGGGCTTGCACTGTTTTGTCTGTGTGTGTTTTGTGGGCAAAAGGAGGGTTTTCTTGATTCTTGTTCCATCGATTGTTGTTCTTGTTCTGGACAATTGGATTATGAGTGTGCTTTGCAGTGGAGTTTTGTAATGTTAGGCCCCAATTGAGCAAGAAAAAGATGAGTTTCTTGCTAAATTCTAGGTTATCCAGCTCTGGTTGGGTTGGCTGCTCTGAAGCTCTGAATTCCCTTTGTGATTCGTTAGGTAATGGAATCCCCTTCTTAATGCAAATGTAGATGCTTCTGCCATGACTATGTTTATCTTTACATGTCCTGAATTCTTTTCTGGGGAGCCTAAACACGGCACTTCAGTTCAGGTTAATTATGGGTCTGTGTTTGAAGAAAAAAAAAGGGGGTGAAATAAAGAAACAAATTGGTTTGAATTTGTGGCCCTGTTAGCTGAAAGTGCAAATGAAAAGGGGAACAGAAAGGAAGAATTGACCATCGATGTTAGGTGTTACTGCATATGTACAAGCAAAGATTGTTCTTTTGGCAGTGGATAATGCTCTGATGGTCTGGCCACGATCAAGTGGTTATTTTTCTCTGCAGGCTGTGGCTTACCTTTTGCTGTTAGTCAAAAGGAACTTGTGCAACCACTTTCTAATTTATTTGTTTTGACACTTGGTGGTGGCAATTCGGTTGCTCACGGACTGATCAATTCCTTTTGCTGATTTCTTTTCGAGGGAAATCCCTTTTTTTTTTACATATATGCCTTTTTATCTGACAACTCACTCATTTCTCTTGTTTCTGAAGGTTGCCTGGATAAGACGGTGGAGAAGCTGTCAAATGTTTCTAGAGGAGCTCAAGAAACCAATAGAAAGCTTTTTCCGGAACTTCACCCAATTCAGGTAGTATACTGGTTTCCTTTTTCCAATCGTTCTTGCTATCGATATCATCAATCATCATATCTTTTTGTAGCCTCTTGAAGGTTCAAACATCTTTCTAAATCTGAACGGAGCCATCATTCTGTTCAAGAACTTTTTTTAGTCCAGCAGCCCACCTGCATGTTGACATGTAGTCTGCCACCACCAATTTGAACCTATTGTTACTGGCATGCATTAAAAAATACCAGGAATCTCTGAATATCCTATATTTGCAGCTATCATGAACAACCTGTTTGAGAACCTTCATAAGGTTTTGCATGCTTGCTAGTGCATTTAAACGCAAGTTACTTAGAAAAAATGTCCGGATAAAATTTGTAGTATGCTTCTCAGCTATATTTATTGTGCCTACAGTCTGATATTTCTCTCCAGACTGAGCTTCTAACAATCTTGATTCTATGCACTGCAGATTACGCAAATGAGTGGATGGTTACTGAAAATTGTTCACTGGGAGAACAAAGCTTTAGTGCGTATGGAAGCGGTTGGCAATCGTCACAGGAGTCCAACTTGCCTTGTTATGCTGTGGACGGTTTCGATAGCCAGCCTGTTGATAACATGCATCGGCAGTATCCAGAAACAAGTTCTCTTGCCAGGGTTCACTGCCACGCAAATGGATTACATAGATAACAATGGGATATTTCTGCTTTCTAATGGCTCTGTCTTTGGCTTTGGTTTTGTCACGAGCAATGTCTCAGACAAGACGTTCTACCTTCTTGCGGTGGTTCACCTGGCCACTACTACCACCGTCTGGTCTGCCAATCCTAATTCTCTTGTCTCCCATTCAGACAACTTTGTTTTTGACAAGGATGGCAAGGCCTACCTGCAGTCAAGAGGCTCCAATGTATGGGCTGCCAATATCTCCAGGATAGGGACTGCCACCTCAATGCAGCTACTAGACTCTGGCAATCTTGTAGTTGTTGGGGAAGATGCCTCTTCTCCTCTTTGGCAAAGTTTCAGCCATCCGACAGACACACTTCTGTCTGATCAGAATTTCATTGATGGGATGACGCTGATGAGCAAGTCCAACACAGTACAAAACATGACCTATACACTTCAGATCAAATCTGGGAACATGATGTTGTACGCAGGCTTTGAGACACCTCAACCTTACTGGTCTGCACAGCATGATAGCCGGATAATCGTTAACAAGAATGGTAACAACATATACTCTGCAAACCTCAGTTCAGCTTCTTGGTCCTTCTATGATCAATCAGGGTCCCTTTTATCACAACTTGTCATCGCGCAAGGAAACACCAATGCCACATTGTCTGCTGTTCTAGGTAATGATGGGCTGATTGCCTTTAATATGCTGCAGAGTGGCAATGGCAGGAGTACTCTCCCAATTACAGTTCCAGCAGACTCTTGTGACATGCCAGCCCGCTGCAATCCATACACCATTTGCAGTAGTGGAACAGGTTGTCAATGCCCTTTGGCCCTTGGCTCGTTTGCAAACTGCAACCCTGGTGTCACATCAGCATGCAAATCGAACGAGGAGTTTCAGCTGGTTCAACTGGATAGTGGAGTTGGGTATGTCGGCACTAACTTCTTCCCACCTGTGGCTAAGACAAACCTTATGGGTTGTAAGAATGCTTGTACGGGCAACTGCTCCTGTGTTGCTGTGTTCTTTGACCAATCTTCAGGCAATTGCTTCCTTTTCAACCAGATTGGAAGTTTGCAGCATAAAGGTGGAAATACAGCTCGTTTTGCATCTTTTATCAAGGTATCAAGCAGCAGAAAAGGTGGGAGGGATAATGGCAGTGGGAAGCACAATATCATTATTGTTGTCATTATACTCGGAACCTTGGCTATCATAGGTGTCCTTATTTATATTGGTTTCTGGATCTACAAGAGGAAGAGGCATCCTCCAACTTCACAAGATGACGCAGGTTCATCGGAAGATGATGGATTTCTGCAAACGATATCTGGAGCACCAGTGCGGTTCACTTACATGGAGCTCCTGGATGCGACAAGTAACTTCTCTAACAAGCTTGGTCAGGGAGGGTTTGGATCTGTGTATCTTGGTACACTCCCAGACGGCAGTCGCATTGCTGTAAAGAAGCTGGAGGGCATAGGCCAAGGAAAGAAAGAGTTCCGCTCCGAGGTAACAATCATTGGCAGTATACACCACATCCATCTTGTTAAACTCCGAGGATTTTGTACCGAGGGACCACACAGGCTTCTTGCCTATGAGTACATGGCTAATGGGTCGCTCGATAGGTGGATTTTCCATTCTAAACAAGATGACCACCTTGTCGACTGGGATACAAGGTTTAACATTGCACTTGGAACAGCTAAGGGATTGGCATACCTCCATCAGGACTGCGATTCGAAGATCATACACTGTGACATTAAGCCTGAGAATGTTCTACTTGATGATAACTTCCTCGCAAAGGTATCTGACTTTGGTCTTGCCAAGTTGATGACCAGGGAACAGAGCCATGTTTTCACCACGCTCAGAGGCACGCGTGGGTACCTTGCACCAGAGTGGCTCACCAACTACGCCATCTCAGAGAAGAGCGATGTGTACAGCTACGGGATGGTTTTGCTTGAGATAATTGGCGGGAGGAAGAGCTATGATCCCTCGGAAATCTCCGAGAAGGCTCACTTCCCTTCCTTTGCATTCAAGAAGCTGGAGGAAGGTGATCTTCAGGGCATCTTTGATGCCAAGCTGAAGTACAATGTCAAGGATGGGCGGGTCGAGACCGCGATCAAGGTTGCGCTGTGGTGCATCCAGGATGATTTCTACCAGAGACCATCCATGTCAAAGGTTGTGCAGATGCTCGAAGGCATCTGCGAGGTGCCCCAGCCACCTATATCGTCGCAGATTGGGTACAGGCTCTACGCAAACGCCTTCAAATCGAGCAGCGAGGAGGGGACTTCATCAGGGATGTCGGACTACAACAGTGATGCTCTACTTTCAGCTGTGAGGCTCTCTGGTCCCAGATGATGTGAAGAATCCCATGTACAGTTCCCTGTTTAGTTACTAGGTTGCAATCGTTCAAATTTTGCTGTAGTGTCCAGTGTTTTTGGTGATCATTTGCTTCACACTCTTGTACATATCTAGCTGATTTACTTCTGGTGGTAGTTTATCTGTGCCGTTCTTTTCTGGTTGCCCTTTTGGATATACATACAGGTCTCCGATACCTTTGACAATTACCTTTTGTAGTTATGTCTTAGTAAAGACAATAGGAAATGCAATGATACAAAAATCTTTTTCATCACAACCTTGCAGCATCATTTTGAAGTGACAAGTCCTATAACCTTTTGTGCATGGATGCGATCAGTGTTTCTGAAATTTAACACTATAAAATGGCGTGCAAAATAAATGACGCACTGATCTGTAACCAGATCGGTCGACCCATGCAATCGTAGCAGCACGTTCTGAATTTAATCTGAACTGGGTAGCCTCGTCGCTTTTAATCTGAACTTAACCTGAATGGTCTTTCCAGATTTTCATCGAACTGCCCTATATGTGTGACCTAAACTTAACTGAAGCTAGGATTTTACGGCACTAGAAGATCAGAATATTTAAGCAGTTAACGTGCCAATGATTGTTAGCACATACTCGCACTGAACTTGCTTACATTTCCGTCCTGACTTTGTATTTAAAAAAAAAAGGCTCTTTTAGGGAATTCAATGAACTAGTAAAATGGGTCTGCACCCATACGGATCCAGTTCATTCTTCCTTTTTGGTCCTTATCTCATTGACGCTATACATACCCCCAACTTATCTGCAACCATAAGATGGATCCTTAATCATTTGCTAGACAATTCATCTCATTTCCTGAATAATGATTTTCTTTTTCAGCAAGTCAAAACAATACTGGTTTACCATGTAATTTGACGCTCTTCCAAGCTAAGAGGCTATTTCCTTGCATCAGTACATGGAGATATCTCCAATATAAACAGTGAGACATTGCCACGAAGACGCTGGCTTCAACAGAGATATCACATGATATTGCACGCTTGATCTTTCAGCTTGCAACTGGCTGTTGAAGAAGGAAGCACTTGAGGAGAATGCTTAGGATAAGGAGGGGAATTAGGAAGAATAGCAGCCAGATTGAGCTGTGGCTATAGTCGGTGCTTGGAGTAGGAAGGGGTCTGAACTTCGCTAGCTCCTCCAGCAGATCGTCGTGATCCCGGAAAAGAAGTGAAAGCTGCACTTGAAACAGAATGGATCAAAGTAATTATGATTTATAATGAAATAAGAAGCTATAGATTTATCTTGGATGAGAACAAGAAATGGGTTGCAGTTCTGGTACCTCACTGTAAGCTTCTAGAGGGATCTGCTCATTTCGACTGAGCACATCAAGCAGTGACAAGTACAACACATAGTCGCGAGCCTGCATAAATAACATGATTCAATAAAAGAAATCGCTGCAATATTCATTTCAGCAGAAAAGCAAATATATTTTTTTGAGTGAGTCAATGGCTTACTATAATATATGAAGGAATTTTACTACAGGTTAATATGCTCAATATGATGCAGGAGAACAGTACACATGTGTAAGTCATTATATATGATGTCATCATATAAACCTTTAATATGTACTAGACTAGTAAGTAAAAAAGTGACAAATTGCATAAATGCATCGAAATCTGATGAAGGATAATTCTCCTTTCATAGCAAAGGTTTGCAAATTTGTATGGTGATATATCTACTACAGTAAGCTAATGGATACATATTGTGAATGCTCCCAAGTTCTCCATGTTGAATAATTAAAACATTCTAAATACTTTAGCTTATGTTTTTTTATTACTGTACATCCGGCTGCTATATCCCATATAAGAGGTACTGAGGGGATTCAATATTTGTCTTGAAAAAGTAAAGAAATTTTTTAAATTTTCATGCCTTAAATTTTTGAATAGTTTAGATATTCCGTTTACCAACGTAAAACACAGATGTTCCAATCTGTTGTTATAACTATATTTGCCTTGGATTTGCAGTACTCCTTCCAGGAAAAGCAAGGATCAGTACTAGCCTGGCCTAGATCATGCTTACAGCTTAGCACATGCAAAATGTTACAACCTAAAATGCACATACAGCTTAGTACGTGCAAAATGTTACAACCTAAAAAATAGATAATGATAGTAAAAAAACTATCAGGACTAATGATCCCACCATCACTACAGTATAAGAAGATATATATATCACAAAAAATCAAATCAAATGAAGGAATATACAGCACATGGACTATCATGCTAAAGGCAAGATAAAACATATAATTTTCCAATTTAATACTAGTTGTAAGGAAGGAGATGAAACAAAGAAACAAATAATATTTCATTTGTCACAGGGGTAGGGTCAATCACTTTCATCAAATATTTGTATTTGCTTCAGATCCAAATCATCAAGTGATTGCTGTCAACTTTTTCTGTTAAGAAAGGGAAGCGTCTCCAGTTTCAATTAATTGTTGACAACTAGCCAATAAACAGTTCACCTAATGATTGAAAATGAGTGAAAGGAAATTTCTTGCTATGCACTCCAGATGATGAACTGCCTCACACTGAAGATATTTTGGCTGATGTCTTGATTACCAAACAGGTGTTTCTCCACCCATCTTAAGGATTGCTGTATATTTTATGACTTGTGAAAGAAATACAACATGTAAACTAATAGAAATGGGTGAAAACTGGGAGAAGAATCTTGGAAAATTTTCTCACCTTAACTTTCTTGACAAAGCAAAGAGATTCCTCAAATGTGACTGGTTCCCACTTAGACATGGAGCCCAGACAGCTCAACACCAGACCCTGGATTCCCTTTAAAGAGACATAATTTCCCTGCTTCCTGCAGGGAATAGTTTGTTAAAGTGAAGTTTACAATCTGATACTGAAAGTGGACAATTTTAAAAACCATTACAGCTCTGCAAAAAACAAGTCATTTTTTTATCGAAGATAACAAAATAATTATTCATTTTAGGAAATATAATCCATAAGACTTCATCTCAAAAAATTAAAATGGAATTTTATGAGATTGTAGCTTCTAACGGAAAAAATAGCCAGAAAACAAGATGCCCAATAAGGATTGATAACCGAAAAAGAAAAGGAAACTCGAATAGTTTAATTTACTATAAATAGCATTAGTGGAATGACTAATTCTCCCAAGAATATCACCTCTAACACCAGCAGGGACAAGAGAGTGTAGTTTCTCAACAAGTACACAATGGCAGAGGAGAAAAACTGTGAACTAAAGGAGTGTTTGTATAATCAAAACTAAAAAACTTTGCTTTATGGAAGGACACGATTGTTTCCTAACAAAAGGGAGGACTCAATAGCCCAAGGGTGGGAAATCTCATAAATATTTTGAAATTAAGATGCCTACGAATACAAAACATATCCTAAATTTTACCAAGCAACTGAAAATAGCATCTGAATTAGAATGACGCAGACTTGCTATATTAATTAAGTACTTTGAAATGGTTCAGACAGCAATTTTCCAACGGAAGGCATCGTTAAAGTCAACATCATGTAGTAGGTGGAGAAGGATCAGTTCATTTTTTTGTAGCAATTATAAATCCATTAGAACAATTAAACTTAAGTAATAGGTGAAGAAGGAGCAGTTTAAACTAACGGGTCATGAAATTGAGCATCAAAACACATACAGCAAACCTTTTCTTCACTAGAACAACTAAACTTAAGTAAGAAATGCCCAGTTGGGTTTGAGCCTTGAGGGGGGCAACTCCACGAAACAAAGCTAGTTAATTACAAATTGCTCCATTACGAACAAGCAAAAGAAGAAGAAGAAAGGGTTGGCAATATCGGGAACATCTTCGACCAACTCCATCATCACACCCCAGCAAAAAGTACCAATTTTGAAGTTTCTAGGGCAAGTGTAAACATAGACGGACCAAGAACAATACCCTAAACCGGCTTACATTACCGCATCCCTCGATAATATAGACGCATTCCTTCAGGACTAGTAACCAAGAACACAGAGCTACATGGGTTCTTGTAATAAAAGAAAAAAGAGGGGTTTTTTCCTCACCAGGTGCAGACGAGCTGTGCAGCAGAGGCGAGCAGCTTTCCCCTCAAGAACCTATCTTTCAGGCAGGCGGGGAAAGGGAAGATTGGCCGGAGGAGGAGGAGGAGGAGGAGGAGGAGAGGGGGTTTGGCTGGGCGCGGCGCGTAGAGGGGGGCAGTAGCAGGAGATGAGAGCAAGGAGGTTGGAAGAATGGAAGGAATCGGAGTGGGGGCGGAAAGAAGGATGCAGACGTGCCTGCAGCCGGGGAAAACGCAGGGCGGTTCACAGGGAAGACAAGGATGGGTGCCAGTAGAGATGCCAAATATACCGGACCAATTACTACGGTTGGTCGGGCTGTGCTTGGCTGACGGTTCCAGCCAGTTTAATACTCTTAGAAACTTTTTAATAAATTTTCTTAGTTATTCTATATTTTTTAAAATACTTTAATTTTCTATATTTTCCCCCTATTTTCCTTATTTTTTAAAAAAATTCACATATTTTTTTATTTTTTATAGACGGCTGTCGGGCTAGTTCGGCCCCGTTTAAGCCTTAGCTCGGCTCGTTCAGTAGTCAGGCCTAACTGAGTTTAAACGGGTTGTGCCTAGCTGAGCCTCAGTTAGGACAGACCGTTTGATCGGTGACCATCTTTTTCATAAAAATAGAGTGCCAACATTTGGCATATACTACTCCAAATCCTAAAATTTTAGTTCTTTTAAAAAAAGTGAATCAATAGATTAAAAAAATTAAGGCCTCAATTCCATGATTTGCGCTCTCCAAAATTGGAGAAACCTCCCGCTCCCAATCCCGCTGTATCGCGTGAGAGGAGGGCACTAGATCACGTGTGGAAGGAGGAAGAATTACATCTATTGGTAGTTTCTATTGCTAGTTTATAGAGATGGCCTATTTTTTTATCTTATATAGTCTAAGTTTGGGCTATCTAGTAGAAAAAAATATTTGTAATACTTAAATCCTTATTACATAATCCCAAAAAGCATTTAGGAGGATATATCTTTGGACATCTCTGGGTAATGCTCTAATGTCTCGTATTGTCAAACAAATCAATGATTTAACCTTATAATTTTTCAGCCTGATCAATTGGCAAGAGCTGATTATATGCCAAAATAGTTTATTAATGGTAAAATATAATTTACGGGTAAACATTTATATATGTGTTCTTATCGATTTAAAAACAAACTAATGCTAAAAACAAACCAATGTTAAAAATATCCTAAAATTAACTCTAAAATTAGATTTTAAAATTTAAATTTTTACCATGCCTGTAGGGTAAACGATGATGCTCTTTGGTGCTTCTTTGGAGTATGGTTAGCAAAACTAAAAAAATATCTCAACAGGAAGAAAAATATACTTCCCATAATAAATTGTGTTTTTCTTGTGATTGATTGTGTTTTTTTCTAGCTAGTACCACACCAAGTTAGTAAATACTTTTTTTTTTCAAAACTAAATTTGATAGAGTTTTAAAATTAATTATTTTCAAACCTTCTTTTGCATTTAAATTTTTTGGCCACGACGTGGCTGAACATGCAAGTCAAACACAATGTTTGGCAAAGATTTGGCTGATCAATATTACCACTTTATTTATACTCCTTTAAATAACTCTGATGGTGGTGGTGAAGGGTGAATTTGCAATCAGCCCTTCATCCACCTTCACTATCTGCTGACATGTGCGACCATCAAAACAGTGAGCTTGTTTTTTTTACCAAAGTAATGCGAGTTACTGTGTTACATATATAAAAAAACAATAATACAATGAGTTATGTACAAAGCATTTTACGGGGAAGATATCAAATTCCAACCATAATATGAATTCTTGAATATTTGAAATAGCAATTATGTGATTCTTTTTTATAATTCCGTTGCAATGTACATGCATTCGGCTAGTAAAACTATAACACTATACTACTATACTATTGTTCAAGCCAAATCGGTCCACTGTCTTCGTCGATAAAGCTACATTGCGATGCACTTAAACACGTGAAGATCTAAAAGATCTGCTTAAATTAAGTGTAAGTAAGGTTTGTAGACGTGTCAGTCAATTTGACACTTCAATTGATAAGGAGATAAAAAAAATTAGGTCAACAAGTCAATCGACCAATAAGCCGATATAGACTCCTGCTATCGATTGGTTACCGATAGAGATTGTAGCAATTATACATCGGCTAGAAAGCCGATAATGACATAAGTGAATAGCGAGAAATAAATTAAAAGATACATCGGCTATAGAGCGAATGATGCTCTGAATAAAATAGACAATAAGCAATAAATAGCAAAATCTGGTCTTCTGAAGAGACAAGACCTAGCTACCACCGATGACTGTATGGTTAGAACTAGTCTTAATAGATTAGACCGAACTAAGATAGTATAAGACTGAAGCTAACGGCATTAAAATAACAGAAACTAGATTGGTCATGCTAACGAAGGGAACATGTAAAGTCATCAACTAGCTATAACATAAATAGATAAACTCATTAGCTAGCTAAGCCAATGGAAGAAACGGAACCGACTAGATCACGATGTTAGCCCAATTAAATATAACCTTGATAGATTGGAGCTAACCAATACAGTATAAGACTAAATCTAATAAAACCATATCAATCTCTAATAGATTAACCATGTGCAATATATATATATATATTGGCTAATATGCTGATACGTTAAGAGTAAAGCTCAGTGTAAAGGTAACTGATCGGTTGGCTACACTGATGAAATGTCGTGTAAAGGCCCACTGAGTCAAGGGTCAATTTACTATCAGCAGTCTAGAAGGTCAGACCTAACCGATACAGTATGAGGCTGATAATGATAAAAGAAGCTCAATAAGTCAATAGATTTCACGCAAACGTGATGTGATATATCTGATTGGACTAAGAGGTCGGATCTAATCAAAGTAGTCTTAGATAAAGCAAATATACCAAGATAATGATGGGACTTACCCCTTTGGAGATTAGACCTAACTGATACAGCCTCGTGTCAAGAGACGGAATCTGTTAGAAAAAACCTAGATAAACTAGAGTGGCGATACGCTAAAATTGTATTGATCTGTATAGATGATTTACAAGATCCTGTAGGTTTGTATTATACCTAGGGATTACATGAGTCCGAGATAGTTACAAACAACCTCCGGATATTATTTCCTAAACAGAAAAAAAAACTATCTCCAAGAAATAACAAATTTAACTACTTGTATTTAATTACAAGAGATATCTTATAAATACAAAATCAGTCTACCATGGTTTCCACGTTTTCTTCTTAAATTTGGCCTCATCTAGATAATCTTCTATTTTTAATTGAACCGAATTCATCTTTATCTGATTCAATTGGCTCTTTCCTTATCTAAGACCATCAACATTTCCATCTGTCCGATCGGCTTCTTCATTTATCAATCAGCATCTTCTATAAGCCAATCGACTCTCCGATTCTTAACCGAATCTGTTTGTGGACTTACCAAATTTTGGTGTTAACAACTACAAACTTAGCACATCATTGATGGTCAAATTAGTCAATAAGGTGGCTAGAAGTTTATTTTAAGAATCAACTTATAGGAGAATTTATTTTCAAAAGGTAAATAAATAAGGTTCAAAACATTTAATAAAAGAAGTTTAGCAAATGCCATGGTATTTGGGATTATTAAGACCACATTTAAAAATAAATCCTCTGATAGATTTATTGAAAAATATAAAACAAGTTGCATGAGCATGACACAACTACGCCACAACCAAAACAATGGTGCTACAAGTCGCAACCTGTTATTTTTTTAGGTGGTGTTAAGTTTAGGTTATAGGTATTAGTTTCAATTATGAGTATGGGTTGTGGTGTAGGGTGATATGGTATACCAAGTAAAGACTTCCTTAAGTCAATTCAATTTGTTGTTAGGAGAACTGAGTTTTATTGGAGGTATGAACTCCGACAAACATGGAAAAACATGAATCGGGACCGACAAGGGGTTCTAAGAGAAATGGTGTGCCCGGACATGCTGGAGAGCAAAGGACACAAGAAAGTATACAGGTTTGGGCTTCTCAAAAAATAACAACCCTACTCCTATTTGATTACTATCGAAAGAATGTTCATACAACTTGGGAGCTCTCGAGCTAGCAAACCTAGTTCTTGTCTATTCTAGAAAAGCTAATCCCCTTAACGAATTCTGGATAAGTTTTTATACCAATCGCTTCTCTCTCTCTCCTTCACTCTGTCAACAGTCATAAAATACTATTTACAATCATTAGCTTGCTTTTTGCCCTTCAAGCTTCGAGTCGGTTTCAGCCCCTTATATAGCCTTTCTATGGGACTCCATGCTAGATCCACTTGTAGGTCTCGGTATTTTTCCTACAATAGTGTGAAATTGAGAAACTTAGATACGGGCCATCTTGTCACGTTAATGCTACAAGACAGCTCGAGAGAATCTATAATTAATACAATGGATAGGCTTGATAGCCAACGCACCGCATCTTACAGAGGTGTGAAATCTCGTGGAACATGTCTCCATCACCCTTAGGCCTGTGAGGATGCCACGTTAGTCCTTCCCGGCTAATGAGGGATTCCCATGGTAGGACACCTAAAATGTGGGGCTTCACTCCTTCCCTGAGGAGGCCACGCACGAGGCCCCGGGAAGTAGTGACCCACCTGATCCAGTTAGCTGGGTTTGGGACATGGGACACTTGGTAGTTCCTAGGTAGACCAAGTCATGAATCTTATTTGCTAATAACACCATGATGTGGTTCTCGAGTAGCCAGTCGATCAGTCCCACACGCCAGTACACAAGATATGTTGCCGACCCCAAGCAGTCCTAGGGCCACCACTCTACGATGCTAGGTGTTGGGCTTTATCAGGGTTGCATGGGTTGGACAGCAAGAGTACATGTGGACTTCCCCGTAAGGTTTTCGGTTTAACCTCATTGGGAGGAATATTTAAGGATTTGCCACCCTGTGTCTATGATACATGAGTCCATGGCCAATTTGTCATAGACACATGAGTGGCAAATTATTAAATGCCACTACTGTAGCAATGGCAAATACTTAAACCCCCCTCGTTGGGTAGGCGTTGGCACACTGACCGCATGAAACAATGCTTTGCCTTCACAACAAGGTAAATTGGCTAAGTAGGGACCTCCTTGGCTACGACGCTAATAGTAGCCCCCAGGCCTACAACAGGGTAAGGTGTTTATGCGAGTGCATATGAACTGGTCAAGAGATGCGTGGGATTCATAGCCCATGAAGGGACCACACGCTCCATCTTCTCTGCATATATACGTTGTGGGCCCAATCGAGACACAAGAGGTGAGGCATTGTAACCCATGCCCCTTGCATCATTATTGATATCTTCTAGTAGGGGTCATCCCCTATTCTCTAATTTCCTGCTAACCATTTTGGCTTACTACAAGATATAGCTTCTTCACCTACTGCCAATCTCCATTGTCACCCTCACCACATTCGCTCACTTAAGTGGTAGTGCCAAGCATGGTGATGTTCTAGCCGTTCTTCACCTTACGACTACTACCAAACTTGCCCCTAATGAGCTACTACTACTTCCAGCTATGGGACAACGCTACCAACTAGTACATCTGCGCATTGGTCAACTCCAAGTGGGAGAGTTGGTGTGAGAACAGGTTGTACTTAACAACTAGCAATGTGTCCCAATGCCTCGAGTTCCTAGAGCTACATACCATCACCAAGGATTCATGGGAGGACCTCCAGTTGATATCAGAGATCCCTAGCGCCATGGAGGTCATCAGCATTATTGAGAACCTTTGGTGCACTGGCTTGACTAGGCCCTTGGTCATGGTAGATGTACTTTGCCACTGGTTCAACCTCCTACAAAGGCAAAACTACCTAGCATCGTACTATGTTGGCAACAATGACTAGGACTACACTTACATTGGTAGCAGTGGCAAAGTCTTCACCTAGGTCCTCGTAGCCTAGGTGGGCATCCTGACTCTAGCATCCCTGGACACCATCATCAGAGTAGAATTTTATTTTAGATATGTTGGTCTCCACAGTCTTTTGGTTGATTGACTTGATGGAAACCTTTTTCTATAACATGTTGATCTCCGTTGTCTTCTTGCTCGTTGACTTGATGGAAACCACACATGCATGGGCGACCATACTTTGATGCCATCAGACCTACTTGCCAGCATCACTACATGCTAGTGACCATTCAAGAGGCCTCAACTAGCACCATCATCTCATCCCCCTCATGACATCCTAGTGTGCCCGTTTGAAGCCGAGAGCACCGCTCTTGTCACCAGGATGCCATCGGTAGATTCCACCACCGAGTGTGCAGCAGGCATGAGGCCAGTCATTGAGCTACCACCCAAGCCATCCAAGAGGCAGCACTAGGGAGAGTGTTCCACCACTAGGACTGCCCTCTCTTCTGGTAGGGAGCTAGCCTTCGCCGCCTCTCCAAGTTCTCCCACTCACCACCATTGCCGCAATGGTGGGTGAGGGTCCGTCCGCCAGTTCTGCCATGCGTTCATCCACTGTAGTCATCATTGATAGTATTGTGGTGGCCCCCACCAAGACATGAAGGGATGGTTGGGCTAGTGCTTCATCGCTTCCACCACCTTCTTCCTCACCTCCTAGCAAGCAGTGGAAGAAGGTGCTCTAGCCTTTTCCCATGGAGGTCAAGCGGGGGGAAATATGGTAAGAACTTTTCTTCTCTTCCTCATCTTTATCATTAGAAATTTCCTTCTTATTTTTTTTAATTCTTTCCTTCCGTCTATTTGCCACATAGTCCACCTTCGTTTGTGTCCTCTGGTCCCTCACCTACCACGCCATCCAGTCCTCTGCTACATGTCTCCCTCGCTGCATCCACCATTACCCCTCCTACACCTGCAATCTTAGCTATTAGAGCGACTCCAATTGGGGACTCACCTACCTCAGCCACTAGCCCACACCTGTGATGCCCACAAGCACCTTGGGGATGGAATTGGGAGCCATGGCAAGGATGGTATCATCTCGTCCTAGGTAATTGCCCCAAGTGATCGCCTACTTCACCGCCACGCTATCCAATGTGCTAGTGAATGTTGTGGAGCATCAAGAGGTGGGATGGCACCAAGATTCTTAGGCCTTGTACAAGCATGTTGTGTTCTTAGAGACCCACCTGCAACTAAGAGTAGGTGAGGCAGGGAACTTGTGACACGCCCACGCTGTCCTGCTGACCAAGCTAGGTGCTGCCAACGTCACAAGGCCAACCTCTACCAGTAGGTGTCTACTATGTAGGAAATCAGGAGGGTGTACTTATATTGTTCCCATATCACCTTGGGTGCCTTTGGTATACAACCCAACTTTTCCTAAGAGAAAAATGGTTGAGCAGTCTGTCACGGCCTTTGGGTGCGTGACAGAGGTGCTGGAAGGCATGATCGCGACGATGGACACGAAGTCCCACGATGATGCCAAGTTTGTGGTTGCAGTAGCGGTGGAGTATATCTTTGCTTGCTACTTCAGCCGCAATTGTGACTTCGACTTTCAACTAGTAGAGAAGGGCATCTAGGCAGGGAGCGAGATGGCTATGGCCATCATCTAGAACCATGTGTGTCCTCACACCCAGGAAGTGGTGGCTAAACTGGACATCAGTCCTAGAGTCCGCCACTGATGCCCAACACTACAATGGCTGAGGACCTAGGGACAACAGGAAATGGCAGTGATGAAGGCGAGCACCACAATGGCGTGGAGGATGACAACGATGAAGGTAGCGAGGGCGGTGACGGCGACGATAATGGTGATGACGTGTAGATGGAAACCTAGCAAGTATGCCTCTACTTAAAGTTTATGTAAATTAATTTTGCTTTTAGGGTACCTGGGACAAACATTTGGGTCATGGTTAAATACTTGGCTAACCTTAATTTATCCTTACCGTACTTATATATTTTTGGCAATGTTGTCATTGTTAGTGTCAAATATGTCCTGGTGAACGCCACATCCCCTGGGTACGATCTAGCGACGCTTGACAAGTCTTGGTGTATGGTGGTCCTCAAAGCTTTTCTTTGCTCTCCTGCAAGGCTCACTTAAAAGGTAAGATATGCTTGTCATGGAAATAGTTCACACGGCCAGTGTTCACTAGAACAAACCAAGAGAAAGAGTAAGTGGCATCTATTTTCTTGCCATGATCGAATCCGGGTGCAGGCTAAGTGTTAGAATGTTTCGCTAGGGTTTTTCTCGATGCCTCTTGATGACTAGAGCACCACGATGGTGTTTAGGATCATGAAGTCACTGAAGTGGCTACAACTCACAAGTGACTAGTGGTGCAAGGCTCAACCCGAGCACACCTTGTAGTGAGCATGACTCCAAGCTCTAGATGTTTCATGTTCATTCCCAGGGGGTTCTCAAGGGTTCAACTTTCTTGTGAGTAGTCCCTATGGATAGAACTTGCATAATTGCACAATGTTCCATGTATTATGCATCACTTTACCGTCCTCCAAAGTTAACTGGACAGCACCAGGTCGAGAGATGGACACCACCGTGTACAGTCCTCCCACTTGGGGGATAACTTGTTGTGACCTGCTCGAGTCTGAACTCTTCTTAGGACAAGGTTTCTAGGCACCAGGGTTCTCTCTCTTATCTTGCTTATATGGTATCAGCGTAGAGCTTGTTGATAAGATGCTGCATGAAGTGCCGCGTGATCACGTAGCTCATCGATGTTGTTTACGTCATCTTCTTGGTACACCTCTTGTTCTTGTTCATTGAATTTCTTGGTTTGCGATGAGCCAAGGGTGAGCTCAGACAACAAGTCAACCTTGGAACATTACACCAAGAAGAATGGGGTTTCACTAGTTGTCTTATAGGCCATGGTGTGAAGTGACCAAAGCATTGAGGGTAGCACTTCCAACCATTTCTCGGCATATTTTCAGAGCCGGTCAAAGGCGCGCGTTTTGAGTCCTTGAAGGACTTTTATGTTTGCTCGCTCACCTTGGGCAGTACTCTGTGGATGGACAACTAACATGAAGCACACCTTGCTGCCCATGTCTTTACATCACTTCGGGAAAGTGGAACTGATGAGTTATGATCCATTATCTGTAAGTATCCTGTTATGTACTCCAAATCTAATCAGGACTAATAGGATGAACTTGAGGGTAGCTACTGTAGTGATCACGTGTATAGGTTCAACTTCTACCCACTTGATGAACTTGTCAATGGCTACAAAAATAAATGTGTAGCCCTCGGGCGTAGTTGGGAAAGGTCCTAATATGTCCAACCCCCTAGACCGCAAAGGGCCATGAGAGCGGGATGGTTTGTAGTGTTGAGACCGGTTGATGAATCTGCTTCATGTGAAATTGACACTCTTCACAACATTTGACCAACTCGCAAACATCCTAGAGGGTTGTGGGCCAATAGAAACCCTACTAGAAAGCTTGTTCAACAAGGGCATAGTACAATGCATGGCTTTCACACTCGCCTCCATGGAAATCGAGAACTAATTGATTTCCCTCTTCCTGAGTGATGCATTTCAGTAGAAGTCCATTGCTTGCCTTGCGGTAGAGGTCACTATCTATTAGGACATAGCATTTAGCCTATTGTGCAATCTTCTCTGCTGAGGCATGAACATCAAGAATAACTTGGCCTTTAAGATATCATAAGATCTACTGCATGCAATTCACTACCAGACCATGGCGGGAGCAATCGAGTTGCTGCCGGAGGACTACACCCTAGACAAAAATGATCTACGGGGTTGTTACCTCGGTGGTACATTCAAAAGCACACCATCCCCATCACCTGAGTTGCCAATTGATGCAAAAGGCTCTGAGAGTCTTTCTTCAAAGACTCCAACCGGGGCCAGAAGTTGGGCAGAAGTTAGATAGGCCATCTTGTCAGATATGTTGTTGTCATGTCAAGGGACATGGATAGCTTCCATGCCATTGTAGTGTTGCTCTAGCTTCCGCACCTCTATAAGGTATGCCACCATGGTGGAATCTGAGCATTAAAAGTCCTTTCCCCATTGGTTTACCACAAAGAGAGAATCACCCTTAACCACCAATCACTTAATGCCAAGACTAGTACCTACCCAAAGACCTACGAGGAGTCCTTAGTACTCCACAATGTTATTAGAAGCAAAAAAAATGTAAATTCACGACATACCTTAGTAGCTCACCCATAGCCAAGATTAGAATAAAGCTAGTCCCCACACCACTCCATAAAAAGGAATTGCTAAATAACATAGTCCAATATTCCTGATTAGGACACATGGCATTCTTGGAGGTGGCTAGAGTCCATTCTGCAATGAAGTCTGCTAACACTTGACTTTTGATTGTTGTTTGGGGTACAAATCGAAGAGAGAGCACACCCAATTCAACTAACCACATCGCCATTCATTCAATTGCTTCCTTGTTGTACAAAATTTCACCTAATGGATACGACATAACCACAATAATGTCGTGTGCCTAGAAATAGTGTTAGAGCTTTCTCAATGCCATAAGAACCACATACAACATCTTTTGAGCTTGGGGATATTGGGTTTTGGCATCTTAAAGCACCTCACTCACATAGTAGATGAGTCATTGAACTTGGTCATGATCTATTGCAAGCACTACGCTAACAACAAGTAGGGACGCCAACACATACAACAACAATGCCTCTCTAGGCTTGGGAGCCATCAACACTAGCAGTGAAGACATGTATTCTTTCAATTACCAAAAAGCTTCATCGGTCTCCTGTGTCCACTTGAAGCGGTTGGCCTTCTTGAGAAGCTTGAACATGGGCAAGCCTTTCTCACCCAGCCACGAGATGAAACATCCTAAAGCTACCATGCATCCTGCTAACCTTTGGACCTCTAGGTTGACTTTAATGTCTTGGTTAGAGACCATGAAACCTAACATTTTACCTATGGGCCCTCTGAACACATACTTTTGACGATTAAATTTCATTTGGATGCTCCGAAGGTTACAAAACATTTCATCCAAATCAGATATTAGAGTAGATGCAGTCTTAGTCTTGATAACCAAGTTATCAATGTAAGCTTCCACATTTCATCACAGCTAGGGATGGAATGTGTACTGTACACTACACTGATAGGTAGACCTTGAACTTTTTAACCAAAATGTGGAGTTGACTAGTTGATCAATCCTAGGTAGTGGGAACAAATCCTTCAGGCATACCTTGTTCAAGACCATGTAGTCGACGCACATCCTCCACTTGATATTAGGCTTGCAGACCATGACTGTATTGGCTAGCTACTCTAGGAGTGTGACTTCATAGATGAAACCAATGTCAAGTAGCTTGGTGACCTCATTGCAGATGTCTTCCTTTCAGTTGAGCACTTGGCGCCAAACCTTCTGGTGTATCAATTGAGTGAGGGTTTGAATCGCCAACTTGTGCTCGATCACTTCTCTAGGGACCACGAGCATGTTAGATAGGGCCTTGCGGTCCAAATTTCTTCATCATCAGGTATACGTAGTGAGTGACCACCATGAATTTTATCAAGGTGGGTCGACCCAACACAGTGTTGTATGACATCTCAAAGTTGGTGATGTTGAACATGTCTATATCTTTTTGGAAATTCTTTGGTGAGCCAAATGTGACTAGGAACTTAAGATTGCTAAGGGGGATGGATTGCTCCATCGCGATCCCCTAGAATGGTATAAAGGGTTTCAAGGTGCTCATATTGAGCTGTAGAGCCTTGAAGACACTTGGGAAAGAGCAATTTCAAACTACTTCCCCTGTCGACTGATACCCACGCCACCTTTAGATTCCTGATGGTGGGGGCGACAACCAATGCTAGCTTGCCCATGCCCTGTGTGCATGGGGGGCTGGTCGGTGTGGTCAAAGGTGATTGGCACCTCAGAGCACTTGAGTGAACGGCTCTCCTCTGAACTTAGAGTAGCCACACACACCTCATGAGCAAGTATCTTGTACTGTTGGTGAGGTGTAGGATAAAGAACCTCCTTGTATGTAGGTGATTGTTTGGTCAAGTTGCTGGAAGCCTGAGCTCACCGCCCTGTTTTCTTTGTCTTTATTGTTGTTTTGGTCACAATGATTCTTCTGGTCCTTCCATAAGGTTGCCCTTGATTACATTGTAATCGACAAGGTCATGGGAATCTGTACGATGGATGGGACAATAGACGCAAGGCTTCCTCCCATCCTATAGCTTGGGTCGGCCTTGGTAGTGGTCATCTTGACCTTGTGCTAGGACCTCCCCTGAGCTAGGTTGCCTCCTTTTTCATAGATGATCACACTGGGAGGGAGACTACGGTAGGCTGCCCTGCGACGCCTTTCTCAGCATTGCGCCAATCTTTCGGCTCCTCGCAGGCTTCATCCCACTGCGCACACTTGTCACCCAACGCGAACAACTATGTGGTGTTGTTGACTTCACGCGTGGCCAGCTTCCTCTTCAACCTTCTATTCCGCACACCTTGCTTGAATACGGCGAGGACTAACACGCTGGTAATCCTAGGGATGGTGTTCTGGCACTTGCTGAAGCATAAAATATATTCACATAGCACTCTTCCTATCGCTGGCATATCTGGTACAAGCCGTTCTCTACTCCAAGATGCGTGTACATGCTATATAAATTGGAGACAAATTATGCATATAGGTCGTCCTACAAGCCGATAGATGCCCATGGAAGGTTCATGAGCTAGGACTGTGTAGACTCGAATAAGGTGGTGCGTTCACCATCACTTTATCTGTGCTGCCTATGGCCCCACCATGGTGGTGTAAATCTGGAGGAATTCCTTTGGATTCGTGGTCCCATCATACTTCTCAACCAAGGCAGGCTAGAATTTTTTTGAGCACTGCACTTGTCTGAGTTTCAAGGTAAACACTTGATAGCCATTTTCCAAAATGAAATGTCTAGGGTGTTTGAAGGCTAAGCACCTAGGGCACTTGTTAGCCAGTAGGAATGGTGTGTCCGAAATGGACTCCTCGTCCCTATCGTCGTCCTCGTCCTTGTGTCGAGGAGGAAGGTTGTCATCATCTTGGAGAGAGTAGTGATGTCGATGATGGCGCCTGATCTAAAGTCATCAGAGCTCCTCACAAAGGTCTCGATTGGCCTTAGGGTACCTATGTTGGCTCTCTTGGGTGGATGAGAGACCATGCTAACGCATTGGAATGGAATCTTGTACCATAGCACACCCCTAACGCCCATAGAGGTCTTCACCGCGGTTGTTCTACTCCGACCTTGGGGGGAGGTGGGACTAGGGGTGGATAAAAAGCTCATAGCTTGTTAACTCGCTTGACTCACGGTTCACTTGGCTCAACTCAGCTCGTTGCATTTCTGAATGAGCTGAGCTAATGATCAAGCCCTAAGTAGGACAGAGTTTCACGGTCTTCCTACTAGGGGACCTAGATTTGACTAACTTTATGGTTAGACATAAGAGTTCCCACTTGGTGGGGGCGCTCTTAGGGGATGTCCTATGGCACTATCTCATGGCACGCACTATCTCATGGCACGCATGTGTGACACTATTACTATGTCATAACAGCCTTCAAGGATCGACGGTCATCGGTGGCGACCCATGGCATGTGGCAGGAAGAAACTAGCATGTCATCATGGTCATGTACCGCGTTCACCAAGGCCACCAAATCCTAAAGCCATGGCGTTGTAGGAGAACCCTCCTACAGACTAGTGAGAGGATGGCTCAAGAAGAGCTACACCACCTGCAAGGTCTAGACATATGACATCCCCCGTCTCCAACTGCCACTGGCCGGCTGAAGCTTGGGGTAGTTATGGCTACGGTGGGTGTGTGATGTCACTTCCTAGCTTGTGCTTCCTGCACCGCGGACCTAGAAAAGGCTTGGGCCGATGGAGGAAGAACGATAAGATAAGGGGCAATAGGATCGTTATGCATAGCCAAAATAGCCACTACTGCAGTAGAGTCAACCTCAAGCCCTTTAGCACCACCTCTGTTTTTGTCGTCACCATCTATCTAGCCACCACTGGATTTGCCACTAGAGCCCTAGGACTCTAGCTTGTCTCCACGTAGGTTAAGGTGGTTGTTCTCCAAATCTTCCTCCATTAGGAAAAACCTAGCATGAAAAACCAACAAGAACAACACCAAAGCACGAAGAACCCCTACCTAGCGCGCCACTATCGAAGGGATGAGCTCATGCAGGTGTGGGAAACCATGAATCAGGATCGACAAGGGGTTCTGAGCAAAATGGTGTGCCTGGACTTGCTTAGAAGTAAAGAACATAAACAAGTATACAGATTGAGGCCTCCTGAAGGATAATAAACAAACATTATCCAGTATGATCACTATCGGAAGAATGTTTGAATAAGACTAGGAGCTCTCGAGCTAGCAAACCTAGTTCTAATCGATTCTAGAAAAGCTAACCCCTTTCTAACAAGTTTTGGATAGGTCTTGATACCAACTGTTCCTCTCTCTCTCCCTACCGGGAGACAAAATACTATTTTCAATCATTAGCTTTGTTTTTACCCTTCAAGCTCTGATCCAGGTTTTGCCACCTATATAGCCTTTTTGTGGGACTCCACGTCGAGTCCAAATATAGGGTCTTGGGATTTTCCCTTCGATAGTGTGAAATTAAGACCTTTAGATACGAGCTATCTTGCCACGTTAATGCGGTGAGATAGCTTAAGAGAATCCATAATTAATGCGATGAACATGCTTGATAGTCAGTGCACCGCATCTGACGGAGGCATGAAATCCCATGGAATATGCCTCCATCACCCTTTTGTCGACGAGGACGCCACGTTAGTTATTCCAGAGCTAATGATGGGTTCCTATAGCTAGTCACCTGAAATGTGGGGCTATACTCCTTCCTGGAGGAGACCATGAGTAGGGCCTTGAGAAGAAGCGATCCACCTAATCTAGTTAGCTAGGTTTGGGACACATGACACTTGATAATATCGACCAAGCTGTGAATCTTATCCCCTAATAATGCCACAACCTTGTTCCTAGGCAGCCAGCTGATTGGTCCCACATGCTAGTACATGAGTTATGTTGTCAACCTCTAGTTGTTCTAGGACCACTGCTCTAAGATATTGGGTGTTTGGCTTTATCTGTGTTGTATGGGTTCGACGATAAGAGGACATGTGGATCTTCCTATAAAGCTCACTGACTAAGCAAAACTATATTTTTTTTGCCTTTGCAATGAGATAAATTGGCCAAATAGAGGCCTAGGACACTAACATGTTCTCTCAATGTCAAATATCTTTTACTAAAGGAGTACAAAGCAACATCCATTGGGTGGAGGTATACGAGTTATGTTAATTAGACCAGATTGGTTGGGCATAGGATAAAAAGTAAAAGAAAAGATGCCCCAATATTTTAACATTTTTTTGACAAATTGGCACAAAACTGTACTCATTTTATTGAATATAGCGAAAAAACAATAAAGGCCCTAAAGTTGGAAAAGAAAAGACTTGTGACTATATAGTGCCCAACATTTCAACATTGGCCAAAGATGAAGAGAGTAAGGGATGAACTAGATTTCTAAGATTGTGGGTTTGAGAGAGAAAATGTCGCAGCAAAAATGAAAAGTGGACGGTAAGACATTTGACAAACCGGGATATTGAAATAGGATTATTACACATGCCTATAATCTCAAACATCACCCAGGAGAACTCACAATGCTCAGATCAAAATAGAAAAGCCAACTCAAACAAAATAAGCCCTTTACCTTTTTTTATTACATGGCAGACATGTGTGCACACTATTATACAAGTAACGTCACATTTATACACTTACGAATACACTCACTTAATACACGCATAAAGAGACAGAAACCAACGATATATTTTTAGTCTTACTAAATTCATATTAAAAGGCAGTTGCATATATCTAATATTTAAGTTAGTTACAATTTGAATCAACGGATGTGCTTAGATTATTAGCCACATGCGCAATGAGGTGACTTATATTAGCACATTATTAATTGAGTGCTAACTATTATATATTTATTTAATTTTTTTATGAAACTTCTATATACACTAACTATTTAGGTGTGTATAGTAGTAGGAAAAATGTGTTTAGGAAGTGCAAACTGTAGCTCAGCCCAGAAGCTTAATCAAAAGGTGACTTAATTTCGTTAGGTTCCATAAACTATCAAACTAAGAGTTTGTTGTTGGTCTTAACCACGAAAAGGCTGATTAACTGCCGGAGCTATCCTTTTTTTCTTTTTCTTTTTCTCTTTTCTATTTTTTCATTGTATAGTTTTTATATTTAAAGTTCATATACCAAAAATTTATATAGAGTTAAGTTATAGTCGAAAGTTTACGTTGTTGATTTAAATTTGGATTCAGATTTAATTTTTTTTATAAAGAATGTTTCTATACATAAGTTTATAATAAAGTATATTTTTTTAGTGCATTGGAATTTTTTAATATTCTTTCACTTTTCTTCAAACTTATTTTTTAAAATTGCTTTGAAATTGATCAAGTTGAACAGTCGGAGGTGGGAGGGAGGCGCCCGACGCCAGATCGCGAGCCACGGTCGCCCGCCGATTAGGCCTCTGCCCTCTTAAACTCGCAGGTTCATACGGGCTTCTCTCTGCCCATGATCAGTCACCGCCTTCTCCGAATCCACCACGAACGGCTTTCCCTAACCACTCATGGGCTGGCCTACTGGTGCGGCCCATTTCCGGCCTAATTACGGCCCATACATACCGCTCCTTGGGCCCTCGCTCGAAGCAGTCATAACCTAAATGGCTAAGACGCCGCCGAGGCGTCGAGCCATGCCTCTTCTTCCCAACCTCCGGTGCTGGCTGGGCGGCGCACCGGCGGCGGCCGCCTGAGCCCGCCGCATTGCCCAACGTCAGTTTCGCTAGGAATCCTCCCAAACACGGGGCCTCAACGGGCTCGAGACGAGGGCGCGCGCGTACCTGCCGCCGATGCCAGGCACTCACGATGCACGACCACCTCGCCGCCCTCCTCCGCGGCAGTGGCAGTCACCACCACCTGCACTCGCGCGCCGTCCACGGCGCCGCCGTCAAGCTCGGCTGCCTTGCCTCCACCTACCTCTGCAACAACCTCCTTCTTTCCTACCAGACCCGCGGTCACCTCGCGGACGCGCGGGACGTGTTCGACGAAATGCCCCACCGCAACGTCGTCTCCTGGTCCGTCCTCATCTCGGCCTCCTCCCGCCTTGGCGTCCTCGGGGATGCGCTCTCCCTGTTCGCCGGCATGCTTCGAGGCGGGGAACGCGACCGACCCAACTCGTTCACGGTCGGCGCGCTGGTGGCCGGGTGTGCCCGCGCCGAGGACGTTGTCGCGGGCGAGCAAGTGCATGCTTCTGCGGTCAAGCTTGGCGTCGACGAGGACGAGAGTGTAGCAGGGGTGCTGGTTGACATGTACGCTAAGTGTGGTCGTGTGGGCTCATCGTGGAGGGCGTTTGTGCTCACGCCGAGGAGCGTTATGAGCTGGACAAGCATGATCGCTTGCCTTGTCAACCATGGAGATTCAGGGTACCGTGATTCAGCTATTGTCCTATTCAAGAAGATGCTGATTTTGAAGGTTTGGCCAACCAATGCTACGTTTTCTTGCATTCTGAAGGTGTTTGATGCGCCTGAGTTGCTCCTCAGCGGAAAGCAGGTTCACGGCTGCTTGGTGAAGATGGGGACTGAGGTGGATCCTGCTTTAGGAACTGCCCTTTTGGCAATGTATGGTAGATGCGGTGGAATGGATGGGATAACTAGGTTGTCTTGCCGGATAAGGCATGATTTGTTCTCTAGGACTTCGCTGCTTGTAGCCTATGCACGCAACGGCTGCAATATGGAGGCGGTTCGAGTTTTCCGGGACATGTTGATAGGTCATATGCCTATTGACCAGCCAGCTATAACTAGCCTGCTGCAGGTTTGTTCATCACTAGGACAACTGAGAGTGGTCAAGGGGGTTCATTGCTACGCTCTAAAGAATTTTTTTAGGTTGGACATATTACTTCTGAATGCTATTATCACTGTTTATGGCAGATGTGGTGATATAATAAGTGCAGAGGTTGTATTTAATACATTGGAAAACAAGGACACAATATCCTGGACAGCTTTATTAACTTGCTATGTTCAGAATGATCTTTCGCAGGAGGCACTATTCTTCTTTAGGGAAATGGTTCAAAAAGGGCTAGAGTCATCAGTATTTTGCATCACAAGTGTGTTACGGGCCTGCTCTGCCACTGCTAGTCTTGCTTGTGGATGGCAGATTCACTCGAGGGTGGTTAAGTTGGGGGTTGATGATGACACCTCTGTGGAGAATGCCCTTGTAACAATGTATGCAACATGTGGAGTTGTTCAGGTCGCATTGAAGATTTTTAATTCAATGAGGAATAGGGGTATTATCTCTTGGAATGCGCTAATCACAAGTTTTTCTCAGCATGGCAATGAGGTGGCAGCCATTCAGCTGTTTGATATGATGCAAGAAGAAATGGAGTGTCCAGATGATTACACTTTTATTGGACTATTGTCGTCTTGTAGCCGAATGGGCCTAGTTGCAGAGGGTTGTGAATATTTCAAACAAATGAAGATCAAGTACAATCTGGAGCCCAAGATGGAACATTACACATGCATGGTTGATCTATTTGCTCGTGCTGGAAGATTTTCTGATGCGATGAAGTTTATTGATGCCATGCCTTGTCAACCAGACCGACTGGTGTGGGAAGCTTTGCTAGCTTCATGTAGAGTTCATGGTAATTTGGATTTAGGAAGGTTTGCAGCAAAGAAGATTCTGGAAATTAGACCAGAGGATCCTTCACCATACATTATATTATCCAGCATTCATGCTTCGATTGATATGTGGGATGAAAAAGCCCAGAATCGAACTTTATTAGACTTCCATCAATTAAGGAAGGACGTGGGAAGTAGTCAACTTGATGCACAAGGATTTTCAGATGATATATTTGATGCATTACAAGTTGGAGTAACATAGACTGATGATATGCTGTTGCTTCCTTTTCTTCAATGAGGGAACTCAGTAGGTGCATAGCCAAATTTTTTATGGGTAATGTTGACTTCCAAGCCAAATGAATCATTAACTCTACACAATCTGAAAATGACCAGAGAGTTGAGGTTGGTATACCTTCATTTAGGTTTTTACTGTTCTTTCTGGCAATAGTTTTTACACAACATGTAATGTCTTTTTACTTCATTCTTTCCTTGGAAAATTAACTATGTGTGCCCAGTTTACATGCCTTAGATCTTCTGCTGTTGAGTAGATTGTCCTCACTGTCAAGTAGATTGTCCTCACTAAAATGCCACTGAGTTTAGTTGTCAATTGACAAAATACCACTAGGGGCAATTTACTCACATAAGTACCAATTTTGCTGCTATATTCTTCACCCCATCTTCCTATTCATCTTCTCTTTGCTTGCTCCAGCAGCCTAGCCCATGCCAGAGCTGGGCTGACAAGGAGGTTGGATCGAGCTCGCACACTTGTCGTGGGCAAAGTCATGGTAGTGGTGGAGCAGGACCGAGGAGAACTGGAGAAGGCAGTGGCATGAGTTCCAAGCTCTTGTCCGTGCTGCCACCACTGTGAGCTCTCTCGTCCTGCTTGCTCCTGCCACCATCACAAGCCCTCCCATCCCACTATCACCAGGACCACACTCATCCTGTGTGTTGCCGCTGAGAGCTGGTCTGTCCCATGCAGTGCTGCAGCCACTGTGGGGGGTTTGTCCTGCACCGGGCATGCAGTAGCTGCCAAGGCTTGTCCAGGTAGGACGGATGAACAGGGAGAGAGAAGATAAGAGGAGGAAGATGGCTGCTGACGAAGAAGGTCAATGATGGAGAAGACAATGAAAAAATTGACCGTAGTGGTATTATTTCAACTGATTACTCAACTCGGTGGCATTTTAGTGAGGGCAATCTACTCTATGGAAAGAGAACAAAGGCATATAACTGGGGTGGCAAATAGTCCATTGTCCCTTCTTTCTGAGAACATGGATTCCACCTGCTATTTCTTTGTTTATGACCATCTTTCTTATAGTTACTTAATTTGACATTTCTTATGTTTTGATGATCTTTATTGATTAATAATTATACCTTGACGTGGGTTGTCAGCTTGACTACCTTGTTTCTCTGAAAGCAGGACATATACAAATAATTCTTGCTGTTTCAGCTGTGGTTTGTATATTCGTGCTAAGGAATGACTAAAGTCTTGTGACAATATTGCAATTTGTGAATGCCACAAGTTACAACTGGAAGATGCCAGTGAAATTTGATGATCTGAGAGCAGGAGTCCTGGGAACAGAGACTAGACAATATTTGGGGATTGAGTAATTAATAACTTCTTTTGCCAGTTAAAGCTTGAACCATCTTTGTATTCATTGTTCTTCTGGTTTGTGTACATGTTTAGCAACATAAAGCTGTCTTCAAGATAAACTGAGTGTGAATATAAAGACCTACCCTTTTGGGTTTAGACTTATTAGTTATTTAGTTTAATGAGACAATACTCTTCAACGCTTGCATGCATGAACTGAAAATCGATTGTTTATTGAACAACAACATGCATGAATCCTTGGGGGTCTTATTATGATCATGCATCTCTGATCATTGTTTAAGGTTAAATTATTTGTTACAAATTTGATGATCAACCATGATTAATGATGGATTTGCATATTATTCTTGAAATGAAGTTTCACACCGTTATGTAATCAACTTTCAGAAAAAAAAGGAGAATTTTACTCTAATTAGTTGCATTTTTTGTTGTCTGTTCTATTGGCATGTTACGAAAGAAGATCCAAACTTTGCATCAAATGGTTGGCCTCTTCAGTTGCATAGGATGAGTGAATTGTGTTATCCTGCACTCTGTGTTGTGTTACCTAGGTAAGCTGAACCTTCCAGTTTTGGTTACTTGAATAATCGGGCAAAGCTCATGCGTTCATTCTTAATTCTATTTTGGTGTATGTGTGTGTGTTTCATAATAAAACTTTAACTTGCATATATTTAAACATGGTTTTCGTGATTATCTCTTTGAAGCATGTTTTTCTGAGTCTTTCAGTGACTGACTGTTAGATGTCGTCAATGATGAGGACAAACTTTCTGGTATCAACCATACAAAGGGATGGGGAAATGAAACAAGAATAAGATAATGGATAACTTCTAGAGGAAGGCAAATCATTTCCTCAGGGTATCGTCATTCGTCAGATTTGAGAGAGTAGCAAGATAGAGGCCCTCCTGGTGCTGATCATTCTTCACCAATATACCATTCCTATGACTATGGACTAGCAAGCCTCAGTATTGGAAACTCTCATTCGGGAAGAGAACAGAGAGGCCTAGGCTATAAAAATTCGCCATCATTCGGGAGATGATGGTGCCTGGGTCTTGCATTCATACTCAAGCAGGCATGACTCAAGCCAGTTTAACACGAGCTTGGAGTGGAGTTGCTATTGTGTCATTCTAGAGACAGGCATGGGAAGCACTATACCACTGGAGGTGAATAAAAAGTATAGCTGATTTTACTACAGAAATCAATTGCTGAAGGATATGATATATTGATATCTGCCAACTTGTAGCTGTTAGGTTGTAGCTTCAGATGATTATAAATCTCTTTTGCTTCATTGCGTTGTGTAGCCTTAGAAACTGTAGAGTTCAAATCTTTTACTTTTGTATGGAGATGTAGAATGTAAATCATGGAACTTTTTTATGAGGGAAAGACAAGATTCATTAGTTCATTTATACATATCTACAAGTATGAAATTATTATCTGAAAAGAACTACAAGAGCAAGATTATAGCTTCACTCTTCAACAATTATGCAAGTTTGTTTTCAGATGATATATATTTGATACACTGATGCTTCTTTTTCTGCACACCAGGGAAACTAACCTTCATAGTTTTAGTTAGAAATAATGGATTAATCATGTGAAATCTACCTATTGCACAGATGAGTTGATGCAGAATATGCTACTCCTCTGGTCATAATTATTTGGTATTTAGGACAATGTTTGGTTAATTTTTTGGAACAAATTACTTCTTAAATGCTTAATGCTTAGTTTATAAAAAAAATGGTATGTTGTATGTGTAGATTTGTCTTGAAAAGTACTATAATAATATCATAAACTTTTCTAATATAAAATTGATGTCAAAGTATTTAATGTTTGACTAAACTGTTGTCCTAAATGTCAAATATTTATGACTGAAGAGAGGATATGAGATACATGGAAATAATTTGATGCAAGAACTGGATTATTATCCTCTGTATAGTGACAGGTCATGTTTGCAATGTGTTTTCTTCTTGAAGGTGAGATAATACATATGACATGGTGCTGACATTGTAGTAAACTGCATGCACAGTGCTCACGATTGTTTTCAGTATAGCCATACTCTCTTTTGCAGTGTTAGCAGACGTTTTCATGTGCTGAAAATATAGAGATTTTTGACTATCAGTGAAAGATAATGCAATATCAAGGCTTCAGCAAGTTCTGCTTCCACAAACAATGGGAGGTCAGTACTAGGTTGTCCAGTTGGTCTTGCATACGATTTTCCCTAAATTAACTTTATATGCTCTATTTTGAATAGACAAGGGTAAATGGGTCACAGCACTTGAAGTGAGGATCAGCTTTCAACAACAGTATGACTTCCTAACTAGAACTCATAATTTCTTTACCATTGTCAATTCAGAGTATCAGGATTTCTTTACACAATATGTGATAATACAGGGATGGTGGGTTGGAATTTTTTTTGTAATAGGTAAATACTCGACTCAACATAGTCTCTTAGTCCTAAATAAGTTAAGATAAGATAGAGTTAAAACCTAACAAATATCTTTAAATCACGGTTCAAGCACTTCAATAGCTGCTTTTCAAGTATTCCTATTCGGTACAAATGTTCGGTTATATCCTATTCTTTTAAGTCACTTCTTATTGTCAATCTTTATATTAATTTTAGTTTTTCTTTATCTCTCTTCATCTTATTATCCTGACTTAATATTTTATTATGTATTAGCGTCTCTGGAGGTTTTCTTTACATATAGTCAAACCATCTCAACTGATGTTGGACAAGTTTTTCTTTAATTGGTGCTACTCCTAGTCAATCACGTATTTCTTCATTCTAGATTTTATTCATTTTTGTATGACTATGAATTTAATGTAGCATACGTATTTCTGTAACATTCAGCTGCTGAACATGATATCTTTTTGTAAACTAACATTCTGCTTCATTTAGCATAGAAGGTTTAATTGCCATTTTATAAAACTTGCACTCTTATCACAAAGAATACTAAATGCTTGACATCACTTTAACCAGTTCGCTTTGATTCTATAGCTAATGTTTGTATCAATATCCTTATCCATCTATAGCATCGATCTCAGATAACGAAAAGTGTTCTTCTTAAACACTACTTGGCCTTTTAAACTCACATCTCTCTCATATGTGATAGTGCCAAAGTCACATCTTAAGTATTCAGGCTTAGTTCTGTTTACTCAAACTTTTGGACTTACGAGTCTATCGTTACAACTCTAGTTTTCTATTTACTCTTGCGCGTCTCATCAATTAACACTATGTCATCTATAAAGATCATACATCAAAGGATATCCCCTTCTATGTTTTATGTAACCTCATCCATTACCAATGTAAAGAGGTAAGAGTTCAAGGCTGAAGGCTGATCCCTGATATAGTTCTATTTTAATCGGAAAGTAACTTATGTTACTATCATTTATTCGAACACTAGTCATAGTATTATTCTACATATCTTTAATGAGAGAGACGTATTTTGTTGAAACTTTATGTTTGTCTAAAACCCACCATATAACATTTCTTGATTTCTTATCATAAGTTTTTTTCAAGTTAATATAAACCATATGTAGGTCCTTCTGCTCTCTAAACCGCTCCATAACTTATCTTATTAAGAAAATTGTTTGTATGGTTGATCTTCTAGGCATGAAACCAAATTGATTCATAGAGATCCATGTCGTTGCTCTTAAACGGTGTTCGATAACTCTCTCTTATAGCTTCATAGTGTGGCCCATCAACTTAATTTTTCGATAATTAGTATAATTTTGGATATTTTCCTTATTCTTATAGATTGATACCAACATACTTCTTTACTACTTAGGCATCGTGTTTGATTGAAAAATATTGTTGAATAACTTAGTTAGCCATACTATAGCTATGTCCCTGAGACATCTCCACATGTTGATTAAAATACTATCAGGGCCCATCACCTTATCCCCTTTTGTCATTTTCAAAGCTCCTTTAACCTTGGATTCTTGGATTCTCCGTACAAAACTCCTATTAGTGTCATCCGAAAAGTCGTCCAACTGAACGGTGATGTCCTCTTTTCCACCATTGAATAAATTATCAAAATACTTTTGTTATCTATGTCTAATCTCATTCTCCTTCATCAAAAGCTGCTCCTTCTCATCCTTAATACATTTAATTTGGTTGAAGTCACCCGTCTTCCTATCATAAGTCCTAGTTATTCTATAGATGTTGGTACAGATCCTTGAAAGGCTGCCTCTTTGCCTCACACACAGCTCATTTTGCAGTCTTTTTTGTCACCTTGTACTTCTCTATGTTATCCTCATTCCTATCATGATATAAGCGTTTATATCATTCTTTTTTCTTCTTAATAGCTTTTTGCATGTCTTCGTTGCACCACCAAGAGTCTTTAGTTTCCCATCCACTCCTTTTGGTCACTCTAAACACCTTTGAAGTAGTCTTTTGTATGCATGTTACTATCTTCTCCCATATGTTATTTGTATTGTCCTCTTTCTTTTAAAAGTCTTTTTCGATAACCCTTTTCGTAAAGACATTTGATGTCTCCACTTCTAACTTGCACCACTTGGTTCTTGCAATTTTGACTTGTTTATCTCTACGAGTATGCACTAAAAAAGTGAAAGTCGGCCACAATCAACTTATGTTGAGAAACCACATATTCTCTAAGTATCGTCTTATAATCCACACAAACTTGTTTATCTCCTTTTCTCATAAGGACAAAGTCAATCTAGCTAGAGTATTGGTCGCTACTAAAAATCACTAAATGAGATTGTTTTTTCTTAAAGAAAGTGTTGGTTATTATTAGATCAAAAGCTATAGCAAAGTTTAAGATTTTCTCTCCCTCCTGATTTCTACCACCATACCCAAAACCTCTATATGCCGCCTCGAAACTTGTATCTATTGCACCTATATGACCATTAAGATCTCCTACTATAAAAAGATTTTCACCACTAGATACAATTCTAACTAAACTATCTAAATCTTTTTAGAAATATCTCTTAGCACTCTTATCCTGATCTACTTGAGAGGCATACATACTAATTACGTTTAAGACTATATCATTAATGATAAGTTTAACTAAGAGAATCCTATCTCCTTGCCTTCTCACCTCCACCACATCATTTTTAAGACTTTTATTAATTAGAATTCCTACTCTATTTCTGTTTGAAGTTGTCTCTATGTACCATAGCTTAAAACCGGTACCGTCCATCTCCTTCGCCTTCTAATCCTTCCACTTAGTTTTTTGAACGCATAAGATATTTACACGTTTTCTAACCATTGTTTCAACTAGTTCTCTTAACTTATTCGTAAGGAGCCATATATTTCAGCTATCTAAACAGATCTTAATTGGCTCGACTTACTTCCTTACCTTTTACACCCGTAGAGTCAAATGTGAAGACCCTTGCTTATTTTTCACCATATCTGAGCGCCGATGTGGCGTGCCACTAAGGATGCAATAGCTTGATCCTTTATTAATCTGTGAATTCTCAAGTCAGACAATTTCCTTTATTAATCTCTTTTGAGGTAATTTGTGGATGATTGAACTTCCAATCATTAACTAGATACAATTACATTTCAGCAAACCAAATTACAAAATAGATGTAGTTGCTGACAGAACAATTGTGATTGATTGGAATTAACCATGGGTGAATTCACTTCAACTGACACGAGATTAGTATTAACTTACTTGGTAAACTAATTGGAGCCCCAGTTTTCTATGTCTATGAAGTGTTTTCCTTTACTTGTTATTTCTCCAAACTGAACATGTGAAATGCTAATTATTCCTCACACCAAAAAATTTAATTGAATCATAATTGGGTAGTTCATGCTCTCTAACATTAGTTGGTGTTACATCTGAACTGTTTGGAGTTCTGAATCACTAGAATCTGCTGCAATGATGCCATGTTTTGTTAGTCCTCTTCCACTTCATGAAAAGGAAGTGGAACAACCTTCACAGCTCTGAACTTCCCTGCATTGTTTAGGTGCTCGTTTTCCAACCTGACATATAAGTTTTTAAGTGCCAATCTAGGTTTAAGTTTCACAATAAGTTAACTTTTGTAGCTCGACTAGCTACATTTTTTTTACCTGTAGAAGTTCCAGTGGCCTCGTCGAATCACCTCAAGAGCTGCCAAGAAGAACAGAGTTACTCTAGAATCTAGGCTTCCGATGTTAGGGTGGATGACAGTCTGAAGCCATGCCAGCCTCAAGATAAGGTTCAGACCCTGTAAAAAATTGGATTCTAGTGTAAGTATTCTGAAATCTATCTTTGTTCTAAAAGTACTGATGCAGGACCTTAGTTTTTTAAGAGAGCATACCATGGATAGGAAATAGATGTACTTTTGTCTAAGTATCAGATCATTACGGAGCCAAGGGTTCTTGGAGTTAAACTGCAGAAGACCCCAATCCTTGACAAAGTCCCAGTATAGTTGGTAGATAGTGGCAAGACTCGACACAATGACAACAAGTGACAGCCATCCAGCACTGCTATCATTCTCGTATGCCACTTTTGTTCCAGCGGCAAGCATTGCTGACACATACTTCCCAAGGTTGACAATGTGGTTTATATCCCCCTCGTCAAACCATCTCCTTGCGCACTGCCCCCATTAGAAAACAAAAGATATGAAATCTTCATAATGTCTGAAGAAGGGACATTGCAGCGTGTGATTTTTAATTATATACCTGCATGGCCCTCCAGTAGTAAGGCAGGAAGGATACTGCATATGCCAAATCTCTAAAATGATTCACTCTTGTGCAGTAGCCATAGTCTTGTGTCTTGTAGCTGCTGGTTATGTAATAGCATGCCAGATACTCCAGGCTCCTCAGCAGTGGTACCTATTTGCCAGGAGTCATTGTTTTATTAGTCTTTTTCCTGTAGAGAACCATCAGTCAAACAGACACTTGTGGTGACAAAGCCACTTTCATCATGCTGAAAGTGTACTCTGATGAGCAAGTAAAGGCCTAGGTGTGTGTGGCTTCTGTTAAGTATATACCTGGCTGCAAAGCTGATCAGCCATGAAGAAATCAACCATGACAACCTACAGACGCACACAAATATAGCAATTTGTTTTGGATGTGGAATTTGATAGGACATTATCGTTAAGCTACTTCTCTTCAGCTATAATAAAAAGATACCTTGTAGAAGGGGGTTAGAATGATGTTTCTGATCACTCTTAGGAAATGATAACGGCATGACAGGTAGAGGATGTTGAAAGGGCAGACCAATATTAGCAAGAAAACCTGAATAGGTGGCAGCATCAACCACATAAATGTTTATTATCTTTCAAATGTAAACACATAATAATTTTATATTTGGAATGTTCAACACTGCATACCAGAAGTAGAGCTCCTGGTATTGCTTGGACTGCACATGACGAATACCCTTTGACAATGAGTGTCAGGTGTGCAAACATAATACCAATGACAATTGTCATGGAAGTAGTGCAAATCACGAAGACATCACGATACTTGCGCTCTTTGGTAGGTGTGAATTCAAATATGAATGTGTAGTTTATGCGTGTCTTTCTCCACATGAAGATGTTGCATCCGTAGAGGAAGAGATGCAGAAAGAAGAGGCTGAACATGCTGCAGTTTGGGATCATATAATGTCAGAATTAGAGCAAATTTTCCTTTATTCAGGAGGCGTGTAGTAGCAGTTGAGTTGGCATTTTTGAGCTGACCTCAGGACAGGATATGATGTTGCCATATAGACCTTATTTGACTGCTGTGTGTACATCCCAGCAATGTGTGCCATGATACAATAACCAATGAATAGTGCTGCAAAGCCACCAGTGAATAGCCCTGAAAATTGACAAGTGTGCATTAGTAATCTTAAAATTGTGCTGATGAGTTAATGCAAGATTATATAAGAACTATTACCAAAGAAAAATGTTGTGGTGTGTGATTCTTCCCTTTGATTTGGCTTCAGATACTTCATCGCTTTCCGTTTGTCACCTTGGGCAAAATGCCTCACAAACAGTTCATCCACATCGTCCATTAGCCTAATTACCTGTAAAGATGAAGATAGAATAATCTTTGCTGTGTTGATAGAATAAACTGTTTCAGAGTTTTTCTAGGATGCTGCATGATTGGAAAATACCTTGTCAGAGACATTGAAGTAGGAGCTCTCCACTACTTTCAGGTATATTGACTGCGCTTCCTTTGCTGTAACCTGAAAAATGAGAAGATATTTATTATGTTCTTCCAGCAGGCCATGGAATCAGAAGGAAGAGGAATTGGCAGGAACCTTGTCAAATTTCTTCAAAATCTTCACAAATGCCATCATGTTTAAGCTCCTGCAGCAAGGTCGTCTTGTCAGGACCCACACAAAACCGAAGCAAATATTACATGTCAGTTACACTTACCGGTATGTCTTGAGATACCCCAAGCCCTTGTACAGCTCAACCAGGGCACCCCTGATCATCTTCTCTGCCTGATGCACCTTCCTCTTGTTGATGCTCAGCTTGTCACCGTTGGTGCTGCCGCTCCTCGACTGGCTCAGCATGTCGTCAAACAGAAGCTCGCGGATGGCGGTGACGGTCCTCGTCGGCGTGGTCACCGGGATGTGGATCCTGACGCTTCTGACTTGGCAGGTGACCGCCTTGCCTCCTGGGAGCGTCGTCCTCGGCTTGGTGCTGGCGGCTTCTTCTCTTGGCCTGCCAAGCCTCCCTGAATCGCCCGGTTCTTGAGGGATGGTGAGCTGACCATCGTCTCCTCCATCAGGGCTCCTTGCAATGATGTCGTTGGTGAGGATTTCCTGGCCTTCCTGTTCTTGTTCAGAAGTGCCTCTGAGGGACTGATCTCCTGTGATTTTTAGAGGATGTGTCGTGAATCATGATCAACCTGAATATGGATACTGAGGTCTATTTCCTAAATTCAGAGGGATGGTTTAGATTAGAAAACACACCCGACCCAGACAACTGCCTGATAATGTATACTAAGATTGCCTCTTGCACCTTTCGGTGGGGCGTTAAGTACAAATCCTAGTACCCGCGCTTACGCATATACAATACAAAAGAGCGTTTCTTTCGGAATTCTATGCACGTTTCAATACAAAATTTTGTAAGGATCGTTCATGGATTATTTCCGGTTGTTGCGTATGCTATTGTTGCATTCAGAGAAAAAGAAGACGGTCCCTTGCAGGATTATTTCCGCTATAGGTGTACACACGTAGCATGCATCTGTATGGGTGTGTTGGGCATACGTACATGTCAGCCTGCCTAATCGAAATCTATTCAAAGCCTGGCTGGAATAGCAACATGCACGTACTAATCGAAATGCTACACCACCAAACTTCTATTTTGTCTGTCCCAAAAATTACCAACCATCTTTTCAGCCATTTTCATCTTTAGTTAAAAAACCGTACCATCTTTTCAGTCATTTTCACCATTAGTTTTACTGGTTAAAAAACCGTAATGATGGTGGTTGGTCCTAGGATTACGACTACTGATTCTGACCGTTCGATACCGTACGGCGTCGATCTCCATTTCCCCCGCTGGCCGCCGCCCTCTCCCGTCCCCCCTCATCTCCGCCTCCCCGCAGATGCCGCCGCTGATCGCCTCCATCGCGCAGCACGCTGCCGGCGATCCCGGCCCCCGTTGCTCCCTTCCCCTTCACCGCCGGCTTGCCCCAGTCCCTGCTGCCCCGAAGGTCTGCACGCCCGAATCCGCATCCTTCCGCGCCTCCGACAAAGCCCCCGGCACCGCCTCTGCCGTGACCCGGGCGCCCCCTCCGGCACCTTCTCCGCGGAAAGGAGGCATGCCGGCATGCCGCCGTTCGCCACATCTCCCTCGCCACGCCGCTGCTGCTGCCCCTCCCCTATCTCCTCCTGCGTGCCACCCCTGCCCCACTTCTGCTCATCCTCGCCGCTCCTCCATTCCCTCTCCATGCCGCCGCTCCTAGCCATGCCGGCGCGGCGGTGCCTCTCTCCCACCTCCTCCTTCCTATCACTCACCTCCTCTCTCCCTCATCCTCCACCTCCGCTCATCCGCTTCCCCCGATCTGCTCCACCAGCGTGGAGCACACGCCGTCGAGCCGCCGGGCCAACCACGAGCTGCTGAACGAGTTGGCCATATTGTTCGTGTGCTGCAGTACATCGGTTGTAAGTGCAGGCTGTTAACTCTGTTCTTCTATCTGACGATTTGTGTTTTTGTTCATTCTTGGTGATGTAAATGCTTTGTCACTGCGTATTACAAGGGGGAATCAGGGCATGAAGCTAATCTGAACCGAGCAGCCACCAGGTTCCTAAATTTCTCTTATCTTCGTTCCAAATCTGCAAACGACAATTGCATCCGAGCAATGATAAAGTCGAATCATGAATGGCCATAGTATCCTGATGTTTTATTTTGCTAATAGCATGTTTATTTGTGTCACTGCCATTTTAATAAAGTTTTCGTTTACAGATAGTTCAAATACTGTTAAGAAGATACAGCTGTGTTTTTGGAACTAAGAGTTCCCATAATTTGTTTTTTCTCTTTCCAGGTGCTTTCTCCCTTTCAATCTTTCATGGGCTGGAACAATAAAATGGACAAGCCTTCGTACAGATGACTTCAAGTTAAGTATGAAATTGCACATTGTTGCTTCCTTGATATTTCATATTTGCATTTAAAGTAACAAGATCTGTTGTTTTCTAATCAAAATTGGATTGCTTGTGATATTTGGATATGGTCATGGAAGCAGAGCTTGGAAGCTGCTGATTTGTGTGTATTTTTTTCCACCTAAAAGAAAATGAATATAACTGTATTGTCTCAAAAATAAAGGTCAGCTGCTTATATCCTTGCAGTCTTTTGAGCTAACACATCTAAAAGGATTATATCTACTGATTTCTATAAATTGCACGGTTCTCTTTTAGATTACTCAAAGGGCTCTAAATTGAACCAAACAAACACAGATTTTTGTGCATTGTCTAGCTAGAAGTAACATGCCGGTTCTGGGAACTAATTTTACTCTTTTCTTTTTCATTCTAGCAGAGTAAAAACTGTCCCGCATCCTATAAATATAACGGCTTGTTCAAATTAAGAATATATGAATATATTTTCATGTACAGTTGAAAGAATTGAGGGGTAGCTATACTCCCTGTGTTTTCAGAAGTTAGAGAACAACAGTACTATTGACATCATAACATGGCACTGATTAGGGTATCTACTGGTTTGCTGCATTATCTAAAAATAAATCTATTGTTGTGTATACGTTTTCACAATATGATGTTAGCTCTTCAAATGATTTGGCTATGGATGACTGCCATGCATTTAAATATTCAGAAGAGAATAAGCTGACTTCAGGAATCCAGAGTATGTAGACATTGTAGGCTACTGCAGCTCTTAACCTAATGGTAGTTTTAGTTTCTTTTATTCTTTATTTCTTGGTGCCTTTGTCTCTTTAAGCCAGGTCTGAGTGTACTTGTATGTACCTCAGTCTTCTCTTTTATACTCTGTTATCCTTTTACTATATTTCTTTGAGAAAAAAATGCAAAATATTTGCTTACTGTTGTTGTTAGACTGGAAAGTTTAAACTTTAGATCCTTTCACTATGTTTATGATGTCAGGTCCAACTCAAAAGCCATAGTGCTTCCAGTTCTACAGTTGAAGAAATATTTAGTTTACAATTGCAGTGTCATTTCTCCATTTTCCCTAAATGCTGTCAGGAGCATTCCTGACTCAATTATATTCTAACAGAGTAAAGTAGAGTACAGTTAATCTGATATGCGTTCCTATCTCATCACCTGTGTTGTTGTCAATCAATAAACTGAGTAAATAAATATATGCAACAACGACCATCCACTATGTTTCTTTGCCTTGCCTCCAGGTGTGGCTGCAGTCAACTGAGGTGGTTTATTTCTCCTTACCACTTGAAACATACATTTTGATGGGTCAAGGATGACTTTCTATAATTCTTTGCTCGGTCTCACAGTATTGGTATTTTTTAGCAGTAGTGAAGAGCCATCAAACTCTACAGGGGTCAAAGCTCTAGATTCCTTCAAGTTTTCTACTTTTACAACACACAAATCAATAGATTTCGGGCAGTTTTAGATAAATCTGTGGGGCCACTTGAGCCCACACGTTGCCCTTAGCTCCACCATTGTTTTCTTAGTACTGAGATAAATTATTTCAAGCATTTGAGCTAAAATTGGTTGCACATAGCATGTGGCAAGGGCTAAACCCATTTTCTCAGTGTAAAATGAAAGAACATGAAGAATTATTCTAACTTAATTTTTTTATCAGTGAAAGGGGATTTGTCTGGTTAGTGTATCATTTTCATATATATTCAACCTTAGGGGCAAATGAGTTTGAAATATACAGATGTCAAGCATACAACTAGGAGGTATAGTCATGTTAAAATGCTAGATCACTATTTGGCTTAGCATGAACACACCTACTGTAACTTTTTTCTAAAACATTACTCAGATGATTGTTTAAATTGCAATTCTACTTTAGGTTTTCCTGTTAATAGTAGTATTTGTATGCCTACGCAATTTCCTACAACCTTAACAAGGATGTCCATGCCTCCGTCCATTTCATTCACACCATATATGTTTTCAAGAGTACATAACATTTAGCCTATAAGATTTCCCTACCATCACTATCCTAATGTAAAAAGATTGGCATATTTAATGCCAACAATACAACTTATTCATTCTACAACTGATCAAAGTTTTTAATGCTATATATCTGTACTCTTACTCCCTCTTTACTACTTTTGTTTGATCTGTGAATTCAATCATGTCATATTGTCAACCTATAACTAGGATAATCACCTATAAAGTTATTATTTCTCTTTTGGGCAACATGTAGTAGCTATTGCTAAGAGCAAAACTTGAACAAGATAAGTTGAGGTGTCCATATTAGTTTTGTTAATCTACCTTATGATCAACAAATTATCTGATATTTAGACTACATTTTGCATTCTACATGCTTTTGTAGGGCTTGTTTTGGGACAAATACCATATTTGCGTGTGAACAGAGGTGAATGTAATTGGGGTTTGATGATAATTATTTATTATGTTTTTGTTATTTTAATCATCATGATTGCTTTTATAGGCTCAAAACTGAGCTTGGTGGAAAATCTTGTACATAGCACCATCAGGGATGAAGAATATACTAATATTTCGTTTAACAAGATTGTAGATGAAAATGGAGGAATTAAGTAGATGGTGACTCACTACGAAGAAAAGGAAGTTGCTCTTGGTTTCATTGTCTAAAAGATGATTATATCTGGGATGCTTGTGAGAAGTAGATGTGAACTTTGTGCTTAAGATACTTCTACGACTCATTATATCTTTATTTTTATGTTAGAATTGAACATTTGTTCAATGTCACCCCATCCATTTTTCAAGTGTAATTTTTATTGTTCTGTGAAACTTTTATGTATACCTGTGCAACGAAATTGTAACCATACTAAGCTTAATGATCTCAATTACTATTTGAGCTATTTGATATCTTTCGTTTCGTATGGTATGAATCGCAGATGGTTTTTTTTTTGGTTGAAACGCACATGCACCCAACTAGTTTACATCAAAACTAATGCACACCTAGACTATTGTAACGTGACGTATATATTGATGGCAGTACGTGCACGTGTCAGCAGAAGAGAGGAGAAGAGACGGGGCATGGAGAGAATGGACGTAACGTACCGTGGAGGATGGAGCACGAGACGGAGGGATCCTCCGTGTCCGGCGGCGAAGACTCGCCGCCGATGCCGCATCGGCGGCGGCTGTCGCGCTGCTGCTCGGTGATGACGGCTGCCCTGAGCTCGGCGAGGATCTGCAGCTGGCGGCGGAGCGACTCGCTGCGCTCCACGAACTCGGCCTCCTTCCTCTCGTAGAAGCGGTTCACCTTGTTGAGCTGCTCGTCCAGCCTCGCGAAGAAGGCCCTCGCCGCCTCGCCGTCCGCGAACCTGGTGCCGCCGCCCACCACCTCCGTCTCGTACACCTCTCCGGCCACCGCGCCGCCGCCTGCGCCTCCGCCGCTCGCTAGCTTCCTGTGCACCTGCATTGCATTGCACGTGCCAACAACACAACAGATACAGTTAATACTTTTACTACTATGCGTACGTACATCCGTACCACATTACTACTACTCCTTGTTTGACGTTTAGGTTTACGTTTTAAACTTTTAAAACTTTAATCGATAATAATTTTATAAATGCTTCTTAGTTTAAAAATTAAAAAAATAGTATGTGTGGATTCGCTATTATAATAATATTATAAGATTTTTAGAATTTATAAACTTATATAATATAACATAAATAGTCAAATTTCTAACTGTATGATCAAATCCTGTACCAAATATCAAATATTTTTTTTACTGCAGGGAATAATTTACACAAAGATAAAAAGGCAGTCGCTGCATGCCTGGATGGCACCATGCTCCTTATGGTGGTGGCCATGGGGTTGCAAGAACGACAGCCTCATCGCCCAGTGAGCCGTCGCCACCGGCGCCTGGCACTGCGACGGCAGAGACGACACCGCCGTCACCTCCGCCGAGGCTGCCGCCGCCGCCGCCACCTCGGCAACCTGCAGCCTCTTGATGTCCTTCTTGAGCTGCCAGTAGTCCACAAAGGCCTCCTTCCATTCGGGCACAAGCTGGCCCTCAAACTGCTTAGAGAACTTCACCATTGGCCTCTCACCTTCGTCTTCCTCCTTCCTCCTAGACTGGAGGGAGTAGCAGTGGTGGTGAACTGTGTGTTCTCTGCAATGGTAGTGCGCCTCAATGGTGGCCATGGGGGGAGGTGTACTTATTCGTGCATGCGAGCATCATATGGTTGTTGCAGTGGTGGTATCCATTGGAGTGGAGATGGATAGAATTTTGGAACAAGCTAGATAGCTTCAGGGAATCTAGCTAGATCAGTGATGAAGCTAGTAGCACATTATTCCTCAGATTCTGTCAACAGGATGGGGGAAGGAATTGAATTGACGGAATTGAAGGGATTCTGGGCTTCTTGGCTAAGCTCGGCTCCTGTCAACTCATCTCTGATCACCAAATTCACCACTTGGAAATGCAAGTTGGTGCATGGATTCCCTAGCCTCCCCCAGTGGAGAGGGGGAAGAGGAGGGCTGTCTCTTAATAGGATGGATGGATTGTGTATGGTCGGTGCTGTCAGGGGCATACAGATTATTAAGGGATTAACATAATGAGGCTTAACTCTATATGACTTAATTATACATAATGGGATTAACATAAGCCTGTGAGGCTGTGACAATTCTGGAAACTAGGAGGTATATATCCACTGTTTCTTAAATAGCATGTGTATAATTTCAGATGTACCTGTGAACAGTGCCTTCAAATATTCAGTTACAGAATCATGGCACATAAAATAGCAATCAATAGTACCATGTTTTTTCTTTTCCTCAAAGTAAATGTTGAATATGGTCCCTTCGAGCAGTGGCGGATCCACCGCCTATCAGCCCCAGACGGCCACCCATGTTCGTCGGCAAAAGCACAATTAATGAAATTTTAGAAGTACTCAATATTGCCCAGAGCCTATAAGTTTTCTGGGTCTGACACTACTTTTTTCGTGGACATATATACTTAGAAGTATATTTGTTGTACCCATGATTGTTGTAAAGCAAATTGCTTCTTTGGTAGAAGACCTAGGCTAGGATATACCGTTCAATCTAGCATCCCAGCTCACGGTACAACGAGGCGATTTGGATCACCGTGCGCTCTGAATTAATATCATAATTATAATCATGTTACAAATAACAAAATGATTGTACTAAAAGAGGAAATTACTATACTTTCCAGAAAATGAGAGAAAAACAATGATATTGCTGTCTTATAGCTAAACAACTGAAATTAGTAAAATTAAATAATTCACTTAGCATGAACTATGGTGTGATATCAGCCTTTAGGAGGAGGTGCCACGCATAATTTTTTATATGGTGACCGGGAGAGAAAGAGGAGAGAGAATATTACTATCTAATAGAAAAAAGGTTTAACAGATAGCAAGGCTTCTATTTGGAAAGTGGCCGGATGAATCTTCTGAGGTTAAGATGCTTGATTAGTTTCGATTATAAAGAAAAGCTTCTATTTCAAAAATGAACATTTCTCTAGCCTTGTTCATTAAGGTCTGCCGACCCTAATGATATTCCAAAATCCTCTAGTAAAATACTATTTAGATTTAAGGTTTATTATATTGTGCAATAGAGTTGACCCCGATAATATATATTGTTGGCTAGCTTTGCAACTGTTCCCCTATCATCCCCACTATAATTGAAGTGTTCCTTATAAAATTCATGTATTTTAAACGAAACTCTATTAATCTTGGGAATTGAAAATTGGTATAAATTAAGTTATTCTATGACAACTTTGTTGGTACAAAAAGCAACCCAAGACTACCGTTTTTTTTTGAGAGCAAGACTACCCATGTTTTAATAGAGCACGTTTCTTTGACACTATATACTTACTGCTGCTATGGATTTTGGATAGGTTCCCATTAGTGGAACTATTGAAGCAACAGTTTTGAACCCCAAATACATATATGGGAAAAAACATGTGATTTCAACGTAGTTTAGTTTATGCATAGCTTATTCGCAGATGTAAAACATGTTAGTGCAAGCGCACTTGCAGAAAACAGACAAATATGCAAACCCTTAACTCGTGTATATTTTAGAAATTCGGTACGATACATGCAAATAATGGATTAGCTTTAATTTTTACTTAATTGAGCTATAACCCTAAAAAAATAGAGAAAAGGTAATCTAGAGCCGACTTAAAACAGGTCAAAGGGTCTATGCATACGCATCAGCTATACTAGACAATAACTGTTTAACCACCTAGTTCTTAAAGCTTCTTGATCATTTAATTGATCGCACACATTAAAATGTTAATTACCTTTTATTGAAAATGATGCGATCGACGAATTTATTTGCTACGGAATTTAAAAGTGTGCACTGAAAGAGGATGATCACTTTGCTTTGCATCTTTTTAAATGATATCCTGCTAACTTGAAAAAGGCAAGTAGGATGGTCTTCAAAGGGTGGTCACCAAAAGAAAATTGCACTTCTTTTGAGCTAAGCAACAACGGCTTCTATTTTCTCCAAGAAAAAGATTGTGCTTTTGCTCTCTGAATTTTTGGGTGGTAATGTTGCTCTCTTTACATGTCTTTATCTTGCTCATGATCATTTTTCTTTCCAGCAAGAATCTGTTGCTATGAGAAATTGGGTCAAGCAAACAAATGTTAGGCACATAGACCATAATTTTCTTACTATGGCTCAATTTGTCCATTATTCAGAAAGGTCAATATGGCTGGACAAAACAACAAAGGTTAACGCATAACCAGTAATTAATTAAACTCACTATCATACAACGGCCAATTGGACCGACAGTGATTGTAATATCACTGCCGATTCACACATTTTTTCCGTCCAACGTGCCCGTATTGCTGCTGATTACGGTTGCCCAAAACTAGCACTAATGCCAATTATGAATCACAGATGGGTGTGTCGGCAGTAGTGACTCTTATATGTTGACCTCTGGTACAACAATATGTACTTGACATCGTACAATTGCTGCCAACTCTTACCAATATTTCTGAGCTATATACTTTGCTACTCCCTTCGGTTCTATATTTACTATATCGTTTTAGACATAATCTCCTTTACCAAGGAATGATTTATTAGGGTGTGTTCTACTCATATTACATAGCGCGTACATAAAGTAGACGAAGCGTTTGTCTCATGTTGGAAACCAAACATTAACTACAGCAAGGGTAAACTCATCTAAAACGTTTACTATTCTCTCAAACAACAGAAATTTTCATCTAACCCATGAAACACTTCGAAGCCAGGAAACACAGAATTGGAGAGAGTAATTATTTTGGTTTGTCATATGAAAATTATACTGTTATTTTTCATTGTCAGATGTGCTTAAAATAACGTCATAAAAATAAAAATAATGATCAGTGTTCTATGCAACTTTATTGTCAAACGACCATTACATTGATTTTTTATGGTTCAATAATGAAATTTATGTACGAGTTGTGTAAACTGAAAAGGAAACGTAGACTTCAGCACATATTTTGGATACGGATAATTTGTGCCCTTCGCAAAAGTAATGTCAACAGCCCTCTGACTATTCTTTTTCCTGATGCGCGAACACATTATTGCATCATCACTTCATCAGCTAAGCATACTTCAATTCTCCCCAAAAGAGTCAATTTAATTAGGTAGACGGGCTTTTTAATTATATTGAAAAATCATAGGGAATTAAACAATACAATACCCATATACAAATTTCTCGTGTTGCAAATGGGGCCTAACGGTTCTGCCTAGGTTATTGAATCTCATGAATAATGTGAACTCCGAAACAATTTGTAGTGTAAAGCATAATGTAATCAACCAATAATCCCATAAACTGGAAATCGCGCGTGGTTTAAATCCTTTGGGATATATGACTGGTGATATCCATAGCCGACCTAGACGACGATTTGGCATTGGAACAGGACGTTGATATGTAAATTAAACTATAGTTGCACATTGTAACACATGATCAAAATTCATAAATCTCGCTACGAGTGATTAATCAAGCAATGGAACTCATGTAGTCTAGAAAGATTGTGATGATTAATCAACATCCAATGGTATGAAAGATTAAATAGTGATGATGTTGATTGTTTATATTGTTAGTCTAAGTGAGTTCGAATCATACTCCCTCTGTCAAAAAAATACAATTCCAACATTTAATTTCATTTTAAAAGAGTTTAATTCTATAATACTACTTTTCCTTCAACCAGCTCTCATTTAAAATTTTCCCTATCCTACTATCTTTCACTCCCAACTGCCTCTTATTTAATGAGAGGAATTATTGTATTTTCCTTTTTCAACTAATTTATCTCTTGAATCACTTTTGGGGAACAACTCATGTATGATAGGTTCAAATTCTTATGTATAATGTATACACCTCATTAGTTAATAGTGACTAAAACTGCACCTAACAGATAGACACCTGTGATGGGTTATAATTATGACCCATTATAGGTATTTATCACCTATAACGGGTTATAAATCTAGCCTATGATAGATGGGGTGATGGGGGCAAAAAAAATCCCATTTCACACATTGCCACTCGTCACTGTGTGTATTAGTGGTAAAAAAAATGATACATCCCCTCCGTGTTGGTAGACTACTCGTTGCCTTTTTTTTTCAAATTTTATTCCCTATTTTTCGAACACAAATCATGCAACAGAAAGAAGCCGCTAGAGTCATTGTCTTCATAGCGATGGTAGCTACAGCATGGCCTTGATGCCGGTGGCCTCTAATGCTTTCTCACCCTAATCTCGCTCCCCCTCCCATGGCCTCAACCGGTAGAACATCCTCTGGTAAGAACAATTTGAAACTAGAGCCTCCATGAAGAAAATCTAAATATTAAAAAAACACAAAAGCAACTCTCTAACAAGAATATCATAGAAAAAAAACATGAACTGCATCCAACAAGTTGTCGTTGCACTCTACCAACCTCTCATCCGTCCTAAATCATTAAGAAAATAAACAAAAGAAATCTAGGGCATAGCTACTTCTATGCATGAGATATAGGACATAAGATGGGATTTGGTGCACCGCGTCTGCCTTAGCCGCCTTGCACCATCGAGCCGCCGCCATAGCACTCACCATGGATAGATGTGCCAGATTACACTGGCGGCGAACTCTATGGACAAGAGGAGAAGAAGCTGATGCTAGGAGTGCTTGAGACGATGGTTGGCCCTTGGGGCAAAGGAGGTAGAGGCCGGCCCATGGGTGGAGGTAGAGGTAGTAGTTGGTGCTCAGGGTTGAGGAGGCGATGGCCGGTACTTGCGGCAGAGAAGAGCATGATGTCTAGCGTTCAAGGCGGCAGCAGAGAAGGGCGACACATGGGTGCTCAAGGTGGAGGAGGAGTGGTCCGGTAGTGAGGCGGAGAGAAGCCATCGAGAGAGAAAAGGTTGAAGCTCAGATAGAAGTGTCGAACGGGGGGAGACAAGGTCAAAGACATAATGTTAACTCGTTACGTGTGACAAGTAAAAATATAAAGTTGTTTAAGATTGTTTTGGGTAACATTTTAAACCCATTACAGATAAAAGTGGAGAGCCCTTATGTTAGGTCTAAACATACAACCGTCATAGATGATATGTCACCTATGTATCTTATTTTAACCTGTTAGAGTTAAATTCACTTATGACGGGGTAATTTAGGCTGTCAACAATGAACGGATCTATAGGAACTAATGTTACAATTACACTCTTTTGGACAAATAGAATGTAATATAGATACTGATATTATAAATTTGTTACGGACTATGGTTTTGGGTGATGTTAACGCCAAAATCTGAATGATTCGATGGTGCTAAATCCAATCGGCTGAGAGGTGTTCGATGACTACAGTGAAGAAGCCGATCGGGTTGTAGCGAAGGAAAACTCAGTTCTAAATTGAAAGATTATTCAGATAAAACCAAGTTTACGAAAGAGCCATGGACTCTACGGTAGGATGTTTATCTTTGTAAATTGTAGCCTTATTTAATTAGAAAGATTTAGTTGGTTAGTTAAGATATTTTCCTTTGTTCTTGTTAGGAAATAATATCCGATGGTTGTAAATGTGTCGGACTCTGTATGTAAATCTAGGGTATAAATATAGACCCCTTAGAGACATGTAAAATATCTCTCAATCAATACAATCTTGGCGCATCGCCACCCTAGTTCATCTAGGTTTTATCGGCAGGTTCTGGCTCTCGACGCGGGGCTGCATCGGTTAAGTCCGATATCCGGCGAAGGGGTAAATCTCGTCACTATCCTGGTATACTTTGTACTGTTTAAGACTGCATCGTTTAGGTTCGAACTATTAGTCAGATCGGGTGTACCGCATCACATCCGTGCAAGATCTATCGGCCTATCAAACTTCTTCCGTCGTCGTCGATCTCGTGCTACATCGGTTAGGTCCGACCTACGGATCTGCCGATGGAGGATTGAGTTTTAGGTCTATACGTCTCTCTATGACGTCTCATCGGAGTGAGTAGCCGATGAGTTATCCTAAACATAGGTCCCTATCATCGTGCGACCGATGGGTTCAGGCGTTAGGCCTGTAGGTAGCCGATGGCATCCCTCCTATCTCGTCGTCATGTTCGGTCCGAGCCCTCACCGTCTCAGTGTCATTAGCCTCCGTCCTCATACTGTCTCGGTTAGGTCCGATCTATCGAGGCTAGCCCTAACGGCGCCGTTACTGTTGTCGCTCGTCCTCATGGCCTCGCGGGGGATTGGTTCCCACTCTGCGTATCGAATGCGGGTAGCGTCATCGGCTCTTTGGTTCATAGGCCCTTTAGTACGTTACACGTGTCTATCTTTCATACCTCCATCGGTTTTTCAGCCGATACGCTAGCATTCTGATCTCTATCGGCATCCAGCCGATAGAGAGAGTCGGGCAGGCCTTCCGGCCGACCGACGAACATGTCTTATCTCTTTTTTCTTGTCAATTGTAGAGTCAAATTGACTAGCACACTCGCGAACCTCGAGGCTTAACGACCTGTACTGGAGTTAAGCAGACCTCCCAGGACTTCGCGTGACCAAGCTGCCGTCCTTCCCCGGTCACGGAATTTTTGATGGTGAGTAGGGGAACATTATTATTGCGGTATTGTTTGTGCGAGCGAGGAGTAAAAAAGCTATGACAATTTTCTGGTGGCTTATATTAATTGGTGTAGTACAATTAATTTAGATCTTCCATTTTTTTCTCATACGTGACCATACTACGTTGCAATTATTATATGTAGATATTATTTAGGTGATTTCTCCAAAAACGATGTAACAATCTATGCTTAAACTTGCGAGTATAGAGACACAGGGCTTGTTCACTTTATTGTCAAAATAAATCTTTTCAAAATTTAACATTAGGTAGACAAGACCTTAGCATTGTAATCTTATCAAACTTTACCGAATTTGAGTAATTCCAGAATCTTGCACTCACAAAACTATATTAAAATTTGGTAAGGTATGAAATTAAATAACACTTTCACATTTATAACTTTGCCAAGATTTAACATTCTAACCTTTGGCTTTACCCAAAAATAATAAGGTTTATTTTGGTAATTAAGTGAACGATCCCATTGTTTCCTTCCATTACCTCTAGAAGCTACCGATCCCTCTGTCCTAGAAAAAGACTTTAACTTTACATTTAGAATTTATTGCACAAAGAATTTATTTGATTCTTCCTTAATCCTCAAATCCACATACATATGCAATTAATGGCCACTGGCTAACAAAACAAGACCACGTGCACCCATCAGTCATTTTCTCCGGCAATTATTAAGGGGCTCCTGAGTCATTTCTCCCCCTCTAAATTACTAAAAATAAACTCATTAAGGAATGAAGGGTATATTACTCCCTATGTCTTATATTCGCTAACTTTGTGATTTTGTACTAAAACATTACAAGATTAAACTCTACTGTCTAACCAATTATTAGTATAAGGCATAATTGTGCCATGTTTTTAATTTTAGTTATGATTTTACTCTTATTCTTCTAACTTTATGATTTTGCCCTTATTCGTTTAATTGAAGCTTGTGTTTGTCCTTATACGGTTAAGAGAATTTAACAGTGTTAAATTTCACGTATGCCCTTGTGACAAGATGCTCTTAGTATTCTAAGAACTTTATGATTTTGCCACATGAATTGTTTTGGCATGAATTTTAACACCATCATGTCCTCTTGAAGGAAAAGTGCGCAAGTAGAAGTTTGAATGAGGGTAAAATCATAAAATTAGAAAAGTAGAGCAAATTCCCCTTAGTCTACTTAGTGTAATGTAGATTAAATTTTATTCGATAAAAATAATATCATTAGGTTGACATCACATGGCTATAATTTTGTTGCTACAAACAAACAAAGACTGTGTCAAGTTTAATCAGCGTACACCTTAATTCCTTTTGGGATGGAGTGAGTTTTGCTCGAATTTATTTATGCACTTCTCTCCGTGGATATGTACTCATGAAGTTGGAACATCAAAATCAAATCCAAAGCTCCGGGGAAAAACACCATTATTGCTATGATGCTAGAGTGCCCTCTGATATCCACAAATTAAGATGAATAGTACATTCTAAACTAGTGTAGAGACTAAAAGTTATACTTACGTTGATAAAAAAAAAATCTAGAACTCCGGGCGGGACTATACACGCAAATGCATCTATCCCTTTCCTCCCGGGCGCTCGCTCCCATACGGCGATTATTTTTAAAACCACTCATCATATACTACGGCGATCTTGACTGCACTGTCACGATTGTCACGTAAGCGCGTGCGAAACCAACAGATGAGTACGTACGTACGTTCGTGGACTAGCTAGCGTGCATTGCCATTGTAATGATATACGTTAGAGAGTATATATAGATATGCCTTAGAGATGTTATAGTATATCTATAATATATTAAAAACGACTTATGAGATGTTGCTATTTTTAAATGGACTCGATATAATTATAAATGATAATTATATGAATTATAATACGAATAGTAAATCGATAATATAGTAAATATATATTGGTATACTAATTTTATATATCATCAGCTAATCTTTTAAATATTTTTTATGTGGACTATTTAGACTTTTATAGTTCTCAAAATACGTACTAATACATAATAAAATTATATGTTTAGTTAATATGATTTTTTAAGTATATCTTGGGTTAATATGTTTTGCTTCATGAAAATAAAGGATTACACGTTTAATGAATTAAAATACTTATTCGAATAATATTCGGATAAAAGTTCGATTCGAATAGAGATCTAAGTGACTTCTATCAAACCGACCCATATGAAAAAATCTATATATAAGTAAAACGGGGAGGTCGAGAATATATATTACCGTTTATCTTGAGTAAAACTTTAGCTACCATATTCTGAACCAAACCCTAGCCATATGGCTTGAGTTTTAAACGTGTAGATACGGATAGAAGTGTTACTCGTTGTGGTGTGGTTTGATCAATAGTGGCTATGGACTATTTGATCGACTATTTCATCATGTGTATGGATAGATCGATTTTTTAACCTTGCAGTGTACTTGCAGTCTCATGATAACGGTGATGTTTTGATGTGTCCGATAAATTTTTTTATTTTATTCTACCGCGCGCGCGCGTGGTGGGTGTCCTATCTAGGTTCTGGGCATTGTCATTGCTGCCGATGCAACCGTACGTACGTACGTGTAGTCGACCACGAGGGGTTGACACTCATACAAACCTTTTTCTTAGTTACTCTCTCTTTCTAACAGTATAACCGTACATTATTTTTTTATTGTTTAGCAAAGGGTAAAATTAAAGAAAAAAATAGAGAAGCAATGCTTACATTAAAAAAAAATTAAATGCTTCAAAAGATTACGTTAGATGAAAGGAGTAATAAAATAAAACAGTGGTGCTTCATATAACCCACGCAACCAAACTTGTTTATTTTAACTACCACGTATGAAACATAGGCAAATTTTTAATTTTACAAATCAATATGAGAATCAATTTAAGTATTTTGTCACTTTCTATTATTTACTTTGACTTTTGGAAAATCTTACTCTAAAATTCAAAAATTATTTTTTATTGGTTTGTTCCTTTTTTTTACCTTGAGGCATAAAACAGTCTTGAGCTATTATATCTCTGGTGTTTATATTATGATGTACCACCTTCATATTTAAATGATAAGTTGCCTATGGTGTTGTAACTTTGATCATAGCTTTACCATTATAATATAACAATAATATCTAACAAAAATTTAATATTGTAAAAGTACAAATATATCCATATGATTTTTATATTTTTAAACTACTTCCTTAATTCCAAAGTATAGAAAAGATAAATGTTGTGCATAAATAACTATAATGTCTGTTATTGAATGAGAGATGTTTGTAGGTGAAAGAGTAGTTAGAGATAAAGATAGAAAGAAAAAGAAAATTAAATACATAGTAGTATTATAGAAATTCTTATATTTTAATACAAATTTTAAATGCTAGAAGTGCTTATACTAAGTAAAAGTGATTATATTTTGAAACAAAGGGAATAAATATTTTAAAAATAGTGAAAGCTTTAAAAAAATTGATTGAATAAAATTAATAGCGTCATATTTACAATATGGAGATAGTATAAGGCATAGGGAAAAATCATACATTATATATATATATATATATATATACATATAATACTAGAGTGTGATGTCTCTATATACGACCGTAAAAAGGGTCAATTAGCACAAGGAGGGTGTGTTACTGTGTTTGTGGTTGGCGTGCATGTCAATATGAATATTTGGCTTTGACATGTGAGAATGGTACATTCCTGCAGGTGTAATTGTTGGAAATGTAAGTATTCCCTTCGGTCGGTCATGGGTATTATATATATATGTTGTGTTTTGAATAGCGACACAGTAACCGGGTGTAATTCTTTTATACAAGTCTATATAAAGGGATGTAATGTATGTATCCCCATATATATATATATATATATATGAATATGTTAATACTCGATCTATATGTATGATCGATCTCTGATCTCAATTAATGAGGGAAGGCATGAAGGGCCCTAGGTGGTGGCGGCACACTAGAGATCGAGAAAGTATCTGCACGTCGAACAAAAAATCTGTTGTGTTGACATTAATTTTACGTAAGTAAAAATGTCATGTCATGTTTTGTAGAATGTACGGTGATGTAAAAATTTGGATTCTACCAAATTATTTTTTCTAAACCAAGTAACCATCACTCCCTCCATTTACAAATACTTTTTACCAGATACTTCTTATATTTAAACCTTGACTGCCAAAAAAAAAGTGCATGAAAAATACAATATATCTGTAGAGCATACTGTACCTGTGAGCTTGAGTACTGTTTTTAGTCTTGCATATTTGGATGACCAATTTAGTGTTCTAGCAATATTAGAATAACTCTAATATCACGTTTTTTTATTTTTGCTACGTGTTTTTGCTTTCATTCTTTAAAAAAAACTGACGATCATTCACCCCCCTAATCAGTTGCGATCCTTCACATAACCATTGGACATGCACGTATCTGTGTAGCCTAAAATATTTAGTGGACACCATCACCGAATCTTGAATTTGAACCCAAACCATATTATTTAACACCAATAATGCATATGGTCGGCAATGTATTTGTTGGCATGGCCTTTTCACTACTTACTACTAGAATCTTAGTTTTCTCCACAATCAACTATCAGAAATAGGTTGCAGCGACATTCCTCCTGTCAACACTTTAAGGGCATATTTGGTATGGAGAAATTTCAAAGGAAAACTAAGTTTTTCTTAACCTATAATGGTACCTTTTTAGTTTAAGGAAAGTGTAAAATTCGTGTATTTTAAGCATCTATCTATATAAAGTTTTGTGTGTTTGTAAATCCTCTATTTTTTTCACGTGTACTCCTATGTCTTTTTCCTAAGCTTTTTTCATATGTTTCGGTTTCCTCCATCCAAACTGGGCCTAAAGCTTTGAGATACGTACTGTCGGATTTTTTTTCCTGAAAAATATTTTCACGTTACATTATTTACTATTTTCCTATGTAATTTAATATAAAACAATCAAAATATTTAATTGCAAACCATAAAAAATTATAAAAGACGGCCTGCATTTGTGGACTGACGTCGTTGTAACTAATAGAGTAAATTTGTGAGACCAGATTAAGTGCTTTCTAGGAGGCTTTAGCCTTGACATTGTCAAGATATATGTAGATATATATGATCAGCTAGCTAGCTGCTTGCATGCATGCACTCCCACATTCCTGCACCAGTGAGTGAGGCAGTGACAATGAAAGGAAAGCACTCATAGGGTCCGTAGTAGATCACAGATGAGAGCTCTTTTAGCTTTTAAGCATTGCGACCAGCTACCATCAGGGAATATTAGATTGGATATTCTGATGCACCATGCAGGGATGCCCTCCCAATTGTGATCAATCGGGAATTGGGGTGTTCGACTCTAAGGAAAAAAATATATAGAATTGGGGTTTGAAATTCCTTTTAGCTCTCTCTGTTTCTCTTTTTTTTTAAAAAAAATTGCTTTGACCTGTGCTTCTTTAAAAATTGAGAGCTGCATTTCAAGCTGTGCTGGATAGTTCATAAATTAATTGGAACATCTTAAAGCATTGGATTATTTGTTCTCTGTTTTACAAGGTGATTATTTATATTCTCAAATACAGTTTGTCATGAACGGAAACTCTTCATTATCTAACAAAAGAAAGGGAATTCATATTCAGATATTCTGGAACCATGATGTGTGTCTGCTCTGCTTGGCCTTTCAACATGATTAATATAAAGGAAACTAGTGCGAAATTACTGCAATAAATTTTGGACTTGCCATATTCTCATATCAGTGGGGAAGCACCATTACTGTTATAGTGATGGAGTCGTGAGTACATACATGACTACCCCGATCAGGGTTCTAATCCTAATTCACATAATTAAAGATGATTGTGCGTATCTCTAATTGGTGCAGCATGTGAAAATGCTACATCTAGTGGTAGTCATAATCACATTGACATCAGTGATTGTGATGAGAGAGTTCATAATGCATTGTTATCATCAAGATGGATTATCAAATCATTTAGAAAGAATGGGCCAATAAATTCTATCGTATATGATAGAAATGAAGGAGACGCATTCCATTTCATATGAAGCTATCGTACATGATCCAATTAGTCCCTGAAACTATCTATCTGTACAAGACCAACCTGAATCATGTTATTGCTGGTCTGAGTAATATGCCATTCATTTTATTCTCCCCCACTAGTCCCTGCAAAAGAACATATCATAGATATGGTTGCTACTCATCTTTATACACCTACAAGATATTCTTGTCTAAGGCAATGTGCAGCTCTACTTTTGTTCAATGATTCTTGTTTCTCCGACGAAGAGTGCAAGCAAGTCTGTTAACTGCCCCTTTTAGCGCATTAGTTCCTCTTTTGTTGAGTTCAAATATTGCATCGCAGTGATGATGGGGCAATCTTCTTCTTTAGTGAGAAAACGTTTTATTTCTGAACTTCTAATTGGTTCCTCGTCTCATATTACTGTGCAAGCCTAGTTTAGTTTGGTTTTGCTTGTGTTGCATTTCAGGTCTCATGGTAATGCTGTCTGATCCTGTGATGAAATAGTTGACCTTCTGAAAGATTTTTTGCTTGTTGTGTTTCAGATGAACAACAGCTGACATGTTTTGACTATGATGTATTTATCACCTTTGACAAGCAGCTGCCTGCCAGCTAGTCCATGTTCATCAGACATTTTGGAGGCAAGCTGTGACATCACTGACCTGCATATGTGTAGCTTCTTTTGCTTTAGATAAAGTATTTGATTTTTCACAATTGATATCAAGAGATCGATTGGTGAACGACGCGGCGCATCGGTGCCTTTGCGCAATTTAAAAGCAGATTTTTCTTTGCCCTGATGGATGTTCTTTCAAGTATTATACAGAAATTCAGAGTTCATCTAGTTTTAGTGCCTTGACAGGATGGCATCTAATACGCTGGAAACTAATTTGGGGCAGATATGTTTTAAACAACACCTTGCAAATACAATATCATATGACTAATCACACTTTACCTAATTATCTATGAGGAAAAATAAGCTAATCTGTCCAAGAATTCAGATGATAAAGTCGACAGCAAACCAGCTACCCTTCTTTGGCTAGTGTTGTCCAAATAGGCAGCATATCTAACTCTTCTCTTCCAAAATGCCACTTTAACCAATGCAAATCGACATGCCTGCTTGTGGGTATCAAACTAGGTACGCAACATGTTCCTCTATCAGCTTCCTGGGTCATTCATGCACCAATTAATTTTGTAGCTGAATTATCACCAAATACAATATACATGGACAGGACAGCATGAATTATTCGTCATCCAGTATAGGATTCCCCATATCATTCCAGGTTCATACTGACAAAAAAAGTAGCTACCAATACTAATTGAAGCAGCCAAGAAAATAACAGTCCCTCTCGTTTTTCTCTATCTCATCCTAATCTCCAATCTTTACAAACTTCTAATACACATGCACTGTCAATACTAAGACTGAAAAGCACATTATTATTAGGGCCATTACATGCAAGAATCTATTCCCTTTTTAAGCAACATATCGTGCCAACCCTTTTCAAGATTATACCTTAGCTCATGGTTGGATATGCATCAACTGCATTTATCCGAGAATTAAATTTTAAAATATACATTATTTTTCATAATTATATATATATATTAAATATTTATAAATATATATATTTTTCTTAAGTTGAGAGCATGCCACTGCACCATCGGTATAGCTCAAAGTTGCAAGACCAACAAGAAGGACAGTAGGATAGCATCAACATGCGCGACCATGTCGGTCCCATACAATATGCACACCCCATCGGCAACACAGGACTGGGGGTGGTGTCTCACAACAGTCACGCGAGACCAATATGGTCCCATAGATTGGTGGCATAGATCGCCCATGTAAAAATTAATCCAGCTCCCACTCCATTTCCTTCAACTGCGGTGTTGCACCATACCGGTGCAGTATCGCTACGACGGCGCTTGTTTGCTATGTAGGGCTGACACGGTCGTACGTATTGGCACTACATCATTTCCCCTCCTATTCATCTTGCACTTTTGAGCTGCGCCAATGGCGTAGTGGCATGCCCCCAAACCATGAGGAATATATATTTCATAAATATATTAAAAATATGTATATATATGTAAAATTGAGAAAAATAATGTATATTTCAAAATTTAATTCATTTCTCGGATGATGTTGGATGAGACAGTATTAAGAACTTTCAAATACAATTTCCATTATTATCTTAGAAGAAAGACCTTCAAAATGGTAATTAATATCAAGTACTGCATCTATTATTCTGGATTATCCATGAGAGGTTCTTGCCAAAAACACCATCAGGTTAATTGGTAGGCACTGTGACGATCCGCGTGATCTGTCGGTGCTTCTCCTTGTTGCATTGGTTCCCTTCTGAAGATGCTAATGGGATTATGTGATCAGATGTAATATACTGAGTATAAACGAGCTTTTCGTTGTCTGAATTTCTCGGCATTTGAAGATAATGATGGGAATTTGTTCTATTTCAGTGCCTGAAACAAGGTATACAGTACCGTATGCCATGCCGTGTTACATGTGGACTCTGATCGATTTATATGACAAGTTATGTTCTTCCCTAACATGATAATTTGGTATAACGATACCAATAATATGCCAAGGATTAGACCATTATTTCAGTTTGACAACTGGAAGACCTTGTCGAGCACGTTTCGTTGGACTGCTGATCAGCTCTCTACTTCTTATATATATTTTTTTCATAAATTTCCTCTGAATGTACTGATACTGAACATGAATGTTTATATAGAGGACGTAAAGGATATTTGCTTTTGAAATTCTTTGCAGAACATACAGCACGAGCAGATGCAATGTACCAAGAATAAACCCAAAATTGTTCTGATTATCAAATCAATAATTGAGGGATTTGTTATCTTCTCGTTGTGCATATAGGTTCTCTCAATGCTCAAGCCATTTCCATCGTGGGGACCAATGACGTCTTTACTACAGTGTTTCAGGAATTTGGATGTCTAGTTCTCTAGTGCAGTAGAATTTGTTCTCCTCACTAATTTGGTATGACCCTTGATTACTGAACATTGTAATCTCATCATCAAACTGCTACCGGAGATATCCCAGGAATAAACCCAACACATCTATCCTTTCTGCATGTGCGCGCAATTCAGCAACTCTGTTTGATTCCTCATCATTAATTTTTCCATCAAGTAAATCTGGATAGATTTCACATGGCTTGCTAGCTAGATCAAAACTTCTCAGTCAGTTACTCACTGAAACTTAGTATTGCAGTCCTGAAGAGACCTCAACCAGCACCAACTAAGATTTCTCAGATAGCCACCAACTAAATATACATTTTCACTAAGAAGTTCCTTGATTTAAGTAAAAAACAATTCTGGGTCTATAAGTTAAGTCTGAAATTCTTCATGTGCCAAACAGACGATATCTATGGATGGACATAGTTAAAGATTAGTTAAAATATTTGTATGATGAAGAAGAGTGCCTAAAAGAGCATGCTGTAACACCATGTGATACAATGACAATTCTAGTTGTACAGTAACAGTAATGGTGTACCATGTTTCTGTGTTATATTCGATTTCCTTTTCCATGTCAGAAAAGCAGAAATTTCATCATACCGCAGTAGTAATATACTGGAGAATAAACCGGTATTTATTCTATTCTCAATACAGTATATAACAATTTATTTTTGCAAAATGAAGATTTTCAAATGAAAAGAACATCTGGGAAATTATGGCCTTGCCACGAAGGTGGAAGGTAAGGTGGCAATAAACAAGTAAACGAAGCATATAACTGTTCTGATTCCAACATTATCAAAGCGACAAGTTGTCCTGCAATAATGAACACCAACTTGAAGTATCTAATACTTGTTTTTCCGATGGGCCTCCTGAGTTTAATCCTTGTATTCTTGGGAGAATCTTGCAAATAGATGAGTATCAGATATACTATTAATTAGACATCTCCATTTTTCCAGTTCTGAGACCCGGCCCAGACAAACTGGCACAAGTTTTTCTTTCTTTCTGTTTTTTTATTACTGGAGAGCACACACAAGCAGACACGCATACCATACTCATAAAAATCTCAATAGCCATTGCACCATCCCTTAACATAATAGTGATGGAGGCTAACGATTAATTTTTAATATCACTAAAATCCTATTGAAATTATGCCCACGTGTATATAATTGTTGTATATAATTGTTGGTACTAGAATTTAAATACTAGTGAATAGAGTCAAGCGTCATAACTATATCATGAGAACAAAGGTGGTTCCCCTTGAAGACCTGGCAAACTTGTGGACGAATGCACAAAGCAGGTCCACTGTGTGATGAACTGGTGATGCCCCCATTCCATTGACACTTTTCCCATACTCTTTGCTAGTTTTGATCCGAATCATTTGAGGTTTTAAGCAGCGGCAAAACCGTGTAGTTTAGTAAACTGGCAAAACCGTGTAGTTTAGTAAACTCTCTCCTGCTACGAGTTACACTGCAGATGAAATTTAATTTTCTTCTCAAATAAACTCATAAAGTTTCATTGCTTTACTAGATGATATGAAATTAGATAAAATATGGTGGGTTTTGCAGTAAATATGGTGGTTTTTTGCAGTAAAATATGCTGTCCTCTGACATATATAATTTTTTCAAGTTTATAACGGAAGAAGTTCGTTACAAAGCATGGGTGTTTGGCTAGCCAGTAGTACAAAATAGTACATTTCATTTGGACATGCAAAAAGTCATTTACTTTTCCCTTGTTACAACTTATTACAACTGAAGCCTTACTTATCTTGATCTTTTCTTCGTAGGCTTTAATGCAGTAAATTCCGAATCTTAGTTCATAAACATAAATAAATAGTTTGAAGGTAAAATAGGAACATATTCTATGTATATAAGCTTTTGGTGTACAATCTGTGCATGCCAACTAACAAATATCATCGAAAATTATTGAAAAAACTGTACGGATATTTCTAATGGTTAAAGTTCCATATTAAAATTTATTATATTTTATCTCTATGAAAAAAATCAAAATTATAACAAATTTAGACTATTAAAACTGTCAATTTTACCTTTTTTATAGTTAAAATATAATGAATTTGAAGATATGACCTTATACATTGGCGTAGTACACGTACAATTATTTTTAAAATTTTTAGTAATATTTATTAGTTGATATATATGGAATGTGCGTTCCCGGTAAAATAACCTCCCAGAATTTCGTAGTTGGATCTGGGCCTGGAGTTTACGTGTCAGGGATGAAGATAGGCGCACCCAGGTCCACAGCAGAGCTGGCACCCGTGTCTAGAAAATATTCGGCAGTACGTAGCTAAAGCCCACACTGATGATTAGTATATAAATCCAGACCAAACGTTGTGTACATGGAAGGTCCGCTAATCCCATCATATTGCAGCCCATCTTGCGCCTAGGGTTGCACTGAAATTAATTGGCAAATGCCCTTAATTTCTTTTCAATTATTCTTTTCTTCCAATTCTTCAGATGTTTGTGAAGCACAAGCACTAAGGACGAAATCGGGAGGAAGATGTTCAGTTTTGGTATGGCAGGGATACACCTTTTGGTGTAGAGGCTGGATTCAATTTAATTTCATTAGCACTGTATCATTATTTGTCAAATCATGTGCTGTAGTTTCATTCGTAATATGTAGGCAGTACTGAACTCATATACGTACAGTACTATCAGTTTACCAAGAGCCCACAAGAACCTACGCAATATGGTGGCTAGAAGACGTTGGACTTCCACACTCCTATTGTAGATGTGGTACTTCCTCACCCCTTAGGTTTAATCTTATTGTCCACACCTCCATGTTGACATTCTCCGTTGCCCACAGATAACAACAGCCAGTGGTGCATAGACCCGAACGAAGAGTGTTTGGTAGTGATCGCCAAATTTTTTGTGAGCATGTGTTATCGACGAGAGAACAGTGAAAACATCAGCGGCAGAGCCCAGACAACCACTCGACCAGCCAGGGAGGTGATTCCGCCACTGACAGCGGTGTGTTCAGGAGATAGGTTGAAAGTAAAGCAAAAGCGTTGAAAAGATGATACAATTTGAAAATAAACGCTAAAGAGGGTTCAAAGTGAAACTTGGACAAGAAAAGGGTGTTCAAACTTAAATTCAATAATCTAGTTTTAATTTAAAATTATAGACTCAAATTAACTCTAAAAAATTCACTATTGTATGTGATAATTAATTTTTTCTGCATATAAAAGCCATATCATCGATTAACATCCCATGAACCAATAACATCCCAAGAAATTTAAAACATGGAAAATCAATTATTCTAAATTGTTAAAGTTGGCATTTTCCCTTTTTAAAGAATTTTGGTGTGAAATAAAACCAGCTCCTGATGACTGAAATGAAGCAACCATCGGAGATTAGGGAAATTATTGGGATGTTCCTGTTAGCAGCTAAAAGATAACGAAATTAAGAGGCAAATCAGATAAGTTCCTGGTGATTTCTATGCGTAAGGGTGAGAAAAACATCACTATAGTTGTTACTTGCATGTGATCTGCTCCACCGCTTGTCAAGGATCAAGACGCATGGACCGGCTGGTGTCACAAGGCAAGAACGGCTGGTGTCGTTCAGTGTATGACAGACGAGATACTTGGAAAATTCTAGGAGCTCATTGGTGTCCTATAACATCAGTGCTTCTACTCTGGATCCGCCCCTGGTGGTGACCCACCTGGGTCAGTGGCGACCAGGGAGGAGTTTTGGAGTTTGTCCTCTACCCCACGCCGGTAATGGCATGGCTACACGACAGCGTATGCAGTCATGCGCCAACAGACATCAAGCCATCTTCAGCCCGATGATGTGCTGAGGCTGAACCCACCAGTCGAGGTGAAGTTTAGCGATAAGGGTGGCATTTCCCCTCATCGAGCTCAGATAAAGCTAGGGTGCAATGGAGCACCTAGGTCTAGGGGAGCTCACTAGCACTATGGTTCACCATTGGATGCTCAAGCCAACGTAGGCTACAGTTGACCATCTAGGTGGTGTCTAGCCACAGCTCGGGCTTTGGGTTCATTCTGCTTAGGGTAGCGAGTAGTTGTGGTGGAGAACAGGGGAAGTCTAGAGGGAGCTTAGGTAGTATAAAGGCAAAACTTTTATAATTGTTCCTAGTCCAACGGGAATCTCTGATTCCCTTTAAGGATATAGGCTTATCATTTCTCCTGATATGACCATGACCACTAGGTCTAACCATTACTCACATTATGTATTAATAGAGATGGATAGCAATCAACTCCTTCATATTCTAGAATTAACTTCAGCCTCTCGAGACTGCGCTTATTTCAAATGTCCGCTAAATGTAAATACGAGCTTAGTTCTGGGCCATCAATACTTGATGAAAAGATCACGGAGTCTCACATCACCTCTAAATTTCATTGAGTCAGCCACACTCAAAAAAACAAGATTGTTTAGACTTATAACTTCATATGTGACCCCAACTCAAGTAGGGCCTAAGGGATATGCGTCACAAACTAAGTGGAGCATGACCCTAGGATCTTGTTGGTCGTCCACCCATCTTTTTATATAGTTAGATATCCTTTTGAGATTCTTTAGGTTTTATTAGATTACTTTGTTTTGTTATTGCTTGATCGGCTATATCATTTGTCACCTTTTTACATTTTATTTTATCAGATTAAAACCTTCATCTTCCTACATCATTTATTGATTGATTGCAGTTATAAGGTTGATTTGCATTGGCAAGAACAACAACCGTAGGAATAGGTGTATCTATCGCTAAAGCACAACAACACAACATCTCAAACGGTTGTAGTTCGATCATCAACGTCTCATCAAAAACAGAGAGTTATGTACACTCACCGAAAGATCAGCCACCCTTGCTTACATCATCCCCATTGAAAATATTCATCCTGAGTTTATTCACCCAAATATCTTAACGAAAATTTTGTGAAAAAGAAGATTTAACTCAACTTTGACAATTGGAGTTTATTTGACTTTTGCAGTGGGGCTCAGTTTCTGCAAAATTTGCAAAATTTCTAAAGACCTAGAACTCCGAATTTTCCAAAATTTGGAATTATTTTCAGAAATCCCATCCTGTTTTTCCTTTTCCTTTACACCTCTTCTTCGTTTCCCCTTTTCCCCTTCTACTTTCTTTTTACTTCTTCCTCTACTTCCTGCTTGTGAGCCTCCATGGCCTCCTCGGGATAGCTTTGTCCAAAAGCCCAACCCGACACGTCTCCTGACCTACTAGTCGATGGCACGCACTGCCTGCTGTTCTTGCCGCCAAAACTGGATGGATAGAACACTGTGGTCCTGAATTTGCTGGTTGGATTGATCTGGCTCTATATCCACCTATATAAATTCTACAGCTGCACCACACATTGCCTCGAAGCCCTAATTGCCGCCACCATCGTGGCCTACAATGACAGCCATGCCGCCTGTCTTTCTGTAATTTCTGATAAAGATGAATATTCTCCAATAAAACATGATATCTTTTGACGTTCTTATACTATAATAACATACCAATAACAAAATAATATACTAATAACGAAACACTACTTGCTTATAAAAAGATTCAATCTATAATCAATTAAAGAAAAGGGTCTTCCTTCGTGGTGATAAATTGTCAAATAAACTCGTGCCATATGTTGAGATTTAGATGTTTACAATATATAGATAAACAAAAATAGTCGTGCTGGCTGGGTCCGAAAGCCAACTCAGTATTTAGTATTTAAGTCTGGGAATGATATAATCACAATTAGAGTTTTCTTCTCTCTATACGAAAGTTCTAGATACGCTAGTCTATCAGTGTTGGTTTGTAAAAGGACATTGGTGCCAGATTTTGTGCTGACACCGATGACGCTTGCCTGTACTGACGATGGACTGAGAACAAGCACTCACTTATACCTTTGCACGAATAAAAAAAAAGCCAATGAATCGGCTCGATTTGATCTGATTGCTTTTGAGACTCCCACCCCCACCCTCAACCTCAATCTCATCCCTAAAAGATATAAGCAAAAACATCCACATGACATATATGTATCAACATCCACAGAGTTAAAAACATCTGCACAATTAGAAAAATCATAGATTAAGAATCTCTATAGAATCAACAACCACACACATTATTAACATCCACACGATCAGAAAAATTCATAGATTAAGAGGAACTACACAACATATAACAAAAAGATACACTGATGTTGTCCCGAATACCTCACCACTAGATTTGAAGTTATGATACCACCGTCACCGCACTAGACGTTGTCAACCAGTTGGTAGAGCAGTAAATGGAGGGAAGGAGATGCAAGGGGTAGTCATCATTGTCGAACTCATCGAGCTTGTTCCCACCACTTCCTCTCATGGGAGATGGCCACTCCCCTCCTTCTCCTCTCTAGTGTAGTGGAGGAGGTGGCAGACTCCTACCACTTGTTCTGTCATCTTGTAAGCTAGGTCTAGTGGCTGCTGCATAAGGGAGAGGAAGACACGGCTGCAACCGTGTCACGGAGAATAAGGCCTCATTAAGCTAGGGAGAGCTAGAAGTAGCCGTCACCGTGCTAGTAGCCAGGAAGAGGCGGCTGGCTGCCACTCATCAGCCAGGCTCGGGTGGGGAGATGAGAGATAGGGAGCGACTAGAGGGATGGGGGAGGATAAGGAAGAAAGGAAATGAGACAAAACATGAATATTTTAATTGTAGATCACTTGAGAGATTGAGAGGAGAAGAAAAGCCTCTTATTTCTATAAATGTTCAAGATATATTTATTCGTTATAATTGGTTAAATAGTATAAAACTTATAATTAAAACAATGAGAAGATAGTTTATTTATCTTGTTTATAAAAATGTAGATTTGGGGGTTTTAGAATATATATAGCATGGTTGTTTGGGATTAGATTTTGAGTGTTACTTGTTCTTAGGTATTGTGAGTTCGGCTGCCACCGGTGTGACGCCAAGTTAATGAAAAGGTTGAGCCAAATACACGAAGAACTCGTGTGATTAACGTGCGGTGAATGGAAAGCTTTGATGTCTTTATATTACTTTCATATGATTGTTCATGTTGGTTATATACCATTATTCATATTATTTGTATTCATTTTTCAAATTAACAATCGAGTCTTGATATTACTTATGTTCTTTAATTCTAATTCTTTTTAAAAATAATTCAAATATTTTTACAGGCCACGACCTGTAAAGATTAATCTTCACTGATGGTCAACATAAAGACAGCTGCCAGCAAAGAGCGTTTGTTTGGTAGCGGCCAACTCACGAGGACCGTAAGTAAAAATGGTCTTCGCTGGAACCTAATGCAAGGTTGTCTGCTAGCCAAGTTTGTATCAAAAGGGCTGTTAGCAACGTGGCCTGTCTATGATAATTATGTGCCAAATTTTGAAATTGGGTTTAACATCAATTTTGAATTTGGATTTTCCACAAATTTTTAATTTTGATTTTTCGTGTATGATGTATACATGTATAGAATAAATGACGATTTGTTTGAGCAATTAATATTGTTCTCTTTATTGATTGAGCATAATTAATAATAAATACAATAATATTAATTAATTAAGATAAAGTATTAATTAATTACATAATTAAATGATACTTATATAAACATAGCACATAACTAGGACCAGATCATACATGTTTATGAAATATAATAATTCAATTGATGTGTTCAACTTAGACAATTTTGTTGATCCAGCTAAAAAGACATTCATATTTCGTTTATGTACTACCTCCTACTCCTATTGACCTAAGGTACTCGCAAATGTAGTATTCACAGAACACTTTTTTTTGTTGTTCATGGCATTTGGTATGACAAAAATATAATGCAAATTAGTTATATATCACACATACTTATAATAGGTACCGGCCACTTATTGTCTGACCTGTAATTGGTCATCTGTTCTCTGTCTTTATCATAGAATATCATGTAGGCATTGTTTTGACAAAGGGAGTTAGTAATATATTTACCAAAAACTTGTGAACGATAAGTGCCTAATTGTAATTTCTAAATATATAGCACTTACTAATCTAAAATTGTGAGGAATTCTCTAGTTACTTTCTCTTTTGTCGAGAGGGTCTAGTACAATAGCTATGCCATTTGGATAAAAAAACAAAATCCAATGATCTCTGCACAAAACAACAATATAATGTTTTATTAGTCAAGGTCGGATATCTAACTTATCCCAAGTTGTACGGGCATAAATGCATTTTTTATCCTAAAATGAGAGCAGTGCCCAACGTAAGTGGCCACCACAGATATTTTTTATTATATCTTTTCGTTACGTAGTCAGCCGTTGGGGAGTCATGGCTTATAGGTCTGGCGACATATTTTTGGTGTCAAGTTTGAAGGTGTTATTTGGCTCGCTTATTCGACATGGGTTTAGGTAGCCAAGAAGTTCGCCCATGTTTTGTGATGCATCATAATTCATCTTGGAAAAAAAAACAGATGATGATCTTAAGACCAAAGAAATGTAGAATGCAGTAGTCATATACTTATAGGCACAACACGCTGGTTAAATTTTCATCAAGCTTGTCACGGCGATAGAGGGTATGTATATCTTTAAATTCTATTAAGAATTGGCACAGTGCACTCATGAATGCATTTGCTAGCACATAGGCAGATATTTCTCTAATCTTGAACATGCTTATAAGCATGTACCACTTGAGCCATTTTGTAAGCTGCTAAGGGTAGAAATGGCTTGTCATTTACAATGTTTATCGCAACATTGTCATTTGCTCCCATATTGAACTTTCTAGCCAAGCTTATTTTCAAGCCCTCTTCCCTTGTCATCATTGATCTTGTCGTTTTCTTTTCCTAATCCGTTCCTCTGCCCTTGAAAGCCTGCTCTTTGTGTGTATCTTTTCTCTTGGTTTTATGTTCTCCTATCTTTACTAGCACCATGATATCATGTTGGGTATTGGCATCAATATTTTCTAATTGTAGAGGCGTTGTAGATTGATGTAGTTGTTGAGGCACCTCAAGCTCAACTTTTGGTGTTGACGAAGGTTCAATCGTAGAGACAGCTGGTTGTTCAGGTGCTTGTTGCTAGGGAGATGGTGAAGGAATCTCTGATGTAATCTCAACTATTTGTGGTGTTGGCGATGGAGGCAGCGATGGCCAAGGCTGATTTGGTGAGACCTGTAGAGGATCGCTTAGTTCGTCTCGGTCTTGTAAGACATGAGATGGTGACTCCAGTCTCCTTGGTGGAGGATTATATTATCTACAAATTAAAATTAGAATTAAGAGCCTAATATATCATCTATAAATTCATATTAAAATGAGTAATATTTTTTCATCTAACAATTCTTTGTACAAAATTCACCCAAAATTACCCATAGGATTGTTCTGAAAATTCCATACAACATTTTTCATCCAACAATTGACCCATACGAAATCCGTCCACCCCTCGACGAAATTGTATGCCATGGTTCTATATAATTCTCCCAATATTTTCACCATTTGTATCCTACAATTTTCACTGCCATACAAAATTCACCCAAATTCAAATCCACCCCATACAATTCACCATTTCATCATGATCACCCAAATTCAATCCTTGAAAATAACACTTGTAGCCATACATTTTGAATGTGCTAGGGTTGATGACGAGCCGCTACGATGTCTAGGCATCGGCAAGGAGGTGATGGCGCCGGCCAAGGGTCAGCAAGGAGGCGTGCCACGTCAGGGTCAGTGAGGGCACTATGGCACCACGGGGTGATGAGGAGGCTTCAACATAGTACCCACTGTGGCTTGGCGCAGAGGGAGCTTCACTGGCCATGGTGCTATGGGATATGAAAATTTTAGTAGCCTAGTGTCTAGGGTTCTCATGGGTTCCAACACTCAAGAAATTTTCTCCCTCACACGCTCCTTACAAAGGACGCTATTTTCTCCCTCACACCTTCGAAGATCTGGCTACTTATGTGGTTTGCCAGCAAAGATCCATCTTCTCTGGTGGCTGCTTAAGTGGCCGACCATCTACATGTGAGTTCCTATAAGTTTTCCTATTGAACTAAAAAATGACTAAAATTGTAAATTTCCTAGAAAATTCATTCTAGCTCCAAATAAGATGAAACCAATTTTATTAGATTCATAATTCTATGTTGCATGTCCCTATAAAATTGAATTTGAAAAAACTACCTCAAAAATGCATGTGTATTCTGTACTATTGGTTTATATACTATATTTCACATATAAAACTTGTAAAATCAATATTTCTCAAATGAAAATCTGAGCTACATGATCAACGAGTATACATATAGACCATCGTTGTGGTTTACATTGCCAAGATCAATAACTGTTAGCCCAAAGTTATCCATGAACATGCCAGATAGGTGTTTCACATATTGACCACTAACACAAATGGGATCTGCATATTGCGTGCGCCCTAGTCAAGTTTCCAGTCTCTTCAACAAACCCAACAAATTATTGAAACTATTGTCAGACCAATTGTTTTTGGCCTTCAATCTTAGAAGTTAAAGGACTGAATGCAACACTATGAAATCCTTCTCACACTCCTTTGACTCATCGTATAAAATTTTATTTACTGCCTTCTATAACTCATTAAAATTATCTAGACCTCTTGTATGCCCTTCAATATCCTTATCACTGGCATCATCAGTACCATCCTTCACGGTCATGATCATTATCCATCGTGACATTGCCATGATCATAATCCATCATAACATGATCATCATCTAATATAACATTGTTTACCAGAATATATCGACTACTTTCTATGAAATCTTCACGATGATCCTCTTGAGATGCTTCAATGCTAGTTCTCTTGGATACATTTCTCTCTCCATAAATATTTCAAGTTGTATAGTTCTTTACAAATCCACACATCACCAGGTACTATTTGGTTACATCTACACAACTCCATGCTTTCTACTTATTACAGTCAACATATAGAGAATGAATTTCTTTGATCTTCTTACTCACAGCGTGTGCCTTGGTAGCATCATTAAACTTAGAAACTCTCTGTATGAAATCATGGCATATCATACATCCATGACCTCAACATATGCAAATTCGATCGTACTTTTTTTACATGCCTTCATAAAATATATGGTAAAAAAATCAGCGAGATATGAAGAGTAATGAATAACTAATCTGGGCGCACAATGGAATGCAAGAAAAGAGTAACCTTGTTATTACTTTTTATAGTGAAGAAAAGTTTGATTTTTGTTGATCTAGAAATAAAATAACAATAAATATAATATACACGCCAAAGAAAAACCTATTATATGTGTTGCTTGAATAAAAAATATTCACCATATGATATAAATCAAAAATAAAACCCATTATTAATTTATATTGTATTAACATGGAAGAATCTCCTAATACACACCAATTTTTTCTCTCTTCGTTACTATTACCTAGTTAGATCCAAACCAAAAACCTTCGTATTAACTATAACTATCAGTCATTATCATTGCTGAAGGAGTTAAAGCCATTTCTCAAAGATTATATAAAATTTTAGGCTAAAAATTAGCTCCAAGTTGCCAATTAAAAATTCTAGATCTTGAATTAGCCTTGGCGTGTAACACAATATTAATCCAATTAAATCTATGCAATTGTTAGCACAAAATCACCCAAAAACTAGATCAAGTATAAGATCTAATTTTAGATACCAAAATCCATTAAAGATTTCGAGGTGAAAAATTTTATCTCCATTTTCTTCTTAAAGGAGAGAGAAAGCTTAGGCTCAAGCTTGAGGAAAAAGATAGCAGGAGGCCTGCTCTTAAGCAATTGCCTGCGAAAACCTAAATCTTGGCGATCGTTAAAGGGCCCGCCAGTGAAGAAAAACCTCTATTTTCTTCGGCATCCCACGTTGCATCTCATTAGCATTAAAATTAAAATTTAGCAGCCCATAACATGGTCTGCCCTAAAAAATAGGATCTATCTTCACTAGCGGGTTTCTATGAGGACTATCAATGAGATGCATTATAGTTGACGCCCCGTGACCCTGCTCCGCCCATCTTTGCGCGCATGGTTGGGCCTAAGGTTCGTCACTAATTCTAAAGAGGTAACGTCTTCAAAAAATTGTTTTTATAGTATGCTCTCAATCCTACGACCTGTGCTGCATGAACGAACTAGCATTGCGCGAGCATGTAGTCTCATGGCAGGAATTACACGTGAATATAGCTGGCACAATGGTCATTTACGTGTCAGCTTTGACAGGCCCGTCGATCAACATGGGCAGGGTAGCCGACCGAACAGGGCCCCCAAATTGCAGTGTGCTAAGTACGTAGTGCTTAACCAGAGATAAGTTCATTACGCCCATAGTGCTCAATCCTTAATCACAGTGGCAGGCTGCGTTCCATCTCTGTCTGCTCGTCTCCTAAGGTCATGACATCGCCGTGTCGCGTTCACGCACCAGCAGGGACTTTTCTATTGACGAAGGTCTCAAATACAAATTCATTATAATGCTTTCTACATTATCATACAATAGAGTTCTATCAAATAAAGAAAAATATGTAAGACAATTGCTTGTATACAGCAAAGAGCTTGAGAGAGTATTTTGTTTTTGTTGCAAATTCATCATTCATTGCTGACCTTCAAAGGGGTGTGCTATAGCAGAACATGTGATGTAGGCCCTGTATCTGAAGTCCGTATGACACAATAAGTAACCGTGCTATCGGTACGAACCTTAGACTTCTTGATGTTGTGGCTTAAGCACGTCCTGTACTTGTGGGCAGGAGGATCTAGTGTAGGAACCTCTGAGTGGTGAATGGCCTCAGGCCGGATACTCGGTGACGAAGTTTGTCGCGATGCTGGTGATGATGGGCCAGAAGATAATAGCCTAACCGTAGCCTCTGTGCTTGCTATAGGGGACACGGGAGAGACAGGCGGAGACTCCGATGCAGACAAGTCAGCATCAGACACTACATGCGGAGTGCCTGCCTCGGGTAAAGAAGTGGGCACAGGGAATGTCGGCGCCAATCCTAATGAGGTTTTAGGCATCCTAGGATCTGCTGCATGCTGAGGGGCTACATTAACAAGGTTAGCAGGAAATCTATGCATATTGTAATTGTTCAAATTAAAACTGCCACTGTCCTGATTAGGTGTAACGTTGGATGAAGGATAAGTGGAGAAAGAAAAAATTGTTTCATCAAATATAACGTCACGAGACACATACACGCGTCCGGAATCCATATCGAGACAATTGTATCCCTTGTGAAGACCACTATATCTCCAAAACACGCAGACTTTGGATCAAAAGGAAAGTTTGTACTGGTTATAGGGTCGCAAATCGGGCCAACATGCGCAACCAAATATATAGAGCATGGAATAATTCGGTGGAGTTTTGAGGAAGCGTTCTAGAGGGCATAGATTATCAAGAACTCGAGTAGCCAATCTATTGATGAGATAAGTGGTTATGAGGAATGTCTCATCCTAAAATTTAATCGGTATGGAGGCATGAGCTAGTAGAGTAAGATTAGTTTTAACTATATGATGATGCTTGCGTTCTGCCGATACATTTTGTTGGTGAGTATGTGGGCATGAAACATGATGGGCTATGCCAAGGGATCGGAAAAATTGACTATGAATTTTTTGGAACTCCCTGCCCCAATCGGATTGGACATATTTAATTCTAGTATCAAGGAGACGTTCTACATGTGCTTGAAATTGCAAGAAAATACATTGAGCCTTAGTGCAGTCATACATCAAATATATCCACGTAAATTTATTAAAATCATCGATAAAACTTATGTAGTATTTATATCCACCAACATACTTAGGGGTAGGGCCCCACATATCTGAAAAAACAAGTTCAATAGGCGATATAGAACGATGAATGGCATGAGTATAAGGGAGTTGATGACTCTTGCCTAATTGATAGGCATGACAAACTGAAGACTTGACTCCGTGAGATTATTCAAACTCAAAATAGACTGCACGACTGGGGTAGACGGATGGCCAAGACGAGCATGCCACTAATTTGTGGAGGCCTTGACATTAACAAGTGCTTGTTTGAAGAATTCAACATCGGATGGATTTATAGGATAGAGACCGGATTCACACTTTCGTTTCAGGAGCACTTGTTTCGTTGCTTGCTCTTTTACAAGAAAATGATAGGGATGAAATTCAAAAAATACATTATTATCACATGATAGTTTATGAACTGAATGAAGATGTTTAGAGATATCAGGTATGTAGAGAAAATTATGTAAATCAAGAGGACGTGTAGCAGTATTAAGAGAATAAGAACCAATATACATAATTTGCAAACCTGCCTCGTTGCCAACTTGAATCGTTTCTCCACCATGGTATTGTTCACACAAGCTAGGTGATCCAGATCACTCGTTATGTGATCGGTAACCCCCATGTCGGTGTACTAATTAGTGTCAACCTTGTAGGATGAAGTAGCAACCACCGCATCATAGGATTGTTCCTCCTGGTAAGACTCATCCATACGATACCAATATTTGATGGCAGTATGACCTATATGACCGCAGATCTGACAGGGAGGGGCACCGCATCCACGTCCCTAGGGTGAAGGACCGCCACGGTCACGGCCTCGGGCGTGGGTACCGCCACGGTCACGGCCTCGGGCGTGGCCAGGGGGACCGCCATGGCCACGGCCCCATTGTTGCCCACCTCGACCGGTGAAGTTGGCTGATGAGCTGATATTGAGGCGAGTCTCCGCCTGTTATTGTAGTTGGAGCGCCTCAAATGCTAGCAGATGTGAGTAATCATCATCGAGCGTGAGAGGTTTACTATTTATCGTCATAGATGTGACGAACGGATCGTAATTTAGGGAAAGACTCACTAGGAGATAAATAATGATCTTGTCATAACGAAGAGGAGCATCAGTTGGAGCTAGCTCAGAGGCCAGACTCTTGATCTTGCGAAAGTAATCGGTAGCAGAGAGGTCGTGCTTCTTGGTTGTAGTAAGGGCGACACGTACTTGGATAGTGCACGTACGCATGGCGGAGGAGAACATGCGCCGAAGAGTGTCCTAGGCTTCTTTGGATGTGGCGGCAGACACCACGTCTTGAAGGATGTCTTTAATCATCGACGAGAGAAGACCACTTGGTGGTTGTTGATCTTTATCATACCACAAGCAATATTTTGGGTTTGACACGAGCTCGGCACCATCAGTAGTCGATGAAGGAATCTGCTGGAGAGGTGCGGTCGTGGATCCATTGATGAAGCCCATAAGCTTTGCACTCCATAGATACGAGAGAAACTGGGCGTGCCATAGTTTGTTTTGTTGAGTCAGATGGTGATGGTATGATGAATTGATATAGGGGCAAAGGTAGTAGTAGAGGAGAGGCTAGAAGTGGAGGCGGAGATGATGGAGGAGGAGGTAGAAGATGATGTTAACATTGATTTAGAGAAAAAAATACTTGTTTTGATACCATGTTAATGTAATTGGTGCTAGATGACCTCTATGAGTCAAGAATCATATACATAGAAGGTTACGTATACATGAAAGGTTACAAGCATGATCAATGATAATTAGAAGAGCTTCAAATATAAATGATCTCTTACTAAATATATATTAGACGTATTTAGCATAAGTAACTGGCATCGTCTAATAGCATGTGTTACTTGTTAAGTCCTATTTGTGATGTAAAAGATTCGATGGATCAATGACAATTGTATTTAAAAACAATGTCTTCAAGAAGCTATAACTGAAGATTTCATTTAAAATTAATAATAAAAGGATGATGCTTAGTTTATTGTTTCAGTATTATGTATTGGTAAGTAATACGTATCGTAGTTGTGCAATTATCTGAAAATATGCTTTGATTGTATGGATTTTTACAATTTCAGTGCCGATTTTGCACTTCGTACCAGGGTCTCAAATTTCTACAGACGGCCATGAGCTTAAATTTATTTATATATAAGAGTAGAAGAAAGCAAGAGATCTGGCGGATTTTGTGTACCGCAAATCATCATGTTATCTTCCGCCTATTAGAGTGAGCTTGTGTACATGTGCTGTGCGGCAGTGCGGGTATTATAAGATCGCCAGATCATGGCACTGACAGTTACAAAGCATATCTTTAGTTAATATAAGAAACAACTGTGGCCAAACTTGGATACGCAAAAGACCACAAACTAACACCAAATAGCTTGGGCCAGGGCGCACCCACAAGCATATAGCACACCGTTATACTAGACATTTACTGCTACCAACTCGACTACATGTAAGAACATTCTCATGCCCATCAACCTGAACTAGTTTTTCTTCGTAGTAACATGCCAACTCAGGATACACAATTATGGAAGTTTATTTTTGGTCCCTAAGGAGTTTGATTCCAAGAGTTAATTTGATGGCCAAGAACAAAATTAATCTACAAATATTAAGTGTCTCTAAAATGGAAGAACTTCCACTCCGTGTGTATTGTGTATATATATTTCATCGCAAATGGGATTTACTACAAGTTAAGTGCAGCATGTTTGGGATGAGTAGTGTAGCATTAGTGCAGAACTACAAGAACAATGCATAGGAAGCTCATATGATTATCATTCACACAAGCTAACTTCAGATATCTGTTTTCAGAAATATATTTTCAGCAGACCCTATGCCATTAATTCAGAAATAGTAGCATGAATGTAGTATTGCTAATTTGGGCTCGGCAGACGACAAATGTGTGGGAGAATCTGAATATGTAAAAACCAAAAGCAGTATGTATGATTATAACATATATATGCGACCATATAATAAACTTATAGACTTCCAGCAATCTAAATTAGCACTTTGTTTTGAATCATGACATTGTTTTATATAAGGTCATATACATTGAACAGCATAAGGAACAGTATATAATAAAAAGGAAACACAACTAAGTGTAGCAATATATAATAGTACCAACATGACAACCAAAAATATAATATGGTTCTCTAAATTATTAATGATATGTCCTAACCTGGGCTGCTACTCCCGTAGCATTTCATTCGTTCATTCATTTTTTCAGATAAAAAACAATGGCTAAACTATTTTTTGAGAATTGTACACAGTTCTTTTAAGTGTAGAAAGAATCTTATAAGAGTTCAAGTCAAACAGCCTAGCAATGAGTTCAAAATCTAACATCTGAGCACTATCATATTTTGGTTGATATTAAGAGCTCAGTACAAGTTCTATCGACTCCAGGATCCATTTTTTGAAAAGAATTACTAATATTGCTGCCCACTTTGTGCGACACAGCTTATTTCTTCTTCAGACAGGGCAATGCATGTGACCTATGTTCATTAATATATATGTATCTTCTAAAGCAAAATGCCAACACCACGCAAACATATACTCTGACAAGAGAAACACAAGGCAAACATATACTACGACCAAAAATGGCACTTGCCTGAAACAGAATAAGCCTATCAAGCAAGATCCTGGTTATCGAAGCAAGAATGAATGATGTACAATTAGCATCCTAAGCATCATGATAATGAAAAGCAAGTTAATCAACATAGCTTCTAAAATTGCACAATAAAATTGATAGGGAGCAGGGGAAAAAAGGACAGACCAGTTATGCCTCTGCTGGCAAATTGATGCAAGAAAGAAACTATGAATTATAGAAAATTAATTTGTCACCAATAAAATGTGATGACAGATGGGCCAATTTATCTGAAGGAACAATCTTAACGAAATTAGTACGAAAGCAAGTGAAATATTAACATTACCAGATGCATAATCATCTAGTTTAGGCTTTAGACCGGTCTTTCGCATGACAAATAACACAGCTAAATATCTTCAAAACTTAAAAGTCACTCAGGCTAGAAGTTAGAGCTCTTCCCAATCCACAAAAACTTGCATTGCCAACAACCTAGCAGTGCGTTGCTTGTAGATGCTGCGACAGAAAACTAAGCAGCTCGGCATGAGGCGCCACCATTGCAGCACTGTGAAACGTCAAAAGTGTCCTTTGACATGTTGAAAGCCCCCCTGGAAGCACCATGCTGTAGCATCCATAGGAAATGGGCTCTCACACACAATCACCTTACAGTCTTCATTGTCCAATTTTGCAGAAGCCTTGAAAGTCCTCATACTGGCACGCAGACGATCAGCAGAAGATGAATACGAATGTGCCAGCACAACGACAATCTTCTCCAGCACCTGCCCACACTCGGCGATGGACTTGACGAAGTCAAGCTCGCTTCTTTGTACTCTGAATTCACGGATAATCACCTTCTTGATGTGCTTCTGGAGGCAATCAATTGGGCCAGTCTCCTGTAAAAACTTGGGACTGATCTTGCCAGGGGGCTTGCGAATAGTAGTCTCGGACTACAAATTAAATAGATCAGAGTCAGAGCACACATATTTGGCAGAGGTACTAGGTCATGGAGAAGCAGTCCACTCAGATTGAAATCACACAAATTAGAGCATTCCTGGTGAAGCTATTTACCTGAATGTAGAGTGTCTCGACGTTGCGAAAGCATCTGAGGAAGATAAGCAGCATCTTGACTTCATTGTGGTAAAAAAGTTTCACCTTAATTCTCAACACCCGGATTCTTGGGCTCACCTTAGTCCAGGCCTGCAGTTGACAAATTGTGCAACCAAGAACCCCAGGACGCGCAGGTTGGGTGCATTGCCAATCTTGACCTTGGTACACATGTTGATGTAGCAACCGTCGTCGTTGATTACACCGCCGATACCACAAATTTCCCAGAACATGAACCTCTCAAGGCGTGCGGCGTGCTCCATGATGATCTCTTCCACGATGGACTCGCACAACTCCACGCACCGCAGGCTGCGGCTGGCGACGCGGAGGCGCGGGAGCCTCCGGTGGCCGACGATCTTGAGGTCCTCCAGGATATAGCATTTTCCGAGCAGGAGATTGAGGTCCCGCTCATCCATGATGAGGGAGCAGAGGCAAAGATCGCGGAGGTGGGGGAATGCGCCGGCGCGCGGGATGGTGGCGACGTCCGGGAACCTCTGGAAGCCGATGTAGAGGCAGGTGAGCGAACTGCACCTGAAGGCTGGGAGGTGCACGTCGGCGTCGAACTTGGATGCCTGGTGGACGAAGACGAGTTCCTGGACGCCCATGACGGCGAGGAGCTGGAGCCAGAGCGTGAGCTCGCTCTGGTGCGCGTCCATGGGGGTGCAAGTGATGTGGACGCTGGACACCTTGGACGTCACATCGCGCTTTCCGTCGATTGCGCGCAGTAGTTTCCATCTCGTCGGACCCGGATACGAGAGGAGGGGGCCCAGTGTGCTCGAGGTGGGCGTCGGCAAGGACGAGAGGAACCGAGCGCCAGAGGCGGCGCCAGCGCGTGGACAGCGCGGAGGTGCACGCCGCGTGCTTGGCCGGGAGGCGGGAGACGATATTGTGGAGGATCCCGACGGGGAGGACTCTGATGCGGTCGACGCCATCGATCATCTGCCACGCCGCGCTGGCGAAGGCGAGGGAGGAAGGGAGTCGGCGTCTCGGGGAGGGAGGAGAAGATGTTCTTGGTAACAATCTTTATGTTCTTGCTCAACCCCCATCAAATACAGCATCTGTAAAATTTAAAAAATTATGGTTAATAATTGGTTTAAAATTTAATTAAATTAGTTTAAGATAAAGTGTTTTTGTCTACAGATCGAGCGGCTAATTAGATAGACAATAGGTGCGTGCACAAGTCTATATGATTATGGTTGGACTAGTTATTTTGGTTAGACCACATGCATGAATACGGTCAGTCAGTCCAGCTAACTTGACAGTAGACAAGTTCGTTTTGAATCGCTAATGTGAGTTAAGCTAATAAAAAACTTATATTAAGATATATTTTTTCAGACGTTTTTCTAATGGATTAGAAGTATTTTTCCTTTTAGAATTTATGACTTTTATGTTTTCACCTATGGGTATAAATTGAAAAGAGGTTTATGTCCCAATGAATCAATGAGAAAAAGTTAGAGTTTAGATTTAAGTTATAAATTTAATCAAGAGATAAGTAATTTGTACATAACATATCTTAATAAAATAGAGTTTGATATATTTTTAATAATTTTATCAACTTTGACTTTCAGCGAGATTGTTTTCTTTGGTTGTAAGGGGTAAAACCAGTTTGGTTGACGTAGTCAGACCAAGGCAAAGAGGCAGCTGGACTGTGCAGTGATCAAACCGGTGGTAGAAGGGTAGCTGAACTTACACAGCAATAGGATAGTCAAACTAGTGGAATCAAAAGGTGATTTAGATATCTAAAATTTTAATAGTTCACTGATTAAAGAAAACTTTTAATTAAAAAAAAATATTTTTTTTTGTCCTTCTATTCACCCTTCACCCTTGTAGAGTTGTTTCTTGTATTCGACCCCAATAACATATTGGTCTGCATCGAATCCATGTCAGCGACACCGGATCGGAGTTCGGCTGTAATGAGTCAGCTCCCTGTCTGCGGCGCGGAGAAACCTGAGGCAGCGGCCAGGGTTTTGGTTGGTGTTGGAGAGGAGAGGGGAATGGAGGCGCGCTTGTGGAACTGACTAGCTGAGCGAGGGTTTCGCTTCCCTTATTTGTTTTTTTGTCAGCTTGGCGAAATGTCAGAATCCAGTTTGTCGCGGGCCCAGGAAGCAGTTGAATTTATCTGTTTCTATATATTATACTGGTGTATAAACATGTGCTTAATTTACTAATCATATTGCATGAAATCCTCTTGGCTGCGATTGGCTCATGTCATTAAGAAATATTAGGGTTTGCTTGAACAATTTCGTCTGTTTTTAAAATGACAAATGAAGTACAGTATATATAACATATAGTCTTAGCACCCACTAAATATGTGTATAACTACACAATTTTGTTGCCTGGTTTATATTTTCATATTTTCAATAAATTATGGCTGATGGGATCTTTCTCACTTGTCATTTACACCACTTCAAGAGAGACCGATTGCATTTTGGAACCGATAATGTCTACTAACTTGTTAATAAAGTAATAAAAAAGAGCTACGATGGCCTAAAAATTTTCCACATTAATCAAAAAGAAGTACATAAATTCTAAGTAGATAAAAAATTTAAAAATCCAAAATTCACAATAAAAACATAAAAGAATAGTCCATGTGGAAATAAAATTTAGAAAAAAGAAACTAAAATTTGGATTAAAATTTCAAAAATAATTAATATTAATAGAAGAGTACATGTAGAAATATAATTTAGGAAAAATCTCAAATTCAGATTAAAATTGAAAAATAATTAATATTGAGACCATATAGAAATACAGTTTAGAACCATGTAAAATTCATATTAAAAATAAATAATATTTAGAGAACAAGTCCACATAGAAATATAATTTACAAACAACTGAAATTTAGATTAAAAAGTAAATATTATGAAGAAAAGAGTGTATGTAGTAGTACAATTTGGAAATAATTCAAATTCGGGTTAAAATAAATTATGTTGATACAAAGAGTTGACGTAGAAATATAATTTTAAAATATCTTCCTGTTAGAAATGTATTATTGAGAAAATAGTTCATATAGGAGTATAATTTATAAAAATTTTAAATCTATATTAAAAATAAGTAATATTAAGAGAATACTCTATGTCTTTGCTTATATTAATTGGAGGCTCGTTTAGAAGCTCCACATTTAATCCTATGTGTTGAAAATAGCTAGACATTGTCACCTTAATTGAAAATTCTTAGAATTCACATGTTAATCATAGAAAAAATAGCTTGATCACCTAATGACACTAAAAAAATACAACTAGATGAGATTGAATCCTCAAATCTACAGTAATGTGACAAGAGAGTTCTGAGTCTAAACCGTAAGCAACAACAATGAAAGAAAATATAACAAAACTAGTAATAAACAAGTATTTGATAACAATGGATATTTCTTAAGGGAAACTGGTTATAACCATACAATATGTCATCTTTAGTAAGCTAAAGAATGTCATTACAGATATCAAGAAGAAGATGCCATTAATAGCCTAAATACAAAGGTGGAGGGAAGAAGAGAAACAAATGTACCCTAAAATTTACATATCTTTCATTTGTTGTATTAGCAACAAAATACCAAAGAATTACTATATTAATTATAAAATCAAACATTGGTCAATTTGGTTAAGTTATTACCGAGTTTAAAATTTTGTTGTCATTTAAATATTTGTAAAAAATAAAATGTGAAAATATACATGCTATTATATAAGAAAAAATTATAAAGATGCTAACAACGCAATGCCACCATGGTAGTTTGTTTGGAAAAAGTATAAATTACTCCCTCAACTTGTGTGGTAGTCTGATTTACCCCTTAGTTCAAATACCAGACATTTTATGTCAAAATTGTTCATGCTAGATGAATTATCCTCATACTCAATCTAATGTAGTTTTAGTCTTAGTGGCGTGGCGTACACATGACGGTACTGCCAATCAGAAATATTTAAAAAACTGATGGGACCCACCTATTAGTGCTTCTCTCCTCTCCTAGGCTCAACCATGCAGGCGATGCAGATGATGGTGAGGCAAACCTTAGCTGGCATCGTCCCTCATCATCTTTTCCCTTCTTCCCCAAGTTTAACCTTAGCTACTGCCCCCCTCTTCCTCTCTTTCCCTCTTCCCCAGGCTTACATCGACAAGTAACGTCGATCATGACGAGGTAGGTCCAGCACCTCCAAATGCTAGAGGCATAATGAGGAATGAGATGCTAACAGCAGAGGTCCTAAGGAAATCCTCCTCTTGGATGCATGGATTTGAAGTAGAAGAGCAATGAGCCAGAGAGGATGAGCTCAAAGAACATGACACCACTGCTGGGTAGATGGGGATGGGAAGAGGTGAGAGTTCACCGGCGATGATTTTATACTGTTCATTCACTGCTTGTCCCTCCACCACTCCATCATTGCCATCTAGTAGTTACTAATGTTATTCTACTCCTCTTTGCTGCCTTGCCCAACCCTCCATGCTCGCCAACAACAACTACCATCATATAGCTCCTCAACGTCCTTGTTGACTAGGACTTCAAAGCCAAAGTCCAAGTCTACAACACCTTTGTGAAGCCACAGTGAGCTCCACCATATGAAGAATGCTGACATCAAGCTTGACATTGTCCCTATGACCCCTCTAAGTAGAGAGGCAAACGGCATGAAGATGGGTGATGGCAAGGGAAATGAAGGAGATGTGTAATACATATGAGGAGAGGTAAAGGCAGCATACTAACATGAAGGCTCCACCAATTTTATTTGTTTTGGCTGACTGTACCGCCATGTGTGTACCCTACATAGGATAAAAACACTCTAGTTTGAGTTAGGGGCAATTCATCTGGTTTAAATAGTATGGACACGTAGAGTAATGTAGTGTTTAAGTTAAGGAGGAAAATTGGACAACCACACAAGTTAAGGGAATAATTTGGACTTTTTTTTTCCTATTTGTTCATTTATAGAGTAGTCACTACTATGAAACATATCTTTGTAGACAGCCAACACATATTTTTGTAGGTAGCCAGATTCCCCGTCTATGACAAAAGGCTCGTGAAAATCAATGATCTTTACTGGCGAGCCTTCCCCCGCCTAAGAAATACTTGGCAAGCACCAACCACCTGCAAAGATGATTTTGGCAAAAATATGAACATACAATTGAAAATACCCCATGAAGCTACCTTGGTCTCATTTGCATAGATCAAAAACAATTCAAATCAAATCAATATCACACACACAAATAAAAATAACAAGATTCGAATTCCATAGTCGATTTAAATAAATATCACAATTCAGGTTATGGTTCTAGAGGAAGACAGGTAATTGCTCCCAAGACCGCCGTCGGCAAATCCAACCCCTTGAGCTCAGTGGTGGTAGAGGAAGAAAGAGAGGACCTCCCGCGACCACCACTGCCATATCTGGCCTCCCAAGCTCACAGCGGTATGCTAGTATAGAGGAAGAAGGGGAGGAGCACCGATGATCATTGGCAGTGGATCTGCCTCTCCCAAGCTTGCCATGGTGGATCAACGTGGCCGAAACACGACCACAGCCGAAAGCAGCATGTGGCTGCTCATTATCATCGTTATGATGGCCGTTGAGGTCACACTCGTTGTTGCTTCTGACCTTGTTGGCTTCAGATCTACCGTCCCAAGGCCCACCAGCAGGGACGTGGTCGACGGCAGTGGCCGGGCATGATTTGGCAGCAGGCCGGCCAAGAAAGAGAGATAGAGAGAGGTGAGGGAGGAGGGAGAGAGACCCAAAGACTTATCTCCTTGACAAGGCTCTTTTATGTCCTGTATAACAAAATTAATTTTAACAAAATCAACAGGAAGAATCTTAAGTTGGCTATATATAAAAATAAAGTTATTTTTATAGGTTGATTGTATGTTAAAAATTAATTTTTATAGATGGTCGGTAACTTGACCTAGGCATTTTTATTTTTACAGGTGGCTATAGATGGCTACTTTTTCTCATTCGCCAATAAAAGAGGTGTTGTCAAAAATATTTTTTTAAGCAGTGAGGTTCAGAGGAATTAATTATAGCTAATTAATTGGTGGAAAGCTTGAGTGCAAGCTATCTTTTTCTGTGCATTATATGATTTCGACATAAGTAAAAAAACTCAATTAATTACTTTCTGGTGCTTGATCAGTTACATTTAATTGAGTAATTAATAAGCATATCCTTATTAACATTTGGTACATAAGTTCTCCGCAAAATTATAGTTGGATAGGAACAGAGCATCCTAATTGTTGCGGAGGGATAAGAACCATTGTTAAACTTTTCGTGGAACAAAATTACATGAGAAAAAACAGTGATTTGCCTGATAATCCAAGTGGGCTCCCTGTCAATCAGTCTGATGTGAAACATAAGGGAAATCAGGAATGTAGCCTTCGATCAAATTAGGCTCGTGTATACTTTCGTTTTGTCATCTATATTGTAGACTACGTTTGACAACAGCCCATAATTACCACCTGCAAGCATATCTTCCTTGATGGGTAAAAGCCGCTGATGGACAAATTGGAGTATCTACTTTATGCTTACTGGTAGTTTCTTTCATGTTGCCTCCTATTCCTTGCATACCTTTCAAGTTTACATCTTTGAATCATCGCACCACTTCTTTGCCATTTTGGAATGCATCAGTGCCCGTGTATTCTGATTGATATCAGGATTACCCGGTTGAATTCATTTCAGGATTTACAACTCATATGTCAATAATAAATGGGACCAGGGTTGTCAACAAAAATATGTGGACCAGGACTCACATGTCGAAGAGCGTAGACACATCGATTAGTAAATCTTGAATTTTACCTATTTTAGAGGGACCAAGAAACATTATACTACAGATCGAACACAATAGCAAAGATGAAACCGTAGAATGATCACAGGTAACAACTTAAAAACTCCTCCAAATGGGCCTAAGCTTTATACGGTGCACGCAGGCATAAGCCAACAAAGAACTGGACTAAACTCAAACTTATCTCATCACCCTTTTTTTCATCTACTTCACTAGACTATTGTCCTAGATTATTTTCTCTATGTCTTCAGAAATATGTGTTCCTAAAAAAAATTTCTCCCATTGAATTACTTGTTTTAAACAATTTATTAAATTTATTTCTTAAAATATTTAATTTATCCCTAACAATCTGCACGGCAATAATCCAGTGAACTATATATTTCAAACTATGCCTCAATTACTAAAGTAGATCTGACTGACACTGGTGACCATATGATGTGGACATTAGAGAAGGGGTTTTTGTTAACGTAATGTAATTACAGTAGTTTTTTTAGATATATTAGTTTCCCAGAATTATGTATAAACTATTTATATATACATCTATACACGATATGTAATATAATCAATCATTTCAATCATCTCACATAGTATCGAAGCGGTTACAATCTGCCAAAATTCTGCTATACTACACCGCTAGCGAGGACCACACATAACGCAGCCGATGCTGTCCACCGCGCCCTGCCAACGCCACCCATTGCAACCAAGGTCATCACCGCGCCGAGCAGGCCTACGAGTGCCACAGCGAGCGCCTGCGCCGCAGCCGTAGCCGACAGCCGATGATGCCGTAGCGGTGTGGGGAAGAATGCTGCCACTGCGACCCATATCGAGGCCGCCCAGCGTGCCACCGCACGCCGTGGAGATCGATGCCACTAAGGGCTGCTCGCTTCCGCATCACTGCCAACGCTTGGACATAGCGCCTGGCATCGATTTGATCTTCGGGCACATCGCCAACCAAGCATAGCCCTGTCGCGTCGCCAACTCTGTTGCCACCCCGTTGCTCCTCCAGTTGCCGTGTGCGTCACTGACTCAGTCACCGGGCACGTCGTTGACTCCGACTCCGTCGCTGCCCTATCACTGACTCCGCTCTAATCTAGTCACCATGCGCGTCGCTAACTCCGTCGTCAGGCATGTCGCTGACTCTGTCAACGGATGCATCGCCAACCGAATCGCTGCCTGCGTCGCCGAGCACAACACCGACTGAATCACAATCCCGTCGTGTCGCCAAATCCGTCACTAGGCGTGTTGCCGCCCACATTGCTGACTCCGCCATCAATAATTGTTGCCCATCGTGTCACCAAATCCGTCGTCACTGATGGCGAACGCTGCCGAAGACCGCCTCACGGAGAAGATCGCGGCCGATGCCATGACATCCACCACCGAGGCCGTTTGCCTCACCGAGAAGGCCACGATCGACGTCACCGACATCGAGGCCGCCCACCGCGCCGTCGCTTTGGACAAGTACGAAGCCGTCGATGAATCTCTAGCTACCATCGTCATCAATGTCTATGCCCTCATCCCTATCATGCTTGACCAGGCCGCCAACAAATACAACAAGTGGCGTGGCCTGTTCCTCGTCGTCCTCGATAAATATGGTCTCACTCGCCACGTCTTTGAGGACGAGTCCTATCCCTCATGCCCGACATGGGTGTAGATGGACTGCACCATCCTAACATGGATCTACGGCACTATCTACAATGATCTACAACAATCACTAATATTGTGACAGTCCTCCGCTCGTGGTGCCTCATGCTTTTTGGCGGATGAGTCCCTTGGCCAAAAAGAGTTCCATGCGCTCCTCCTAGAGACACAATTTTGCAACCTCCGCCAAGGCTCCCTGAGCATCACCAACTACTATCGCCGCCTTGAGTCGATGGCCACCTCTCTCGCCGAGTTCGATGACCCGATCGACGACAAGCAGTTAGTTCTCTCTCTTCCATGGCCTGAATGATCAGTTTTGCCACATAGTGTCTATTCTCAAGATGCATCACCCGTTCCCAACCTTTGCGGAGGCTCGGACGCATCTCCTGCTGTAGGAGGTCTAGATCGAGGCCCGACCACCATTGCTGCCCTCTGCTCTTATTGTCGTAGCACCTCGATCGGCGGCGCATGGGACTGCAGCACCTCCACGCCTGGGGACACATCAACCTCCCCTCGGGCGACCTTCTGGTGTCTCGTCGACGTCCAACCCTAGCACTGGTCGACAGCACAACGGCCACTAGCGAGGCCGTGGTGGACGCGGTGGCCCCTCTGCACACACTGGTGGCACGCTGCCAGGTTTGTACCCATCCTTTGCGCATCCATAGGTGGGTATCGTTCAGATGTGGCCGTATGACCGGTCTGGTCACCCTCCAATGGCTCCTCTAGCTTTCATCACCATGCCCCATTATGACGACAACTTTAGCAGCGTCCCCGACGGTGGCCTCTATGGCAACACCTATGGCCTTTCCCCGTACAGCTCGTACTATGGGAGAGCCTCGCCTTCATCACCTGCGCTGCCTCCCTTGACCTACCAGGGACCTTTGCTAGCCTTCTAGGCCCTCTCGGCGGTGCCCTGGTCCACACCACCCACACCCTAGAAGCCTATCCATGGTGGTTCGTGGAATCATGACTCCCTGGCACACTCATTCAACACCATGACGCTCAACCCGTCGGTACACTCCTCTGAATGATATGCTGATTTAGGCGCCGGTTCTCATACGACCGCAGATGCTGGTAAACTCTCCACCATTTCTCCACCATCCTCATCTACTCCTTCATCTATTATTGTGGGTAATAAGGCATCACTTCCTCTCACTGCTACTAGATCACACACTTTTTCTTTTCCACATCGTAATCTTGTTCTCAACGATGTCTTGGTCTCTCCCAATATTATTAAGAATCTGATTTTTATTCATCGTTTTACCATCGATAATCATTGTTCCATTGAGTTTGATCCTTTTGGCCTTTCTGTGAAGGATTTGCATACCAGGAACATGATTTCTAGGTGTAATAGCTCTAGGGACCTCTACCCATTCTACACACTCTCCACCAGCACCTCTGCATTCATTGCCACATCCACCTCCCTTTGGCATCATCGTCTTGGGCACCTTAGGCGTGAATCTCTGTCCAAACTTATCAGTTCTACTGTCATTTTCTATTATAAGGATGATCATGACCATATTTGTCATGTATGACAAATTGTTCGTTATGTTTGTCTTCCATTCAGATCATCCAACTCTAGAGCTCTTCATAATTTCAATTTAATACATTGTGATCTTTAGACATCTCCTATTGTTAGTGTGTCTAGATACAAGTATTACCTTATTACTCACACAACATTTGGACATTTCCTCTTCACCTCAAATCCGAGACCTTTTATGCCCTTTCTCTTTTTTTTCTCATATTCGCACGTAATTTGGCACCACCATCAAGAGCATCCAGTGCGATATTGGTCGTGAATTTGACAATTCTCAGGCCCGCACATTCTTCCTCTCCCACGGTGTTGCACTCCTCATATCGTGTCCATATACCTCCCAACAAAACGGGACAACAAAGCGTTCTCTTCACACTATTAATAAATTCTGCGTTCCCATTTGTTTCAGCTGAGTCTCCCTCCGGTTTACTCGGTTGAGACACTTCACACTATGACCTACCTAATGTATCATCTCCCCACTAAAACCCTCACTTTCTGGACACCATACACATCCCTCTATTCCACCTAGCCCTCCAATGCTTACCTTTGAGTTTTTGGTGTGCCTGCTATCCTAACATGTCCTCCATGGCACCCCACAAACTCGCTCCCTGCTCCTCTTTGTTTGTTTTCCTTGGTTACTCCTCGGAACACAAGGGCTATTGGGGTCTTGAGCTCTAGTCAAACCACATTCTTATCTCCCGCCATGTCATTTTTGATGAATAATTTTTCTTTTTCTCTGACATGTCCACCATGCCCATGGCAACTTCTACCCTGGATTTTTTGACTGATGAACATGAACTTACCACTCCATTCTTTGGAGCCCGTCTTGTGCATGCAGGTCCTCCATCGATTGCCTGGACTGCTCCGGGGTCAGCATGCCCGTACGCTGTGCACAGCCCTATGCCCATCCATGTGCCTATCCATGCCTCTGCACCACCCTCCCTAGGGTCATGGTCGCCAGAGCCACCATCTCCTAGGTCCTTCGTACTACTTGGCGCTGCTACCCATGTGCATCTAGCACAGGCCGCTGCCAATAGCGCCATCGCCTCGTCCTCCACGGCGTTCGCCTGTATTGCCAATACCATTGCCCCTGTTGCTGCCGCATAGACTATTGCCAGCGGCACTGACCGTACCACTGCTACTAGACCAGCCTCCATCATCTCATTCACCAATGCACACTATATACGCACGCGTGGCAAAGATGACATTACGTAGCTTGTGGATCATCTCAACCTCCTCACTGTTCCCATGTCGCCCCTATCACACTCTGTTCGTGACGCTCTGATAGATCTCAATTGACGCTCTGCTATGTAAGCTAAGTATGATGCACTTCTCGCCAATGACACCTAGAGCCTTGTTCCTCAGCCTCCTGAGTCAATCTAGTAACCGACAAGTGGATTTATCATCACAAGCTGCTTGCAAATAGTTTGCTTGATTGCTACAAGGCTTGTTGGGTTCTGTGCTATTTTACACAGCGATCGGGTGTTGATTATGATAAGACTTTAAGTCCAGTGGTCAAGCCAATGATAGTTCAGATGGTTCTGTCTTTGGCTCTATTTTATAATTGGTCTATTCATCAGCTGGATGTTAAGAATGTATTCTTACATGACACTTTGACATAGACGGTCTACTATATACAACCCTCTGGTTTCGTCGACTCGTCATGACTAGATTTTATTTGTTAACTCAATAAGTCTCTCTATGGACTGCAGCAGGCTCTACATATTTGACACAACAGGTTCGCCACTCACCTTGTATCCCTTAGTTTTGTTGAGGCCAAGTCAAATACTTCGTTATTTACGTATCATCGGGGATCTGACACTGTTTATCTATTGCTATATGTCGATGATATTGTTCTCACCGTCTCGTCAGCTAGGCTTTTCCAACACATTATTGCTACTCTCTAGCATGAGTTTGACATGAGCTAGCTTCATCATTTTCTAGGCATCTCTGTCACGCATTGTGACATCTCACTGTTTTCACAACTAAGTCAATTATATAGAGAGCTGATGTTTTAAGGGGTCAAGGATGTAAGAATGATGGGCATTTAGAAGCTGCCCGTTCCCTTGAAAATAAAATTATTGTCCTAGATGGCAGCAGCTCAAGTCCAGTGTAAATTGTGTGGGGAACAGGAAACCATACACCACCTAATCTTCAGATGCCCTCTAGCAGAAAAAGTCAATTTTACTCTCAAACTATTATTATTGGATCAATTAAGCTATTGTTTTCTTATTTTACCCCTAAACTATTAGAAAAATAGTTTACTTTACTGCTTAATAATATTTCTTTATTGTTTCTCTTTATTTCAAGTTGAACTTGTTAGAATCATAGCTGACACCATTGTCTAAGTTCCAAAATACTTTGAAATTTTTTCCATGATTGATTGTTTAAACTTTTAAATCTCAACGTTTAAATTAGTCTTAGGTTCATCCAAACTATGCAAACAGTGATAATAAAGTTCTAAAAAAATATTGAGATAAGTTGTAATGCATATATCAGTCTTCCCAAATTTCAGTGTAAAATATGAATTATGGAAAAAAGGAGAAATACCGTTATGGAGTAAAATGAACATGTTTTAATAGTTTGGGGTATAAAACGAAGAAAAAATAGTTTACAGGGTTAATTGATCCAGCATAATAGTTTTTGGAATAATATAGATTTTTTCTCCAGCGTTTTAATGTGGAATTTTATAAGAGATGTCTTTGGTTTGCAGAGCCTACCGACCTCAAAAGGAAATACTAGAAGAGCGGTACCAGGAGATCCTGGACAGAAGCCCAACTTGATCCTTCTATTTGTCTTTGCTGCAGGAGACAGGGCTATCTGGAGAACTAGAAACAACTAGGTGTTCCTGAATTCCGTAATGACGTATGTTACACGACTCCCTCGTAAACTAAAAGGCTGTTTTTCCAACACTAGAGGCGTTTGGTGAAAACGAAGCTATCTCAGGAGGAGTACAAGTGCAGGAGCTTGCTACTTGTTGCCAGGCGTTGATCCATTCACACACCAGGTGCACCATGATTATTCACGGTGGGAAGAAGACGGAAACCGACTGGCGCAACACGTCCATGAATATGGGATGAATGCTGGCTGTGATGTGTTACAGTGGGTCTTTTGCAGCTGATGTCGTTTGTTGCTCTAGGCTAATCAGCATCTTACAAAAGATTTTTGACGTGTCGTCTCTTGCTTTTCTGTGGTTTGACTCTACATTCGCTTAGTTCCTTGTTCCTTTCTGCCTATCCACCCATTGGCCCATCCTCTTGTCCCAGCCTATATGTATGCGTCGGTTTTCGAACACCATGGACTCAAAATTTTGAGCACTGCCTTATGTATAGATATTTACGGGGATATTTAAATTGTTGCTGCACTGCCCGTTTTCCTGATGTCTCACAACAGATCCAGAGCGGCGATTTCGGAGGAAATAAAGGGAGATGGTGACAAAATTTTTTGTGGAATTTTTTTAGCGATTTCACTCATTTAAAGCTTTAAAATATTAACAATTTCATCGTATTTTTAGCTATATATATATACCTTATCCTTTTAAAAGTACATGAAAATGGATGAGAAAAAATATTTTTTTAATAAAAATAAGAGAGAAAAAATATTTTTTTTAAGAAAATAAGAGTATGTCTTGATTCTAAAAATAGCGGTATTCTAGTAATATGAAAATATAAAATATCTAAAATTAATAAGAGTATGCCTAGTATAAAAAAATACGATAAGTGGAAAAGGGGGAAATAAGAAAAAATATACGAAAAATGAAGGAAAAAATATAAAGGATAGAAAAAATAGGAAAAAACAATGGAATGTTAATATTAAAAATATAGAAAATCTAATTATCATAATGGTATGGTGTATTTGATATTTTTACAAGAAGCTCTATCAGTTCGTAGCACTGCCAGCATAGGATTGGCGCAGGTAGGTTTATCCACATATTTTTGTAGATTTCACCGTTCAAAATGTTTTAAATAAAGGTTAGCAATACTCTTCATCCACACAACTTTTGAGTTCACTACATTTAAAATTACTAATTGTCTTAAGTTATTCTTATAATGTAGATGAATCGGTAATAGATGTACAACATGGATCGACGATCAAAAGAGTTCACCGATGGTGTGTTATTTTCTTTGGGTGGCCTATGCCCATAAGACTAAGGGTTTCATATGTTATCTATACAAAAATTGCAAGAACCAAAAGGAGTACACTTCCTCAAGGACTCTTCCTAGTCACATGTTACACTCGGGATTCATGCCTAGCTATAAATGTTGGACCAAGGAGAGAGAGAGGTTGCAATGGAAGACGATGAAGAAGAAGATAACAACATTCCTCACTGGACAAAATATGGTGGTTTTGCAAATACTACAATGGTTAAATGTTGCGTGATGCAAATAAAGACTACGAAAGTGAGAAAAGCTAAAGAAATTAGAGCGTATGTTAGTGGACCACAAAACGTTGTTATACCTAGATTGCAAACAGGGGCATAAAAAGTTGAGTAACACACTGTAATTCTTATAATGGAAAGCAACAAATGGTGTGGCTGACAAGGCATTTGAGGAGTTACTGAAACTCATAAAGAATAATCTTTCAAATGGTAAAAAATTGTCCGCAACAACATATGAAGCAAAATAGGTAGCTTGCCATCTAGGACCAAATATTGAGAAGATACATGCATGTCCTAATGATTATATCCTCTATTGAGATGAGGAGTACGAGAACCTAGATGCATGCCCTGTTTGTAAGGCATTGTGATACAAGATCAAACGAGATGATCTCAGTAATGTTGAGAGATAGCCTTTGAAGAGACATCCCGCTAAAGTCATGTGGTATTTCCCTATAATATCACATGTGAAGTTATTGTTCAGGAACAAAACACATGCTAAAATGATGCGCTAGTACATAGAAGAACGTAAACAAGACGTGAAGTTGAGACACCCCGTCGATCGGTCCTAGTAGCGAAAAGTCGATAGAACATTCCAAGACTTTGGAAATGATGCAATGAATATAAGATTTAGTTTATGTATGGATGGCATGAATCCTTTCAGGAAGATAAGCAGCAGTCATAGCACTTGGCCTATGACCCTATATATCTACAATCTTTCTCTTTAGTTGTGCATGAAGCGAAAGTACATCATTATGCCGATGCTTATTTAAGGCCTAAAACAACCTAGTAATGATATTGATGTGTACCTAAGACCATTGGTTGAAGAACTACTGCTATTATGGAACGAAGAAGGTGTCTCTGCCTGGGACGAGGGCAAAGAGCAGCAATTTAACCTATGAGTATTTTTGTTCATAACCATCAATGATTGGCCTATACTGGGCAACTTATCAAGGAGTATAGGACCTACACCTATTGTTTAGATGAAACTGACAGTATATATTTGAAATACTATAGGGCTATGGAATAGAGGAGGTCATTGAGTTTTGCATAGACTTTATTGATGACCTTAGTCCAATAAGGGTCCCCGAATCAAGCCACGAGGGGTGACTAAGGTCAAAGGGCACACTTAGAAGAAAACCAATAATGACTATAGAAAATAATTTATTCCATAGTGCACATTTCATGGTTTTGCAGCAATCTTTGTTGGTTGCTCCATACATTGAAGAGCACATAACGATTGTGTGCTCCAAAAACCAAGGGAAGTCCGCTGCTTGGATTACACATTGTCAAATTGACACTTTCGTCACTTGGTTGTGAGAACATTTTATGGGTAACGGGTCGATTGATGAACAACTAGCCTGGTTAGCAAGGGAGCCATCTTGCTCAATCTTGACATTCCAAGGATATGAGATAAATAGGTATACATTTTACACAAGATCCCAAAACAAAACAAGCACCAGCCAAAATAGTGTTATCTATTGTTGGTTGCTGAACTCATGGAGGCTGATCGGACCGGGCGAAGTCATGAACGGGCCAGCGAAGGTCCGATTAGGGAGTATGGTGCCTTGGTCACGTGAAGGCCTAGAAAATCTGTTTAGCTCTAGTACAGCTTCTTAGTCTTTGAGGTTTGAGGATGTGCTAGTCAGTTTGACCCTACAATTGACAAGAAGATAGGAGATGAGATCCACGAGCCAGTCAGCTGATGGGTCGATACGGCTCACCATATCGACTAGGTGCTAATAGGAAGGTACGAGCATCGGTTAAAAAGCCGATGAAGGCGTATGTGGTAGACGTATGGAATAAAATAAAATGACTTATCGGCCAAAGAGCTGATGACACTATGCATATGACATGCAACGAAAGAGCGGAGTGGAACCCGATCCCCTATGAAGTCATGAGGACCAGTGACCATCATAACGGCATAGTTAGATTTAGTCTCAATAGATCGAACCAAATCTAGACAGTAGGAGGCTATGGCTAACGGCACAGAGATGACGGAGACTAGATCAAACATAACAACGAGAAAGGAAAGGGCGAGGTCACTGGCTACTTGCTAGCCGAATGTCCAATGTAGGCCTATATCTAACCTCATCGGCTCTGATAGCCGATGGGGAACAAAACCCTCTAGATCTCCACGATAGCCCTATCAGACATGAACCTGATAGATCTAGCCTAACTAAGACAGTATCAGGCCAAATTTGACGTGACCAGATTGATCGGTAGTAGATTAATCATTAGACAATACACAAAGCAGACATAAGGCATGCGGTGATGATAACTCATCGGCTATTCACTCAGACGAAACGCCGCACGAATATCTATCAAACCAACGGTTCGATCCACCGCCACCAATCTCATAGGTCGAACCTAACCGATACAACACGATACTAGGGATAACGAAGGGAGACAGATGTACCGATGAGCCTCACACGAAAGTGATGCGGTATGCCTGATCAGACTAAGAGGTCATACCTAATCATTGCAACCTTAGACAGAGCAAAATGAACCATGATAATGGTGAGACTTACCCATTCACTGAAGATCGAACTTAACCAATACAACCCCATGTCGAGAGCTAGAACCCAACGGGAAAAACCTAGACAACCTAGGGTGGCAATGCACCGTGATTGTATTGTGTGATCTATATTTGATAATTCAATAGGTTCTAGGAGTCCAATGTGGTTACAGACAAACCTTGAACAATATTTTCTAAACATATATAAGGAAATAAATTATGTAAGTTATAAAGCTAACTAGACTTGCCTAGCTTACATAATATATTATATATAGACAAAGCACCCTGCCATGATTCTCACGACTCCTCTTCAGACTTCTCCCATATAGATAACCTTCCGCCTTCAACTGGATTGAATCCGTCCTCAACCCATCCGATCGGCTCTTTTATTGTGTCAATCAGCTTCCCTCTATGAGCCGATTAGTCTTCCCCTCATTGGCCAATCCCGTTTCCACACTAACCAAATTCTGGCGTTAACACATGCCCCCCAATTTTGAAGTTTTTTAACGGATTTTGAAATTCCAAGCCATTGAAATTCTCCGTAAACCAAGATGGCCCATTACAGCCTGCAAACAACACCTAATCGACCTAGATTCTCGCTAGGTCATCCTGCCTCTATAAAGCATCCTACCCCTTCATCCCTCTTATACACACCTCATCACTAGAGCCCCTAAAATCTCGATGAACTCTAACGATTGAAGGCGAACCTCTATAGAATGCTTCATCGACCACCGATCTTCTCTTCTTCCTCACGCGATGGAATCAACAAACGCGGTTCCTGACGTAATCTTTCATCTGTTCCTCTACTCTACATTCTAGACAGATTTGGTCCATCCTGTCTTTTCATCTATTCTTCATCAGGATTTTGTTTACTGTAGAATCTCAAAGGTCATATCACAATTCTAGTTGCCGACCACCTGGTTTTCTTCTATTTAGAACCCATGGGTAGTGAGGATCCAACAGACTTTATCAATTCTAAAACAGAATGGATCCCCTACAAACACTTGCCCATTACCATCAGTGATTGGACCAACAGCTTTAGATCTTGGCCCAGTAGACTCCTGGGATAGAGGAATTGGTACCTCAGGGTATCGGATTCTAAAAAATTGATTTAGGAAGATATGGAAATCGGCCATTGTATCAACCTTTCCCTAGATGATATGGAAAAGAACGAGCCTTTGCTCACAATGGCATCCTATTTTTGGTCAAATGCTCTCAACGCTTTCATGTTTGGACACGGGCCGATGACTCCACTTTGATGGATGTCATTATATTGACTTGTTTCAACACCACACATTATGTAAATTCATCCATCCTCCAGGTCAAACCTACTCATCGGCTAAACACCAAAAACATTAGAGGGTGGACTACATATATATCTCCGCACAATAAGACTTCTGGACCTATCGATGATGGGAGCATGTTTCATTCCTAAATCTATGGTTGGAGTGGTTTGTCTTTGAGGTCCAACTACCAATATGCAATGCTTAGCGGAGTGTTTGGCCAATCGGCGTCAAATTCAATTGGGGTAGTATCTCCTTGGAGCCACCTACCCACCTATCAACTGCTTTATCAAGTGACAAACAAGCTATAGGCTAGCCAACTAGTCGATCACATTGGCGGTCCCTAATTGTTCATTTAACTATGGTTGAACAACTATGATTGCTAGGACCCCTTTCTCCTCTTTGACTTTTTTAACCGATCATTTAGAGAAAAGCAAAGCCAACCGACGCTGATGTATCTCACAAGGTAAAGCCATGTTGGCTCTTTCTAGAAGCAAAATGACTCTCCTTGGACTCAGCCAGGGGTTCAAATGTTTCTACTATGGCTTTATCAAGGATGTTACCCTCTAGTTTGCATACAAGGACACTTCATCATTTGAGATGCCCTCTAGATTTCATCCTCTCAATGCCCTAGCCGATGAAAAATCGAAGACAATATTCCTGTTAGCCATAACTCCTAATCTCCTACCAATTGGATTCTCATTGGACCGATCCTAACACTGATCATATGAGTTTTATCATCCATCCATCAACACTTGTCAGTTGGGTTTTAGTCAACTCCTAATAGGCTTATTCTTCATCGGCATGCTCCAAGTCCGAGGAGATGTAAATAGTGTCTTAGAATATGATTGGCTAAGGATGATAGCTAGATCTCTGTCTTTAGGGACCACCACCACCTTTGAGCCATGTATATCCAATAACAGACTCTTTGCCTGATGGTGGTTGGAGTGAAAAAGAAATTTGTTCAGTTCATCGGCTGAACACTACTGCTTGCACCTTAATCCCGACTGCGTTGAATCGGATGAAGATGTAATTCTTCTCCATACTCTATTTCCCATACTGCATTTCATCTTGAATACATCATTTAAATTCCATGGCCCTGTAGGAAAGTGATAAAGAAGCACCTAAAATAAGCGCAAGGGCCGACCGATTGTGTATCAACCTCCATCGGCCAAGTTCTACCTTGGACATGGTGCACCATCTCTATCTGCTCCAATCAAAGTACCGTGACCGTCAGGAACCAATCGCAAGAAGCTGGCTACTCGGACGGCTTTCAAGAAACAAAAATCCAGCGCCAATGTCACAATCACGATACCGAATCCCTAAGGACCTCCTCCTACTTCGGCATTGGCTCCTTCACCCTCGCTGGTATGTGATGATTTAATTTTTTCTTTATCATCTTCATACTTCTCCTGATATCTTTGTTTTGCAGCTTGAACCATTAGCTACCGAAATCCAGCTACTAGAGACCGCTATAAGCACTAAGCCGATGGTTGCTCTAGAAGTTATAACATCTTCAACTGTAGCTGACCCTTAAATGGGAAATACTCAAGTAGTCTGTGTTACCTCCACATTGGTCATTGGTCATGCTCCTGAAACTCATCAAGCCGATACCAATATTACTACTCATGCTAATTCCGTTGTGTCCCCGATATGTTCACCCCATATTTTCACTTATGCCTTGGCTCATGGTTCTCCTAGTATCAAATATCATGCATCAGCTGGACATTCCGATCAACTCACTGGTGGAAGATTATGGACTGATCCGGGGAAGACTTGCTGAGATTGAACATCTTCTGCATGAAAAGCTTACCAGTCTACTAACACATGCTGCTTATTTGGAATCCCACAAGACCCAGCTGATCATGACCAGGTGATGTATAGCCAATCACACCGAACAAAGCAGGTTAGCCTAAAATGATCGGCTATCCGTCCAGACCGAGAAGAAAAAGCTTGATGAAATGATAGCTGACTCATAGGATACCAAAACCAAGCTAGACCAACTGAAAAAACAAGAAACCGATTGGATGGCGGAACTCGATAATGTGTCTCATGATAGTGAAGTTACATAATCCCACCTTATTGGCTAGCCGCAATAAATCCAAGATCAAGAGGCCAAAGTAGCAGAAAAAGTACATCAAGCAGCTCGTCGGCCTAAGAGCTTAAAATCTATCCCTGAATCCAATGAGGAAGGCATCCGCGCAATCAACGAAATAGACAAAACCCGTCTATGCAATCGAGGCAATCAAGAAATATCTATAAAACTTCAATGATGAAAATTCATGATGTCACTTCAAAACATTGATTGTTTGTAATAGAATTTGATTAGCTCTGTTAATTTTGTTGTATTCCCTAAAGGTGATATTTAATGATATCGACTATCTATAGCCGATATAATCATATCAGCTTTTGTCTTTGAAGAAACATTAGAAATCAGCCGTACTTAGCCGATTTAGGCAAATGGTACCGACTGGCATTGGTCACCATCAATCAACAAAACACTATCGGCTTTTCGTCTTGAAAAAAATCAGAAATCAGCCACACTTAGCCGATTTAGGCGTCAATCCAAATGCAAGAATAATACTTTTTCAGATACTTTCCGTTGAGCGCTTTGGCAAATTTTTTGCCCTTAAGACTTTCCAATATATAAGCATTAACAGGCACACAGTGATTGATCCGATAGGGCCCTTCCTAGTTATGTGACCATTTTCTAAACTTATTATCTCTAGACCTGATCGACAAATTCAATTTCCAAATGAGATCTCCTGTAGAAAAAGATTTAGTCATTCCCTTTTTGTAATAATGCCTAGCAACCCTAGTTTTGTTCTCCTTGATCCTCTCAAGTGCCCTCAGCCGTTTCTAAGCCAATTCATTAAATTTTTTTAACATCAAGTTATAATATCGATTGTCAATTGATCCTATAGAGATATCCTCCAGGAGCCGATGTTAATTTTCCATAGGAGAACTGCTTTATGCCCATATACCAGCCGATACAGCGGTACTCGAGTAGATCCATGGCATGTCATCTGAAAGGCCAGAAATGAATTAGCTAATGTAACGTGCCATCTCTGCGGTTGTTTATCAATCTTGCGCTTGATCAGTTTGATTAAACTCTTGTTAGAAGATTTGGCTTGTTCATTGGCTTGAGCATAATATGGTGACGAATTTAATAACTTAATTACCATAATGGTAGCAAACTATTGAAACTCATTGGACACGAAGATAGAACCCTGATTGATGGTAATTGTCTATGGAATACCAAACCGATAAATAATATGTTCCTTTATGAACTCAATCACGTCCTTAGAGGTAATTTTTTTAAAGGGATAGTGATATGACCACGCCATCAAGCAAGATATCACAACCCTCAACTCAAGCTACACCAACTCAGGTCTCACCTACATCAACACCATTCCAATTAATTGATGGACCAATTATACGTAGTCGAGCAAATAAGCTACAATAAGGGTGCACGCGCTACTTTGTGAGATTCATTTTAAATTTAATGAGAATTATATACTACCTAAGTCATGTACATTATTAATGGTTAGGTTCACTAAGGAGGAAGATATGAACACACAAGGAGATGACTTTCGACCAGCTGCAGACCACTTCAGACCAGTTGCCGACCACGAACTACACTCGAAACAGTTCAGCTCTGTAGAACCGTCTAGAAGAAACAGTCATATATTTTGATTCCCAGAGGCTATGGTGATCTATGAGCACGTTTTGGGAAGCTCTTCAAGTCTAGTTTCCAATGAGTCTATCCCTGACCAGTTTGGAGCTACCATTTGGGCACAGACCACCGTTTAGTATATACTGCTCGGAAGGTCAACAGCCAGCCTGATACTGAAGTTCATGTATTAAACTGTACCATTCTATAATATCACGTGGTGCATGGCATACATGGTTGGAAAGGGTGTCAAGTCAAGAATCCAACGTAACAAACCGTGCATCATTTGGACTTTACTAGGTGGAGTTATTGCCAAAACAATAAAGATTACGCAGAAGACTAACAGCCACGCGAAAACTCTCCAGCAGCTCATTCTGAAGAGGTCTTTTCACATAGTCGAACTAGTTATTTTCTTTTTGAGTTTCCACCTACCTAGCAGAGTTGTTGCTAGTATAAATACCCCCTAGACTCATTGTAATCAGAGATTATGATATTGAGAATATAGACCACTTTGTTCAACTGTGCGCTAGCAAACCCCTGAGAATTGATCTCTACCCCTTTGCTCTTGTGACTTCCTTCGCAGCAATTACAGAAGCGGCGGCTTCATCCACTCCCAATTGGTGCTCCTACTCCTTTCGAGATCTCCTCGATTGATTGTAGGCTATGTTGGTTGGTTTCTTTGAGAGTGTGGTTGGGCGAATCCTCGATTCAGGTTGCCATATTGAGACGGTGGTTGGCTTCGAGTTTTATTCATCAGGTTGCACTAGTTATCGCGGCTTGCAGCAAGTTATCTCGGCTTCTTCGAAGCTAGTTATCTGGTGATTGATCCTACGTCATGAAGATCGGGACATCGAGGCATATCAGATAGCCTCTATCCACTTTATAAAATGATCTGTCGCTGCCAATATGAACTAATCCCTTTTACTTGATGAATGACAAATCTGGTCGACCATATCGATTTTCCAACCACTTGATGATTGGGTTCATAGCTGATGTTGGGGCTCGCTGCACATTCCAAAACTTCTGATAGTCTTGGCATTCTTTGTAGTAATTGAAGCAATCATCCAGCATTATCGATCAAAAATACCTAGCTCTTCACATCAGCCATCTCATCTTGTGAGCCGATTGATGAACTCTATAGATGCCTTTACATACTTCTCTCATAACTATTGTAGCCTCTTCTTTACCCAAGCATCTTAACAGAACTCCAACAATGGTTTGATAATATAAGTCTTCATCAAGTAATACGTATTTAGTAGACTTATACCAAAGTCTCGTAGAAGCCAATTGTGATGGATTTCACAAATATTGGACAAGTTCTTGTCTCCAATCATTGGCCTCAATGCGATCATCAATATCGGTTATTTCAGCTTCTATCTTCCTATCTAACCAATATTCCGAAGTAATTTGAGCAAGATCATTGGCTTCCAAATTCTGCTCTCTAGGAACATGATCCAACGACACAATCTTGAAAACATTCAATAAATATTGACATTCTTTATAATATAATCTCAAGATATCATCCTTGCACTTATACGCCCTAGACAGCTGCTTGATCACCAATAAATAATCCCCAATGATCTCTATCGCATCGGCTCTGATTTTCCTAAGCAGTTGAAGACCTTTGAGCATCGCTTCATACTCTGCTTCATTATTAGTCTGATAAGACTTGATTATAAAAGCGAACTCAAAGCTTGCCCCCAAGATGATATAATTATCAAGCTAATACCAGATCAATGCTTGCAAACCGATACATCAAAGAATAAAGTCCACGAAATCAGCTCCACAAAATCTTCATGGATACCTCTATGTTGTATGATGAAATCGGCCACAGCTTGCCCTTTGACCACCATAGTCAATTTATACCTCAGATCGAACTCCATCGAAGCCAATATCTATTTACCAATTGTTCACGCTGAGATCCCTCGCGCGCCCCGGTGCGAACACCCGAACGCCTGGAAACTCTGCTTAGCTCCAGTGTAGGCTGATCTGCTTCTCACCGTGGCTCGAGGTACGTGTGCCAGGAGCCATGGGGTTCGATCAGCTCCAGCGCGTCGGTACGGGTGCGGGCGTGCCATTCAATTTGACCCTACAATTGACAAGGAGGTGAGACGAGCAGGTCCGTCGGACGGTGGGCCGATACAGGCGCTCGTTATTATCTGGCTACCGATAGCATCGGGATAGCCATCGGCCACACTCGGAAGGCCCTTCACTGTTGGCTATTTGCCAATAGGAATTGGAAAGCTCTTCGATCGGCTGGGGAGCCGATGAAGGCATGGACAGGTGTCGACGAGGGATCGGCCGCAGAGCTGATGGAGCCAGGGTGTACTCAGAGGATAGCAAGGCGTACAGAATCCCTCCGGATAGCTGACGGAAGCCGTAATAGTAGTTCATCGGCTGGAAAAACCGATGAAGGCACATACGGACTAGGCAAGGAATAATATAAAAAGGCACGGGCTGTAAAGCTGATGCCACTCCGAATATGACAGCACGAGACCCATCGCCCGCCGTGGTAGCACCATTAACATCAAACCTTAAAGATTGGACCTAAACGAGATAGCACAAGGCCGAGGCCAACAGTGATGATACGGAGGACGCCGGATCGGCTGTGCTAAAGCAAATATAGGAACGAACCCATCGGCTAGCTGAGCCAATGAGAGGACGCCTCTCTAAAGACGGGTGCGTATCAGCTGGGAGACCGATACGCTCGACTTTACGCGTCAAGGGACACCTCTAAAGGCTGATGCGTATTTTAATTCCATCAAAATATTTTTTATCCATTGTACAAAAACAATGAAATCTTCAGTCCCATCGGACGTGCCAAAAAGTATGGTCGCATTGAAAACTATCTCGGGCGACCACGCCGACGCCTAGGAGGTCTGCTTAACTCTAGTGCAGGCCGGTCGGCTTCTTTCCGTGGCTCGAGGTACGCGTGCCGGTGCCCGTGAGGTTTGCCCGGCTCTGGCGCGATAGTGTGGGTACGGGCGTACCAATCAATTTGACCCTGCAATTTGTAAGGAGGTGAGGCGAACAGGTCAGTTGGATGATGGGCTGATATGAGCTCTTGCTATCGACTGGCCACCGATAGGATCGAGGTGGTCATCGGTCGTGTCCAGATGGCTCCTGCTATCGACTGGTCACTGATAGGGATCGAGACACTCTTCCATCGGCTAGGGAGCCGATGAAGGCATAGACAGATGTCGATGAAGGGTGTGATGGCTCCGGGTGTAGCGAAAGTGAGATCCTAATCCATCGGCCGCTGAGCCGATGGAGACACTGAAGGGTATTAAGAGCAAAGCGCGCAGGATCCGTCCTGGTAGTCGACGGGAGCTGTAGCGGTCGTTCATCGGCTGGAAAGCCGATGAAGGCATATGTGAAGTGGCAAGGAATCGTATAAAAGACACATCGGCTACAAACCCGATGCCGCTCCGGATATGGCAACAGCGAAGCAAACCCATCGGTTAGCTGAGCCAATAACAGGACGTCTCTTAGAAGATAGACGCGCATCGGCTAGAAGGCCTATACGCTTGGCGTGGCGCTCGAGGGGAGTCTTTGAAAATTGGTGCATATCGGTCGAGGAGCCGATATGCTGGGCGTGTTGCTCAATGTATAGATAACTCATCGGCTAACACTCTGATGAAACGCCGTATAGAGACCTACAGGCCTAAAGCTCAATCTACCGTTGGCAACCTCATAGATCGAACCTAACCAATGCAGCACGAGACTGATGACGGCGGAGAGAGCTTGATAGGCCGATAGACCATGCACGGATGTGATGCGACACATCATATCGGCCTAAGAGGTCAAACCTAACCGATGCAGCCTTAGACAGAGCAAGACATACCGGGATAGTGATGGGACTTACCCCTTCGTCGGAGATCAAAATTAACCGATGCAGCCCCGCATCAAGAGGCAAACCCCGCTGGTAAAAACCTAGATAAACTAGGGTGGCGATGCACCGGAATTGTATTGATTGAAGGATGTGTTGTTTTGATACAGGTTTCTAGGGGGTCTATATTTATACCCTGGTATTACAGAGTCCGACGCGGTTATAACAACCATCGGACGTTATTTCCTAAAAATATAAAAGGAAAATATCTATAGAGAAGTTAACTAAACTAACTAAACCTTTATATATAAGATACGATTTACATAGATAAAATACTCTACCGTGAGTGCCACGACTCCTCCTCAAACTCAGTCTCATCTGGATAATCTTCTATTCTTGGACCAAATCTCTCCTTGCTTCATTCGATTAGCTTCCTCCCTGTAGCAACTAGACTCTTCTTTTACTTCAGCTGATCCTTTTTTCAAACCTTTCCCTGGGCTTTCCAAATTTTGGCGGTATATATATATATAATCCCCTCGTCTTCATCAATTGAAGTCCCCAGATTATGAATTTATTCTTTTTCTCATGGATGCCCTAGAGTCCTCCTCAGAGGGTACATTTAAGCCTAACAGAGAAAAGGACAAGCTTAGAATGACCATGCAGAATCCTAAGCACCCAGGACGAACGCGCGAAAAAAGTGTGGTCTGGTAGAAGTATAGGTTTCATGAGGATGTCAACTCGTACAGGAGTCGCAAGAGAAGCATGTTCGAGTAGGATGCCAGGGTTTGGATATTGAAGCAGTAGATCCTATACACCAATCAAAGAATGACCAAAGAGTTAAAAAGGCAGATCGTGCTAGCACTTAGCGAGACCCAGCTTCCAACTAGGACTAATCCTAACATCCTGCTTAGCCCCTTAGGCCATCGAAGAAGCTACACTTCTATATAGCAAGTAGCCAATCAGACCAACAAAGCTACAGTGCCATCACTAGTTGACGAACCACACTACCTAGTGGATGAAATCATGTAGCGAACACATTGTGAGTTGCATATTCCCTTCAACAACCTATACATCAAGATAAGCTTGTAGTTTGCACATATTGTTTTGTAGTTTGTTATATGTCATGAATATGTACTAATTAACTTCATTTCTCATGAAGGTGGTGTATGATATGGCCATACAAGTGGAGCATGGCCAGACAATTCACTAAATGCCAATTCTAGCTAGCTACTCGAAGGTGGAGGTGGAGCAAGTCTACAAGGACTTTGAGGATCTTGAGCTTGACTTCCACAAAGGTGATGGGGAGATGACACTAGGGGAGTCCTTCCATTGCATCATCTAATGATGTAAGTGCTACATCGTGCTTCCCGAGTGGGTGGCGGTGTCGATTCCCACTAGAGGTCCCCCAACATCAGTCTCCATCATCTCCTTCCCAACATCGGTCTCCACCACCTCCCCCACAACCTCTGTCTCCACTACCACAGTCTACTGGTATGGGCAAGAAACTAACCCCATCTCCACCACATCAAAAAAGGTTGCACTTACCTCCTCCCACGCCATCAAGGTATTAACAAAAGAAGAAACAGTCATCAAACGAGCCGAAGAAATCTGTACAAAAGAAAAGACCATATGAAATAACTGACGAGGAGAATAGAGCAAAAGTAGAAAGGCAAGTGAAAGAGCACTTCAGGCGGTGAAGTCTAGAGAAAAAAGCTCCGACAGACCGAGCAACAAGAGCATTTTTTTAGAAGATAAATGAACTAATGATGATGATCTTATCAGACTACAAACGTTTGCTCGTCAAGTCCTAACACAAGAAGAAAAGAGGGTAGTTTAGTGTTGTTCCCCAGCTCAGACAGCAAGCAAAACTAGCAGTTGACTCAATGTCATCTAATTGGGAAATCAATCTGCAGCAGTTTATAGAAAATACAAGTCTCACCAAAGAAGATCAGCTAGTAGGGGTTGCCCTGTCGAGAAGGTATCATAAGCTGCTGCTGCTATCAAGTATCAATTTAAGCTCAGTGAACCATTTGTCAAGCCAAAGCTCGTCAGAACCTTACCAACACAGATGTACCGATTCTATAGTTGGTACATAAAATAGTGGTGAAAAGATAGGGTCATGTTCACTGTTCAAATTAAAGATAGTGATTACTTCCGTGGAAGTCTGAGATATGAATGAACTTCGATAACATCTACGAAGTATATCACCAAGATGCCCTTGACCTCTCTCTTTTCAGTTGCTGGGTTGTGTAAGTGTTGTTTTATTTCTTATCATAGTCCATTCATATGTATCATTGCACTATATACCTTGTACAGACTATCTCACTTCTTTTTTTATGTGTTGTAGAATGAAGATTTAAAGATGTCATAGGAAAGGATACTTTAAGATGGGTTTCTTGGACCTATAGTTATTAACGAGAAGACTATACGGGAATTTCCACAGGAAAACAGAAATGAACATTCATAAATTTCTAGTGCAGTAAAATTACAAGATACTCATAATGTTGTCTTACAACGCATTTTATACCCTTTTTCTTCTCATAGACAACATAATAATGTTATGTCTATTAATTAATATAATGTGCAGATTCTACTTGCTCATCCTTTCTATAGATGTTGCTAAAAGTAGTATCTATGTACTAGACTACTTGCAGAAATCAATGGAGAATTTCAAAGAAATCATAAAATTATTTAATAAGTAATGTAATATATTGCACTGTAATTATATATGCCTCTATCACAATTATATGCACTAAATAATATTATCGTTTTTAATTACAAAGCTCAAGCTTGATTCCGTAAAGATACTCGATATGAGGATGAACTTTCTAGTACGTACATCTCATTTATTCTATAATACAAATATTTTATAACTTCGTTTCTCCTTTAGCTTTTGTGTGGCTACTACGTTTATGAATTTATTCACCGTCTTGTACAAGACATTAATACTAATAGAGATATCAAAGTACGTAAACATTATTCATATATAATTTATACTTTTCTCATTACGTTGAATTATTGATTTAACATATTCATATTTTTTAAAAATAACAGACTTTACGTATAAAGCAAGAATTACTTCTGATAGATTATATAAGTGTTATTCAAGAACAACTTATAGTATTTATTATGGATGAGATCCTTAATCCATCTAGAGAATTTCACGACGAACACGTTATTCCGCAACAAGAAAACTCCTCTTATATTTATATATTTGTGATATATGAGAGAATATGTGATATGACAATTGTAAATGTATTTATAATATATTAATTGTATATGTAATGCTATACCCGCAATTATATATGTAATGCTATAAAGCAATACATCAATTAAAAAATAACAAACAAAAACTATATATATATATATAGCGCAATAAATGCAGAAAAAAAAAAAGAACTGAAAAAAATGATGTGGTACCGATTGGTTATATCATAATGATAGATTTGATACTGATAGGTTCATTGAACCGAACTGGTTGCGAATGAGTTCGAGAGAAAGGTGTGTATCTGTGCGTGGAAGTAAAATGGCTTTGTAGTTTGGTTGTTCGGGTTCATAATAGAGATACGGCATTAAATATGGCCAGAGCAGATATGAGTGAAGGCAAGTTATGTTTGGCACGTTTCAATATGTTGTGTACTACGCTTGCTCGATTAAGTACGTGCAGAGAGTTAAAATTCCGTATTAATTCAACTTTTCAGGATGCCCGTCGAGCTTTGCTTTCGTATTGAAGTTGAGATTAGTAAGTCTACGACTGTCTACGTATGCCTATTTAATTAACTATTTTTTAAGTTTATAATAGTTAATACTAATTAACTATTAACTATGTACTAATGATTTGTCTGTCGCCGGTAAGCTCAGCTGTTTCAGCTGTTCCGAACGGTGCTTTAGAGAGGAAAACGGATTCTCGAGTGACAAGATAAAGCTTTGTATAGCAAAGGTCTTTGTCAGATATGCATATGACATCTAGAAATGGCTATATGTAGCCATGTAGTTTTGAATTCTCTTATTTTACAGATATTTTTATTATTGGTCTAGCAATATCAGAAGGATTGGTCTTCAATGTCAGTGAATTACATACCAACTACGACAGAAATAGCCTTCACTACCATAGAATAGTTAATCACAAACATGGGTTAACGTGGATGACAGACGCGAAACACCCCACGTCTCTGGGCATGGATCATGGCAAACACGGTTTATCCGCAGCTGTGATGCAGACTATCACTATCGTGGGAGACCCATGTCGCTATATTTAGTTGTAGCGTGGTCTACGACTTGACCTTTCTTAAAAAAAAACACCCAAAAATAATATATAATATTTTTACTTGATCGTGCGTCGCAACTCACAAGTCATGTAATTTTTCGCGCATGCCATATATATGGTTGGAACCTATGACCTCATTCACGAAGCATAGCCTGCTTACTATATTTTGACTGAATAAGAGATGCTATTATTTTGAGGTCACATTTTCAAAACTTGTAATTTAACACTCATCGTAGATCTCATCAAGCTATTCAACTTCAATAGAGCATGTCTATCATTTAAAAAATTCAAAACTTCTAAATATAAAAACATGAAATACATATTCGGACAATGTCAAATGAAAAGGTTTTCAACCACGGGTTGCTCTATAACTTTCATATAAAGCATGTCTCCATCTGAAGTCATTTAAAAAATTTTAAAATTTAGTTTTTAAAATAGATTTAAGAACTTGTAACATATATTATAACATGTAAATAATGTCAAATAAAAAAGTTATCAGTTAAAAAAGTTGTAGATGCTATTGAGATATATAACTATATAGTATGTTTCCATTCAATATCATTTTAAAATTTTATTTTTTAAATAGATTTGAGAACGTGTAAGACATATTGAAAGACGTCTGTGAATGGATCAGAGACACATGTATATCCCGCGGTTGTGACAGATATCACAGATGTTTTTCTATTAAACTGCGTCTGTAATGGTGGGCCTCATTCACATATGTGTTTACTTAACCGACCGTCTGTGATTTTTGAACTCCTCCTATCATGGACGCATTTTCTTAACCCGTATCTATGATGATTAGCCAGGAGAGGTTTAGCCTAAACCTAGTGAGTTATCACAAACATGTTGACTTTAGACATGTCTCTGATATCATTTTAGAGATGCCGATTGTTTTTTATATGTGATGTGCGCGTCACTTAATAATTAATATTTCTATTGTAGTTCTTGGAAACCAGTAAACCTACAGTGATACTAATTTGAATCGGCAGTGTGATACACCATTGCTGGCAGTGATACATCATTGTGGTTTCAACGAGAATCATCAGTTATAAAAAATGATTATCACTGCTAGTTCGTAATTGTGAAACTCAATGGATCACCGGACAGTCCTTGACTATGGTTGGGATTGTCCTATAACCAAGATGTCATGGCATGGTGGCGAACCTAAACTTCTCAAGATTGTAGCTGTGCTTGATGGGAGGACGCAAGCCTCACCTTCCTGGAACCGTGATGCGAGAGAGAGATTGAGATTCAACTTTCCTTGTTATTCTATTATCGAGATAACATCCCTTGTATAGAGATGGCCTAACAAATTAATAACAAATGCCTAAAATCTTGAAGATTACATTGATCTAAACAAAATAGCTAAATTTATGGAACGATAAGATTTGGACGCCACCAGATATCGCTGCGCTTCCTCGATAGCCAGCTAATGTTGTGCGTCGTAGTCGTGTCAATTCCTGCGACTGAATAGGCTAGCCCACATAACAATACTTCCTCAGGAGTCATCCAAATCTTGCTGCACTGCCCATTTTCCTGATGTCTCACAATCCAATATATTCAGAACCTAATTGCTGTCCGCTTCACTGGACATCGAATCCCCTCTGTGAAGAGAAGAAGGTTGGAAGTCTCCCTCTTTCCAGCTTACTGTGTGGAAATTGCTTGCATCCTACTGCATATATATATATATATATATATATATGTATATGTATATACTGTTTCCGTTGGTTTACTTAGAGCATATGTTGCAATGGCACAGAAATATTTGCAATAGTCCAGGCTTAGCCCACACTGCCCTCGGCAGTATTAGAGAGTAAACTGGATGTGCAGGAGTATTATGTACACGATAGAACCCAGAGCAAGAACGCACTTCCAAGTTCCAACTGAGAAATTTCTGTGATCAAAAGGATTTGCTGTGCAACGTTATAGTGCTGAATAGAATATGCTTATATATGTAAACACTCAATGTCTCAATGCACGTCCTGGTTGCAAATTTGGTTTTTCATCGAACCAATCGTATCAGTCTCAATTTTATAGCCCCATCACGATGTACTGGCCATATGTAGGTGAAAAGCAGATAAGACAGATCTGAATAATGTTCAGAGCCACTGTGGGTCATTTCACTTCCTCGAGAACTGAGTTTCGGGGTGTTAGAATTGGACTATATCATCTCTTTAGTTTTATAGCCCCTGGATAGGCTGGAAAATAGTAGCACTGTCGCTCCAATTTAATTTGGTCATAAATAACAATCTTCAGAATGTATGCGCTTGTACACGTTCAAGTTTTAGATTATTTGTTTCAGGACCAAACAGTACTATATTTCTTGGGAAAAAAGTTCTCCACCTACTAGCATTTAAAATTTGTTTGAAATATAGCAATTTCTGTATCTACTCTCTCAGCCAATTACAATCATTCTCTATTTAACTAAAAATTGTGTGTGAGCATCTATTAAAAATTTTATTACAGTAAAGATGTGATATTTCATTCTGGGTGACTTAGGTGAAAATGGATAGTCATCTATTTCACTTTTTTTCTTAAAAATTTTGGGAATCCTAATTTGTTTGAAGCATTGTTAAAAGCCGATTGGAAAAAGATCAGCTAAAGTAAAAAAAAAGTCTAGTTGCTACAGGGAGAAAGCCAATCGGATTAAGCAAGGAGAGATTCGGTCCAAGAATAAAAAATTATCTAGATGAGACCGAGTTTAAGGAGGAGCTGTGCCACTTACGGCAAAGTATTTTATCTATATAAATCCTATCTTATATAGAAAGCTTTAGTTAGTTTAGTTAATTTTCCTAGAGATATTTTTCTTTTATATTTTTAGAAGATAACGTCTGATAGTTGTTGTAACCGCTACACACCAGTCCTCAGAGACTCTCCTTGAGCGCCACACCAAGCGTATCGGCCTACCAACCAATGCGCGCCTATCTTCAGAGGTGCATCCTCTCATCGGCTCAGCTGGCCGATGGGTTCGCTTCGTCCTTGCTATATCTGGAGCGGCATCGGCTTTGCAGCCAGTGTGTCTTTTATACAATTCCTTGCCACTTCATATTTGCCTTTATTAGCTTTTCAGCCGATGAATGACCGCTACATCTTTCATTGACTAACAGAAGGGATCTTGCGCGCTTTGATTTTAATACCCTTCAATGCCTCTATCGGCTCTACGGCCGATGGATCAGAATCTCGCTTTCACTACACCCGGAGTCATCATATCCTTTGTCAACATTTGTTCACGTCTTCATCGGCTCTCTAGCTAATAGAAGAGCGTCCTAATCCCTATCGGTGACTAGCCAATAGCAGGAGCCATCCGGACACGGCCGATAACCACCTCGATCCTATCGGCGGTCAGCCGATAGCGAGCGCTCGTATCGACCCATCGTCCGATTGACCTGTTTATCTTATCTCCTTATCAATTGCAGGATCAAATTGACTAGCACGCTCGTGCCCGTACCATCGCACCAAAGCCGAGCGAAACTCACGGGCCCCGGCACGCGTACCTCGAGCTATGGAGAGAAGCCGACCGATCTACACTGGAGCTAAACAGACCTCTTAGACGTCGGTGTGTTCGTGTTGGGCGCGCGAGATCTGGCGCGAACAAGCATCAAGAGCTATGAGGACTTTAGAGGATGTTTAATAATAAATTTTTAGAGGATTTTCTCTAACTTCTAGCAAGCTGGCCTAGAGTGCTTGCATGGGCATTCTTATTTTTTGAATGTGATATTATATTGTGTTTTCAAAATAAGTATAGTAAATTAAGGGCAAACTAAAGACCAGATGATTAATTTCCCTTTTACGTAGTCTGTGTTAACAAATATTGAGTCAATAATGAGCTGCAGTGAAACCTTTGTGGATGGATGTGTTCTACTTGTACCATCAAAGTAGCACGTATATCATCTAACTGTTTCCCATGCCTACAACCTGCACAGATGGCATATGACATTACAATTGTGCAGCAAGAAAACTCTTAAGTTCTCTTCTGATTAGAATTGTGCAGCATATGACCCATGATGTAGCGATCACTAAATTAACGATGAATTTAAGGATAGATAATTTTTCCTTTTTGGAATTTCAGCAATTTCATGTTTTCTCCTCTATTTTTAAAAAAACTAATATGCTTTTGGTACGTAAGCAAATAAACACCTAAGAAAATTGTGTGGATACTTAATGGAAATATTTATGTGATTGCTTAACACGTTAGACTATATTTGAAATAAATTTATTTTAACATGATTTCTTACCAAGACTGGTCTGCTCACTCTGTCCCTTTCACACTCTCACGCACTGAAATAATCTTTGTCTAGCATGAAAATTATTTGGTTGCTGCAGTTATCAGCTCCTACACAATATGCCCCATAGGTGCAAAATTAATATCCACATAACCCATTGTAAAATTATTCTTAGCCCATCAAGACTGGTTTATTAATATATTGTAGAATCTTAATGGATTCCAAAGATAGTAATTCATGTATAAATCTAAATGGATTCTAAAGTTAGTCCATCATGTGTATAGGTAACGAAAGGTTCGTTGCCTGGTATTGTTCATATATAAGACTATTTATGTTTTTTAATGGTTCATGCACAAAGAAAATAGATAATTTTATGTTCATAACTGAGTACAGAATTTCGTAGCAACATGCATGCGTATAAAAATATACTTAAAAGTTTACGAAACATCCTTCAAAGAACATTAAATGGTTGTAGAATATATTTTAGAGTAATTACGAAAGATCACCCAACTTAGATTGGATTGTTGCCTTCAACTCATGGTAGCATTCTTTTATAATTGTGAGGTAATTCATAGTTAAATTTGTTTTCTTTTACTAAAATACTGTATATCCAAGTTAGCTATGCATGTTTGTAGAAAATGTATGATAGTGCAATCTATGACATGCAAAGTGTAAGAGTGTGGTCCACAAATAATTTATTCTTTTATGTTGAAATCTATTCACAGTTGAATTTATATTTTTTTTAGATATATACCGTCAGTCTAATTTAGCTATGAATATGTTTGTAGAATGATTTAAGATGAAATAATATCTAACAATAAGCGATGACAGATGTCTTCTTTTTGATATGGGTAGGGACAAGGCGTCCATTGAGATTATTTGGATGGTTATTAAACAAAATTTTGCAAGCCCACTATTTTATATTAAATATGGATGGTAATTCATACTAAGTTTGGCTAATTAAGGAACACAAATAACTAAATATATAAATTAGAATTCACGCGATAAAAACATACAGTTGATATTGATAGTTAGAATGGACATAATAAAAATAGAATTTAGTCCAGGCACTTGAAAATTTATAAATGATGTCATATCAATATATATAGTTATCATATGATTTCAAATTAAATTAATTTTGGGGCCATGGAAACTAACAATTAAAATGGATGAACAAAATTACAGTTGATCAAATAATTACTTATATGATTAATTATATAGTATATAGTATAAAGCCACCAAATAGCTTGAAAAAGGTTATATAAGTAATTGATGAAGAAAATTTTAGACAAATTATATTTTTAAAGTGTGGCATAAATAATTTAATTGATAATCCATCTTTCTAAGTTTTCCAAATGGACCCTAAGATACATGCCCACACGATTGCGCGGGCCTATATCCAAATAGCAATATATCAAAATGTGTGGGTAATATAGATCTTGACTTATTAGTTTACTTATAAATAAAAACAACAGTTGACAGAAATTACAAATATCTTGTTTCCTTATTGAGTTCTAACTAGCGAGCTGAGTGAGGGAAGGGAAGAGGAGGCGAGAGGAACCAAATCCCTCTACTTCCCTGTGGCAATGCCACCGACATTCCCTCCATCTTATTCATCATCTACTAAACCAATTGGTACAGATTAATTAGTTGGCCTGTAAGCCTCTCTGTCCGCACCAAATCCATCTTTGTTCTGATTAAACCACCGGCAAGAGTGCCATGCTTTTCATTAATTTTGTCTTTTTTTTCCAGCGAAACAGTGGCTCATTTTTTTTTATTAAGTGCCATATGCTTTAGAAGAAACACAAACAGTCTCATTCTAACAGAGGATCTGAGGATGGCAACAGCACAAAAAAAAAATCTCGTTCTAATGGAGGGTGCATAGCAGCACGAAGAAAGCTGATGCAGATGCTCATGATTCACTTTGCACAAATATCTTGTGTTGTGCCACAAGCTGGGATCAACTGATGCCCTTGTACGTAACTAATCTGATTCTACGGGTGCATGTGTTACGCATATATACACAGGACTAATGATGAGATAAATTTGGAGATTTGGAATCTTGTACGTAAACTGATCATATGCGGTGTAGATTTAACTGATCATATGATGACATGTAGACCCGTGATAATCACATGTCAGTTGACGTGAGGGGAGTAGAGGTGGAGGGGTTAGTTTTCTAATCTAACGCTTTGGAGTCCTGGGCCCACTAATTTTAATGAAAATTAAAGGCTATATGTTTTTTTCCTCAGAATTTCTAGAATTTTAGAGCACCGCATAACATTTTAAAAGTATTTGTAGGAGTGATACGAGTATTTAGATATAATAAATAATTTACCTACTTACTTTTTCATTTCAATCAATTATAACTATTATTTTTATTTAAATCTAGTAAAACCTTTTTTCTCAAATACACATGAGTGTAAAATCTTAAAATAATTATATTTTAAAACATATGGAGTAATAAACTTATGTTTAATATTTAGACTGTTCCATCACCTAGTTTTCTGTCTGAATGACTCATGGATCTTGTCAACTCTCATATTTTCACCTTACCAGTTAATTTATAGAAATTAGAAAAGTGGCAAATTGGAAGTTTTATGAATCTTCAATGATAACATTCTATCACTCGTAGTGTATATGTTGGATCAATAATATCAACTATTTATAGTTTTCTAACACCAGAAGTGCCAATCCTTATTAATTATGTCCATCATAAAGGAAAATATTAGCCACATCGTGAAAAGTGGTATTAAATTTTGGAGTGGTACCTTTGTATATAGGTATGTTTCAGGTGAAACCCCCCTACTTCAGTGAAAACATAGAAGTATAGAGCACTCATTATGTACCATACGATCTGAAATGTGCGGACAAGAACATCAGTCCTTAGCCTATCCAATTTGCATTTTGCTCCCCGCCTCCATCAATACATTTGGCACATGAAACACTTTCTCATATAAAATTCCCTCTCTGCGAAGGGTTGCTACATTTACGGATCCATAAAAGTGAGTACCAACAACATGATTTATAATTCTGATTGTAATTTTCTTTTTTTACGGTCTTTTATGTATTGGTTCTTGTTTTTCTTAATATAAGTAGGATATAAGCTGCCCTAAGGTGCCTTTATAAAAAAAGCAACAACAACATGATTTATCATGGATATAACTAGTGTGTGATATAGTGTATGCTGCAATACGATCACTATTTAAGAAAATGAAATAATCACAAAACCTTGTATGTTGTATATACGGAGTAGTATATATGTACGTACTGGTGAACTGACAAGAAAATATCTGTTCTTGTCGTCTTGGTGCACGATGATGCATATAATCTAATTCGAAACCAATACAGTTGTATTTGTGCTGTTTATATACTGTGAAGATAAAGACGAGGAGCCGTTCAGCAACCTCAATTATGTCTTGCGCAATTCTCCAAAATTAATTATCCTCAATTAATTAAATGCGTAACAGATCAAACAAAAACGACCATTTTCTAACCTTAGGTCTAGTTGGATGAACGGCACTTGTACTGGTAGAAGACATGCACTCTATGTAAACTGTAAATAGATTAATAGACAAGTAGACAAAAGTAAACATAAATGGTGTAAAAGAAGAGCAGAGGAGATAGCACACCGAGGCTTAGTTCCTTTAGGACGTTGGATGTGACAACTTCACGGTATTTAAAATAAGATAATTTATTAGTACATAATTAATTAAATATTAATTATTATAAACTTGACAAATATGTTTATTTAATTTTAAGAAATATTTATATATTTTTCAAAAAATGTACTGTTTAGTTATTTAAAAAGCATTTAACACATAATTAATTAAATATTAGTTATTATAAATTTAAAAAATAGATTAATTTAATTGTTTTAAAAATTATATAGAAATTTTTGAAACTAATAAATCATTTAGCTATTCGAGAAATATTTTTTAAAAAAAATGCAGTACCCAGAGTAACAGGCTAAGAGACCAGAGTTATATATGTTCTATTCAGCGGTGTAACGTTGAAAAACAAATGCTGTTGATCAAGAAGTTTCGGAGTTGGAAGTGTATTCTTGCTTGGTTGAACAGAGTACAGAATAGTCTGCATTTCAATTTACAAGAGTGAGTTTAGAGCAGGATTTTTTACGGTAAGATAAGATAGGCAATTAGTGCATAATTAATTAAGTATTAATTATTAATTTTATTTTTTAAAAAAAACATCTATAAAAGTTTTTTAAAAATATACCGTTTAACAATTTAGAAACTACTTTAAAAAAATTATCAAGTTCTAACTCAATGAGGCCTCAATCCAGTTCCATTTGAAGCCATCCAAGGGAGCCCTTATAAATTTGGGTGAGCATCATTCTCAATTTATAGCCCCATCAAAGATGTACTGGCCTTATATATGTGAAAAGCAGATAAGATAGATCTGAACGTAAAGTTCAGCGAACCACTGCGGGGTCGTCCACTTCCTGGAGAAGTCAGTTTTGAGGCGTTAGATCATAAATTGGAGTTTTATGTCCCCTAGATAGGCTGCACAATAGTAGCACTGTTGCTCCAATTTAATTATGTCATAAATTACAATCTTCAGAATGTAGCATTTCAAAAATTACAGACACGATCTACGCAAGAAGAACTTACTAAAACAAGTTAGTCTTCACATGTGAAATATCAAACACTATCCAGATGACCTAAAGGTGCGTGGGGAAAGCAAAAAAGTCAGGGCTATGAATCCTCTGCTCCCTCCATAGCTATGACACGCCCATGCATCTGTATCTCCTAACACCTTCTATGCCGAGAACCAATGAGTATGGCTGATCAACCAGCTTGGCAAAGAAAACAAAAAGGCAGGCAGGCATGTATGCATGATGCATTCTCCCCGGTTAGTGGGCATCACTGAAGTCCTACGAAATTTTCCTCCCACTGCCACTGCAAGTTAGTGGGCATCCGTTGCGGTTGAAGAACTAGCAGTGTTGGCACCTACGGCCACTGTTGGATAGCTACTGCCAGTTCAAAGACTGACGATGATATGATGCCCAGTTTTGAACCAGCAGTGAGGCCATCTCATGTAGTAATGACTGATAATATTTTTCTTGGCAGAAATTCACTCCTTGAACGTGTTGCTACTTCCTCATCACCCAATGTAGCAAGGGAGTGCATTTATCTGGTCCAAACTTCTATGAACAAGCTCTACAACGCAAGGCCATTATATTCCACTGTGACCGACCACGTCTGCACTGCAGTATAGTAAACAGAGGACAAATTGGAGATCAACCAGCCACATGCCACCTGTCACCGGGGTATCTGTCAAATTCCGTTGTCCTGGTGTCTAACACTGAATAGTATCAGTATATGGTTCACTGGCTACTAAACCTCCTAGGCATTAGTACTAAGTATTGCAAAACCGATGTTCCGGTTCTACCATCTCTGTCCAACGCTCATAGGCAAAAGGCATTATGTGTAGTTCAAAGTTCTTATCATGAGTCCAGCCACCATCTGAACGCTAATATTAATTAAATCATAAGCTGATCATGTGTATTTGTATTTACAGATAATAGAGGTGGCAACTCCCGGCTTCTGTATCAACTAGGAGTGCATACAGAGCCTGCACAGTACCATAATTGACAAAAAAAAAAGAAGGAAAGAACAGAAAATGTACAAATCTAAAGCTCATGTAGTAGGAAGGAAAGTTCAATATCACATATTTAGGACCATAAAGTAATAGAAATATAGAGGGTGTTATTTATAACCTTCTCTTCTAAAAATATATATGTATTAGCTTTTACATGATCTCCATCATTATATTTTGTTCGTTGATTTCTTTTATAATATATTATCAACAACTACGAAATTAATATCATATGAAATATTTTTAAATATGATATAATGATATTGCATGCATGACATGAAACACGTATATTGTTAGTTCAGTAATTAGTAAAAATTTTCAAATGTTGAATTTCTGAAGAGCAATGGCGCCTTAATTTTAGAACGGAGGGAGAATTATATGTCACCATATCCTGCTGTACAACTTAAACTGAATGGATAATGATTCTCAAATATTATTGCATTCTTATCATTTGAATCCTGTTTTTGTTTGAGCACTACTCAACTTCCTTGGAGGACAAAGTTCAGCGCTCAAAGATTCAGGCTGTCAAAGAAAAGACATAATCCAATCTTGTGTAATAGACGGGGTATTGTAACAGGCCGGACGATAGGTACGAAATTGTCGGATCAGTCATACCAGTCGATCAGACTATTCGGTCTATCTTTTTTTCTGGCTAGAAGACCCGATCATTGCCGGTTCAAGAGTCGAACCAGCAGTATATATCACTACCGGTATAGATGTAATAGTATTTTCCCTGTTCAAGCCAACAACTAGTATAGTATCACTGTATTAATTAAGTTATATTATCACTATTGGTTAGCACTGCTGGTTCAAAAACATGCAGTGATGCCGGTGTTTATAGAACTGCAACAGTGGCGACTATTTTGGTTTATAGGATCTCTGGCCTCTTGGCTCTTAATTCTATACCTCGCTGTAACATGGAGCGTAGCCTCAGTTATCTCTTTTCGTATAAGAAAAATAGTACATACGCATCATGTAGTTCCTGCGCTAAAGAAGGCATTTGTCCCGCTAATCAATTTACGCATATGATAATAAGCATTTGTTCTGAGCAAATTATGAACTTCAATTCATCTTTGAAACGTCTATTATCAAAACGTTGTGTTATGCAACCGTGCGGAATAGAATATTCTCTGAAACAAAAAGAAGATTGCAATTAATGCTAGGAGAAACTTAGTATCAATGTTTCTAAAAAAACAAAATCCAATTTAGAATTTACCCTGCTTGGCAAATCTATGGATTACAATTGAAAGCAGATATTGAATTGTATAATTTGAGTCATGAACAATACATCCCAATAATATCTCAAAACATCACATTAACAAATTCAAACAAGCACCAAAACGTATGCTAATATGGTTTCACTTTATATCTTTCTCCGGTAGCAACATCATGGTTTTCATAAAAACAAACTATTTATATATGCTAGTTAACATAATAAATAACGTTAGATCTATAGTGGCCACTGTAGCACAATAGCCCCTATCATTACCGCTACAATGTAATGAACTGGACGTAACATATTGAAACTTAGTGATTGATATTTTGACTTCACTATAGTGGGCACAATTCAACTTAGCTAGCCCATTTTATATAATCACTGACCCATAACAAAAGATGAGTTCATTAGTTATTTTTTGTCTCCCAAAATCTTATATTCTTCTAAGTCGTAACATCTAATTAGTAGAATATCATATTTGTTTGTTAATTTAATTTAAGTTGGAATAATGCTCTTGGAGTTACTAAATCACTATTTATACTAGTTATTGTATTGATTTATCACTAATTTATTTCTTAGTTACTTTAGAAATTCATTATTCATGATATGGGTGATTATTAAATATCGCTATTGGAATTTAGCGTCGGCTATCCACAATCCGTCACATAGACATCAATCTGCTACCGAGCTACTATATGCTATTTATTACAGTGATGTTAGTGTAGGAGTAATCTAGCGCGTTTTGATTTATTTTTAGATTGTTTTCTCCATGTTTAATATCATGTGCAGGGCAAGGTGTGGTCGTGCGCTAGTTTAGCTCGAGGCGTGTGTCTTCATGTTGGAAGTGTCAGTCCTGTGACCTGCACTGCATGAACCAGCTGTGGAAGTGTTCAAGATCATGATGCGAATGGCGCACACAGGAAAGGCGGGCACGATGGACGCATCCAATTCCACTTGATCTATTTATAGGAGGACATGAAAACAGGAAATGATGTGGGATTTTTTTGCAGCACAAACCATCATGTTGTTGCTTCAATTCCAACGTACAAGCGTGCGTGTGTTCTCCAGATTTCAGTGGGTGATCACCGGAGCCTGGGACTAGAAATGAGGCAAGAACATGATGGTTTCCACTGCACAAAATCTCCTACGGTTTTTTCTCGTTTTCTTCTCTTACTCATAGATCTTGCAGACTCCGAAGTGCCCATCATGCCTAACATTTTTACACCTGCCTTTTGCGCCATTACCCTGAAACAACACAAAGTGTTGATATGCTTACTCTGGTTGCAAAAAAAAAACACTCATTTCTATAGTAGTTGGAATTGATGGGAAAAATCAGGTATTAGCTATGTCTTTCGTTTTTATTGAGAGTAAGAACATCGTATTGGTTTTTAAAACAAGCGAAGAACGTAGTTGTGCGTGTGAGGCTAGATGTTTGTATTATATATGATTAGGTTGTTGAGTATTTAAGAGATAGTAACGTGAAGAACGGGTGTACATAAGAGTTACCAAATGTTTACAGGAGATAGTGCATGAGTTATATAGGTAGATAAGCAATTTAAGAATAAATATCTTATAGATCTTTTCTAAAGACTACACATAGAATCAACAGAAAAAATTCAATAAGCTTTGGATGTGTTAACAATAAAACAAATAGATAAGCAGTAAAGAATACCAACACTTATATAAGTGAAGAGGCTCCTAAAGCTCTAGGACCACTCTATAGTGATAATCATACTGTAAGAAGTAGGTTGGCTTCCTAGGTTAAGAAATTTTCACACTAAATTAAGAATGGATCAAAGGAGAAATAGGCCTTATTGTACAACATAATAACCACTAATTTCATTGAGATTTATAACTAGGTAATATGTGGTATAAGAAGGCTAATGCATGTTGATATTATTTAGTTTATCATGCATATCATATGTAAGTATTTTAGAGATTGGTACAAATCAATTGAGTCCTCTATGTCAAACAATAATATTTTTTAGGTATAATAATGACGGAGTACTTAGATAAAAAATGTAAAAGGACCTAACAACATTGGGTTATATCTCAAGATACACAGTAGTATAGATTCAAAATCTTGTGTACTAACAAAACAAATCATGGAATCTATTTTAAGAGATTTGTGTAGAAGTGTGTCCTAAAAGACGATGGGATATGCTCGTTCTTGTACCAAAAGCTAAGGTTGTATAAGCCGTTCTTGTGTAGAATACTAAAATGTCATTTTGTGTCATCTTATTTTAGGAAAGAACCTATCTTGCATACCTGGAGTGGCAAATTAAATGGCTTCGATATTGTAGGGTCTTTCACAGCTCAACAACCTTATGTTTTTTTGTATTTTGGATCCAATAAAAATAAGGGACAAGTCAGGTTGCTGCAAGACTAGATGGATTCGCAACAACATGGATGAGTCCGAAGCAGATGAAAAATTAAAACATTATAGTAAGTGCGACAAGGAGGGGCATATTTACAAAAAGTATCCAAAAGATACGGAGTTTTCGAATAAAATGGAAGCTCCTCCATCAGTAGTAGGGTCCAATCGAAGACGCCCCTTAGGTAAAGGCACCACTTCAAGACTAACCCAGCATAGGTGTTCTCTTACACCATTTCTAATGTCTAAACTATTCTCATAAGTAGGGATTTTATGCACTTGTTTTTTCAATTATTCATTACCATAATATTTTTCTCAAACTAATACTTTCTTTGCTAGATCCACGAAAGAATGTATAGTTACATTTAGTGGTTTGATATAGAAAATCTAATATTTAATCCTAACGTTTCCCTCTCAAAAACAAACGAACATTACATAATGAGAAAGGAAGAGTACAAATGACATCAATGAACCAAATGGTTAGATTGGAGACTATAATCTCTTGTACTATCTTCATGACAAGAGCATTATAAATACCTTTGTGGTGATCGTTGCTAGGTAATGAAGTCAATAAGTATCTATACTTTTGTTCAAAGGTACTTTATTTGTCCAAACATTCTTGATGATAATTTTATTATAAGTTCACTATACATCTCTCTAATTTGCTTCAAATTATTATCACTGTGATTACAATAACTATATATGTATTTTTTTCCCACATGAATCACCAACACGTGCGACTTCAAACAATAGATAGATATATAGAAAGCATCGTACACCACTATAGGGATTATATAGTCTGAAACAATTAAACAATATATGCACTTTAAAGTGCAATACTAGAGAAAATTCGACTCTTCTAGTAACGGGTGACTATAATTGAACCATAGATGATGATATACACAAGTTTCAAATATGTGTCTCTAATGTATTATCTATTGCATTATTTATATTACTTCTATATTCTATCCATATTGTATAAACTTCTTAGTGTATAATGTTTTTGTCACTTTTATCTACATAATATTCATGTGCAAACCTATAATTGTCCAGCCCTCTATTTATTGTATGCCGATAGGGTTGAGATAGTCATCGGGTGCGTTCGACTCACTCCTGCTATCGGCTGGTTGCCAATATTTGGAAACGAATGATATATCAGCTTATTAACGCCAAAATTTGGAAAGCCTTGGGAAATGTGGGAAAAAGATCGGCTAAAGTAAAAGAAGAGTTCGATTGCTACAGGAAGTAAGCCGATCAGATGAAGCAAGGAGAGATTCGGCCCAAGAATAGAAGATTATCCAGATAAGACCGAGTTTAAGGAGGAGTCGTGGTACTCACGGCAGGGTATTTGATCTATGTAAATCGTATCTTATATAGATAGGAAGGTTTAGTTAGTTTAGTTAACTTCCTTAGAGATATTTTCCTTTTATATTTTTAGGAGATAACGTCTAATGGTTGTTGTAACCGTGTTAGACTCTATAATACCAGGGTATAAATATAGACCCCCTAAAAACCTGTAAAGATCATCAACATATCTTTCAATCAATACAACTTTAGTGCATCACCACCCTAGTTCATCTAGGTTTTTCTCGGCGGGTTCTAATTCTCGACGTGGGGCTGCATCGGTTAACTTCGATTTCTGGTGAAGGGGTAAGTCCCACCACTATCCCGGTATGTCTTGCTCTATCTAAGGCTGCATCGGTTAGGTTCGACATCTTAGACAGATCGATGTATCGCATCACGTCTGTATAGGGTCTATCGACCTATCAAGCTCTCTCCGTTATCGTTGGTCTCGTGCTACATCGGTTAGGTTTGACCTACGAGGTTGTCAATGGTAGATTAAGCTTTAGGCCTATAGGTATCTGTACGGCGTTTCATCGGAGTGTTAGCCGATGAGTTATCTATACCCCAAGCACCACGCCCTCGAGCGCCACTCAAGCGCATTGGCCTTCCAGCCGATGCACGTGTATCTTCAGAGAGACGTCCTCTCATCGACTCAGCTAGCCGATGGGTTCGCTTCGCCCTTGCCATATCCAGAGTGGAATCGGCTTTGTAGCCGGTGTGTCTTTTATATGATTCCTTATCACTTCACATATGCGTTCATCGGCTTTCTAGCCGATGAACGACCGCTATAGCTTCCGTCGACTAACAGGAGGGATCCTATGCGCTTTGCTTTTAATACCCTTTGGTGCCTCCATCGGCCGATCCGATGGATCAGGATCTCATTTTCACCACACCCGGAGCCATTATATCTTTCATCGATATCTGTCTACGCCTTCATCGGCTCCCTAGCCGATGGAAGAGCGTCCTGATACCTATCGGCGACTAGCCGATAACAGGAGCCATCCGGACGCGACCGATGACCACCACGATCCTATCAGTGGCCAACCGATAGCGAGAGCTCGTATCTGCCCATCGTCCGACTGACCTGTTCGCCTCACCTCCTTGTCAATTACAGGGTTAAATTGACACCTCGAAGCTTAAGGACCTGCACTGGAACTAAGCAGACCTTCTAGGCCTTCGCGTGACCGAGCCATCGCCTCTCCCCGGTCGGACCTCTCCCCATGAGATTTGACAGCGAGCACAGCTGTAGAGCTGAAGGTGCTCTAGATAGAATATGTGCTAAGTACACGTACTCTGGTATCGGCTGGTTACTGATAGGGGCTGTAGCAATTTTTCATTGGCTAGAAAACCGATGAAGTCATATGTGGATTGGCAAGGAATAATAGAAAAGATTCATCGGCTATAAAACCAATGGCGCTTTGAATATAATATGCAAAGAATAGCAAGGAGCGAGATTTGATTTTCCGAAGATACGAGAGATTAGATTGGATGCGCGATTGGAAAAAAATGGGCAAACTTATCGGCTAGCTAGGCTGATGAGAGGGAATTTCTAAGGATATGTGTATATTGGCTAAGAGGCCAATACAATGGGTATGAGGCTTAACATGTGGATAGCTCATCAGTTGGCCACTCAGATGAAACGTTCACGTAAGTATCTATTGACCTACGGCTCAATCTATTACCATCGATCTAGTAGGTCAAAACTAACCGATGTAGCACGAGACCTATGGCAGTAGAAGTAACTCAATAAGCCAATAGAATCATGCAAGCATAATGTGATGCACCCAATCGGACTAAGAGCTCATAACTAATTGATGTAGCCTTAGACAAATCGGATACACCAGGATAGTAGCGAGACTTACCTCTTTACCGAAGATCAGACTTAACCAATGCAGTCTCGCGTTGAGAGCCAGAACCCACCGGTAAAAACCTAGATAACTAGGATGGCGATGCGCTAAGAATTGTATTGATCTGAGAGATGAATTACAAGATTCTAGAGGGCTTATTTTTATACCCTAAAGTTATAAGAGTTCGACACGGTTACAAGTAACCACCAGACATTATTTTATAAAATCATAAAAGAAAATTATCTTTAAAAAATTTAACAAAACTAAGTTTTCTAATCTTATAAGATATATTGTATATAAATAAAAACACCTTGCCATTGCTTCTACGACTCCTCTTTAGATTCGGTTTCATTTAGATAATTTTCTATCATTAACTAAACCGAATACTTTCTCGATCCGTCTGATCGACTCTTTTTCTGTATTTATCGAACTCCGATTGGCTTTTGAATCTTATCCGTAAGGCTTATCAAATTTTGTTGCAAACAGTGGCCTCTTGCTCAGAGAAAATACATCTTTAGATAAAGTGGTAAGAGTACCGCTTGTAAATTTTGTATCCTCTACTAACATGTTATTAACGTATGCCAACGAGCATTTATCCTATTGGATTTTTCGTTTAGAATCTTTTTAAAAAAAACTGTAAGCGGGCGTTGGACATGAAGATATGTAAATTTATTTAAAATATATATATTTAAAAATATTTTAAAAAATATATAAAAAAAAATATTTAAAATATATATTTTTATTTAAAATACTTTAAAAATATATAAATAAATAAATTCGTGACTGCGCTTGGCCGCTAGGGGTGGCGACTTGACTCGTTCGGCCGAGTGCGGCGCTCGCACATGGGCCGCAGCCGGCGGCGTCCGCACTTGGGTCACAGGCGCTGGCGTCACTTGAGCCACCGGTGCCGGCGTCGTCTTGGCCTGATCCGCTTTCAGGCTCGTGGTCGCCGCCCCTCCGTCATCTGCAGCAGACGGAGCGTGGCCGGAGACTAGGGGCAGCGAGAGCTGCGGCGATCCGTCGATGTAGAGGTTGTCCAAGCCGACCGCAAGCAAAGGGGGCGGTAGCCGAAGGACAGGCTTGAACAGGGGCAATGTCGTCCTCATTGTGTCCTCTTCAGCCGTCACTTCAGCGCTTTTCCGACGCGATGATGTTGGCGGCGATGTCAAAGTCATGGTTTTCACTTGCACGGGAGGCGGCCGAACCACTGGCGAAGCCAGCGTCGGGGCTCCACCGCACTTAGGCTTGACCGGCGTCCATCCGCGGTCAGCCGGCTTGCCGTCCCGCCTCTCCTGCTTGGGGATGGAACGCCCCGCTGCTGCCTCCCTCGTCGACTCACGGGCGGTAGACCGGTGGAGCTTGACTGCGTCGGCTCCGGGCGCGGGGGAGGCATTGTTCAGCATGCGCTAGCATCGCGGCTAATTGTCTTCTTTTGATCTTGATACCGAGAATGAATGTGAAATTGTTGTTTGTGGACTCAAAAATTGAAAACGTTTCTCAAATGGGGATGCTAGTTCCTCAAATTGTTGTTTGAGGATTGGGCCAGTGTTTTGCCACCAGCAAGAACGAGTGACTTTGAGTGGTGAAGTTAATTGCTGGTGTCTATTATATGTGTCGCTGTCATGTCTGGATCGTGTTACTACATTGCACCACTTCTGCTAAATATGTTGCTTGATTGATGCTGGTTCTTATAATCAATGCGGGGAACTTGAGATGTGTGAGCTATTACTGTCACTGCATTACCAATTTAGCAGTCCCCTTCTAGATTTCCAGTGAAAATTTTGCTGTTTCATCTGGCAATCAGCACATTTCACTGTTAGCGGATTAATTCATTTGTTCAATTATCACAATTATTTCACTTTCATGCCAATTCATGGTCTTTCTGTTTTCCCCTCTGCTGCTACTGCATTTGACGAGAGCTGGTGCTATAATTTGTGATGATATGCTGATAGGTGATCCATATATTATGGCGATGACAGAAGGTTCTACAATAATCTAGTAATTTAATTTCCATGCATGTTATATGGCGTTTTCTTGGTAGGGTGCCACTTTTACTTTCCTTTTGGCAGCTTCCCTGCTTGATGGTCTTCTTGTGTACAAACGCATGATCTGCTTGTAGCATGTTGTCAGCTTCAGGGACGAAGGCAGACTTGCATGGCACTGCTTAAACGCCCCTTAGGATAATCGGCTAATCGCCGTCCCAAGTTACTAATTTGCCCTGGGAGTATTTGCCTTGAAATTCGTGCACGACCGTCATTAGCAAAGGGATTGGCACTTTGCCACTTTGGTGTAGTAGTTTGCAGGAGGGAACGAACAGTCTCTGACAATGTATAGCTAAATTTGCAGTTTTCTGGGGACGGAGATTGCATTCTTTTTGGACGGAGGTAGAAGATGGATGGGTTCCCCGGGTAACATGAGAGTTGTCCATGCAAGCACAACACATCAGGTCTCATGTTAACAGAAATGCATACAGTACAAAACAAAAGCTTTGTATGCAAATCAACTGAATCAGCAACCTCCAAATAAGCAGACTGCAAATGCCGGTCTCTTATTCACAATTTATTTTCTTCCCCTGTTCTCCGAAAGAGAGTGGAAAACAATCACCACAAAATCGGTGCACACAGAGTGGAATACCAATTACAAACTACAGCCTAACCAACCACATGAAGACGGAGAAACCTGATGGTGGTTACCTCAGCTCAAGTTACCACCCATCTAACATTACAGAACACTCAATGCAAAAAGGAGAGACATTATCTAGAAATCCAAAGAAGGGGAGGAAAAGGGAGCATACACATACACACAAAAAAGGGGACTGGATTAACGCAACAAATGTAACTCAGAGCAGATAAATATACAAGGAAATGCTTCTACAAACAGAAGATTGTGCCAAACATGTGATGCATCTTACTGAAGAACTTGACTGGATGATTGCGCCGTGGGAGGTGCTCATGAGGTGGCGACTCTGGCTTCTGTTTCTTCTTCCTCCTCAAATGGAAGAATTGATGCATTATTTCTGAGCACTCAGTGGAGAGAACACCACGCCTTATTGATATCTTCGGATGGAAAGGGTGGACTGGTCCAGCACCCTGGTTTGGATTCGCTGAATCCAAAGTGCTTGTTTGACCATCACCAGGGAAAAGCCTATAAAACAAGTGAAACAGAAAACAATTGGCTTAGTTTTCCAATCTCCTTGTGGGGAATGAAACATGTGGGACTGGGAGGTTTCCCTCGCCACCAGAAGTTCTCACACATGGTTCAAGTCAGTTTACTTGAAATTCTACACCCTACACAACTGCCTGTAGTTGAGAATATTCTTGTCTCGACTGGAGTACAAAATAATAGTTCCAAGTTCCAACATCTTAGAGAGGGGACATAAAAATGTAAATAACTCTTCATTTCAATAAGCATAGCATCAGAGTAACAAGCTTTACCATTTTAACTGAATTACATATGTTACCTACCTATAATCGAACCAACCTTTTCATAAAACAAGCGCACCGAATCTTGCTTTTATGTGCTACGTAATGCATTTATTAGAAGAAGAAAGACCAATTTACCCTCATTTACTTTCACAAATTTGCCTATAAACCCCTATACCATAACACAGGGCAGCTTACAGTCAGTGGAATTATAATCCCAGCAGGTGTTTTGGAGGTAGGTTGCCACATGATAAATTGCAGGGTGATGGTGACTTTGGCCTAGGAAAGCAAACAAAAAGAACTTTGGTTTGTCGTTTTTCACAATCGCAACCACATTATCTTCCCTCCCCCTTCATACCCCTACTAGCATGCTTAAAAGCCACATAACAGGGGTAGCACAAGATAACTATGGTGGTGTGGAAGCAACAGCATGTAACGAAGCCCCCTATTGGGTGCTGAGATGTTAGTATGTTACTAGCTTTGAAAATTTCCACCACCTTGACCAGCTCTTCCCTGTAGAGTACAAAAGGGTTGCCGCATGTGGGCACAGTTCAGAGATATTTCAGGAAAATACAATGCGCATAATTGACTGTCAGAAGAATAGGAGGCCATGTGAGCCCATTAAACCAATCCAAATTGCAAAAAGATTGCACCAGTTTGAAAAAAATATTCAGTTATTTATCAATATAACTAGCTATGTGGTCTGAAGTACAACACTATCTCAAGATTTTGAATCATCAGAATAATTGGAAAAGGGACTTTGAAAATGATTCATTATGAAATTTCACAGGAAACTGGATCCCATACCTAACCCAGCTGCCATCAGCTCCAAGAAGCTTGTTTGGGGCTCCCCATACCACCGTATCAATTCTAGCTTGAAGAATTGCACCAGCGCACATGGCACAAGGCTCCAGGGTTACATAAAGTGTTGTATCCTGAAATAAATTTAATCAGAAAGTTTTCTATCCTGAAATAGTTTTCTAGCGAAGATGATTAAAAAAGTAAATTCATTTAATAATCATAAAGTACATGAAAACCCTTCATTTGAAAAGGATCTGAGGAATCCTCACAAAAAGGATAGCTTATACTTAAAATTTCATGAACTGGAATGTAATAATCCTACTACTCTTAAAAAGAAGATGTGCACAATTTGTCAACCATAAACCTAAGAAAAAGGGCAAGTCTGAAAATACAAGCTAATTAGTGCATACAAGTATTTATGCATAATCAATCATCCATCTTCAATACCAAGCATCTAACTTGTGACCATTTTCACCAGAAAAAAAATGTACAGGAGAATGTTTTAAAAGGAAACATTAAAATAAGATTCAATTGTTCTGTTGCTTCCACATTATCGAGCCAGAAAAAAAATCACTGGATGTAAAAAATACTACCGCCAGGCGCCATGTCTTAAGTTTGTCAGAAGCTTCTCTAATGCAAACAATTTCAGCATGTGCAGTTGAATCTCTTAAATCTTCAACTCTGACCACAAGAAAGAGATAGAACATAAGAAAAGGTGAAGATCTCATTCAACTTGCATTTAGCAACAGAATATGATAGCCCTACTTACAAATTACAACCACGAGCAATAATTTCTCCATTCTGTACTAGCACTGCTCCAACTGGCACCTCCCATAAATCTGCAGCCCATTGAGCTTCGTGCAATGCTTCCCTCATGAATAACTCATCAGTTTTTCTCTGTTCAGCAACTCGCTGGTATGCTTCCTCCCAGTCATCAAATGTCTCCTTCATTACCTGCTTATTTCTCTGAAACTTTCTCCTCTTCAATTCAGCATCTTTCCCATCAGTTCTGATAACTTCAGGAGTCTCTTGTACAACAATCTTCTCTTCAAACCTCGTGGAACCACCAGTAGGTAGCTCTGGTGATTCTAGGATAACAGCTGAGGCATCCTCATGAGGCATCATTACTTGGGTATGAGGATGACGGTAAGGGGTCATAGCACCTGAAGGATCATATCTCCACTCATCTGAACCAGCAGTCCTACCAACTCCCTCTGTGCTGATGGGCATTGAAGAGGTGCCAGCAATCAATCCTTTACAAGTGTCATTGTCAGCGGAGACCTTTGTCGTGATCATGGATGAAGGAGCAGCTTCATGTTCAGGAAAATGTTCTTTCGTAACATCAACCAATGTTGGTGTGCTGTCCTCAGAAAAGCCTCCAATGATATTTTGTTTTGGTGATGCAGCCACTTTTGATTGTTTTGCTTTTTCTCCTGTCATATGTGCATCATCTTTAGAAGTTCTGGATATAAAGTCTCCTTTAGATGTATCTATCTGAGGTACGTTGCCAGCTTCTGATATTTGGAGACCTTGTGAACCAGTAGGCAAGCTTTCTTTCTTTAGTGATTCTCCAGTGTGTGACTTAATAAGATAATGATCTTTTGGTTTAGAACTTTCAGTTTTCTTCTGTATACCATCATTATCACGTTCCTGGCTAGAATTCCAGCCTTCAGTATTCTGGGAATTACTTGATGAACTTTTCTTAACTGATCTATTGCTGTTAGAATCATGAGATTCACCACGTTGAATCCAACCAAGACGGACTATATCTGCAACATAAGCCCAGAGTGACTTGTGAACTTTTCTAGCAAGAACAGTTTCATTCTTGGGTGTCAGAGAAGTCGGGGTAGTACCTCCATCAACTGATGAGCCTTCCTCCTTATCGGCCGTCTTAAAGGTCTCTTGAGAAGTAGCGCTTTGGACATCCCACATCTCATCTGATGGTCCCCCCATTCTAGGTCTAGATGAAGATCTTGTTATACCTTCCATTATGGAATTGTCATTTTTCCTTGTTGAAGTAGTATCTGCATCTGAGACTCCTTTGTGGACCTCACCAACAAATTGCCCAACATGAAATGTAGATGATTTCTCTAATCGAGCAGCTGATTCTAACAAGCTTTCATTCACAGGCCGTCTTGCACTTGAACCACTTGGTATACTGCTTTCTGCAGTAGTTTCACTCCTTACTTCTTGTTCACTGCTTCCAATTATCATTGGTCTTTTCTCCACGTCAACAGTAACCATAGATGATCTGTCTTCAGTGCTCTGTATTTCCAAAGTAGCGATATCCGTGTCATCAGAAATTCTTCTTGACCCTTCCTGCTGCCAGTTCAAACCCATGTTGTGTTCCATCAATCTCCCAGTTTCTTTCAATCTTACTAGATTTTCTCTAGAGTACTGAGAGAATTTGTAAAATTTGGACGTTACATGGTCATTCCTGTCTAGACTTGAAGCTTTTGTCATTTGCTGATCACTCTTATCTCCGGTCTCCCTTGTCCTGTCAACAAAATTTGTAGCTGAAGTTCTGCTAACTTGACCACTTCTAGTATCAAGACCATGGGAACCGCTAACGACTGTGGAGTCACTAGTACGGATTTTAGTAAGATCAATCTGCTCTTGCACACTGTTAATAGTATTTACAGCTGAAGTTGACTGAAGTTCATCTTCTGTTCTTGCTTGGATATGACTTTCAGAAGTACTCAATATAGCAGCATTGTTGGTACTAGCTTTAGTAAATTCAACTTGTCCATGCTTCTCCACTGTCATGTTAACAATATCAGTAGCTGAAGTAGAGTGTACCTGGTTGTGCAGTGCAGCCTCCAGATAACTTTGTGGACCCCTAACCATGGAACTATTGCTAGCATGGATTTGTTCTAGCTGGCTATTTGCCATATCAGATCTAGTTTCAGAAGCATTTTGTGAATTCCTAGGGACAGAAATATCACTAGCACAAACTTTGGAAACATCAACATGCGTAACATTCTGCACATCTATGTCTGTTTCATGTATTGCCTGCTGGTTTACATATCTCTTTTTGTCTCTTGTAATATGAGTTATATTGTGAACGGAAGTAGATCTATCATCAATATCCATCTGATTCACTTCATCATAATTTCTCTGTGTGAGAGAGGTCCTGCTAACATCGCAAGTACTATCCATTTTTATATCTGTGAGCTTTTCAGACCTTTTCCTTGGGTCATTTAGTGCAACCACCTGCTGATCCACCTCATCATGTTGATCAAGTTGTGTTCTAGTGTCATTAGTCATCTTTACAGAACTTTGAAGAGAAGATGCCCTATTTTCAATGTACCTTCCTCTATCTTCCTGGTGATAACTCTGTGTTCTTGAGTCATGTTCAGTGTTGGTACCTCTGACTTCTGATAGCTCCATTATTTTCTGTGAGCTCTTCCTTGAGTCATCCTTTTGTGTTCTTGATTTCTGTTCTGCAATGCTATGGTGCTTTGAAATTGTAGTGTTCTTTGAACTAGAGGCCATATTTGTATCATCCTCAGTTATAACCCTGACATCTCTTGTGCCTATCCTAGAATCTCTTACTATGGAAAGTTGTGCATCGTCATGGTTAAAATCATGTTTCTCATCATATGATCGACCCATCGAGGAATAATATCGTTGGTCTCTCTCTTCAGATGTCTGCTCAGCTTGTCTGTCTACTTTATCATGCCACCGGACCCTTGAGGCTGAATTCTCCTTGTTTCTTGCAATCCTTGTATCAACTGTGTTCCTTGAGCTCGAAGCCCTGTTAGATTCATTCTCATGCGATGTAGATGCTCTTGCAGATTTCTGGGACCTCCTCCCAGAGTAGTACCTCCTCTCAGCAATGTCTTGATCATCGTAATCATACTCTTCATCATGCCAATGACGCGACTCCAACAGTGAAACATCTTCCTCCTGTGTATCATCAGTTCTATGCTGGTGTTGAGTAGCATATCTTTGATCATCATTTCTACGGTGCATTCCTTCTCTCCTCACGTCAACTTCATAATCCCTATTCTCTGTTCTCCAATCAGATCTCTGGTTATTATCCGTGTACCTACCAGTTCCTTCTCTCCTGACATCAACTGCACCCTCATATCCAAAATCCCTCCTTTCTCTTCTCCGATCGTATTTCCTGTCATCCTCACTATATCTTCTATCTTCAACTCCCCTTCTGGTAACTGCATCATCAAATTCAGAGTCTCTCCTTAACCTCCTCTCCTTCCTTCTCCTGAATTCAAGATAATCATCATAATCATGGTAGTCACTCTGGTCCCTTCTCCTCTGGTCAGAATCTCCAAACCTACCATGTCTCTCATTCATATTCCTCTTCTCCTTTCGCTGCCCATTGTACTCGTCTTCATCATAGTAATCGCTTTCCGCATCCTTCCTCTGAAGACAATCCCTACATCTGTCACCCTCATCCTCTTCACTTCTCCTTCTACTGAAACGGAACCTCCTCGGCGCCTCCCACTGAACAAGTCCGCAGTCCTCCTCTTCGTCCTCCCAGTCCGCGTGGCATTCCATCGAACAACTCGTGTGCGGCCATTCGCCACCCTCGTATTCCCACACCTCCTGCCGCACCGCCCTCCCCGCCAACCTCGGCGCATCCCGCCTCCCACAGCTCGCTCCGAGATCCAACCTTCCGCCGCCGCAGCGGGACTCACGCGCCTCCAGTCGCCAGCAAACCGCTCCAAGATCCGACGGCCTCGCAGCTCCGTGCCCGCTGCAACGGCACCCCCGCGGATCCAGTCGCCAAGAGACGTGCCCAACAACGGACCTACGTCCGCCGCAGCTGCTGCCTCCGTTGTAGCAGCCGCAGCGGCGGGCGGCTACTCGCCGGCGGCAGCAGTGAGGAGGCGGATGCGGAGGGGGAGGAGGCCGGAGCTGCGCGGACAGGAGGAGGAGGCGGGCCGAGTGGTGGAGGAGGTACCCGTCGAGCATAAACCGGGGAGCCGCGCGAGGGTTCAGCGGGAGCAGCTCCTGCTGGTGGCACTCGCCGTCGCCGTGGTGGTGGTGGCGGTAAGTGGAATGGGCGCAGGAGGACGGCTTGGCGGCCCTCAGCGCGAGGGCGACGGCGGAGTATGAGCTGTACATGTACATGGCGGGGGGGCGGTCGCCGACCGTCGGAGAGCGAGGCGGCGGCGTCTGGGAGAGGACTGACTGTGGGTGGATCACTGGATTGTCTGTGACATGGCGTGGTGGGATGCTCCCTGGGTTGGACGGTACGGGACTCGCGGGACTTCGTCCCTACGGCCAGCGTGCTTCTCCGCTCCTCGATCCAGAATGGACGGCTTGGATTGACCGAGTACCGCGATGTACCCGTGTACCTCAGCCCCGCTGCACCGGTTGGCGGTAGTCAGCGATTGTGATCGGCCGGAATCAGCACGCAGCATCGCATCTAGTGCACGTGGTAATGTGCACCAAGGGAATGCCTTTTGCAAAAATAAAATAAAATTAGCGCACCCCTCCGTTTCCAAAATTTAAGATTTTTTTATTTAGTGAATAACAACTTATTTTCTCATCTAAACCAATCACAACCATATATTATTTAATTTTCTTCACCTAATTTCACATCTTAATTAATTACAGCTATTTCATACTAACCTTAATTTCTACCAAAAAAATCCTAAAAACAATTATATTTCAAAAGCTTATACAAGTCACTCTAAGTTATAATTAAATACATTTGAAAAAAACGTGTATCTATCGTAATCTTTATCTATCGCTACTATAGAGTCCTTTGTTCTGTACCTCTACCAAAAATATCATGCCTCCATACAAAGATTTTATCCTATAGGGAAAAATGTGTCTAAAAAAGGGTTTTAGTATATTATATTTTATACAATGATAATGGAGATATAATACACATGGTAAAAAAACTTTGTTGCTAGTAATGTGGCATTTCTCAGTACAGGTAAAGACTATCTACATTAGTTATACTTTCAATCTAAGGATTAGCATTGATTTAGCTCTATCATCATTGATTATCCTTATTGATCCTTGTTCTAGTCCACCATCTATTCATTCACTTGTAATTAATTATTCACAAAACCGTCTCTCGTTAATTTCTTTTCTACACTAACAGTCAGCAATAGCTGAGTGAGAGTTCATAACTTCATCATTGATATAGCCTGACCAAGAGAGTTGTCTGGCATGTTTTGCTTGTTATATATCAATGTTTACTGGTTGGGTGGATACATACAAGGCATCTTATTCCTACCAAACACAACATTGGCCATAGTGTATGTTATGCCCTAGATATCCACATATCTGGAGTGTGACAGGAAAAGCTTCTAAGTTTAAATTTTATTGAAACTTTTGATATAGACTCATTTTCCTTTATGCATATCAACATGTCGTCTGTAAGAACAAGAACAATATCCTCCATATGCACGATGCCATAAGTGTCTCCTAACAAATCACATAAATAACTTTAAAAATCCAAAACAGCCATAACAAGTCTATGTTAATTGATATTCCACTTATTTGAAATAACATTATATAGTTCAAATGATTAAAAAAAAGTATGAAAGTAAAAGTGTACTACTTCCTGTCCATTGTCAAAGTCATTTGGCATATAAAAATCAAAGAAAACACAAGAGTAAACAATACTCATCAAGTATGACTATAACAAACATACATACAATAATATGCAACAAGGAACAAATAAAAAACTTTTTTTCTTTGAAAAAAAATGTAGATAATAAAATAGTAGTTTTGATCCCAAATAAACGTTAACTAAAATAATAGCTTCCATCTAGACCATATAGATCTTAATATTTTTCAATATAGTAGTTTCTATTCTAGATATGAGTATTATTTTAGCATCTATTGATAAAGCTAAGTAAATGGTCGTAGGGTTTATTTAAAGTTGCTAAATAAAGAACCAAATTATATTTTTGTGTCATGGCACTTGATTATTTAACTAGAATAAATATAAAATATTAAAATAAGAAAAATATCATATGAGATCAACTTGAAACATGAATAGCATGGCATAATATATGCAATGACATGAGTATTTTATAAAAGTGGAATAACTAGAGCAAACCAATCCATTCATCACAAACAAATAATTTGCCGTGCACTTGCTTTAACATCAATGATAACTTGATAGAGTGGGACCTTGAACAAACTAAAATAAAAAAACTATTTCTAAACAAATTCCATTCTATTATATGAATATCATAATTAATCCCTCGATATAAACTATAGAAACTATAACCCAGAATTTAAACAAACATGTTAAGGCCTTCTTTGAAATACATGATAGGAAAACACATGGGAATAGAAAAAACTCAAGAATTGAAGTGTCATGTTCTCTAATCCTACAGAAACAGAAAACATGGGAAATGAAAGGAAAATCCTTTTGGTAGCATCATATGAAATGAATAAAGCAAAGCAAAGTTTTCAAGAGTTTAGACCTCTTGCTATTTTTCTATGAAATTGAACCATAGGAATGCAATTCTATGGAAAAAATCCTATGAATCAAAGGGTTGTATAGAAAAATTCCTTAGGAAGTTCAATCCTCCAAAATTGCTATGGCAATACTCCATTTCAAAGGGTGACAAAACTCTGTTTGCTTGTTATTTTGGGCATTACTTTTAAACCACTTAACCAAACAAAGTATTTAAGTACATCTTGAGCATCTGTAAAAAATTATCTACCACTTTTATGTGATGCAAAAGATCAAATTATATTTCTATCAATCCCATATTTACAAATATAAACTATTGCATTGCTTTTCATACCCGTCAGCACAATTGTTTTTGCAAACTCTCATAATCCGCTTATCTGAATTGAACAGAACTAGAGTCAAAAGAAAGATATTAATGATACCTATGACTTTTGTTGATACCACAAGATCTTAGATTCTTTATTGACAAATCTCTATATCGGAGAAAAGGTTTTTAGTCAACTAATCGAAAAATTAAATTCAAATCACATGTGACTAAACTTGATTTCACTAGTACATAATCAGCCTTCACTGTTTAATTCGTAACCCCCTTTAATGCCAATTCGTAATTGGCAATCTGTCTTCCTACGATCACCCTAGAATAGATGTGGTTCCCCAAAGGTTGGTTGTGGCCGAATCTAGTTGGAGAGGTGCCAAAGAGAGAGAAAGGCTAGTGAGGGGACAAGGTGTCAAAGAGGGCTCAGCGCCATTGGATCTGGTGGTGGGGAGGACTATGGTGGCTAGATTTAATGCTGGAGGGTGTTAAGTTGTTGAATCTAGTGGTGCAGAGGTTGTCTCTCATCAGCATCAGCCCACACGACATCCTTGTGCCTTCCTCATCAGTGTCATTAAGGAGGAGGAGCGGGCAGCATCGTCCCATGTGCCAACGTGGAGGACAAGCCACTATCCCCTTGAGTATTGTCATGGAGGTGGACCAAGCAGCGTCACCTCGAGCACTGATGTGGAGGACCGGTTTGTGGGTGCCGATGGTTGCCATGGAGGTTGTGATCGAGTGATGGTGATGCCAATGGTGATTGGGGCCATGGCAGGGAGGTGCAATGGGTATGTGCAATGTGAGATGGACCGAAGTATAGATGTCGAGACATACTATTGGTATGTATTTCCTTTTTTATCTAGTAAAGGTCAAAAGATGAGAAAGGAATGAAACAAAATTGTGTAATCACTAATTGGGTGCCATGCATTAAAAAATATGCATGAACTTCAAATCACACCGGGCGAAATGATATTAAATAATCATGGGGTGTAAGTTTAACTAGAAAGAAATGCACAAACTCAATCAGGAGAAGCTTTTAAAAACCAAATAAGAAAGGAAGATAGTACTTTGACGTAAGAAGTCGTTAAGGCAAATCTCATATAACATATAACAAAACAGTTGTCTATAATTGGAAAAAAACTACTCCAGAGTATTATTCAGTACCTAGCACAGCTAGTTGTCTATAATTGGGAAAAAACTACACAAATATACAAAAGTAAACTGAAGACACAGTCTTCATTTCCATTTATCATGACAGCAAGGAAACCATTGCCAATTTACCGGTTAGTGCAAGATCATGAGAAGTCTTTCTCTGCCTTAAGCCACTACTAATCAGTGATTCTGTGCATGCAGAGTAGTCCCCATTTTGATCCGAATGTCAATTGAATAGTATTTGACTAGAAATACCCCCATGGACTCCAACACAGGTCCCATTGCCTGTTCTCGCTCTTACATAGGTCCCCTTGCTGTTATGTTAAGCTAACAGCTAAGATGATTACTGAAATAAAAAAAGGAACGATCGTAGTGCGATAATAGGTATCAAATAAACATCAGTCATAGACCTACTCGATTTCACAACAACCTGTAATAGACATGCCATTTCATAGGATGGCACTATCGTCTTTTTTTGCACAGGAGGTTCTAAAGCATCCCTACCTGCATAAATGTTGGCCGAGGGGTATGGGCCACCTGTGTAAATATGTTATCATAGGAGGCTCTTTAAGAGAGCCGTCGGCAAAAATGGGTGCCATTTTCGCTGCTAGTCAGCTTAAGCATCCACCGGCTATGGTATTATCGTTAGGCGAATGCTTAAGCTGACCACCAACAAAAATAGCATCCACTATATAACAGAGTTCAAGCCCCCCACTCATTCCATCCCATTATTTTAATGGACCACCCAATTTTCTCTCTCTAAAAAGTTACAATAACATATTAAACTTTAGATTGAGTTTCACTCACCGAGCTAGCAGCGGGTTCAGATCCATAGAAGGAATAGCTGGCTTGAAAGAAACTATCTTACTAGCAGCAGCTCCATCACTATCTCACTGAAAAGATTGTGAATGACCAGTTCAATGACTTTTAATTGTTGCTCCGTCCTTAAGTTGTGTACCATACTTTGTATATCATAAAAATATATGATATCTCAATACGATCTTTCATGTCATGATTAAGACCATTAAGAAATCTAGCTATAGTAGCTTGTTTATTCTTTGTTACCCTATATGGGTCATTGATAATTTCAGCTCCTTATAATAAGCATCAACACTAAGATCCTTGTGGTTGCTACAAACGTGTATACAATGATCTATTACAATGTTTGGGAACAAAATGGTGAGTCATAATCTCTTTCATATATTGCCAAGTATGTGGCAGACCTGCACACACCAATTGATTCCACCAGGACAAAGCATATCCAGTGAATTAAATAGATGCAGCACATACTTCTCCTCTGAATAATTGCAGCTATTAAAGATCTGATCACAACGCATTTCCCACTCTAAATAATCACACGGATCACCAGAACCTGAAAAAGAAGGTATAAAGATTTTAATCTTACCAAGCCCATCATCCAATGAAACACAAGCAGCACGACAAATCCGATTGTCGCATTGCACATCATCAACAAGCCTCTCCATATGAACAGGATCATTGTGAGGAGGCGTCAATGATAATTACCTTCATTAGACTGCAACCCTGGATTCTCATCCTCGGCATCATAATCATAATGTTTGGGAGGTGGCCATCGACCGTGTCTAGCATGTGCCTCTCGTGGTGGTGGTAGACAATCAGCTGGCATAGCAATACTCCTCTCAACCCTTCATGAATTTCTGATCTATGCATTTCTCCAAATAATGGCAAGCACCTTCTAATCCATCCTTAACTCTAGTAGGCAAATTAGCATCAGAAATAGGCATAGTAACTTCTTCATAATTAGAACCACGGTGAGAACCAACGCTACTCCTCGAACCTCCTAATTTCACCATTATGCAACTTCAAAAATTATAGTAGCAAATAACTCAACGGTACCATGATCAACCATGCTCTGATACCACTTGATGAGCATCCGATGGCGAGTGACCTAATTTGCCCTCTCTTTGACGGTACCAACAATAGAGAATAAGACGATGTGTTCCAATGTATATATATGTGTATGTATAGTACCAGGCAGAAACTTTAGGACTGTAGCAGTAGCAGTAGGTGTATAGCTGAATCAGCACCCAAAATATCAAATAAACTCTTCTGGAAAACACAAAATCAATTATTACTCATATAATAAACAAAAAGGACCATATATATGTCAAGATAAGATAGATGAATTGGCTCACAACGTGACGTCACAAGCCCTAGATCAACAGCTCCACCGATTCTCTAGGAATCGAGAGGCATCATACAAAAATTTCTGTCATTGCCTTTCTCAGAAACTCTGGAAATAGCTTCAATCAATAGAAGATGTGTGGAAGATATGGACTTAGGATACTCTTAAGATAGGCCAATCCTATTACTATAGGGGTAGTATTAATACCAAAATTTGGTAAGCCCTATAGACAGGATTAGAAAGCCGATCGATTTACGTGAAGAATCTAATTGATACAAAGAAAAAGCGAATCGGACGGATTGAAAATAAATTTAGTCCAGTAAAAGATAAAAAGTTATCCAGATGGGATTGAGTTTAAGAAGGAGCAATGGAAACCATGATAGAGTACTTTATTTCTATAGAATATATCTTATAAAATAGATAAGTCTAATTAGTTATGTTAACTTATTATAGTTTCCTTTTATGTTTAGGAAATAATATTCGAAGATTGTTTATAACCACATTAGACTCTTATAACTTCAAGATATAAATATAGACCCCTAGAATCTTGTACGATATCTCTCGATCAATAAAACTTCGACGCATAGCCATCCTAGTTCATGTAGGTTTTTACTGACGGGTTTTGCCTCTTGACGTGGTGCTACATTGGTTAAGTCCAATCTTTGGCAAAGGGATAAGTCACGTCACTATTTTGGTATACTCATTCTGCCTAAGGCTGCATCAGTTAGGTCCAATCTCTTAGCCCGATTGGGTGCATCATATTATGTTCGCGTGGTTCTATCAGCTTATTGAGCTTTCTCTATTGCCATCGGTCTCATGCTGTATTGGTTAGGTCCAACCTATTAGATCGCTAATAGTAGATTGAGACGTAGGTCGATAGATATTTACACGAATGTTTTATTGGAGCAGCCAGCCGATGAGTTATTCACACATTGAGCCTCACGCTTAGTGTATCAGCTTCTTAGCTGATATATATATCTTCAGAGAATTCCTCTTATCGGCTCAGGGTTCGCCCGTTCCTTTCTTCCGCGCATCTGATTTAGCCTCTCGTATCTTCAGAAGATTAGGTCTCACTCCTTATTATTCATCTCATATTCCATTCAGAGCGGCATTAGCTTTATAGCCAATGGGTCCTTTATGTGTTTCATTGCTATCTACCTATATCTTAATTGGCTTTCATCTGATGAATGAGTGTTACACCCTCTATCGGTAACCAACCGATAGGAGGGTTCACATAAATGCTCATTGACCATTTTATTCTAAAATGTCATTGGCTCTATAGCCAATGAGTCGTTTATTCCCTTCGTCACCATCTGCCTACGCCTTTTATCAGTTTCCCAATTGATGGACGAGTGCTTCAACCCCTATCGGCAATTAGCCGATAGCAGGAGTACATCGAACGCAACCGATGACTAACGGCACCCTATTGACGATCAGTCGATAGCTGGAGTTCGTATCAGCCCATCGGCCAACTGACTCATCGAATTATCTCCTTGTCAATTGCAGTGTCAAATTGACTGGCATGTTCGTAACTCCAGCAATCCTGACAAAGGAACCTTGAAGCTAAAGGAACTACGCTGAAGCCAAATAGATCTCCTAAGCCTTGGCGTGTTTGCGCGATCGTATCGGACCTCCATCAATGAACACAGAGAACCGATTCGACACGAATAGGTAGGTCTGGCCTATGATAGAAGAAAGGTAGAAGATAGAGTCGTATCTAGATATACCAGGTGATTTAGTGTAAATAAATTATAAAACAAAGTTGTATGGCTAGGTTACCTAACTCTGCCTCTCAACTCATTTAAGATGAGCAGGGGCACCTCAACACAACAGATTTAGAGGACAAGACACACAAACCTTAGCAATGTAATATCCTCTAGCTAAATAGAAGTAAGGTATTACCTCTCATTAAGAGAGTCTGAACCTATATAAACCCTTGTCTTGTGTCACCATCTAGATTTAGGCTATCCTTCATTTTATTATTAACAATATAAATATCAATGAAATGGGATTGCCTCGGTTGGGTAGCAGCCCAAGATGAAGACTCAACAAAAAAAACTACCCAATAACAAGGCTAGCTAGGCCACGGCATGCAAGCACATCCTAGCTGGACACCATGCCAAGTCTGGCTTGGCTTGGACCAAAGCAAACCCATGCCTATTGCTTAATTAATTTATGACTGTAATTAACTTGGTAACAACGCGGCTAATAAATATATATTAAAAATGCTAATGCACTATGGCTGGACACGAACTAAACAAATAAGCTGACTCAGTACATTACTAAATAAAATTAGAGCAGCTTGATTTCTACGTCCATAGAGCCAATTTGCAAAATTCGCTTCGTCTACATTTGTTTACATTGATAATTATCTTTCGCATCTTGCTTAAAAAAACACATAGAACCAATGGCAAAAGATGTGTGCTTTGATCACATCATTCGTATGCGACGCCTTGCATGACACCTTATATGTCTTGGTGGTATAAAGGGTTTTGATCGCCTTGCGTTGCCTTATCACTTTAAGAACACTAATGTAAACATCTCAATCAATCAAGCTAAATTATTTCTCTCGAATTTCATAGTTTCCTATTGTCCTTATTGATATTGTGCCAAATTTCATCAAAGATTAGCAATAGATATAGGATTTGTGTGATGTGCATTTATTAAATTATCTTTACTTCTCATGCAAGATTCTAGTATGGGGAGAAACACAAATGGTCATACAAGCACACCGGCTTCACTTACCAAAATGCTTTCTACTCTCTTTTTCATGTTTGCTCATATATAGATCTATATGGCGAGCGACTATATATGACGTAAAAAGAGGTTTAATCATTCTAAAAACAACAATTGAACATGAATAATCTGCTATATTATTTGTTGGTAATTTCATATATGCTTGAAACCTTATAATAACTTTAAATTATTCTCTTTGCCAAGATATATTACTGTTGGTATCTTAATATCCTTTAGGAAAGTTTTTCCCATGGCACTACAATTTCCAATAGCCCTTTATTTAGGTTCACATTTCCATGAAACAAGAAGTGGCAAACAAGGGTTTGGCAACTTTTGCAGCGAAGTATTGGTCAATTATTTGGATTACATTATCAATTCTTTACACGAATAGGCAGCGACAATGTTTAAATTTCACAAAAGAAACTTACTAGAGCTAGCATGATATGTAGTATCGGTAATTGCATGAATAAATGAACTAGAAACTACCCATTTGAGAAAAAGGTAGCAATAAATGGATTACTAGCTAAATCTCAATATTTCAAGGTGACCTTCATTCCTGCTACTTTGATGTTGTTGCATGGTGTGTTCTTGCATGATCAAGGAGACAAATGAGGTTAGTGTTGACTCCACCTACATCGCCTCATTGTGTAAGGTCACCAATGATGACAGCTTCCCTAGTGGTGCAGTGCTAGCCCTCATTAGCAACTTTCTAGCTATTTCCTACTATCTCAGCCTTCACCCAAAAATGGGATTCTTTCAGTTGAGAGGCACCAGCTTTAGGGTATCATCTTCGAAGGAGAGATCTCTATGGGCCTTCCATATTTTCACCCTCAGACACCATCACCTACGTAAAAGCATGATTCAATCTACGTAATGAAGTAGGGGATGCATATATATGTATTATATTCTCCCTGAATAAGTTGTAATGAAGATAAATTAAGATCATGATTGTTTATGTGACATTGACTATGATATTGTGGCACTACAATTAAGAAATAATATCTTTTTTGTGTATGATGTTTTATTGCTGTTGTAGTGGACATTATGTTTGTGGTATGTTTGTCTAATAGATTTGCTTGTAGACATAGTTTAACACTTCGGAACCATATCACTCTTTTGCTACTAGTTCTATCACCTCTGTGATCAAAAGGTCACACTATCTAGGAAGCGTGTTGCTACAATCACTGCCCTTTATAACAATCACTTGTCTACACCTCATGGCACCACTACACTAATAAAAAACAACTTCCACTATCCTCTTTTTTTTCATTAGTTTTGATTACAATTTCTATCCATTGCATTAGATGGTAGTTTGTGATTATTTCATTTTGTATATATGTATGCATGTGTTGAAGTATTTTCCATGATATGAATGGAACATTGGGTCTAATAAAGTAAACGAAGTTGAATATTGGATCTTCAAATACCTTTTCATGAACTTCTTAAAATTGTCATCTGGGTGTAGCATACATTTTCTATGTTCTCCAAAATTAAATACTTGTTGCACTGTAGCATCAACACCTTTTCCTAGCAACTGTACAAATTGTGAGACCTTTAGGTCTGCCAATAGCATCCCTTGACCTTTGCATGAACCAAAATCAATTTTCTTTGGTCTCTATAACACCAAATGCAACTGGATATATCTAATTGTGCCCATCAACAGTACATCTAGTAGCAAGCTGGCTTTTAAACATGTTTGTAAGGAAGGTGTTGTCTATTGCTAGGGCTGTGATTGGTAGCACCGGTTGGGAACTTCTCCCCCCTTGTTTTCAATAACTATACTTACAAACTTCTAAACGGTATGTGTTTTGAAAAAAAAATATATAGGAAAGTTGCTTTCAAAAATCATATTAATATATTTTTTAAGTTTTTTAGCTAATACTTAATTAATCATGTATTAATCAGTCGCTCCGTTTTCCATGCACAGAGGTTTAGAAATAAACTGGTTTTGCTAAATGCAGCTTAAGTATGGTCTACAACCTTGTAAGAACCCATCATGGCTTCAAGGCAAAAAAAATAATCTCCTAAATTTAATCTTCTCTAAGTAGAGTATGGTGATCAATAATTGCCTTGTAGCTATAAGACTTGTCAAAACTGTCTTCTCATCTTCCATAAAGTTTTTTTTTATGAAAACACCTTCCATATAGTTTGGACAATGCTAACTCTTTTCCAACATAAACTCTTTTTTAATTGACTTGCACTTTGTGATTGTCATATATCCTTCTCTGCAGTTCTTTTGGGTTGAAGCCCAACATCCCTTAATAAACAATCCTTTACCTTCTCACATACCTAAGGTTTGCTTGCAGGTTTCACCTTCTCACTTCTTGCACTTGAGCATTCATGGCCAACATGATTTATCTTCTAACACATATAAATTATTAAATGTATTGCACACATCAAGATATATATTTAAAAACATAATTACTGACCTATTGTTACACTGTCTTGCATTATTTATTATGCATGAATTCTCCACTTGCACCGCACTTGGCTATCATTCTCCCTAGATCAGTATACTCAAACTCTTTTTTAATAACATGCTGAGCTAAAACTAGTCTAAAGTGTTCATTGTTTTCATAGACACTTTGCTTACCGCCAAAAATCCATCGACCGGGGAGGGACGGTGGCTCGATCACGTAAAGGCCTAGGAGGTTTGCTAAGCTCCAGTGCAGGTCTTTAAGCCTTGAGGTTCACGAGCGTGCCAGTCAATTTAACCCTGCAATTAACAAGGAAGTGAGACGAGCGGGTCCGATATAGGCGCTCGCTATCGGCTGGTTGCCGATAGGATCGGAATGCTCCTCGATCGGTTGAGGAGCTGTCGATGAGAGATCGACCACAGAGCCGATGGAGGAACCAGGGTGTGCTCAAGAGATAACTAGGCGCATAGGATCCCTTCGGACAGCCGAACAGTAATTCATCGGTTGGAAAAACTGATGAATACGCATGCGACCTAGGCAAGGAATAGTATAAGAAGGCATGGGCTATAAAGCCGATGCCGCTTCGGATATGATAGCACGAGACCCGTCGCCCACTATGACAGCGCCATCAACACCAAACCTCGAAGATTGGACCTAACCGAGACAGTACGAGACCAGGGCCAGCGGCGATGATACGGAGGACGCCGGATCGGCTATGCCGTAACAAGGATAGGAACAAACCCATCGGCTAGTTGAGCCAATGAGGGGATGTCTCTCTGAAGGCGGGTGCGTATTGGCTGGAAGACCGATACGCTCGGTGTTACGCGTCAAGGGACACCCCTGAAGGCTAATGCGTATCGGTCGAGGGGCCGATGCGCTGGGCGTGAAGCTCAGAGCATGGATAACTCATCGGCTAGCACTCCGATGATACGCCGTACAGAAGACTATAGGCCTGAAGTTCGATCTACCATTGGCAGCCCCGTAGGTCGAACCTAACCGATGCAGTATGAGATTGACGATGGCAGAGAGAGCTTAACAGGCCGATAGGTCCAGCACGGACGTGATGCGATACGTCTGATCGGCCTAAGAGTTCGGACAGAACCGATGCAGCCTCAGACAGAGCAGGACATATCGGGATGGTGGCGGGACTTACCCCTTCACCAGAGATCAGACTTAACCGATGTAGCCCCACATCGAGAGCCAGAACCCGTCGGTAAACACCTAGATAAACTAGGGTGGCAATGCGCCGAATTGTATATGATCGAGAGATATCTTACATGTTTCCAGGGGGTTTATATTTATACCCTAGATTTACAGACAGAGTCCGACACGTCTACGACCATCAGACATTATTTGCTAGCAAGAACAAAGGAAAATATTCCTAAACAAGTTAACTAACCAGCTAAATCTTTCTAATTAAGTAAGGTTACAATTCACGAAAATAAACATCTTGCCGTAGAGCCCACGGCTCTTCCGCAAAGCCGGTTTCATATGAATAATCTTCTAATTTGTAACCGAGTCTTTCTTCGCTGCAACCTGATCGACTTCTCTACTGTAGCTATCGGATCTTCTTTTACTCAAGCTGATCCTTTTCCTTCCCTTCCTCGGGCTTCTCGGACCTGATCCTGATTGGACAATCCCCTGTCTTAAAGCCGATCCAATCTTCTACTAATCTGATCGGCTTTTCTATAGTTTCAATTGGCTTTGTCTTAGTATCTCCATCGGCCGATTACTGCATTAAACTCTCTATCGGACCTCTCAGCCGATCGGCTTTAGCACCATCGGATCGTCCAGATTTTGGCGTTAACACACTTACTATCATCATAGGTGGATCATCTTTATCGTAAACTACATCTGGTTGCTTATCTAGAAGTGGATCATTGCACACCACCTCCTCCTCAACATTAGCATCATCACTATCCTCTTTCTCTTCACTATAATCTCCATCAGTAGTATTAGTAATATTTTCATCACTATCATCTTTCTCACCAATCTCAGCCACATATGCAGAAACGTTCTCATTTCCCTTGCCCTTTTGCCTAGCTTCAATAGTAGCACCAATATCATCATCTGAGTACATGGCTTCATCGCCCAAATCCACATGTTCATTTTGTTCCAATGGATTAGCCAAGTATACTTCAACAATTTCTGTGCTACTGCTTGGCTGGGAAATAATGGCCTAAGATGGGATCGGAAGAGATGTAGTGCATGTCACCTCTTCTATTTTATTATGTTCTGAAATCTCACTAACTTTGTTATGAGATTTCTTCTCAGGTGTAGTCCAATTAGTTGGTAGAACAACTATAGCAAGTGCATTATTACTATGAATTTTAGAACATTGAAATTTTCAGCTTTTAGCATTCTTGTCACACATCTCTAGCAGAGACTAATTAGAGCTAACTTCAAGACAATTTTTGCTAATAGGATCATGATAATTAAATGTTACAACTTCATTATCCCCCCAAGGATATTTATCTCTAATGCCATCAACAAAATCTTTGAAATTAGCTTCGTATCTGTCTAAGAACTTTGTGGTGTTAAAGGTATAGCCATCCCTACTCTAATGGCTATGTAATTTTCAACAAAAAAGTTGTACTAGGATCCATCTTATGCATGATCATAGGAACTATGGACGTGTTTGGTTCATGTCGCCACCATCTCCAAGGACCTGCTTCCTAACGCTGCCCTCACCACCAACCATCAAGGACCTGCTTCCTAACGCTGCCACTATCCTCAGGGCTTGATTCCTACCATCATTGTACTTGTCGGGGATAGGATCTGGCCGCCACCAGCAACAACTATTCTAGGGTTTTAGTGGGTTGTTTGCTATCGATTGGTATCGATCTGATCCACAACTAAGGCTTTTCTCTTGTGTAGTCAAGGGCAATATGATATTTCCCACGTGAATCAAATAGATGTCTCATGGCAATGTAACGAGAGTGTCATGACAGTACACAAAAAGTTGAATTAGTGACATAAAAAGGAATAGGGAACTTCCAGTGGTATATAAGGAAACTGGTGAACTTTGAGTGGCATATAAGAAATTTTCTCTAAAAGAATACCCACGCTCGCCCGCTAGGATTTTAGGCACTAGGCCGTGCATGCCCACGGGCAAAACATAGAACCCATGCCAGTGACCATTGGGTGGGATTGCCATCCCTACTTCCAATTCCTTCCTTCATGGGGATTAACCGAACAAGGCTTAAAAGGCTGGGATTATGTGCCAATAATTATTCTATCAATTCTCCTTGATGGTTAACTAGGCCCAATGGGTGAAACATTGAGTGTGTTAGGTCACCTCGTGGTGATTGAATTACACTATTACCACATAGGGTTTCTCCTACCGGTTACCACATGGTAATTGAGCTTATTGCGGGACACAGTACGGATAACCACCCATACGGTTTGGTGAATTTTGTTTGAATTCAAAATTTAAAAAAGTGACAGAAAAAAATTAAAAATCAATCCTACAAAATGTACAAGTTTGTGAAAATGACGAAGTTTTTAGAGCTCCACCAAAATTGGAACAAAAAATTGAAAAAAAAGTCATGGGTAAGGATATGATTCTTACTTTGTTTCAATGTCAAAAATATATCAAAGGTTATGCCAAAAAAATTTATGCAATATTACATTATTTTTCTAGAGATATCCACAAATTTCCTAAAATTTCCACAATTTTCTATAATTTTTTACTATGTTTTACAATTCTTTCTTTTTAGCTTCAACACGCCGCGGTTACTATGACGTGCAATAACCTTTAGTAATCATGTATTACTATGTGGTGTTAAAAATTTTGAATTCAAATTTGGAATATGAATTTGTCACGGTAAATAGACTACCAACTGTAGAGTAATCATAACATATGAATTCACCATCACGAAATGATGGATTCTCCATTGGCATCTCTACTTACTAGGATGCCCCTGTTGGGCATTGCCATCTGTAGCGGTGTGTTTGGTTGGTTGAATGGGGTTGGATGGAATATGCCACAAAGATTTTCATAATATAGGTTCACGGACGAGAGATGAATGGGACAACCACCTAGAGAATATTCTCTAATGAAGCTAGATTAGTGGATTTGGCAAAATTGGCCGAATGAGCACATTCACCTTAATCAATAATAACTATTTAGTGATAATTAGCATGATTTATTGTTAATTAGTAATTATCATTTTAAGATTAGTGTTGATTAGGGATAGCTAGTATATTATGTTGTTAATTAGTATTGATTATGAAAATATTAGTAATAATTAAAATATTTTATTATTAATTATTAATTTACTATTCTTATTCCATCCAACCAAATCAAAATTGACTCATCCTATCCACTAAACAAAAAAATAACATGGATTATTCTATCTAAATGGCCATATCCCATCCAACTTCACTCTCCAACCAAATGCACCCAAGATGTCTCCTAGGGTTATTTTTCCTTATTTCCAAACCAAGATCACTCCTAGGACCAAATAGATACATCATGATGCCGATTTAGAGATGTCAATAGGTATGTACACATCTAGATTCCTTATCCCACATTGTTCGCACTGGATCTCGCGCGCTCGGCACAACCACGCCAAAGCCTGGGAGGTTTGCTTAGCTCCAGTGCAGGTCTGTCGGCTTCTTTCTATGGCTCGAGGTACGTGCACCGATACCTAGGAGATTCGCTTAGCTCCGACGTAGGTATCTCGGCTCGCTCTCTGTCATGACGGTGTAGGTATGGGCATGTCAGTCAATTTGACCCTACAAGGAGGTGAGGCGAACGGGTTAGTCGGACGATGAGCCGATACAAGCTCTCGCTATCGGCTGGCCGTCGATAGAATCGAGTTGGTCATCGACCGTGTCCAGATGGCTTCTGCTATCGGCTGGTCGCCGATAGAGATTGGGACGCTCTTCCATCGGCTGGAGAACTGATGAAGGCGTGGATAGATGTCGACAAAGGATGTGATGACTCTAGGTGTAGCGAAAGCGAGATCTTGATACATCGGCCGCAAAGCCGATGGAGGCACCAAAGGGTATCCAGAGAACAGCAAAGCACACGTAATCTCTCCAGGTTGCCGACAGAAGCTGTACCGCTCGTTCATTGGCTGGAAAGCCGATGAGGGTATATGCGAACTAGCAAGAAATCTTATAAAAGACACCGGCTATAAAGTCGATACCGCTTCAGATATGGTGGGCAATGAACAAGGAGCGGGGCTCGCTCCTCCCACAGCACGAGACTCGTCACCCACCGTGACCACGCCGCTAGCACCGATCTCGAAGATCAGACCTAACTGAGATAATAAGAGACTGAGGCCAACAGCAACAAGACGGTGGATGTCAGATCGGTCATGCTGAAGGAAGGGCAAAGTGAACCTATCGGCTAGCTGAGCTGATAAGAGGACATATTTGAAGATATGCGTGCATCGACCAAAAAGGCCAATGCACTAAGCGTAACGTTCGATGAAAGTCTCTAAAGATATGTACATATCGACTGAGGAGGCGATACGCTGGATGTGTTGCTCAAGGTATGTATAACTCATCGGCTAACTATTTCAATGAAACACCGGGTAGAGATCTACAGGCCTATGGCTCAGTCTACTGTCGACAGTCTCGTAGGTCGAACCTAACCGATACAGCACGGGATCGATGACAGTAGAGAGAGCTTGGTAAACCGATAGATCTCGCACGGACGTGATGCGGTACAATCGATCTGACTAAGAGGTTGAACCTAACCGATGCAACCTTAGACAAAGCAAGATATACCGGTATAGTGGTGGGACTTACCCCTTCACCAGAGATCGAACTTAATCGATGCAGCCTCGCATCGAAAGCTAGACCCCGCCGGTAAAAACCTAAATAAACTAGGGTGGCGATGCGCCAAAATTATATTGATTGAGAGATGATTTACAGGCTTCCAGGGGTCTATATTTATACCCTGGCATTACAGAGTCCGATGTGGTTACAACAACCATCGGACGTTAGTTCCTAAAAAAATAATAGGAAAATATTTCTAAGCAAGTTAACTGAAATAACTAAACCTTCCTATTATAAGATAGAATTTACATAGATAAGTCATCCTGTCGTGAGTTTTATGACTCCTTCTCACACTCAACCATATTTGGATAGTCTTCTATAATTGGACCGAATCCTTTCTCGCTTGCTTCAATTGGCTTCTTTCCTGTAGCAATTGGACTCTTCTTTACTAAACCGATTGTCTTTCCAATTTTTCCCTAAGCTTACCAAATTTTGGCGTTAACACATACCCACACCCATAATGACTAAAAATTCTTTCTCCAACAACTACACCCGCTCGCGGGTGCAAGATTCTCCCTATACCCATACCCGTGGGGGTAATTGCACTGTTGAGCACATATACTCTCAACACTAACTTATAGTCCTTGCAATTTTGCACAATAATTAGGCAATTACAATAGTTAGCTATCAATATCATGTTAGATAACAATGATTTTAACATTAATGTTCAAAAATAAGTAAACAAACCATACAACTAGGACCTAAAATCAAGAAATTAGATGATAATTCCATACAACTAAATGAGGAAAGAGGTTGAGAAGTGAACGGAGTTTTATGCTAGAGGGCAACTAGAGGATGGTGTACTATCCAGGGATGATGTACACCTCGTACTTTGACATTTTGCATGTGCGTGCTGATGGACTTCTTGTTTGTATCTTTTTCTATACGTTTTCCTTGCACTCGCATCTTCTCCGATCGTCCTCTTGTGGAGTCACACTGCCTTGCACTTTCATATGGTTCCCCACTGTTCTCTAGTGGACCATATTGGTCATAATGTACTTCTATAATGCTACCATACTTAGCCCAATTAGGCCTCCATGGAGGAGGAGAGCTTGGCTTCTTTGTTTTGGACCATTTTTTCTTCTTTTTCATAGTATGCTATCATCTCTAGTAATAAACATAAGTATCATTGCTGGTACATGTAGGTATTAGGTATCATCGTTGGTACCTAGTACCTATAGGCATTATTGCTAGTACTTATAGATATTAGGCTTTATCATTAGTACCTGTTACACATATGAAATATCATCGGTATCTATAGGTATCATCATCGATACTTGTAAATATTAGGTATTATTGCTGGTATCTATAGGTATCGGGTATTATCATTGGTACTTGATATCTATATGTATTATCATTGGTACCTGTAGGTGTTATCATCGGTACATGTGGTATTATCGTCGGTACATGGTACCTACAGTTATCATCACTGGTACTTGTATGAATCAAGTATTATCGTTGACACATGATAATTATCAATATGATGCCTGCAAAAATATTATCATTAGTACTTACAAGAGTATTATCACTAATAGAAATGTATTATATGCTATAGCCTTTGGTACCAAGTTTTTCTCTAAAGTTTGGTACTCATTGAATCTTGTGCCACTCATAATTTTGCTAGGCATATATGTTTACCTATGTGTAAGTGAGTACATGTGAATTTATGGGTAAGAATTGTTGCCCATTAGTAAACTTATGGGTAAAGAATTAGATCATAACGTCTCGCATTTTGTTACGGAATATATAGAGAATGTTAAATGTTGTAGAAATAATAGATAAATTTGGGTTGAAATATTATGAAAATAATATGAGAAAATGATGATTTAATATGTTTTTATATTGAGTTTTAGAATGTAATAAATTATAAATGTAATTACTATGTTTAATATTAAGCTTTATGTGCTTAGTAAATTTTTTAGCATGATTGTATTTTAGGCTTTATAATATTATGTTTATATATTAAGTTTTAGTTAAGTTATACCTATATAAAAGATACGGATATGGCTCAAAATTCGTCGGGTCTCGGGTGACTTTGTCATTGCCATCTCTAGTCCCATTCCTTCCTGGGCCGCCAATTTTCTACCCAAACTGTATCATTAGACGTCTATTCCGGTCGGGGGACAGCTCACAGCTTCTCCCCACCGCATCGCCATCGCGACTCCTCGCTGTCCCACTTTCCTCCTCACCGCCCCCTCCGCGCCGCCCGCATCCGGCGCGGCGAGCTAGGGCTTCCTGCCTCCGTCCGGGCGTATCCCCGTCCGCCACCATGGGGTTCGACGATGACGACGAGCATCTCGTGGTCTACGGGACGCCGATCGAGCGGGAGGACACCTCCGCACGCAAGCGCCGGGCCGTCGCCGAGGCCGGCCAGCTCCGCGCCCTCCCCGCCTGGAAGCAGGAGGTTGAGCTCTCTCGGTACACTAATTTTGTTCTCGGAAGCGGAGTTGATTGTTGGCGTGGTGGTTGCTTGGTTGATACCAGCTGGGCCACGGCACAAGCTTGCTCGTGGTTTAGCATTTGGGGCTTTTAGAGGAAGGTGGCAGGCGATTCTGGTCCATTTTAGGGTTATACTATCCGTTAAACTTGTCTATTGATGTTTTGCTGCAGTCGTAATGCATTTAGCATATGCGCTTCAGCTTAGGGTTTGGGTTAGTATTGTACGGGATAAGTTGTACATATGTCTTAACTTCTTCTGTCCCTACCTTTGGTGGCTCTATATGTCATTGCCATAAAGTAGATGATTTTCTTAAAGTAATTGTGGTAATATGCGTACTTAAAAATTGAGATGGTGCTTGGCCTGCAGGTGAGAGATGAGGAAGGGCGAAGAAGATTTCATGGTGCATTTACTGGAGGTTTCTCAGCTGGTTAGTACAATACCGTTGGCACAAAAGAGGGTATGTTGTGTTAGTCATGTACTTCTAATATGGAAGAGTACCCGTGATGATTGTATGCCAATATATTGTAATAAAACCAATATGGTTTACTGCAGGATGGACTCCACAGACATTTACATCATCGCGGAAAAATAGAGCTGAGGTGAAAAAGCAAAGCATATACAGTTTTCTTGATGAGGAAGACATAAAGGTACGTGACTTTTTTTTTCTACTGCTCATTGTTTTAGGGAAACACGATTTTCTTTTCCAATTTGCAACAATGGGACTGTGTTTTTTCCTTTCAAATCAAGATCCTACAATTTGTACTGCTAAACATGTTGGTCTCTAAGACAAACACAGCACATTGTACTGAGGAAGAAATAAGTGCATTCAAACACTTTAATTTTTACACTTCTCCCTTTGACAAGTAAGATTGGGCTTGTAAGCAATATTGCTCCTTGATTGGGTTATGGACGTTTAGTTAAGAAAATAATGGATATCATATCATTCTTTTACATGCCTTTATCTAACTAAATCTTGTAACAGAAGAAAGTTCTGGCTGGGGATAATGTCAATGTCTGAGAAGTTATATGGTTTATCGTTTTTGGAAGGTATTAGAGGTTTCGCCATCTAAAAGCAATCAAAGGTTGACATTTCTTTTAATTGAAGTTACCTCTAGTACCTTGCAAGTTATCGTAGTCTTAGGCAGTTCTATCAAGGTGGTCATCACTCTCTTCTTTATTCAATGATAAGAAACAGTGTCCGGTAGACATACAACAAACTGTGTCAAGATGCCTGCTTGCAATTTTATTTGTTAATATTTGCATTAAAAGCAGCGATATCATTTTTCATTGCAAACTTAGTATCTTATGAGGTCAAGTAAGCGCTTTGCAATGTAAGTAGTACATATTGAGTATAAATAACTATATTTTAAGTTTCAATATCTATACATTTTTATTTGATTAGTATCTTATGAGGTCAAGCAAATGCTTTGCAATGTAATTAGTACATATTGAGTATAAATAACTATATTTTAATTTTCAATATCTATAAATTTTTATTTTACTGTTAGGGAATGAGTTTACGAGTGTGCAAAAGCATATTATATCTTTTCTGGAAGCAGTTGGTTCTAATTGATTCAGTTGGTTCTAATTGATTGTCCATCTTACATATACTTTTGTAAAGGTACCTCTAGTGCTGCATCACATAAGCTAAAGATATTTGCCCTTGTAGTCCTTGCTGGTTATTAAAAAGTAGAAAGCTAGTAAAACTTCACCACTGTGTGTCTGTTCTTCTTGATCTGATATCATAAGGACCTGTTTTAACTGCACTTAATCTGTAAAATGGCTGATATAGTGATAATTATGTGGAATTATTGTGTCACAAATTCTCTATGATAAAGTGAGTCAATGTATTAACAACTCAGGCAAACATGCAGGATATGGGAGGTAACACCTTGGAAACATCTCAGCAGTATGATACATTTGGTTTTACAGCTACAGAATATGCCCAAAAGCAAGCGTCCAAGGAACAAAAAGAGAGGTTTGATAAATTTATCCTCTTGTATTAATTGTATTACCAACATGATTTGTAATTATCTTGGTCCCTACTAGCTTTTCTGGAGAGTAGCCTCTCAATGTTGAAACATCCAGTCCAACTCCCCTAAAATGCGAAAATGAATAAGAAAAAAAAGAAGGAACAACAAAATCAGCTATGCACATCTGATATGCTGTATGCCAGAATTTAATTGGCTATATGCATGTTAGTTTTCTACTGTTGCTTGTTCTTTATCTATTTATATTATTACAGCCTTTGAACTCAAATGCTGCTGTAGTCTAAATGTACTATACTTGAATTAGCTTTCTTGTTTTTATATATTCATGCTTCTGTATGCACAGACCATTGGCTATACCTGGACCTATTCCTAATGAGCTGGTGGTCCCTGCTACTTCAATTGGTCAGTTATGTTCTATTTTTTTAACATTACCATGATGAGAATTCATATGTACCATTTGAAATGAAATGACAGTTTCAAATAATTTGATCAGGAGTGAAACTATTGATGAAAATGGGCTGGCGCCAAGGTTGTTCAATCAGAGATGCACATGCTGACTCCTTATATGGTATACATTTCATAGCTGAAGCTTGGACTGTTAAACTGCTGTATTAAAGATCCCCAGTTATCTTAAGAATCTTTTTGCATATAACTTCTGCCATTCCTACCCAAGTGCAGCCTATCATTTGGAATGGAATCACAAAATACTGCATTCTAACATTCATGAATAGTCTGCTATACCAAATTCTGAGAATCTGAGTTCAAAAGTTATCCTCAGTCCAGAAACATTACTTGTCCCAAATTTTATTTGTGCTTTTGAAATGGTTCTGTAGTTCCAATTGTTTCCAAGTTACTAAGCTATTCTTGGTTTTTACATATTTAGTGCTGATGTGCAGAATCACGCAGGGAAGCAAGAAAAGCCTTCCTTGCACTCACACTAGGGTTCTTTTGTAGCATGATCTCACATCTGTTCATTTTGTAGATAGGAAAAGATTGCAGAAGTCAGCTAGGGACCGTAATAGAAGTGATGTTTCAATGAGGGGAAGTCTTCTGATTTCAAACTGTATGACACAGAATAGTTCTTCTGCACCATCTTATTCTGTTGATATTAAAGGAACTGACCCTAGCTCAGTCAGTGGGAAGGTGTTTGTGGACGCCCTTGACAAATGAAACACAAGTTTGAGTCATCTTCAACTCGAATTTGGGCACCTTTCTTCTCAGTGAAAAAAAAAGTTATTCCTGAGTGTTCCTTTATTATTCTATTGACATTGCTTAAATATTTGGAAAAAAAAGAAATCTTATCTATTGTTTGGATCATCAGCAAGACAATATGCTCCTGGCTTTGGGATTGGAGCACTTGAGGAGCTAGGTGTTGAAGATGAGGATATTTATGCATCAGGTAATTGAATAATCTTCAAGTCAATTTTGTACCCCCTTGTGACATGGGAAGTCTTGATGGAAGCCTATCAAAGTTTCGTGTGCACAAGTACCTGCTGAAATGCAGTAGTGGGTTAATCTTTGTAATTGCATGTTCAGCTGAATGAAGCCTTCTGACCCTTGATTTTCTTCCCTGACTTTCTGTTCTGAACCTGTAATCTTGTCTTCAGGTTTTGTTTATGAACAAATGGAAGTTGATATTGAGCCTTCAAAAACAGCCAGCGATTGTAATTATAAACTTAAAGACAGGAAAAGAGGTGTCTTCCTGGCTTTTAAAATCACCTCGATTTCTGAGTACAAGCTTGAAAGGTGATGCTTATTTTTATTCACAGTAAATGATTTTTTTCCATTTTAATTCTTTAATTTGGTTTATGAGCATACTTGCTTAAATTGTGAAAGAAACTGAATCCTTTTTTCCTTATCAGCTTGGTTCGTTTATGTTCTTTTTCTGTGTTTTCTGATTACATCATGCTATTGGGCTATGTTCGACGATTATTTAGTTGAATTCATATTTTTATACCAAATTACTTGTCAGCTAAGTGTTACATGAATCAAGTTTACATAACTTGATATGTAAATATGGAGCTGCAGTTATGAATATGTTTACCTCTTTAGACCTTTTAATATTAAAGCTATTATGTACTTGTTTGTGTTAACATGTAATGATAGCTTAAGCCCCCAAATAATGTGTACCTGCAGAAGGAATGAACAATAAGCATTGCTACAACAATTTTGATTGATTCAGTCCTGTATTTCACCCACTATATATGTGTGCTGTATGTCATTAGGTAGTTTTGGTGGCATTTTGACTTTCCAGATTTGATCCGCCTGAGATCCCAGCTGATTTTGATGGTCGCCACAAGTTTGTAACTCCACTCCAGGATGCCAATAACCTTTCTGATTTGGCTCCTTCTGAGGTTCTTGCTCCAGAAGATACTAGCTTGAGATTATTGATTGAGGGTTGTACTGCTATGGTTGCTCGTTGTGGGAAAAATATTGAGGATTTTTACAAAGAGAAAAGTAAAACAAATGCACAGTTTAATTTCCTTAATGAAGGAGACGTTTGTAGCTACTATGCAAGGAAGTTATGGGAGTATCAGCAGAAATATATCGAACAGCAAAGGCCTGATACTGTGAAATCCAAGTCGTCTTCTGACAAGTTGACTGCTGAAAATCGTGGAAAGATTCTTGGTGAAAGGCCCCTTGATAGAAGCACTAAACCATCGAGCTCATCCTTCCCTGCAAAGGAAGCAATTCAACTGCAGTCCAATCTTGGTAACAACTTTGTGAAGCCGATATCCCTTGTAAGTTTATGAATTACACTGTTACACTATTTTTTTTTCTCCCATTAACTTTATATTGGTTATATGAATCACCTAAGATTGGTGTAATTACGAATTTATTGTTCATGTTTGACAATAGGATGGCCTACCAGAGTATGAAAAGCCTTTCAGAAATGATCCTGCAAAACAAGCAAGGTTTGAGCAGTTTCTTAAGGACAAATACCAAGGAGGCCTTCGCCCTGCAAATCTTATACCTACAAGTACTATGTCAGATGCTGACCGTGCCTGTGAAAGACTAGATTTTGAGGCTACTGCTGAGACAATTGAAAAGGGCAAGGGAAAAAAGGCTATGGATCCTTTATCATTGTTGGGTTTAACCGGAATAAATGAGCAACGATTTGTATCATCTACTGAATCAGAGGTATTTTAACTTATACAATCCAATTAATAGTTTCATACCTTTCATATATTTACCCTTGGTAAATTAATTCAGAGATCTATACCAGCACGAAATGAGAAATTAATCTATCCACAGAGGGAGGAATTTGAATGGCGACCGTCACCAATACTGTGCAAGTGTTTTGACATCATTGATCCTTTCATGCGAAAGGTAAATATGAATTGCTCTTTGTGGTTTTCTATAAAATTATTAAAGAGTGCCCTCTGGATAAATGACATAAAATAATTATTGCACAGTAATACAGTATAACCAAAAACATTCTGGGTGCTTACAAAAGTAGGGATCCTGCCAACCAGCTGCATTTGTACTCTTTGCAAGCTCTGCTAGTTTTTGTATAGAATAGACATAAGAATCTGTCAAAGTTTCCCTTTATATGTTGTCTTTTCATGAAGACTTTTTCCTCACCTACTCAACTATGGACTACTCCTAATGAACTGATCGGAACATTATTATTATGATATAGAACACAATATTATTTTGTTAGGAAAGTCCATTTTGTCCCTTGAACTCTTCTCAAAGTCAATTTCACCTTGAATTTAAAAACAGGAGAAATAAATCCCTATATCCTGTTTGGTTTTGTTTGAAATGAAGGTGATTTTTGCTAGTACAGACTCCTATTATGCATATTTTGGTGAGGTAGATGTCACTCAGTTTGGTCCACAACAATGAGATTTACCTAGTCAGAGTCCATGTTAGTGAAAAACCACTATCAGGTCAATCAAACCTCCTCGGAATATGGTTTAGGGTTTTATCTGTGCCTGGTTTTGAAAATTTAGGGTGACAACGATCTGTTTTTTTGGTTCAGGGTTAAAACGTACTTTCCCTATGTTATGTAGCATCCATAAACAGAACTGAAGTTACAGTACTATTATATTTCTTATATTGAATTGAATATACTTTTCTTTCAGAAGTTTTCTCCATTTCTGCCATCTGCCATGTTTGGCTTCAATGGAACTTCATGTTCCCATGTTGGCATGTTCTAAATAGCATTCATGAGACATGGGGCACTGATCATGTATTATGTATATGCAGCCATTTCATGTTCAAAGGCCAAGAAGCAAGATGGACAGCTTTATCTTTATGTCAGAATCCACCACGAGGACAAATGACAAAGTGGAAAGTTCGAGTATTGCTCCACAGCATACTTCTGTGGCAGGAGCAACAGAGACAGAAGCGAAGGGAGCTGCAACTGACCCTGATATTGAGTGCAGCAGTTTGCAGAGGCCTGTTGATCTTTACAAGGTAACATATATCTCCTCTAGATGTTGTCAATGGCAACATTGGCCATAAAGTCAACTGAAATTGTACAATGTTAAAATGAATTGTAACCCATCACAATAAAATGACTTATTTAGTCCATTTACTTTCATTTCAGACTAAAAATGATCTAAGAGCATTCAGTGGCTCCTGTCAAGCAATGCACAAGTTCTTCTGCCAAACAATTGGATAGAAAATTAACTGGTCTTTTTGGTATTCCTTGTGTTGAACATTAAATTTGAATTGGATGCTTGCTTCTGCTCCTTCCAATACACTGTATCCCAAATTTTATGCACAGAAAAAGTTCCATCATATATGCTTTCGTTCTCTAAAAGAGGTTCAGTGGCATGTGCCATGTAATTAATAATTCTGTAGATTTAGTCAGTCCTCCTTTGTACTCATGTTGGTCTTCGATTTTAATTTCTAAGCGTAGGAAGTATTACCATTGTACCATGTTACTTGTATGCTGACAAATATCCTGAAATGCAATGCCATATGCTGGTGAAGGCACTTTTTATATGGCACAGAATGTAGTCATGATTTTTTTCTCCATTATGTATAAGAAATATCTATATGTTGAAATGGCAAAAAATAGGTAATAGTATTTTTTAAGGAAGTAAAGTAAAAGTTCTTTAAATATTAAAAATATAGTAAATTACTTAATTTACAACATTGGTTCAACAACTTGTGATGTGTGCATACCGGTCAGAGAACCTGAATTTGTTCATTTGAGTAATTTATCTTGATTTTCTCTTTCTTATTTAATATTTCATGATTTTTAGCGTACTCATTATTGGAATTCTAATTGCTTATTACCATGCCACCGGATGGTTCTTCTATATTTAGTATCTTATTTTAAGAACTATAAAATATCTTAAAACATTTGGGGGATTCTACTGCTCAAAAAATGGACTTACTCCCCTTGTCTTCTATTAGGGTACACTTGTGGATCTTGACAATGTATTTGTTGTTGCGTGCAGGCTATCTTTTCTGATGACTCAGATGATGATATGGATGAACCTCTTCCTAATCAACCAGTGGATCCAGTAAAGACCAGTGAAGATGCCAATATGATTCTCAATCGTCTTGTTGCTGAGGATTTCCTAGAATCATTGGGTAAAGAACTGGGGTTGGATGTTCCACCAGAAAAGCCCACACCACCGAATGTCGTATTTAGATCAGAAACGCCTTCAATAGCTAATGTAATTGGTATATCTAGAAATAAAAAGGCAACTACTTGTCAGGAAATAAAGGATAATGAGAGTTCTCTTAACAAGGCAGAAGTTGCCAATGCTAATGCAGATGCTCCTTCAGATAATATTGAAGAGCTTGGTTTGAAATATGAGAGGCAGGAGCCTAGAACTGAGAAAGGCAGGTCACGCTCTTCGCATCGTCAAACCCAAAGTGGTAGTCTAGATTCAGATTCAACCTCTGATAAGCATAGGAGTAGGGAAAGAAGATCATGCCATCAAATCCGAAGTGGAACTCCAGGTTCTGATTCTTCTATTGAGCATCATAGTAGTAAGAAAAGAAAGTCACATTCAAGGCATAGAACATGCAGGAGTATAAGTCCTTATGCTGATTCTTCCAGTGACAGCCAACATACTAAGAGGAAACGCTGTGAGAAAAGGCATCATGGGACTCGCATTCATTATAATGATTCTAGTGATCATGAATATGAGGAAAGACATAAATACAGTAGTCGAAGATCATCTGATAAAGACAGATCCAGAAGGCGTTCTAGACACCACAAACGTTGATGAAAAGATCCCACAAAACATTCAGTAGTGATAGCTACAAGAACTCTGTGAGGGAAAAATCAGTGAAGAGAAATCCTGAATCATGGAAATTCAGGTAAAATATTTGGGGAGACAGATATGGTGACTGTTGAGGTTGATATTCTTGTAAATGATATGGTGACTGTTGAGGTATATTCTTAGTAATCGCTTTACACCATTTTTTTTCTTAATAGTTTACTGTCCTGTAAACCTTGGGTGCAACCTTTTTTTTTCTTTTCTGCAATGTACTGCATAATGCCCCATGTTCACAACATTTAATTGAGTCGGTGGGTTCTGTACATACATGTGCAATAATAGACTATTAGACATACTAGGATTTGGGCTCACTGAGCTGTAAATCTACAGGATGCAGTGTTGCTGCAATTAATAGGATTTGAAACCTCCCTATTTATGTAACAAACTTCTTTCTCCTTACTGAAAAGATGCTCAAGTCCTTTGCATATTCTCCAAGACGGAAAAACTGATGGAGGCTTATGGAAAGATTGTGTTTTGCTGGATGAGCAAGTTCTGTTCTTTTTTTGTCCTTTATAAGGGCACCTTGCAGTACCCATTTCTTGTTACTGCGCAATGTATGCTGAGTTTGGTACTTGGCAGCTGGTTAGAGAATTGTTAGTTTATTATTATTATTATTATTATTATTATTATCAAGTCTTTTTGTCTTAAATAATTAAATTAATTAAATTAGGTAAAAAATAAATTTTATAGAAGTTATATATCAAAATAGCTATTTTTCATCTTAAAACTTTAAAAATATTCTAACATTTTAATATTGAATAGAAATATGAAAAATAGCTATTTTGATATTTGACTTCTTTGTATTTTATTTTTAACCTATTTTAATTAATTTATTTTATTTAAGACTGAAATCCTTAATAATAATGATAAAATGTTTATTTTTTTGATGAGACAGCACGATTTACTTTATTAAGAATTTAAGTCTAATTTTATTATTTTCTTTTAGGTTAATTTTAGTTATCTTTTTATATTATTATCGTGATATATGTCTCTAAAGTATTTATTAAATGTTTTTATCGATATTGGATGATTTTTTTTTCAATTAATGTTAGCTTATCACGTATATTACTGTTTCTAACTAATCTATTCTCATATGTTAGTAAATCTAACATAATTGTTAAATATATTATTATTTTTCTAATATTCTACACTATATAATATCACATACCTAATTATTATTATATAAAATTTATTTTTTAGATTTTACCATAAAATGCTTTATTCTTAATAAGTCATATCTCATATTAAGTTTTACACCTAATGTTTTTTTTACTTAAAAGTCTATCACCACAACTTTTAATTTTTTATTAACTCCCGTTCAACACTAAATCATCAATAAAAAACATATATTAAAGAATATCCCTTATATGTTTATCAACTCATGCATAAATGCGTGACCTGTTAATTAAGAATGTTTATTTATTTGTTGGTTTGTTTTAGTTGCGGTAGATAGTGTTGTGACGAAAGAAAGTACATATTTTGTTAGAATTTCTCTGCTTAGGTGCGTGATTGAACTCTATGCTTATTTTGCCTTTTTTTCCTTGCCTGCTAAAGCTTCCTTCTCTGGTGCTATCTATTTTTTCGATATATTCTTTTAATAATTCCTAAGTAGTTAATTTCGTAGCTCTTCCGTTTAGGAAATAAAGACTAATGTACAACAGTCCTTTTTTTTTCCTAAACTTGTTGCAGTTACATATTCATATTATGAAGTCCCTCAACTATCAAATGGACCACCAAAAATCGCAAGGAAGGTTGTTACATCATAGGACCGAGAGATCTGGTGTCGGGAGGATGCTTTGGATGTTCTGTTCTCATCATGCCTGGACCTCTTATTGTTGTCTTGTTATAGTACACATTTCGGGTGACATCTGAGTGAGGAAGACTGCAAAAACTACAGAATCGTATGTAACAAGCACATTGGACTGTCAGAACTTCATGTAATCATCATGTTGAATAGCCTTTTGAAGGTCCATGTTTTGCCACTCGGTTCAGTTTCTGTTCATCCAGATGTTTGGCTATCTCAAATGTACTCTCTGAAGTTTGTAAGTGCCATGGACTTCAAGATGTCAATAAACGTGACCTTACATAGAGAAACATGATCCAGTCAGAAACCAGACATCGGAATTAGGTTCTGAATCTCCTGAAGTTGGAAGCATCCCTGCACTCCCACATCAACATCATCCAAGGCAGAACAGCACTGTATGATCATGAGAAGCTAGCAAGATTCCCCCCAAGGCTACAAAGGCCACTTTTCTTGTTGCAGTCACTATTTCAGAGGAATCGAAGCACAGGTGATTGTCAATACGAGCCGAGTGAGTGCCCTTTCCTTCCTAAAACCCCCTTGAAAAGATTCTTTTAGCTGGTGTTTCATGTGCAAAAAGCTGGGAGCTGGATATCGCTGTTTTGCCTGGGAGAGCATGCGTCGCTTTAGTCTGGCCCATCTATGTTTCTTCCTCCCACGGCAACTCTTTATCTTGTGTCAATTGCAATTGGTCATGGCAAGGAAGAAGGTGATCGGTCGACGTCGTCCTCTTCAGCCACCACGGGGGTGGCTCACAGCCATTTGCCGCGAGATGGAGTGTCAACGCCATTGTGAGAGAGAAAAAAGTGCAAGGCTTATTCGTCCGTTTCTTAACCACACTCTCGAAGCATGAACCTCTTTTAAGTCGTATCCAATGTATAGATGCTTAGTCGGGCGCTTATCAAAATATGCGCCCGAACGGACAATGAAATTGTCGTGGATGCAGGAAATTCAGGGTGGTTCTGGTGCCACTGTCTGTGAGTTCCGTACGGACGAAATCTTGCGCTGCACAGTTTCTGGCGAGTGTTTTTCTTGTGATGGTGGCTTGCACGGATTGTGGGAGTGAAGTTCGTGCTTTCTTGGAACATCGTTCAAAATCGACTTCGTTATTTTTGTTTAAAAGTAATTTGAGAATCAAATTAAGCTGGTCCGCAGGAGTCAGTACCAGTTTTTGGCCGCATGGATTAGCACGAGAAGATGACATGCTAATACTAAAAACTAAACCATCCGGAAGGGAGATGCTCCTAGATGAGATGACATGCTTGGAGAGTGAGGATTTTGGTCAACTCAGAAACGGAGCTCCCAATCATCGGCGCACACAAAGGAACAGGTTAACCATCACCTCCCCGCGGAAGGGAGATGCTCACCAACCCCGATCCATCGCCCCGAAAAAGAAAGGCACCGTTTCAAAAAAAGAAAAAGAAAAAGAAAGGCACAACCACGTCGTCACCTTGGATTCGACAACAAATCGGCTGTCGTTGGCCGCTTGCACGCCATGACGCGAGGTTGACGAAACGGAACCCAGCCACTCACTCTCAGGGGGAGGAGAAGAAAATCGTTTTCCTTCTACGAGCACGTAAAAGACAATGCGGTTTAACAGGTGGGATGGAAGGTGATGGCTGTGGTTAGCCTGCACTGTTCCGTTTTCGTCTTGTAATTTCTTTGCGAGGAGGCGATATGTACATATTTATTATAAATTCTCGTGCCTTGAATTTTAGAATTAGTTTAGCATTTTTTCGAGGCTTCAATCACTTAGCATTAGCTTTTCTACTGCTAAAAAGTAGAAATATTGAAATCCATACTAAAATTGTTTGTTTTACTTCTGTTACATTTCTTTGAGATATAATTAAGCCACAGCCATAAAATACCTCTCAAAGGCTATATTTTTAAACAAAGTTGCTCTTTACTAGTGCTAGCTGGTGAAATGGTTTTATTAACCGTTTTTAAAGTACTTAGTAGTTTTGACTACAATCAAACAACCGAACTACCCTCACAAAAATATTTAAAACAAAAGAGAGAGAGAGAATTTAAAATTTTGGCTACTTCCTCTTCAATGGCAACATGAACTTTTATACAATAAATATAATTTCTGGTCAATTGTTTAAATGTGGAGTCTTGCACCACAATTCCACTACATCAATGATCAATGGCACGAGATTTAATGGCAACATGGTAAAAGTCACGTCGAATATTGCAGCAAAGTCCAAATAACGCATATCAGCAATGCTGTACTGCTGTATACATGTGTATGCAATTATGCAATTCCATACATAAATGGCGGTACCTACCTTAAGGCTGCGAACACCTGCCAGGACTTATTCATCAACGACTAAAAAAATATATCTTCTGACTTTAGGGCTAATCACTTTGCTTGCCTACGTGGCATGCGTTTTATTTCCACACCAACAGTTGATGTGATGATGACATGGTCCTCCATTATACACCATGACTAAACACTCTGATGTGGGTAGGCTCCAATTAATATCCAGAGTCATATTGAATAGGCAGCAATTAGTTAGTTACACGATTGTTAAACAACTTGGAAAGATAGTTATATTGGAAACATAAATATTATATATGTAAACAATTCTGTCAATTATTGAAAAAATTGGAATCCAACAACAAACAAGTAGGTCTCATGCAGAATCTAAAGTTAATTTCGATGCAAATGCTAGGTCATATAGTCCTCATCAAATAATAATTGACGTCCTAAACTTTATTCTGTTGGACCATGTGAGGCTAGCTTGTCTTGGCTGGTAGATCATGTGGCTCAGAGTCAAATCTGTTACTCAATATGCAAATTGACATGTATAGCAGCTATACAATTTTACATGCATATGAAGGCTGAATCCAAATTTTTGTGAACAGTTGTGAACACAAAGGAGAAAGTTATATATACTATCCATAGTTAGGTTGGGATATACACCTTTTAGTTTAATTCTACTACCTAAACTAGTTAACATTATCTTAAAATGCAAACTAGTTAGAATTCTTCTTAAATCCAAGTTGGCCACTATCTTTTTTCCTTCTAATTGTAGGGTTAACTATAGCATCATTTGATATACTCGCTTCATTTTAAATTACTTGGTATTGTTATAGGTTTATTCTAAATCATATATTTTAATCTTTGATCATCAATTTTTATAAAATCATATAGTTTAACACTATAAGATTTATATTTTTAGATTTATTGTGAGAATATTTTCATTATATATAATTCACATGTTGTTATACCTAACAGATTTCTAAAATCGAATGGTTAAAGATGGATATATTTGAGTTAGCACAAGTAATTTTAAACAAAGGAGTATAAAGTAACTAAACTCCGACCATATTGTCTCAATACAGTACGTTTTAAATTCTTATAAAGAAGAAGGGTTATGTCCCTAAAAGATTATGTTAGGCTTAGTGAGCTAATTTAAATTAAACCATTGAGACGTAACTCTCCTATTGATGTGCTATATTAGAACCCAGGTATTATGTTGAATAGATAAGGGCTAAGTTGCCACCCCCTTGATGACACGCTATGTCGTGATCTAGATACGGTGCCAAGTGAGTAAGGATCGGGTTATCGCTTTCTTAGTGGTGCACTACATCACCATCTAGGTGTAGTGAAAATAAGTAAGATTCTTCATCGGATTCGATGAGTACAAAGGATAAAGAAAATAATTAAGGCAACTAGGATATATTTAGTTAGTTGAAATGTAGGGAAAGTAAGTTAAGAGATTTAGTTAATACAATGATTATGAGATATATAAATATCTTATATGTTTAAGAAATTAAATGAAAAGGTCATAAGGTGGATGAGGTAGAAATATTAGCTTTAAGTTTTGGTACTTAGGGATATCTACCAATAGAAGTGGGTAAGAATTTTGATTGATAAGAGTCTTACAAATGATACGATAGAAGTGAGAAGACAGAGGGATATGATCATCTTAGTCAAGCTTATTTTACTGATATGGTCTTAAATGTAATTAGTGCATATAGCCCTAAGTAGACTATGATGAGAGTGTTAAGAAGTATTTTTGGGAAGAGTTAGATGGTATGGTTAGAGCTGTACTTATTAGTGAGAAGTTTTTTTATAAGAGAAGACCTTAATGGTTTTGTACGGTCTATAAGTGTATGTTTTAAGACATCACATGGATGCTTTGGGTATGGTAGAAGGAATCAAGAAAGAGGAGAGGTTTTGGACTTTGCTATAATTTTTGACATGTTGTTAGCCAACATAAGAAGAGAAGATAAATGTCTATGTTTGTATTGTAAGATAATATTGAGAGAGTGTGTTATTTCTCAACAAACTTTTGGTGTCCAACTTTTAATTTTAGGTGTGTACCCATAGAGATAAACAAGCCAAAATTGCAAGGATAAAGTTGTGACAATTGAAAAGAGAAACATCAGTTGTTTTCAAGAAAAAAATTATCAAATATGACTCTTGTAATGAAGAAGACGATGCAAATAATATAGAAAATGATAAAAACCTATATTCAGAAGGTGGCTTTAGAGGTGTTTGGAGAGAACAAAGTGAGTAGATATGAACCTAAAAATACTTGATAATAAAACAAGAAAGTTTAAAGGGCTATTAAGGAGAAGAAAAAAACTGCTATATGCTCTTGTGTTATGATAGAAGTATAGATAACATAGAGAAGTAAAAGATAGCAAAGAAGTTCGTAAAATGAGCTATGAATAAGGCAAATAAATAGGCTTATGAGGATATTTACCAATGATTATTATGAACAAAGGAGAGAATGACATCTATAGGGTGTCTAGGGTTCTTATGAGGAAGCCAAGAAACTTTAACCAATTTAAGTACATTAAGAATTAGAGAAAACATCTCTTAGTGAAGAAGGATGATATCAAATATAGATTGCAAAAGTATTTTAACAATTTATTTAATGGTAACAATAATAGCATAAATTTTCAGTTGGATGACTCTTTTGATGACACCAACATGCGGTTTGTATAGAGGACTTAAGAATATAAAGTTAGAAAGGCGTTGAAAATGATGAAGAGGGTAATGGCGATAGGCCTTGATGTTATCCCAATTGAGGAGTGAAAATGGTTCAAACATTTAACTATAGTATGGCTGACCAAGTTGTTTAATCATAATTTTTTGGTCAAATAAAATGCCTGAAGAGTAGATGAGAAGTATATTAATACTGGTCTACAAGGATAAGGTAGATATTCAAAAGTATAATAATTACTGGTTAATTAAGTTGATAAGTCATACTACGAAGCCATGGAAGAATTATTGAGTATTGTTTAAGAGGAATGGCATAGATGTCCATGAACCAATTTGATTTTATGCTTGAAAGTTCAACCATAGAGACATTTTTTTATAAGACAAGTTATGTAGTGGTATAGGGAGTAAAAGAATACACATATTTTTTATTGACTTAAAGAAGGGTTATGATAAAATACTAAGAAATATTATATAGTAAGATTTAGACCAAGATAAAGTTCTACTTCATTTCCCTTATTAAGAATATGTATAATGATGTTGTGACTAGAGTTTAAATAAGTGATGAGGAATTTTCTGATTAAAATAGGATTGCCATCAAAAATCGACTTTGAGCCACTATTTTTTATATGGTCACATGGACATACAAGAGTATATCCATATGATTTTTATTGTCGATGTAGTGCTAGTAAATAAAAATCGAGCATGAGAAATAGAAAACTAGAGTTGTTTTAGCTCAGCAGAAATAAAACTAAATATATGATATACGACTTTGGCATTACTGCACACGAGACGGAAAATATTAATTCGGAGGATCAATTAGTGCTCAAGAAAAACACCTTCATTATTTAGGATCAATGCTACAGAGAAATAGAGATATTGATAAATATATTAAACATAGAATCATATCGGGGTGGATGAAATAGTAAAAAATATCGGATATTCTTTATGATAAGAAGTCACCCCAAAAGTTAAAAGGATAAGTTTTATAAAACAACAATTAGACCTACGATGTTGTATGGTGCCGAATGTTGGTCTATAAAATATGATATATTTAATAGTTAATTATTGCAAATATACGTATGTTACGTTAGATTTGTGGGTATATAAGAATATATCAGGTATAGAATGATGATATACGTTATAGGTAGGGTTAGCACTAATTAAAAAAACTTGTCCAGAATCGGTTGAGATGATATGAACAATGAAGACCTTGAGAGACACTCGTATATAGTAAAATTATAAAACATGATAATAATATAATAAGAGATATAATAATATAATAAGAGATAGAAAAATATAAAATTGACATGTGAGAAGGTAATAAAATTAGACTTAAAATGTTAGAATATTAGTATATAAAAAATAGTTATCTTTTTTAATCTTGATATATATTGTTTATGTTAGGTTTTATTTTTAGGATAAAAGACTTTGACGATGATATTGATATTGAGTATAAGACAAGCAGATTCCGTGTGATTGTTACGTTTGACCTATTCCATATTGCAGTGATGGTACTGGCGGTAGTTGAATTATTAGGTAATTATGCATCTATCTATTTGGTACGAAAAGTGTGTGATGAAGAAGATTTGCCAATTTGCAATCCTTGATATTTCAGCCTTAATTATTTTAATTTTTTTCACTTCTAAAACTTTTTTAAATAAAATTTCAAAATAATTACACATGAAATTTATTTTTGTATCTTTTTCTTGCCAATTTGGCAGGACAAATATAATAATGTGATATGCCCAGGATTTAGCATGCCAACCGTACGATTTAACTAGATGCGATATACAAGAAATTTAGATGTGCCCACGGCTTGATATATCAGCTGGATATAACAGTGTTGGTATAAATAATTTAGTATGTCTTTTCCTTTATGATGATACCTTACCTTAAAACTGAGGATGTATTAAGAGATACCAAAATTCCCTAGAAAAATATATGATAACTCCTATTCCTTGTTAAGGACCGTATAACATCTCAAATACCAAGACTGCTCCACCCCAAGGCTTTTTGGTCGGTAGAACCATTTCTCTGTGCCAAGAACTAGAATTTGATCCATGACAGGAGGATATTGAATTTACGTTCCACCAATTTTCACTGTAGTTTTAAGACCTGTGCCCTGCTATGTTAGGATCACACATGGAATAGTCAGCATTAGTAGAATATATACTGACAGGCATTGTTTGGATTCTAGAAAAGCCCCAACATGGCAACATATATACATGTCAGAATTTTTCAAACATTTTCCATACATCGATAATTATGTGGAGCTTTCAGATTGTGAGTTGTTATCTTTCTTTACGTGACTTGTGCACACCTAATAATAAACCCAATCCACTTTGCCTCCATTCATGCCTATCTCTCATTTTAATGTCATTTAGCTAAAATAATGATGAAGGCATTAGTAGTAATCCATCCGTCCCAAAATACTGACTATTTTCTCCTAGCTATAAACTGTGGTGCTAGCTTGGCTTGGCTGCAACTGCTACGACGGGGAAAGGATATTCCTCACCCTGGGTACCGTACATTGGAATGTGTCCTCATGAGCTCCTCCTCTCCATGAACTTATACCTTACCTCTCTCCTGATTTTGCTACTCTCTACAGTATACTTTTCTCCCGGGACAGGTATTCCTGCACTCTACTTCTACATCAATACTCAAAGAATAAGTTATTTCGCTATCAAATATCCTATACATCGTTTTCTATCAGCAAAAGCTTTCTGGTCCGTTAATAATTTTTCTGAGAAAATAATACATGCAAGTTTTTATAGCATTTCTTTAGAAATTTATACGTGTCATCGCATAAGAAAAGCATGTAATGAACTAATGAAAAATTCTGAATTATCTGGGAGCACTGGAGCCGTAGCTTTCCAGATCATCACGTCAGGTGAAAATTCGGTGCGAAGTCATTCATTCCTACCTCGGTCAAGGTTTCATGTTTGTCAATGGTTTTACCCCCCCTTTTTTTTGTCATGTGGTAGACTGGTGGTAGTGGTCCTCTTCTTAGTTCTGCAAGGCTATCAATGTGATGTACTAGCATCTTTGCCCTACATGCAGGGTCCCTATCTATCCATCACCTTGCATCTTTGCACTACATGCATGGTCCTATCTATCCATCACCAATTAGCCATAAATGTAGTAAACTGTACTACCTTAGTCTAGCTACATGACACTATACCAGCATGAATATCATCATGGGCGGACTTTAGAATTCTAAGGTAGAAATTATTTTTTACAACCACAAGCCTAATATTTGATAGGTATAATATCACATAGCTCTAAATAAACAATTGTATAATATATAACAGATATAACACATTATTAAGCATAATTTGATAGAATTGATTATAAATTAAAATAGTATAACAAAGGGAAGTACTAAACTACTAATCGATGATTGTTCAACATATCAAATATATAGAGATATAAAATAGAAAAATGATAAAAAAATCTTACAATTTAGAGAAGAATTTCCCGATTCTTGATTTTCTGAAAATGAGTAATGCACAAAATTAGGCAGCCATGCACTACAATAAACAAACTTGAGTTTAAATTTGGTGTCTACTTCTCTAGTCTACAAAATTAGACAACAAACTGGGTTTAAATTCAGTATCTACCTGTCTTTTCTAGACTACTTGAGCACTTGAGCAGGCAATGATCCAATAAATTGGGTTCACAATTTCTCATTTAACAAATTGGGGAATGGGATTTATGTTACCTCTGACAATCATTGAATTGAATCGAATCTAGCTTAGCACTAGTAGTGGTGGCGGCCTCAGCCTGGCAGGGGCCTTGGACCAAGGGGTGGTGCCGTGGTGGGGTGTGCCGGGGCATTGGGCGTGTTGTGTGGCACCAGTGAGGGACACAACGGCGGCAATGTGAGTGCATGATAGGTGAGGGTGAGCGTGGGCAACAGGGGCGACAGGTGATGGCATGATGCATGGTGTCATGTTAGGCCAAGCCATGCGGGATGATGGGCCAATGGGCGGCGATCGATAGGCCATAGGGCGAGGAAGAGAAGTCTTGCGAGTGAGGGGAGAGGCCAAGACGAGAGGGCCAGCCTGCTAGGGCTTACCGAGCACGAGTGAGTGGCTAAGTCACCGAGGGGAGGGGCGTCCCGTGTCAGCGCGTTCATGAGGGGGAGATAGGCATCCGAGGCTCCGCACGTGGTTTGTAGCGTGCAATTCTGCTATGTCGGGCTTTGGCGTAAGTGCTTTTGTGTGTTCAACAACTATGCGTGATGGTGGTGACATGTATGCATGACCAACCGAGACCAGGAGACTAGCGGCAGGAGCAGGAGGTGGCCTAAGGCAATTGATTTTATGTCTTTTTTGGCTATTGGGCCTACATAATGAGGAGATGAGGGAGGTAGGAGGAGGAATCTAGCTTGTCAAGCTTTTTTATTGGTTTCTTTTCATCAATAGGACCTTTTTTTATTTTTTTATATATATGAAATATATACTTTTATATGTTTTTTTCAAAAATCTTGGATGCTCATATGAATAACTGTGAATTGAGGTGGGCCCACCCCTGAATATCATTATGAATTCTTTCTTGAGTTCTTTGTCATTTGGAAATGAAAGCTTATAAGGGGGAGGGGGTAGTAATGTATAGGAAACTTAAATTTTATTGCTTGTAATAATTCCTTCTTGAGTTTATCTACAATTTACAGTTTTTCATCATATATTACAAATTATAAATAGAAAATTTTGTTCAGTTTGAAGTTTCAAGCGCTGATGGAGAGAATATGACCACTCCCTCTAGAAAATTTATAAATAAACAAACACCTCTAGAATGAATTTTCACATGAAGTTGCTCTCCTGCTCGTGGAAATACAACATTTTAGTTAGAGGTGGTTAGCTAAACGCCTATGCAAATGACAATTTAACCGTATGTAAAAATGGTTTTTAGTAGTGTGGACATTTAGTTATGGCAACCTACAACCCCTATCTTTTGTTCATTTTGTGTGTTAGCTTTTGATTTAATTAATTGGATTTAATATTTTAATTGGTTATGACACATACTTAGAAAATTTGTAAGTTTTATCCTATAGTTTTACTATTTATCTCTGGCAAGGATAACCTTTTACTTGCTTTTGTTTTTAGCTCAACTCTTTATCCAAGACTTGAGGAGGCCTTTCACCATATATTTGGAAATGCAAGGACGAAAATGAGATGGATATAACGTTTGACGGCAAAAGTAAGACCTAATTAAAATCTAGAAACCTAAAAGAGCATGACCGATTGGATGTTAGAAACATATGTTTTCTAAATTTACCCGCCATTATGTAGTAACTAATTAACTACACTCATCTTGTTCTATATATAAAACATGATTTGTGTGTAGTCAAGGCATATTAGTTATATTCCAACCAAAGATATTGTCGGATACATGAAAAAGACACAAGTAAAACTGATATGATAATCCCTTAACAACATCACAATTTTGTTATTGCAGGTAAAACAGAACTTTTGCTTCACTGATAAACACCGATATTTGCAGAAATACATGTCCCCTTGGCTTTACAATTAATTAGGCAGTTAACCGGAATTAATCAAATAAAATTTCAAATCAAAATTTTGATTTGAAATTTTAAATAATGGTTACCAGCAGGTAACCTGATGAAACTGCCAGTTATAGGCCCATAAGCAACCAAAAAAAATTGAAGCTATAAGAAATTAACACAATCATAATTTTAATTTTCAAGTCAGAAATTTGAATTTAAAGTATTTCACTCGGTTTGTTCTGTATCTGTCACTGGCTTCAGCAGCCAGTTACCACCGCCATTTTCAGAACTCACCTACAAATCAATGAACAAAAATCAGATAATGTAAATTTTAGTGGTAGTGTCTTATATTGCCTTTAAATAGATAAAACAACTTTCTTGTATTGCTCAGAGGTACTCTCTCCGTTTTCAAATATAAATATTTCTAAGATTTAAATTTTATGCACGATATAAGTATTTTTGAGACTGATTCCAACTAATACATGGAAATCCAATCATTTTCAGCAAATTAAGGGCTTATGTGGATAATCAAGCAATTCAAAATTTAAAATTTGACCAATAAGTTGACGGAAAGAAAATATTTTCTCTTATCCTTAATCTTTATTGAACAGCATAGAATATTTAGGAATACAGTAAGTAGTCACTATGCTTTGCCTTAGTATATCTAGTGCAGGGCTAACTCCATGCCAAATAAAAGAAAATTAATCTACCTTGGTCAATAACTTAATTTGGATTTGGAATGTTGACGAACCTACTTGATTCGTTCACTTTCCTGCATTTTGATTTCGAATAGTCTATAAGATTAAACTTTGAATACTATTGGTTTTTCGAAAGGTATATTCTAAAAGCAGCAAAACCAATATTACATGAACATACATTAAAATGTGAATCTATTGGTATAAAATCTATGCAGTAAATGTAATTGTTAATTTGATCAATTGCTGATCAAATTATACTTTGAAAATGAAAATAAGACTTACAAAAGTGAACGGGGGAGGCTCACTCATGAGATGTGCTAGACATGCTGGATACATTAGCAGTAGGAAAAAACAAAGAACACACCATTTTTGTTAATTAATTAGTTAACTTATCAGGAAGTTAGGGCCTGAAAGCTTTAACCAGGAAAGCACTTTTTATGCAGAGCTAAAGAATTGGATGCATGATTTTATCTACAAGGTTTTCTTGAGTAGGAATATAATTTATGACCGTTCGATATTTGTTCTTGTGGTCTCTAGTTGTTGAGCGTGTGTTATGGGGTTTACTCGCTAGTGTGTACGAGTTGTCGACGTGTTTGTTAAGACAAGCTTTTCTTCCCCCACCAGTTTTTGTGGGGTTGAACCTAATCAATTAACTTGCTCATGAGGATATCTCTTTCAATGATATAATCATAACTATTGCACAACAAGAGCCATTTCTAACTTTCTATGCAAATTCATCTTAGATTGGATGCTACTAAATTCTTATAATGATTTACTCGTTGTTAGGAGTATAGGAGAGAAACCAGATTTGATGTGGATAGTACCAAGTGGATGTTTGGACCACCAGCTTATACTAATGTAGAACAACAAATAAATTAGTCTTAATTCTGAAGGGTCGGAAAAAAATGAGTATACATTGAAAAAGATCTTATAGATGAGTTTGGCCTCACTATCAGATTCCAAGTTGCTCACAATAAATCAAAGAATATTCAAATCAACAACTTAGGCATAAGTAGAGCCTATTAGAGATGCACAAGACTAGGGGTTACTCCCACCACGCCTGTTTAGTCATTTATCCAACTATATAAACCCTAGCCGCTATCATTTGCACTTGGGTTAGCTTCAGCCACTTCCTTGTAATTGTGAGTGTGCCAGCTAGACCACCTGAGTATTTGATTTAGAACCCTAAATTTGTGTGTATTAAATTAATCTTTTGGCAAGATACGCAAACTGATTGCTTATCAACTTGTTGTTACTTTATTCAGGTTTAAGCTTGTTTGACATGATAAGAATAACAATAATAATCTAGAGTTGTTATAGTGATTGCTAAGGCGTACGCCCTTTAACAGTTATAGTCAGACCAACGTCAACTCTCTTTCTAAAGTTATCTTTCTCTCATCGAAATATTAAGATTCATTTGCTACATCATATGCCTATTAAAATTAATGTTGTTATAATGAGTTTTTCAAGAGGAAAATACATTGAATCTCACACGTGTTTTACTAATTACTGCTCTGCCACTGATGGTTATAATGATGAAATGTCTAAAATACCCCATATCTCTACAACGAGACAATTAACGAGGGAGTAAGAGGGAATGTCTGTAGCGCTAATTCTCTAGTGGTAGATTTAATTATTACTCCAATCTTCAAGAGCTCATATTAGGGCATTCAGAAATGCAACGAAATTCTGAGTACTACTAGCTACATCACCTTGCATCCATGAGTGTGTCTGTACGCATGCAAAGATCGAGTGATGCTGACATGTTGCACGCTAGATAGATGAACCATCCGTCGGCCAAGATCCAGGAAACCCGGCCTACTATGAGAACCTGTACCTGTATGCTCACTCACAGGACACACGCACGCACGCACGCACACACTCTCTCAGTTTTGTTCTCTTGGTCCTGACCTAGCTTTGGAATATCCCTAACCAACTGTACAACGAGCATGTATGTACACTATATGTATTCTACTCTAGATTTTCGTATGAGTGTAGGGCCACTTAGCTTTAGCTATATATGGCCTTAGAGGCCTGTGATAAGACGATAAAATAGCATAAAACAAGCGACATCGATCTGATGTGTTAATGTAGAGGTGAAATGTCTACTTTTTTGTCGTAGAGTCAAGCAGCTCGAAAATCCGAACCCCTCCTCGGCGGCTCGGCCCTTGCTTCACTTGCCTCTTGTCTTACAATAAAACTTTCGGATTACTAATTGGTTCATTCAATTCAATGTAATTTATTTTTATCCACAATAAAAATCACATGAAACCTGTTTCTATAAGGTTAACCATGGGATCATAATTTATACATATGTCAAAGGTAATCATCATAATGCATGAGGCACGGTAATGTTGATGCATAATATTTCTGATACAAGCACTCAATATACTAATGTGCCATCCTCATATTCATCCTCCCAATCTCAAAGATGACACAAAAGAAAGTCCCCCCAGCTCAAGCCTTCCAGTAAAAACCCAACTTCGGATTTCTTTTTTCCCAGTTGCAACCGGTTAGCAAGTTGACCAGGCACACAATAACCATCACAATTACTGGAACTTCTGAGATTATTGTCCCATTGTTCTCTAGCCATTTTGTGCACCAATTCCATACATCCACACATTGACACGTTCTTTGCTGAACCTGGACATGGTCACTGTACTCCCAAGTCACTGACAAAGGGCAAGCTGAATTACAGGACAAGTTTCATTGTCCTCTAGGTCTCTATGACCTGTTTAGTTTGTATTAATTTAATTGTTCTCAAGGAGACAGTTTCATTGGACACTTCACATTCCATTAAATTATCAGCATAACAACTGTACTCTTCCAGTATTGTAGTAACTTGTCTTTTTATATAATGTCGGTATCTCCTAGAAAATATATACAAGAAATATAATGCCACTTGTGTGTGTGTGTGACGGGGGGTTGCTTGACAAAACTATCAGAGTTGTCGATAGTCACGTGTGTTAGCAGCAACATACTTCACACTGTCTCAGATACCCAAAAGGATCAGTTTTTTTTAAACAAAAGTGTCTCTCTTAAAAGAAAGGTAAAAAATAAAAAAGCAGAGGATGCTAACAAGTGAAAAGGGGGGGAGTACAGAAATAGAAAGGCAGTATATCTAATTTGTAGAACTTAATTAAAGAAAAACCACTTGGCTATATGGCAGTAGAGTTTTGTTTTGTCAGTTACTAGTCATCTTAATTTGCACAATGTAACATCTAAAGTTGCACAAAACATTGACAAATTAAAATTGAATCGTATTTATGTTTAATCGAACTTCCTTCGTTTTTTAATGCAATTTCTAAGAGAATACATGCATGTATGCATTTTATTATTGTCTAGATTAGAAAACCCTTCATTTTCATATTTGTAGTGTTTAACGTACCTTGCAATTTATTTTAAAAAAAGGTGCAGATTTTTTTATGTTTATCTCATTGTTCAAAAGGAATCATTCCAACAATAATTAGTCAAAACAGAGAATTGTTAAAACAAGCAGAGGAACACTTATTTCTTTGCCGGAGTAAGTACTATGATGCGGTTGTGTGAAGGGATTAGGTATGCACCCCTTTATAAAAAGAAATGTTTTACAATGGTTAGTAGAAAAAAGATTACTCATTTCTTCCTCTAAGATAGTAAGATATATATTCCAGACGCATCAGAAACGACAGATTCTATTCATAATTGCCATATGCCAAAACGAGGTTATGATGTTGTAAAATATTGTGCGCAATGTGCACACGGATTTTCTAAACTCCTTATTCCTTAATGCTATGTCATATCATCTGAATTTCTGATACGATACATGGAGATTGGAATTATCAACAAATGATGTTAACACAGATTATTTTATAATTAAAATAAAACTATATCAAGAATTAATATTAAGCCCTTATCTCTTAGTAATAGATGAGGCTATGAAAAATATAAAAAAAATATCGCTTAGTGTATGTTTTTTAGATGATATAGTGTTAATTGATGAGAGTCGTACGTAAATAAAAAGAAAACTAGAGTTGTGGTAATATACTCTTGAGTCTAAAGGTTTTAGAGTAAAACTGAATACTTGATATATGACTTTAACACTATCATACACGAGGAGGAAAATATGGGTTTAGGAGGCTAAGTTATGCTTAAGAAGAATAATTTTTTATATCTAAAATCAATGCTACAGATGGAAGAAGATATTGATATAAACGTTAGCTATAGAATCAAACCGAGATGATTGAAATGATGTCAAGCATTTGACATAAGAGGTACTTCAGAAGTTAAAAGATAAATTTTATAAAATGACGATTATACCTGCTATACTATATGGAGCAGAATGTTGATCTAAAAAAAATATCGTGTTTAACAGTTAAGTTACAAATGTATATACTACGTTAAATTTATAGTCATACAAGAATGGATTGAGTCAAGAAAATATATAATCGACTAGCGATACCATCAATTAAAAAAAATTATTTAACATCGGTTGAGATGATTTGGCTATGTTCAAAAGAGATCAAAGACGCTAATATATTATATAATTCTAAGGTAGGATAATAAGATAAAAACAGATAGAGAATAACAGAGAGAAAGACAATAAGTGATTTAAAATGATGAGATATAGTTAAAGATTTATATTTAAATAGAAAATATTTAAAAATGTAACTGAATCATTGTTATTTGTTTCAACTTTAACGGAATGATGTTTTAAGCTGAGTTGAGTTCGAGGAGATGGGAGAATCTCAGAACCCTATATTGGGGCCAACTGTCAAACTTTTTGAGAAGTATCATTGCTTCACTTCATACGCAAGCGAAGAATTTTATTGGCTTTCCATTCCTTCCACTCAATTAAGAATTTTTACTACATATTACAAAATTTTCAAATCAACGGCATGTCACGTTAAAAAACATCCGCAGCATGATTATTTTTTGTGCGAATTAATTAATTAGTTTACTGGTTGCATCTTGCTATCCGAACGGATTGCCGTCCATTGTTCCGTGGTCACTATCACTGTCGCTGGTTTGTTAATCACCCAAATAAAAAGTAATCATTCTTCTCGTCAAAATGCGGATAAGATTTCTAGGATGTGACAGTAATATTCCTCATTAGATGCAGAGATTATTCGAACAATTTGTACGGTCAGGAAATTAATCAAGCTAAGTTGCACCAGCAATTTCTTGAAGTGTTTTTCACGTCTTACTGAGTCTAGTCAACCAAGTCCTCCCCGCTGCGCCTAGCCAGTGAGAAAGTCGGCCTTCGGGCAATTTAATACGCAATTGGGAAACTTCCTCATGATTCTTGAAGAATCAAGCCAAGATGTCAATGATTAGGGTGTGAAGTCAAGTCTATTAAAAGATTTATACATAAAAATTCATGACATATTTTTTAAAAGAGTAAATTAAAAGTATATCTAGGATCTCTAAGTAGTTATTGAGTGATAAATGATAAAAAATTAAGGAGCTAACATATTGTGATTAAGAATCTTATTGTAATTTGTCAAAAGAGAGTATTTTGTTTTAAAAAATCCCGTAAAGAAAAGAAAGAAAAAAGACTTAAAGTAATGAAACTATAATTTTATTTTTTTCTAAGTGCTTAAGACAAGTCCTACTTTACGTATATCTTGAGGTTTTGGTTTTTCTCTCCTGATATTTGGATGTTTGTATCTAGCCTTTTAAAAAACTTGTGGATAAGTTTTTTTTTATCAAATAGAGAAATCTATCTAGAGTCTCTAGACTGTTTGACTGAACTCTTTAGACTGAGCTCTTGTCTGGAAAGACTATTTAGAGTCTCCAAAAGTTTAGACCAGATACTCTGAACTTATTTTTCTTCTCGAAGATAAGTATTGTCTAGAGTCTCTAGACCGTTGGTTGAAATCTTTAGACTGAGGTCTCTGTCTAGGGTGAAAGATCTATCTGGAGTCTTTGGACTAAGTTTTTATTTAGGCCAAAAGTTCTATCGGAAGTCTCTAAACATTCTGTATACTCTAGAATTTAGATTCTGTGAGTCGGTTAGATTCGAGAGTGATTGATATTTAATTCCACCAACCCTTTTTGAGAAGTTGGTTACTCATTCATTACTACTTCACTTTCAATAGCTTTATAGAGATTCTCTACTCTACTTTTTTATATCTTAAGTTTAATCCATAGTTTGAGAGTGTCTTTTTAGGCAATTTGAAAAATGTTGGATCTTATGATTTGTGTGAGCATTTATGGATCAATACCAATAGAGACTTAAGCTTATTACTTTTGGATAATCATCTCCTGTACAACTAGATGTTGTTTGTAAGGATTTAACATGTGAATCACTCGAGATGTTTGTAAAGGTTTCCTTCATCTCCATAAGGAAAGAGATATTCTAGAGAATCCTAAGTTCTACCATAAAGGCTGATTTGGTAGAGCAAACTCTATAAGTAAATATGAGCACGATTTTTTAGTGCAAATCTTGGTGTCATCTTGAAGTAAGTGCTACGGTTTGGTGAGAGTTTGAAGGTCAAATTGATTTCTAAGCTTGAACTTGATAAAGCAAGTGATCGAAAGAGATTTGGTTTTTTGGTGCTCCTCAATAGAGATGTAGGATCATTTGGTCCGAGATTCGGTGAAAAATCGCTATCTCATATTTCTCTATTACCTTTTATATTTACTGTGATTTTATGGACTTGCTTCCTCCCCAACCTATAGGGTTCGTCTCTTTTGAGTGTCTCTTACATATTTTTATGAAGGTTTGAAGTTTTCAAATCATATTATCGAAAACTCTAGACTAGTTTCTCTGTCTGATAGAAAGATTGGTCTAAATACTCCGAACTTTAGATCTAGAGACTCCATAGAAAAGTGCCAATATATTTTAGATTTAAAAGTTTACATGCGATTTAAGATCATTTCATAAAACTACATTTTTATATCCATTTATATTACGAATGATAGGGCATACTATTACTTGTTTTCATGTAATAAAATATTTATGCAATGTTGCAGTCTTGTGATATTTTTAATTTAATAGGGAAAAATGCTAGAGGTGTGGTGGTGGAGTCTTAAATGTCTGACTTGATCCACTAAAGTTTACATCATAGTGCCATGATTATGTTTTTAATAATACCTTCGTGAAGTTTATGGATTTATCATTGGGCCTCTATCTTTGATATTTGTGTATGGTGTACGAACGTGTTTTTCATGTAATTGAGAAAAGATATTGCTGACACTTTGCTGCCTTGGAAAATTGTGCCAACAATTGGTAAAATTAGCTGATATTTAAATAGGAGCAGGAGTTTGGGAACCTTCAGGCCGTTGAAACTTAAGATTGTTCTAAGAGATATTCACATGAAATTTCTGTTCAATTTACAATTGTGACTTTCTGCACTGTTTCTGAGGTAATTTCTGTTAGAAAAAAATTCCACTAGGCAGTTCGATCGAAGTGGTCTATTACATCATTTCCAATAACTTGTTCAAAAGATGTTTTTAATAATCTCATCGAAAATATCACATATTACTTAAAAAGTTTAAACAGCAAATTTTACTGAGTTAATTTGACCACAACATATTATTAACTTCATTATCTTAATTAAACAATAAATCTGGTTAAACCGTGAATAACGATATATACGTAGTTACCTCAAATTATCCCTTACGCACCACCTCCCAAATTATTGATGATTTCCCTCACAAAACAAAACAAAAATTCATGACATCCTTTGTCTTTTGATTTATTGAGAGTGAAAGAACAGGCTGAGATGTCTAACTTGACAGTGGATTGATAGAAAGCATAAGGCCGCCTAATTTTCGTACAGGAAGTTACATATATCTACTCTGTATTTTGGATAAAATCTTCTACCTAGTGTTGCCACCTAGGAAAATGATCAAGTCACCGAGATTACTGCATGCCTTCATGTGCCAGGTCAGAATTTGAATAATCTTTGCTTATGCAAATATCAAAAGAAACAAATTCATAACGGATAAGTGCTTTACTTTGATACAGGGGACTTTTGAATGTAATGAAAAAGATATCATCTTTTGGATTTGCCTCTCCAAAGATTGTCACTCTCTGTGCCACTCGATGAAAATGGTTGTCAAAGGAGGATGTCTCATTGATTGGAGGTGTATAACAGAAAAACGCGTGGATATAGTTCATGCCTTTAGGCTCATTACTTTTCAAGATTGTTTTTTTTTGAAAAAAATCAATACTAATAATTTGTACTACTGCAAAAACTCTCGTTTTCATCTGAGGTCTTCCCCATCAGATTAAAATGAAGGTTAAGTGATGGAGAAAGTTTAGGCACAGTTTCGAATTCAGAATTTTTTTCTCATGCAGGAAATAGAGTTATTCCTGTGAAAAATACTATGTTCATTAGTAGAGCAGAATTGCGATCTCACCGAACAAAAGCTTGAGATGACTAATTAATTACTTAATTATCGCATGAAAACTAGAGGCCGTTGGAGTTTTATCTTTGTAGTTGTTAGTTTGTTACTGACATTTGGCGGTAACTTTTTTTTTGCAATGCAAGGTTAACAATGGCAAATTGTGGGCATAAAGGCAATTTTGCGTTCCAAAAGGAGAAAGAAAAGAATGAAATTTGGAATCTCAATTGAAATGTTGAGGAAGACACAGAGTAGGCTATAGAAGAAAGATATATGCTTCCTTTCACTCCTATGTCCTTTGTCTCTTCATGTCATGGGAGCTTCCTAGAAGGTCCAAATATGCTTATAAATATATTCTGGCAGGTTCTAGGAGCTGAACCTGTTGCATGCCATTTGTATTATCCGTACAAGTGGCATAGAAGAAAACAAATTGAGAAATTTGGAGACGTATGTGTCCTGTTTTGCGACCTTACATCACTTAACTAACCTGCATAGTTTTAATCTCTTAAAAGAAGATCTAATTCCACAAGGCTCTTACCTTATCGACTAAATCAAACAACCTTGCTCATTATATTTATCTCTACGCGTTGTCAGGCCTGCACTACATACCATCAGCAATCAAACAACCGAATGAAAACGTACTCTCTTGTTTGTGTGTGTGTGTGCGGGGAGAACGAAAGAGCACTCTATCGGTCTATCAGTCTTAAACAGATATTGTTTAAAAAATATGCAATGAAATCTTAAAGGTTTAATACGTGGGTGGGAATGATATCGATAGAATCCCCGTGAAAAAGAAAAATCTTTCATGCTGCTATAGTCTAGAATATTTTTTCTACATGAACATATCGAAGCACGGAGCAACAAGTAAAATATAAGAAAGAACACAGTAATTCTGTGACACGTATTTTCAACGCCTGCGAAAGAGTCTTGACGTGTTAAACCGACGCAAAACTAGTTCCGGGCAGAGTGGCACAGCACCCCACCAGCAGCAGAACAGAAACAGAGCAAAGCAGAGGGGCGAGGCGACCAAACAAGCAGAGGCCAACGCCCCACGCGTCGACTCGCCCCGTCGCCCACTCCAATTCCAATTCCCTTGACCCCCTCGCACAGCTTCGAATTTCTTTTTCCTCCCGTTCCCTTCCCCGGAATCGTCGCCGCCGCCACCTTCCTCTACTTCTTCCCCTCCTCCTTGGCGCGCGCGCGCCCCCGCACCCGCCCCTCGCACGGAACCGCGCCGTGCTGTGCGTGGGGGTGGGTTCCTCGCCCGCCGCAGCCGTTGGTCCTCTCTGCTCGCCGCGCATTGCCGCCGCCCCGGATTCCGTCCGTGCGCGCGCTTTTTTCCCTTCCCGGCGCGCGGGGCGGGGCGAGAGGAGAGCCAAGGCGGAGGCGCCCGCGCCGCATGGATCAGGGTCTACGGTGGAGGAGCCAGCGCCGCCCCGAGCTGCGGTTCTTGGGGTTCTGGGACCCGTGCGCCGTCGCCGGGGCGGGATCTTGGACCCGCTCATCTCCGAGGCGGTTTCTCTAGGATTTCTCTCTCCCTTCCTTTTCTTCTTGGTTCAATACAGCTCCCATCTTCTTGCGCAGCTGTGTGTGTGTGTGTGCGTGTGCGTGCGCGCGTGCGCTTTCTTTTTGGGTAGGTGGGTGTGGGTGGAGTGGAGTTGGGTGGCAGGAGGGGGTCGCAATTTATTGCGAGGTGTCTCCTCCTCCACAAAGGAGGGGATTTTTTTTCCTGAATCTGAGCTGTTCTTGCTCGGAGAAAGAAGAAGAGTCCAGTACCAATCTGAGGACTTAATCAGGCGTTGATTTCGCTCAGTTCCTGTTTTGCTCCCACAAATTCAATAAGCTTGGAGCAATTTGAGGTCTCAGTGGTGGCCAAAGGCCCTCTTTCTGTTGCCTTGTTTGAGCTCCTGGGGGGTGGAGAGCAGTCCGGTGCAGTGATTTGGCTGTCAGTTTTAGGGAAATGGCTGGGGGGAGGACGAGGACGGGCAGGAGGCTGAAGCTGAAGCTCAGCGCATTGTACACCTTCGCGCTATGCAGCAAGGGATCCGGCGAGGACCATTCTTCACGGATTGGGACGACGGGGTTCTCCAGAGTTGTTTATGTCAACGAGCCTGACAGGCATGTAGAGGAGGGCTTCAGGTATCAGCTGAACGAGGTGTCGACGACAAAGTACAGTTTGGTGACTTTCATTCCCAAGTCCCTCTTTGAGCAGTTCAGGAGGGTGGCCAACTTCTATTTCCTGGTCTCGGGTATCCTTGCCTTGACTCCGCTCGCGCCCTACACGGCAGTCAGTGCTCTCCTGCCATTGTGCATCGTGATTGCGGCCACAATGGGGAAAGAAGGCATTGAGGATTGGAGGAGGAAACAGCAGGTATTGCTGTTCAGTTTTATTTGATTCATGTCGGTATTAGTTCTGATTTACAACTCCTAAGAACTTAACTTGCTTGGAAACACAATCTGATACAACACTCTGTTTCATGAACTACTTGGGGAGTCCACACAATTTTGGCGTCTGTTTTCTTGCTGTTAATAGTGTTTTCGCCCTCTTGTACACATCTAGATTTGCATCACTAAAGGCAAAAAGCGTTGCATTATTCTATGATTATGGATGAGACAAAGTAGCTATGTATTTATAGCTAAATGAGCTTTCTCTATAAACCAACAATTTATGGTTACGAATCTGCAGAGAAATACAAAGTTGTTTATTCTATTAAAAGAACAAAATCTGTTTTTTACATATAGTGGTATATAAACTTGATCATCCTACAAGGCAGCTGGTAAATTGAGTTACCAAACACTTATCTCAGTTATAGCACATGACTTCTTTCATTTCTTGTGTGTGAATAGATCAATATTGAGCTCATTGGACATTATGGATTTATGGTATAACATGGCTAAATTCATAATCAACTTCTTTTTTTTTATCTGGTGCAAATCTTTGTGGAGTGATGGTCTTCATGCACACATGTTCATCTTAAATTTTACTGCGGTTCCTCTGAACATTTAGTTAGCCTGGATATTTCGTGTACATTTTTTATGCTATTGGTACATTAATTGGGTATACATAATTATTTCACCCAGGATCATGAACTCAATAATCGGACAGTAAAGGTGCATAGAAGCAATGGCAATTTTGAAGAGACAAAATGGAAGGATATCAAAGTCGGTGATGTAATAAAGGTGGAGAAGGATAATTTCTTTCCTGCAGACTTGATTCTGCTTTCATCTAACTATCCGGATGGAATCTGTTATGTAGAGACTATGAACCTTGATGGTGAAACGAATTTGAAAATTAAGCAAGCTCTTGAGGTGACATTGCATCTGGAAGAGGATAATAGTTTCATAAATCTCAGGCAGACAATCAAATGTGAAGATCCCAATGCGAATCTCTATTCTTTTATTGGTACTATGGAATGGAAGGGCAAGCAGCACAATTTGTCACCACAGCAGCTTCTTCTTCGAGACTCAAAACTAAGGAACACTGACTACATATATGGTGCTGTGATCTTCACAGGTCATGATACAAAAGTAATGCAAAATGCAACTGATCCACCATCTAAAAGAAGCAAAATTGAGGAGAAAATGGATAAAATCATTTATCTGCTGATGTCTTCACTACTCGTAATTGCATTACTTGGTTCAGTGTTGTTTGGTATCTGGACCAAAGAAGATTTAATCAATGGTGAGATGAAACGATGGTATCTTAGGCCAGATGATTCGACTGTCTTCTATGATCCAAAGCGAGCAGCTCTGGCTTCTTTCTTTCATTTGTTGACAGCCTTGATGTTGTATAGCTACTTCATCCCAATCTCGTTGTACATATCTATCGAGATGGTCAAGATTTTGCAGGCTCTATTCATCAACCAGGACATTGAAATGTATCATGAAGAATCAGATAAGCCAACTCGTGCTCGTACTTCAAATCTAAATGAGGAACTGGGTCAAGTTGATACAATTCTTTCTGACAAGACTGGGACATTGACGTGTAACATGATGGAGTTCATTAAGTGTTCGATTGCTGGTGTTGCCTATGGTCAGGGTGTCACAGAAGTTGAGAAAGCTATGGCTCTGAGGAAAGGGGCTGTTTTAGGTGATGAGATAGAAAATATAGACCACACGGACAAAAAAAATGATGAAAGTCCTCACATTAAAGGATTTAATTTCAAGGATCCACGTATCATGGATGGAAACTGGATTCATGAGCCTAACAGTGATATGATAAGATATTTTTTCTGTCTGCTAGCGATCTGTCACACATGTATACCTGAAGAGGATGAAGAAACCCATAAGGTTTCATATGAAGCTGAGTCCCCTGATGAAGCTGCATTTGTTATTGCAGCAAGAGAGTTGGGGTTTGAGTTTTACCATAGGGCACAATCAAGTATAGTTGTTCGTGAATGGGATCCGATTACAAATGTTGTAAAACATAGGTAAGTCAAATTTCTTTGTTTCCTTATTAGATAATTCTAATTAACTAAATTTGAGACCCTTTTACATTCTTTTACAGAAAGTATGAGCTCCTGAATGTCTTGGAATTCAGTAGTTTACGGAAACGGATGTCTGTGATAGTTAAAGAACCAGAGGGAAGGATATTACTTTTTAGCAAGGGAGCTGATAGGTTAGTTACCTAGTTATTCTAAATTTCTTTTGCTTTTATTACAGCTAACTTTGTTCCTGTCCAAGGTTTCTTAATTGTTTTGCTACTTGAACAGTGTTATGTTCAAAAGGCTCGCACCGACTGGAAGAAAATTTGAGGAAGAGACTAAACGGCACATAAATGAGTATTCTGACTCAGGTCTAAGAACCTTGGTTCTTGCGTACCGTGTCTTGGATGAGAATGAGTACATGAAATTCAGTGAGAAATTCAACACTGCCAAAACATCTGTCAGCGCTGACAGAGATGAAAAAGTTGAGGAGGCTGCTGAGAGCATCGAGCGGGGCTTGCTTCTTCTTGGTGCCACCGCTGTTGAAGACAAGCTCCAGAAAGGGGTATGCCCTTTTTAGAACAGGCTTTCTTTTCCAGCCATGTTAAGATGCATTCTAGTGAACACTAATATTTTTGTCTATGTGCATACGCATTTAAAATTAGGTACCCGAATGCATAGACAAGCTTGCACAAGCTGGAATTAAGATATGGGTCCTCACAGGTGACAAAATGGAGACGGCTATCAATATTGGGTATGTATCTTTGTGTTGGAGAACAAAATTTTTAGTCCAACATAGGTATTTTCTGTTCTGATTCATGTGCTTCTTCATCTTCAGCTTTGCATGTAGCCTACTTAGACAAGGAATGACACAGATAATTGTTACCCTGGAAGCACTTGACATCATTGCATTGGAGAAAAATGGAGACAAGGAATCAATTGCATGGGTGGGTAAATGATTGCATTACCATTATTTTTTGAATCATTAGATATGAAGTGTTTTATTTATACAAGATTTGTAATTTTGGAACGATAATATTCTCACCAATAGTTCCCAAATATTGCAAAAAAATCTTGATAGTTGCTACTCTTTATCGTCTCTCTCAGGAATCAAAGCAAAGGGTAATGGATCAAATAGAGGATGGAATCAAACAGATTCCACCCCCAAGTCAATCAACTACTGAATCCTTCGCACTGATCATTGATGGTAAATCATTAACATATGCCTTGGAAGATGATGTCAAGTTTAAGTTCTTGGATCTTGCTTTGAAGTGTGCTTCAGTTATATGTTGTCGATCTTCACCGAAGCAGAAGGCGCTGGTCAGTGTTTTGTTTTCTGAAGTTCTACTCTACTATTGTTTCTAGAAGTATGCATGTGAATACATTGACTTGGTAGTTGGTGCAATAATTGCAGGTTACAAGACTTGTTAAGCATTCACATGGAGTGACCTTAGCAATTGGTGATGGGGCAAATGATGTTGGTATGCTTCAGGAAGCTGATATAGGGGTTGGCATTAGTGGTGTTGAGGGGATGCAGGTTACCAATTTGATGCTTTGTGAATCTTGTGAATGTGCTTGTGCCCACTACAATACATATTTTATTGACACCCTGTTCCTGTTCTCAACGTTTTAGGCTGTCATGGCAAGTGATTTTGCAATTGCTCAGTTCCGTTTCCTGGAAAGGTTACTGCTTGTTCATGGGCATTGGTGTTACCGTCGCATTTCAGTGATGGTATGCTTTTATTATTGTTTCGAAATTAGCTTTTAAAATTCAAGCATCATGTTGATCTTTTTTTTCCTGTGTGCAGATATGCTATTTCTTCTACAAGAATGTAACTTTTGGAGTGACCATCTTTCTCTACGAAGCGTTTGCGTCTTTCTCTGGGAAACCAGCTTATAATGACTGGTTCTTGTCACTATACAATGTGATTTTCACTTCCCTTCCTGTCATAGCGTTGGGAGTATTTGATCAAGATGTGTCACCAAGGCTGTGTCTGCAGGTACCTTAATGTCAAAATGTTTGGGACAAAAAGATACTGGTTTTCAGAATATTAGACAAAATTGGGAAAAAAAATCTAGTTCGGATCCAAATTACATATATTAGTAAAAATGCTCATGTAGTAATGTAGTAGTACATATATGTGATATGATTATGTGATGATGGTGTTACTCTTATAAAGGGAAACGTTGGAGTTGATGATGTTCTACCACCCCTAATCCAGGAGATCTTCTGTGGTTATATATATATAGACATTTATACGTAGGTGGCTTTTCTGTGGTCATGTGCATATGTAGGTGGCTACTTGATATTATGCGGTTATGTATACAACCTAAAATCAGAGGATAATGATTTATGTACATGTTTTTGGATCTTATAGTACATTTATTTGCCATCCATCACAACACGTGGGCGATACACTAGTCTTACAAAATACAAGAAGGTTTACCCCAGAGATCACTCACCTTACTAGGCCTTTTCCATTGACCTCTGTTCTTCTTATTAATTTGCAGTATCCAGGGCTCTACCAAGAAGGTGTGCAGAATATATTGTTTAGTTGGCGCCGGATACTTGGTTGGATGCTTAATGGCGTAATCAATGCCATCTTAATCTTTTACTTCTGCACTACTGCCTTAGGAATCCAGGCATTCCGTCAGGATGGCCAAGTTGCAGGCTTGGATGCTCTAGGAGTCCTCATGTACACTTGTGTGGTATGGGTAGTGAACTGCCAAATGGCGCTCTCTGTGAACTACTTCACAATAATCCAGCACATATTCATATGGGGAAGCATTGCCGTATGGTACCTCTTCCTCTTGGTTTATGGTGTTGTGGACCCGAGGTTTTCAAAATCAGCTTACATGGTCTTCATTGAACAAATGGCTCCAGCCCTTTCATTTTGGTTGGTGACACTTTTTGCTGTGATGGCAACACTCATCCCTTACTTTAGCTATGCCGCAATCCAGATCCGCTTCTTCCCAATGTTCCATAACAAGATTCAGTGGAAAAGACACTTAGGGAAGGCTGAAGATCCAGAAGTGGCAAGGCAATTATCGTCACGACACCGGACATCGTCACACCAAAGGATGGTTGGGATCTCTGCTCGCCGTGATGGCAAGGCCATGCAAATAACGAAGGAAACCGAATTAGAAGTTCAGGGATAAGTTTTTTCCCTTTAGATTTTGTCCTGTACAGCTTATACGATGTTGTCTCCTGAAAGATGACAAAAAATGTAGACTAATTGGAACTCAGGGACATTCTTGGGTTGTTGCTTCTATGGTATTTGTGGAGTTCTAGTTTAGACAGAAAAAGACCTCAGTATTTCGTAGATAGACCATAGGAAGACCAAAAGAGCACCTGATGTAAAGTTCAATTTTAGTGTTGTGTATTCTTTTCACCTTTTCTTTTACACTTCTAGATGTATGTAACTTGATGGTAGAATTTCATTTTGTTTTATGGCTTTTTACTCCCCCTTGCTATCCCCTCAAGTGTGTTGTAAACAGATAGTGGTAAGGATTGTGATGAAATAATGGTTGCCTCAGTCTTTATTGGGAAGGATCATAAATGGAAGTATGTTGAAATAAACTTGTGGGTTTGGTCATTCTAATGTTACATTTGTTTTGTATATTGGTAACTGATGAGACATTAAACAGCTGTTCATTTGCCCTTTTTTCATTCATTTATGTAGGGCAGCAATCTCTTGTTCTTATGCTACCTAGGAAGTTTGTTCCCTAGTATAAAATTAAAATGGTGAGAAGGAAATTGCCATTCACACAAATGATTTCATTCTATTGAGTGAAGACAACCTCCAGACGCATGCAACAGTTCTCGTTTGGGGAACAAGAATGATTAACTGTAGAGTTATTGACAAATCTTACAACAATATTACCTGACAGTCTGGGACTACTGCTACATCATAATCTTATTTAAGAAAATAATGAATGAGAACTTAAGGCCAAGTCAAGCTTAAACCATTAACATCAACAAAAAAAAAGGTTCAAATGGACATCAAAAAGTGCTACAATATGTATCACATTCATCTTATCGTCATATACGTCTCTTTTGAAATGTGAATTGCTCTTGTCCTACTACCATACTAACCTGCAAGGACCAGCGCCGTGCCTGGTGTCTCGTAGTCACGGCTCCGGCAGCTGCAGTGCGGCCGGCTGCTTCACCTCCTCCGTCGACGGCCTGACCGGCCGGCGAGACTCCCGCCGCCACCACCACCGCCACCATCTCCGGCCAGCGAGCCCCGCGCAGTCGTACCGCTCGTCAGGCCCCTCGGCCCGCGCCGCGCACGCCCGGCCGACGGCACAGGACAGGACGGTCAGCATCAGCACGGCGGCGAGCACCTCCAAGAACGCGCCGACGGACCCCGAGCCGTGGCGCAGGGCCGCCGCGGCGACCGTTGCGCCGCCGGACACCTCGTACCCCGGCAAGGAGGGAGTCGTCGGCGTCGCGGCCGTCGCCATTCTCGGTGGTGACGCGACAGTGCAAGCGACCACTCTGAGCTGAGGTGATCATGAGTGGAAGGCAGTGAGCTGCACTAGGAGAAGAGAGGAGGCTGTGGGCAAAAGCATCACTTTGTTTTGCAATTTAGTACTAGTGTCCAGTGTGTGATGTGAGAGGATAGGGCAAAAACATAATAAAGAGCTGAGGAAAAAAAGGAGGGAAAAGGCTCGTAAGGCCAGCTTTTGTGTGGAAGAATTCAGTGGACACCAGCATGAGGAAAAAAGGAGAAAGCATGAATGATGGATGATGAAGGGCTACAAGTCATGCAGCTCATGCTATTTTAATAACTATAAGACCAGATGGTGTGTATCCCTGCATGTATCCAGAAGAAGAGAGGAACTGATCTGATCCGAATGTCTGATCTTGATCATGGGTGATGAGTGTGCATGCCAAGAACAACTGTCTGGATGGAGAAGAATTAAAGAAGAAGAAAAGACGGGCTAGATGCCTGGATTGGATGATGGATGAAGCAGATCATCAGCCAAATTCTAGGGTGGCATTTGTTTTCGAGGGAAGAGTGGGAACATTTCAAGCGAAGCTGTTTAATATTAATTTACATAATAATACTCCCTCCGTTTTACAATAAGATGTTTAGATTTTTTCTAAAATCAAAGTCTTTTAAATTTGACCAAGTTTATACAGAAACACAACAATTCTTTTAATATAAAACAAATACACAATAAAAATATAATCAATATTAAATTTAATGAAACTAATATTGTAAGTATTACTATTTTTTCTATAAATTTATTTAAACTTAAATAAGTTTGATTTTGAAAAAGTCAAAATGTCTTTTATTGTGACAGAGGAAGTACGAAAGATTCCAGTCAATATATTAATTAAGGAAAGAAAGAAAGAGGGGCCATTCAATAATTAGTATGAATCTTTTGTTCTATATTAACAATTGAAGTAGCGTTGCTTCAAATGCTCTCACTCTTTGCTTGAAAACAAAATGCCACCCTAGAATCTTTGTAAACATAGTCCTTTTTCCTCTCTGCAAAATTTGGCTGATGATATGATATTGACAAATGCATTGCTTCCTACGTACATACAGATATACAAAACTGTTTCTTGATGTGTTGTTGGCTTCTGGCAGCTTACCGACGTATCCATTCTGGCAGCTAGACAAACATTTATCCATTCTTGCCGAATCAGGAGAACATCAGGCACTTTATTCACGATTTTATTGGCAAAGTAGGGATGCTGGAAAACCGAGTTTTCTGAAGCTTTCCTCTGCAGAAGCTAGGGGCAACCAAAAGCTTAAAGCCCAGAATTAATCATGTTGTGTTGCTTGCTTAGTGGGCAAAGTTACTCAGCTTTGTTCCATCCCTGCCCTTCTATTTTATTATTTTTTAGAAATACAGTATAAATATTTACACTTACAACATACACATACTTATCTCTATAAACATACACACGTACAATATAACCCTATGTTTAAAAAACTAAACCGTCGTATCTTAATATTGAGAAAGTTATTACAAATGCATCGCTGTCAAGGGATACATCGTCTACTAAAATAAAAATAAATCATAAATACAAGCACAGATTTTGAACCCAAAACTATAAATAACCCTTAAGCTACACTCATTCTGATTCACCATACTTTATTTGGACAAATTATAGTATTATTCATGCTAGATGTCACGTGCGCGGTGCGAACACGTCAAAACCTAGGAGGCCTGCCTAATTCTAGTGCAGATCTATCGGCTTTCCTCTATGACTCAAGGTATACGCACCGAGGCTCGTGAGGTTCGTTCGGCTTCGGCATGACGGGGCGAGTGCGGGCGTGCTAGTCAATTTGACTTTGCAACTGATAAGGAGGTGAGGCGAATAGGTCAGTCGAACGATGGACCGATACAAGCTCTCGCTATCGGCTAGCCACCGATAAGATCGACATGGTCATCAGCCGTATCCGGATGGCTCCTGCTATCGGCTGGTCGCTGATAGGTATTGAGACGCTCTTTTATTGGATGGGAGCTGATGAAGACATGGATAGATATCAACAAAGGACATGATGACTCTGAGTGTAGTGAAAGCGAGATCCTGATCCATCGACCGCAGAGTCCATGGAGGTACCAAAGGGTATTCAGAGAACAGTAAAGCAGCGGGATCTCTCCTGATTACCGACGGAAGCTGTACCGTTCGTTCATCGGCTGGAAAGCCGATAAAGACATATGCGAACTATCAAGGAATCATGTAAAAGACATCGGCTGTAAAGTCGATGTCGCTCCGGATATAACAGCATGAGACCAATCGCCCACCGTGACGCCGCTGCCAGCACCGAATCTCAAAGATCGGACCTAACTGAGATAGTACGAGACCAAGGCCAACGACAATAGGGTGGTGGACGTCAGATCGGTCGTGCTGAAGTAAGGATGAAGTGAACCGATTGGCTAGCTGAGCCGATGAGAGGACGTCTTTCTGAAGACAAACATGTATCGGCTGGAAAGCTGATGTGCTTGGCGTGACGCTTAAGAGAAGTCTCTGAAGACTGGTGCGTATCGGCCGAGTTGCTGATAAACTAGGAGTGGTGCTTAGGGTATAGATAACTCATCGGCTAACACTCCGATGAAACGCCGTACAGAGACCTATAGGGTTACAACTTAATCTATCATTGGTAACCTCGTAGGTCGAATTTAACCGATGCAGCATGAGACCGACGATGACAGAGAGAGCTTGATAAACCGATAAACCTTGCACAGACGTGATGCAGTACATCCAATCTGTTTAAAAGGTCAAACCTAACTAATACAGTCTTAGACAAATCGAGACATACCGGGAGAGTGACGGGACTTACCCTACCCCTTCGCCGGAGATCGAATTTAACTAATGCAGCCCCGCATTGAGAGTGAGAACCCACCGGTAAAAACCTAAATAAAGTAGGATGACGATGCACCGAAGTTGTATTGATCAAAGGATATGTTATAGGCTTCTAGGGAGTCTATATTTATATCCTGGCATTACAGAGTTCAACGTATTTACAACAACCATCGAACGTTATTTCCTAATAAAGATAAAAGAAAAATATTTCTAAGGAAGTTAACTAACTAAAAGATACGATTTATTTAGATAGAATACCCTATCGTGATTTTCACGGTTCCTCCTCAGACTCGGTCTTATTTGGATAATCTTCTATTCTTAGATCGAATCCTTGATCGACTTCTTTCATATAGCAACCGGACTTTTCTTTAGTAAACCGATCGTTTTTCCAATCTATCCACAAGCTTACTAAATTATGGTGTTAACATTGTATTAGGTTGTTATTATAAATATTAATATTAATATTTTAATACTCTACTAAACGTGTGTTGAATATTTTTAATTATACCTTTTTATACTAATACTAAAAGAATAGTCCAAAACAGTAACAAATTGCTAATTTTTAATTTTGAAATTAAATTTAAAAATAAGTAAATTGCACTTTAGGGCATCTTTATTGTTAAAGTTTTATTTTACATAACCCTTAATATAATCTTTTCACTTTGGACGGCTAGCTTTTATCATTGTTGTGAATTGGACTACCCCATATCACTTTAGCACAACAACAACCTCGAGCACATTAGCTTCGGCACTCTAGCGAACTCCATCACTATGAGCAGACCATACCTTTGTTGAAGGAGAGGATGAACATGGCTAGAGAAAATTGGTGGTCCAAAGTGCAACAAATATAAATATACATATGGGTTTCTTGTCCATATCACTTGGCAGGTGAGGCCAAAATGATTTTCGATGGGCATGCTGAGGTACTCTGAAACTGAAAGATCTCATATGGATATGGGCTATTGATTATGCCAGATTATACAATTTAAACCTCTTATTTTACTATTGTAACTTTAGCTTTAGACAAATTAAATCTATAGCCATTCTTATTGTACTTGTACATATTACTGCATTTTCTATGATGGCATGCTGAGTACATAAATAATCATTCTTGTTCAAATTGTGAATATATCGGGAATAGAAGCAAATGACCTTGTTGATATACTTGCATATTTAGCAGGATGAACAGAGTTCTAATTGAGTTCTTTTGTCATGATTCCAGTCAGCATATTGCTTGGACGCACTACTATTTTAATTTTTCGCTGCTTTTGATATGATAGGACATAGCATTATCAATCTTATAAAAGGTATTTAACTCTTTAGCCTGATTTCACTACTACATAACCTCACATATCTAATTTATCATCTGTGATGCCTCAAAGAGACCCGTTACATATTACTATATTTGTAACAGCCATTTATATCAATCATTAAAGGTATCTGTAGGGCCAACAATTGTTAGTGATGACGTATCTATAACGGCTCTTAGTGTTGACAACAACACCCTCCCAGCACCATGGATGCTTCCCCTCACTCCCTAGCATCATCGCTGCCGCTCTGTAATGGCGAGCCAGTGGATTTGGCCTCAACGGCTGTGGGGAGTGGCAGATATGAACTCAAGGACAATAGGGTGTGGCAGATATTGCCTCTACAATAGCAAGCTAGCAGCAGATTGGACCTTCAAAGCGGCTTGGAGTGTCTCCTCTTCCTCCGTCATGCTCCCATGGCCTCATCTGTGGTGGAATGAATTTGGGCATGGTGATGACACATGGACGATGGATCCGGCCTTGGCAATGATGGTAGGGCCTATTCTAGCCATAGCGACGACTAGCCTTTCGCTTGGTATCTAATACCTATACCCATATTATTTAAAAAGGGTATGGACGAGGAGGAATTATCCAGTTCTTGGCTTCTGGGCATGGGGATTTGACCCACTTTACCCATCCTAATTATAAATGTGAAAAACTCAATCCAAAAAATTTAAAATCACATTCACACTATAAAAACTTATCAAATTAAATAAAATTTTATAGAGATAATTTATTGTATAGAGAAACTACTTTGTGCATATTTATACATGTAGGACCCATGTAGGGTTAGGTATATCTATTTGATAATACCCACTTTACCCATACCTATTGGATATGAATAACCTTGTTTTGAAATGTCTATATGTAAAATTGGTATGGATATAGTTTACCCATACCCTCTCCAGTGGCAGCCCTAGCGATGACGGCGTTGGTAGTGTCCAGCCATCGGTGACAAAGGCGGTGTGTGTTGTATATTCTATAATCTTTTTGTTCTTGCTATATCTATTGGATAAATTTTGGGTTGTCCATATACCCTGTAGCTTCTTGGCGTCCTGTGTTTTCTCTCTTTTGGTTTGGTTGAATCAGATGAAAGACTTTTGTATTTGCTGGTGCTACCCACATCATCTTTGCTGAAATGGATCAGGAATGGTTCTGCAGCATTCAAGATTTGGTTGTGAATTTGAGGTCCACTGTTATTGGACATTCGTATTTTGTGGAGTGGGGTTGGGGAGGGGGGGGGGGGTATTGTTGTGTACTGAAGTAAAATTTTGTTTTTTATCCGGCAGAGTTATGCTATGTGCAATGAGGATCTATGGTGTTATAATATGGAGAGAAAAAAAGGGCTAGATTTTGGAGCATCTTTGGTTCCTTGGGAAAACGTCATGTGAGGTTGAGCCTGAGCCTAACTGGCCTCGATGACAAAGCCATGGCGTTGGGCTGGGGCTAATTTTGGCTTCCGTATTTCCACATAGACGGCTGGTACAACCAAGCAATCACAGATGAGGATGAGGATATATATGTAATAACTTATAATACCAAACTATTATAGATAATGGTATCTGTAATCCCAATCGTTATAGATAGCTGACATATCGATTTTGAACCGTTAATAATAAGGGGTGTTAGTAGTATTTCATTACTATATATATGTTTTGTAGTACCTATGTGTACGTGTACTGATTACTGATTTAGGATTGATATAAAAAAGCACATAAAGTTTTTGGTTTCGTTTCTTGTTTCCTGGGGTTTTGATGAGGACACGGCTATGGTGCCCGGATTAGCCCGATCTTTCACGGTAGTGACTAATTGTAACAAGATAATGTATCTTTGAGTATAATCGACGAATTTCAGTCTGATATAGAAGCATGCTTCTTCACTCAAATGATAATATTAAGCTGATCATAGGTGTATGTGTGCAGCAGTAATATATATATATATATACACACACACATATATTCTAATCTCCAACCCGAACTACACAGCAGCAAATAGATCAGTACTTATCTCGGTAGTGCAAATAGAACTCCAGCAGAAATTACCACAACCAGATTAACTCATGATCAAAGAAACAAGTAATAGGGAATTCAGCTTACAAATATATTGAAACAAAAAATCGTAGCAGCAGCAGCCACAGCCACCCTGAGATTTCCCACGATCAGCGAGGTAGATCTCCAAGGAAATCAGATGGCACATCCAACAGATGAGCTCCAGAACGCACGTATCTTCCAACCCTCTCGGCAGCGGCAAACTTCAATACTCTATGGATTAGCTCCGCTAGAGGAACCCTAGACAACAGATAATTATAAAAAAAAACTACTCCTCGATGACAAAACCAGATATATGTAGCACGCAGGCCAGCCCAACTAAACCGAACTAAAGTCCAACATGGGCTCACTTAAGCTAAGTAATGCCTCTGACTCAAACAATACTAACCCACTGAACATCCTAGCTAATAAACTTAGCATAGGACATATATATTTCTATCTATCTATACCTATATTAATTTGATATTGTATGATCGATTAGTATAAATAACCAGGGTGAATGATTGTGAAAGTAAAAAAATAAAATTTACCACTTTTCTCTAATCACGAAACCTAAAAAACTACATTTTACAAATCTAAGATAAAACGCCGTTTCGTCACTCGTAATTCTAATTGACATAGAAATTTTTATAGAATAAACTAGATAAAATTTACAAACAACCTAACTAGAATCATCTTAATTGAATTTCTAGAAATCAACAAAATTACTATTACTGTTTGACTAAAATTAATTAACCGCTAATTAATTAATAATTCGAGATATGAAAATAATTAACCGATCGAGAATACTGGAACAACACCCTAGATCAAAAGAAATCGATTAAAATCATGGAGAAAACAAATTAATAAAAAACAAACACTAGATATGCAAAAGAGAGATTGATTATCTCACAAATCTTCAATAAACTTTATCTTTATTACAAAATTGTGCTGACAAAAATCACACAAAATTCTCTTAATTTTCCTATGTACCAATCCCTAACATCTTACTCTTTATTTATAGCAAAAATCTAAAAAATACCTAAACACCTTAACATTTCATAACCATTACTCTATTTATTCTTATTCGTCGGATCCAAAACCGAAGCTCAAAATTGCACCACATCTTTACCACACGGTTGACCACAGAGTCCGACATATTTCCACAAATAATTCTGCTCAGACACAATTCCCACGCTTACAAAGCAATCCTATTATGCCATATCGCCTCTAGATCTCTTGCGCCCACACATACGGGCACGCCCACTCACGCCATGTCACCTCATTTGATCCTACCTGTCAGCCGCAACGCCATCGCGCACCCGCGCCCGTGCTTGCTAATAGGCCTGGTCTATCTGTCAGCCGCTGTGCCTTCGCATGCCCGTGCTCATGCTCACTAACAGGTCTGGCTTGCATTTCAGGTGCTCTCTCCCACCACATGCACTCCCTTGTTGCTGGGTCATTTCACATTGTCAGCTAATTCTTTCGGCCTGTTGACTTTTCACTCAGCCTACCAAGTCAGTCCACTCATCAGCCTAGTTATATTCGGTCTCCTTCAGCCCACGCCAACCTATTCATGCGTTGTCTTCAGTTCATTTCCAATTGGGTTGTATACATACTGTTTATTCGGCATGCTCGTTATTTTAACACATTAACATAGCAAATTCTAAAAATTATTTTTAATTTTTTTTCAAAATTTCTTCAAAATTTTCAGTAATTTTTCATTTTTCCGCATTTAATACTGCATATAGATAAATAAAAAAAATCTCCAATATTGACTTTTACAATGCATCTCACCATACTTTTTATAAATAATTTTAATATAAACTAACTAAGCAATACCAATTTTAATATAAACTAATTTTTACCAATTTTAATATAAACCATTTAACCAATTTTACTCTAAACCAAATTTTCATCACCCAGATAAATCAATAATTAAATCAAATTATCTTGACCACACATTATATATAAAATCTAATGGGTGTATGTCATGGGCCAATTTAAAGCCCATCCAGCGTATGCATCTCATTCTCTCGCTACCGATCTCACATTTGAAACGAGAGATAAAGATCAGAAAGATTACTACCTTCATAAATAGAGATAACAAATGCAAATCGTGAGCAGACGGGAAACACGGCGCGTGAAACTTCGCCAGCGGCGACAAGCTGCTCTAATCAACGTTCATCCCGATTGATTGGCGGCGATTCGAACGCCGACCATTCGATGGGGTTCATGCAGTCGCTCATCATCCAGAGATTGGTGGTGATTGCTGCTATAGAGTTGTGCATCAAGAGATTGGCGGTACGTGCAACCTCTATCAATTTATTTTGTTTGATATTTCTGACGTTGCCTCGATCTGAATCCTTGCAGGACTGTGGAGAGCACATGTGGCCGTTCCGGTTAATTGATTGAAACAATCCACATGTTGATGAGCTGCTAGTGGCTGTAGCCACTCCTGCAGAACCATGAGCCGCTGCAGTCTATCGATATTGCCTATTCCGCCTCTAATATTTGTCTGCACCTACGAAAAACATTGCTACTACATTGTTCATCTTGCTGAACTAGCAATGACCAATGGGCTTGCTTGCTTCCCTCTCCCGGACAAATTTATCAGTCCACTTTTCGGTTGGACTTACTCCATGTAGTTTATTTAATTTTGAATCTAATTCCTCCACATCATATTTTTTATATGAAAGAAGTAAAATACTGAATTGCATTTTTTGTGATTGCCAGTCTAAAAAATTAGAAAAACATCACAACAAATCAATGAAAATTCTCCTAACACTAAAATCCATGGCTGATTTTGTTTTTTTTTGTTACCTTGCTTTAGCTAACAACAATTTATTTAGTTTTAGAACCAGCAAGTTAGCAGGATAGAGTACAAGTTAGATCTGCGGCAAGATGTGACTCGAAGATGATCTATCTATATGAAGTTCTTTCAGTTAACCTCAGAGCAATCTTAGCTCCATTTTTATTATAACTCCAATTATTGTCTATAGTTAGTATACACATGCCAAATTTTTATGTGAATTTACTATAGAAGCACCGATAACTACACTCCCCACTTCATTACAAGCTCACTTCAAAATCATAGTACAAATCGATCCCACTCTGTTTCATTATGTACTCAAACATGCTCGAGCTGTCGAAGTAATATCTCCATATGGCTGGTAAGTGAATCCTTTCTTAATTTTGTTTCATCTAAGAATAATACAATGTATTTTGTATATTACTTCGCATATTGGCATCATGTTGACTAATCACAAAATATAAAACAATTCACATATGCAACTATATATATTTCAATTTGAAATGACATAGATATATTATTTCAACCTTAAAAAAAGATATAACCATTGATTAAGGTAGATATATATTTCATATTATCATCAAAACTGTAGATTAGGTGGGATCGAATTATAATGTCTCAAATAAGAGAAAAATCTATATCAGTTACAACTTACAAGTTGCTAATTATTGATTTGGAATTTTGTTAAGTTCGGACTGGACCATAGCAATCGGTATCAGATACGTTTGTCATACCTAAATTGCTTGATGACGTGTTTTCTTCTACCATTATTACTCCTTTGTTTTAATCTTCTTTTGTACAGTCAGCACGACTGACGTCTATCGTTGCTCTGTCTTACTGACGAACCCTATCACCGGTAACGTACGATACCATGTGGAGGGTTGCGATCTTTGCATTGGATGCAGTGAAAACAGATGACAGTTGTGTCGATCCCGCGAGCAATCCGGCGCATCAAGTGCAGCAACCGGGCAACATGGGATGTTTGGCTTCACTGGCTTTGTGAGAGAGCTAGCATCTATCTTTCTACTTCGATGGATATATGCATGGCTGGTGATCGATGTTATGGTACAGTTCAACATTCGGTAAACGCTAATGTTAATTTTGTCGACCTAATTAAGAAATCTACCAATCCATCATGAACGTCAGATCTTGCCCCTATTTGTGTTTTACCAGAAGAGCTAGATCCTGGATGCATCCTGCATGCAGTGTTGCTGCAGAACGCCAGAAACTGACAGGGCCATCTAGCATATATTAAGGTTAGCGGAGCTCAGGGAGACAATGCGAAGGCAAATCACCGATAGCGTTGAGGTTAATTTATCAAATTAGCAAGCAAATCAGTGCAACACTCCAAGTCGTTTAAAACCTGTAGTAGTTGTGGTTTGGCCCAAGTAGACTAAGATGTGGTGTTGTGGTGGTGGTTCAGTACTACCTTAGGAAGAATAGTAGGGTGAAGGCCTATTTATAAATCTTGTTACTCTAACCATGATTTCTCGGATTAATCCAGAATAAAAGTACAGGCGGGATATTATATAGATATGGGCCCACTCAACATATAAAACACACTAATGCGGTTGTTGGAATAAAGGTGTTACAGTTAGGTTATCACTAATTGAGGATTGAGGATTAAGGAAGAGGATGAGTTTAAGGTTGTCTTTTGAATTAACAAATGCTCTTATCGCCTTTATGGGTGCTATGAATAGGATGTTGCATGAGTAGTTGGATGTTTTTTATGTTGGAGTTCATTGGTAAACCTAACCCCTTATAGAAAATGGGTATCAGTCTCACTGTATACTACATTTCTACATGATATCAACACAGGTTTAGACATTATTGGCGTGATAGCAACCTTCTCGTCGGCGAGCCGACACCTCCTCCTCATCATAAACCTTCTTCTTTTTTGTTTTGGTTCTCATCCCCATCGTCTCCTCCGCAGATGGTTTTTCTCCTCTTCTACCGCTTACTCGCCATTTCCACTACGTGACAAGGAGACAGCCTCTATCCGTCTCCTCGTCTCGTTCAGACCCACCTTCGCTTTTGCCTTGCTTCGACACACCTTCCCTTCTTCTTATACCGGCGCACCTCTGCGCATGCGCCCTCCATCGGTTGAAACACTCTTTGGGTTCCCGCTCTTCCAACATGCTCACCTGCTCTAGGACACGAAACTTTTCCCCTCTCGTCCGCGCCACTCTGACACACCCACGTGTCCATAGATGCGAATTCCTGTTTCCCGGGTGTGAACTTCTTTTCTTCGCGCTCGCGACTTCTCTTGTTTTTCGGGTCTGTCACACTCAGTTGCATCCACTTCACGGACGCGAAATCCCACTCACGAACGCGAAACCCCACTTCACCGACGTGAACCCTCTCGCGCCCGTGACCTATCTACTCTACCTACCCTCTCATCGGCTACACATCGATCCACATCGGCTACCCGCCTCTCTACATCGACTCAATAGTCACACCTTCTCATTAGCTTATCATGCTCCACTACTATATCGCCCTCTACTGCGTCTGACCATGACCACCGAATCAGCTCCTGGTTTTGGCACTCTTCCAGTTGTTGGATCCCTTCTGGCCATCGGTGCTCTTGATAATACCTCGAGCACCCCTTCACTGATGTTTTCCTGACTCTACGCCGCCGTCAACGTGAAATCTCAAGTTTCCATTTCTCTCGACCTCAACGCCAACTATTCCAAGTGGGTTTTCTTCTTCAAATCTTTATGGGAAAAATTCGGCGTTCGCTCCCATATCGATGGCTCCGCTCCACCTCGACCCGATGACCCCTAGTGGGACATCACTGAGTGCTGCGTGTGTAGCTGGCTGCTCGGCTCTGTCAATGACTCTGTTCTCGACCTTACCATGGATAACACCGATCGTACTGCCTACAATCTCTGGGTGGTCATCGAGCGGCTATTCCACGCAAATAAGTAGCTGTGTGCCATCTTTCTCCTCAACGAGTTTTACTCCATAAAACAAGAGGACTCCTCTGTCTTCTCGTACTGTCAACGTCTTAAGGTCAAGGCCGCCACCCTTCATGATGTTGGCCATCCTGTGGCCGACACGCAACTCGTCCTTGCCCTCTTGCGAGGACTCAACCCTTGCTTCTCCAATACTGCCGATGACATTACCAACTCCACCCCTCTTCCCACGTTCGCCCGGACCCACGACATGCTAGTTCTCAAGGAACTTTATCTAACAAATGATGAGAAGACTGTGGCCCATATCACTCTCCTCGCCATAGCCGATCATGGCTGCAACAACCCTATCGGCTACCGCCCATCGTGCGCTGCTACCACCTCTTGCAGCTCTGGTAGCCATGGCTTCGGCCACGGCAACAAAGCCAGCGTCGGTGGCAACGGCAAAGGCAAAAGGAAGGGCAAGGGCAAGAGCTAGAGCGGTATGATGCAATCGCGCCTTGGTCCTATCCCTACCCCGTCCGCTAGTCCCATGGGTCCGTGGCTTTGCTACAACCCCTGGGCACCCTAACCCCAGCTCATGCCGTTGCCGAGTGCTGCTGGATTCGCTAGCTTTGCCAGGAGCTCCGTACACCCATCGTTTCCGTGACAGTTGTCTACTATGACAACGTTAGTGCCATCTACATGACTGCCAATCCGGTTCATCATCGACGCACGAAGCACATTAAGATTGACATTCACTTCGTCCGTGACAAGGTCGCTCTAGGACTCGTTCGGGTGCTCTATGTACCATCGATGCATCAGTTCTCCGACATCATAACCAAAGGCCTACCCGCGTCTTTGTTCATTAGTTTTCACTCCAGTCTCTGCGTCCGTACCCCTCCCGCTACGACTGCGTGGGGTGTTAGACCACTAGACTTGTATATATATAGACCCGACCCTCCAAAATGAGATTTTAGTCTTACTGTAATACTACATTTCTGTATTCTTGGGACATGTTATTAATCAACATGGTATTTCTGTTGATCCAAAGAATATAGCTTCAGTGGTAAATTTTAAAAGACCAACCAATGTGACAGAAGTGAGAAGTTTTCTAGGTCTTGTCAGATACTAACGGTGTTTTGTGCAGGATTTCTCAATCAGTACCAAACCAATAACTCGGCTCACACAAAAGGGTGTTCCTTTCATTTGGACAGAGGAAAGTGAGGCAAGATTTTGCATCTTGAAGAATAAATTAGTGATTGCTCAAGTTCTAGCTTTGCTTGAGGATGGCAAGCGGTTTACGGTGTACACAGATGCTTCATGAGTGGAACTTGGTCGTGTGCTAATGCAAGAGGGTCAGGTTATTGCTTGCGCATCGAGAATTAAAAAAATCATGAGCAAAACTATCCTACTCATAATCTAGAGTTGGCCATAGTAGTATTTGCATTGAAGATATGGAGGCATTACTTGTATGAAGAATCCTGTGCTGTGTATATAGATCATAAGAGTCTCAAATATATCTTTACACATGAGTTAAATCTGAGGTAGAGAAGGTGGCTAGAGCTAATAAAACATTATGATCTCACAATTCAATATCATCCTATAAAGACAAATGTCATTACTGATGAACTAAGTATGGATGGAGTCCCAAGGACTCTTAATTCTTAATGGTGCGTTTTGTGGGAACAGCACAGAAGGAGACCAACTTGATCATTGAGACTGACATTCCTGAACGAGTAAGGGAAGCACAACAACACGATTGTCTAGTTCAGCAAGTAAGGAAACGAATTGAGGAAGGTAAACATGGTGAATTTAGAATGGATGCACAAGGAGTACTATAATTTAGAGGGCATCTTTGCGTTCTCAAAAGTCTGAGATAAAGATGGACATTATGAGAGTAACACATTTGAGTCCATATACAATTCACCCAGGAGAGATGAAGACGTATGGGGATTTAAAGAAAATATTCTGGTGGAGGAGGATGAAGGTGGATCTAGCAAAGTATGTTTGTATTAGTCTATTGTAATTATAGAAAGTATAATTATAGTAGATTAGCTGTGACATGGTTATGTGGTTGCCTTATAAGCTGTCTCGGCTGTCTATATATATACTGATACATTGACAGGGAATAGAATCAATCATTCCCACATTTTCATGGTATCAGAGCGGTTCCAATCCGCTATCTTTTCATAACCAAAAATGCCGCTGCTGTTGCTACTGTCATCCGACCTCCTCCGCCTCCGCCACTACTGTGATGCGAGAGACTGCCGAGGTCCAACGCCCTGCCTCCGCAACGCTACTGTTCCTGAACCAGCGCCCGTCACCGATCCGATCGCTACCACCGTTGCTGACTGCACGTCATCGGGTGTGTCGCCGGTCTCATCGCCCACGCTGCTGATCTGATCTTCCGCCCCGTAGCTGCCCTCATCACCGGGTGTGGCTGCCGATCTGATCCTGCCTCCGCTCCCGAACCAGTGCCCGTCGTCGATCCGATCACCACCACCGTTGCTGACTACATATCGCTAGGAGTATTGCCGGTCTCATCGCCTGCACTGTCGATCCGATCGATCCGACCTGCTTGCTGTCAGTCCGATCGCCTGCCGATCCGATCTAATCGGATGTACTATCAATCCGATCTGTCTGTTGACCCGATTGCCCGCCGATTGGTCCAATCGAATCCTGCCTACTGCCGATCCGATCGCCCTCCGATCTGATCGGCTCTACTGATGATTCGATCATCCGCCGATTCGATCGACTTCTGCCAATCTGATCCCTCTGATCCGATCGACTGCCGATCCGATCCCTCCGATCCAATCGGCTGCTGATCCGATCTGATCGGCTGCCGATCCGATTCCGATCGATCAGCTGTCGACCCCTCTGATCTGATTGGCTCCTGATCCGATTCTAATCGACTGCTGACCTCTCCGATCCGATTGGCCAATCGGCTGTCCATCCGATTCCGATCGGTGGCTGATCCCTCCGATCTGATCGTCTACCGATCGTCAGCCCTACCCCTCATGGCTGGCGAAGACGATGGCGGCACTGCTTCCGAAGACCGCCGTCTCATGGCCGATGCTACTCGCGCTAACGATGTGCGTCAGGCTGAGGAAGCCCGCCTTTGCAACGACACCATGGCCGCGTACAAGAGCGCTCACGCGGCTCTTTGAGCACAAGCCACCACCATCGTCAACGTCAAGGCACTCAACCCCATCGTCCTTGACAAGGCCACAGACTCTTACACCAAGTGGCGCAGTATGTTCCTCACCGTCCTTGGCAAATATGCCCTCACCCGGCACGTCCTCGAGGATGAAGCATTCCCCGCGCGCCCGACGTGGCTCCAGGCGTACTGCTCCATCCTCACATAGGTCTACAGCACCGTCTCCAGTGATCTGCAGCAGTCGCTGATGATGCGGCAAGGTTGTGCCCGTAGCGCATGGTGCTACCTAGAGGACGAATTCCTCGGCCACAAGGAGTCCCGTGCCCTTCTCCTGGAGACGCAGTTCCGCACATTCCACCAAGAGTCTCTTAGCGTTACCAATTATTGCCGCTGCCTTAAATCCATGGTTGCCTCTCTTGTTGAATTCGGCAACCCCATTGGTGACCGGCAGATGGTACTCACGCTTCTCCGCGGCCTCAGTGGCAAGTTTCGCCATATGGTGTCTATCCTCAAGATGAACAGGCCATTTTTGACATTTACTGAAGCACGCACACACCTTCTGTTGGAGGAGATGGAGATCGACGCTCGTCCTCTGTCCCTACTGGCCACCCTCGTCACTGCAACTCCCCGTCCAGCGGCTCCAGGTGCCACCGCTGCTCTCCATTCGAGAGCGCCTCCTCCTCCGCACCTCACTGCACCAATCGGAGGACAGCGCAACCGCCGCCGCCGTGGCCACGGTGGATGCGACGGTGGCAGCTCTCCAGCGCCCTCTGCTGGAGCAGCCCCAGGTGGACAGGGCGGCGCCCTTCCCGGTATGGCCGTGTACCCGTCCTTCGCCCACCCTTGGGCTGGAACCATGCGCATGTGGCCATACGACCAGTCCGACCGACTTCCACCGCAACAACCTATGTTCCACGCAGCCCCGCACTATGGCGATTTTGGTGCTCTTTTCGGCACCTATGGAGGCGCATACGGTGCCCCACCGCCCCTGTTTGGCACGTACTACGGGGGAGCTAAACTGTCGGGCTTCTAGGCACCTCACTAGTGTACCAGGTGGTGCCTTGGACGCCTACTCACGGAGGGTCTTGGCATCAGGACTCCCTGGCACACTCCTTCAACACCATGACGCTAAACCAATCAGTCTCTGAGTGGTATGCTGATACGGGTGCCCGTTCACATATGACCTTGGATGTTGGTATACTCTCCACCATTTCCCTACCTTCTTCATCTACTCCTTCATCCATCGTTGTGGGAAATGGTGCTTTACTTCCTGTCACAGCCACTGGATCCTATCGTTTTACTTACCGTACCATGATCTTGCTCTTAATAATGTTCTGGTATCACCCTACATTATTAAGAATTTAATTTTCATTCATCGGTTTACCACCGACAATAATTGTTTCATTGAGTTTGATCCATTTGGTCTTTCTGTGAAGGATCTGCAAACCAAGAACGTGATCGCCAGGTGTAATAGTTCCGATGACCTCTACCCATTTTTTGCACCATCTACTAACACCTCCGCATTCATCGCCACACCCATCTCCCTTTGGCATCGTCGTCTCGGTCATCTTGGACATGAAGTTTTGTCTAAACTCATTATGTCCAATGTCATTTCCTACAATAAAGATGATATCGATCATATATGTCATACGTGCCAACTCGGTCGTCATATACGTCTACCTTTCGGTTCATCTACCTCTCGTGCTACTCACAATTTTGATTTAATCCATTGTGATCTATAGACTTTCCACTTGTTAGTGTGTCAGGATATAAATATTATTTTGTTATTCATGATGACTGCTCTTACTACATTTAGACTTTTCCCCTTTGTCTCAAATCCAAGACATTTTTCACTATTTCTACCTTTTTTGCTTATGTTCGCACACAGTTTGGCACCACCATCAAGAGCATCTAGTGCGACAATAGCTGTGAATTTGATAATTCCTAGGCCCGCACGTTTTTTCTCTCCCACGGTGTTACCCTCCGCATGTCGTGCCCATACACTTTTCAATAAAATGGTAAAGCAGAGTGTTTCATTTGTACCATCAATAACACTATGCGTTCTCTTTTGTTTCAGGCAAGTCTTCCTCTAGCTTACTGGGTTGAGGCCATTCACACCACCACATATCTTGTGAACCACCTCCTCACCACAACTCTTGCCTCCTCCACACCATACTATGCTCTCTTCTCTGTCTAGCCCTCCTATGATCATCTCAAAGTTTTTGGTTACGCCTGTTACCCCCAATATGTCCTCTACAGTGCCCCACAAACTTGCCCCTCGTTCTTCTCTATGTATGTTCCTCGGCTACTCCTCGAAGCACAAAGGCTATCGATGCCTCAAGCTTTAGTCGAACCGCATTCTTATTTCTAAACATGTCGTTTTTGATGAATCTTTTTTCCGTTTCTCCGACATGTCTAGTACACCCATGGCACCCTCTGCCCTGGACTTTATTGTCGATGATCATGATCTCACCGCTTTAGTTCTTGGAGCTCGTTTTATGCGTGTAGGGCCATGGACACCTGAGTCCGTGTCGTCTGGTGCCATTGCCCCTGTGCACCCCACACAGGTCGTTGCTAGCGGCGCCGCACCGACCACAAGTGTTGCCGGTCCTGCTGCCCCTGCTACTCGCGCGCAGGTTGTTGCCAGTGGTACCGGCCACACAGCTGCCACTCGACCGATCGTCATCCTTACGGTCACTAATGCACACTCTATGCGTACGCATGGTAAAGCTGGCATTGCACAACCTGTGGATTGCCTCAACCTCCACGCTGTGCCCATGCCACCTCTTCCTCGTTGCGTTCATGATGTACTGTCATCCCAATTGGCACTCTGCTATGCAAGCTGAGTATGACGCTCTGATTGCCAACGACACCTAGAGTCTTGTGCCTCGCCCTCCTAGCGTCAATGTTGTGACTGGCAAGTGGATTTATCGACACAAATTGCTCGCCGATGGGTCTCTTGATCGCTACAAGGCTCGCTAGGTACTGCGGGGTTTCACACAACGGCTCGATGTTGATTATGATGAAACTTTCAGTCCCGTTATCAAGCCTGTGACAGTTCAAGTTGTTCTCTCCCTGGCATTATCTCAGAACTGGCCCATTCATCAACTAGATGTAAAAAATGCATTTCTCCATGGCACTCTCACTAAGATAGTGTACTGCGTGTAGCCCTCTGGATTTGTGGATTCTTCTCGCTCAGATTTTGTCTGTCGGCTCAACAAGTCCTTATATGGTTTGAAGCAGGCTCCTTATGCTTGGCATCATAGGTTCACCTCTCACCTTGTGTCGCTTGGATTTGTTGAAACAAAGTCAGATACTTCACTCTTTATATATCGTCGCGGTCCAGACACGGCCTATTTACTGCTATATGTTGATGACATTGTCCTCATCGTCTCCTCTGCTGGATTACTTAAGCACATCATTGAGGCTCTCCGGCATAAGTTTGCTATGACAGATATGGGTCAGCTGCATCATTTTCTAGGCATTTCTGTGACACGCTCTGCAGATGGTCTGTTCCTTTCTCAGCGGCAGTACAGTCAGGATATTTTGGAGCGTGCCGGGATGAGTGCGTGCAAGCCGTGCAGCACGCGTGTTGATTTACACTCCAAATTATCAGCTGATGGACCGCCTGTCGCTGACGCTACATAGTACCATAGCCTAGTCGGCGCTCTGTAGTATCTGACTTTCATCTGACCAGATATTATCTTTGTAGTTCAGCAGATATGCCTCTATATGTATGATCCTTGAGAGCCGCACCTCGCTGGTCTCAAGCAGATCCTGCGCTACTTGCAAGGCATACTATCTCTTGGGCTGACCATGCGCCGATCTTTACCTGTAAATCTTGTTGTTTACACGGATGCCGACTGGGCTGGCTGTCTGGACACTCGCCGATCGACCTCTAGCTATGCAATATTTCTTGGGGATAACTTGGTGTCTTGGTTTTGCAAGTATCAGCATACAGTCTCCAGATCGAATGCCAAAGCTGAATATCGTGTTGTGGCGAATGGCGTTGCTGAAGCTACCTGGTTACGACAGCTGCTCCTTGAGCTTCGCCACCCCCTCGCCGTGCTACCTTGGTCTATTGCGATAATATCAGTGCTGTATATCTCTCCAGCAAACCAATGCAACATCAGCGGTCAAAGCATGTTGAGATTAATCTCTATTTTATTCGAGAGAAGGTCGCCCTCGGTCACGTTCGGGTTCTACATGTTCCTATAACATCACAGTACGTCGACATCTTTACCAAGAGCCTTTCTACCTCACTATTTTAGGAGTTTTGATCTAGCCTGAATGTTAGCGATGCTTCCGATTAGACTACGGGAGAATGTTAGTCTATTGTAATTATAGAAAGTATAATTATAATAGGTTAACCGTGATATAATTATAGAAATTATAATTATAGTTAGTTAACTGTGGCATGGCTATATGGTTGTCTTGTAAGCTGTCCTGACCATCTATATATACTGATAGAAATAGAATAAATTATTTCCACACTTTTATGTTGCATCTTGTGGAGTGTGCCAGCAAAGCAGAGCATAGAAGACCTGCGAGTAAGTTGCAACCATTGGATATTTGTGGATTTTGTAGTCGGATTGCCTCGTACACCCTGAGGGATGGATGCTATTTGGGTGGTTCCTGAGGGATGGATGCTATTTGGGTGGTTCTAGATAGGCCGACAAAGACAACGCATTGCATTCCTGTCAAAACTACTCATTTGGCCCATGATTTGGCACCCATACGTTGCATAAGTGATGAGATTGCATGGGGTGCCAAGCTCTATTGTCTCAGATTCGGGATGCCAAGTTTGTATCCAAATTTTGGGAAAGCTTACAAGAGGCTATGGGTACAAGGTTGAACTTTATTACTGTTTTTCATCCATAAAACTGATGGCTAGTAAGAGCGTACTATTCAAACCTTAGAAGTTATTCTGAGATCTTGTGTGCTATCATGGAGGGGAAGTTGGGAGGTGCATTTGTCCCTAGTGAAGTTTGCTTATAATAACAGTTGTCATACTAGTATTCGGATGGCGCCATTGGAGGCATTGTCTGACAGGAGATGCAAGTCACCTCTTTGTTAGAATTCGGTAGGAGAGAAGACATTGTGAATACAATGGATTGGATTGAACAAACAGTTGACAAAGTGGTTGAGATGTACCAGAATTTGTTGGCCGCTCAAAGTCGGCAGAAAAGCTATGTTGATGTTAGGAGAAGAGAGTTGGAATTTGTGGTTGGTGATCAGGTCCTTACGAGGGTGTCACCAATCAAAGGCATTGTAAGGTTTGGTACCAAAGAAAAACTTAGCCCAAGGTATATTGGACCTTTTACTGTGGTTGGGCAGATTGGACAGTTGGTTTATAGGTTGGAGCTACCGGAGACAATAAAAGGAGTACACCCAGTCTTCCATGTTTCAATGTTGAGGAAATATTTGATTGATCCAAGGGACCAAATCGAATTAGAACCAAATATTATTGAGCAGGACCTCAGCATTGAGTCCCGACCGGTGTGTGTTTTGGAATTCTTGGAGCGAGTCTTGAGGAGAAAGGTGATCAAGTATGTGAAAGTACTATGGTCGCACCAGACGGAGAGAGAGGCCACATGGTAACTTGAGGATCCCTGGCATTGTTTCTTTGGTTTGGAATTGGTCCCAATCAAGGCAAACGATTCTCCCACAACAGTTTCCCCTGTCCCTTTGGTGCTATCATTCTGAATGTAGGATTCCTAGTACCTAGTTTTAGTTCTGAAATAATCAGTTCAGGTTCGAGTCTGAACAGCCCAGGCAGTACTTAGGTTTTTAAGTTAGGTCGGATTTTCATGATCTTAGAGGCCGATTTTGGCGAAAGACAATGTTTTAAGCTTTCTAACGCATCAAAGTTCAGGGCAATCGGATGCCTACAGAGGGAGATTTGCCTTCTAAAAGCTTGCTGCGCTATGAACAGGCGGAATTACTGTTTGATTTTCAGATTGGATTTTGGTTCAGAAAATGGCAAATCTGGGCGTTGTGCTGGATTGATCTTAGGCTGCAAACTTAGTATAGTAAATAATAGAATAATCTTCTGTTCATTTTGGGGTTTTCTTCTATGTCCCTGGGTGTAAGAAACTCCTTTGTTGCAGCATGTAGTGCAAATGAAAGAGTGTTGTGCAGAGTCTAATGTTTCTTTTCATGTTCCTTGTATTGCTAAATGATAAATTATATGCAAAATTTGTAGCAGGTGCTAACGTAGCTCAACAAGGTGTTGCATCGTCTTCGCAAGTCCACAGCCACCGTGGGTAGAGGCAAGTAACACCATGGCGTACATTTCTGCAAAGAATATCGAAATGTCCTTCACTGCTCTTGTCTTCGATGTGTGGCGATGATGTATGTAGAAGTTATACACTTCCGTTGGCGTTGCTTGCAGCGCTATAATGTCATTTTTGCATTATGCATAGTTCTTATGTCGGTCTCGTGAGGGGGACCGGTAGATAACTTGGAGATTACTGCGTCGCCACGCGCAACGGATGTATCGGTACTTGGCGTGCATAAATCACTTGCTTCAGTAGGAGCACTGATTGGAGTTCATGCATGTGCATTCATATATTATGGAATGGACTAATTGGCTTTGGTGTTGTGATATTATTATTTTTGAATTCACTAGATATCCTTATCCTTGGTTACATATGCTTGTTTTAGTATTGGCTGTAAATTGAGATTGTAATTGTTACTTGTTGAGATTTTTTATCTCACGCCGGTGTTGTATAATTCTTTGAAGGCTCTAGCCTTAAGAGTTGAGGCATGTTGTTGGGGAAAACTGGTAGAAGCACGCACGTGAAGAACCCCAACTGTTAATTTAGTTTGTCTGAGAATTCTTCTTTCATTAGTTGGACAAATGACATTAATCAAAGACCATCCTGTACTTATATCTTGTCCTCGGGCTAACTTGAACTAGAGGTTTCCACAAAAAAAATTTAGAATCATTAAACCAATAAAATCTAAACTGCAGCATATTAGTAAAATTAAATTCATTTCTTTTGAACTTAAAATTAGTAATTTTGTAAGTATAAATTTGGAATATTAGTAACGATGATTCTATTGGAACGAAGATCGAGACATCTATACCCCTTATGATCGGTAGAGTAACCAAAAAAGATATACAGGGAGGAGCGAGGAGAGAGTTTATGTGGAGTTGTGGAGGATAGGTTCGGGTAATAGGCGTATCCAAACATGCGTACATGTGTGTAGGATGGGTGTGTGCGATGAAAAGCATAGAATGGAGTGAGGCCGTCGAAAATCATAGTGGGATGAAGGTTGAGGAGATATGTAGCGGTGTGGAGAGAATCAACCCAATAAACTAATGAAAGACTAGCCTAAAAGAGGAGAGAGTGCACGATGTTGTTGATGATGCGAAGAGCACACTCAGCTCGATCATTTTTTGGGATGTGTATGGACATGACATACGAAGGATGACACCGTTGGTAAGAAAGAATGTATGGGCCGAAGAGTGGTTGAATTCACAGCCATTGTCACACTAGACTGCCTTGATGGCGGCACCGAGCTGGGTGCACACATACGAGAAAAAGTTAGATAGAGCACCAAAGGTATCAGACTTGATGCGGAGGGGGAAAGTCGACGTATAGTGAGTGCAGTCATCAAGAATGACGAGATAGTACTTGTAACCTGATACGCTAAGAACTGGATATGACCAGAGATCACAGTGTATAAGATCAAAAGGGTGAAGTGCACGAGTAGTGGACTTGTTGAAAGGAAGGCACACATAGTGGCCTAACTGGCAAGCATGACAAATATGGTCAGAAGTACGTTTATTATAAGAAATATCTTTAGAGTTGACAAGTTTTGATAAAGCTGCAGGACCAAGATGACTAAGATGACAATTCTAGGTAGTGATGGAGCAGGCAGTGGTAGTGAGGGTAGGAGAGTTGACTGCAAATGGAAAGAACAGGTAGAGGTCACCCATGCTATTCCACCTAGCGATCACGCTGCGAGTTTGCAAGTCCTTCATAGAAAGGCCAAATGGGTCAAACTCATTGGAACTATTATCAGTAGTAAAACGACAAACTGAAATTAAGTTCTTGATAAATTAGGTACAACTAAAACATTAGAGAAAATAAGAGATCGTTGTGGCATGGAAATGATAGATGACCCGACGGAGGTTACAGGGAGTAAGGCTTCGTTTCCGACAACGATCGATGATGGATTTAGTGAATAAAGAGGTTGGGAGGAAGTGAGTATACTAGCAGTGTTAGCCATATAGGAGCCGGCCCTGGAGTTAGTGTACCACTCAATCGAGGCCGACGGAGTCAAGGACAGAGTGTTGAAGTTGATAATTAGGGATGTGTAGTCTCATGAAGGGCCTACCATCGGGGACTAGGAGCTCGGCGACAGCATAGGCAGAACAAGGGAGGTAGTGGTGAAGGAAGGTGGGATGGCAGTGGAAAAGCTAGTTGGCGAAGAGGGCAGCCCTCCATATGCGAACCCCAGCGGTGAGATGGGCATGCCCCTGTACACAAACCCTAGTGGCGAGGTAGACACGCCCCTAGAGGCGAACCCTAGGGGAGTGTCGGAGCCAGATGGCACGACATGGTAGAGTGGGTATGCCGAGGTGGTGTTAGCAGCTAGTGGCTCGAACGGCGAGAGGGGGTGGTGAGGTGTTGACCCTGGTGTGTGGCTAGGGCCATAAGGGTGCAACCATAGTTGCACAGTCCCTGCCCAAGGATTGAGGAAGAGGGCGACTAGGGGACGACCACCATGGCGTGGGCCAGAGCCAAAGGTGCTAGCACTTGGGGAGGTAGATTTGTCGCCGCAACTATGGCGACGATTAGTAGGGCATGGGTTGGGGCTATAGCCCTCATGGTCACCACGTCCTGAGCCTTTGCCAGTAGACCCACTGGGAAGATGCTGATGGTGCATGGCGACGAAGGTGGGTAGTGGAGCATCCTTGGTGGCGTCATCAATGTTGATCTCTTCAAGAAGGATCAGAGTGTGTGCTTCATCAAAAGAAGGGAATGGCCACTGCATCTTTAAGTTGGAGACCATGCGGCATAACTTGCCATTGAGTCTACAAAGAAGGGTTAGCACAAGAGTGCAGTCGCCGACTAAATCTCCAAACTCGGAGAGAGCACTTGCCATTGTCTCGAGACAGTGGCAGAAGTTGGTAATGGAAGTCCTCACTTGTTTGAATGTGCGAAACTCGATGGAGAGGAGAAGCGTGCATGATTCACGTTAGCCGAGGAACTCCGACTCGAGAACAAACCAGGCAGTGCGAGCAGTTAGGTTGCGGAGCATTAACATCTACTGGAGGTTGGTGGCAATGGTGCCATAGATCCAAGTCGGGATGGTGTAGTCCATCTACACCCATGCCGAGTGGTCGAAGTTGTCGACGTCATAGAGGGCGTGGTCAGTTAGGGCATACTTGCCTAGGACGATGAGGAAGAGGGTTTACCACCAGCTGTAGTTGTTGGTAGCGCGATCTAGTATCTCGAGGATGAGGATCTTGATGTTGAGGAAGGCAAGGGCTTGGGCGTGCATAGTAACATGCTTGGCCTTATACGCAGCAAGGGTGATTTCATAGTTCTCGGTGGCCTTCTGGTGGGCAGCGTCAGCCTCGAGCTCAGTGACCTTACATTGTAGATGAAGTTGCTCCGCAGGTATGTCGGGAGCCATGGATTTGAGCGCACTCTCAGCGGCATCGGTGACACAAGGTCCATGACGAGAGTGCGGGTTGGTGGTGGGGCTTGGTGTGATCTCAGCGCAAGCAGCGACATAAGGGTAGAGGTGTGCGTGGATGGTGAGATCGAGCGGCAACAAGTCTGGGCGAGCGAAAAACGGCGGTGAGACCGAGTGACGAGAGGATCGGATCAAACGATTCACCACCGTGGCTCTGATACCATGTGAATGCGAGAATAGAGATTGGGGTTTTCGCAGGTGTGCGCACGGTTAACGAATCAATTGATCTATGTTTATATTATCAATAATAAAAACCCGTGCAGCACGGTTAACGACTAGTAATAAAATAATATTGCAAGAGTGCTACTCATTCAATTAGCACTGTGTTATTTCCATGCTCTGTATTAGTCGACATGTGGATGGTGCACAGCCAGCTTCTGTTTGTCTCCTCTGCTTGCTTTGCTCTACAAGGTTGTCTTTCTCGTGCAGTGTATCAGCTAGAATTTTAGTTTTCCCCGACGCATTTGTGCATTGATTTTCTTGCGTCACAAAAATTGGCGAAGCTCCAATTTTGATAGAACAATTATTTGTTTTCCTTAATAAATTTTCAAGATTACTTATAGCAGGAATATCTAGCATAGCTGTGATATCATCATCCTCCTTTTCTTGAATCCAAGCCATCCTCGGCTTTGTGGAATTGTTATATTAGAGAAATAGAGTTTAAGTGTATATAATGATGTCGTACTATCTCTCCAAGTGAAAGGTGAACGGCAAAATATAAAACTACAGCGCCATATCATCCAGCGAATACTAATCATCCGATTTTCGTTCTAAATGTTGCAGGGCGTTAGATGCTCCGATTGGTAAAATATATTCCTGGCCCTTTAGAAACTTCTAACTATTTCAAGTCCTTACACATCTTGAAAAAAAACAAACATCATTTTTTTTTCATTTTGGTCCTCCCCATTCTCTATGAGTTCGCTAGGCCATGACCCAACATGACCCCTCCTCTCCTTACACCATCACCTGCCCCACGCCACCGATTCCATCTTCTTCCCAGCCACCGCCTTCACCTTCTCTATGTCCCTGCACTGCGTTCCTCTCCATCCTTATTCATGTCACTACATTCCTCCTCCACATGTCAATTACCGCCTCCTCTCCATCCCATCAGCGCTTTCTCTTTCTCCCTAACATCGGCACCACCTCCCCCTGTCTATATCCCATCACCCACTATTGCCACCTCCATCTCCCCCGCATACTCCACTCCTCGATCTAGCTAGTGCTGACCCTTCCTGGAGATGGGACGGAGGAGAGAAAGAGGGGGCAATGAGACAAGAAGGAGAGGGAGACGTAGAAGTTGGAAGTAGAGATGATGGCACAGATGGAAACAAGCATGAGGCAACAAGGTGGGAGCGAACCCGTCCTCACGGTGTGGTGGAAGCAGCTGATGGCTCATACATAGCAATGATAGAGCCTCCTTTTCACTAATACGGTGACTCATACATAGGTTCAGGGCCTAATGTTGCTTCAATATCAAAGGTAACTCCATTTCACTAAGCACAAGTGTAATTTGCTATTTCCCTACTAACTTTAGCAATGCTAATACACTAGTGCAAAATAGGCCATCTATGATAGGACCTAACCATCATCATTAACGGTGGAGGGATTGATTACTAATGGGTGATCACTGATATGAAAAACTTATTTGTGATGGACCTGCCTTCATCAGTTGTGTCAAACACCTATGACAAGTTGAAACAAAATGCCTATCACATATAAGGTTCACCTCGTGTCTGAGAAGTCTATAGCAAGTTATGGACTTCTCATCTGCGACAGTTCCTAGTTGGACCTCGTCACAGATGACTAAGTCACCTTTAATGAGGTACATTAGTGCCCATCACCGATGACTATCTGTGATGGGTTGTTATACTAACCCATCATGGATGTACATTACCTGTGATGGAGTTTAGTTTAACACCTGTGATTGATGAGGTTATAGAAAAAAGATAAATTAGCTTTATTGGCTAGTCTCAGACAATTGCTAGGCATGTCCACTCAAAAATGACTGAATTAGATATATCTCAAGAACCACCCTAGAATGTCCATATCTCAGTAATTTCACAAACATACATCCATCGATATTACAAACACATACATTCAAGTCTTTGTAATATGCAAGCATCATGAACTTGTGGCCTGACATAATTCCATCAAGTTTGACATTCAACAATGTTGCAAGCCTCAAGAACTCACCAAACCACCCATGCATGTTCAAAAAGAGAACCATCATATCCTCTAAAATCAGTTAAGATTTAAAAGAAGTAATAGAATTAGTAATGCAAATGTTACTAACATACATAATATGTGCACATGTCACTTAAGGATTTGTTTTACACAAGTATCAAAAAGTGTTCTATCATAGCTTTTCCACTATTTCATATGGAAGCTGCCTTTTGGAGATATGAGTTTTGCAAGCAAGACAGTAGCTATTTCTTCTCTAATCATCTCAAAGTTGTGCTACGAAATAATCTTAATGTTTGCTAGTAGGAGAGGCATCAATTTAGTACCTTAGATGCAATCATAACTTTACGCTATAAATTAATCCTAAATCGAGAGAAGCACAAACCTTAGGATCTAACAAGGTCACTTGAGTCATCATATTCTTCATGTTATGGCACACATGGAAACCACATGTTTTGTCAGATTGTTGACGAACCTTGGAGACAATGTGATGATGGAGATCATCCTTATCTTCTTTGTGTTTGCCCTCTTTTTCCACATACAAGCCCCACGTAGTGTCCAATGCAGTTTAAGCGGTTAAAAGTCATACTTCTCACTAGTATTGGAGTTAAGGTAATAAACTCTACTCCATTTCGGCACTATGACCATGAGAATCAAACTCAACTTATATGCAATGTAACATTCAATATAGTTAGTGTCTTTGCTAAATAGAATTATTAAAGAGATAACATACTTATTGTTGATTGTGTGCTAATAGGACAAAGTCCTTGTCCTAGTGGCCCCACAAGTAGCGGTTGGCGTATGCTACCACCTCTTCCAATTTAGCTGCTAGTTGTGTCCCATTGACTTGTGTTATATTTAGGAATACAACCTAGCTTCTAGTCCATTGTGCCTCCTTCCAACATAACCTTTAAGGAGGACAATTAGTTCTATATATATTGTTATTAGCATGTTTTATAGTTATTAATATTTATAAAGAGTATCACTTTAGTAGGTTTGTATCCATCGCTTGTAGCTTGTAAAGGTCAAAAAGATCATCAAAACCAGCTATAATGAAATCGGGTGCAACAGGAATGACTATTGGCCATGGTGACCCAGTATGGATTGCTCCCTATTCACTCTTTGAGTTAGTCCTCTCCACATAGTACTTGTGTAGATCTCAACAAGCATTACCTATGGTGGCTAACTCATTGTTTGCAACCATTGGCATGCCTAGCTTGAAGAAGCTTAGATCTACACTCTTGGAAGCCAACGATACCTCCTTGTGCAGATCTAGCCTCTTGGAAGCCAAGGACAAATCTTGTTCCTTTCCTTTTTTTCCCTTTCACGAGGCTTTCTAGTACACATCATCAGTGGCAACAAGTTGGCCTTGGTTTTTTTGGAAGGAGGGGATCTATAGCCATTTCGATGAAATTCATATCAGCAGACCCAAAATAAATTGGTTCTTCAAATGGATCTTTGATGGCTTGTGGAGTTTAGATGGCTTGAGGAGCTGAAAGAGCTTGAGCTAGAGGAGGTGGGTGAGATGGACCTATCGCTTGAGCGCTTGGTCGAGTTGATCTCGAAGTCATCTTTATGATAATTTTGTCTTTAGGCCATTTGATAAAGGTTCCATAGACAATGCCCAGAGTGTTTATTTCATCATTTGGTGAGATCTGTAGAGGCCAGTTGACCCAAATATCCTTTACCATGTCAACTTATACCTTACCATGTTTAGCCACCAAATCCATGCCATGCACTTCAGTGTCCAAAGTGGACTTGTAAGCTTGGCCCTTGGTGGCATCATAGCAAAACGTCGGTGTCACCCTAACCAATAGGGTGCACATGGCTATATCATGTGTTCAGTTAAGACACATTTTTACAAAAAGAAAGATAGATTAAATAAACTAGCTAGATCAAGCGTACATGGTTTTTGATCTTGCATTTATATGGTTGACTACGGCAGGAACTAGTGGATGTTCTTGAGCCATCCCATTTGATGCATAACTACTTTGCCATTGTGTAGGGCTCACTTTTACTTGAGCAGTAGGTTAGGTTTTGTCATTTTTTCTATAGCATCTCTTTTCTGAGCTTAGCCTCAACCTCGTCGAGTCTTGCATTGAATTCCTAGCTAAGTTCCTCCTTCACCTACTCCTTGAGTTTTTCATTCAAATGAGCCTCTTAATGTGCCTTAGCTTCTCCTTCCTGTGTTGTGCACTATACTTGGCCATCCCAATCCTCCATGGTACGATAGAGCTAATTCCTTAAGTTTGGCCAAGGTGTTCATGGTTACCGAGCGCCCTTGTGAGGGTGTCATCCTCATGCCTTAAACTTGACTCTGCTTTTGCGAAGACTCTTGCTCAGCAATTAAAGCAACCTTGAGGATGTCAACAAATGGTGGTGGGGTGTTAGATTCTATTATAGCCTCATCCTCCTTGCACCATTGCTCCTTCTTCATACTATACCCACTAGTGCCAAGTTGGTGTGGATGCTCATGCCTAGCCTAGAGCTGCCTATGCGCCTCGCTAATTGCTTGGACCTCGAGTGAGGTTTTTACAGCCACAAAATCGTCCCATACTCGATACATGATATGAGGGTAGTTGACTAATGAAGTTGGGTGGAGGGTGCTCTGTACATACTCATTAACAAGCTTGTATTTGAGATTCTTCTAGGCTATACCCATCTTTCAAAATGCCTAATGCTTTAGAGTGTCCTCATCTTGTGGTAGGTAGCCATAGCATTTCTTGAACCATGTCTAGGCGTCTGCCTTCTCCGAAGCCATCACTTAGTTGATGTCCTTGTGCAGGATGTTGAAGTACCACCTCCCGAGAACTCCACATGAACTAGAAACTTCTTAACCACTAACAGAGGTTCTACCGGTGTACCTATGGCATCACTCTCCATGATGATTAATTTGGTATCTGGTAGCTTGTTTTGTATGCTAGGGTTGTGGGTTGAGGTGGTTGCACTAGTTGTGGCTGACGTGGTTACATGTTGATAAGATACATAACATATATTAAAATGCCTAAGATATATAGATAAATTATATAAATTTGTGTAAGTCATACGTATTGAGAAAGAATATTCCTAAGATTCCCAAAATCATACATCTAATACGATATTCATCAAAAAATATTCCAAAAATTCCCTAAGTCATATATCTAATAAAATATTCCTAATATAGCCATCCCTAAAATCATCAAAATATAGAAATCATACATCATATTCACATTCACTTTCAATATGATATTTCCTAAAATTTCCTAAGTCATAATATTTGTGAACGAAATTCCATAAGTCGGACATTTAAATTCCAAAAAAATATACATATAATATAGAATCCCTAGAATCATCAAAATATCCTATAAATCATACATCACATCACATTCACATAGTCATTCAAATTAAATTCCTAAAATTCCCTAAGTCATACATTACCGAACGAAATTCACTAAGTCATACATTAAATTCAGAAAAAATTATACATATAATATAGAATCCCTAAAATCATAAAAATATCTTGGAAATCATACATCACATAACATTCACATAGTCATTCAAATTCAAATTCCTAAAATATCCTAAGTCATAGATTTCCGAACGAAATTCTCTAAGTCACACATCCACATATCCGACCTTACTTAGAGTGACAAGTGTAAAACTTTGCTAATCAATCTTAACTCCTCCGCGTAGCTCGACGCAACAGCAACGAAACATTGTCACTTTGAACTTCACATAGTTCAACTCCCAGATTCGCTCTATGCAACCGTAACATGAACTGCACCCAAGTTAATCCTTGAATGTTTATATATGGACCCCCACTATTTTGTAATATGCTCTTCTCATCTTTCTTGATGGTGTAAAATGTGTAGCCATTAATATCTTATCCGTTCCATGTGTCAATATCCTATCATAGGCCTACCATGAACTATGTAAGTGTTTCGCTTGTGGTACTAGTCAACATTATAGTACGATTATTAAACCATTCATTGAAACAAGAGTGATGCTCTTTGTTGATACAGCTATCTAGTTGGCCCGTGTTTTCCTATTAGATCTTTGCTAAATGTTTTTCAAAGTATGATGGCAAGATTTTTGCCATATGTTGGAGGACAGTGAAATTAGTTGGGCATAGGTGACTTGATCTATGATAATTTCTTTTCTGCCAATCGTGCCAATCCCTATGAGCCTTCCTTCATGACGAGACCTAGGAACTTTGATTGGATCGGTCTTAGACATGTAACCAACACAAAACTCAATTACCTCATTAGTCATGTAACCTTCAATAATGCTCCCATACAAATTCATAATTCCCATGTATCTTTTGAATAAGCACATATCCCTAAGGAGCGTAGGACCACATACTTTCATTTGCTTCACAAGAAGGACAATGAGATGTACCATGATATCAAAGAAGGATGGGGGAAAATGGGGGAAAATGCATCTCCATATGACAGGGTTTTGACAACATCCGCATGAAGGGCATCAAGTCCATCTGGATCAATAATCTTCTGACCAATGGCATCGAAGAATGAGTACAAATGCAAAATCATATGACAAACCTTTTTTGGCAATATATTTGTAATAGCAACTAGTACGAGCTGTGTGATTAGTACATGATAATCATGGTTCTTCATGCTAACTAGTATCATATCGTCCATTGAAACAAACTTACTAATCCTCGATGAATAGCCCGAAGAAACTTTAATACCCTTCAAGCATGATAACATGTCCTTCTTCTCTTCCATCGACAAAGTGTTGCAAGCTAGAGGGAGGTATACTCTACCTGTAACCGAATTAGTTACTGGTGCGAGTTCACTCCAAATTTTCATGTCATGTAAATCTCAGTGTGAATTCAGCCCGTCATTTCTCTTCCTAGGAATATTCAGCAATAACTCGGTCAGCCTCTCATACACATTCTTCTCTACATGTATTAGATCAATACAATAATGGACCTCAAGATGCTTTCAATACGGTAGTCACCAGAATATAGACTTTTATTCCACACACTCTTCTCTTTTATCTTAGTAGCCTTCTTTTTTATTCCAAACTCATTACGCACATCCTTCACCATGTCATGCACCTCCTCTTTGGTCAAATCCGCTAGAGCACTGCCAAGCTCTTTCTTACTATTGAAACTTTTCTTTAATCTTCTATATAGGTGATATGGAGTAACCCATGTAGATCATCTTTCGCAAGTTCTTTAGTCACTTACTATGTGTTTCTTCATTACAGTCTGAGCAAGCCCTCTTTCCTTATAATGTTTGTCCCAAAAGGTTACCATGTGTCAGGTAGTCATTAATGGTGTAGGATAATACGAGATGTAGGTTGAAGTTCTCCTACCCATATACATCACAAGTTTGTACACCATCTCTATAGAGCATTTCAAGGTCAACGATAACTGGCTCTATGTATACATCAGTATCATTGTTAGGTGGTCTCTCAACCTGTCTTGGATCTTTAGATTAGCAAGCACAACATAATGTACTTTCTTTTGAAGCACAACCATATGGGTAAGTTGTAGTTTGTGATAAGAATTGTCCAAGTTCTATGATGATTACTCAAATTTCTAAAAGGATTCATGCCATCTGTACACAAACAAGGCCTCATGTTTCTCAAGTCTCCCGTGAATTTGGGGTATATCCTATTGATATTCCTCCATTGCATTGAATTTGTCAGGTGCCTTAGTTTACCATCAACCTTTTAATTTCTTGCATGTCAATAAACAAACTCAGCTTCCTTGGGATTGGCATAGATTTGCTTCAAACGATCAATGATTGGGAGATACCACATAACATTCACAGGATCATCCCTTTTGACTTTTTTTGTTCATCGAAACTGCTCTTTCGCTTGTATTGAGAAGCCTTGCATACAGAACATGCATCCAAGTCGACATGTCCTTTGTAGTATAATATGGAGTTGTTGAGACATGCATGAATTTTTTAGGCCTCCAACCCCAATGGAAACAACACTTGTTTTGCTTCATAATTAATCTTGGGCGGCGTGTTCTCCTTTGGAAGTATGTCGTTCAACAAATGCAACAATTGCGTGAAACTTGTGTCTAACCATCCATTACTTGCCTTAAGCTTTATAAGATCTAAGATAGCACATAGCTTTATGTGTTTTGCCTTGCATTCAACGTATAGAGGTGTCTCTGAATCACTCACCAACTTGGTGAACTTCTCGTAGTATCTCTCGTTGTAAGCTAGCTCCTCAACATCACACAACATTGTGTTAAGAATATCGTTGTCAACGTCAACCGTATCACTGCCCAACGAAGAAGGGACAAATATGTTATCTTTATCTTGTTTCTCATTCTGTCCATTGCTTGCTTCATTTGCAATATTTAGTTGCTCTTGCTCTCTATTGTTGGTCCAATATACGTAATCCTCCATGAATCCTCGACATATGATACTGTAACTATAATCTTTCGATAAGCATTTTCTAATTTTTGTAATCAACACATGAACAAGGCATATATTCATTATTCCTTCTATTTTTTTCTCCTCCGCAACATTTAAGAGATCTGCAACACCACTTTTATACTCTTATAGCTCAATCGATGAGTATTACATGTCCATTTGCAAATGTAAACAAAATAGTAAATATTACATCCAATGCAATATATATTATGGAATTTATAGCCATAATTTACCTAGAGATATTTTTCTTTTTTTCCTTAAAATAAAGAGCAAAATTTTGCCCCTATAGCCCTCCCACTCGAAATATAAACTATACGGATAACAATTTGACTAACGGTTTGGGTTATATATAATCTTTGCTAGGTATCACGGTTTGTAAACAGGAGCCAGTCATCTTTGATGGGTGGAACTACCCCAGTAACATCTCGGATGGTACTTTTTGAATTGAAGGTATAGTTAATTCTAATTATGTTAAAAAGTCAATATTTTTTGAAGGAATATAAAGTCAATATTTTGTTATTCAGGGAGATATTTATAGATTTTTGTTTAATTTACTTATGCATCTTGCCATCTTTACATCAATTGAAATAGGATGAATAAATGAAAATTGACCATTTACCATTCCATAAAATGAATATCTACTGTCATAAAAGTTGCCACATAGGGTACTGTAAAAATTGTGATTGTTCAAGTGATCAATAAGTTCTATAAAGGAGTGCTTAAAGCCTCTTATGTATTTTCAGTTTCTGAGTGTGCAGATTTCGTTTATGAGCTCTGTAAAAAGAATGCATTCTATTAAAAAAATAATTTACGAATTAAATATCCCAGTTGACATATATTAACGCTGCATGGGTCGCAAAAGGTTGAAAAGGAAATGTTTTGCATCGAAATCTTGGAAAGGATCCTATAATGCACAGTGAGTTAGTTGCCCATTTGCATGGATTTAGTTCCTCTAATTATTGAATTGCCATAAACCTTTGGATATGTTAATGCTAGGACATCCTTGTAACTGCGAAAACAGCTGATCAAACTCTCATCTGAGTGTTATCTGTTGGCCCATACTATGTAAGTATATTTTATATATTTCTTCACTTGATTTAGTTGCCGATTTATTATATTGGCTATTAATTAGTAGCTGAATAACGCTGTATTATGTTTAGAACATAATTTTATACTTGTTAAGACAGCTTAACAGCATACCATGTCAAGCTTGGTGGGATCACAAATCCAGCGGGCTGGATGTAGTAGCTGTCTTCTGAAGTGTGCTATGCTAGAAGACGTTCTTAATGGTGAATATGCCATTCCTAGGACACAAGGCTAAGGAGTGTGCAAACAGTAGTTGGTTTGATAACTGGCTGAAGCTACACATAACCCAACATGCCTTGTATCTGTTTAAGAGAACCATCAATATAAAACTGTGACGAAACATCAATTTACCCATGACGACATTGGCACCATGAGAGAGCGGAATTAGATCCTAGGTATGGTTGGCTTGCAATGCAGAGAACTCTTCCATAGCCACCTACCAATGAGGATCACCTAGGGTGAAAAAGTACATTAAGGTTAACCTTACCACCGGTTACCGCGGTGTCATGGTATAGGTAACTGGCGGTAGTGAATTTTAGCTAAATTCAAAATTTCTATAAAAAAGTAAATCCAAAAAATTCTTCTAAGTAGGTCTTGAATTATAGTGGCATAATTTTTTTGAAAAAGAGTAAGTTAACATCACATTTGAGGGCAAAACCAAATTTTTAAAAAAAATAGAAAAAAGAATTAATAAAATGGGCCTAAAGTTCACTATTCATTCAGCCCATTAAGAATCAAGAGAGGAGAAAATATCTCCTTGTTCTCTCTTTGTCGACTGTGGGCAAAGTGGTCTGTAGGAGGAATTGGCACTGTAGTGGAGGCTAGTTAGGAGACAGCGACACCAGATTCACCGCCGACACGATGACAGGAGTGGTTACAGCAACAGGTGGCTACCACGATGGAGGCTACAGTTACTGCATAGGGAGACAAACCTCCTTCCCATTAGAGGTAATCCTATGATTTACCATGATAACCGCATGAGTTAGGGCAGTTACCGCTGTCTATCAGAAATGGAGCCACATGGCCAGCCAACAGCAGCCACATGTTACCGTGTAGTAAACATGGATTTTTCCGCGGTAATCATGCAATACCATGCGGTTTGCCCATTAAATATCAACTTTTTGATTAGTTTTGTAAATGCTAGTTTGTTAATTATTTCTCTTTGGAATGAATGCTGTTTGTTGACATAAGTAATGATGTGAAATAGTTAAAATATGGGTTGGTTGAGACGTGAAATATGGTTTGGTAGAGTACATATGTTCATAACGATGTTAGTTTAATAAGTAGTGATGTTACTTTGTTGGAATACATACTAGATTAATTTGATTTGTGAGTTGCATGAGAGTGGTTATGTTGTTTTGTTGATTTTATTGCTAATGCCTTTTTTTTATTTGATTTAGGGTGGAGATAGAGTAACATGGGGACATTGTGTGGGAGCATGGGGAAAACATACCACCAGGATTTTGTTGTAAGTGATGTCATCAACTAAAGAATGGCGGTGGGACAACTCGACTTAAAATCTACTTGCCTAGAAAAGGTAAGAGGACAACATATTACAATTCATTGCCTCTAGATGTCTGCACTTTCTTCAAGTGCAAGTTGGATAGGATCAAAGAAATAGGTAAGAAATGTAACAATGATAAGCTGAGAAGCAAATATATAGCAAGGATCAACTATTATGACCTAATAGGTAATGTCAACGAGAAAGAACAGATGGAAGCGGCCATGCAAGCTTCATGGCTAGAGGAAGAATATAGAAGTGTGTGGAGGAATGAGGTGGAAAATATGAGCATGATAGTGGAGATGAATCCGCTCAGCCGCAGACACGACAGGTAAAGTAACCCAAAGTCCAATCTGCTAAGAAGGGTTAAATCTCAGAGTCTCCTGCTATCAGAAATTACAATCTAGTAGCTGCCAAGGACCCTATACAGACACGTATGGACATAGGGTGGTGAACAAAGAAGGGAAATCAAGGCAAGTAGGTTGTTGGTGAGTCTTGGGCAAGGTTATTCTTTACCTCTAACATCCCTAGAAGAAATACCAACAATCCGTACTTCATCGGTGCCATTTAAGAGACAAAAGTAGTAGGATACGTATTCACTTAATTTGATTTATCCATTCCTAAAATTTGTTAATATGTTTATTTATATTATGATATGTTCATTTCAAGTAAAAAATACCTTCTCCGGAGATAGATGGCAAGATCTTTTATGCTATAGAGGACGTAAAGAAGCAGTATGAGAGGTTTAAGCACGATTGAAAATAGTAAGGTGTTATATGATTCCTATACTAACCAACGAATATAACCATCATAAACTTCTTGATCTATTGCAACGGAATAATGTTTTTTCACAAGTCTATTACTCTTATATTTATTTTATGGTGTATTAATGCAAAAGATAAAAAAGGTGACACGTAAAGTAAGCTCTAGACATGTCATACAAATTATCACTGACAATAACTACAAATTAACATTATATGGGATGGTGGACTTATATTTAAGCATTTTCATTTCTTTTCATTTTATTACTATCCTAATGCACAGCCAGAGGTAACCATGCCAAACCGCATGGTTACCGCATCAAACCACATAGTAACCATGCCAAAACCACAAAAACTGCTAGTTTTGTTAATTCAAAATTTTTAATACGAATTTTTTGCTCTTTTTCATGGCTACAATGGTTTAGCGTGGTAACCTTCTTACCATGGTGGGCAGTAACCCAAAACAGTTTTGTGAACCCTGCGGTATATGCAAGGAATCGGCGAAAGGGGAGTGACGTGGAGGTTGAAATGTGTGGCAAGGCAATTAATCCCTGCGTTGCCATGTGTGACCATGGCATTCTCATTGTGTTCGTGCTAGATCACGGCGTGAGTACGTCAACACCTGGGAGGTCTGCTTAGCTCCAGTGCAGGCCGGTCGGCTTCTCTCCGTGGCTCGAGATACGCGCGCCGGGGGCTATGGGGTTTAGTCGGGTCTAGTGCGACGGTGCGGGTGCGGACGTGCCAGTCAATTTGACCCTGCAATTGATAAGAAGGTGAGACAAACGGGTCAGTCGAACGACGGGCCGATACGAGCGCTCGCTATCGGCTGACTGCCGATAGGATCGGGTTGGTCATCGGCTGCGCCCGAAAGGCACTCACTATCGACTGATAGCCAATAGAAATCAGGACACCCTTCCATCGGCTAGGGTAGCCGATGAGGATGTGGGCAGGTGTCGACGAGGAAAACGACGCCTTTGGGCATAATGAAAGCGAGGCCCTGATCCATCGGCCGTAGAGCCAATGAAGGCACAAGATTCTACACAGAGATTAGTAAGGCTCGTGGGATCCCTCCTGTTAGTCAACGGAACCTGTCACAGCCATTCATCGGCTTTCCAGCCGATGAAGGCATATGCGAATTGGCAAAAAAATCGTATAAAAGGCACGCGCTACAAAGCCGATGCCGCTCCGGATATGGCAGCACAAGACCCGTCGCCCACCGTGGCGATGTCGCTGGCACCGAATCTCAAAGATCAGACCTAACCGAGACAGTACGAGAACGAGGCCAATGACAACGGGATGGTGGACACCTGATCGGACGTGCTGAAGCAAGGGCGAAGCGAACCCATCAGCTAATTGAGCCAATGAGAGGACGTCTCTCTGAAGACAGGTGCGCCTCGACTGGAAGGCCGACGCGCTTGGTATAGCGCTCAAGGGAGAGTCTCTGAAGACCTAGCGCATATCGGCCGAGGAGCCGATACGTCGAGTGTGACGCTCAACATATAGATAACTCATCGGCTAACACTCCGATGAAATGCCGTACAGAGATCTATAGGCCTAAAGCTCATTCCACCATCGGCAGCCTCGTAGGTCGAACCTAACCAATGCAGCACGGGACCGACGACGGCGGAGAGAGCTTGATAGACCGATAGACCCTACACGGACATGATGCGATATATCCTATTGTCCTAAGAGGTTGAACCTAACCGATACAGCCTTAGACAGAACGAGACATATCGAGATAGTGGCAGGACTTATCCCTTCGCCGGAGATCGGACCTAACCGATACAGCCCCGCATCGAGAGCCAGACCCCGCCGGTTGAAACCTAGATAAACTAGGGTGGCGATGCGCCGAGGTTGTATTAATTGAAGGATTGATCCCTCTATATATTTCCAGGGGGTTTATATTTATACCCTGGGTTTACAGAGTCCGACGCGTTTACAACAACCATCGGACGTTACTTCCTAACAAAAATAAAGAAAAATATCTCTAAAAATGTTAACTAACTAACTAAATCTTCCTATCCATATGAGATAAGATTGACTACCCTGCCGTGAACCACGGCTTCTTCTCAAACTCGGTCTTATCTAGATAGTCTTCTATTTCAGGATCAAGTCTTCCCTTGCTTTAATCCGATCGGCTTCTTCCCTATAGCAATCGGACACCTCTTCAGTCGATCAGCCTTTACTAATCCATCATCGGGCTGTCCAAATTTTGACGTTAACACATTGTTGATGGGACAGATACTGAGTTGAGCAGGGGAAGGACGTATGCCTAGGATGCGCGTGCTACAAGCGTGTGTCAAGGCGCCTGTCAAAAGGAGTGCTAGCGCTAGGGCATGCAATTGTCCTAGAGAGGCATCGCAAACACTGACCTAGTCAGCTAGAGAGGCTACACAAAAAGTGCCAAGGTGATCATCACAGGGGAGGCCGCCCTAGAGGAGGCGGTGATCGACCTAGTTGGTGATGAGGTTGATCTAGTCAATGAGACCGGCCCAAGCTAGGACAAGAGAGGTTGGCCTATATGGAGTGCGATGGCTAGGAGAGGCTAGCCCAGATGGTGCTTGCTAGACAAAGGATCAAAACATGAGTACCCTTATGGTTAAAAGGATATCCTAAAAGCACACACATGATAGCAGGGTACAAGTTTGTGTGGTGTAGTAACAGAAAGGTTCGGGTAATACTTGCAACCAAAGACTCGAAGGTGTTTATAGGAGGGATGAGCACCATAGAGAAAAAAGGAGTGTGGCATTGTAGCATTTTGGTGGGATGACGGTTAATGAGGCGGCAGGACATCAACACAGAGTGAAGCAAGAAGGCTAGCCTGGAATAGCAGTGAGTGCACTATGTTGTTGAGAGAACAAAGCATTTGTTCAGCATTGCCTTTCTAAGAGGCGATGTGTGGGCACGACATCCGCATAGTGACACCATTGTAGGCAATAGATTTGTCAAACTCGCAACCATTGTTGCACTAGATGCTGTGAATGATGACATAAAATTACGTGTTGACAAAGGCAAAAGTGTTATAAAGTGGAAATTGTATCTAATTTAAACCGAAGTGGAAAAGTCCACACATAGTGAGAGTAATCAACAAGAATGATGATATAGTATTTAAAATTAGAAACACTTGGAATAAGAGAGGTCCACAAATTACAATGAACTAACTAAAATTTAGCTATAGCCCTAGTAAAACTGCTAGTAAAGGAGAGGCGAGTATGGCGGCCAAGTATGACAAGTGGAGGTGACGCCATTCAGAGGAGGTATGATAGAAGCCTGAGCCAAGTGTGCCGTGAGGCCCTAGCCATTGGTTTCCTAGATCTATGGTAGATGTGGTAGCCACAAAAGCACGACTAGAGGCCACCAAGAGAAGAACATTCACCAAGAAGAGGTATAGGTCATCAGACTTATTACACTTGGCCATCTCGATCCTGGTTTGGTAATCCTTCAGGAAGAGGCCAAAAGGGTCAAGGCAAATGAAACACAATTATCATGAGCAAAACGATGAGCAGATATAAGGACCTTGATAATGTGAGGAGAAACTAAGACATCATTTAAAACAAAGGAGTAATTAGGATGATGTAAATAAGCGGTGCTAGTGGAGATGATAAGATAAGAGAACTATCACTAACAATAATATAAGAGGGAGAGCTATGGGGGGGTGGTGAGACACACTAAGGGTATTGGCATTAGAAGTCACATGGGAAGAGGCACCTAAATCCATGTAATACTCATTGGAAGTTGGAGTAGTCAATGACTAGTGTTGAAAAAGCTAGGAGTGCTTGTGGGTCCCACTATGATGGGCCAGGCTAGGCATGTGGTGTTGAGATAGCAATGGGTGAAGGTAGTGCCAGAAATAGAGGAGCCCCATACATGGACAGCCTAAGCAGCCAGGCTGCCTTACTACGGTAGGCAGGGGTTAAACCAACTGAGCCTAGTAGTACCAGGTTGGATAGCCAATGAACATGGCGCCCGTGAATGGTGGTGGCTCAGCAAACCATAAACCTGGCCCAGGAGACTAGGAGCCTAACCCGGCTACATCTGGATTGTCCCAGCTAGGCTAGGATTGCGCTAAGTGTTGGGCCAGAACATGTGTGCTAGTAGCTTGGGAGCCAACGGGAGTAGTATATGTGCTAGAGTTCTAGGAGTTGTTGTTGTTCCCACCATTTCCCCCATTCCTACCTTAGCCACAATTGCAGCGGTTACAAGAGCTACCATTGAAAGAGCCGATGTCAGTAGAGTGAGAGCAGCCCCTAGAGTCAACGCCACATGAACTACCACTGCCGAAAGTGGTGGCGACAAAGGCAATGGATGAGCCAGCAAGGCAATGGCATTTCTAAATTTCTTCAAGAAGGATTTGGGAGCATGTGTCATGGAAGGTAGGTAATAGCTTCTACATAGGGAGTAAAGTCTGCATATGATCATATTTCTCATTCAAACCTTTAAGGAGGGTGAGCATGAGGGTATGGTCGGTGAAACCTTTGAGGAGGGTGAGGACGAGGGTATGATCAATGGCGAGCTTGCTAAGGTTAGTGTAGGCCATGCTCTTGAGATGGTGACAGTAGTCGATGATGGGGAGATCGCCTTGGGCAAAGCGGTGGAACTCTACTAAGAGGTTGATGGCATGCTGCTCGCTATTGCCAAGGAACTACTGTTCCAAATTGCACCAAACGATGCAAGCGGTGGTAGTGGCCGACATGACCTTGATGAGGAGGTTGTTAAAAATGGTGCTATATAGCCATCCAAGAATGACACAGTTCATTTGTATCCAATCCGCGCGGTCGGAGCAAGTTCCATTGGAGAAGAAGTGGTATGTTAAGGCAGCCACAAGGAAGAGACCATGCCATCGTGTGTAGTTGGTGGCAACGGTGTCGAGCATCACCATGATGAGCACCTTGATGCTGAGGACGGCAACAACCTGTGCATGGAGTATAGCTAGGGCATCATCATCCATACGACGGCCAGCATGTGCAATTCAATGGCGACCGGCATGGAGTTAAGTCGATGGCTAGGGGAAGCATGATTGGGATGGTGAGCGGTGCAAGGAAGGCCACCAAGTCCAAAGACATGGTTGGGTAGGGTGCGGCCAAAGAAGACAAAACCAATGTAGGTGGTGTGACTGACATGGAAGGCAATAGCAATGGCGTGATTGCTGAGGACGATGATGGCATAGGTGGCACCAAGCCAGTAGCCAGTACGAACAAGACATCAACAAGCTCGATGGAGACCGTTGTGGGAAGGAGCACGGTGATGCCTTGGATGCCTTGGTCATAGCGTCGTTGGCGATAGTCGACACAGTGGTGGAATCAATGTTGAGGCCATCGAGCAGCTGAATGACATGCACATGGCGCTAACAACAGCCTTGGCAACCTCGTCGATCACAGCATTGGGAAAGGGAGGGATAGAAGTGGCCGACATGATGTTGGGAGGCTCGCAGGAAGGGCACCGACGAGGTTAGAATTTAGAGTGCAGAAGCGAGAAAGGACTCTAATACCATATAGGTCAACACAATGAATAGATTGATAGCAATGTGGAGTACATATAGGCACAATCCTTCCCATATCTACTCAACCGATTTATAGGAACAAAACCGAAAAAGTTATCTGGAGGATTGGCTAAAAGAGAAACATATGGTATATGCCTTATACATAGGATACGCTAACAGGAAGATCAGAACACCCTAATGTCAGCAACAAAGTGCCTTAGATTAATTTCTTTTCGTTGCAAAATGCTTGTGTATAACACCATCAGAGCCATCCAAATCCAACAAGCGTCACATGGAAAGAGCAGCAAAATCAAAGAAGCCATAAAAAAAAATAGGAGTATCAGCATGAGAGATTCCCCTAGACAAGAGTCATGCTATTGCGTCCCTGATTTAGATCGGGAATGTTGTAGATGTTCTTGTCCTGCTTCTCATCATATGCCAAATTTACTAATGAGTAGAATCATGCAAGACATGAAGACAAACGAACCAAATTTAGGTAGCACTGGCAAGCTGACAGCATATTAGCCATCAAATCCAAAATGTGTCATGGCCAGTGGGAAGATCATGTTAACCACATTAAACTAGAATTAACCAATTGCATTTATAACGAATTCATGATCTTGTGGGAGCATATTTAATCCATCAGAGCCTTCATAACATTTAGGTCTACATATGCGCCCTGGAATGAGGGAGGCATGTGAAAATGGAACATACATTAGGAGATTTGAGGGAATATTTTGGAACGGAGGGAGTACAGTACTGCTACATAATCCACCACAGAGACCAAGCAGGCTTCGACAGAGGAGCGCATTCAGATGTCCGTTATTACAAAGATCAGTAATCATCAGGAATCAGGCTGGCAGATCAGGGTGCCCTCACCAAACAAGTCAAATTCTAATCTACATAGTCTCACAAATGAGAAAAAAGATTCAGTTTCCAAAATAAGTAAATCTCGGCGACTTCAGAAGCATCTTCATTTTAGTTAAGCATTTATTAAAACCAGATCTGAGAAGCAAAGAATTCATCAGCCAGAAAATTTTTTAGAGAAATCACAGATCTTACAACCAGGTGTGGGCATAGGGGGGGAGCTAGCGGCAGCAAATGCTTGAGACTGAACTATGGCAGCAGGAACTTGGATGAATCAGTAGGACCGTGAGAGAGGTAACTTTGGTGAATTGGGGTCAGCCGGGATAAGCAGTAGTAACTAGCAAGGGAAGTACAATAGGAGCAGTGCTGGCGGCGGCCCCTAGGAGCAGTGTGCAAGAGGAGTGAACCTACGCTAGACCTAGGGTTTGGGCCTAGGTACAGTTGGAATTCACAAATGCTAGGGTTTACCTCAGCTAGTCCAGGTGTCAACGTGGTGGGCATTCCATCTTAGAAAAAACTTCTTTTCGGTTTTGAAGAAATTCGGTCATCTCAAAACCAAGACCGCTAGAGGTAGTAGTACCAAATAAATCAAAGACATTTCGGTTTTGGTCGAGATCAAAGAAATCAAAAAAAACTCCAAATAGCATTATAAGCAGCAGTACCAAATAGCATCAACACAACAACAGATCAGCAACAAGCAAAAAGCATAAAGGCTGAAGCACAAAAGCAGCAAGCAAGTGGAACCAGGCAACATCAAGCAATCAAGCAACAGCAAGTAATCCATATCTTCACGGTCTGGTCTGTGGTGGCTGTGCAGGAGTAGAGGAACCCAGATCTAGTGGCAATGGATGGCGGGGATCGAACAGGTTGGACATGGCGACGATGGCAGCAAGACATGGTAGTAATCGAATGCTTGAAATGGAGCGGCGCTGGTGGCTGTGGGTGGCGATGCTTAGCCTAGAATGGCGTAATGCCGCGATGCCAATAAATGGTGAAGCATGGACTAGGATCTATGTAGCAGTTGTCTTGAGGGAATCTGGAGACTAGGGTTAAGTGGACGGTTGATCTGTCTCTGCCTGATGGGCTTCTAAGCTATACAGTATAAGCTTATAATAGGTTTAATATATTACTTTGGTTATTTCAATTAACTAATAGATATGACCGAATTAATCGGAATAGACTGAACTTTTCAGTTTCAGTCTTGGCCATTTCAATTCAGTTTCGGTTTATTATGCCCACCATTAGCTATGCGGACACTTGGCCTTCTTGTCCAAACTTTTACACCTTGTCCCCTACATTAAACAGTATTGTGGTATTAACATTAAGTTAGCCTCTGTTTTCAATCAGATGCTAACTTTTATGAATTACCCCTTTCATTGGCTATTATCATTGATATTGATATTTTGTAGATTATCCCAGTTTTTTATCCCTACCATTAATAGTGATCCTAACTTGTACAGATTACCCATGTTTAAGATTGCCACTGTTTATAGCAATCCAAACTTTTGTACATTACCCCCTACACCCAAGTCTTCAACCGCTATCCGTATCAGCCCTTAATTATGCATGTAACCAGTATCACTGACAATTGCTTCCAAGAATAAGGTACTACTAGCAATGGTAGCAGTCTAGAATTGCCCGAATAGTCACTTTAATGGGAAGCTTATGTTCTCCGTTAAAAAAACAATGGTAGTAGGCTAGAATTTTGCAAATTCCTCCTTGCATTGGCAAAAAAGTTCAGAGATATAGCCGGCTTGATCGAGAAGGGGTTGTCCAAGCTTGGAAGCGACGCACTTTAGTCTAGGTCAGTGACACTCATCACCAATTCACCGTTCTCTCTACATGCAACCGTGGTTGCTAAGTAATGATACCGATCCACAAATCAGGTCACCGGAAAGTGGATTTAGTTGCTCACGAGTTTCCTAGTTCCTAGGTCAAGCAATAAACTGTTGTGAGGCAAGTCTTTTCCTAAAAAGGCAAAGGCATTATCAATGAGCTCAAAAATAGTCGACGATGGCTAAAAGGCTAAGGGGACATTGATAATGGAGCATAGGGTTGGTGTTGAGGAAAGAGATGGACGAGAGGCTGGTGGTATCATTCAAGGATAGCAGAGGAGAGGACAATGGCAACATTAAGGATGGGGATGAGAGGAAGACATCACATTTTTCACAAGGAATGTGAAAAACAATGGTGGCATTTGTGAATTAGGTGAGGTGCAAATGAGAGGCGAACATAGGAAATGAGAGTTCTAATAAATATATGGCATCGGAGGAAAACTTTTAAACTATTGACCTCAATTTTATATTACAATAAATTTACAAAACCTAATAATTATGACATTACAATGGTACATTTCAAGCAAATCCTTGCATACTATTTCTTGTTTTTAAACTAAGAATTAGACAAATTATTGATTGTCAAGTTCCAAAAAAGTTTGACTAAATATTATCATACATATTAAGTATTTATGACCGGAGGAAGTAACTTTTCTAAATATTATCTGCGGATGATAGTATCCTAACTTATTCTCTAGCTTATTCTCTAGGTGACTTGATAAAAGTCAAACTAATATTAAAAAATAATAAGAAAAGTTTTTTTTCAGCTTCACTCAACCATCTTCACTTCTTGCCCAGATAGCTCACAAGGCGCTCGTAGCCACAGCATATCTCGAGAACAACGACAAGTTGAAAACAAATTGTCAATTAAAAAAACATGGCAAATCTTATCACTGGACAAGGAATGAGCTCTGAAACTTATACAACAAAGGATCATCAACTGCAGTTCAATATAGTATTCTGGTATACACATGATAAGTACAAATTAGGTAACCCATGACTGTAAGAGGAAAAGAAATATCCTATTGCAATTTGCACATCTCTTGCAAACCTCAAAACGCTCTAGAACTAAGTCAATAACCTAGGAATAAATGAATCTTCGCTGATTCTGCTAAAATTTTCTAAACTAGTTTGATATGAACTAATGTCTAACCATTCAGGACTTTAATATATAGAGATAAAAAAACCAAAGCATAGAAGCTGGTTCTAGGCATGCCAGGTTTCATATTTTGCCGCATTTGCTTACATCGACCTGTATCAGGATATTGCAAACGAGGAATCTTCGAATCTCGCTCATTGGGCAATGTTAACTCGTGACACACTTTGCATAAGCTGTCCAATTATCTGGCTGAGGCAATGCTTTTCATAGCCAAGTTTTGCATTGTTTATGCCATCAATTTATTCAGGGGGCGGCAACAGAAATACAAAGCCTGAGTTTTCTCGAATGAGCGGAGGTGGTTCAATATCAGAAATATCAATCTGCTCCATTGATTTGGATATATCATCGACGGAGAAGGGTATACTGCATTATGTTCAAATGAGTAAGTACAATATACTTTTTTTGGAATAGGTAGCATATTATGATCAATTGATAGGAACATAAATAACCTTGAGTCGTCATCCAGAAGAAATGAATTGCTCACAGGATTGTTAGAGTCTTCAGTCATTAATACTCTCATGTTTGATATGACCTAATATGATAAACCATATGTGGTCAGATCTTAACAGGTGGAATCAAATGTAATTATGCAATGTCGTTTAAAGCTTACCTCTGGGGACACGCTGTGTGTTCCATATTTATCATCCCAGTACATAGTACTGATCCTGTATAACTGTTGTATGCTAAGTACCTGAGCAGAAAGATACAGGGTTGTGAATTAATTCCTTGGAAATCCAGCTTTCCAAATGAAGGGATAAATGAATCGCTAGGTTATATCTCACTTACTGGACAAAGGTCATGACTTATTTCATCCAACGTTTTCTTTGGCTTTTGATGAATCACCTGATAAAAATGATAGATGTGAGAGACCAGTACAATTGATTTGGCAATGTCCAATACTGCAATCTACCTTATCTACACTTCTTTATATAAGTTCTCATATCCCAAATATTAGATCTAATTGCATGTCCTCAAAGTCAAAATCCTAATTTCTAAAGGACAACAATAGGATGTTCAAATTTCATTTTATCAATAGTCTCGTATTTGATTATAAAATATAGTTTAGCAACAATGTCCTAAATATTGGTCTAAGAAGAAAAAGTTCATGCATGCTTTAGGAGCAAATAGAGAAAATAGTTACCAGGAAACCAATAGCTTGTCTAATATGTTTAAGTTCGTCCCAGGCTGAACCTGCATACTGCAAATAGGAAAGTACTAGATGAGAAATCAATATTAATCCTCCCAACCATCAATGAAGTTTTGTTGCAATAATACAGAATGTGTTTCAACTAAAAATATATACATATTAGAACGTGCTTAGAGCAAAAAACAGGGCAAACACAAACAATATTTACTTCCTTTTATAGATCACTGTAAAAGTCTGGATATAAGCACAGCCATATGGACAAGAACAGATTGTGATCCAAGAACCCAATACCAAGTTCGGATGCTACTTAAAATATTCCAAGTAAAACAGGGTACTTCTAAAGATTTACTGTCATTTCACAGAGGTGTATTAGAGAGGACATTGGTCCTTTGAAGAATTGTTTGCTTCAACACTTGATGAATGAGATTTTTTTTACCTCATCAGTAGCTCGATAGCACCAATGCTCGAGTTCAGCTAATCCTGCTTTTACGTACTCACCATTACTGAATGAACAGCACTCCCTTCTCAATAGCAGACTGCAGACATGGCAATCAAACGGAGCTTGGTCAAGCATTTCTAGTGTTTCACAGGCCAGGAGCCCGGGGTCAATATCTATATTGTAAATAAAATTTACCTGTTGAAAAGCTGTACATTGATGAATGAGAATATCTGAGTGAATACCTTTCGTACCAAAAATGGAGGAACCTGCAGCAATGGCACACATGAGCAAGATGTGTTGATGTATAGTTTTAATCACATTCTGCCTGATCGCAAGTGTGGCTGAAGCTGCACGTTGCAGCCAGCCAGCAGCGGCTCCAGGCGGTTTGGCAGAGCAGCTGCAGCTGGTTGTATCGATCAGGCCAGTTGAATAAGCATGCATATTCATACGGCTAGTGTTCTCACAACTTCTCAAAAAATTATTGTAGTGATGTAAAAAAACAAAACTATGTTTCAACAATTAACGTTTTACTAACATTGTTCAATTTCAGCATGTTCAAGAAATTTCCAAGGCTCTTTACAATCCCTTGCCAGTGAGCAATCAAAGCTTCTTGTGCTGCCGTATTTGTGTTTGAACGTGAAGATCCTTTCATTAAGCTTGCTCTTGATGTTCTTGGGGCCTGTAGTATTTGTATCAGTGGGGAGTATTGAAAATAGATATAAATTACAGAATGTAATGTTTTTGATATTCCACAAATAGACTAGACTAAGAAACCACAGGTACCTGAATGCACAAACCAAGCAAAGGAGAGATCTCTTTCTTCAAGTTATCCCGGATCATTCCATAAATCTTCTCCACATATGCCGTAAGTTGCTGCTTAAACAATAAAGCCGGATACTTGGCTTCCACTTGTCTTAGTGTCTCTACTCCACTAACCATGCTCCCATTTATTAGAGAAAGATTTACACCTTGCGGAGTTCCTCTGAAGCTCTGGAAATAGGATATGTATTACAGTCATTCAGTAATTATTATAAAGCTTCTGTGAAAGACAATTTAAAAGCAGTGAGTACCTGGGTCATCCTTCCAAAAAGAGTAGCAGATGATGATCTTCGTCGCTGTGGAGCCATCCCTGTTGATCCACTTGCCTTCAGTGTCCTTTGAAGCAACAGCAAAAGTGTTGAAGCATTTGAGAGCCAATAAGCTAAGACCTCGTTATTGTCCTGTGTCTATATAAAACACAGAAAATGATAAGTCGGCATCATTCCGGGTAATGATAACAGAGTTGTAGCGTAAGGTTATAACCTCAATGGCATGACCGATGGTCTGAATAATGCGATCAAAAACGCTTGTCCTCTCTACTTCAAATGATCTCCAGTGAAGAAGGCACTTGTATATGATGCAAGCAGCAACTGGTCGATTTCCAGCAAAGCCCAAATGCTGAGCAATGCACCTAATTAATAGATCTTGGTTTTCCTGCAGAGATTAAAATGTTCATTGCAGAGAGTAACATGAATATGAAGGATCTACAAAGTAATCTAAGAATAAACACAAAACAACGGACACACCTGCTGCTTTTCATTAAGTGACTTCTGTGGCTTATCGTCGAAGTCAAATTCCTTTTTAGGAGAGGACATATTATTGGACTCCTAAAACAATAACAAATTAAAAATGTGTGTTACTTTTAAAAATTATATAACTGCTGACCAAATATATAGTGCGCCTACTCACTGGAGCTGCTTTTGAATCGCCGCTTGATACATGAACACTTTCTGAATTCCTCTGGAAAATAAAGCAGTATAAACTATCGAAGTATCATCAAGAGGGAACGAAAGATAAAAACATAACTACACTCATTCTCACCTGTAAAACGGACTTGGAACGACCTGACAAAATTTTACTTGGAGCCATTGAGACAGCTTGCTGACGGAGGACTTTATTCTCAGATTCTACATTAGAGAGCTTCTCCTCTAACCTGCATTAGAACATGCAGATCACGAGCAATGAGCAGCAGCTGAGCCAGGATTATGATATGAGGGCAAAACAACAATGAACATAAAAAACATATAATATTATAATCAGGGACATGTGTAGAAAATTGAGGTACTGGTATCATAATGTGTTGATCATATTTGAACCATGGTGTTATCTTCTACGTACTAATTGTGCAATTAGGTTTTGTCAAAAGTTATCGGGATTACTTAACCCTGGCTTGCTAAATTAGATCTGCCCCTAAGTGAATTATTAGTTTTTTTATAGGTAATAAAAAAATAACAACATATTATATGCATATGTGTTCTGGCTGCTTGTCAACACAAAAGAACATCATTTACTTATTACTGGTTTGGAGGCACTAATTCAGAATTGGAACAGCATGGAGAGAGCAGCAGGAGAATCCAATCAAGTATGAGAGGCCTTTTCACATGCTGCATTGCATGCATAGCGTTATTGGGCCATCAAATAACTGGGCCTAGAGCTCTGGATTATTTACTGGTTGCTCATTAACAAACCAACCGAATTAAAGGGGGGCTAATATATCTCTTCCTGAAACCGAGGAAAAACTTCGTTGGAGGGGGAGAGGCCTCCACTCGCCCCTCCCTGTCTCCGCCTCTGGTAATAAGATGAAATTTTCATGTTGGATCATACAGTTCATTTCATATGAATACTACTATACTTTTAAAGTCGGCTAAGAGATAGGTATTTGTTAAGACTTTTTTGAAACCCCCAAAAGGCATTAAATAAGTTAGAATGGCTTCTTTTACATAGGCGGTCCAAAAACTGAAGTTGTAGGGAAATCTGAACATGTTTCATGCACAAAAGGATAAAAAAGCAAAATGCAAAATGTGAATGTACTGAGTTAGGCCTAAAGGGCAATATACGGAGTAAAGGGGGCACAACTGCACAAGGACACAAACCCTATAAAAATAGGAAAATATAATAATTAACAGTGAAAAGCTTCACCTTCTAAGATATTCCTGGAATTGACGCATTTTTACGTCAGTCTCTTCCAGTTTCTTTTGTTTTTCTTCATTTGCTTGTTCTTCTTCAGAGCGTTTTCTTTCTAAATCATCCGCCCTTTGTTTTTCTGATTGTAATGAGATCTGCAGACAAATAAAGTTGTATGTCACAAGTTGAGTGGAAGTGTTTAATCATCTAGGTATAAAAGTGCCAAGTTCATGTGACAATATCTTGTAACATAAAATCACCAGGTGAGCAAAGCATTTAGAAATCCTGGTCAATAACAACAATAATATCGTACGTACCTTAAGTTCTTCCACCTCTGCTGTCAAGGAATCGACCTTGTCAGTGTCCTGGACTAGAACCTCAGTTTGTTGCACTACAGGAGGTGCTTCCTCAATAGCCCTAGAAAATTCTCTTTCCTTAACAAGCATTGCACTTGTGTCATCCAATTTAGCCTGCAAGGCTTCCATAGAGTTCTGCAGTTTTGACAACTCCTGGGCTTTTGCTTCTTCCAAGTCTGTCTGTATGCATGTGAAATGATTTGTGTGAAACTATTCAAATAATGAAACTATGATTTAATACATGTTATTCTTTAGAAGTGTTTATGGAGTGGAAAATATGTAGGAGTACATGGCAGAAGAAGTCGAACACCGTACCCTCATTCTCTTCTCTAACTGCACACGCCATGTAAGTTCTTCCACTTTCTTTTCAAGTTTATCCTTTGCTTCCTTGAGAGCACCTGTTTCTCTAGCTTCCTGCAGAGAAGATAAATTGTAGTGCATTCGGTGAGAAGAAAATATTATATTAGAATGATACATAATCCAAATCCATCATAGGAGAAAAGGCCAATGAATACTCTCATAAGAACCAGCATAATATGTAGGAGTAGCAGTAGTGCGTTGGCTGGGATAACGCGAGTACCATTTTAAGTTTTCTGAGTTCCTTCCTTGCAATCTTTCCTCTCCATCTGCATTGTGCAACAATGGCTGCGCATTTTAACTTCTTATGGTACACATGAGCTGTATGGCACCTATAACGGGCCTGCAACGGAGAGTACGGGCGTTGAAAAACATATGGCTTGTTAAGATACATTGTTGAATCACTTTATGAGTATTTACTAGCAATTGAAAACTACCTGAATTTTAACTGCTGCCTTAGACTGCTTCTTATATCTGAACGTATTTCTTGCTGCCATCGCTCGCAATGCTGTTTGCACTACAAGAACTGAAGCATTTAGGTGTTTATAGGACCTCCTAGCCTGATGCATTCGCTGATATTTCTGAACTTTGAAGGCAGCTGCTTCCCTTCTCATTTGATCATACAGTTTACAAGCCAGTCTTCCTGAAACACAAAGCATGATACAGGCAATTTTAGTAAAATAAAACAGAACAGATCTACGGTAAAGCACAACCAAAACAGACCTCTCCATATTGCCTGAACACATAAAGATGCCTTCCTCAGAGAAATAAACTTCTTCCGCATGATATGTGTCCGTATTTTCCCTTGAATTGTTTTTGCCGCAGCACTGAGTACTTCAGTTCTCCTAGCATCTAATTCGGCCATCTGGCCAGCTCTCAGAAAAACTTTTGTTTTACCTATCTGAGACATATGAACCAGACTTAGTGATCTAAAATGACTCAAAGACCTAACGCAGCACAATTTATCATGATCTTGCATTTATATATATATATATATATATATATATATCTTTTCCCCCATAGTAGCACTGTACAGAGCCCAGCATACCATAATCTAAAACAGAAAACATTAAAGCTTAACTATTAAGTAAGTACATCTACTTCATGATCTCTCCCTTTGCCAGATCATTGTTAGCCCTTCAACATAATAACTGAGTGCAAGGCCACAAATTTCGAATGTAGAGCCTCGAATACTAGGCAGATGGAGCAGGGTTCCATGTTGATTACCTGAAATCCCACAAGACCCTTCTTTTCAAGAATCCTCTTGCATGCAACCTTTTCATCGCAACTAGTGAAATATGATAAAAGAGAAAGTTAGTGTCATATGACTTTTTAAGCATCAACGAACTCAGTTCAGTCTCAGATAATACACTACAAATCTGGAGTATGGAGAGCTTCAAACAAGAACTTACTTTCCTTCTAGGGCCTCTTGAGCAAGTATTCCAAAGCGGTGCAAAAACTCATAAAATGTGCGACGTGTAGGATAACCTGCACAGCTGATCCTGATTGCCTCAAGTACACCCTAATGATACGTGGCATGCAAGTTAGTGGAACAGCATTATCATTTGGATGCACTCCAACATAACCACTATTTGATTGCAGTACACGTTGGATTGTTAGCACAATAAATCATAGTTTGGAAGCACTTACACCACAACGCAACTGTTGCATGACATTGACATTCTCAAAAATTGCCGGTTTTAGCACATTATTTGGCTTGACGCATCTGATATAATGAGGTTCTGTAGAGTTTAGTGTTTCCATAAGAGCTTGAAGTTGTTGCTGCAAAATAAAAACCACAGGTTGGCAATTAGTTATACATAATAGCAAACCAGCTAAAAACTGGGAAAATGAGGCAAAAAAAGGTCAGGCAGCACCAATCTGAAGAGAGGAAAACCTTGAAGCGTGCTCCAATCGAAGAGAACTTGGAGGATTTGGATGTTTCCTCTGGCAGAGGAGGAAAAAGTCCAGAGATAAATGAGCATTTGGAAGCACTTAGTAACTCCTGGTGCTCGGCCACAACATAGTCTTTGTTTTTGTCAAGGAATTGATCAGATTGATACAACACCTGGATAACGGAAGCATAATTACCGGTTAAAACCAGAACTGATACAATCATGGAAATTGAATTTGATGAGAAAAACTAACCTCTCCAGCGTAGTGACAGATTGTAAAATCTGTGCGAGATAGCTTTGGTTTGACAAACCGTTTGTGCTTTTGAAATGTCTGGTACAGCTTCTGGGAAAAAGTCTCATGTGTTGACTTGGGAAACATACTGTATGCAAGACAATGACAGAAAACATAGCGATTAACTAAACATTAAATTGAATACATAGGGAAATTAAATTGATTAGACAACAAGAACAAATAGAAGATAAATGGCAAGCGTACCATGCCTCATCTAGAAGTGCAATAACACCGCCAGGTTTCTGTAAAGGGACGATTTAAACAAACAAACTCAATGTCATTTATTGATAAATTCAGTAAACACATGGAAAATAAGCAAGTGAGAATCCATCACAAAATTATTGGATATATTACTCAGTTCAAAAACAAGTACAAGAAAAAGAATGTATCTCCGTATTTAAATATATAACACTTTTGACTTCATTTGGTCTTTAGTGTGCAATATTGACCACTATTTTTCTATTAGAATATAATGATAATATCTAACAAAATTATAATATTGCAAAAGTTCTTATAAAGAAAAATTTTCTCATATGATTTTGATATTTTCAAACTAAATATTTCGAGAACTATTGATTTCAAAAGTTGGTCCAAATAAATTCAATACAACAACAATAACAAAGATTTTCAATCCTAAACAAGTTGAGTTCGAATAAAGCCAATGATGCTATATATTTAAATATGGAGAGAATAACATATATTCCTGCATAAATCATAGGCCTCTTTGGCTATGCCAATCTTCTCAAATAAGAATAGATGTAAGCTGAATGTTTCACCTTGTATTCAACTTATACACTACAGCATTTTGAGATGTCCAATGTTGATGCACCTTAGGTGGAATTAGAGAAATCAAATCTAGAGATCCTTTATGTGGAGTTGTTGACTTCATACATATCATGAAGAAATTATAAGGGGAAAACAAGAATTTGATAAATTTAATGCAAAACTTGGCAAATTTGAATTTTCCTGAATTAATTTAACCGAGATTGCATTTTTTTTCGAGAAACTGGGATTTTAAGAAATTTTATATTATAGCTACTTATGCATACCTTCTCAATAAGGTCAAGAACATCTTGATTATCGACAAATTCAATATAGCTCCAGTCAATTTGTTCTTTGGTATACTCCTCTTGTTCCATCTTGAAAACGTGCTGAAAAAGAAGACATAGAAATCTTCCATATAAATATATGTTCTTCTGGAAAGAAAGTTTGGTGTACACGAACCATTCCATGTGAACAAGTGTACCTGATTGAAATGCTGTTGCAATTTTTCATTTGTATAATTAATACAGAATTGTTCAAAACTGCAAAAACAAAGTATAATTCATTAGTTTGTAAAAAAAATACTTGGTAAACTTTCATACAAGAATAAACTACAGTAAAGGTCACCTGTTTAACTTGAAGCTCTCAAAACCATAGATATCCAAGACACCAATAAGAGATTTAGAGTTAGCATCTTGTCCAATTGAGCTGTTTATTTTATCAACAAGCCTGAAAAAATAATGGTGAGTCAGAAACATGACTGCAAGGTTCTTTTATGTATTGCATTACTCCTGGGAACATAGTTATATTACCAGTCAAACAAGCGGGAATATACTGTCTTAGCTAGACCATCCCTGCTGACAGTTGCATTGTAAGGATCAAGGCTCCTTTTTATAACCTCCTCTGGTGTTACCATGACACGCTTGCAAAGAGCATCTTCCAAGGCTCCAGGATCACACCTGACATGGAATGAATTTCAACAAATATTCGAGCATGTACATAAGTAATATAATCAGATATAGAACAGAACCAAATGCAGTAGTTACATAAGAAGCTCGGCAGTTGTGTCAAGATGGAACTTAGATTTGTCATCTTTCAAAACAGAGGAATCAACTTCTTTGCCCTTGGCAAACTCAATGTTACCAATATGAAGGATAGCTGCAACAACCCTGAAAATAGCATCCTGAAAGCAAATTAAATTGCAGAGAAGTGAGAAAAAAATTCAGTTCAACTAACCATTGATCAAATGAAAGAGTATATGGAGATAATTGAGCTACCTGCTCCTGAGTACTGATGCCAACAATATCCATTGCTCTTCTGGTAGCCAAGTATTCATGAGCATCACTAACCCCAACCAACTCGTAGCAATTTGATTGATTAAGATAATGAAAAGTCTTAGGATTTCCTAATTTGTACTTTTCAACCTCCTGAAAGTTCAACGTCAAAGGATATTGTATGTGTTAGTGATTAGTTACAATAACACAAGAGATCTGAGGATGAGAAGCATTCAAAGAGAATATATATCATTACCTCCTGTGGTGCGGCACAAAGGAGATAAAAGCAGTGGTAGTTGCGTTCAGGATCAGAAATTTGGCATACCCGTGACCTTTCTAACAAGTAAGTTCTGACAGCAGCACCTGAGATCCTCCCTTGCTTATCAAACTGAATCTCAACAAACTTACCAAACCGACTGCAGAAAGAATTATGGAGAAAATGATACTGCAACATGTATACACCTCTATAATTTGAAGAAATACAAGTAGTCTTATGATTGAGACAACTGTATTGAATCTCCCCTACCTAGAATTGTTGTTCCTGACAGTTTTAGCATTGCCAAAAGCTTCAAGGACTGGATTTGACTGCAGACATAAGAATATGCAACAAAAGTTCAATTGGAATATAAATAACCTAGTAATACAATGGCCTTTCAAAGCTAAGCACTCTCTTACTTCGAGAACTTGTTGCTCTACTGTTCTTCCTTCGGTAGCAGCTCGGCCACCCAAATAGGCAAGATATCTCATAAGCATTTTTGTTGTTTCTGTTTTACCGGCACCACTCTCACCACTCACAAGAATAGAGTTGCTTCTCCCTTCAGTAATCATTGCTCTATTTCATGTAAAAGACAGAAGGATGACCCATGTTTTATAGAAAGTTAGAAGCACTGACTCAAATACCACCTAGTATCATATTTACCTGTATGCAACATCTGCCACAGCGAAAACATGTGGACTTAATTCTCCAAATGGTGCTCCCTTGTACTGTTGCATCATGTGTGGATCATATAAATGTGGCAATCTTTGGAAAGGATTGACGGCAATGAGAATGTTTCCCGTGTATGTCTGTCAAAATGTTAAGCTATAGGTCATACAGTACGACATAAATAATGGCATATTTACAGTAAATGACCATGCAGAAAACGATAATGAAGAATAACATACATATATTTCATTAAGTTCATATCTGGTTGCCAAATTCTGCAGAACTCCTGGTTCATGGAGGTAGGAGAGCTTTGTCATATCATCAACTCCACCAGCAGCTGCTTCCATATCTTTAGGATACAGTTTCGACAAATTTGCAATGATCTAAAAAATTGATAGCACAAACATAAGTAGCATTTCAGCCAAAAACGAATTAGTGGCGGTGAAGAGTTAGAAGAATGAGAATGCAGCTTACCTTCTTTCCATTGGTTGCTTGGATCTGGGCCTCTTCGCCGTTGATCTTAACAACTTCTCCATCGACCCAGGCAATTTCAGGGTCTTCAGCCCAAACATGAGAACCTACTATAATATTAACTTTCGTCCCCTGTAATAGAAAAAAGATTGGATATCTCATGACTCCATTCGTCATTAGGAAAGTTACAGTGGTGCTAAATAGAAAGATTGCAAACCTGTATGAACTTTAAAAAAACAGCTCTCTAAAATGGTGTTTTGGGTTGAACTGTAAAATAGATTAACATGGGGAAAATATGAAATCACATGGATTTGAAACCGTGTTAAACGAATTGCTACAATCAGGAAGCTTCAGGGAAATCATGTCAAGGATCAATCGAGCAACACAATTTCAGCGGCTGCATCGCTCAAGCGAACGCAAGAGGGAGGCGGCTTTACCATTTCACCGGCTTGTGGAGGATGATCACTAGCTGGACGCTGTGAGCGAAGGCGCAGATGAGCTCATATCTTTTCGCCGGCCGGCTAGCGCTCGCGCGCTCTCGTCGGAGCCCTCCGTCGCCGGTCTCCGGACGGGGGAGGAAGGGGGGCGATGTGGTGGTGGGTGCAAAAGCGGGGGAGTGGAGGGTGAAGAGGGGGCGGGAGTACGTGGAGCGGCCATGGCTGGCCCTCCCTTCGATCTCTGCGGGGCGCCATGGAATCCGCCCACGTCTCTCTCCCAAGTTCCTGTTAATAGCCAAAATTAGCATATAATCGGCCGTTGTTAATTTGACCGATTATTTTAATCGAACGATTAGCATGTTAATCAAGAGAGATTTGGCAGGTGTCCTTGGTATTCATGTCTACAGTCGCATCGTTTGCGTGCGGGCCGTGAGTTTGCTCGGGATTTTCTGCGAAGGGCAAGGTTTGGGACTGAGAGCTACAGTAGTGTGTCTTGATTGATCGCTAATCGCATTGGATGCATGCAAAGTGTTAGAGGAGATTATTTTCCTTCCGTTGGGTTTATACTGACTCGGATAGGATGGAAAGAAGGGCCCACGGAGGAAAGAGGAGACGCCGTGCGCAGCGCCTATAAACATGTACACCACACGCCGGTAGAAAGCCCCCAACGGTTATAAATCTTCCATTTCGCTGGTTGTTATTTCTATTTCGTCGTTTTCATAGTTGAGTTCTAGCAGCCTGTTACACCGATTTTGGCTTGTATTCTAAATATGGTTTAATAAATTATAAATTAATATATTAGCTTAGATATATTGCGTAAAAAATAATAAATGTTACTAAGAATAAACAACAACGATAAATTAAATAATGACCAAAAATATATGGCCATAAAGTAAAATAAGATTTATCTCATTAACGTGAAATAATTACAACTATTAGACATGCAAGTATTAAACATCATTATATCCTAATTCGTTGGGCTATATATATATATATACAAGGCCACGCCGGTGTGAAGTCTCTTTTCCCTATTCCTCTTCCATTCTCCGTGGCCGCGCGCGCTCCTCCGCGTCCGTTCGCGCTTCCGTTGTCTCCACCAGTTCGTCGCGGACGCGATTTTCCCTCTGCGTCACAGACACGACAACGCTCTTTCGTCCTCGCGCTCACGTCTACTCTTCCGTCCTCGCGCTTCACACCGCTTCTCTCTCCTTCTGTCTCCACCAGTGCGTCGCGCGTGGCCGCGTCCGCTCTTCGCTTCACGTCCGTTCTTCTCTCTCTGGCTTCTTTACCACCCAACCAACCGATACTTAGTAACGCGTAGCTATAGCTGATGAGTACAAGACGCTAATTGTTAACGGGACATGTGGCTCGTCTCTCGCCCCTAGTATTAACGTTGTGATAGATAAATGGATCTTCAAACACAAATTCTACTCTGACGGTTTCTTTGCCCATCACAAGGCACGTTGGGTGATTCACGGTTTCTCTCAACGCCCCAGCGTCGACTATGACGAGAAGTTTAGCCCCGTCATCAAACTGACCACGATTCGAGTCATCCTTATCCTTGTTGCATCACGCTCCTGGCCAATCCACTAGTTTGATGTGAAGAACGTGTTTGTTTATGGCTATCTGGCAGAGACAATGTATTGCCAGCAGCCTCCTGGTTGCATCGACCATACTTGTCCTGATGATGTTTGTCTCTTGCAACGCTCTCTATATGGCCTAAAACAGACGCCTCAAGCTTGGTACCAGCAGTTCGCCACCTACCTTTGGCAACTCGGCTTTATGGCCTCTGTCTCTGACACGTCCCTCTTTGTACTTTATGCGAGGATGCAACCGCCAACCTGTTCCTATACGTCGACGACATCACATCCTCAATCGCCATCCTACAACGCATTATGGCACGACTCCACTCAGAGTTCGCCATAAAGGACCTTGGTGATCTACATCACTTCCTCGGCATCTTCATCACGCGCTCTCCTGATGGTCTATTCCTCTCTTAGCGCCATTATGCTGTGGATCTTCTACAGCGGGCAGGCATGGCCGAGTGTCACTCTACAACCACGCTGGTAGACACCTGTGCCAAGTTATCCGCCACCGACGACTCTTTAGTCGCTGACCCCTCTTAGTATCGGAGCTTTGTCGACGCTTTGCAGTACTTGACGCTCACATGACCTGACATCATCTACGCGGTTTAGTAAGTGTGCCTCTTCATACATGCTCCCCGTGAACCTCACCTCGCGTTGATTAAGCCCATTCTTTACTACGTGAAGGACACCTTGACCACTGTCATTCACCTCAGCTCTGGGCTGGTCGGCTTCGTCACCACGTACTTCGACACAGACTAGGCAAGCTGCCCCGACTCTACACGCTTTACGTCCAGCTACTGCGTCTTCGCCATTGACAATCCGGTCTCTTGGTCCTCCAAGTGCCAAACAACGATGTCTCATTCTAGTGCAGAAGCTGAGTACCGCGCGGTTACCCATGCCGTCGCCGAGTGCTGCTGGATCCGTCAACTTCTTCAAGAGTTTCACGTATCCATCGCTTCCGCAACCATCATCTACTGTGACAATGTTAGTATCATCTATATGACTGCTAACCCTATCCATCATCGCCGTACAAAGCACATTGAGATTGATATTCACTTCGTTCGTGATAAGGTTGCTTTAGGATTAGTTCGAATGCTCTATGTTCCTTCGACACATTAGTTCACGACATTATGATCAAAGGACTATCTGTACCGTTGTTCACTGATTTTTGTCTAGTCTTTGTATTTATGATCCTCCCACTACGACGGTAGGCGGTTATTAGACATGCACACATATGGAAGCATTAGACATGCATACATAGAAGATAATTCAGTAATCATTGTATTCCTAATTCATTGGGCTAACCCATTGGACCCGTGGGTGTGAAGTCTCTTTTCCCTATTCCTCTTCCCTTCTACAACGACCGTATATTCACCCAGGCAAAATGGAAATATGCATGCGTGTGCCATCTAAAAAATAAAAAAAAATAGCACGAGAGCATGTACAAAGAGAGTAATAAATAATAACAAATAGCGCGGACCAATATTTTTCTCCACGCTTTCCACGGGACCAACAAAATGCTAATATTTAGCATGCATGTCATACTCATGCATAAAATTGACAAAAAGGGATAAAATTCATGATATGACAAAAAGGGATCACACAAACTGTATGAAGTATACTTAGGTGCGTCCGTCGTTAAAGTTTGAGCCGAAATACATGTTCATAAAATATTCACGGTATATGATAGAAATGTATACCATGTATTTGCCATTATATATATACACATATAGAGGGAGAAGCCGTTGTGATATATTTATGCATGTCACGACACGATTAAAAGATATACCTCCTATAACACCTAGTCCATAAGACCAGGTCTGCCCACGTTCACCACTCCCTGCATGCACGTGAGCACGTTCGTCCAATATTAAAAGGGCCTACATGTCATCCAAATAAAAGGGGTTTTCTATGGTCAATTAATCAAGCCCACTAACCCACGATAGGCATGCAAGTGTCCGCGCGCGGCTCTGTTCACGCGCAAGGGCAAAACAACATTTGTATAGATGGTTATTACAACCGTATGTCACTAGCTGTTTGTAAAAATTAGGATTTTTTTAGGCATGTAATATAATGGATACATTACGCTACCCAACTATAAAAAGATTTTTCGATTAAAAAAATTCAAAAAAAAATTCCGAAAACCCTATATTGGGACACGTAGCCCTTCCATCAAATGGGCCTTTGAATCCAACCTCCCTAACCACCTCATTATCGGATTCACACCTCTTGAGAACCACCACCATAGTTGTTACTTTCGACTGCTAGATCTTTATCTTTACTGTTGTTGTCATCACTCTTGTATCCATCGGCAATGGTCTGTTACTCTCGAGACTGCTACGGTCGTCGTCGTTGCTTCTATGCTCATAGGCAGTGGATCTATCACTCTTAAGACCATCGTACTAATGGTATCAGTGCCGATTCTCATTAAGTCACCCCTTATAAATACTGCAATTGTAGTGTCAGTTTTAAAACTAGCATCGATGGCCCTTTAGAACCAATATTGATGAGGGCATCTGATAGTGTGTGTCGGCGTGCGTTCGTACGGAGAAATTAAACTACCCCTATAAAAATATTTTATTTTTTTTCGGATGTGGGAAAATAAGCTTATTTTTATATAGGTGGGTCCCCTAAATCTTTTTACATACTCGTCAAAAAAAGCCCGCTTTTAAAAATAAAAAAAATGTCTGTAGAAATTATTTTTTCAGTAATGGCAGGTGGAAAAGAGAGTTCCTGAAAGTTGAGGTAGAGGCTAAGTGCTGCTCAGAGGCTGTAGACAAGAGAGGTTCGCAGCGCTGCTTCATCTCGGCGAAGTGCTGTTGCGCCACTACAGCAATAATCCGCTGCCGCGCCGTATTGCTTTTAGCCAATACCACTTCACTGACGGAGAAGAGGATCATCGACACCGCGAAGGTGGGAACGATGCTCCTCCTTCATCCCTAGACTCGGCCATGGAGTACGCGTCGGAGGGCCCTCTCTCCTATTCTATCACTTGCATGCTTCTTTTCTATGTTCAATCCTGAGCCTCGGCCAATGAGTACGAGTCAAGGATCCTTTTTTTTGCCATATCCCTAGGCTCTGCCACTATGAGTACAAGCCAAAGGAATTTTTCTCTCTTGCTACGTCCGTCGTCTCAGTCAATGTGGACGAGACAAGGAAATTCTTTCCATTTGAGGGCTTTTCAATATGATTTTACTTTTTTTTCCTAAGGCCAGGCCAAATGAGTACAAGCCTAGGAATAGCTTCTACGCATGTTTTTTATATCATACTACCAAACCGATTCGGTCCCGTTAGTAGATACAAGCCCAAGAACTCCTTTCTAGTTATTTGGTTCGGTCCTCTACAATACAAATCTACAACTGAATACAAATCTGCTCGTCACCAAACCTCACGAGAAAATATCTGACCGGGCTGAGCGGAGGTCCGACCGAAGAGAGACGGTGGCTCGGTTACGCGAAGGGCTATAAGATCTGCTTAGCTCCAATGTAGATCCTTAAATTTTAAGACTTAAGGACGTGCTAGTCAATTTCATTCTGCAATTAGCAAGAAGGTAAGGCGAACGGATCAGTCGGATGATAGGTCGATACGAGCTCTTACTATTGGCTGGCCGCCGATATTATTGAGTTGGTCATCGGCCACATCCTGATGGTTCCTACTATCGGTGGTCGTCGATAGGGATTGGAACGCTCTTCCATCAGCTAGAGAGCCGATGAAGGCGTAGACAAATGTCGATGAAAAATTTGATGACATCGGGTGTAGTGAAAGCAAAATCCTAATCCATTGGCCGCTGTAATGCTTGAGCATCAACTGAACAACCAATGGAGGTATGAGAGATAGACGTGTGGAACAAATTAGATGACCTATCGACCAAAGAACCAATGATGCTCCACGGTATTTGAGGCATGAAGCAGGGCCCGATCCTTTACGAAGCCATGAGGGCCAGCGACCGCGGTAACTACGTTGTTAGGGACAGTCTCGATATATCAGACCGAACTGAGACAGTATGAGCCCGGGGACTAACGACACAGAGACGACGGAGGCTTAGACTGAACATGATGATGAGAAAGGAAAGAGGCGAGGTCATCGGCTACCTACTGGACGAATGTCCGACGTAGGCCTACACCTAAACTCATCGACCGCTCGAGCCGATGGGGAATGAGACCCGCTAGATCTCGATACCGACCACATCAGACGCGAGCCCTGAAAGATCGAACTGAATCGAGACAGTATCAGAAAGCGTCCGACATATCCGGATCAATCTCTAGCAGATCGATCGTTAGAGAGTACACGAAAATATGTGAGGCCTATGATGAGAAGAACTCATCGGCTACTCACTTCGATGAGACACCACACAAAGACCCGCCGGGGTGCTGACTTGAACCACCGCTACCGATCTCATAGGTCGAACCTAATCGATGCAGCACGAAACCATGGACGGAGGAGGGAGACTGACACGTCGATGTTCGTACAAACATGATGCGGTACACTCGATTTGACTAAGAGGTTAAACCTAACTGATGCAGCCTTAGACAGAGCAAGATATATCAGGATAGTGGCGGGACTTACCCCTTCATCGGAGATTGAACTTAACCGATGCAGCCCCGCGTCGAGAGCTAAACCCCACCGATAAAATCCTAGAAAAGATATGGTGGTGATATGCCAAAATTGTATTGATGATGAGATTGACTTACAGGCTTCTAGGGGTATATATTTACACCTTGACATTATAGAGTCTAACGCGGTTACAACAACCATCGGACGTTATTTCCTAAAAATATAAAAGAAAAATATTTCTAAGTAAATAAACTGAACTAACTAAACCTTTCTATCAATATAAGATACGATTTACATAGATAAATTACCCTACCATGATTTCTAGAGCTCCTCCTCAGACTTGGCCTCATTTAAATAGTCTTCTATAATTGGATTGAATTCTTCCTCGCTTCGTTTGATCAGCTTCTTTCCCGTAGCAATCAGATTCTTCTTTACTAAACCGATCGTCTTTCTAATCCATCCATGGGCTTATCAAATTTTGACGTTAACACATGCCCCCCAATTTCAAAGCAGTATGAAGACTCATGCTTTGAAATTCTTTTCCTCAGGCTTCCATGGCACTAAAATCTCCTCCCTTTCTGCTAATCGGCTTTCATAAGCTGAAACCATATGCATCAAATGTACTAAACTGCTGAACTCTTGGGAGAAAAACTTCTGCCTGATGCGACTCAACAACCCTCGGAAAACCAAATCAGCTAACTGTATATTACTTAGTATAAGACTATAACACCGACTTCTGATATCCCGGAAACATTGGATGTACTTCAGAACTGACTCATCAGGCCTCTGTCTAACCAATGTCAAATCTGACAGTCTCATCTCCTGAATCCCAGCAAAGAAATATTTATGAAATTGCTATTCTAGATTGGCCCATCCCCTAATTGAGTTGGGAGGCAACGAAGAGAACCAGGTGAAGGCCGATCCAGAGAGAGACAATGAAAAGAAACGAACTCTCAGGGCTTCCTCAGCCGATGCTTCCCATATTAGGCCAAGAATCGGCTGATATGTTCCACTGTAGATATGCTATCTTGCCCCGAGAACTTACAGAAGTCTGGTATCCTATGTTGGTGAGGCAACGAAACTCTGTCAAACTATTCTAGATACGGGTGCCGATACATAAATGTTTAATCTTTGTGCTTGATACCAAATTGCTCTTTCACCACGTCCACAATTCTGGCTGACCAATCCTTTTCCCTTAGGATGTCTCTCTGACACTACGGAAGTAGATATGGTACCTGATTTTGTCTAAGATACTCTCCATGATAAGCATATAAGTCGGGATTGCCACCTGGATAGTCATGTTCGATATCTTCCATAATAATTATCTTGATAGTATTATAAAAGTACCTCATACCATTGCCCCCCCGAATTGGTTTTGTGTTGGTGGATATATATTTGCCAATAGGTTCCTCTTGGTTTTATAAGTTTCCTCTATCATTATCGGCAAAAATACATGATCTTGATCGAATCCTGGAGCTGATAATTCTTCTATCATCTTCTTGATCAGATTTTGTAGTGTATCCATCCATACTCCTGACGGATCCATGAATACTTGATGAAATGCTTCGTTGACCATCTCTTGCAACGGCTTCGGAGGATTCACAGGTGGTGAATGGACTGATTCTCTCATCAAAACAAGTTTTGGCAACTGTGACTTTTGAATCGACCCTTGTCTAGTCATACTAAAGGACTCCAAACAGAGCTTCTGAAAGTTGTCCACGTTCTGCTCTATCTATTGCCTTTGGTCTTCATTCAGATCACTCATGGTTACTGAAATTATAATATCCTCATCGGCTTCTTCTTCATACGAATGTGCATTGGCATCAATCTCTTCTCTAGACATATTGGCAAAAAAGATGCCACCAGGTTGATTAGTAAAAATTCTAACTTCTAATCAGACAATTGTACAGTTCTGTTGGTCGATGAATGGAATTATGTCACACCAGCTAATGAAAGATCTTCGGTCGATGAATGATCTTCAAGTTTTACCAGCCGATGAATGAAATCCTGTCCTATCGGTCGATGAATAAAGACTTCTATCTCACCAGTCGATGAATGAAGTACGAGTCCTATCGGCCGATGAATGCAATCTTTGGTCCCACCAGACATGCCAAAAAGCGTGCTCGCCGCCAAACCTCACGGGGGAATGTCCAACCGGGCTAAGCGGAGGTCTGACCAAGGAGAGATAGCGGCTTGGTCACGCGAAGGCTTGTGAATTTGCTTAGCTCCAGTGCGGGTCCTTAAGCTTCGAGGTTTGAGGGCGTGCTAATCAATTTAACCCTACAATTGACATGAAGGTGAGGCGAACGGGTCAGTCAGACGATGGGCCGATACGAGCTCTCGCTATTAGCTAGCTGTTGATAGGATTGAGCGGCTACATCCTAATGGCCCCTACTATCGGCTGGTCGTCGATAGGGATTAGAACGCTCTTCTATCTGCTGGGGAGCCAATGAAGACGTAGGCAGATGTCGACGAAGGATGTGATGACTCTCGATGTAGCGAAAGCGAGATCCTGATCCATCGGCCACAGAGCCAATGGTGGCACCAAAGGGTATTTAAAGAATAGCAAAGCACGCGAGATCTCTCCTGGTCGCCGACGGAAGCTGTAGCGCTCGAGCATCGGCTAAACAGCCGATAGAGGTATGAGAGATAGATGCGTGGAACAGATTAGAGGACCTATCAGCCAAAGAACCGATGACGCTCTGCGATATTCGAGGCATGAGTGGGGCCCGAGGGCCAGCGACCGTGGTAACTGTGCCGTTACGACTAATCTTGATAGATCGGACCAAACCGAGACAGTATAAGGCCGGGGAGTAACGACACGGAGACGACGGGGGCTTAGACCGAACGTGACGACGAGGGAGGAAAGAAGCGAGGTCATCGGCTACCTACCAGCTGAACGTCTGACGCAGGCCTACACCTAAACCATCGGCCGCTCGAGTCGATAGGGAACGAGACTCGCTAGATCTCGACATTGGCCACGTCAGACGTGAGCCCTGAAAGATCAAACCGAACCGAGATAGTATCAGGAAGCATCCGACGTGTCTAGATCGATGTCTAGCTGATCGATCGTTAGACGATATGCGAAATGGATGCGAGGCCTGTGGTGAGGATAACTCATCGGCTACTTACCCTAATGAGATTCCGCACGAAGACCTGCCGGGCACCGACTCGAACCACCGCCGCCAATTTCGTAGGTTGAACCTAACCGATGCAGCACGAGACCATGGATGGAGGAGGGAGACCAATGTGCCAGCATGCCTCACGCGGACGTGATGAGGTACGCTCGATCCGACTAAGAGGTCGAACCTAACCGATGCAGCCTTAGACAGAGCAGAACATACGATAAGAAGACATCTCTGAAGGTATGCGTGCATCGACCGAAAGGCCGATGCACTAGGTGAGACGGTCGATGGACGTCTTCTGAAGACGGGTGTTATCGGCTAAGGAGCCGATACGCTGGACGTGTTGCTCTCAAGGTATGGATAACTCATCGGTTAAGCACTCTAATGAAACGCCAGGCAGAGACATACAAGCCTACGACTCAAGCTACTGTCGGTAGCCTTGTAGGTCGAACCTAACCAATGCAGCACGGGACCGACGATGGCAGAAAAAACTTGATAAACCTATAGATCTCGCACGGACGTGATACGGTATACTCGATTTGACTAAGAGGTCGAACCTAACCGATGCAGGCTTCGACAGAGCAAGATATACCGGGATAGTGGTGGGACTTACCCCTTTGCCGGAGATCAAAATTAACCGACGTAGCTCTACGTCGAGAGCTAGACCCCGCTGATAAAACCCTAGACAAGATAGGGTGGCGATGCACTGAAATTGTATTGATCAAGAGATTGATTTACAGGCTTTCAGAGGTCTATATTTATACCCTGGCATTATAGATTTCGACACGGTTACAATAACCATCGGACGTTATGTCCTAAAAATATAAAAGGAAAATATCTCTAAGGAATTAAACTGAATTAACTAAATATTTCTATCAATATAAGATATAATTTACATAGATAAATTAACTGTCATAATTTTTACGGCTGCTTCTCAGACTCGAATCTTCTAAATTGGAATAAAATCCTTTCTCGCTTCTTCGATCGGCTTATTTTCTATACCAATCGAACTCTTCTTTACTAAACCGATCATCTTTTCAATCTATCTATGGACTTACTAAATTTTAGCGTTAACAAAATCATGGGCACAAATGCACATCTTGCATATTGAAATAACCCTAACACAAACAAACACCCGCTTTGGTCACGCGACACGGTTTTACACCGTGCTAGTAGTGATATAGGTGGGGTGATAAATAAAATTAATTAATCATGTTGACTGCCATACATATTTGTTCATATCAACATGTGTTCATCTGTGTTTCCCGAACAGGAATAAGAAATAGATGCACACTTGCATTCATTTTCTATGAACGTTCACCCATGAGTGGTCTCTGTGTAATGAACAAATCATGGATTATGTATAAAGTCTTTATAATTGACTATAAAAATCAACAGGCACTCGCTTCGGTTACGCCTTATGGCTTCGAGCCGTGTTGGTATTAATACAGGCGGAGTGAAAATCAAAATAATTTAGGCTTGCTTGAAATTCGCTACACGCAATTATTTGCTCACAGCAATATATACGTACTGCGTCATATATATGTGTGTGTGTGGGGGGGTTGGGGGTGGGGGGAACGACAGTGATATATAATGCATGCAACTACAGTCTTTTAAGAAGGCTTAAAAAAGAAAATCATCCACATGTTTAAAATAAAAATATATACTGGAGAAAGAATTTCCGGCATGTCAATAACAAGAATCAAAATTTTGAAGAATTATACCACATTGGTAGTAATACATGTGAGTAGTTAATAAAATTAGTCAGGAGTAATAAGCCTGCTACATATCTAACAAATATAGCATTATTCAGCTATATGTTTTGTGCATAGGCTCCATGAAAGTGAGTACTGTGTCATAAATAGTAGCACTAAAATTTGCACTGCTAATTCTGGGAATATACAATAACGACCACCACATCATGCTTCAAAATTTCTTCGAGCATGATATAAATATGTGTGCGCTATATTTGCACAAAAACTTGTCTGTAGCATGAATGGATCAAATGAATAATGAATTCACATAACATACGCCATATGTAAAAATATAGCGTCGTCGTAGTAAAATAAAATCAAATACCATGGTAGAGTTCAAGATAAGTGTTCATTATATACTGCACGTAAATTCAAAGAGAAATATGCGCCATGCCATGCATTAAATTACCAAAAAATATCATAGCATGTGCTAAAATGTATAGGCATGAATAAATAAGTTCACAATCTCCACTGCATAAAAAAAAACGCTGCCGTCATACAAGCAGACAAATTAAAAATCAACAAATTACATCAGGCATTCAATATTCTTGCATGTCCAAAATAAACATATGGACGCAAATCTGTGAACAATTGTAGGGCTGCGACATCACGAGCTTTAGGATAAACTTTTCCTTTTATAGCTTTACAGTGGTCATGTAATTTTCTTTTCTTCCGGTTGGAATTCTTAGTTAGGGGTTTTCTCTATGGAGATGTAATTAATAGATTATCTATGTAATTGTATGAATTTTAGAAGTAATGAACTCAGCAATTTCTGTTTTTTCTTTGTCTAATGCATTTAAATTAAGTTGTCACTAACAATTTGTGGATAACGGATGCCATCCCGATTTTCCCATCGTCACAACCCTAGAATTTGGTTAATCTTTATTGTTTTACACTGAAAAACGGTAGTGCTTCTCCACAAAAGTGAGGAGGTTATCATTTGCTAGTTTCGTTGAAAACTAGTTATTCATCGTCACGTAAGTATAGATAGTTATCTTCTTTGCTAATTTGCTCGTACATTGGTCATGTGAGTGTACGAGAATGAATTTATCTTGAAATCAGCTACGCTAGCTGGTTTTGATCCTACAAATTTGACGTCTCTACTGGTTACACCGTAAATCTCCAGGCGAGTGTATATTGACCGGGAAAAAGCATCAACACAAATTGGCGAGTTCGCTGGGGATCAGAATTTCGGTCACACAAGTAGACCAAAATCCATCTACATATCACTTGTATTTTCCCCGATCAATTATTTCACTGTCGTCGGCCGCTGCTGTTGCATCTGTTCTTTTAACCGAATCGATGTTCGGCCGGGCTGAGGAGAACCAGGCAGCAGCACCGCGTGCCATGACGCATATTCAGAGATCAATAGAAATGGAGCAGAAGACTGAAGATTCACACGTCTGGATATTGAGGAAACGTTTCAGGAGTTATGAACATCCAATGGCCCAGCGCGAGCATCTGGTAGATCAACGGCTGGCAGCGATCCTGCATCTACTGTTTTCGTCACCGTTTTGTCGTTTATTCTGAAACCTGTTCTTAAGTGCAGCAAAGAACATCATTTGTGTAATCAAAACTGTAATGAGATGATTAGCTCCGGGATATATAACCCGAGCAGACGGGAAGAAGAAGCTATCGCGAAAACATATCTTTTGGACCTTAGCTAGTTAGCTTCCTGTAGAACCATAGTTTAGTTCATTCTCGGGAGGGTTTCACAACCTACAAGTCTCTGAATTTTATCCCATTTCTGTCAGATTTATCCCCGAGTAGTGACACCGTGCACGGGTAGCGAGGATTAGTTTCGTGTTTTGCAGGGCCAAGAAGCAGTTTAATCACCAACAAGCAACTCCTGCATGCACACGCTGACGGAGGAGAGAAACATCAGAAGCAAGCCGTGAGGCAACGAGGCAACGAGCAGCGATGCAACTCGTTCAGGCTGTTGATGCTTGCGCACGGGCTTCGAGAAAAGCTACTCCAAAACGAAAACAAACTCTGACCAGACTACTGCGTGCACAGGTATCCTTCGATTTTTTTTGTTGATTTTTTGCCTGGCGTACATATCAATTGCACCAGGAAAGATCAAAGCTTGCTGAAAAATACATGGGCGCGTACTGGAGTGCTACATCGTCAACTTACCCCGTCCATTGTGAGGTACAATTTATGAATCAAAATAATTTTGCAAGAGCCATGAATCCTCATGTTAATGTTTCTAGACCTGTTTTTAATGATTTTACTGCATTGGCTATAGATTACTCCAATGATTGTTTTAGATCTTTAAATTATGAATCCTGGATTTTTCACTTCTTACAGATAGAGTTGAGAGAAGAATAACGGCTAGTTCAGCTTTGTTGTCATATGGGGATAGATTAACTTTGGTGAATTATGTACTGTCATTTTTACCAACATACTACATGTGCACTATTTCATTGCCTATTTCAGTCACTGAATCAATTGGCAGAGCTAGAAGACCTTGTTTTATGGAGAGGTAATGACTTAAACTCCACCAAGAAGTCACTAGCTACATAGGGGAAAGTTTGTAAATCAAAGTCAAAGCAAGGACTTTGCATCATTAATTTGAGAGTGTAAAACAAGGCATTGCTACTAAAACATCTACGTAAGTTCTTGTTGACGCTGGATCTCACGCGCGTGGCGTGACCATACCGAAGCCTAGAAGGTCTGTTTAGCTTCAGTACAGATCTGTCGTCTTCTCTCTATGGCTTGAGGTACATACACCGAGACCAGGGAGGTTCACTTAGCTTCGGCACGGATACCTCGACTCGCTCTCTCTCTCGTGACTATGTAGGTACGGGCGTGCTAGTAAATTTGATCCTGCAATTGACAAGGAGATGAGGCAAACGGGTCAGTTTAGATGATAGGCCGATACGAGCTCTTGCTATCAGCTAACTACCGATAGGATCGAGGTGGTCATCGGCCACGTTTGGATGGTTACTGCTATCGGCTGATCGTTAATAGGGATTAGGACGCTTTTTCATCGGCTGGGGAGCCGATGAAGATGTGGACAGATATCGACGAAGGAAGTGATGACTTCGGGTGTAGCAAAAGCGAGATCCTGATTCATCGGCCACAGAGCCGATGGAGACACCAAAGAGTATTTAGAGAATAGCAAAGCATGCGGGATCCCTCCTGGTTGCTGACGGAAGCTATATCGCTCGTTCATTGGCTGAAAAGCCGATGAAGGCATATGCGAACTCGCAAGAAATCGTATAAAAGGATACCGGCTGCAAAAGCCGATGCCACTCTGGATATGGTGGGCGATGAACAAGGAGCGGGACTCGCTCCTCCCACAGCACGAGACCCATCGCCTACCGTGACGATGCCGCTAGCACCGATCTTGATGATCGAACCTAACTGAGACAGTAAGAGACCGAGGCCAACAGCAATGGGACGACGGACGCTAGATCGATCATACTGAAGAAAGGGTGGAACGAACTTATCGGCTAGCTAAGACAATGAGAGGACATCTTTGAAGATATGCGTGCATTGACTGAAAAGGCCGATGCACTAGGCGTGACGTTCGATGGAAGTCTTTGAAGACGAATATATATCGGCTGAAGAGCATATCCGCTAGACGTGTTGCTCAAGGTATAGACAACTCATCAGCTAACCATTCCGATGAAACGTCGGGTAGAGATCTATAGGCCTACGGCTTCATCTACCGTCGGCAGCCTTGTAGATCGAACCTAACTGATGCAGCACGGGACCGACGACGGCAGAGAGAGCTTGATAAACCTATAGATCTCGCACGGACGTGATACGGTACACTTGATCTGATTAAGAGGTCGAATCTAACCGATGTAGCCTTAGATAAAGACAGATATACCGAGATAGTGACGAGACTTACCCCTTCACCGGAGATCGAACTTAACCGATACAGCTCCACGTCGAGAGTTAGACCCCGCTGGTAAAAACCTAGATAAGATGGGGTGACGATGCGTCAAAATTGTATTGATCAAAGGATGATTTACAGGCTTCCAAGGGATATATATTTATACCCTAGCATTACAAAGTCTGATATGGTTACAATAACTATCGGACGTTACTTTTTAAAAAAATATAATGGAAAAGTATTTCTAAGAAAGTAAACTGAAGTAACTAAAAGTTTCTAATAAAATATGATAAGATACGATTTACATAGATAAATTATCCTGCCGTGAGTTCTACGGCTCCTCCTTAGACTTGGGCTCAGGTGGATAGTCTATAATTGGATCGAATCCTTCCTCACTTCCTGCAATCATATCTTTCCTTATCTAATTTTGGCGTTAATAGTTCTATAACAAGATTTGGTCAACCTATTACTCTTCCTCAATGCCTCATGCTTTTAGACCTTATGGTTACTTATGGTGGCTAGATGTGATGCAATATGAAATAATTATTACGTAGCAAGTGAATGATAAAAAAAACAATAAATGATGATAGTCAACCTCCTATCGCTGGTCAAAAATAAAATAATACAATTTAACAAAACTCTTAAAAATAAATAAAATTTTATTGCATCCAGTTGTATTTATAAAGTGCATACAAAACACTCATCTCTCTTAAAATAAAACCATAACTTCTCTCTTCAAACAATTATTTATATACGGCCTCAACCTCTTATCTATTTATACCCAAAATCTTTATATAATTAGAATTCTCAATTTTAATAGGACTCAATATTCTAAATTCTAAATTAATTTCTTTTTTTCCAAAATCTAAACTCCAATACTGTTCCACGTTCCACGTGTGTGCATGGTTGCATGCTACAATATCTTGAGTACGGTAGCAACACCATTTCTCCTTAGGTTTTTTTATTAATTTTTCTTCCAATTTTTATGTAATTTTATTCGTAATTTTTCTATTGTTTACATACTTGTGAAGCTCATTGCAAACACCTTCTCACATGGTATCCATTTACCATATGACATTTTGTATACAACCTCATCACTCATCATCCTTATCGTTCTAGACCTAAACTCCTCCTTAGCATAGTCCCGATCCCATCATTAATCAATATTGTTCTTAAGAATTCTAACTCTAGTTCAACCTTATCACATGATATTTTGATCATGCTAGATCAAGGCTCTTTCTAAGCATAGTCGCACTCATTGCTATTGACCAAGATTGATCTTTAAGTTATCTGCATACATATTGACAAAACAACTATTTTAGATACAGATATCGTAATCTGATCTATATTAGTCACACATACTGACACTAATACTAAAAATACTTCTTAACCAATTTTCATTAAATAAATCTTTTGTAAATCTAATTGTTCATCACAACAATGATTTTACATATTAAAGGTTGCAAGGTCAATGGTAAAGGAATCTCTGTACTCCTTTTGGGAAGATATGTGGGAAGGAAGAGTAGCACAAGTTTTCCCAATGCTATTTTCATACGCCATACACAAAAATGATTCCGTTGCTCAATATGTCTCCAGACAAGTAAAAGACCAATTTGTTCTATGTTACCTGCACAAGCTTATGATGACATGTGCAAATGAATCAGGAAATGACAACCTCTTCTCTATCAGATACTGCGGACTCTTGGACATATATTTGGAGCAATGCAAAGTACACTTGTCAATACTTATATAAGCTCAGCTTTTGGTATTTAAATCCCCCAATCACTCTAGACGATTTGGAAAAGTATGGCCTTCATGAAAATAAAGGTGTTTTGCAGGGCTTCTTTTTAAGAATAGAGTAAACACCAAGAATCTTTTGGATAGAAAGAAGTGCAAGCCTCCGAATGCTGTCATAACTTGTTCTCTTTGGACTAATGTTTCAGAGAAACTAGGGACCATTTATTCTTTCAATGCCAATTCAGTACAAGATGTTGGTCGACATAGGCTTCTATTGGAATGCGGATGTTGATTTTAATCAGATAATACATCTACAAAGGAATATTTTTGGATCAACTAGTTTCATGGAAGTTTTTTTGGTAGCAGCTTGGAATATTTGGAAACAATGAAATAATCTAAATTTCAAGAATATTCAACTGTATGTTACGTCGCGGAAAGCAGTAGTTAAAGAAGACCTAGGCTTACATTTACTTGGGCTTAGATATAGAGATGGTTCTTTCCTTCAAGCATGGATAGACACTATTTTTCTCTTTCATACATAAACTCTATAAATTATCTAAAATTTAATATACCATAGGGGCCTCCCCTAAAGTTTCATGGTAAAAAAAACTATCGCATATCCCTACATGTATTTGACATATGAGCCTAACTCATAGTATGAGTAATAACGACATATATATGTCTGATATGTGGGCATAATATATATGAACACACTATTATTGCAGTTTTATAAATTTATTTAGATAATGAGAGTTTTATTGAACTCATTCAATTACATCAAGTTAATACAACCATATTAAGAACACTCCTAGTCTCTATGCATACAAATAAAATGCACACCCATACTAGTTTTGAAAGAGAGAAATAGAAAGTAAGGAGGATTAAGGGCCATCAATTTATAGACTAGATCGCCACCCATACTCACAGGTAAAATCTTCTTCGCCAGCTAGCTCCAAATGCTAACATACCACAGTAATAAACTCTCATAAATCCCGCTTCAAAAGGATAGCCTAGAAAATGGAGCCAATGAGTAATCAAGTGGATAACCTGTAAAGGAGAATTAATCTTTCTATTATTAAATACATCATTCCTATATAACCATAACGATCAAATGTAGCAGCTGCTCCTAGCATTACTACAGGTCTCAAATCTTTAGATAATCGTGAAAGCCAACACCCATATGTGAAACACTGTGGTGGATGCAGATTTGAAACTATTTGGACAAAAACCAAACCGCATTGAGTTAGACAACATTAAAAGAATAAATGTTTAATCGTCTCTTCTTTATGATAAAAGCAACATATCTTATTGTCTTGCCAATTACAATTATCCTTTATTAGCACTACACCATAGCATAAGTATAAAAGAAAGATTTGACTTTTAGAGGATCCTTTAAATTCCAAAGTCACTTATCTAGATTGAGAATGCCACTATGTAGTAGAGCAAGGATAATAAGATTTAACTAAGAATTTGAGGTTAGATTCCATCAAAATTCATCTTGCTCTTGTATTAGCACAATATTAGCGATGTGAGGCAATAGGTTATTCTATGCCACTAATTTTGAGCCAATAAGATCCCGTCTCGGGATATGTTTGGAAAATATCAAAAATGGTTGTCTGTTTGTACCTAACGATATTGTATAGGCAAGGATACTGATCTAGTAAGATTACATTGCCCAATCATTTGTCTTCTCAAAATTTGATTTGAGAGCCATTCTTAATTGTGAAGAGCACATAACGTTTGGCCTAGCTCAAAAATATAAATCCTTTTTTTTCCATTGGACTTAATAAAAGCTGTGATCTCAAATAATTATTGCGTACCATTTGTGAAATGCACAACAAGTTGCATCAAACCAATAATTCTGACATAATATTTACCATTTTGTGAAACCTACTCCCGATAGAGTTCAAGAGTAACGCTCAGTATGTGTAAGGTCGAATCACGTGTATGTATGAATTCCATCAATGTAAACAACAAAGACAGTAAGACAATGAATTCAGTTTAGAGTCCCTCAAAAAAAAAAAAGGAAGATATCAACACAAACAAAATCGTGAAACTATGAAATTCTTCTGGAAATTCTTTTATGCCTAAAAGTCCCTCCTGCTGCTCAAGCTAGACCTGGATTGGCTGTACTCTGAGCTAAAATCCTGGCTGCCAAACGCCATCCTTTGGAACTGCCTGATGTCGGCTGTGTTAGCTACGTTGAACATCTGGCTCTTCCCCGGCTGTACACCATTGCTGAGGTCCACATCTGTCAAGCTGTCAAGTACTCTAACGACCTGAAAACAGACAGAGAAACATCTCAATGGTAGTGAGTAATATGCTGTGCACAGAAGATTCTCAAAGCGCAAATCTCCACTTGCCAGATTTGCAGCAGTCAAAAAGATTTCACGAGTACCTGTCCCAGCTTGGGCCTCCTCGCTGCTGAGTGCCGGATGCACGCCGCAGCTGCCTCGATCACGCGGAACATCTCAACATCATCATAGTTCCCATCTAGGCGATGGTCGACCAGCTCATCGAACTCCTGGTTCTCAATCGCACGGTTCAGCAACGGCCTCGACTGCAAGAGGAGTGTGGTCAGGAAGAACATGTTGCCAATCACCAATATCACAGTACAATTATGGATCTCTGAAGTGTATTTTAAGAGATTTGCAAGGCACCGGTGACATTAGTGCTGGAGCATACCCACTCCACGAGGCTCTCATCGCCGAGGGGACGGGACGAGTCGACAGGCTTCCGGCCTGTGATGAGCTCCAGAAGAACGACGCCAAAGGAGAACACGTCTGATTTCTCGGTCAGCTTCCCTGTGGATGCATACTCTGGAGCCAAGTACCTGTACATATTCAGCAGAAATGCAGAATTAACACCTAGTGCAACGCATTAACAAAGTGATTGTGGCAGAACTCCTGCAGGAATACATTACCCAAATGTGCCCATCACACGCGTGGAGACGTGGGTGACACCATTGCCCGCCAGCCTGGCAAGCCCAAAGTCTGCCACCTGGGCAAAGAACACGGCAGTCATGTTCCATCAGTAACTGAACATATTACACATTGACAGCAGTAGCTAATTGTTCAGAAAGAAGGCAGTGTTTCAGTTAGAAAAAAACCTGAGCTTCAAAGTGCTCATCAAGCAAGATGTTTGATGACTTTATATCCCTATGGATGATTCTTGGATGGCCTATAACAAAAAAGTTCAAGGAACATCAGGAATTCCAACAAAAGAAGAACTGACATAACTCAACTGAACCACAAATTAAACTAACTCCGTCTTACAATCCTCATGCAGGTAGGCCAATCCCCGCGCCGACCCGGCCGCGATCTTCACCCTCGTCGGCCAGTCCATCACCGGCCTTCCCCTCCCTGAAAAGTTCCAGTAAGCAAGCGAGCTGTAGACGGCAAAAGCCATGAGAATTGATAAGAAATGAGTTCAATCAGCTACCATGGAGGTGGTGGTGCAGCGTGTCATTGGAAACGAAGTCGTAGACGAGGAGGCGGTGGTCCTCCGCTATGCAGTAGCCGACGAGGGAGACGAGGTGGCGGTGGTGGACGCGGCTGATGATCTCCACCTCCGCTTGGAACTCGCGCTCGCCCTGCCCGCCGCCGCCCTTGAGCTTCTTCACGGCGACCACCTTGCCGTCGGCGAGAGTGCCCTTGAAAACGCACCCGAACCCGCCCTCGCCGAGGAGCTTGTCGCGCGCGAACCCGGCGGTGATGTCGTACAGCTCGTCGAACGTGAACGACTTGGTGTTGCCCACGATAAGGTCGCCCGACGCCGCCACGCTCCTCGCCGTGCCCTGGCTTCCCGTGCTGTAGTTGGCCGACTTGAATCGCTGCTGCTGCTGGTACGACTGCCCGTACGCCTGGCCGGACGACATCGGCGACACGCCCTGGCTCTGGCCCATGCTGAAGTTCCTCGACCCCGACACCGATGAAGCATGCAGGAACGGAGCCTCGCCGGACATGTGCTGCGGCGTGTAGGACGGCACCGCGAAGCCGGGGTAGTACCGCTCGGCTTGTCTCCGCTTCCGTCGCTGCGACAGGCAGACGAACATGCCGGCGAAGCCCAGGAAGGCGACCACGACGACCACCACCACGGCCGCAGTGGCGCCGGAGCTCAGCCCGCCGTTGCTGGGCGGTGCCGGCACGCTCGCGCTGCTGCCCGCTGCCGCCGGAGAGCGCGTGGTGGTCGTTGTGCTCGTCCGGGTCGGCAGAGGCGGCGGGGCAGAGTCCACCACCGAATGCCGTGGTGGCGGCGGCGTGGCGACGGGAGACGCTCTCGGCGCCGCTGCGACTGGTGGAGTAGCCGCGCTTGACGAAGGCGGAGTGGCGTGTGCTCGCGGAGGGGAGCGGATGGCGGCGGCGCCTGCGTGGAGACCGGCGGGGGCGCCGCGTTGTCCGCTGGGGGCGGTGCTGTAGGAGGCGGCGGGGAGGGCGTCGGTACCGGAGACGGTGGTGGGGGAGGCAATGTGATTGGTGGAGGAGGAGGCTCCGCCACCGGCGGCGGAGGCGGTGGAAGAGCCGCCGGTGGCTCTGAAGGAGAAGGTGGCAGCGGACTGGCAGACGATGGAACAGGCGGCGGCGGAGCAGAGGATGAGGAAGAAGAAGGTGGAGGAGGGGTGGACGACGAAGATGCCGGAGGTGGCGGCGAGCCACTAGTTAACGGTGATGTCACCGTCGGGGTGGGCGGCAGAGGGACGCCGCTGCCGCCGGGTTGCACCTGGAGCAGAGTTCTCATCGTGTTCTACTGCAACTCAGCAAATGTTAAAAATTCATTAGAACATAAGTGTTCAGAAAACAATATACAAATTTCAACGTAACTAAATTCATCATGATCTTGAAACATTTCAAGTCAACTTCCAAATGTAACTAAATCCATTAACAATTTTTGGTCTAAAGCAACATCATGAAACCATAACATTTCAATTTTATAGATGGCACAAAAATGTTCCTATAAACTCTTCGAGCAAAAAAAAAACCATCTGTATCCCTGCAAAATTCAAAAATGTTTAAGCTAAAAACAGTATATATTACAACAAATCATAAAGCACCGTAGCAATGGGAGGAGATCCAGTGGGGTTAAATGAAAAAAATAAAACAAAGCTCAAATAAACAAACCTAAGAACCTAGACAAATCTTTCAATTCCACATATCACAACACGTCTTCTGACTAAAGAAATGTCTCCCAAAGTAAAAGATTCTCCCAGCTAATTAAGAACAGGAGTAGGACCAATTGGATGGAAGCTTCCTTTGCTCCAGTGGAAACTATGGAAGAACAATGCTAAGCAACAAAACTCTTGCAAAGGACAATTATCCGATGCATGGTTGATACAATGAAAGGAGAAATTAAATGTTCAAAGTCGTGAAATTATGCACGGCAAGAAGGCCACACGTCCCTAAAACCAAAAATAAACAGCAATTCTGAAAACTTCAGGTCGGCAGCACTGCAGCAATGTAAGCGAAACAGAAGTCACCAGGAGAAGACATGGACAGTACCTTCTTCAGATCAGAGGAAGCTAAGTTACCACCTCGGCAAATCAGACGGAGAACCCTACCCACGATGCCGACGACGACACGGATGAATCAGCAGGACAATGCAGCTCAGTTCTCATGCTGCATTGGCCCAAGAGAAGACACACAGGCGTTGGAGGAAGAACTGAAGAAGAAGAAGAAGAAGCAGAGAATCAGGGGCGGTGGCCAGAAGACTCTTCGTTTTCTCTTCTTCTCCGACCCTCCCTCTCTGCTGCTGTTGGTAACTGATCAAGAACGTGGCGGCAACGACGACACCTGCTGAGCTGTGCTGGAACATGACGACCAAAGCTTATATACTTGGCTACATGTTTATACATGCATATCATATATTACCGAAAGATAAGCATATGTGTGTTGCCTAAATTATACTATATGCATGGGTCTTTGGAGGAAGGTAGAAGGAAGTAGTCGCGTCCCTGACATTGTCTACTGCTGCTGCTATGCAGACAAAGGCAGCATGCCATGGAAGATTTTGTACCAACTAGGAAGGTGGCCCACGCGCATGCGTGAGCATCTGCATTGTTGAAACGCAAGATTATAGTTTGTTCTAAAATTATGTCTCAAATGATTTTTAAATGATTCAGGGGTTCTATTTTTCTTAACATATCTCAAAAATCATTCATCGACTTTTGAATAGAAGATGGATTAAGTTAATACGATTTTTGAATCGACTTTTGCATCGAGTACATAATAAACTACCGCTAGCTAATTATCATGCATACCATCTGTATACATACTGCGCAACATGGCTACAAGCGAAAATTGCGAGTGCAAGGAACTCAAATTTCTTGTGACCGAATCGCCTCATGAAGGCGTATGATGTAGTGACATCCAAATTAAGGGTAGATTAAAGCTTGGATTTTTTTTTCCTCTGTAGAAGTTCAACAATCTCATATTTTCTCCACATTTTTAAAGAACTTTAAAGGGTTTTGGTATGTTAGCACACAAATCACATGCACAATTGCTTGGCTTGGTAGTGCAAAATATCAACAATTGTTTGAAGCTAATTTCTTTCTTTTTTCATGTTTGATTGTTTTCTTCGAAACTATATTTGTTTGAAATAAGACCAACATTATATAAATATAATTAGTATGTGTAATGTACTTATAAATTTTGAAGTGTTTTATAGTAAAGTTTATTTCTATCATGTAATCGATCATATCAAGAATATAGTTTTGTCAGGTAAATTATAATCAATAAGTTCAATATGATTTACATCACCAGAATTAATAAAACTTGTAAAAGAACATGACTACTTAAAAAATAATTTGGTTCGCATAATTTGTTTTTTTGGCAATCCAAATAAGCACATATTCTCCTTTTTACTGTTGTCTTTGTCGCTACTCATAATCAAAGAAAAGCTCTTTGCGCAACTAACATATTATGGCATCACATATATACAGTCATAAGCTATTTGTCATTATTCTCGGTCCCTTCATTGCTCAGTGCGAGGATTCATTGCTCGGTGGTATCCTCCGCTAACCCACATCTTGTGATAGTCGTATGGACCATATTTTATCTACTTATTTAGTTTACATACAGGGAAAACGCCAAATTGCTCCTCCCTAGTGCATGAGACCCAGGGTCCGAAATGTTTTTTTTCCCAAAGCATGTTCTTCATTAATACATGTAATTAGATCATTAATTGCGTAATATATATCTATAGGACACACGGTAATTTTCTTTCTATATTCGCCCATGTTTACATACACGTAGATAGAAATTAATTAAGTTGGTAGAAAGTCTTTACATGTTTAATGGCAATCAATGCTGACACTGTCGACAATAGTTCTTTACCTAATTAGAGTAGCTCTTACAAGATCATCTCATGACTTTGACTACATATTGATCACCATGACTCGTATAAAAAATTCTATGTACTACTTAGTGTTTAGGCTATCTGAAATTGATGTACTCATGGATTATTTGATTTATGTGATAGCTATTTGGGTTATAAATAAATAAATAATTTTTTAGAATAGTATTCCAAGAAAAAATATATAATTTTTTACGCTAAACATACCATTTAAAAACTTAGAAAGCATGCATATGAAAATCTAATTATACTCACAAATAGTACAAAATCTAAATACGATAAAATATATTTAGGTAATCAACCTAAGTTTCAGCTTACAGGAAGTACTTCAAAATCTTTCATACGACGCCTCTTCTTAAAAGAAACTTTCTATATAGTGCCTCCTCTATTCTTATAAATTACGCTAGGAGCTCTTCTTGACTATATATAACACGCAGACGACATGAGGTAAAGTACACGCTTTAAGCCCTCTGATTATCTTTCATAGTATCAGAGCCATCAAACAATAATAGATTAGATCCATCCTCCACCATATCAACCTCCTACGCCGCCACCATCAATCCCTTAGTTGGCCAAGCTATCTCTGAGAAGCTGACCAAGAACAACCATATACTGTGGAAGATGCAAGTGCTTGCCATCGTGAGGGGCGCACGCCTAGAGGGATTTCTCACAGGCACCACAAAGTCCCCCGTATCTACCATGAAGACAATAGCAGATGGCAAAGAAGTGGAGGTACAGAACCCGCTCTACGTTGAGTGGGGTGCTACTGTGATGCATGTCAAAAAGCCAGGAGCCATCAGTTACCTTTTTCTCATTCCAGCTCTGTTTCCTAGCATGCTTTAAAATTATTTATTCTGATGTGTGGAGTTCTGCGCCCAAATCAGTTGGTGGACACAAATACTATGTGAGTTCCATTGATAATTATAGTAAGTTCACTTGGATTTACCTCCTTAAATTCAAATCTGAGGTATTTACCAAATTTCGAGAATTTCAATCTCTTGTTGAGCGCTAATTTAATCATAAGATTATAACAATACAGGCCGACTTGGGGGTGAATATCAAAAACTACATCCTTTTTCGCCCAACTTAGTATTACACACCATATTTCCTGCCCGTATACACATCAGCAGAACGGAACAGCCAAACGAAAACATCGCCATATCATCGAAGTTGGTCTAGCTCTTCTTGCTCATGCCAATATGCCACTAAAATTTTGGTCTGATGCCTTTCTTTCTGCCACACATTTGATAAATAGAACACCTAGTCAGTTACTATCATATGATACGCCCCTCTTTCGGTTGTTCAATCAATAGCCAGATTATTCCTCTCTTCGTGTCTTCAGATGTGCTTGTTGGCCTAATCTACGACCCTACAATACCCATAAACTCCAATTCCGCTCTAAGCAATGCACTTTCTTATGATACAGTCCGTTTCATAAAGGGTTTAAGTGCCTGAATCCTGATTCTGGAAGGGTTTACGTTTCTCGAGATGTAACTGATGAATCTCTATTTCCCTTTCAACTAATGTTGGTCGTAGGTTTCAAGATAAAATTAATCTTTTACCTACCTATTTGTTAAATCCGACTAGTAGGGTTCATACCATAAGTGATCATACGGTTGATTCTCCAATTAATCCTCCTAACAATAATTTCCTAGCGCATGAAGTCATGCAAAAATTGCCGTCATTGCATACGAGGGTACCTAGAGCTCCTTCTGTTGGAGCTGACCCCCAAGGCGATTCACTTGCGCCTCCAACGACTTCCGCAGGTGTATCTGCCTAGGAGTCCAAGCCTGGCGTATCGTCTCATGACACATCGCCTGGGCCAACGACCGTCTCTCCAACGCGTGCGGGCGATTCTGCATCCGGCACACCCGACACGATCAGGGCGCTGAATCCGGAGCCCCTAGTGGTCGTATCCACTCTGGATCCTATGCTGGGATCTTCTACGGCACCTTTGGCTGGGGGCGAGCTACATCAAAGACCAAAGACTCGTTTACAAAGTGGTATTCGTAAGGAGAAGCGCTACACCGATGGTACGGTTAAATATTCTTTCTTAACATCAATCGGTGAGCCACAAAACTTATTAGAAGCATTAGAGGATAATAATTAGAAATAGGCAATGAATGCTGAATATGATGCATTAATGAAAAATAAAATATGGTATTTGGTTCCTCCTCAGAAAGGATGTAATATTATTGACTACAAGTGGGTATATAAAATCAAACATAAACAAAATGGTAGCTTAGATAGATACAAGGCTCGGTTGGTTGCAAAAAGTTTTAAGCAATGGTATGGTATTGATTATGAAGATACTTTCAGTCCTGTTGTTAAAGCTGCCACTATTCGAGTTGTTCTCTCTATTGCTGTGTCCAGGGGTTGGACTATTAGACAATTGAATGTTCACAATGCTTTCTTGCATGGGCTTCTTGAAGAAGATGTCTATATAAAGCAGCCTCTTGGGTACGAGGATAATTCTAGAAAAAACTATGTCTGCAAGTTAGATAAGGCACTATATGGATTGAAGTAGGCGCCTAGAGCATGGTTTTCAAGGTTAAGTAAGAAACTTTATGCCCTTGGTTTTAAAGGATGCAAAGCCGATACTTTCTTATTCTATTATAGTAAGGGTGACATCGTTATGTTCATATTAATTTATGTTGATGATATAATTATGGTTAGTTCTAAACAAGAGGCAGTGGCCGCATTACTTCAGAATCTCCACAATAATTTTCTATTAAAAGATTTAGATGACTTACACTATTTCCTCGGTATCGAAGTTACCAAGACTAAGTATGGAATTATTTTGATACAAGAAAAATATGTAAATGATCTATTGAAAAGAGTAAATATGGCAGATTGCAAGCCGGTAAGCACACCTCTATCCACTAGTGATAAACTCTCAGTTTATGAAGGAGATCCACTTGATCCTATAGATGCATCAAGATATAGGAGTATTGTAGGAGCCTTACAGTATCTTACATTGATAAGACCTGATATTGTTTTCTTAATAAATAAGGCTTGTCAATTTCTTTATTTACCAATAATAGTATATTGGGCAGCTATTAAAAGAATATTGAGATATCTCAAGTCATGTGTAAAGCTTGGTCTAAAGATAAACAAGTCATTTTTCTTCTTGGTAAGTGCATATTTAGATGCTAATTGTACTGGCTGTCCTGATGACAGAAAATTAACAGGTGGCTTTGCAGTATTTCTAGGAAATAATCTTGTATCATGGCATGCAAAGAAACAAGTTACAGTATCAAGGTCAAATACTAAATCTGAGTATAAGGTATTGGCTAATGCAACTGTTGAGATTATTTGAATTTAGACTTTGTTGAAAGAATTAAAGGTATCCAGTCCGCCTGTTGTATGGTTATGGTGTGATAACATGGGGGCCAAATATCTTGCATTAAATTCTATATTCCATGCTAGAACTAAACACATTGAAGTTGATTTTCACTTTATCAGAGAATAGGTAAACAACAAATTACTTTAGATTGATTTTGTTACTTCTGAAGATCAAGTGACAGATGGTATCACCAAAGCCTTGAGTATACGAAAGTTGGAGAATTTTAAGTACTATCTCAACTTAGTATAGTTTTGATTGAGTGAGAGTATTACGAACCTTTCATATGACCACTCTTCTAATATGTAAATCTTCTGTAATTAAGAAAGTTAAAAAATTTTCAAATGACGCCTCTTTTATTTTTATAAGCTATGTCAGGCACCCTTTCTAACTATATATTTTAGCTACATGTTGCAAAAAACTCAAGCTGTGGCGTTTGATTCTTCTCTCTCTGCATTACACCTTCAATTTATTTTCACGTTATTAACAAAAACCAATCATTATCCATTGATGAATTGATAGCGCGGCAGTGGTCGTGATCACCTTGGCGAATCACTTTAGCTGCCTCATGTGTAACGCTTCATCGTGTGTATGGAAGGCAATGACGCACATGTGCCTCGTGCAGAGGGCCAGAGGGTTGAGAGAGGTCTTCAAAGGCTTTACTTTTAACAAAAGATACATCTAAAGGTGTGGGTCGATCGTTTTAGTTAAAATCGATGGTAAATATTTTTATTTAAAAATAGTTTAAAATAATGGATCATTGGTTAAGTAAATTAGTCAATATAGATCATTGTAAACTTTATTTTTATTTTTAAACAGTGCATTATTTGAAAATAATAGTCCAACATAGTGGATTTACTGGTTTAAGTGGAAATTATCTTATATTATTAATTTAATGCATAAAAAATAATAATGTAAACTTTATTTTTAATTAGAGCTAATTTAGTTAGGTATGTATGTTTGTAAAGAGTTGTGTGATGATATAATATATGTTTGTACAGTTATAATTATTTAAAAATTTATTATCACTAATAATAATTATTACCTCAACTATACACGAGAAAACAGGGAAGGGGAGTGAAGCAGACGCACAAAATTTCTTTTTTTTCATTTATTAGAGGTGTTAATATGGGTATTAAATTATAAATTTAGTTGTAAATAAGTAAATGATATAAGTGGATAAAAATTAGCTATATAATTTAAATGCTTATATTTGTTTAAAATTTATTATCACAAATTAAATTTCTATCTAACTAATATAAATATAGCATGAGAAGTGGGGTGGAAGGGAATAGAAGGGTTTAAAATTTATTATCACAAATTAAATTTCTATCTAACTAATATAAATATGCATAAGAAGAGGGGAAGGTGCACACTGTGCACATACGTACGTACCTACGTATGTAGATGGGATGGGAGATGGAATTTACGTACATACCCTTTAGGAGAAGAAGTGGGACAGTAGTGTCTGGTTTATTTTAAAATGTATCTAATCTAACGGTTTATAATATTTAATCTACTGAAAATTAAAAGATACATGCTTTATTTTTTGTTATTTTCTAATTTAGAGCATCATGTGCTTGAGAGTGTTTTTAAATGCCATGCGATATGTTCAGAGTGTTTTAAAGAAATTTAATAAACTTTTAATATATAATTTATTAGAGTGTCACAGCTTGCGAGTGTTTTTAGAGTGACAAGTGAGCGTTTTAAGAAAGTTTACTAGACTTTTTAGTATATAATGCACATAGAAGATGATTGCTATTAGTTTGGTGGAGCTCGGGCTACTTGTACGCAGTCGCTGGACCATCTCAGGGGAAAGCGAAATACATAGGACTGCAGAAGCGTATGTGTAACAAACGGAATTCCTCTTTTCGTTGGTCAATTCTCAGATTCTCAATTGTGAGAGCCTGAGAGGAACCAAGTTGCTAAGGACATTCACGATGGAGGCTCATGAAAAAAAAAAGTGTCATATGGGGATAAAGGCACTTTTGAGACGCTAGCTCTACAGTAGAGCCCACCGTCTAAAACATTTTATGTTTTAGCACTTAATTTTTTATATTATCCCTTATAATATTTTCTATAAGTAAATCAATTAAAAATTTTACATTTTAGACCAACTACATGTATACTCTTAATCTCAGACCCACATGTTAGCCACTCTCTTTTTCCTCTCCTCTCCCTCTATCTAAGACTGACCCATGAGGAAAGAGAGATGAAGAGATGAAGAGGAAACGGCATGGGTCCACCTTCTCATCACCATACCATCTCTTTTATCATCTTCCTCTTCTGCTAGTCGTCGCTCCCTTCCCTCCGCCATTATCCCCTTCTCACCTTCTCACCTCACCAATGGATGGGGAGGTGAGCTTGGTAGCATAGGGTACATAAAAGTAATGAGCTCGGTGCAGATCTAACAAAGGTGACCCCACTCTTCTCATATCCTCCTCTCCCCAACGACATTATAAATTAAGGTGGTAGATCGATGAGCTCTCCGATAGCCATACAGAACAAGTGGTGGGTATAGCGAATCCGGTTTAAAGTCCCAAGATCTATGCGTGTATCATGCTACTAGTGATCAAATTGCTACCACATGTATTTACAAAATGAATATCGTTTCCATATAAATATAATCAATTACATTATTTACAAGTACCACGATACAATCCACAAAGATAAGTCCTAAAAAATACCCATGAATAGCAGCTACACAACCACCTTGTAAGTCTAAAAACACAATATTTAGTAAGATTGAGTACACATTGTAACATCCCGTTTCTACCCATGGTTGAACAAAAATCCCTTTTAATGTGTAATGCGTGGCATACCATCTTTAGTCTGAGAAAAGTCCTGCCAAGCTGGAGATGATTTGTGTGACCTGTTGTTGACCACATCTGTTGACTTGGCAAGGTAGGTAAGATTGTGGGACACACTTTTCATGTGGGAACCGTCCCTTAATTCGGCCCCACAAACCACCGCTGTTTCCTGCCACGCTGGCCAGTGCGTGCCAAGCTCACCATTGCAAGAACGCGTGTGTGCCGGGCCCCGAGCCACATCACGATATCTACTAGACGCACCTGCAGCCTTGCCGCACCATCAAGCCAGCCCGCCACGTCCCGTCCACCTGTTCACGCGTGCCCCATGCACATACAACCACGTGACCAAGGGAAGCAGAGTAGCACGCCTCCATCCTCTACCTCCATCCTTCACATATCTCTCGAGGAAGCCATCCCTCTCCCCTAGCTCACCTCACTTGCATGCACGACCAGGGGACTCCCTACGCTGCCGTGGGCAAGAGGTGTCATTCCTTGCATGACCGGAGCAGCAGTGCGGCGGTGACAAGCTCAGAACGTGGTCAGCCGACCCCCGGGAAGATGAAGCTGGCTCGGCGTTTCCCTGAGCAGCAGAGGAGGAGCAAAATGGAGGCAGTGGGAGTTCACGAATCCATTTGTGTGGTCAGGTTGTCATGCAACTCACCAGTAATGCCCAGCGTTGGTTACCTGCTCGCCGGTGCATGTCCGGTGAGCCTATAACCAATCCAACATGATGAATTGGTTTCTAGCGCCCTTCTGATTCTGTTTTTGTCCTCCCCTCGCACAGAGAATAGTTGTTGCTCGGTTTTCTTCTCCAGTGCTGGCATAACACCATCGTGACCATGCCACCACCACCTTACTGCTTTGGTGAGACTCCTGCTAGCCTTCTGACTCTGTTTTCCTCCTCCCCTCATGCAGAGATTAGCTGCGGCCAAGTCTTCTTCTCCGGTGCCGACCAAACACCACTATGGCCACATGATTTGGGAACTACCACCCTTGGTGAGTTCAACTCAAATTTCCTCTTAGTGGGAGTATTAGTGGACACAACTAAACTGATTCCCATGGCTAGGTTTAACCCGTACCATCCGACGTCACCAAGACCGTCCCTGTTTTACTGCCTGGCAACGCCGCCTCACTTCTTGGTGAGCAAACCTCAGGACCACCTGTTCCTTTGTGATTCCTAGGACACCTAGCAGCTTATGCACACACCAGTTTGTGACCACGGGTTGCCACAAAATTGTCTTTGGGAGGCCACTGGTGCTCCCGAGTGCTTTACCTTAGCCCGTGATACCGTCATGAAGCCACTAGCCCAAACATGCCACCTTGGTCTTATGGCCAATGTGTGACATCGTGCATACCCACGCGCGTGATATATGAAGAGCATGGGCACTAGGTACCACACGGACGGTATATCTGACTAAAGATAAAGAGGTAGGCCGAATCTATATAATAATATATAGAGTAGAGTTCAGTTGTCATGTTGCCTTATATCCTAAGACACGACATAGAGTCCTGGCCGAATATTGTATCTCAAGTTATGATATAAAATCCCGACCGAACAATACTATGTATAGATTAGATAACCAAGACTGTATTCGATTAGGTTTTTTATCTTATAATCCTAGGTGGATAGGAGCCCTCCTAAGGACATAACCTCATAGATCGACAAGATTGACACATAAAGACACAAAGTTCTATACACTCGGTGGAATATAATCCGTTAAAATAGAAGTAAGATATTACCTCCCATTGAGGGAGTCTACCTTTGTATTTTACCTTCATCTACTTTAGGTTCCGTGTGCTATTCTTTTTAATTATTGTCAATATAAAATATTGATAGTTGGCATGCTAGGTAGGTTTTATGCCGATACTTTTGATGACAAGTGCGATGGAACTAATCACCAGCACCACCGGTACCACCATCATCCCTAGCTATGTTCTTCTCTACAAGAGCTTAGACTTGGGTCACCGCCACGGAAAATAATAATTCAACATCAAGGCTTCGGATGGAGATTCGCCGCCAAAAATTCAACAACAAACTGGCTGACCCTAAGGCTGTGAATCAAGATCGCCATCTAGACACCTATCATCTAAGGAGTCTAGGCATGCATGAAGACATCTACTTGTCTTGGATAGGAATCATAGTGTCGTACTACTCTAAAAATAATTTTTGAAGGTGAGGATAAAACATGTGGCCTGTCTTTCACTACTCTAAAAATGTATTTTGCAGGCAAGAGTAAAATATTTGCCACCAGTAGATACCCTTGTCCAGGCTTAAAGAATACGGTGTAAAAATATATTTTTCAGGGCCAAACACTGGTGAGATTGAACGAAGCCACGCACCTGCCATACAACAGACTGATACCGCCATGCCATGCACACGTGGGTCCCACCACCCACAAGAGCTCACACAATGAACGCAGATTGGTCTCTAAACTAACCCAACATGTGTACATGTGCACTCACCGACAACGCTACCAGCTCATGGCTACCTACTCAAAGACGGTTACATGCATGGATCTTCAACTCCAGTATGCATCGAGGAAAGACAACCATCCAACAGAACAACCGGATGAGCACCATGACTTTTCCAGGTTCGAACTTGGATAATACGTGGACGCAATCAACCACTAGAAGATATTGATCAAACGGACGCCCACTCGGGCATGATTATGAAGATGACGAATCACTCTCCATCTCTTCGACCCGGTTATGTAGTTGGAGAGTACAAATTATTCCTCCTCATCAAGTAGCAAGAAGACCAACCGCGACAAAAGGACAAGCGACATGTCTGAAGGCTCATAAGCTCAAATACGAGGATGACATCTATGTTCTCAACTCGGGGAATACTGAAACGCTAAATTATCAATGTTTTGTATCGATAATAATTGAAGAGTGTAGCGTACAAGACCTAAAGTACTATAAAAATGAAAAACAATAATTTATATGGGTTAAAACCCTCGATATGAGGTAATACATTACTTCTATTTTGGTCAATATTATTCCGTTGGCTATATTGGGAGTGTTTCACTATTGTGTTACTATGATTTGATGTACCATTGAGGGGGCTCCATGCTCGTCTTACAAATGGGAGGGGCTAGGATTACAATGTAGGAGTTCAAGTCATACTCAACCTAAAATTTTTTATTTATACATGGTAGTATTTGGCTAGGATACTATGCCCTGCTTTGGGTTACAAACCAACATGATAACGAATTCTACTCTATCTCATATTACATAGATCCGGTGCACCTCCTATCTCTAGTCAGCTAAGTTGGCCATGTAGGTATCTAGTACCCATACTCTCCATAGTAGCCCTAAGTCCTTCACAGTTGAGTTGCAGTCTTCCTCACAATTTTGATCAAGTGCTTCAACCCTTCTTACGAATTCTTCTTGAGTACCTTCTCCTTGAGTTCCCTTTGATATTTTGCAACAAGGCTGTAGAGGGCTTCATAAAAAAAGTGCATCAAATAGATGCACCTATTAGATATAGCCCCAAACTCTATGCTTAGTTAGGAAACAACTAAACATATAGTTAAATATGGCTATATTCAAAGAACAAAATAGCTAAATGCATCTTGGTGCACCTAATAGATGTAGCCCCTGACTCTGTGTGTAGTTGGAAAACAAGTAAACATAGAGTGAAAACAATGAACACCTTTGTCTGAGTGCAATAACTCAAGTACCAACCTAGTATCTTTGTCCTAGTGCTTCAATCTTGAGTGGCTTATCCCTAAGTGGTACACTAGTATTAAATAATGTGCATAACGTGAAGCCCAATGCATCATATACTAGGTGTTTCTCAATCAACATATGCATCCCAAGTTAATTGGAGACCCACTATTCAGTTCTTTTTAAGAACATGTTGTTGATACTCAAAAAGTTGTAACATTTTGTTACAACTATTTTACAATGTTTAAGCTATGCCACAAATTATCCAAAGCTTCGACCAGAACAACACGTGAGCTATAACCAGTTTATGGCCCATTAGGTGTCCCAAGTTTACCATTATTTTTTGTAGATGGGCCTTAGATGCCTAGGTCTAGGCCTAAGGCAACCTTTTTACTTAATGAGCAGCATGGAGAATCTTTATTCCTCACACCGCATCTCTTCGTCTATTGGTTTTTTTGTTAAGCCTTAGCTAGGCAAGCAGAATGCTTCTACAGTCAAGTGTGCTAGTATTCAACTCCTCAATGTGTTGAATAAACCACTATCTTGAGCTTCCTTTGAAAATTTCGAATAAAGGGTGGCGTTCATAGTGGTTTCACTTCTCCAATCCCAATCCATCTCTTCCTTCTTATATCGGCCTTGCTACTAAGGTTTGTCTTTCTAGACCTCTCATTCTAGCCAATAAGAATTAGTTGAAGTCGATAGGCCTTTAACCCGGATTGAGCCTCTAAAAACTGCCTGTCTAATCGGGGTGTGAGTCATTCGACACCTTGTGAAAACAAGGTTGCAACCTCTCAAGGATCAAGTGCACCCAGCTTTTGAGTTCTCAGGTGTTGAAGACCCCATTCGGGAGGCCCAAGAATCCCTTAAGGCAGAAGAAATTGCAGAATGCTTGTATAAAGTCTTCTCAAGCAATATTTCTATTCCTACTTGGAAGAACAGACCTCTGCACACATACAATCTTCTCGAACTTCCTCCTCTAGTAAGTAACGATCTCTTGCATCTTCTCGTTCTTTGCTTTGCTATAATAATTTTCTCATATTGGTTTTGTTGCATGCTTTATATAGGAATATGCTAACATTATCTCCCATCCTGCCAACCAACAAGACTAGGTACCTCATAGGGTGGCGATGTGCCTCACCATTAATTAGTCATACCCTAGTCGGACCAGGAAACTGCCACTGCTCTGACTGCTGATGCTTTGACTACCGCTAATCCAACTACCCAATCAAGTTTGACCTTTTCTGTGCCACCTTCTTCAAAGCATAGAGCCAGCTTCAAATTTAAGCTTCAACCAGGTAATGACATTTTTATTCCATAACCTTCATATCAAGTAGCAATTTTAATTCTTGCTTTCCTTTTGTGCAGGAAGCTATATAACGATGATTTGTCTAACGCTTTGGATGCACCGTCGTAGCCATCGATTGGAGATTTAGCTTGCACCTAGCCACGGAGTGCTAATGAAGAGCCCCCAACTAGTGGTCAATCAAACAGCTAGCTGGGCATCAAAGCCAAGCCATTAGAGGAAAGGCCTATCGAACAATGCTAAGTTGATTCCGAGCCCAACAACAGTGCCCCCGGCACAAAATATTGATGAAAGTATACAACTGGAATCAACTCCTCCTGAGCAAGGTATTCCAATTATTTCCACTTATTCTCCTTCACCTCACCTAACAGCAGGAGAAGATGAGGAAGAAATTCCTTGTGCCACATCTTTGAAGCCCTCGGCTGAATACCATGTGCCACCATTGAAGATAAGCTAGGTCAATGTTGACGGCATGGATGAAGGTATTGTACTTAATGAGGAGAAGGAATAACAGAAGGAGATGTTAAAGCGCCAACTAAACCAGGTAGCTACCTTGATGAACATTAGTACTCTTCTTGTTTTTGTCTTTATTATCTCAAATATTGTCTTTTATTTCTCCAACACTATTCTTTTGTGTAGAAAATTTATAAGCAATCCCAAGCCAACACAAAAATTTTGCGAAAACTTGTTCACCACATTTGCTAGATGGAGAAGGCGAGGAAAGATCATGAAAAAGAATGCACTAAGTCTAAGGCTAGAGAATTGAGTTTGCAAGCAGAGATCTAGCCGCTTCATGACAATAATTTTGATGCGAGAGGATCACTTGAAGGTAAGTTTTCTTGAATCAGTCCTATTTTTCCATGAATTTTGTCTTTTGCTATTTGACTATTGTTTCCTTTTCTTAGTCCTAGGCTCTAAAATAATCAGCCTGACTGATGCCAACACCAAACTTCAACAAGAACTTGATGAGCTCAAAGCTGAAAAGGCAGCATTTGAGCAAGATTTTGAAGCTAACCATTAGTTTGACTAGTCCATATTTCAATTGTCATATTTGTATCTTCATGCTTTGCTCCTTTTTTTCAGATTATAAAATCAAAATGCAATCCCATATTAGAAGTCTTCGATTTGAAAGTGAAGCAGGCCGATGCCACTTGAGATGGTTTGCCCAACGCCATCAAGCCTACGCTTGATGTTATTTACTTGGATGGGATAGGTTCCAACTTAGGTGATGTTGAACAAGTGCTCCTCCAACTTCACACTACTCCAGAAGAACTGAATAAGTTGGTGAAGGGGAGGGTAACTCTCAAAACAAGCCAAGCACTCACCATAGTGAAGTCCTTGTATCCTCGAGTGGATATAGACGCAGTCGGCAAAGGCTATGCTTCCACTTGTACACCAGAATATGCACTCGTCTTGATAAATATTATCCACACAATGGCCACCTCTATCACTAAGAATATAGATTATTCTATGTTCCACGAGTTGTCCAGCATGGTGCCATCCTCGCGCTTAAGTCGATAAGCCCATAGGTATGTTACCTCAGCAATAATGTATGGCTCTTCTCAGATGAGAGATAATTTATGTCTATCTTTAGTACTTAAGATTTTTCTCAAAATAGGATCACCAACTAAAAAGGCTCAACCGCAAACATTTTAACTATGATAACAGCATAATCCCTAGAGGTACTTCACCGACTGGATTGTTGTAATATCATGCGCTTCTTCCAGTTGATCCAATTCTTATAAATGGTCCTGATTGGATTTTTCTTCACCATACTTGCGCACCCACAATGATTTGAACTCCATCTTCGTTGGTAGGACAGCCTCGGCTCCATAAACCAAGAAGAAAGGAAATTGGCCTATGGCTGGACTGGGTGTAGTACGTAGTGATCAGAGTACATATGGCAATTATTGAACCCATCGTCTAGCATACGGGCGAAGCGAATTAAATATCCTTGTTTTTATAACTTAGAGCACCATGCTATTGACTTGTTCAAATTGTCTATTACTTCGTGGGTGAGCTAGAGAAGTGAAATAGATTTTGATGTTGAACTATTAGTAGAACTCCTTGAAAACCCTGCTTATAAATTGAGTGCCACTGCCAACTATTATTCTGTTGGGTACTCCAAATTTGTAAATGATTCTAAGGATGAAATCCCTAGCTCTGTCAGCATCTATCTTCATAACTAGTTTGGGCTCAATTCACTTGATAAACTTGTCCAGCCATAAACAGATGAGTGAACCCTCTTGGCACTTTCTTGAATGGCCCAACTATATCAAGCCTCCATACAACAAATGGCTAAGAAATAGGTATTGTTTGCAATTCTTGAACTGGAACATGAATTTGTTTATTAAAAAATTGGCAACCATCACAAGCTCGGACAATCTTCTCAGCATCAGTGACAATAGTTGGCCAAAAGAATTCTTGCCAATAAGCCTTCCTGACTAGCATTCTTAAATCCGCATGATTTTTACAAAAGCACGAGTGGATTAGATGCAGCAATTGGTGTTCTTCATTAGTAGTAACACACTTCATCAATATCCCAAAGTCACTCTTCTTGTAAAGCTCTCCGTTGGAAACTATGTAGTTCTGATTGCATCGCTTGATTTGCTCTACCTCGCTATGATCCAATGGGAGCTCATCATTAATAAAATATTCTATAAATGGTTTTTTCTAGTCTAGATGAACTATCAAAACCTCAACATCAGTTAGGGCTAATTCTTGCTTAGCTTCTTTCCTTTCTATTGCCTTAGGTGTCAGCTTCTTGTAGACAGATGGCTCTTGAAAATGCTTGATAAATATATTAGACAAAACTAGCTCACACTTTGATTCCATATTTGCCAATTTATTCGCTACCTCATTATACTGCTACAAAATATGCTTAAATTCTAGTCCATCAAATTTACTCTCCAACTTCTATACCTCCTGGCAGTATTCCATCATGTTTTTATCTTGGCAGGGCTAGTCATTTATAACTTGATTGATGACTTGCTGTGAATCTCCACAAACCACTAACCGCCAAATACCCAAAGATATAGCAATTTGCATCCCATGGATTAATGCCTCTTACTCGATGACATTATGAAAAGCGGAAAAGTATATCTAAAGAACATACTTGAGTCTTTCCCAGTTGAAGATATCAACACCACTTCTGGTTCGACTCCTGAAACCCACAAGGAAATGTCGAAATACATTATCCAGTATTCAAGATTCTTCACTTATTTTGTAGTCTAAACTTCTGTCCACTCGAGCACAAAGTTAGCTAAGGCTTGAGAATTAATTGCAGTGCAGGCCCTGAATGAGATATCAAATGCTATCGATTTAAGAGCCCACTTTTCTATCCACCCTATCACCTCTTGATTGTGCAAAACATCTCCAAGTGGAAAAGAAGTGGCCACAAACATTGAGTGCCCCTAGAAATAGTGCAAAAGCTTTTGAAGTGTAATCAACATTCTGTAGAGTAACTTCTGTATTTGTAGATACCAAATTTTGGAGTCGGCCAAAACTTCACTGACAAAGTAAACCCGTTGTTGTGGACTACCCAAATTTTCGATACCAAATTTTTGTACATGCCCCTCTTCTTCACATTACACAACCAGAACAATACTGACTACTTAAGGAGTAGCTAAAACATAAAGCAACAATGGTTCCTTTGGCATTGGAGAAACTAGAACTAGTGGTGTTGTTAGAAATTTCTTGAAATCTTCAAAGGCTTATTGTGCTTTTAGTGTCTATTGAAAATTGTCAACCTTCTTCAACAACTTGAAAAAGGGCATCCTTCATTCCCCTAGTCCGAAAACAAAGCAGCTAAGTGCCACCATGCATCTGGTGAGTTTCTAAATATCCTTCTGAGTACTTGGCTGCTCTATATTCAATATGGCTTTGATCGTCTCTAGGTTGGCCTCAATGCCACAATGCAACACCATAAAATCAAGCAGCTTCCCTGATGATACTCCGAAGATGCATTTTTTGAATTCAACTTCAATCTGAAGGCTCGTATGTTTTAAAAGTCTATTCCAAATTAGCAATAAGATTATCCTTGAGATGTGTCTTGATCACAACGTCAACCACATAAGCCTCCATGTTACGCTAAAGTTGAGTTTGAAAGCACTTTTGAATCATGCGGTGGTACATAGCCCTAGCATTTTTTTAACCCAAAAGATGTAGTGATGTAGCAATATGCTCCAAATGGCATGATAAATAAAGCCTTCAAGCGGTCATGTTCCTTCAAACTGATCTGATGGCATCCCAAATAGTAGTCGAGAAAAATCAGAAGCTTGCACCTAGCCATTGAGTCAACCACCTGATCAATATGAGGTAGGCCAAATGGGTCTTTTGGGTATGACATGTTGAGATCCGTGTAGTCTACACACATGCACAACTATCCAATCTTGTTTTGAACAAAGACTAGGTTTGCCAACCAATCTGGATGATAAACTTTCTTGATGAAACCTGGCTACTAAAAGCTTAATCAACTCTTCCCGTATGGCTTCACATTTATCTTGAGCGAATCTACAGAGTCATTGTTAGATAGGCTTAGCATTTGGCTTTACGTTCAAAGAGTACTTGATCACCTCCCTAGGTATACTAGGCGTATTAGATGGTTTCCACACAAAAATATTTTTATTAGCCTATAGGAAAGTGATGAGTGCGTCTTCTTATTTAGGATAAAAGTTAGTAGCAATCAGCGCTGTTTTACAAGAATCAATCAAGTTAAGTGTAATCTTCTTTTCTTAGCGCCATCATCTACTAGCTTCGTAGTCTTCTTTGATGGAATCTAGTCACCTTAATCAGTAGCCACCACTAGTCTAATATCTTGGTGCCAACTACATTCTCTTGAGCATAGGTGAAGGTCTACTTGACATCGCTTTGAAGGGATATCACTCCTTGCAGCATAGGCATCTTAATCATTAGATAGGTATAATAGGGAACCGCCATAACTTTGGCAAGAGAAGGCATGCCTAAGATGGTGTGATATGCTATCTCAAAATTAGCAACCTCGAAATAAATGTTCTCTATTCGAAAGTTATCTCAAGTGCCAAAGGTGATAGGAAGCATGATCTATCTTATTGGTGTTGAAGCCCATGGATTACCCTATGAAATGAAGCTATACTCAGCCTTAACTCAAAGTGTGGAATCTTTATTTCATCCAAAGTTTTTGTGAAAAGAATATTGAGAGCGCTACCATCGTCAATTAGGACCTGCTTGAGCTTGATATTCTTCATGAATGGATCAGGACAAAGGGATACTGCCCTAGTTAGACCACTCAGTTAGGGCGATCTGAGTAGTCAAACAAGATCACCACCTCTGATAGCTGTAGGAATTGAGGGGCGTTAGCCAAAACTATGTTGATCTCCCGTTTGGTAAGCTTTTGTTTCCTTTTTGATTTATAGGCTAAAGGGCCACCAAATATATGATTCAACTCAACCTGAGGATCCTGGAGCCCCACGGGAGCCAAGCTATTGGCTTTGTCCTTGTCTTTATCCTTTCCAGTGCCACCTTTGCCTCCTCCCGACTCGATGTTCTTGATGTGCTTGTCCGCGTGCTGCCCATTGGGAATGGTGAGGGCAAAGGTTGTTCATGACTTGCTCATAGTCTTCAACATATGAGTATCGTGGAGGATGGTGTTCTATTGTTGCAACCAAGTCCTCTGGCTTACGCTTGCACTCATAGGATCTAGAGTAGTTTTCATTGTCTTTATTTTCCTTGGGCCAAGAAGTACTCGGCTTGTCTTTCCTTGTGGTAGAAATCACATCAGCAAATGAAGCATATGAATTTGACATCTCAAAAAGATTCTTGACTGTAGTTGAGGGCTTACGAGTGAACTTGCTGATGAATTGCTCGTCTTTGACCCCTTTCCAACAAGTAGTGATGATGATTTCATTGTTGATCTCTGGGATTTTGTTTCTTCCTTCTAAGAAGTGCTTGATAACTTCCTCTGTTTAGCATGATATAAATCATACTCTGACCATGGGCACTCAAACATCCCTTGGAAATTAGCAATAAAATGTTCCCAAAGCTCACCCTAGGAACCAATAGATCCCGCGGAAGCCCTGAAAGCTAGCTCCTTGTTGATTCCACTAACGTAACAGGAAGATAATTTGCCATAGCCTTGCTGTTATCTCTGGCTATTTCTATCGCCAGTGTGTAGACCATAAACTAAGACTATGGATCTATTTTGCCATCATATTTCTCAATTCTAGTCGATTTGAAGCCACCTGACTAATCCACTTGGTGCAGGTCAGATGTAAATACTGAGACTCCTTCATCAAAGTCATCAGCTAGGGAGCAATGTTGTCAAGGAGATAAACTTATATTGTTGAAGTGTTTGTGGTACAGGCCAAAGTGATCCTGCTCATCTCGCAATCGGTGCTACTCACACTCTTCATGTTTACGATGTCTAGTTTTAGGTCAGCGCCACAAGTCATAGTCAATCATTGTGTTCTTCATGTTCTTGATGCTAGCGATTGAATTGCTCTTCATCCCAATACTGACTAGCTTGGTGTCCTCACCCTTAACTAAGATGGGACAACTGTCATGAATCTTGGAACTCTTCTCCAGTCAGGTGCCTCCTAGGTGGAGACTTAGAAGACATGGCATCTGACTGGTGCAATGCCGTCACCACCACCATAGCCTTGATCTTAGAGATAATCAGTGAAATGATGTGGCCTTATAGTGTGTTGATTATGGTATCAAGAAGAGTAGCCACTGCAACAATGTTTTGTTGAGTAGTGAGAAAAACATTGTGATCTCCAAATTGGGTTTGGAGAAACTTTTGTTAAATCTTACGTCCACTTAGGCACAGCTCTATATTGTGGGTTTCTCTTTTAGCCTAACGTATGTTTTCTTCTTGTTGTTGTTTACAATGTTGTTCTTCTCCTCAGGCTTGTTGTTCCCTTAGGTGAGCTACTTGGTCTTGGACACCCTAGGCCGTAAAGACTTCATGCAGAGAAGAATAGATGTCGGTAGTATTATCTAAGTCATCAAATTGAATAGACTCAATGATGACACCAACCTCCCTAGGCCTGTACTTGGATAGCTTAGGGCTAAATCTAATTCAAACTCTAGAGGATTGAGGTCTGTTTGACTCAAAACTATAGATTGTATCTAGATCTTACTGCATGAGGAGCTTGGAGAAAACTGCTGCAGTGTTTGAGGAACCAAATGGGATGTGGTCGATGGTTCTCGTTGATTGGATCAAATTCGAGTTGAGAGCTTGGAGTAGATCTTGGCCTCATTCTAGAGATTCAACGGGATTTGGTTGGTTATTCTCCCTGGTTGGATCGAATCCGAGTTGGAGAAGGAAAGCTTGCCAAAGTTGTTGGTGAAGAAGTCAAGGTTCCTGAAGAAAAACGCCTACCCTAGAGTGAAGATGAAGCTAGCGACTCCTGAAGATGATGCCATCGCACTTGTTGATGGAAAACTCGACACCACCCCTACCTAGCGTGATAACTGTCGATGTTTTATATTGGTAATAATTTAAGGAGGTAGCACACAAGACCTAAAGTATGATGGAGATGGAAGACAAGGATTTATATAGGTTCAAGTTCTCAATCTAAGGTAATACCCTACTCTAAATTGTATTATGCCGATTATATTAGGTGTGTTTCGCTATTGTGTTGCTATGATTTGCTATGTCCTTGAGGGGTCTCCCTGCCTGCCTTATAAAGGGTGGGGTGCAGGGTTATAAGGCAGGAGTCTAATCGGACGCAGCTTAAACTTTCTTATCTATATATGGTAGCATTCGCCTAGTATACCATACCCTGTCTTGGGATATAAGGCAACATGTCAATTGAATCTTACTCTATCTCATATTATATGGATCTGGCTCACCTCCTATCTCTAGTCGGATAAGCAGGCTGTGTGGATATCCGGTACCCATCCTTTCCACATAAGTTATTATTAATTTTCTCCTTTATATTATATTTTCTTTTTCCTCTATTATATCATGTTATTTCATGATATAACATGTTATATCATGTCTTGGCAAACTTCTATAATGTTTATCTTGATTGCTTGCGAATGAATCTGAGTAGAAAATGTGCTGAGTAATGAAGCTCTATTTATCGATGCCTACCAATTTATATGTGCGCTTAGGATTCTTTAAGCCAATTCCTAGCACTCAGGGGCTAGTCAAATAAAGTGTATAACGCAAGGTGCTAAGTACCACTTGGAAAAAATCAAAAACATAAAAATAAAACAAAAACATGTTGTACAATTTGTTTTTTGCTCTTAAACAATTGCAAAAGTACCTGGCTAGCATGAATTCTAATATGTGAAGCTTTTCTCCCTGTTGGGTAGAGTGTTTAAATGTAAGGAGTCAACTATGTGAGGGAATTAAAATCATAAAAAGGGATACATATTAACTTAGATTTTACTAGAGCAATTGTTCTATATATCAGATACTGCTCATCCTACATGTTTATACTGCAGGGTCTAAATCCGGATACACGTAATAGGGCTTCATAGCCGTTAGCCTATCTCATACATTCGAGGAATGGACCAGTTGGTATGCCCCACAAGGGCCACTAGTTGAGTACTTGTGCTAGTCGGGACTCAGATATCACCCCTACTGTGATAAACCACTTAGATCATAAGTCACTTAGATCGGAAGCCACTCGGATGAGATGCACTCACTCCACATCACTCAAGAGATTTGTCACATGAGAGCAGAAGATTGGAAGATTTATAAGAGGCTGCGCTGGATGTAATGGGCTTGGGCCTTTATGTTCGTTAGTAGGCTAAACTAAAATAGGGCATCAATAAACTTGGTATGTCTCATGGGTTGACCACTGGTTACGTTAAAATTGTAATGTAGGAGTTGCTTTCGACGAGCCCTATAGATACATAAATTATGATGCACTTCATGTTGCTATAAAATAGCTAAAACTAGGCGTCAAAATTTTCTCGATATCAACAACATTCTCTTTAAAAGAGCTGCAACTAGTCACCAATAAAATTGGGATGAATATATTATTTAAGGACACCCAATGGTGCATTGGGTTTTGAGCTATGCATATTATTTAATACAGAGAAGATATGCAATAGGTACACCACTTGGGAAGACTACTTAGGATCATGGTACTCGAGCAAAGGCCCTTGGGTGGTTGGTACTCAGCCTATTGCACTTAAGCGATGGCTACTCGATGACAAGAAGTTACTATTCTTGATTCTATGTTTAGTTGTTTCCTAACTAAGCATAGATTCCACAACTACACCTATTCGGTGCACCTAACAATTTCATTTTTCCAAAATAGTCATACTTGACTTTACATTTAGTTGTTTTCCAACTAAGTATAAAGTCGATGAGCTATATCTAATAGGTGCATCTATTGTCATCCATCGATGGATTTATCCATAGATTCTTTGTAAGAACTCAAGAAGGAAGCACTCATGAAAAACTAGTAGGGAAGACGAAGCACTTGGCATTGGTTATGAACCATGAAGAAGACTACAACTTGACTGTGAATGTCTCAGGGACTGCTATAGAAGCAGGGGTACCAAATACCCACATGGTCAGCTATTAACGCCATAATTTAGTAAGCTTATGGATAGATTGGAAGGACGATAAGTTTAGTAAAGAAGAGTCCAATTGTTACAGGAAAGAAGCCGATTGCAGGAAGCAAGGCATGATTCGGTCCAATTATAGAAGACTATTCAAATAGGGTTGAGTTTGAGGAGGAGCCGTGAAACTCATGGCAGGGTATTCTATCTATGTAAATCGTATCTTATATAGATAGAAAGGTTTAGTTAGTTTAGTTAACTTCCTTAGAGATATTTTCCTTTTATGTTTGTTAGGAAATGACGTCCAATGGTTGTTTTAAACGCATCGAACTCTGTAATGCTAGGGTATAAATATATACCCCTTAGGAGCATGTAAAATATCCTTCGATCAATACAACTTCGGCGTATCGCCACCCTAGTTTATCTAGGTTTTTATCGATAGGTTCTAGCTCTCGACGCGGGACTGCATTGGTTAAGTTCGATCTCTGGCGAAGGGGTAAGTCCCGCTACTTTCCCGGTATGTCTCGCTTTGTATAAGGCTGCATCGGTTAGGTTCGACCTCTTAGGTAGATCGGATATATTGCATCACGTCCGTGTAAGGTTTATCGGTCTATCAAACTATCTCTGTCGTCATCGATCTCATACTGCATTGGTTAGATTTGACCTACGAGGTTGCCAATGGTAGATAGCGAGAGCTCATATTGGCCCATCATCCAACTGACCCGTTCGCCTCACCTCCTTATCAATTGCAGGGTCAAATTGAATGGCACGCCCACGCCCGCACCATCGCGCTTGAGCCAAGCGAACCTCACAAGCCCTAGCGTGTGTACCTCAAGCCACGGAGAGAAGCTGACCGGCCTGCACTGGAGCTAAATAGATCTCGCAGGCATCGGCGTGGTTGCCTGAGACATTTTCAGTACGAACATATTTTTTGGCACGCCCGGTGGGACCGAAGATTTCATTCATTGGCCGATAGGACTCATACTTCATTCATCAGTCAGTGAGATAGAAGTTTTCATTTATCGGCCAGTGGGACCGATGATTTCATTCATCGACCGATAGGACTCGTACTTTATTCTTCGATCGGTGAGATAGAAGTCTTCATTCATCAGCCGATAGGACAGGATTTCATTCCTCAGCTGCTAATTGAAGATCATTCATTAGCTGAAGATCTTTCATCGGCTGGTGTGACATAATTCCATTCCGACTAGCGGGATTGTACAATTGCCTGATTAGAAGTCATAATTTTTACTCATCAACCCGGGGGCATCTTGTTGCTAATATGTCTAAAGAAGAGGTTGATGCCATGGCACATTCGTCCAAATAAGAAGCCGATGAGGATATTATAGTTCCAGTAACCATGGAGGATTTTAATGAAGACCAAAGGCAGCAAATAGAGTAGAATGTGGACAACTTTTAGATGCACTATTTGGAATCCTTCAATATGACTAGACAAGGCCGATTCAAAAGTCACAGTTGCCAAAAGTTGTTTCGATGAGAGAATCAAGCCATTCACCACTTGTGAATCCTCCGAAGTCATTGCAAGATATGATCAATGAAGCATTTCATCAAGCATTCATCGATCCATTGGGAGTGTGGATGGATACACTACAAAATCTGATCAAGCAGACGATAGAAGAATTATCAGCTCAAGAGCCCGATCAAGATCACGTATTTTTACCGATAGAGACAGAGCTACCTTAGGAAACTTGTAAAACCAAGAGGAATCTATCGGCAAGGGAATATTCACCAACACAAAACCGATTCGGGGGGCAACGGCATATGGTACTTCCAGAATTCTATTAGGATAATTATGGTGGAAGATATCGATGTGTCTACCTAGATGGCAATCCCGATTTATACACTTATCATGGAGAGTATCTCAGGCAGAATCGGGTACCATATCCACCTCCACAATATCAGAGAGACATCCTAAGGGAGAAGGATTGGTCAGCCAAAATTGTGGACACGGTGAAAGAGCAATTTGGTATCAAGCCTAAAGATCAAACAATTATGTATCGGCACCCGTATCCAGAATGGTTTGATAGAGTTCCATTGTCTCGCTGATACACGATACCAGATTTCTCCAAGTTCTTAAGGCAAGATGACATATCCACAAAGAGCACATCAGCCAATTCTTAGTACAGTGTAGAAAAACATCGGCTGAGAAAGCCCTCAGAGTTAGGTTATTTCCATTGTCTTTATCTAGATCGGCTTTCACCTAGTTTTCTTCGTTACCACCAAGTTCAATTGAAGGATGGGCCGATTTGGAGAAGCAATTTCATAGACATTTCTTTACTAAGATTCCTGAGATGTGACTCATAGATTTAATATCGGTAAAGCAGAAGGTGGAGGAATTGGTTTCAGAGTATATTCAAAGATTTCATAATATGAGAAGCCGATGCTACAGCTTGCACGTGAGTGAGGAACAATTAGCAGATTTGGCCTTCCAAGGGTTGTCGAGTCGCATCAGGCGGATGTTTTTCTCCCAAGAGTTCAGCAGTTTAGCACATTTGATGCATGTGGTTTTGCCTTACGAAAGCTGATTATCAGAAAGGGAGGTGATTTCAGAGCATTGGAGGCCTGAGGAAAAGAATTTTGAAGCATGAGTCTTCATACTTCAAAATTAGGGGGCATATGTTAATGCCATAATTTAGTAAGCCTATGGATAGATTGGAAGGATGATGAGTTTAGTAAATAAGAGTCCAATTGCTACAAGAAAGAAGCCGATTGCAAGAAGCAAGGCATGATTCGGTCCAATTATAAAAGTCTATTCAAATGTGGCCAAGTTTAAGGAGGAGCCGTGAAACTCATGGCAGGGTATTCTATCTATATAAATCATATCTTCTATAGATAGGAAGGTTTAGTTAGTTTAGTTAACTTTCTTAGAAATATTTTCCTTTTATCTTTGTTAGAAAATAACATCCGATGGTTGCTGTAAATACGTCGGAATCTATAATGTCAGTGTATAAATATAGACCCACAGAGAGCCTACAAAATATCTTTCGATCAATACAACTTCGGCGCATCGCCACCTGTTAACAGCAAAATTTGAAAAGCCTAGTGATAGATTGGAAAGACGATCGGCTAGGGTGTAGTGGTGTTCGATTGCTATAGGGAAGAAGCCGATCGGATTGAGGCAAGGAAAGATTCGGTCCTAGAATAGAAAATTATCCGGATGAGACCGAGTTTGAGGAGGAGCCGTGGTTCACGGTAGGGTAGTCTATCCTATCTTGTATGGATAGGAAGATTTAGTTAGTTAGTTAACTTCCTTAGAGATATTTTCCTTTATCTTTGTTAGTAAATAACTTCTGATGGTTGTTGTTAATGCGTCAAACTCTGTAAACCTAGGGTATAAATATAGAGCCCCTGAAAATATATAATCATCAATCCTTCGATCAATACAACCTCGGCGCATCGCCACCCTAGTTCATCTAGGTTTCTACCGGTGGGGTCTAGCTCTCGACGCGGGGCTGCATCGGTTAGGTCTGATCTCCGGTGAAGGGGTAAGTCCCGTCACTATCTCGATATGTCTCGTTCTGTCTAAGGCTGCATCGGTTTGGTTCGACCTCTTATGCCGATAGAATGTATCACATCATGTCCGTGCAGTATCTATCGGTCTATCAAGCTCTCTCCACCATCGTTGGTCTCGTACTGCATCGGTTAGGTTCGACCTACGAGATAGCCGATGGTAGAATGAGCTTTAGGCCTATAGTTCTCTGTACGACGTTTCATCAGAGTGTTAGCCGATGAGCTATATATATGTTGAGCGTCACGCCCAGCATATCGGCTCCTCAGTCGATACGCGCCAGGTCTTCATAGACTTCCCTTCGAGTGCCACGCCAAGCGCATCGTCCTTCTAGCCGATATACGCCTGTCTTCAGAGAGACGTCATCTTATTAGCTCAACTAGCCGATGGGTTCGCTTCACTCTTGCTTCAACACGTCCGATCTGGCGTCCATCGTCCCGTCGCCTTTGGCCTTGTTCTCGTATTATCTCGGTTAGGTCTGGTCTTCGAGATTCGGTGCCAATGGCATCGTCACGGTGGGCGACGGGTCTCGTGCTACCATCTTCATCTTGTGCCTCCATCGGCTCTACAGCCGATGGATCAGGGCCTCGCGTCCGCTACACCCAGATGCATCATATCATTCGTCGACTTCTGCTTACGCCTACATCAGCTCTCCAGCCGATGGAAGGTCACCCTGATTCCTATCGGCGACCAGCCGATAGTAGGAGCCATACAAACACAGCCGATGACTAACTGGATCCTATCGGCAGCCAGCCGATAGCAAGGGTTCGTATCGGCCTGTCGTCCGACTGACCCGTTCGTCTCATCTCCTTGTTAATTGCAGGATCAAATTGACTGGCACGTCCGCATTAGCACCGTCATGTCGGAGCCGACCGAACCCCATGGGCCCGGTGCGCGTACCTCGAGCTGCGGAGAGAAGCCGATCGGCCTGTACTGGAGCTAAGCAGACCTCCCAGGCATCGGCGTGCTCGTGCCGGGATTTGGCACGATCACCACCCTAGTTTATCTAGATTTTTACCGGCGGGTTCTAGCTCTCGACGCAGGGCTGCATCGGTTATGTTTGATCTCCAGCGAAGGGATAAGTCCCGCTACTATCCCGGTATGTCTCGCTTTGTCTAAGACTGCATCGGTTAGGTTTGATCTCTTAGGCAGATCGGATATACCGCATCATATCCGTGCAAGGTTTATCGGTATATCAAGCTCTCTCTGTCATCGTCAGTCTCGTGATGCATCGGTTAAGTTTGACCTACGACGCGTGTACCTCGAGCCATGGAGAGAAACCGACCGGCCTGCACTGGAGCAGGTGTCAGTGTAATCACCCGAGACATTTTTGACGCGAACATCGGTATATTCGACTAAGATAGGACAGGGTGTCCGCATGCTCTTGTGGTCAATGGGACGAATGGAGAGTGTGCTTGGGATGAGCATTCTAAAAGGATTCTAGTTACTGTTTGGCCTGTGATGGCAGCAAGCCATGTGGATAATGTAGGTGGCAGCGAGCCATGATTATATTTATGGCAGCATGCTATGGAGTTCGTTTGCAAAGGATGCACAGCATATATGGTTAGCCGCTGCTTTATACACTATAGAAAACTCGTCAAATATTGTGAAATGATTTTATTACTATCCGTTGCAAACTATTATTCATTTATGCAAATTCTCTCTTTATGCAAATGAAACATGCAACCTTCCATTGATGTAGCTTTGCAAGTAGGGTTATTAGTTTTGCAAACACTATAAGTCTTGTTGAGTACATACGTGTACTCAAACTTGCTTAATATGTGGTTTTAGACTACAAGGAGGACAGTTTGAAGATGGTTGTGCAGCTGCTGTTTATGGCGGGCTATCAACGTCTTTTTAGGACTTGTCCTTGTCAATTGCATGTGGGGTGGTACGAGACACCACCGTGGGTTTTCTCTGTGTATGTGATGTTGTATCGTGACCCATATTATGTTGTACATATAAATAACGTACCAATTATATAGAATATATTTGTATGAAAGTGATATTCATTCTGTAAATGTGTGTGTCATCAACTGATCACAGGGTAACTTAGGCCTCAATACCCGGTTCGCTATAGTGGGCCAACGAGCTCTCTGGTCAATGCCTTTTACTAGATGCCAGATCTGAATGGCAATGGTGAGTTCATCATAGTCATTATCTTCCTCGTTCTTGCTATTCGCCGGCCGCAATCACCCCCACCACTGTCTCCTCTGTCTATTTGTTGGACCACCAGATCTTCTTCATCTTCCTTATTGGATCTAGTGATGATGCCTTAAGGGTGCTTGATAGCGTTCGAGCTATGAATCGTCCAAGGACACGCACACGTTCAACTATAAAATCACAACTGGAGGATACTCTCAACTCACAGCAGGATAAAAGAGGAGATAAACTCAACTCAAGATAAACTTTTTCATAATAATTCAACAAGTGAGTTTACATTCAGAAATTAGGCTTTATATAGCCATACAACTCAACTCTAGAAACTTCCTACTAATTAATAACTCCTTAACTATTTTTGCAAATATCAAAACACAATAAAAACAACATTAACTACTACTACTAATTCCCAAATATAATTAAAACATAGAAAGACTCAAAAGGCAAGTTCCAAGAAACTAAATGCTGGCTGGCTCCTCAGTAACCACGCTCACTTGACACGAGGTTTTGACCAAGAATACTCTGGAATCTGGAGAAACTCAAAACATAAAAAAGATAGTCCATTTCATTATCTGATCACAGAAATTTAAATCACCCAAATCCGAGCCTTTATGAGAGAGTTATGCCCAAAATACTGGCCCAGTACGAATCTGTCCAGAGAGCTGCTGTTTCGTAAATTAATTGTAAATATGACTTGGTCCTGGTTCTTCAAGCTGAGAACTGGTCCATAACTTGCTTCCTTGATCATGATTGTTTATATGTAAACCTGCCATGACTTGATCGCCATCATTCTCCCCCGGTTGAAAAGAACTCGCCCACGAGTTCGACTCATTTTCGCCATGGTATGGAGAAAGATCCTTCACATTGAATGTGGATGAAACACCATAATCTCCGGGAAGCTCCACCTTGTAAGCATTGTCACCTATGCGCTGCAAGATTTTAAACGGTCCATCACCACGGTGCGTGAGCTTTGCATTGCGCCCAGGTGGAAATCTCTCCTTGCTCAAATGCACCCACACAAGATCACCTTCTTTGAAAATCACAGCCCTTCGGTGCTTGTTAGCTTGTCTTTCATACTTCTGATTTTGCTTCTCAATCCTCTTGCTGACTTGTTCATGCAAGCCCTTGATTGCTTTAGCACGCTCATCTGCATCTCCACTATAGCTATGGCTGATTGGCAATGACACAAGATCAAGAGGAGTCTTCGGATTGCATCCATACACCACTTCAAAAGGGCTTTTACCTGTCGTCTTGCTGCTGGACCTGTTGTAAGCGAATTCAGCTTGAGGTAGAACAAGGTCCCATTGGCGTATGTTATCACCCACCAAGCTTCTCAACAGATTGCCCAAACTCCGATTCACAATTTCAGTTTGGCCATCGGTTTGAGGATGATAGGCTGAACTAAACTGCAGCTTTGTACCCATCTTACGCCAAAGTGTTCTCCAAAAATGCCCAACAAACTTCGGGTCTCTGTCAGATGTTATGGTATTTGGAATGCCATGCAACTTCACTATCTCCTTGAAATAAAGATCAGCTATGTTAGTGGCATCCATCGTTTTTGCACAAGGAACAAAGTGTGCCATTTTAGAGAACCGATCAACCACCACCATGATTGAATCTTTGCTGCGTTGAGTTCGGGGCAGTCCCATCACAAAGTCCATGCTCACATCTTCCCACGGTGCATTAGGAACAGGAAGGGGAGTGTAAAGTCCAGAATTTTGAGACTTTGTTTTTGCTAGATGGCAAGTTCTACATCTCAAAATGTAATGGTTCACATCCTTCATCATTTTAGGCCAATAGAAACGGTCTTGGAGTAATGCACTAGTTTTATCTCGTCCAAAATGACCACTTAACCCACCATCATGAACCTCTTTAATGATCTGCCACCTCAAAGAACAATTCGGTACGCACAAACGGTTGCCATAGAAAATATATCCATCATTCACCATAAATTCTTTATATGGACCTTTTGCACATTCAGCTTTTATCGTGCCAAAGAACTCATCATCAGAATACAACTCCTTGATCACTTCAAACCCAAGAACATTTACCTTCATTGTGGACAGCAAAGAATGCCTCCTACTTAAAGCATCTGCCACCTGATTTGAAGCACCACTTTTATGCTTGATGTGGAATGTGTAGCCTTGTAAAAATTCCACCCACCTTGCATGTCTCGGTTTGAGCTTGTGCTGCCCATTTATGAACTTCAGCGCCTCATGGTCGGAGTAGAGAATGAACTCCTTGGAAATGAGGTAGTGTCTCCAATGCCCAAGAGCTCGTACAATTGCATAGAACTCTTTGTCATATGTAGTGTAGTTCTTACGTGAATCTGAAAGCTTTTCACTAAAGAAGGCAATAGGTCGACCCTCTTGATTGAGAACCGCACCAATGCCTACACCAGATGCATCACATTCAAGCTCAAAAATATTCTCAAAGTTGGGCAAAGCAAGAATTGGGGCTGCTGTCATCTTCTCCTTGATGAGCTGAAAGTTCTTTTCAGCTTCCTTCGTCCATTTGAATACTCCTCCTTTCAAGCACTCGGTGATTGGAGAGACAAGAGTGCTGAAATCTCGAATGAACCAGCGATAGAATGAGGCCAGTCCATGAAAACTTCTCACATCATGAATGTTGGCTGGTGTTGGCCATGAAACAATTGCATCCACCTTAGAAGGATCAACATGAATACCTTCAGCTGAAACCACATAGCCTAAAAACACCAAGTTGCTGGTTAGGAACTCGCACTTCTTGAGGTTGATGTAGAGTTTCTGTTCAGCTAGCACTTCAAAGACTTGGTGAAGGTGCTCCAAATGCTCTTCTTTACCCGTGCTATACACGAGTATGTCATCAAAATAGACCACCACAAATCTGCCAATAAAAGACTTAAACACCAAATTCATTAGTCTCATAAAAGTACTAGGAGCATTAGAGAGTCCGAATGGCATCACCAACCACTCAAACAATCCATCACGGGTCTTAAATGCTGTCTTCCATTCATCACCAGGCCTCATACGAATCTGATGGTACCCACTTCTAAGATCAATCTTTGAAAACACACTAGCACCATGGAGCTGATCTAGCATGTCATCTAGACGAGGAATAGGGAAGCGATACTTGATAGTAATCTTGTTGACCGCTCTACTATCCACACACATGCGAAAAGAACCATCTTTCTTTGGCACAAGCAAGGCTGGAACTGCACAAGGACTCATGCTTTCACGCACCAAACCCTTTCTCATCAACTCATCTACTTGCCGCTGCAACTCGGCATTTTCTGTTGGGTTCATTTGGTATGCTGCTTTGTTTGGCAAAATTGCACTAGGAACAAAATCTATGCAGTGTTGCACACTCCTCATTGGAGGTAAACCTGCTGGAATTTCATCTGGAACAAGGTTCTGAAATTGTTCAAGTAAAGGTACCACTGGTCCGGGTATTAGAGGACTTCTGTCACCCTTAACTTCTTTCACCACCAATGCAAAGGCTATTTGGGATTCTTCAAAAATTTCAGTAAATTCAGATTTTGAGAGAATGAAATTGCTATCCTTGAGGGCTGGTTTAGATTTCATTTCCATTCTAGAAGGACCCAAAGTAATCTTAGCACCATTCAGCTCAAAAGAATAAGTGTTTTTAAAACCATCATGGTGTACCTTTCTATCAAACTGCCAAGGTCTCCCCAAAAGTAAATGACAAGCATCCATAGGAACTACATCACACCATACCTCATCTCGGTACTTCTCACCAATAGAAAAATTAACCAAACAACGTTGGTCAACTTGCACACATTTACCCTTTTCCAACCAAGAGAGTTTGTACGGTTTTGGGTGCTTTTCAGTTTTAAGCGGCAACTTTTGTACCATAATTTCAGAAACAACATTCTCACAACTCCCGCTATCAATGATAACATCGCATACCTTCCCATGAGAGGTGCATCGTGTATGGAAGATATTGTTACGGAGCCACACATCATCTTGAACGGGACTGGAATTCAGCACACGCCTAATCACCAACATCTCACCCGTATCTCCATAAATGACATCCTCCTCATCTGCTGCCTCATCAAACACGGGTGGAGAATCAAAATCTGTTTGCTCCTCTTCTAGGGGTTCTTCAATAATGGTAAATACCCGCTGGTTTGGGCACTCGGACATGATGTGACCGTACCCTTTGCACCGATAGCATTGAACAGCTTTAGGGGCTGGTTTAGAGGGTCCTGCGGTTGCGGTTTTTGCTGAAAATTTGGCCACTGCACTTGATGTTGGTTTGGCTGATTGCGTACTGTTCCCATGACTTGTTGGATGGCCTCGATTGAGAACTCGGCTACCACCAAAGCTCGCTGTTTTTCTGACTTCTTTCTCCTTGAGTTGCTTCTCAACTTTTGTGGCAAGTTTAAACACATCATGATAAGAGATAAAGGGCTGTAAAGTTACCACATCATGAATCTCCTTGCGAAGGCCACGAAGATATCGTGCAATGGTTTGTTCTTCGGGCTCAACAACGCCACATTTCAACATGAGGTGATCAAGTTCTTCAGTGTAATCTGCCACAGTTTTATCACCTTGAACAAAGCCATGAAGTTGAAAAAAGGCCTCTTGCAAGTACCCTTCCGGCAGAAACTTCTTTCGTAACTCTTTCACCATCTTTTCCCATGTTCTGATTTTTTGCTTACCCTCACGGGCTCGCTTCATCTTCAACTGCTCCCACCAAATAGATGCATGCTTCTTTAATTTGATGGCAACAATCTTCACCTTCTCTTCCTCATGGACATCTTGGTATTCAAAGACACGTTCAACCGTATTGAGCCAATCTATGAACTCATCGGGTTGTATGCGCCCTTCGTACACAGGAATATCCGCTTTTAGATCAAAAGCCCGTCGAAATTGCTGGTTCCTTCGGGTGTGATTTTGATGGAGAGCCTCTTCATCACTGGACACCAAGGTGTGGTTGTCGTGGAAGGGGTTGAACTCGGCATCATCGTCACCATAAGTTTCGCCATCTGAGCCACGATAGGAATCATCGCGGTTGTTCCCAGCGGCCTCCACGCGCGCTAGACGCTCTTGGAGTTGTTGCACATGCTGCCTCAACTCGTTCAACTCAATATCTCGATCGGCTTGCTGGTTGCCTTCAGGAGGATTGACACGAGCACTACGTCGCACCATCCTTCGCCTGCTGCTCTGATACCAACTGATAGCGTTCGAGCTATGAATCGTCCAAGGACACGCACACGTTCAACTATAAAATCACAACTGGAGGATACTCTCAACTCACAGCAGGATAAAAGAGGAGATAAACTCAACTCAAGATAAACTTTTTCATAATAATTCAACAAGTGAGTTTACATTCAGAAATTAGGCTTTATATAGCCATACAACTCAACTCTAGAAACTTCCTACTAATTAATAACTCCTTAACTATTTTTGCAAATATCAAAACACAATAAAAACAACATTAACTACTACTACTAATTCCCAAATATAATTAAAACATAGAAAGACTCAAAAGGCAAGTTCCAAGAAACTAAATGCTGGCTGGCTCCTCAGTAACCACGCTCACTTGACACGAGGTTTTGACCAAGAAGACTCTGGAATCTGGAGAAACTCAAAACATAAAAAAGATAGTCCATTTCATTATCTGATCACAGAAATTTAAATCACCTAAATCCGAGCCTTTATGAGAGAGTTATGCCCAAAATACTGGCCCAGTACGAATCTGTCCAGAGAGCTGCTGTTTCGTAAATTAATTGTAAATATGACTTGGGCCTGGTTCTTCAAGCTGAGAACTGGTCCATAACTTGCTTCCTTGATCATGATTGTTTATATATAAACCTGCCATGACTTGATCGCCATTAGTGCTAGATCCAGCGATCTGACAGAGGGAAAAGACTAGATCACACATGGGTTGACAACCTCACCCACAACATTGGTCACGAGCCATGCCTCCATCGTCGAGTGGCCTCAACCTTGCTTAGGTACCTATGCCCTAAGCACAAGAAATCTGACGAGGCCACTCCTAGGACAAGTAGAATCTCCAATGTGGCATGGTGAGGCCACTCGCCACCTCATTGCGTTGTTCATGCCCTGAGTCGACAAGGCTCGACATGGTCAGGTGGTGTAGCTTGCAGTGATCAAGTGCCCATAAGAATATTGACCATCCATGTCATCATCAAGCCTATGTGGTCAAGCATGAAGCTGCCACTTGGTGCCTTGATGGCTCTGTTGATACAGAAAATTTTTATTCAAACCACTCCATTGTATTTAAATATGTCATGTTGACTTTTTTCAGTGAAATTTTAACCATCAATAGCAGTAAGTACTTAGTTTCAAAACATTAAAATTGTATGTGTAGATTTTTCTTTATATGCACTTTTAAAATATTATAATTTTGTTACTATTATTGTTATATTATAATGAAAAAATAGGAATCACAGTTACCCACTGAAACCCAAATAAAGTCAATGATGTTATATTTTTAAATAACAGTAGTAGAAAAAAATAGTCACTCAATTTGCGTGTGATCATCCTCATTATCTTCCATCATGATATAAGATTTTTCGATTACATAAGAGATGCACCCACACACAACACTATGTAAAAATACATATTGTATACACATCCACACGTGCACGCACAGATCTAATATAGTTATACTGGTGTCGTGTGACACCAAATGACTTTTGGCCTAGTCCAAATAACTCCTCCTATTTACAGTAGGTGACTCTGGTGGACCTGACCTTCAAGCTTCTACAAGAGTATCCTAAAATTTGGCTCCTAGAAATCTTGCATTGGAGCCATGAGAAAAAGTTGAGCCCAAAAATCACCCCACCTCCAACAGTGCCCTTAAATTTGGTTTCCAAAAACTTTAAAATATGCCATGTTATTCAAGGTGGGTCATACTCAATTGTTTTTGTTTGATTTTTCTTTTTTTCCCGTACAAGGGAGATCAGCGCTAGCAGGCGGATTGTGCGCTAGCGGCTCGGTGACACAATGGCAAGACGATTGGGAGGCATCGACGCCAACCCCAAATTCAGCTCAATGATACACCTCGATTCGGGGTGTAGATAAATTGGGAGTAAATTTGAACATCTTTAGGTAACATATTTTGGGCAGTCTTGGAGATGCTCTTATAACACCATACCAATAATTATTTTCTGCTTTGGCTAAATATTTAGCCCAATGGATGGGGACAACCAGATAGCAGCCAGCAGGTTGATGGATTCCAGCCCAAAATTCACGGTCTTTAGGTTTTTTTAAAAAAAAACACAGAGGAGTCATCCGCAGTATATATTTATATATTGAAAAATAAAGTTAATTGCAGGAAAGAATTACAAACCATTAAACCAAATCTCCAGGACCTCTCTCTCTCTTTTTAGGCGATAAAGAAGAATGTTGAGATCATTCTTAAAGAGATGTCTCCAAGATTGCAAAGAAGGCCTTTTGCTCTAATAGATAAGGCCATATCTTTGTTTCAAGATGTTCCGCGGAGCATGTAACACTTTCTCTAAAAAATGTGAAGCCCCTATGAGATGCCATGCTGTGTGTAACATGCCTTCCAAACCAAAGGATGTGTTCCACCTAACATCAACTTATTCCAACACTCCTTAATAAAGGGGCAGTCAAAGAAAAGATGAGTACATGTTTCTCTCATACTTTGTGAGCACAAAACACATGTCAGATCACTTCTTGGAGGGAGCACACTTTTTCCTATCCAACATGTCTCTTTTATTTAAGTGATAAATCAACAGTAACTGGCCAAAGACCTTGATCTCCATTGTACCTCTGCTTTTTGATATCCACTAAAGGTAATCTGGTGGTTGAACAGATAAAAAATTTAAAGGCATACACCTTCTGTGTGGAGAAAAAAACCACTTCCCCATATATGTCCATTGATCATGTTCCTGGGATATAGGGGAGTCCATTTTCTGCAACTCCATATATTCCTGGTAAGCTTACTCAGAGAGAGGTAAAGTAAAAATTTGATGAGGACTCTACTGCACATCCCTTCACCAGAACAGCTGTTAAGTCTACATGTGGAACCTTGTTCATATACCTTTAGCTCTTTGCATTTGGTGAGATAACGCCGCGCGCGATAGCTGATTGGAGTCCCTCTTATCGGAACAATTGCTATGCACTAGAAGTGAAGTTTTTTGCCCTTACCTACCAAAATGGTCAATTTAATTCTCATTTGACTTAACTAGAAATGAAGCCTATGCACATGCGCATGCATCTTATTTAATATGGTGCTTCAAATTTTAAACATGTGAATGTTTATGTATGGGCGGCTTTTTCTTAAAATATTGATTCTATTTTAAACTTGTTGTATTTTTCTCAATAAAAAGTTTGAGACTTCTCTGAACATTGGTTATGATTTTCTTGTAAGTACCAAAATTACTTGGAATAGTGGAATCTTAAATTTATGACAAAATATTGTGTTGCAACAATGGAGTTGGTTCCTACAAAATTATTGTTAATACTATCACCTTTTTTGGATTTTCTAGAATACTTTCCTTTTGAAATTTCCAAAATCGAAGTACCATGCATTTCTTGTATACTATGTATGTCATTTATGTTTTTAAGGATATAATAATAGAAGGTATTTTTTGAGGAAATTCATAGGTAATAGAACTATTTCATCTATGGCATAATTGGACATATGTACTGAGCTAATAATGGGATATTTCTCAAACGTTTACGGATGGATATGTTCTACTTGTACCTCCAAGTTAGCCTATGACTACATCCACTCCATGCAAGATGTTTATGGCGCTAAAATTATGTAGAGAAAATTTCATTATCATCAAAATGCAAGAAGACAAATAAATGATAACTCAAAGATTCGATGATACTATGGTTGCAGAATTGGAGGACAAATGTTTTAGACACGGGAGGAGGAAGGTGATGCGACACTCATTCCACATAATCGATTGATTGATTGATTCAACGGCTAGTGAGCATACAAATCTATAGGCCTATAGATCTAACTACTATAGTTTGCTAATATCGTAGAGGAGGCGATTTGATGCTCTGTGAGTTGTAATTATAAAGAAAGGATATAATCTTTTGTAACACCTAACACCCTAGTCCGATTAAAGCTTGTAGTGTGGTATAGGGCTGGTCCATGTGGTCTAGAAAGTGGTATGGTAATGGTATTTTAGTACCATCTTAGAAGTTTAGGTGGGTGAGGACCTACTTACAAACCTTAATGCTCCAACAATGATACCCTTGATACTATATGCACATGGGTCCACTCAATGTGTAGAGCTAGGCTATCTATAAACAATAAGCTACTAGGTGTCCTCCCTTAAAGCCTATAGTGTGGTGTGGAGTTGGCCCATGTGGCCTAGAAGTACCACCTAAGGGCTTGCTTATAAGACTTTGTGTTCCAACTAATTCATATAAAAGGATTAACCCGGAGTATCATGGTTTTACTAAACCACCAACCATACCACTTTTCGGCCATATGGACCAACTCCACAATCTAGGATCAAAGATGTCCTAAAGGAGATGAATAAGATTTCTATGAAATTTGGCCAAATTTAAACTTAAATGCGGAAGATAAAACTAGCCTATGTGCCTAAGCTCAAAAGCTAGTGCAACTCAAATTTAGAATGGAGAGAAAGATAGGAATGCAAACACAAAGATACGATGAGTTTTTCTCGAGATATCAAAGATTTGGCATTCTCTAATAGTAGTCATTGGAGCACTCTACACAAGAGTCTAGCTCCCTCTCATGGTGACATAATCCATGAGCACTCTTTAGGGGTAGCTCATTTCCGCTCCAGATAGGTGACCTCCAAGTCCTTCACATATTGTCTTGGTCTCTCACAATCTCTTGAAAGATCACCAAAACTACCTCCACAACCGTCTAGACACACCGAGATGCCAAATATAATAAGATGAAGTCTAACAAGCTAGTGGATGCACATAAGGCCTATAACTAGCATTTAGCCATAAGTCTAATGTCAATCCCTGCCGAAATGATCAACAAATGATCTATGGCACTCTAGAACTCTCTCTCATGTTCTCAAGGTGTTTAGAGACTCCAAAGGCTTGGGGGAAGTCCAAGCAAGGGGTATATATAGCCCTAACCACTCAAACTAGCTATTGTAACATGCTAAAAAAGTTGTATAGAGGTGGACAGTCTAGTACCACATATGATCGTTCAACCCTATATAACTTTTTCTAATGGTCACAAGAACCAACCGTTTGACCATGAAGGGGCAGATAGTCTGACCACTCTCAGATTGTTCGACCTATATTTGAGTTGGACAATCCAATTACACTCTAGATTGCTCGGTCCATGCAACCTTTAGATCCTCCTTATGGTTTAACCGAATTGTTTGGCCTTGACTGGACTGTCTAGTCCATGTATCGTCTTGGTTTGGACAAACACATTGTCTAGCCACATGATTTGTCCTCTAGATGGTCTGACACATAGTTAGACTATCTAGTCAGTGTACATAACACATTCTAGACCAACACATGATCTGGTCGAACAGCCCATCCACTGGATAATCCGACACATAGTCAAATTGTCGAGCCCATACACTCAGTATGGCTCAAACCAACACATGGTCTGATTGTATGAAACATGCCAGATTGTTTGATCAACATCGAACTATCCGATACTACACATAGTATGCCCTAATCAACACATGATCCATTTGGGTGGACTATTGGGTGTGGCACTGGACTATCTGGTACATTGAGCCTCTAGGACAAGTTGATTTGCAAACCAAATTTTACCTCGGCTACATGAAAGTCAAGTTACTAACTTCATCGGTTAAATATAAAAGAAACCTATTCTATCACCATATCACTTCAACTCCTTTGATATGATAAACTTGTAAATGTAGGTCCTTTCTCTTTGTTGCTTGCTGAAGACTACACTAATTTCTTTATGGATGATGATGTCGTGCATTTAATCACCAGGAACCGAAGTCCTTTCACACTTTGCAAACAAGGTTAGTTACGATGAATATGTTGTCATTAATCACCAAAACCCTAAACAAGGGCCTAGGTGCTTACATAGACCACACTACATGCTTCAAACATTCTAGGGTGTTATACCTTTGTAGTGTACTACTACCTCTAACCTAAAAATATAATGGATCTTGGTTGTCCAAATAAATAGCCAGGGTCTCTTATATTTTGGGCGAAGTAGCTTCCTCACGTGTCATCCAACCTCCCCTATTTCTAGATGTACATAGTTTCTTGTGCTACACATGACGGGTTTAACATTATGGCTACATCATCATAGTGAGTTCCAAGGTCTTAATAGGAATAAAACCAGAAAGGACAAATGCCACTATGTGGCAACTCAATCTCCATCCTTTAGGCAACAGGGAGAGTGGTGTTCTCATCACATCATAATTATCACGAGCGATCAATGGGTTGAGTAAAAAGGCAATAATCTACTTAAGCATGCATGACCACCATCATGTTGAGTAACATTAGAATGTAGATGATGTTGGGTCATGTTGGGGCTTGAATGACTACAATATCATATGCATGAGGCATATGTTTAGGTCTAGCACATGTATTATATTCACTTTTCAGATAGGCACTACCATTGTCCCTACACGGTGATATGTGTCATGACATAGTCCTAGCTGATCTTTGACATACGGGGAAGTGTATGGCATTTAGCATTGTCATTGAACCTTTGACAACTACAAAGATGATGTCAAATGTCATGAGAACTCATGAAGAGCAAATCAAAATGGAAGCTTAGCTGAGCTAACACATATGTTTCTTGCATTGGTAATGCCTTACTTGGTCATACAACAACACACCATTGTTACATGGAGATCATATGAAACAAAGCTGTGCCTAAGGCATATGAAGTAGACGCAAGTGTTCTTCAATATTACCCTTCTCTAAGCCTTGCTATAGATTCTTATAGTATTGATAATGTCCCACTTCCTTTTGCTCATCGACCACATTCTTCGTTAACACCTACTTCTGCCCTAACCTCCCGTGTTCCACTCAATGTGGATTTAGGTAGCAACATGGCTCACAATTATTATTGCATTGAATTCAGCCACCTACAGCAAAAGCAATGAATATAAAGCATCATAGTGATGACTTCTTAATCCCCCATGCTCAAAAAGACTAACGGGTGAACGGATGTGCCCAACACCCGCACAAATGTTGGTTGACAACCCATTTAACTACATGCACATGCTGCTACCATGTCTTTTGTTTTTGGTAAGTTTTGTTTTTCCTCTTCTAGCAAGTTTATACATCAAAAGTTTATACATCAAAAGTTTATATGTCGGATTCCAACTCAGAATAAAAGTTTTTGATTCCTATTTAGAATCAAAGCTTCTATGTATAAACTTTCAAGGACAACACCTTACAGTGGGCTGCACGCATGTGGGCTAGAACGAATGCATTCATAGGCAACCTGGATGTGCAAATATTCACCCATTAGACCTACTCGACCCACCCATACTTTGGGACACTAGTATCTATAGGGTCTCGATTCGTACCTATGGACCATAGCTCCCAATCTAATGTTGTTGCTTTTCTCCTCTATAATCCTTATGGTCATGTGCAACATGTTATTCTTTATCTCTACTACTTGGATTTTTTTTCCTCTATTTGAATTTTGACGAGAATGCTCTAGGTCAGGCACCTAAAAAAAATCAGGCGCTCGTGCCACTCGCTCCTTTCTCTCTTCCTTATCTTCCCCTCTCTCCTTTATCTCAAAGGGCAGCAGCTAAAGTGCCACTTCATCTCATCTCTCTCTCTCACATAACACCGTAGCCGCACGCATCGGGTGTGGGGCAACGACGATGCATAGAAGCCAAGCACGGTGTGCACTATGCCCGAGCGGCAATGGCATCAGTGACTATGATGGACCGAGTAGGAAATTGATGAGGTGCACGGAAGTCATTGTGGGGGTCAGCATTCAGGATGGAGGATAGAAAGGAGGGGGGCAACGTCGTGGAAGGGTAGGAGCACTGCGTTGCCTTGTTCCAGTGCATGGTGTCCTCAAAGGAAACCCATATCTAGCCATCAAAGAGAACGAAGAAGCGACACATTTGTTGATTTTTCAATGTCTCAACTAATATATTTTGATGTTTCTTGCGTTCGATCAAAATGTTGCACTAAGGATTTTGATGGTGTTTCATATTTTTGACTCTGATTCTTAGGGATGTGTTGGTGTTTCAACGGTTCTAGTTTGATGTCTTGTTTCTGAGAGCAAAATGTTTTAATCATCATTTGAATGTGTTTCACTGTTTTAATGTATTGAAACATTTTTGACATAGTGAGCAAACATATTTTTGCAAGCAGTGAAACAACGCCCAATTTTTAGTCTAGTTCGAATTTTGATTACACCATGCATTCGCTTGAGCTTGAAAGTGCTATTAATATAAATGGGACCTAGGTAATTTTGAGAACAAAATAAATATTTTCCTTACGAGGGCTGTTATACCATGGAATCCTGTATGGACAGGATGATACCAAGTAGGTATCAAATTTTGATACTTATCGATATCACATCTAGTACCCCATAGGTACTAGCTGATACCTATCAGGTACCAATTGATAACTCATCAGTATCAGCCGATACTTGTTTGTACCAAACGTGGTACCTATCCCAAAAATTTGAAAAATTAGCCCTTTTCAAAAACTTACTCTAAAGACCATGTAAAAAAATATTAACCAAAAATGGACTACAAGCTCAGCGCTAGACCAATTAGCACTGAGGTCCAACATCGTGCCAACCATGTTTGCACTGACCCTCTACTCGTGTGGCACATGCACTCATCCCTTATCGTGACAAGGGCTTCAACACTAACTGCCTTGATGCTGAGCGCCCTACCTTAGTACCATCCCCATTAGCGTTGAGATAGGGGACTTAGCCCCCGCGTGTGGCCATGTCGGCTCGGGCTCTTTTCTTCCTCCCTACTTCTTCTCTACTTCTAGTGTTAGCGCACCAGCACCGTCCTCTCTCCTACCCTCCCTAAATCTCTTTAAATCCACGCCAAATCAAACGAATTTCGTGGGGATTGCTTAGGAGATTGATTTGCAAGGTAAGCTCCTGCCACGTCGACAAGGGGATCGACGCCAACACCATATGGGCGGGGGGTCAACACCAAGGTGGTTGGTGCTGAGCCATTGTAGTTCCCTGTTGGCGCTGACCTTGCAGTCCATTTTTTGTTAAAGTTTTTTTTGAATGGTGTAGTTTCGAAATAAGTTTTTTAAAAGGGCCAATTTATCAAATTTTTGGATACCCATCGGTATCAACTGATACCTATCGGATATCGTATTTGGGCTAAGAGAGGGAGAGAAGGGATGGAGATGGTTACCTAGACCGGCTCTTATACTTGGAGACAATGACGAAGAGCTCGGACGTTGCCAAATCCGGTAGCTAGGTATCTCGGGTTTCTAATTCGCCGCGGATGAGCAATATGAAAGATGCATATATTTGTTCAACCATCCTTATTTTCCTTCGTCTAAACTATGAAGTCCTGATTTCGGTGCCGATGGCCGCTTCCTTATCCTCCCTTAGCGCTTGGCGGCAATGGTGGCCAGTGGTGGTCTCCCTCAACAACAAAAGCACCGATGTTACCATGTCCTCCATCGGTGGCAACGAGAGTGTTCCCCATCCTTGCTTGATGTAGTAGCTACGGTGACGACGACGCTCCCTATCCTCCCTTAGTGCGACTGTGGCTTCTCTCGTCCTCTCGACGTGAGAGTCATAGTGGTGACGAGAGTAGCAAGAGGCGGCGTTGTTGGTGCCTCGCCCTCTCCAAGCAAGAGCACCTCGTCCTCCTAGCTTGCCCCCATGCGAGAGCAGCAGGAAGTGGTGCTGTTGGTGGTAGGTATAGCTATAGAAGACTGAACATCCTGTTTTTATAAACCCTAAACAAGATCCTGGCTTTAACGTAGTCCTTGACATTTCCGTAATAAGAAGGCTTCCAGATTTATAAAGTTTGAATTTCACATCAATTCTGTGCCATCCAAATGCATGAACACAAGTAAAAATCGTGATAGGCTTTTAATAAATTTCCTCAATAGCTCATACCGTTGAACCTGTCAGACACTAGGCCATCAAGCCGCCGGTCTTCATTGCCGCACGCGTCTCTTCTTCTGTTCCCCACTTCCCCTCTCCTCTCTGCCTGCTCCGCATAGAGGAATCCGCACCGCGCCGGCGTGAATGCTATGGCCGGGACTTCGACGGGGAAGCCGTCCGGTGGCGAGGACAGGGCAGACGGCGTGGGAGATGACGCCGAGCTTCGCGCGTACCAGACGAGGAGCTGCTGGAGAGGTCGCGGCGCATGCATGGGGGGCTCGGTGGGGGCATCGGCCGAAGACTCAGCGATGGCGGGGCCAAGTTTCGCCGCTTGCTAGACGCCATCCTCCGCGAGATTGATCGCCGCTAGGCACGAACAACGGTGAGATTCTTATTTTTCTGCTGTAGTTCTCTTGGTGTGCGGTGAGGGGATTAAATATTCAATCTTTACCCGGTGCGCTTCAATTAGGGCATGATTTTTCATTAATTAGATTGAAGGGATGGGGAATCTTGATTTTTGTTATGCTTCTGTTCGATGAGATGCCTGCCAGGCATATCCAACTGTAATAATCCAGTGTTGACAACTTCAATGTACTGTAAGGTTCTTGTTATCTTTGGTGTGAGGGTGGTGGTTACTGGAGAAAATGATTTTCTGTTACCAATGTATATTCTAAGAGGATGCTGGCCAATGCTAATTTCTTGATAAGTTGATATTGTGAATTTTCTTGTGTCTGATCTCTAAATACGTAACAAGAGCGCCTCACACAATATATGGAGTAGATGCTAGGCAACCAATCCATTAAATGCTATAGTTATTTACGTGTACAGTAGTTATTAATGGTGGATAAGCTCTTTGTAAGACTGACCATGGTATGTTCTCTTGCAGGATGATGACAGACGCGCAAGGATAGTTCAATCGAGATGTGCAGAATCATCAGGTATGGGATTGATTTATGTTAAGATTGTGGTTGATTTATGGTTGGTAACATGGATCATTTGTGCCTGGGATTTATAGTACACGTGTTCTCTTTCATCACATCAAGTATTGATTTGCTTGCTGTTCTAGTAAATGTTTGTTATTCACTGCAGTACCAGTGTTGTGTGATTAGATGCTATAACTTTGTTCTGTGTTTTATGCCACTGTTTGTGATTTTACCTTCTGTGAAGATTACTTAATATGCATTTTTACTGCTTTAGGACGCATGCCTAATTCTCCTTTGCTTCAGTCCTCTCTTAAGATATGGGCAAGCTTGTCTGCTCATTCTTTATACCTTAAACCCTTTGCTTTCTAGATTAAAACATGCATGAAAATACAGTATAGGTTTGTTTAGTTCAAATAATACATATAATAAAAAAAATGTGGAAGAGTAATACAATATACTACAGTTAGTTCCTGATTTGAGCTGTTGGTTCACATTTTTCTTCAATATTTGATCTAAGCTGAGCCACTCCTATGTCATGTGACTTTCCAATTTGTTGAGTAGAATGTTGATAAAATCCAGAATTAATTGATGCCCAAAGCTCTATTCAAAGGAACTAATTAGTTTCAAAATTGTGTCATGCTCACTAACAGGTCACAATTAACATTTATCTGTTAAAAGCAGAAATCACTACTTTTTAGTAATTTTACTCCCAAGAGTATATTATCCTACCATTCGAGATTATATGAGCAAGCCACTGCCACTATATCAATTAAGCAGACAAAGCCTTGCCAGTTTTCAGATTTTCAGATCATATTTCTTTGTTTCATAATGGTTGGCCAATTTTTCACCGTGTGTTTCTTTTATAGTGATATCTACAATTGGTTACTTTTCTATCTGAATTTTATTCCATGCCAACCTGTTGGTTTTATTAATGGTTCAGTTAAACAACAAGCAGTAACCATATCAGATTTCTGGTCGTCCTTTGGGATAGATGAAGAGGTAACTATTTTGATCTTTGCGATATAAACCTAATATTTTGCGCAAGTGTTTTATTTTCTTTACATTAGGCAGGTGTTGATGTATATCATCAAGAGTAAGCACTGGCAACCCAAAAACTTCAATAGATAATGAGGGGATCTTGTGTGAAGACGAACAGTCCTGTAACTGTAAACCCTCTATGTCTCAAAAGGTATCATATGTTGACAGGTCAACTTACATGGAAAATATAGATGCTGCTGATGATGGCAAGGATAATGGCTACAGTAGGATATGCAAAGATGTCCACACTTTGGAAAAGGTTAGTATGCATAAACTCTTGTATTGCACAGTGTCAAGCTGAACATCCATTTTCTTTGTTATGGGAATTTTAAGTTTACTTATTCTAGAATAATGCATAATTTTATGTGATGCATGACCCTATCAAAATTCTTAGTGTTCATACCTTATAGATATTAAAGCATTAAGGGAAATGCAAAACGTTCGTTTAGATAACTTATTTTTACAATTTAGAATTATGAAGCATGGAGATGTAAGTTTCCATCAAACACTGATTTTTGAATTGAATCAAACGCATCCAAGTCAATGCAGCACATAAAAAAATAAAGCAACCTTAAAGTTGCAATGATTTATATAAAAGATATACTTTTTATATGGTGCAAATTTAGGCTAAGCATCATGACTGATAGATAAAACAAATCAGGTGACAAATAAATAGCAATACTGCTATTATATATACCATGTCTTGTGCATCTGTTCGACTGTTAGATTGTTGTATATCTCACCAGTTCTAAACTTGTAACTGTATATATGTATTGATCAATGAATATGTTTTGTTAATCTGTAAGTTATTACTGTGAAGTTAGCTGTTGTGTTGAATTATGTTATCTGTCCTCTACTAGGAAAGGAGAATTTTCACATTCCTTTTCAATGCGATTGAGATCAAGAAAGGTTAGTATGTACATTTTCTTTTCTAACCATCGTGGCATGGTACAGTAGTAGTAATTTTTATGTTGAATACTAAAATTCAAGTAATACAGTTGGCAGAGTTCCCAACACCCCTATTTTTGTCAGTACATAAATTAGTTGATTTGTTTTTGACTATCTGTTATAGTGGTCAATAACATGGAAAGATTAATTATATTTTCAAACTGGGAAAAAGGAAATACTGATTTGCAATGTTATTATCATCTTTTCTCTCACTATCAAAGAATGAACCTTCAACTTTACTGCCCTAAAATCCTCCTTATAACTTAATTGTGATAAATTTGTGAACTTTCCTTTGCTGAGGTGTGAATGATTCTGTTATTACCTAGTCTGATGACAAATTGTTGGTTAGATGACTATACTCTGTGTTTTATCTTCTGGTCCAAGTGGATTGTTATTTTTCATGCATGCTGATTGAATTTTTTAATCTTTGACCATTTTCGCATTCCTTCATTTCACAAATACATGCCGTTTCAGATGTTGTCATAGTTTCTAATCTACAGCTTTGCCTACTAATATCAATAGTAATATGCTGGTAAAAAATTATAAGATATATTACTACAAAATGTAGTCTTTTTGACAATCTCCATCTTCATCATCAAAGTTTTTCATTTCCAAACAAATTGAAGTAAGCTACAAATAAAACCCAATAGAAGTTATATATTAAAATTCAGGCACTAGTTGTTTTCTATTTATTCCTATTCCCCGGTCAATTTTGGCCTTCACCTATCTCTTCTTACATTATTATCGCGCTTTAGCATTCTACCATACATGAGTGTTTCTAACGGTCTCCGTTCGATATGTCCAAACCATCTCAATCGATATTAGATAAGCTTTTCTTTAATTGATGATACTCTTAGCCTATCACGTATATCATTGTTTTAGACTTAATCTATTTTATATGTCTACAAATTCAACGCAAAATACATATTTTTATAACACTTAACTGTTGAATATGTTGTTTTTTTATAGACCAATATTTTGTACCATACAATATCGCAGGTCTAATCGTCATTCTATAAAATTTGTCTTTTAGCTTTTTAGGTATCTTATCACATAGAATGCTTGATGTTTTTCCTATCTCATCCACATCGTTTTAATTCTATAGCTAATATTTTCATCAATATCTTTATTTCTTTGCAATATCAATCTCAAATAGTGAAAGTTATACTTCTTGGACACTACTTAACCATTCAAACCAACATTTCCTGTCTTATTTGTAGTAGTGCTAAAGTCACAAGTCCATATCACTAAAGACAAACTTAACTAAAATGATCCTATCCCCTTGCCTTCTCACTTCCATCACATCATTCTTAAGCCTCTTATCAATTAAAACTCTTACTCTATTTCTATTGGCAGTTATTCTTAGGTACCAAAACTTAAAACCAGTATTGTCTATCTCATTCGCGTTGTGATCCTTCTATTTAATCTCTTAAACGCATAAGATATTTACACGTTTTCTAATCGATATATCAACTAACTCTTTTAACTTATCTATAAGAGACCCTACATTTTAACTATCTAAATGAATCCCAGTTAGCTCAACTAGCTTCCTTATCACCTCACCCGTCGAGTTAGATGTAAAGACCCTTGCTAATTTTTTACTACACCTAGGCAGCGATGTAGCGTGCCATTAGGAAAGCGATGACCTGATCCTTATTATCTTGATACCATGTCTAAATCACAACATGGCGTGTCACTAATAGGGTGGCGACCTAGCTCTTGCCTATTTAACACCATATCCAGGTTTTAATATGCCACGTTGCTAAGAGGGTTATGCTTCAACGGTTTTCTCTTATGTTTTATCTCCATTTGAGTAGCTTAGATTTTTTATATTAGCTCGTCAAGCCTAACACAATCTTTTAGAGGCAGGACTCCCCTCCTTGTTAATCAGGACTTGGGACCCATTATGTTAAGACAGCATAGGCGGAGTTTCTTTTTGACAATCTATTAATATTATTTTCATATAAACAGATTAGATACCTTTTTCTTATAACATTGGTGGTGATTTCTGGTATGCAACTATACATTACTAAAATTGGAATATATTTGTAATATGTGATATGTGACACATAGAAGGAAAGGCATAGAAAACCAGTTATTTGCTAAGTAATTGTGATAGAATAAGGTTCTGCTCCAATTAGAATTGAGATGGACCCTGTACGACATGGCTCTGTGGTGTTAGAGTCCTAGGATTGTACTAGTAAAACCCAGTTTGTTTAACCTTGTGGTAACAAGGAGGTAGGGCGGACTACATAGACAAAAAGTCAGGAGGGATCTCTTAGTTGAGGAGCGGTGGCAGGGGATCTCTAAGGCCCTCCCATGTTCATGCATGTGGGGCATTTTGGGCTTGTACTGTGGTGTGGATGTATGCAGGTTTTGCTCTTATTTTTCTTAACAAACAACAAAATTTTCTGGGATTCATAATTCTTGCACATATTGACTTTGCTTCTTATAAAGCCATTAATGTTTTATAATTTATAAATATCTTGCCTTTACACCCAAACCATGATGGATTCCAATTCCATGGCTATACTGTTGGTAGAGATTTAAAAGGTGTGCTCAATGTTTCATTTGTGATGTTATTTGTCTCTGAACTTTACACTGTTTAATATCTGGCTAAATATTCATAAATTTTATTCTTATCTGATCTAATTATCACTATCCTAATTCATATTCATATCCAGCTCCTGATATGTAAAAAGGATAGAATATGGTAAGACCATCTTTGATCTTGTTTGCATCCCTATGGTTAGAACAGAAGACAAATATTGGATATATTTGTCTATGCATTGAACATGTGAATTGTGATTTGCTACTGCTGATATGGGTATACCCTCTTTAGTTGTCCTGCATTGAAGATGGTATGAAAATTTCTTACATATCAAAAGATTCAAAATGTTTGTGGTATTAGTAACATGAGTACATAATGCTTTTGAAAATTTAAAATGAAATTTCAGGTCAGCAGATATACCCATAAAAAATTTATTTTTTGAACTCGGTATGACTAATAGATGGGAAGTTTTGATTTTTGATGCATATTCCATCCCTTCATTGTGATTTATATGGGAATGAGGGGGTGGGGTTGATTTTTTTTATCGACTGTACCAGAAAAATAGAAAAAACCTGGGCAGCTTTTGATTTTTCAGTGGTATATGATCAGTTCAGTTCCCTCTCCCATACAGTTATTACCAGGATCAAAAAAATGAAAGTGAAATTAGTTTTGCTTCTTGTTGGGTTATTGATAAACTGTACCGTAACTTTTATTACTGATGTAATCATCACAGCTTCTAGAACTAGCTATGCTAGTTAGTTTGCTTTAGGTTACTCTTTTTATAAGCTTATTCTGATATTTCTATTCAGGTGGTTGAAGAGGTGGTTCTACTTGATGGAGATACTTGCATTTCAGACTCTGCAGAAAAGACATCCTCTGCATGGTAAATGAGTTTATATGATTTGTCATTTGGTCACATGTGTGCTTTCGTATGTGTATACCATCTTAACCTATGTCATTGGTCGGCGTCTAAGTGAGTTAGTGTACGATCTTGTGTGGTGGTTGCAAATAGGTATAACAACTTGCAAATCGTTCACTCAGGTGCAACAAATTGCCTAGCCTGTGTAAACCTGGGCCAAAAGTCCACACAAGCAGAAATAATCTGAGGTGGCCCTCATTGATTATACTTAGTCCTGCAGCACACACATCAGTTCCAAGCTACACTAAAGCTACTTAATTCAGACATTGAACCACATGCTTGTGTTCTGCATTATAGCAAACTGAACCAGAGCAAGCAGGAATACAAAATCCCTCGGATGCTACTGAGTTCTGACATTGAACCAGTATTAAAGCTATTGCTTGATTTTAATTCTTCAGTATTTTTACCACCATAAAATAGCTGCAAACACAATATATAGAAGCCATCACAGTAATCTAATCCTTCTACTTCATTGTTGCACAAAGCTGCTGCAATTCTGCTCCCTGCCCATCAACATCCTATAAGCAATAACATAATGTTCTCCCATTATTCATTACACAACAGTTAACTATCGGCCAGCCTTGGTCGAGATATGTGCGTACTACAGGCCTGCACGTCATCAATGAGAGCCACATCAAATCATTTTTGCTTATGTGGACTGTTTTGGCCTGGGTTTGCATGAGCTAGGCAAGTTGTTGCACTGAAGTGAACAATTTGCATGTTGCTGTACCTACTTACACCCACTATGCAAGTTTGTGTACTGTAAGTGCAATGTACTTATCATATTTTACATTTAATATTTTTTCTGTGATTTTTTTCACTACTGTTGACTAATGCTGGTACTTCTACAGTGATGCAATGAAGAAACGCTATCCTTCATGATTGGTCTTTGAACTAACATAATTATTTGAGCTTACTCTGTTTTTTATACAGTTGATGGTTAATTTTGTTTTTCTGTTCTTGGCAGGGACACCCCTAATTCTATTGAGCTTTCTCATGCTGACATAAAATGTCTTGAGCCTGAATCATTGATGTCATCACCTGTACTGAACTTCTACATTATGTAAGTGTTGATGTTCTAGTTGCTGATACATGCATTGATAAGAAGTGAATGACTAGAACATTACATCGTAATGAAGCTGGATATACTCATATACATGTGTTGGGTAAATTCCATGATTACAAAATAGCGATCTTTGCATTGTTATGTTGCCACATCACTGTACCTAAGAAGTCCTGATTATGCAGATGGCTTTAACTGCTGTTTTACATACAAAGGACCAGCATCAAAATGATCTCATAAGACTTGGATCCTTTATAGCTGGGTTTGCTTATCGTCAAGTTCCATATCCTGCCAAGCATTTTGTTACAATAGTGACTGGATCTAAACGTTTGCCTTGTTCTGGATTTAAACGTTTATACGCATTTTATTCTGGAATCGATGCTATAGATGGATAGAGATATTGATACAGACATTAGCCATAGAATCAAAGCGGACTGGTCGAAGTGACGTCAAGCATCTGTCATCCTTAGTAATAAGAGGGTACTGCAGAAGTTAAAAGATAGGTTTTATACAACGACGATTAGATCTGCTATATTATATGGAGTAGAATGTTAGGCTACAAAAAGGCATTATGTTCAACAGCTAAGTGTTACAGAAATACGTATATTACACTAAATTTATAGTCATACAAGAATAGATCGAATCTAAAATAAGAATATACGTGATCAATTAGGGGTACCACTAATTAAAGAAAAGCTTGTACAATATCGGTTAAGATAGTTTAGCTATATTCAAAAGAGACATCCAGAAACGTCAATACATTATAGGATCTTAAGTCAAGATAATAATATGAAGAGAGATAGAGTAGGATCAAAATTAACATGAGAAGAGATAATAAAAAGTAACTTTATATAGGAATACTTAGAAAGTAGCTATTAATGTGTCTAAATCTTGATTGAAAACTTTTGTTGGGTTTTAACTCTAACCTATCCTAATCTACTTGGGACTGAAAGACTGTACTGTTGTTGTTGAGTGACTGGATTTAAACCATCTGATTTTATTCTCAATTTATTGGGTGATAAAGTTTTTGAGGATAAAATCACTTTCAGAAACAGTAACCAAATTTAAATCAGATAAAAATAGGACGACAGTGATAATCACTCAGCTAAACAAAGATGTGTTCAGAGAGGAACCATTATTCCTGCATGAATGTTCAATCGTTTGCCTTGTTCATGCATGATTCTCATATCTGTTGCTCTTGACTTTGCTGGCTACTGACATGCATACTCTATCTAGATAATCATGTATCTAATCTGTCCATTGATGAATGAAATATGATGTGGCATTATTTATCCTTTATTGTTTACATAATTACCTTTTCTGCTGCAGACCTTTTGCACTTCAGGTTTCCTCATTTGTTATATATATCCGCATACTTCCGGCATGGTGGCTCATGAATAGGAAACTAGCTTGGGGGGTTGTTCAAATTTTTGCAACATGTCAACATGTTCAACAAACTAATTATTTGTAATTCATAACCTCCAATTTGTGGAGAAGGATCTGCATCAACGCATAGGCATATACTTTTGTGCTGTTTGATTCCACATGAGTGCCTTGAAATGTGAAGAGCATGAATGCATTTATATTCACATCATTCTGGACCATGTTGCTGGTACATTTGCAGAAATTAGGCTACACTATCCATATCCAAGTCCAACTAATGGTACAAATTTGTATAGTTAGAAAGTATCAAATTATTTTGGTAGCAATCAGTATTATCAAAACAGGCTAGTGACAATATTACCAAAACAAGCGATGGCCAAGCAGTTACTGCTGATTTCTCAGCCTGGTTTTTAAACACCACATAGCAGGTCTGACCAAAATTCACTTTGACATGCCCTGGTTGATAGAATCTTTAGTTTCCAGTAAGGTTTGTTGTGAGCTCATATGTGATCACACAGAACCATATGTCAGATTGTTGAACCTTCTGATATTACATTAACTACTGAATAACTTCGGCAGGTATTTTAATAACACTTCGATAGTTATTGACTTAATTGTATGATGCTAGACGTTTCACAAAGAAGAGTCATAGACTCATAGTTGCATGAAACAATGGCATTGTTTTAGGAGAAAAAAATGTATTTATCACGGAAAACAATTAATAATAAAGATTACTTCATTAACATAGACCAGAAAAAGATCCGCTGCTCATTCTAGCAGCCTATTTTCACATTTTTCTTGTTGATATGTAAAACATGATGATCAAGGTGATGTCTGGGTGTCATTTAGGCAATGGTTAGGCACTGAGATGGCCAGTGTGGTCAAGATGACCGACTGGCTGTTGCCTCACATTGAGCAACAAATTGAAATGGAAGGGAGGCATATTGAGAGCCTGTTGTGGTGTTGCCACAATTGCTGTTTTTGTTCATCATTGCCTTTGCTGTATTCATGCTACAGATGGGTCAGGTTGATTTCTCAAGTTGTATTTCCCTTTTTACTTCTTTTGCATTTTCCCTTAAATGCTGCTGCATGCTAGTTATATGGCATCATCTAGGCTTTTAGACAGTGCATCAATGCCTCTTGTCACGTTGCCTTATTGCCTACATATTATAACCTTGATGGAGCATATACTGTTTACATCATGCATACCACATATTTGAGATGGAATGACACACCAGTGTAGAGCTTCTGTTGTATGTCCCCCACTTTGTCCTGGCTTTACACCTTCAACTAATTCATCAACAAAACAGACACAATGAAGCAAGCAGCAATATGAAACTCTTGTTGTAGATGCCAACATAAATTTCCCATTTAAACAAGAAATAAGCGATCTTGTCCTTTAGGCTTTAATAGAAGAATTGCCTTCTTTAATGGAGATTGGAGCTCCATAGCTATCCATAGAAATTTTCATGTTTCAGATGTTAGCATTTGTTTTGCATGCTCTATTGCTTTTGTGTAATGGTGATCCAAAATATATCTATCTCTGCCACATCTATTAGTGTTATTAACACTTCATCATTTATACTTATGTGGTCTTGCATGTGTTGAATTTTAATAATGAACTTCTTTCTCTTTTTTTCATAACAAAGTCATAAAATAAAATCCATGTAGGTACCTAATGGGACAAATGCCATCAACAAGTAGGCTTGGAGGCAAGTATCACATTTTCAACACATACTTCAGCAAACTTGAAGCCTTGACATCAAAGGTTTTTATCTATATTAAATTCTTAACATGTACTTTATTTCTTTTCAAAGAATTAATATGCTATAATGTGATTGATAAATTTGCTATCTATTCTATTTCTTTTTTTTGCGGGGTATTCTAGTTAATTTTTCATATTGGGTTCCTGAATTACGCACCTAGAAAGATGAATAGCCATAATGCTTCTCATGGACAAGAGAAACAAGTACAAGACTAACCAGATATGTATGTTCTATTCAATCTTACTGATGTTTTAGGTATTTAATCCATAATTGTTGTTATGGAGTTCATGCCGTGTGGACAGTAGTTATGTAGACAAAGCAGCAGCAGTAGCTCCTGTAAAAGGTTGCAGCTAGCTGACCATAGGGGCCCACTAGTGTGTGTCAATTCATAAGGTACAGCTGGCTAGGATTCAGATAAGTCACTAAGAATAGCTAGTTAGGCATAAGGCGTTATGCATAAGTTGGGCCAGTTCCCAATCAGTTGTTGCCTCTTAGATTTGGTTTGGAGTTGGTAGCACATCTGTATGAGGGAGCTGGTTTAGCTTCTTTAAGTTAAGTAAGAAATAAACTCAGATTAATGTCCACCTAACTGGTTTATCAGTCGTATCACAAGGGATTAAATCTCCTACAAGCTGGAGGGCAACTACGCCTCCATCTAACCAATTTTCAGCCCTCAGTCCCAAGCCATAACACCTTTTTCTTTGTCCTAATGTAGCAACTGCTGGCTACATGTATCATACATAAATTATGTTTAACTTCATGCTACTGTTACCTAAAACCATTTCGATTGTTTTTTTAAAAAAATTCCATGTGGTATGTTTATTTTGTATGGTTATTTCTTTAATTTATTTTGTATTCATACTCTGAAGGTGGACAAGGATGCTTATTTCTTGAATCTAAGAAGATGGTGGAAAGGTGTAGATATATTTCAAAAGGCATACGTAATATTTCCTGTGCATGCAGAGTAAGCAATTTTGTTGCCTTTTTTATTGGCATCTCTTTAGATGTCACCAGGAATACAAAATTATTTTGGATAACACAGATTTATCATTTATTTTCAATATTAAACCAGTTATGTTGTGGATGTAACAAATTACTGATAGGCGTGTAGTAGTAGACTACTAGTTTCTTGCTGGTTGCTAGCAGTGTTTGGGCTAACATTCACTGCAAAGATTTGATCCAGACCAATCATGAGTTGGCTATTGTTTTGATTGGTCTGTGCTCCAGTAAAACTAGGCAGTGCATATATTTTCAACCTTCATTTGGTAACAGAAAGGTGTTTTTTGATGGTTTTGAACTGGAGGAGGTGAGTAGTAGATGAGGGATCAAGCAGGACTGAGGAGTGTATATTTCAGAAGCTGTAACTTCTGATGTTAACATAGAGCTATATTTATAGTACATGGATCAGTCGGTTTGACAAACCGACCTCGTACTGCTGCTGTTGTCCAGCTAGAAGCAAAATCAAAATTGACTACTATCACTAATAGCAGCTGTCGACAAGGAGCAAAAAATCAGACCAACTAAATGACAGCCGTAGCCTATTGTTTACTGATTAAGGAGCAACACTACTGCTAGCTAGCTAATTAACCAAAAGACTACCCAAGAAACAAGGATTATACTAACATTTTTATGGACAGAAATGATGTCATAATTGGTCAAAATTACTGGAATTGATGTAGAAGAGCAAATGGCAGATGCTAAAAAGTAATATATATATATATATAATTACCTAGTTAAACTGTTTTTTTAGTATTAAAATGGAATGTTTGATTAGTTACACCCCAAGTGTAAAGTGGAAAATACCGTCCACTGTGGGGTTGACAACTACTATCCTTTTTGAGAATCTTCCTTAGACATTTTCATTAATATGATTTATTGCATATGCCTAGCTGGTGTCGAGGAATAACACATGCTGCTATGAAAGTAGAGGTTCTGTGCTCCTTCCCATGGCCTCAATTCATCTTGTTTTTCACCTCTGCCGACTCTTGTTTCCTGAAAAAGCAAGTTGGACTGAGGCATCAGGAAGAGTGGCAAATTGATACCAAGTTCTTGTCAGACTCATGTTTATATGGGAGAATACAAAAATATGGGAGCTTGTTGCTTACCAGCTGGTTTTTCATTAATTTTTTTGGGGCTGGGAACAAGCCTTGGATTTTCTTTACCCTTTCGTAAAGAAGCATATGCTCATTCTGTTTGTTTTCCTTACTTCACATTGATCCTTGCAGAGCATAGTATTTTGACATCTCCTGTACTAATAATAACTTTGCCAACTCATGAGTTGGGACCTGAGCTGATCGCATGCATATCTTAACCTATCTATTCAACGTTACCTATTTGGCTATTCCTTACAATATATTCTGTTGAAAACTGAGCCTTTCTCCTTTGGTGGTCCAATTGGTCAGCGCACACTGGAGCCTGGTCATTATATGTATGCCTGCAAAGGAAAACTAATCAGGTCCCACCATACTTCATTTGGATTCACTGAAGTTTCATAGCAGCAGATTTATTTCAAGCACTGTTGAAAGGTAAGTGGTCCCAAAAACTGAGAATTTGTATGTTGTCTGTAATTTGGTGTACCACCTTTTCTGTAAAATGCACAAACACATGTCATAAATGCCAAGATATTTTTAACAAGTTTTTTTTTCTTTTTTCATAATTGGGTTCCCCAACTTCCCATTAACTTCATTTCTGCATTTGGAAGATGCTTAACTTCTGGTGTCTGTATACTGTTATTTGGTGCATTCCATTGTTATTGCTTTTTTGTTTATGCGGGTATGAAATTGTTTGATACTCAGTTTAAGCTAGATTATTTTTAGCGCTCTCTTATGCCTCGGAGTTGTTTGCAGATTCCTTAAAGAAGAATGGAACTACCTCAATAAAACTGGTTCTTTAGAAGATTGTCATCTATATGAATCAGTGTGGAAGAACCTTCCTCAGAAAATTAGGAAGAAAGCAGTTACAGTAAGTGTTTAATCCTTGTAAATGCAATTGCAAATGTTTGCAGCTTATCTTTTAGAAGATAAAAGTATACCTATATGTTGAAATTTCCAATAGTCCACTTCAGATTTGAATAAGTCAAACCCATTATTTAGCCATGTATCTTGCATCAGACCCACGTACGATACCAGTTTGCATGCTTGTATTATTTACCATGCAAGTTACTGAAAACTGTTAAATTTAATACCTGCAATATCAAGAATTTTTTTGAATGTAAGGATAAACATTTGCTATAAGGTAGTGCCAGGACGATCATTTGCAGCTTTCTATGAAAATTTGTCCTTTCCATGCTCTAAGTGAGCAATTTCTTCAAGACTGAAAGTGTTAAGTTGAACTAATTCACAAAATGCAGGCAGTAAATTGTCAAAGTTTGACCATGTAGGGGCATGACGAAATGGGTGTCTATCATGTTTAGGTTGTCAGCAAACTACATATAACCCACATTGCCAAAAGCCAACCCTAGAATTTAGGATGTGACCCTTTTATGCAAATTTAGGATGAAAATATAAGCAGGGTTGGTGGGATTGCATAATTTTTCTGATGTGTGGATAGACTGCATCCAATCTGGAGCTAGGGTCTTAAAGTTGTACAGTACAGTTAGGCAATGACTCCGATATTTAGGACATACATTACCAAAAATAAATTAGAGTAACATTGGTAGAAATGGAAGTACTGTTTTCTCATAAATATTAGAAAATCCATAATATTCTGCTGGCAGAATATACCAATTCTACATTATGCCATTTTTAGCACAATTCTATTATATGCTTTTTGTTGATTCCCTTTGTTTCTTATATGCCATCGCTGTTAATAAAACTCCATTAATTGAAGTAGTGAACCTATTGTTCTTGCAGAGACTGAAATACCCTCATTTTCTTTATGGGAGAAGGGCAGAACAGAGCATTGATACTAGAATACTAAAAACGAAAGAGAATTCCATGTAGATGGTAAAGTTGAAATTATTTTTGTGATAATAGATAGTGTACATCAGCACATGGTATCCTAGGGGCAAAATTGTCATTTTATTCAAAGTAATGTCTCCATTAGTATTGATTAGAACATAAACTGGTGCTTCATCAGTGGCATATGATGGAATCTCTCCATTAGTATTGATTAGAACATCTTGATTCTGGCGGGTTTGTTCTCGGGATTTCGATCCTTGCATTCTTCTTCCTTTTGTTGCCAGGTTCCACAGCAGGACAATGAATATGATTGTGGTGTCTTTGTTCTGTACTATATGCGATGCTTTATTGAGGAAGCCCCTGAAAGGCTTAACAACAAAGACCTATCTAATATGGTTAGTCACCATTAGTTGATTTTTCACCGTTTTATATGATGGTGCTCTACTGCCTGCATGGATGATTATGGTTGCCCTTATCTCTTTTTTTAATTATCATTTTCCCTTGTTAGTTTGGTGAAGGGTGGTTCCAACGTGAAGAGGCTTGTGCACTGCAAAAGGTAGTGCAAGCCCTGCTTCTTCAGTTGTTTGAGGAAGCTATATATAACAAGCACATGAGAGATCCAACAACGCCAGTGGCAGCAACAGCGGAGCACCCTGTGGAAGTCTTGTCAACTGAGCCAGCAACGCCGGAGCGCCCTCTGAATGTGGTCGGTGTTCCCCCTTCATAGGTTGCAGGTGGCTGCCATGGGAGCTTTCTGAGAAGTGGGCTGCAGATGTGGAAGGCTGGTGTGCATCCAGAAAACATAGTGCTCAATTGTCTTCGTGGGTTATGCTACATGAGAAGGAAACTTGGGGGGCTGTACTGGCACTATGGCAGGTCTGCAGGTATGCGAAACTGCCATGTATAGTTTTGGTAGAAAACCGGTTATCCACTGGGCTCTCAGGATAATTTTGGTTCTTGGTTAGTTCTTAGGCTCGGCTGCAAGAGAGTGTTCCAATTTCAGCATCAGTTCAAACTGCTCCTACAAGTTCTGAGCTGCCAAGTTGACAGCTTCAGGATCTGCTTGTACACCCTTGAGGAAGGGGAGAATCATCAGAATAGCTCTCACCTACCCAAATTCTGCTTGTAAGATGGGTAGAGCTGTCGGTGAAGTGGAGGCACAACTTTTGGAGTTGGATACTGACAGTTTAAGCTGCGTATCTCTTTCTTAAAACCATGCTTTGGGGACGCTTGTACATTTGGTGCTGAAAGTCAGGCGCATCATATGCTCGTTTATACTATTATAGAACGGACAGGATGTCACGGAAACGGAGTACACCCAGTTTTCCAGTTATCCATAGTGTCTTCTCCCTTTTTTTCATTTTTATCATGTACTACCACATTTTGTTAAAAAAATTTGTGGCAAAGTGCGGATGCCATTTAAACAGACCCTTAGATTTGAAATGCATTTTGTGAGGACTGACATTTTGTCATTTTTTTCAGAAGTACTGTTCCATTATGTTTTTGTAAGATGTGATAATGAAACAAGATTCAACCTGTGTTAAGAAACTAGACACAAACATCTTTTCTGGATCACACAATTGAGCCTAACACTCACTTGTAGACAAAACACGGTTTCACTGTCGGGTCCGTTAAGTGCTATCGTTCTCGTTTCAGAAGTACCAATTTAGGCACTAAGATCTGCTGGTTTTGCATGTGGTGCCATGAACAACCTTTTGATTCTTGTTTCCACTTTGGATACATCCAATGCAACCTCAGAGCTTCTCGCCTACGAGTATATATTATCAAGGAAGACGATGACAGGAGGAGCAAAGGAAATTTAGCAAACTGGGACTGAAAATGCCATACCCTGCACTTGATCAAGTGAACAACGTTGCCATCCTCCACCAAGCAAGAACTTGCTTCGACGATCTCGACGCATCCATCTTCCTCGATGGCGTGGATCACCATGTACAGTTCGACGCGGTTCTGGACCCATCGTCAAATTCACGTCGAAATTGTTATACCACTGGGCTAGATTGTATATATATAGACCCGACCCTCTTATATACACTCGGGGTTTTAGTTACTGTACACATTTCTATATAGTATCAGAGCGAGTCTAGACATCTCCGTCGCGCTAACTTTCTCCCACCAGCGAGCTGACCTCTTCCCTCCTTGTTGCCGACGTTTTCTCCCTGTCGCCGACCTTCTTCCCGGTACTCTCCTCGCTCTCTCATCTCCGTTCCTCTCTTCTCCCCGTCTTTCCCGCAGTCACCTTCTTTTCTCCGTTCTACCTCTGCGCGACAAGACGACGGTCTCTATCCGTCTCCTAATCTCGCCTCGCACCCGTCTCTGCCCTTCTTCTTGCTTCGTGCATCCTTTCTTCTCTGACGCCGGCGCACCTCTGCGCTCGTCATTTCCATCGGCTGAACTCGTCCGCCCTCCCATCGGACTTGTCTACCCTCTATCGGCTAGAACCCTCCCTCAATTCTCACCTTTCTGACATGCTCAATGGCTCTCAGACGCGACCCTTCTTCCCTCACATCCAAGCCAATTTGACGTGTCCACATGTCCACTGACACGAATCCCTACCGCCTGGACGCGAACATCTTCTCTTCGTGTCCGGCCCCTCTCCGCCTTTTTCGCGTCCGCTCCACTCCTTGGCCTCCATGAGTTCACGGACGTGAATCTTACCTTTTTCTCACCTACTCCGCTACCTACTCCACATCGGCCAACCACTCCCCATCAGCTGGCCGGCCCACTCTCTATTGGCTTCTCATCTCTCTGATCGGCCGATCCGTCCTCCCATCAGCTATTTGTCCCTGTTCTTCTCTCGTTATGGCCACTGAGTCCGCCCTCAGCTTCGGCACTCTCCCAATCGCCGAGTCTGCTCCGGCTCTCGGTGCCCTAGACGACACTTCGGGCACCACCTCGCCGATCTTTCTCCCTCCCTACGCTGCTGTGAACGTGAAATCTCACGTTCCTATCTCTCTTGATCTTAACGCCAACTATTTCAAGTGGGTTTTCTTCTTCAAATTCCTCTGTGGAAAGTTCAGCATATAGTCACATATCGATGGCTCCGCTCTACCTCACCCCGATGACTCTCAGTGGGACATCGCCGAGTGCTGCGTGCGCAGCTAGTTGCTCGGCTCGATCGATGACTCTATCCTCGACCTCGCCATAGATGATACCGACCCCACCGCCCAGGATCTCTAGGTGGCTATCGAGCGGATCTTCCTCGCGAATAAGCAGCCCCGCGCCATCTTCCTCCTTAACGAGTTCCATTCCATGGTACAAGGAGACTCTTCTGTCTCCTCGTACTGCCAGTGCCTTAAGGTCAAGGTCGCTGCTCTCCAGGATATTGGCCACCCTGTGGCCGACTCTCAACTCATTCTCGCCCTTCTGCGAAGCCTCAACCCCCACTTCTCAAACACCGCCAATGACATCGCCAACGCCACACCCCTTCCATCGTTTGCCCGAGCCCATGACATGTTAGTTCTTAAAAAACTCCGTCTAGCCAACGATGAGAAGATAGTGGCCCACACCGCTCTCCTCGCCGTAGCCGATAATGGTTGCCGAGCATCCTGCGCTGCCGCCCCCTCTCGCTGCTCTAGCGGTCATGGCTCCAACCATGGCAACACAGCCTGCACCGGGAAAGGCAAGGGCAAAGGCAAAGGCAGGAATTGATAGGGTCCGATGCAATCGCAATCTGCCTTAGTCCCTGTCCAACCTGTCGGTCCCACGGGTCCGTGGCTGTGCTACAACCCCTGGGCACCCCAGCCTCAGCCACGCAACCCCATCGGATGGCAACCAGGGGATCTCGACGCCCATCCTCAGGCTCACCTGGCATCGGCTCCCATTCTACCGTCTCAGCCGATGCTACCGACACCACCCACCCAATTGGTTCCCTCCTGGAACCAGGCTGGCCTCGTCGCCGCCCTCAACCAGATGACGCTCTAACCACAGCATCCTTGGGTGCTAGACTCTAGGGCGTCCTCCCATATGGCGTCATCGGCCGGTATACTTCGTTCTTATCACCCCTCTTCCTCCCTCTTTATTACCATCAGCAATGGCCACTCTCTTCCTGTCTAATGCCGAGGTGACTCCTCTCTGTCTGCATCCACCACTAACCTTCCCCTTCGCAATGTTCTTATCGTACCTTCCCTTATTCACAATCTTGTATCTGTTCGTCAATTCATAAGAGACAACAACTGCTCCATCGAATTTGACGCTTCTGGTTTCTCTGTGAAGGATATCCCAACCCAGTGACAGATCCTTCACTGCAATAGTAGCGGAGACCTCTATACCATTCCCGCTGCGCCGTCCACTCCACACATCAGCGTCGCCTTCTCCACCAACCTTTGGCATCTTTGCCTCGGCCACCCCGACCCTGACGTCGTTGCCATCCTCCGTCGCAGCGCCTCCATCCGATATACCCACAGCAGCTCCATAGTTTACCACTCGTGTCAACTTGGCAAACATATGTGTCTGCCTTTTTCTAGTTCTCTCTCTTGTACCTCGCCCCCGTTTGAACATATAAATTGTGATGTATACACATCTCCAGTTAAAAGTGTCTCCGGTAATCAGTATTACCTTGCCATACTTGACAATTACATACACTATTGCTGGACTTTTCCGCTCATCAGTAAATCCGAGGTTGCCTCTCACCTCACTAACTTCACCACATACGTTTCTACTCAGTTCAACCTCCCTATCAAGGCTCTACAAGCCGATAACGGTATAGAATTCGTTAACCATACCGTTATAACCTTCCTCACCTCACAGGGCATCCATCTACGGCTCTTCTGCCCCTATACCTCTCCTTAGAACGGCAAAGCCGAGTATCTCCTTCGCACCCTTAACAACATCAGTCGTACTATGCTACTTCACGCCTACTTACCTGCTACTTACTGGATAGAAGCTCTGACTACTGCAACTTCGAAGCCCGTGCTCCTCCGTTCAAAACAACGTTCCTTATGTCGTTCTTTACCGCACGGCGTCCGACTACTCCCACCTTCACGTCTTCGGATGCCTCTGCTACTCAAACCTCACCGCCACTGCTTCCCACAAACTCGCTCCCCACTCCACCGCCTGCATTCTCCTTGGCTATCCCTCCTCTCACAAGGGATACTGATGTCTCGACCTTTCTACCCGACGGGTCATCGTCTTTCGTCATGTCATTTTTGACGAGACATGCTTTCCCTTCGGTCTGTTTCATCCGAGATCCTCCTCTAGCGATCTCGACTTCCTCCTCACCAACACCGTGCCGACCCAGTCTTCTCCACTGTCCTCTCCATCAGCCCCTTCATCGGCCGCTGCTGAGGACTTACCTTTCACCTATCCCACTACTATTCGGTCCGATGTCCCACCCATCAGACCCCCATCGGCCCTACCTCTCTCATCGGCTTCAGTTGATCCCGTCCTTTTTCCATCGGACACCCTACTTCCATCGGCTCCTTAGCCCCCATCGGCTCCCCCCTTCCTATCGGCTGCTCCATCTCCATCGGACCGATCGGACCAATCGGCCCATCTAACTCCATCGGCTCAAGCCGATCTAGTTCCCTCATTTTCTCTCACCTACAGCCGCCAATCTGGAGCCGATGACGCCCCCACCCAACCAGTTCTTCCCATCTCTCCCGCACTCCCATCAGCTCCAGTTCCCTCCACTTCTCATATGGTCACTCGCTCACAAACCGGATCTCTCCACCCCACTAAGCGCTACAGGCTCTCCGCCATCCACAGCTCTATCTTGCCCATCCCGGCGACATCTCGCTCTACCCTGGCCGACCCTCAGTGGCGCGCGGCCATGGCCGATGAGTATAAGGCCTTAATGGAAAAAAGACCTGGCGCCTCGTCCTTCGTCCTCCCGGTGCCAACATTGTGACTGACAAGTGAATTTTTAAATACAAGTTCTATGCCGATGGCTCCCTTGCCCGTCACAAGGCTTGCTGGGTAGTCCGGGGTTTCTCTCAACGCTCTGGTGTCGATTACGATGAGACTTTCAATCCCGTTGTCAAACCCACCACCATCTGGGTCATCCTCACTTTGGCTGCCTCGTACTATTGGCCGATCCATCAACTTGATGTGAAGAACGCCTTTCTTCATGGTCATCTAACGGAAATGGTCTACTGTCAGTAGCCCCTAGGCTTCGTCGACCCTTCTCGTCCCGACGATATCTGCCTTCTTCAACGTTCCCTCTATGGCCTCAAATAAGCCACTCGTGCCTGGTACCAGCGCTTTGCTGCCTATCTTCGGTACATCGGCTTTGTGGCCTCTGCGTCCAATAGCTCCCTGTTCACTCTTCATATCGGCTCCGCTACTAAATATCTCCTTCTATATATCGAGGACATTGTCCTTACAACGTCTTCGATATCTCTCCTCGACCAGATCATGGCCCGACTCTACTTTGAGTTCGTCATGACCGATCTTGGTCCTCTCCACCACTTTCTTGGCATCTCCGTCACCCGTTTCTCTCACGGGCTCTTTCTTTCCCCGCGCCAGTACGCCATCGACCTTCTCCAGCGTGCGGGCATGGCCGATTGTCACCCCACGGCCACCCCAGTCAACACTCGAGCCAAACTCTCCACTGCCGATGGCGCACTCGTTGCCGATCCCTCTTAGTCTCGGAGTCTTGCCGGGGCTCTCCAATACCTCACCCTCACACGGCCCGACCTCATGTACGCCGTTCAGTAAGTGTGCCTCTTCATGCATGCTCCACGCGAACGTCACCTCGCGCTACTCAAGCGCATCCTACGCTATGTGAAGGGCACGCTCTCCAGCGGGCTGCATCTCAGCTCCAGCCCCATCGATTCCCTCACCACATACTCTGACATGGACTGGGCAGGTTGCCCCGACTCTTGACGCTCTACGTCTGGCTACTGCGTCTTCCTTGGTGACACTCTAATCTCCTGGTCCTCAAAACGTCAGACTACAGTGTCTCGGTCTAGCGCCAAAGCCGAGGTACCACGCCGTCACCTATGCCGTCGCCGAGTGCTGCTAGCTTCGCCAGCTTCTCCAGGAGCTCCGTGCACCACTCTCCTCCGCGACCGTCGTCTACTACAATAATATCAGTGCCGTCTACATGACCGCCAACCCGGTTTATCATCGACGCACAAAGCACATCGAGATAGATATCCATTTTGTCCGTGACAAGGTCGCATTAGGATATGTTCGGGTGCTTCATGTACCATCGACGTACCAGTTCACCGATATAATGACCAAAGGCCTATCCACGCCTTTGTTCACCAATTTTCGGTCTAGTCTCTACATCCGTTCCTCTCCCACTGTGACTGCGGAGGGTGTTAGACCACTGATCTAAGTTGTATATATATAGATCCAACTCTCCTTTATATACTCGGAGTTTTAGTTACTGTACACATTTTTATAGAAATGCACAGCTCCATTGAATTGTACTCTGATTCCTGTCGACGTGAGCATGATCCTGGTGTTGCTGAAGTTTCGACGTCGTTGCTGCTGCTGCTGCTACTCTTGCTCACCTGTTGGATCTTTGCGTAGCAATGGTCTCTCCTTTCAGCTGTTCCACCCTTTCCTGTAGGTCTTTGATGTAGGCTGTAGCATGCATCAATTGGCCGGGCAGGTCAGATGAACCCTGGTAGTCCGAAGAAAGATTTGGGCGTTAGTATCAATACTCCTTTCGTTCGAAAAAGACCATGGTGGTTGTGACGGCGGCAGTGGCAGTGACGGCTTGTTTGGATTGCATCTCCACTTTGCCAAACTTTTGTGCCAGAGTGTGGCAGGCCGCAATTTTTGTTGTGAAAAAAAAAACGAGTCTATGATATGTGGATTGCCTAACTTGATTGTAGCAAGCTTTGGAAAGGAACCAAACATAAACCAAAATCTGCCGGTACCCACCAACTCCTCGGTACATTTTACCAAGTACTTCTTGGAGTTTAAATATTATAAAATAGTCCTCCAACTTATATATTGTTTGTATCTAATCTAAAATACAAGTTCATCGTGGAAAGGTTTATGATGACAAAATTGTCACTTATATGTAGTATGCATGCTAATCAAATATTTGTACGCGCCCTATGGTATGTCAGTACGTACCATGCTGTGTAGTAAGCATGTCCCGTCCTGTCTATTCAGTCGTACTCCCTCCGTCCTATAAAAAAAAACATGACCATGCATTGACCAACTAAATGATGGTCCCTGCGGCTGCAGCCTGCAGGTATGGGACGTCGCCTTCTGCCCGTGTAGGAACAAGTTCACCCTGATGTTGCCTTGTGTAATTTGTGTGGCACCCGTTTCCCGTAGGACAGTGTGCCCATGTTTTCTTCGTTCGCGCGTGCTGTACGTGTGCTACATGTGAAGCTCGGTAGACATTCCTATTATCTAATATATTATCACCATGCTATTTTTGTTGTTACTTTTTAGGTGCATGGTTGTCTATTGAGCTAAAGAGATATTGTTACTTCGTAAAGATGAAAAAGTTCTATAATATTTCTATAATATATTGTGACAGATTCCCAAGTCCTAGTAGTCAAGAGGTGGCTATAGTGTTGGTGGCCTGATTTTCTTATTGGTCAAAGGTTAGGGTGCCTTAGTTGTGGTCATGACCGATCTAGCTAGCTGTGGCTGTCGTTTAAGCATGTATGCGCGCGTGCAGTTAATCATTTGCAGCCAACGAGTTTCTTTTAAAAATATATATATAACAACTTAATATTAAATTAGATATCATTTAATAATATAAATATGGATGATCCTCTGTCCGGATTCTTGTAAATTTATAGCTCCAGCAGGAGCAGACCCTTAGCAAACTCTTTCGTGTGGCATGTGCTATAGTTATTCCATGCCGCTAATACCTCCTATACCTTTTTCTGTTTATCGTCCTTAGCTACTGAGCCACCTTGGCAGCATGACTGCAAGACGAGGAGCGAGCGTTCTATGTCTCCGACTTGTCGTCTTGTGGGCCTCATGGAGTTATCATGTTCTGGAGCACATCTCCTGGGCCTTGGAGCCTTGCCCTTAGCCATTATGTTTAGTTCGTTGTGGCCTTGTGTGGGTCATTGTGTGTAGCTTGAATGCCTAACAACGTGGTTCTAGAGCTCAGCCGAGAAGAAAACCAGGCAGCAATGAGCGTGATGATGATTATTAAAAAGACAATTCAAGCCATATATCGCTGATTCTTTTCAGTTCATTTATTCCTATAATTAAGTAGGTAATCAATTATAATAATATGCTAAATGATATGCTTTAAATAAGGGCCACAAATGTAGAAAATCAAATTGCCCAAGCCTTTTAAACCTAACTAATTAACTAATGCTTTAGTAAGTTTTAGTCGAACTTTCAAATTTAAAAATGCTTTGAGTTCTACTCTAAAATAAAATATATAGCTTTCTTTGCTTCGTCTCATAAATTCTTTACCTTAGGTTCAAAGCGTACTATTTGATTACGCCATAGCTACAATTTTAGATTGGTCCGCCACTGGGGCTCCAGTTGTCGAATTTGGCGGTTGGAATATTTTTGTCAGAGTAGGTTCAGTAGAGTACAGTCAGCAGGCAACATGAGATACACGTCATCCGTATCACATTTAGAGGAGAGAGAGAGAGAACTGGAGAAAGAGGGTAGCAAGCGCTCATGCAAGCATCGAGCTACAGCACAGGAAGCGATGCAAATCAACGCCCTGCCCTAGTACTGCTCAATAACTTGGCCATGGCCCCTATCCAAGCAAGATAGGGTAGAGAGAAGAAAGTCATATAAAAAAATTAACTGTCTATAGGAGTGCCTGTAGGCAGCTTAGCAGTAGCTATTATATGTAACATTTTTGGTTCTGGATGACACATATTTATATAGCATCAGTTGACTATATTATTAAACTTACTTTCCATATGTTAATCTTTACGTATTTGACTATTTGTGAATTAATAGATTCCGTTAATATCTATGTTGTTAAATTATTTATTGCATTTAAGTAGTTGGAAAAAAATGTTAAGTACTTTAAAAGGAACGCGGCAAACTATTGCTTGCTGCGTTCCTTTTAAAGTACTAATAATTATTTAGTAGAATGTAGTTACTTAATTAGATGCACTAAAAATATTAGTTTTACATTCAAACAGATAATGGCTCCTATCCTCTCCTCTTCTGTCGTTCCCCTTCTCTCTCTGGCACCTCCCTCCCATCAACCCTACATCGGCTCCTACTACAGGACAAACGTCCACCTCCACGGCTATGCCTACTACCTGGCTAGCTTATTGCTCCCTTTAGACACCAGTTTCCCCCTCATCCTTATCTCCAATTGTAGGTGCATGAAGGAGCAGTGATGAAGTGATGGGAGCCCTTCTACTTCGTTCAAGGCCACCCTGCTATCGATAACAACATCGTTTGGTTTGACGGTACCCTCTCTAGAGATAGCACAGCCCCCAATCTAGGAAGCTCCACGGTAGGTTGAGGTGCATCGCCCAAGATCATTTTTGTGTCAAAAAGAAGCAAAGCAGTTGTCGGCCGAAGTTTCCCGAATGTTGATGGGTGGATTTGTGTGGAGGACATGCTTCTGTCAATCCCGCCGACAACCACTATGTCATCCTAGGCTGATACTGATGGATCTCAAGAGGAAGTTTTTCGACTGCTTCTTGACTTCTCAGTGAGTGGTAGACTATCACCGTAGCCCTTACTTCTACTATTGAGCCTTAGGGCATCGTTCCAATACGTGTTCACAGCGCTCAGAAGAGCTTGGTCAGGTGCAATGTGCTTCTGTGTGGGATCGGCTTGGAGGTATGCCAGTGCAAGTTCTAGACAACGCTCTGGCCATGGGTGACTCTTCCCGAAGTGTGGCTATGGATGGCGGACATGATGGCCGGACGAGCACCCACGTCATTGGGTTCGTAGGCGGCAACCCGGTGATGGCGCTAGCAATGATGCCCACCCCCCTCGCCTTGCAATGTTAGGCAATGGGGTAGGTGCTTGCTCAGCACAAACCGGAGATTGTCAATTGGCCAAAGTCATCGATGCCCTTATAATCAAGCCAAAATAAGTCATTAAAAGCACATCTAACATTGCGCGCATGGAGGATGACCTCCGATGTGCTTTGAACTTACTTTTATTTGGAAACAATCAGTCGATCTCCAAGAAGGTTGTGATCACTTAAGCAACCAAAGGTATCAACATTGATCCTAGTGGCCTTGAGCTCTATCACATCAGCCCAGAGCATTTTCAATCTAGGATGACCTCTATGTTCGTGTACGCTCGGGAAAGATCGGACTGATCGGAGAGACGCATCGAGAGAGAGCGCGAGCGTGAGCTGATGGAGGTTCGATGGAGGTACGCGCGGAAATGCCGAGGTCTGGGAGGTTTGCTTTGCTCTAGTACAGGCCTTTTGGCTTTGAGATCTCTTCGTCGGGGTTACTAGAGTTGCGAACGTGCAAGTCAATTTTATCCTTTAATTGATAAGGAGATAAACCGATGAGTCAGTCAATCGATTGGCCGATACAAACTCCTCCTATTGGCTGGTTGCCGATAGGGTTGAGATAGTCATCGCTTGTGTCTGATTCACTCCAGCTATCGGCTGTAAGGCGTAGACAAATGGCAATGGAGGGAATGAAAAACACATCGGTTGTAGAGCCGATGGCACTCCAGAATAAAGTAGTTGATAGACACTATGTGAACTCCTACTCTCAGCTGGTTGCTAATAAAGGCTATAGCACTCCTTCATTGGTTGAAAAGCTAATGAAGTCATAAATAGATAACGAGAAATGAGATAAAGGACTCATCGGTTGTAGAACTGATGACGCTCTGAAATACAGTGGTCGATGAGTAGTATGTGTAATCCTCCTATTAGCTGGTTGCCGATAGTGACTGTAGCACTAATTCATCGGTGGAAAACTGATGAAGGCATATGCGAATAGCAAGGAATAAGATAAAGAATCCATCGGCTGCAAAACCGATGGCACTCTGAATAGAATATGCGATAAATAGTAAGGAGCAAGACTCAATCTTACAAAGATACGAGAGGCTAGATCAAACGTACGAATAGAAGGAACGGATGAACTCATCGGCTAGTTGAGCCGATGAGAGAAATTCTCTGAAAATATATGTATATTAGCTAAGAAGTCGATATACTAGGCGTGAGGCTAAATGTGTGGAGAACTCATCGGTTGGCCACTCCGATAAAATGTTCGCGTAAAGACCTATCGACCTACGGCTCAATCTACTATCAGCAGTCTAGAAAGTCAGACCTAACCGATGCAGCACAAGACCAATGACAACAGAGCGAGCTCGATAAGCCGATAGAACCACATGAACATGATGTGATGCACCCAATCGGACTAAGAGATCGGGTCTAACTGATGCAATCTTAGGCAAAATAGATACACCAAGATAATGGCGGGACTTACCCCTTCGCCGGAGATTGAACATAACCGATGTAGCCCCACGTCGAGAGCTAGAACCTGCCAGTAAAACCTAGATAAACTTGAGTGGCGATGCATCGAGATTACATTTGATCTATGATTGATGTCTTAGATTCCAAGTGATCTATATTTATACCCTGAAGTTACAAAAGTTCGACGTGGTTATAAACAATCTCGAGACGTTATTTCCTAAACATAAAAGGAAACTAACTCTAAGAAGTTAACAAAACTAATGAGACATGCATATCTTATAAGATATATTCTATAGAGATACAGTATCCTGCTATGGTTTTCACTGCTCCTCCTCAGATTTGGTCCCATCTAAATAACCTTCCGTCTTTGACTAGAATGAATCCAACCTCAAACCATCCAATAGGCCTTCTAATTGTATCAATCGGCTTCATTCCATTAGCTGATCAACTCTCCAATTCTACTTATGGGGCTTACTAAATTTTGGTGCAAAGACATGCCCCCTAATTTTGAAGCATAAGAACTCAATGTTCGAAATTATCTTCCTCAGCTCTTACGACTCTAAAATTTCCTCCATTTCTTGTAATCGGCTTTCATGAGCCGATACTGTCTACATCAAATGTGATAAACTATTAAACTCTTCGGAAAAAAACTTTCTTCTGATGCAACTCGATAATCCTTAGAAGGTCAACTCAGTTAACTGTTCATCTTTAAGTCCAAGCTATAGCATCGGCTTCGTATATTATAGAATCTTTCAATATATTCTAAAACCAATTCCTCTGCATTCTGCTTTACTAATATCAAATCTATGAGCCGCATCTCAGGAATCTCAGTAAAGAAGTATTTGTGAAACTGCTTCTCCAGATCAGTCTATCCCTGAATTTAATTCGATGATAATGAAGAAAACCATGTGAAGTTCGATCTGGATAATGATAGTAGGAAAAATCTAACTCTTAGGGCTTCCTCAATTGATGCTTCTCTACACTAGGCTAATAATCGATTGACATGCTTCCACTGTAGATATGTTGCCTTGCCCTGAGAATTTGAAAAAATCTAGTACTTTATATCGGCGCAGTAGCAAACTCTATCGAACCACTCAGGATATGAATGCCAATACATAACTATATGGTCCTTTGGTTTTATACCAAATTGGTCCCTTATCACTTCTACAACTCTTACTGACTAATCCTTCTCTCTTAGGATTTCTCTTTGATATTGTAGAGATGGAGTTAGTACCTAATTCTGCTTGGGATATTCTCCGTGATAATTGCTTCAATCGGAATTACCACCCAGATAGTCCTACCAATAAACCCTATAATAGGCAGTCCGATGAAATTCTGGAAGTACATCATCCCGTTGCCCTCCGAATCAATTATGTGTTGGTGGAAATAAATCCACCAATAAATCTCTTATGGTTCCATAAGTTACCTAAGATAGCTTTGTTTTATCGACAAATATATAGAACCTTGATTAGGCTCTTCAACTAATGATTCATCCATCGTCTTCTTGATCAGATTCTGTAATGTGTTTACCAACACTCCTAATTGGTTGATGAGCATGTGGTGAACTGCTTCATTGATCATCTTTTGCAACAACTTCGAAGGACTCACAAGTGGTGACTGGCTCGATTCTCCCATCGCTTTAGCAACTATGATTTTTGAATCGGCCCTTGTCTAGTCATACCAAAGGACTCCAAACAGAACTTCTAAAGTTAGTCATGTTTTGCTCTATTTGTTACCTCTGCTCCTTAGTTAAATCTTCCATTATCACTAGAATTATGTTATCTTCATTGGCTCCTTCATCAGACAAGCGCACTTTGACATTAACCTCTTCTTCGGAAATATTGATTAAAATTGTGTCCCTCTAGTCAATGAATAAAATTCTGACTTCTAATCAGGCGATTGTATCATCACGCTGGTCGATGAGTGAAATCTTCAGTCGATGAATGGTCTAACTGATCGATGAACGAATTCTTCTATCCCACTAGGCATGCCAAAAGAATGTTCGCGTGCACACGGGGAAGATTGGATTGGATGGAGAGGGACGCCAAGAGGGAGCGTGAGAGTCAGTCGATGGAGGCACATGCGGAGACACCGAGACTTGGGAGGTCTGCTTCGCTCAAGTGTTGGTCCTTCGGCTCTTTTGGTCCGTTGGAGTGCACTTCCGATAGTCTCACTAGACATACCAAAAAGAATGTTCTCATGAGCAGGGGGAAGATCGGACCAGCAGAGAGGCACGCTGAGAGGGAGGATAGAGGCATGCATGGACATGCCACGGCATAGGAAGTCTACTTTGCTCCCATGCAGATCCTTCGGCTTTAAGGTTCCTTTGTCAGGGTTACTATAGTTACGAGCGTGCCGATCAATTTGGCCATGCAAATAATTAGGAGATAAACCGATGAGTTAGTCAGCCGATGGGCCAATACGAACTCCTGCTATTGGCTGGTTACCGAGAGGGTTGAGATATTCATTGGTTGCATCTAATACACTCCTGCTATTGACTAGTTGCCGATCAGGGCTAAAGCACTCGTCAGTCAGCTGGAAGGAGTAGGCAGATGGTGACGGAGGGAATAAAAAACACATCGGCTATAAAGCCGATGGTGCTTTGGAGTAAAGTAGTCGATAGTCACTATGTAGACTCCTGCTATCGGCTAGTTGACAATAAAGGTTGTAGCACTCTTTTATCGGCTGAAAAGCTAATAAAGGCATAAATATATAATAAGGAATAAAATAAATAACCCATCGGCTGCAGAGCTGATAACACTCTAGAATACAGTGGTCGATGAGTAGTATATGTAATCTTCCTATCGGCTGGCTGCCAATAGAGGCTGTAGCACTTGTTCATCAGCTACAAAACCGATGAAGGCATATGCAGACAGCAAGAAATAAGACAAGGGATCCATCAACTATAAAACCGATGGCACTCTAAATAGAATATACGATAAATAGTAAGGTACGATACCCGATCTTTCAAAGATACAAGAGGTTAGATTGAATGCATGGACGGAAGGAATGGGCAAACCCATTAACTAACTAAGCTGATGAGAGGAATTCTCTTAAGATATATATATATCGGCTAAGGGATATGCTAGGCGTGAGCCTCAATATGTGGATAACTCATGGGCTGGCTACTCTAATGAAATGTTCGCATAAAGACCTGTTGACCTATGGCTCAATCTACTATCAGCGGTCTAAATAGATCGGACCTAACCAATGCAGCACGAGACCGATGGCAATAGAGAGAGCTCGATAAGCTGATAGAACAACGTGAACGTGATGTGATGCACCTGATCGGACTAAGAGATTGAGTCTAACCGATGCAGTCTTAGGCAGAGCGGATACACCAAGATAGTGGTGGGACTTATCCCTTCACCGAAGGTCAGACCTAACTGATGTAGCCCCACATCGAGAGCTAGAATCCGCCAGTAAAAATCTAGATAAACTAGGGTGGTGATACGCCAAGATTGTATTTGATCTATGATTGATATCTTACAAGGTTCTGAGAGATCTATTTTTATATTTTGGAGTTACAAGAGTCCGACGTAGTTACAAATAACCTCCAAACGTATTTCTTAAACATAAAAGAAAACTATCTCTAAAAAGTTAACAAAACTAATTAGATTTGCCTATCTTATAAGATATATTCTATAGAGAAAAATTACCGTGTCATGGTTTACACGACTCTTTCTCAGACTTGGTCAAATCTAGATAACTTTCTGTCTTTGACTAAACCGTCTGATCGGCCTTCTCATTGTGTCAATCAGCTTCCTCCCATAACCCAATCAGCTCTCCAATCCTATCTATAGGGTTTACCAAATTTTGGTGTAAATACTTTTCTAGCCAATTTTTTCAGGGTGTTCTTCAGGAGATGGTCAAGGTACATGGCTTCATCTAGAACGGTGTCACTACTTCTCATTGATGTTGCATTCATGGGACATTGCGATGGCGTAGCACCTTCTTGATGATGCATGCTAGATTCGGGACATCCACCCAAGGATGGCTAACCAGTGAGATTGCTTTCGTCTTTTAGCATAGTGTGCTGATCCCATCCTCATCCCTCTAGCCATGGATCTTCTCATCATGGAACTGCTAGTGGACATGGATGAGGTGATGCTAGTGAAGCGTACTCTCTTCTATCCTATCAATATCAAAATGACCCAATCCTTGTAGCCGTCAATGCATGAGGATTTCCCTCCTCATCTGGCTAGCGTAGATCAAGATCTGTGGAAGCACCAGCATTGACATTGGTAAGGTCTCTCTCCCCATGATGAGGTAGGCGGTGAGTGATGCTCCTCGACTTCCGGTTCATTTAGGGCTGACTCCTAGAGGACATGTGGCCTCCAAGCGCGATAATGGTAGGGCAACCAAAGCAATTCCTCTTGACCCCAGTGTAGAATCCTAGGTGGATATGTTGCATGGCCGTGTGCAAGAGGTGGCCATCTCAGTTCCCCACACAACGTTGACTCACAATGCTTCGTTTCCAGCAAAAGCTAGGTTGGCTCTAGCCCATGAGGCATCTTCCCTCGTCCTTGCTGGGCCAATTTCAATGGATAAGCTAGAGGTATCATATAACAATCTTGAAGACTCGAACCTAGTGGAAGAGCCCATCTTGAATGCACTCCTGGTCTAGGTGTTGGAAATGGATGGTATTTCATCTATCCCAATTGAAGAACCTATTTTGGATATTCTCCTGGGCTGCAAGTGGGCTCTAGATGCTAAACCCGATTTGGATGCTCTTTTGGACTGGGTTCTAGTGATAGATAAGCTGTTGCTCGATGGCTGCTCTTTAGCAGTAGACCAGCTTAGGCTGCAAGCAAAACCACACTTCGTCGACAGCTGGGTAGCATTGCTGCTAACCATGTTAGATACAATAGTGGTGGTGGAGGATACTCCTGCACCGACAAGCCAACCCAAGCTACAAGTAGAGCAACTAGAGTCATTGTTCATCGATGGTGAGGTGGTGTTGTCGCATGTTGTGAAGGAGTTGGTAGCGGAGGGCATCCCCTTGATGACAAGACGGCACATGCAACCAATGGGGCAAGCGGAGCCCCTTTTTAGCGGTGGGGAGTTGGCACCGCAAACTACGTTGGAGGCTAAGGCGAAGGGCCTCTCCTCGGTGAGGACCCAAATCACTGACGGCAGGATGGTTTCACCGAAAGCTACGTTGGAGGTCATGTTGGAGGCTGGTTGCCCATCTCTATAGCCACTGATAATGTTCTTCCTATGACATAGGTGCAATGGTGGGGAATTGCCGCCTACCTCTCCCTTTCCTATTGCAACCATGTCAGTGATGCAACACCCCTTTATTGTCAGAGTTGTCAAGAAGGTGGCGCACCTAATACCCCAACCGATCCAGCCTAAGAGAAGAAGCAAGGTGCCATCCTCATGCTCTCTCCCTCACCACAGTTGCCACATTGTAGGGGAAAACCCCTCTTCCCTAGAGCCAGTGGTCACTGATGCATATAGGAGAGTCATAAGAAAGCTGGGTTTGGTGGTTAAAAATGAGAGGATTTCTTAGCAAACTCAGAATTGTTGTAGCCAAATTTTTGACAAGCCGCTCTCTGATGCTCATTTTTAGCACTAGCAGCTATTTTTGGTTGGTGTGCAGATGAAGCTAATCAAGCACGATTGGCAAAGGTTCTTTCTAATTCCTGTTAGCTCTATTTTATTTCCCATGGTCATCTTCTTTTTTGGTCCCTATGAATCCAGCTTCTGTGTTAATTTGGAATGTGCGTGGTCTCAATAGCGTTGATCGGTGTAACTCTGTTCATGATGTAATCTCTCTTGAAATACAGATATTGTTTGCTTGCAGAAACCAAAGTTGTTAATATGACAAGGTAGTTGGTTCTATCGGTTTTGGGTTGGCTTATGACAAGTTGGTTGTTTTACCAGCAGAGGGAACAAGGGGGGTGTTCTTGTGGCTTGGAAGAGCTCAGTCTGTCAAGCTTCGGCTAGCAGAGTGGATCTTCTTTCTATGTTGATCCAGTTTATTAAGCAAAAGGGTCGCAATTGGTGGTTTACCAAAGTATATGGTCAACAGGAGGATGATGATAAATTGTTCTTTCTCCAGGAATTGAGAGATATCTGTGTTGTTTGTTTTGGACTGTGGTTTCTCATAGGGGATTTCAACCTTATTTATCAAGCTGCCAACAAAAACAATTGCAACCTAGACAAAGCCATGAAGAGGCATTTTAAGAGATTTCCGGATTATTCTTTTCTTAAAGAAATACCTCTCTATGGTCATAAGTACACATGGTAAAATGAGTGTGTTTCACCAGCTTTTGTAAGACTTGATAGAGCTTTCTGTTGTTTTGATTAGGAGGAGGTTTTTGCTAATTCGCTCTTACAAAGCTCAGCTTCAGTAGTGTCGAATTATTGTCCTCTGTTGTTGGATATAAAGTCAAATATGCATGGCAAAAAAGTTTCCATTTTGAGAGTTTTTGCCCAAAATTCAGGGGTTTCATGAGGCAGTGCAGCAAAACTATGAGGCTCTTGTGCAATCCACATGCCCAATGGAATGTCTATTTCTTAAATTACAATGTTTGAGCAAGGGGCTATAGAGTTAGAGTCATAAGAAAGTGGGGAATATTAAGGTTTAGCTTGTCATGGCCAAAGAAATTCTCCATCAACTCGAGATTGCTAGAGACTCACGAGCTCTTTCCATTGGGAAGAGTGGTTGACAAAGAAACTAAAGCTCCATTGTCTTGCGTTGGCATCTCTTGAGTGTACCATTGCTCATTTACGGTCTCAGGTTGCCTACCTCCATGAAAGTGACACTAATACTTCTTTCTTCCATCACCATTCTTGGTATCACAAGAGGAAGAATTTTATTGATAGGCTAATGGTGGGAGATCAAGTCGTTACTTAATAGGAGGAGAAACATGATGCAGTCCTTGAGTTCTATGATAGTATCCTTGGCTTGGATCATGACATGACTTTTTCTTTGAACCTCCCCATGTTTCATAATCTCCATTTTAATCTGGCTTCATTCAATGAGCCTTTTACTGAGAAAGAGATTTAAGATACAATCAAGTCATTGTCTGATGATAAAGCACCTAGGACAGATGGGTTTACGGGTTATTTCTACAAACGTTGTTGGGATGGTATTAAGGTGGATATAATACTAGTTCTTGTGACTATTCAACAAGGGCATGTCTCAAAGTTCAAACTTTTGAATTCAGCTTTTATCACTCTCCTATCCAAAAAAGTTGATGCAGTCCAAGTCAAGGATTTTTGCCCCATAAGCCTTATTCATAGCTTTGCTAAGTTGGCGAAAAAAATTTTGGCGAACAGCCTTGCCCCCTTCTACCTAGCATGGTTTCAATCAGGATGATTTTATTAAAGGAAGAAGTATCCATGACAATTTATTATTTGTCTAGCAAATAGCCAAATGCTTGAATGGGATATCTCCATGCCTTTTGATTATTTATCTTGGCCTTCTCTCTTGGATGTCTTGTAGCACTTGGGATTTGGTCGCTGATGTGCAATCTCCTATGTTTATTGCTCTCTAATTCTTCTACTTGAGTTTTGGTCAATGGAGAGCCAGGCGAGATTATTTTCAAGCATCGTGGACCCCGACAAGGTGGCCTGCTATCTCCTATGTTATTCATCTTGGTCATAAATGTCCTTTAACTATTTGGTTAATCGAGCTTCTCAAGAGGAGTGGCTACAACCCTTAGCTATATAGCAAGCTCGACAATGGGGTTCCTTTTATGTGAATGATGTGGTCATGTTTCTTAGACCGACAGTGGTCAAACATATGTCGGACATTTTTTATCATGCGTTAGGTTTAGTAACTAATTTACAAAAGAGTTCTATGACTCCAATCCAGTGTGACGAAGATTATTTGAAAGTTGTGTCTAGTACTCCACCCTGTGAAGTGAAGTCCTTTACTTGTGCTTATTTGGGGCTGCCTCTCAATGTTAAGAAGCCATCCAAAGCCGATTTACACACCTTTGTTGACAAGATGGCTAATAATCTCCTATTATGGAAGGCTTCACCTATGAATCAAGCCGGTCATCTAAATATCAGTGTGTGCAGTCTTATCTGCCATTCCTATATATTCTATGATTGCACTTGATTTACCCAAGTAGTTAATTAAGGCTATTGATAAGAGACGAAAGGGTTTTCTTTAGTCAGGTCAGGAAAAGGCAAACAAAGGAAACTGTCTAGTTGCACGTGGGAACAAGTTTGCCACCCTCTTATGCATGATGACTTGGGAATTGTTAATTTTGAATATATAAGTTGGGCTCTTAGAACTCGATGGCTGTGGCTTCAAAAAAAGGACAGTAACTAATCTTGGCAAGGTCTACCACTGCAAGTACCAAGACAGTCTCAAGCTCTTTTTAGTATGGCGGTTGAATTAGTGATAGGTGATGGGAAGACCACACTGTTTTGGTCAGATAAATGGTTGTAGGGTAGGGCCATTTCAGATTTGGCCCTAATTAGTTCAAGTTGGTTGCTAAGAAGGTTGTCAAACAATGTACAGTGGCTCTAGCTTTGGATAATCAAACATGGATCATAGATATAAAAGGAGCTCTCACTATGCAGTGATTAGGGAGTATCTTCTAATCTGGGATTTAGAGCTTGGATCAGCACCGTTGGAGGTTATCAGAGCATGTTTTTGACTCTAGCAAATCAGCATATGAATCTCTCTTTGTCGGGACTATCAGATTTGCTGCATGGAGAAGGATTTGGAAAAGTTGGACACCTCTGAAGTGCAAATTTTTCCTATGGCTCACAGTAAACAATCGTTGTTGGACGACCAATCGCCTATCTAAGAGAGGCTTGCCACACCCAGCTGCCTGCCCTTTTTGTGTTCAAGCTGAGGAGATGATGCAATATATTCTTGTCACTTGCGTCTTTAGCCTACAGGTGTGGTCGTTGGTCCTTCACAGACTAGGCTTCACTAGTCTCACCCTAACCCATATCACCAACAGGTGTGGTCTAGGGTAGTAAAAGACACCCACAAAGAAAGAAAGAAAGAAAGAAAGGGCTAAACTTGCTTATAATTTTGGTGGCATGGAAAAATTGGAAACATGGGAACAACTGTGTTTTCAATGGCTCAACTCCAAGTGTGTTAAGAGTGCTTCAATCAGTAGCGTATAAAGACACACTTTGGTGCTTAACCGGAGCTTCAAAACTCTGAGAGGTGTTGGCTAGGTCATTAGCACTTGTGGCTTAAGTGGTCTTGTTTAGTGTTTTTGTTGTGTTAGTGTTTAGGGCAGGGAATTTCCAAATTCCCCTCCTTGTGTGTATCTTCTTCTTTCTTATTGATAAAATGATGTGCAGATCTTCTGCGTGTTTGAAAAAAAAACATCCAAATAGATATGAATACTACAAGAGTGACATCATCCTTTCTTAATATTTCACCATGTAGAATCCATACCCAATTGTGTTGATCAACACCTTCCAATGAAAACACTTGTAGTTTGCATGTAGTAAAAACTTGTTTTGTGTATGTAAGTTCTCTTTAATTATCAAACAAGAGCACGCGTACAGCAGCTAGTTATTCTTCAATTTTTCAAAAATCAGATCATTCATTGACCCGACTTTGTAAGAAAGCTAAAGAGTGTAGCTATTTGTATCGCCAATGCACTTTCTACTCCTATAAAGCCCGCAAGATATAAATCCAGAAAAAGGTTTATTATTTGTAGTACCTAATGTGAGGTGGTGTCCAGTGGTAAGTATTCTTGTGGAATGAGAGAGACAAGCCTTGAGCACAAATCTTCCATCTCCACCCACTTCTTTATCGTCGTCTCTTCATCCTTCATGTCAAACACCATTGTTCTCGCTCCATCGCCTCCTCGCCTCTTCATAGCTCTCTCACACACACACAGCACGCTCACTTATGGAGGAGTAGGATATGTGCTGACCTTTCTTCTTTATAGAGAGCCCAGAGGCCACAGCTAGCCCAGTCTAGCTTATGCATGGGTTAAGATGAGAGTGACCTGTGGCCACCATGGTATTCCGTTGGGATGTGGATGTTTTGTCTGGCTCTATGCAAGTGATGGTGAGAGGGCAGGAAACGCCACAGGACATCCACGTCTGTTATTGTTGGTCCCGTGCATGCATACTTGTTGCCAACCTAAAATACATGCACCATGTTGCCAATTGGTCATCGTACAATTCGTCCTCTCCCCTTTTAGCGATCCAGTGATTCCTACTTATAGCAAATATTGATCTTTGCGTGGAAGCTAGTGTTGACTCATTCTCCTTAAGTACTTACTCCCTCCATTCAGAATTCACAAATAGTAAATTACGTCCATGACACATGAACTTGTATGGTAGGTGTAAATAGATATAACAACTTGCAAATTACTATTTCTAATATGAACTTGGCTAATCTGTGCGAACGTGGGCCAAAATGATCCACTCAAACAAAATGAACTTGCACAGTAATGACATATCAACTTGCCTTGGGGTCATTTGGGCTCAACTACCCAACCAAAGCTACAGTAATGGAAGACACAGGACCTCGATGGCTAATTAATTAATTAATTAATTACAAATCAATCTTGGAGTTTTCTGCAACTCACAAGTTCAGACAAGTTATTGTACTAAAACGAGTAGTTTGTAAGTTGTTTTACCTAATTGGACCTATAACGCAAGTTCATGTATTGTGAGTGCAATCTACTCATTCACAAAAAACTGTTACTTTGGACATGCATTTAGTATAAAAATTTTTAAGCATTTCAACACATCTTTTTATCATATTATCGTTTATATGTTTTAAGAAATATATTGCAATGGAGATAGCGGTCAATTATATTTTGGAGATCATTCGCGTGTCTACAATAACATGTTTTTTCACCAGAGGGAATAACAAATCAGAGACCATATTTGGAACAAACTGATGAGGAGGTCATTACACCAGCCATTTAATTTGGAATATAGTACTCCGCATGAAGTTGTAAAACCCTGTGAAATTACTTAAAATTTAGATCAGATCCAAATGGAATGGAACAAGCCAGCCTTCCTAAGCTCGCCTTGAAAAGACTTGAATGTTGCTTCTTAGGCTTAGTCTCTGGTTGATGTGCTGTACTAAGTTGTGTTTGTTTTTTAAGTTGATGTGAACTTTAATCTTATAATTTTTATAGTAATTATACAGGTCAAAATTAAGGTTAAAATTTATATTACCCAGTAATTATGAATCTCCTAATATTGTTTAATATTTACAAAGAGCAATAATAATATCTTTTGCAAAATAGATTAACATAAAAGAAGTTTGCCAAACGCCGAAATATCTACAAGTTTTAGTGCCAAACGAGATTATCATAACCCACCTCAAATACTAAACGGAGCCTTAGAATGTCTCGTCCTTTTTTCTTTAAAAGAAAAATAGGTCTAAGGCTAAAGGGCTTAGAAAATCATTTATTAAAGCTAGTTGGGTATACAGTTAGATTTGAAAAGCTCCTAAAAAGCAAGCAAATTTGATATTGAACAGCAAACATAATGAGAAGGGCTCCAAAATTCTAAAAAAGCAATCATCCCTATCTCTATTTCTTCCTTCCAACCAGATTGATGGTGATGGTGATAGCAATGCTAGAGAAACCAAAACCAACTGCAAAGGAAGCATACCCTTTTGAGAACTCCTAGAGGTGGAAGTTGTGGTGTTTTTGTCACAATCTTCAATCTTCACTTGCCTGTTAAAAGTCCATCACCGGAGGTAAGGAAGTAGGCTGGTGATAGACCAAAAGCCTCACCAGAGAATGGGTAGGCGGCCAGCGCTACATGTTGATGAATACATCACTACAACAGGTTTGGCAACAGGCCACTTTTGTCACAAATCAACAAAAAATTCATGATAGAATAGATTTTGTGATGACCTTACAACAAAATGCATTCATCGTAGAAGATTCATCTGGGATTCCCTTCTATGACGAAAAAGGGCTTTCGTCATAAACATTTATGATGATTTTTGGTTGTCATAGATTTGTGAAGTTTTTTTTTGTCGGTAATCTAATAAAAAATGTCACAAATCAGTTAATCTGAAAGCACCGTATGGACAACACGATGACATGGATCCAACACAGGGTGTTAGGGTGTTATGACATGGTAAAACATTTGTGACGAATTATGTTGTCATAATTTACTGCATGCCCATATTGAGGTGCAATGCTTATCGGGCCTAGCCCATTTTTAAACCCAATTTTTATTGAGCTAGTCCATTCTACATGGAAAATTGGTCCGATAGGATTTTGATTTGTTCAAGACCAATATAGGCCCAATACGAGGAAAACCTATGTAAGAATCAACAATAATTTTAAATAATTTTAGAATCAACAATAATTTTGAACAATTTCATATTACATACCTATTTGGTTGGTCAAGTAACCATTTTCTCCATACAATAATGTATTAGCAAATACATATTTAAGAGCTAAAGCATTTGGAACAAAAGTACTTATGCATACGACCAACTTTCACTCTTGAATTTTCCTCACCACCCATGTCGGCAACAACCTTCATGTGCAACATCTTTATCTTGTCATCAACCTTCGTCTGCAGCATCTTTATCTCCTCATCTATTAGAATTATCTAGTTAGGGTGCGCGTTCGAGCTAGCTTTTAGGCTAGGAGTTTTGGCAGCACATGAAACTAAATAAGTCATTAGCGTATGATTAATTGAGTATTAATTATTATAAAATTAAAATAATTAGTTTCTTTAAGAAATTTTATATAGAAATTTTTTTTAGAAAACGTACCATTTAGCAATTTAGGAAAAAGAAGTTATCCTTCCAAACAGCCCAAACGAACTAAGGCTAGTTGGGAAAAAAAACAGCAGCTACAGCTAGCTCATGCATTCAAAAAATCTCCTACCATGTGAGACATGTTGCAAAATTGGCCATTCAAATAATTAAAACACAAATTATCAAAGTAGCTGTGTGCAGTATAAGTACATTTATGGACATTGATACACAGAAGCAGGACAACATTGGTTTGAACTATTCTTGTAAACTAGGGAATATAATTACTTGCAAGCATATGTCCTAGAAGTAATAGTTTGAACTATTCTTGTAAACTAGGGAAAATGATTACTTGCAAGCACATGTCGTAGAAGTAATTGCATAGACATGGTTCAGCTGCAGCCTTGAGGGATCGACATTGTTCATACATAAATTTTGTCCTTTTGAATAAAAAAACAATTCAGAAAATGTGTAAATTATTGCTATTACCTAGTCATTAATATGCAGGTGCTGGAGTGGCATGCCGTCCATTCCTCCAGCCTCATCGTCATCGATGGCAGGTATGTGTAGCATCCAAATCCAATTCATCCACCACATTCGTTCAGTTACACACTTAGTTAAGCAATTGAGCACTATTCATGCTTCCAATACAGGAATATACAAACTGCAGGAGCATTCAGTCTAAGAGATATAACCATTGACGACATGTTCCCAATTGGACAAGATAGCTTCATGAAAATTTCCTTAATAAATCATGGTTGGAGTTATTTTTCTTAAATTCTCCATGTCTTAATATAGTCTCTAGATTTCTTTTTTTTTTGAATTTTCTACACTATAGAGCTAATTTTAAAACCACAAAGAACATTTCAGCAATTATTTTAAATGAAAAGGCAAATAAAATCAATATATTAGTGTTAGGTTGATTTCGGCAAATAAAATCAATATATTAGTGTTAGGTTGATTTCAACCCAATTTTTCCCTATTCTCTCTCTAGGGACTGGAGATAAGGAGGGGGTAAGTAAATGGACTAAAATCGTGGTGGGTCGATTGGGATTTTTTTAATATTTTATTTAAAATAATTTTTATGCCATAGAACTATGATAAAAAAAATTCTTCATTATGTACTATCCAAACTTTTATGACAATAAATATCTGTGACTCTTTTCATACCATCAGAATCATGGCAAGCTTTATGACGAAAAAATTTCATCCATATGTGTTAGTCGAACTTTTATGATAAAATATATCTTGTTTGTGATGTTTTTTTAGTGTTGTGATGATTTTTTATGATGAATTTTTCAATTAGTCACTAAAATCAACCGTTGCTAATCTTTATGACGTTTTTTTACATAAAATGTTATAGATCAATAACGATTTGCATGTGTTTTTTGAAGGAAATTCGTCATAGAAGACCAAACATGTTATAGTCGATGGAGGGAAACACCTCCATCTACAAATCTGCCATGCACCAAGAAGCTGGAATCTACGAAGAGCACATTGTCTCAGGCAAAAGAACTCAGCAAGAGCATCTCTGGCCGGGCAAAGCTAAGACCACAGGAAGCTGAACGCCTACAACTCACCCGACCAAAACAAGAAAAACTCAAGAAAACAGGACAATCCCGACATTAGAAAACAACCCAACTAGTAAGAATTATCTACACGGAGGGAAAGGTCTCGACTCTTGAGCCCTCTTCCTCCCGTTGTTGGTGACAAGCCACTGAAGTTGGGGAGGGAGATGCTGTCAAGGGGAGGGGATACGTTTTTTTTATTATTTTTCACTCGAAGGTTCTCGGAGAGCAAGTGAGATGCTAGTTAGAACGGTGCAATTGCTGCTTACTCTCTATGGTGTTTTATTATTGTTCTTAGAGTGAGTTTTAAACAGCATCTTGGCTTGACCACTTCCTCATTTATCATAAATATGTTTTTCGATATGTTAAACCGTACAATTCATTAAAAAAACTTTTATATAATTGTTTTAAAATTAAATAAATTTATTTGTTAGTTTATAATAGTTAGCACTTAATTAATCATACAATAATAAACTTTCTCATTTTACATGCAGCTAAAAATCTCATCAAACATCACAAACAAATGCACATATCAGTTTTTTAGAACATAGACCTGGGAGGCATCAAGATCAGGGCATCTACTGCCAGTGTTAATCCTTTCTTTCCATATAATATATAAGTACAACCCACTTAACTAAACACTTAAGTTAATTTCAACCCACTAACTACACTTAATGCTATAAAGCAGACACCACAAGAGGCCACATCATCTCAAAAGACAAGGACCATCAGATTAAGAGTGAACGTCCAGGATTTCCTTCAGCTCGCCTTTGCAGACAAACATGTTCTGACTTCTAACGTTCTTCCTACCCATATTTACTTCGATAACTGGGCCAAGCCCAGCCCAATTGCTTACTAGACAACAATGAGCCACTCACCTAACGGGTAACTTGAAGCGGGTAAGTCTAATTAGCGAATGTTTGCTAGCATATCGAGATAGCGAACATCTTATCCATCTAGTTGCTTCTAGCTTAGTCGGTTTAGATGCTTCATCAAGCTTTACACTCAAACGCGAAGCAACAACGAGCTCAAAGATACTCTATCTCACCTCCTCTCCAACAAGTCCCTCCTCTCGTCTCCGTCTCATCTTCTCCCTAATGACCACATATTTTTCCCACCACCTGACAAGACTAAGGTTATATTTTCCACTTTTATAATGGTGCTATGTTTATTTCTTCTTCACCGACCAATGCCTCATGGGCAACGTCGTCGGTGTGGTCCTTCTCCATCCCGGCCTCTCTGGCAGCTGATCAAGATTCTCTTCTTCCTTTCTTGTGATCTTCTCCATCGCAGCCTCTCTTGTGGTGACCAGTCTGGTAACTCAGATCTAGTTGAGGTAAGCTTGGTCCTCTCTAATTTCAAGTTGAAAAGAATTTCTGATATTAAGCAGTAGCCTTCAGATATTAGGTTGAAAGTTGATGATTTTACGTATGAAGTTTTTCATTTTTTGAATTTGCCTGAAATTTCATCATATAAAGTTTATATATGTATATTCTACATCGGAAAAGTTTCAATGTACAGGTTTCTACATCAAAAAAGTGCAAAAGTTTTTGCAGTGAAAGTTTTCAACGTACAAAGTTTCTATATGGAAAAAGTTCCTCTATACTATGTAATGAAAGTTTTTAATATATAAAGTTTCTACATCAAAAAAATTTAGATGTTCAAAGTTGTTGTAGCGAAAGTTTAGGATGAATCGTGAATTTTGTGACATCCGACATTGATGGAAGCCCTACCGTATTTTCCCGCTTCACGCATTTTGTCTTGTTATCTCGGACGTAGTAAAAAAACAGAAAGAGGCGTGTTCGCGCGCCGAACCTGCACGCGAGTATTCGAACCAGCCCGTGAACATTCGCGTATCAGACTTCTCGACAGGAAGCCACTCTCCCCTTTCCCATGAGAAGTGAACACCATCGCAGGAGCGGAAGTTCTAAAATCCGGTTTTTCATGCAATGTTTTGGCATCGTTGACTCAAAAGAAATTAAAAATCTGTTGTTGAGTGGCTCAACTGACCGATGCATGTATAAAGAGATACTCTCACCGTCCCAAAAATTTAATTAATTATAGAGTTTAACAGTCAACTTATCTATTTACTTTCTCAACCAATAGGAACATCTCTCATTTAATTTCTTCACATACTTTCACAATCAATCACAACCATTATTCTTTTAATTCCATCTACTTGCCTAATCTTTGTGAAAAAAATATATAAATATTTATATTTTGAGGAGGGATAATAATATTTTATTGCCTTGGCACTAGAACCTGGAGTCTAGACTTTTCGGTGCTACGTGTCTTTTCTTGTCCTAAATTCATATTACCGTATCTAAAAATTTTTAGCACTCTTGTTGGCACTTAGTAGCTCTGTCCATAAATATTAGGGAGTATCATTTTAATAGCCTTTGTTTGTTTTTTTTACAAATTTAGACAAAATATCCAACAAGACAAAAATAAATACCAACGAATGATCCATACAGTCCTAGTGTAAGAAACTCCACATTAAATTTTACCATAATTTACCGCAATAAATAAATAAATATAAATCTAGAATTTAAAAATCCCAATTTATCAATACAGGCGATGAGATGTTAATACATAAAAAAAACATAGAGATAAATAAGAGATATAAAGGGATAAATTTTTTTAATTTATAAAAAATAGATAAAAGGATAAAAATCTGATTAAGATAAAGACAAAGTTTAAACTCTATAAATTAACATATTTTTGGTGGGACAGATGTAGAGCATCAACCAGCCCCTGGATGGCTTTGCTGTTTTCATCGTCGTGTTGGTCTCTGCGTGTGCTCGTCTGGCCTTGCCGAGGTGTTGTCGTATTGGTGTAGATAGACCACAGTCTGTTGAGGTGTTGCCCTAGTTAAATAATTAGTGATAATTATTTGAGCCTACAAACGAATAAATTAAATACTATAAAATTAAAAAAATAAATTTAAAATAATATTTTAAAAAATTCATATATATTATATACTAAAATTCCATTAAACAGCCTACCAGTGCTTCTAGACTACGTAACACTGTAACTATAAGCACCATGTCCTGCTTACTTAGCCATGTATGTATGCGTACATACATTATTCTCCCTCCCCTACTCTACTCTCTCATTTTCTCTGCTATTTTTTAACTAACAACTTAATATAAAAATAACTAATAGTTAGATAAATATTTATAATTCTTAAGTTATATTTGATTTTTAATTTGTCTGAACTAAGTTCCATATTGCCTATATTTTACTATATAAAATTAAAATATGGCATTTACACATCGACCACTATTTTTGCATGACAACCAAATAACATCTTATTTTTAAATTTTTTGAATTGTTGGTTTATTTATAAATAAATAAATAATTTAATATCTATATTACCTATATTTTACTATATAATAATTAAAATACGTCATTTGAACACAAATCAGCAACTAAATAACAATAAAACATTAAAAAATAACAATATGAATTATGTCATGTTAAATCATTCTACATTAAACGTACTTTAGATTACTCTTAAGTTAACACGTGTCATTTTTTAAAATTAGAAAAAAAACATAGGAATTCAAAGGAAAAAAAAAGCAAAACAACTAGACATCACTTTCCTCTTAAATCGACAAACCAATTATTTTCAACAATCAAATATACTTTTACAAAAAAATAACATGTTACAAATTAGAAAAAAAATCTTAGAAATATAAGAAAATATATGCAGTTTTCACTTAAATCATTTTGAAAAATGAAAAACAAGAAAATTAAAAAAATAAAGTCCTGTCCACCTCCCCTCACGTCACATGCCCACTGCACTATCCACCCCTTCCCCTCTCTCTTGAGTTGTTTGCTCTTCATTCCTCTTTCCTTCCTATTTTTTAGCGATCTAATAGAGAAACAATAAAAAGTTGTAGTATTAAAATAACCATACTTTTAAGCTACACATCTGATTCCTAATCTAAATATCACACTATTTATATGCTTATATTTTGCTATATAAGAAATATGACATTTGGGCATAGTCGACCTGTGCACGTCATCCAAATAACAACTAATACTTTAAAAAATATCAAAATATACTATGCCGTTATACATCTGTCTACAAAACATATATATCTAAATTAAATCAATAGTATCTAAAAAATTATAAATTCAAGTATGAAACTATATTTTTATCGATGGACAACACCACTGCCCTTGTACATGTCATCTGAATTGCCATCATATATTCTTTTACACACATTCACAACTAAATTAGATATACAGTATCTAAGAAAAAATAGCCCAAACAGAAACAGTCCAAGCCAAAGCATAAAAAAATTATGATGGACAAACACCGCTCTCCTTTTACATGTCATTTGAATTGACATAAAACATTATGAAATAATTCAACAACACAGGTTGCACCATACATTATTTTGCAAACATGCATATAGCTAAATTAGATATACCCTATAAGGAAAAGAACAAACTCAAATATGAATAGACCAAGCCACTGAATAAAAATCCAGTAACTTTAGTTAGAGAAAACAATCTGAATATTTCATGAAATCTTTGAAATTAATGTGCTCAAATAATCAAGCAAGCCAAATGATCTTTGCGTGTAAGTACAAACTACATTGTATGTTACCATCATCTAATCGACTTTACATGGTGATTACATCATAGACAGATATTCAAGTGTGTATTCATAATACATCATATCCGAAAAATAATGATGTCTGCACAATTATATTTAGCTGTGTAATCATATTCACGCTAGGTTGCGTAGAACCTCACACACTTTACATGAAACATTCACAGATGGATTGTCTCTCACAACAAGCAATCATATTGGACTCTACAAATCATTTAGTGTAGCCGCATGTCTCACCCAATCCATATGTTAATAAATAATGATAACCTATATTGGTCTTTAGGGATGGGCCCAGCTAGATTGAAGGGTATTCAAATGTATACACAAGATTTTTGAAAAAAATATACAGTATGTAATACGTATGTCTAAATGAAAAAATAAAAAAGACGCTGTCTTTAAAATCATTTGGCACACAACACAATATGTCATGATCTTGTGATGCAGGGAGAAAAGCAGGCATAGATTCAGTTACTGGGAAGTTGCGTTTACTATGAGCTGCATCTCGGACATGGTCAGTCTCAGACTTTCACCTCTTTGTTCTTTCTGATAGTTTCAATTTCGAATATGTCTGCCTTTTATTATCTAATGAAATTTGAAGGACCCATGAATACCCACTAACTTGTATAGCCCTTTGCTTTTAAAAAAATGACTAGATGCTCTCCCGTTAATATTGCACCCTTACAAGTGTCTCCAATGTAGCATACAATGTATGCCTATGCAAATGCACGGGCTACTTTCCAAATATAAATAGTTTTTAAAAAAATATTAGAGTTTGGGAATCATGTGTATTCATCTAATATTGTACTCTTTGAAAAAGAATATGGAATGAGTTGAGCAAGTAGTTGTTGTATATGCATAATGTAATTATATTAGATTTTCTTAATTATGTGAAATCTGTGTGGTTGGTTTCTATGCCAGCATAATATAATTGTAGTAGTTTTTCTAAATACAGGAGGTTCGCCTAATTACGTGGAACTTACTATAACTGTGTGGTTGGCTTTCATGTTACCTCGGTATCTATATATACACATGTACATAGAATATAATCAATAATTCTAATCATCTCACATGGTATTAGAGCGGTTATAATCCACAAAAATTCCGCTACACCACACCGCCGGTGCGTAACGCAGTCACCGCCGTCTACCACGCCCCGCTGACTCCGTCGTTGCCCCGTTGCCCTACCACCGTCACCATGCGCGTTGTCGACTCAGTCACCGGGCACATCGCTGACTTCGACTCGATCGTCAGGCGTGTCGCCAACTCCATCGACAGGTGCATCACCGCCCGCGTCGCTGAATCCGCCATCAGGAATCACCACCCTATCGTGTCGACGAATCTATCGACACCGATGGCGGACACTGCTGAAGACTGCCGTGCGGAGAAAACTACGGCCGACACCGTCGACGCTGAGGCCGCCCACCGCACCGCTACTTTGGACAAGTACAAAGTCACTCACAAATTTCCCTGGGCACAGGCCACCGCCGTCATCAACGTCCATGCCCTCATCCCCGTCATGCTCGACTAGACCGTCAACAACTACACCAAGTAGCGTAGCATATTCCTCATCGTCCTCGGTAAATATGGTCTTACTCACCACGTTCTTGAGGACGAGTCCTTTACCTCGTGCCCAGCATGGGTGCAGACGGACTGCACCATCCTAACGTGGATCTACGGTACTATTTCCAACGACCTGCAATAATCACTAATGCTATGATAATTCTCTGCTCGTCGTGCCTGGTGCTTTCTCACGGATGAGTTCCTCGACCAGAAAGAGTTTTGTGCACTCCTTCTGGAGACACAATTTCGCAACCTCTGCCAAGGCTCCCTGAGCATCACCGACTACTATCGCCGCCTTGAGTTGATGGCCACCTCTCTCACTGAGTTCGGCGACCCGATCGGTAACCAGCAGATGGTTCTCACGCTCCTCTATGGCCTGAACGACCAATTCCGCCACATGGTGTCTATCCTCAAGATGCATCGCCCGTTCCCAACCTTTACGAAGGCTCGGACACATCTCCTATTGGAGGAGGTAGAGATCGAGGCCCAGCCACCATCGCCATTCTCTGCTCTTGTTGTCGTAGCACACTGACCAGTGGCGCACGGGACTACAGCACCTCCACGCCCGGGGATGCTTCCATCTCCCCCTGGGTGACCTTCTGGTGTCTCGTCCGCACCAAACCCTAGCGCTGGTCAATAGCGTAACAGCCGTCGGCATAGGCCATGGTGGTCGTGGTGGTCCCTCTACACCTAATGTGGCATGCCACTAGGTCTACACCATCCTTCGTGCATCCGTGGGCGGGTACCATCCAGATGTGGGCATATGACCAGTTTGGCCACCCTCCAATGGCTCCTCCAACTTTCACCGCTGTGCCTCATTACGACGGCAACCTTGGCAGCGTCCCCGACAGTGGCGTCTATGGTGGCACCTACAGCCCTCCCCAGTATGGCTCGTACTATGGGAGAGTCTCGCCTTCATCACCTACAATGCCTCTCTCGATCTACTAAGGACCTTCGCCAGTCTTTCAGGGACCCTCACCGACCTTCCAAGCTCACTTGGTGGTGCCCTGGTCCACACCACCTATGCCCTGGAACTCTATCCACGGTGGTTCGTGGAATCAGAACTCCCTAGCGCACTCGTTCAACACCATGATGCTCAACTCGCTAGGACCTTCCTCTGAATGATATGCCGAATCAGACACCGGTTCTCATATGACCGTGGAAGCTGATAAACTCTCTACCATTTTCCAACCGTCCTCATCTACTCCTTCATCTATCATTGTAGGTAATAGGGCGTCACTTCCTGTCACTGCCACTAGATCACATATCTTTTCTTTACCACATCATAATCTTATTCCTAACAATGTCTTGGTCTCTCCCAACATTATTAAGAAACTAATTTCCATTCATTGTTTTACCACCAGTAATAATTGTTTCATTGATCCTTTTGGTCTTTCTGTAAAGGATTTGCACACTAGGAACATGATCGCTAGGTGCAATAGCTCTAGGGACCTCTACCTGTTCTACCCACTCTCCACCAGCACCTCCGCATTCATCGCAGCATCCACCTCTCTTTGGCATCATCATCTTAGACACATTGGTTCAAACTTATCAGTTCCAGTGTCATTTCTTATCATAAGGATGATCTTGATCATATTTGTCATGTGTGCCAACTTGGTCATGTCTATCTTCCATTTAGATCATCCAACTCTAGAGCTCTTCATAATTTTGATTTAATACATTGTGATTTTTGGACATCTCCTATTGTTAGTGTGTCTGGTTACCAGTACTATCTTGTTATTTTTTATGATTACTCACACTGCATTTGGACATTTTCTCTTCGTCACAAATCTAAGACTTTTTCTGCTCTTTCTCATTTATTTTGCTCATATTCACATGCAATTTGGCACCACCATCAAGAGCGTCCAGTGCGATAACAATCGTGAATTTGACAATTCCCAGTCCCTCACGTTCTTCCTCTCCCACGATGTTGCACTCCGTATGTCGTGTCCATATACCTCCCAACAAAATGGGACAGCATAACGTTTCCTTCACACCATTAATAACATTTTATATTCCCTTTTGTTTCAGGTGACTCTCCTTCCGGTTTACTGGGTTGAGGCCATTCACACTACAACCTACCTTATGAACCCTCGCTTTCTCGACACCATACACCTCCCTTTATTCCACCCAGCCCTCCTACGCCCACCTTCGTGTTTTTAAGTGTGCTTGCTATCCCAACATGTCCTCCACAGTACCCCACAAACTCACTCCCTGCTCCTCCTTGTGTGTTTTCCTTGGTTACTCCTTGGAACACAAGGGCTATCGATGTCTTGAGCTCTAGTCAAACCGCATTCTCATCTCCCGTAATGTTGTTTTTGATGAATTATTTTTTCCTTTCTCTAAAATGTCCACCACGCCCATGGCACCTTCTACCCTAGATTTTTTTACTAATGAACATGATCTTACCACTCCACCCTCTAGAGCCTGTCTTGTGTGTGCAGGTCCTCTACCAATTGCCCCAGCTACTCCAGGGTCAGCGCCCCAACAAGCTATGCACAGCCCTATGCTCGTCCGTGGGACTGTTGCTGCGCCCGAGCATGCCTCTGCACCACCCTCCCTAGGGCAATGGTTGCCAGAGCCACCATCGCCCGAGTCCTTTTTACCGCTCGGTGGTGCTGCCCCTGTGCATCTAGCACAGGCCACTACTAGAAGCCCCACCGCCTTGTCCTCCACAGTGCTCGCTCATACTACCAGTACTGCTGCCCCTGTTGCTCCCGCACAAGCTGTTGCCAGCGGTACCAGTCGTACCACTGCTACTAGACCAATCTTCATCATCTCAGTCACCAATACACACTCCATGCGCACACACGGCAAAGCTGGCATCACGCAGTCTATGGATCGTCTCAACCTCCACGTTGTGCCCATGTCACCCCTACCACGCTCTATTCATGATGCTTTGTCAGACCCCAAGTAGTGCTCCGCTATACAAGCTGAGTATGATACACTTCTCGCCAATGACACTTGGAGCCTTGTTCCTCGGCCTCCTGGAGATAATCTGGTGACCGGCAAGTAGATTTATTGTCACAAGCTGCTTGCAAATGGTTTACTTGATCGCTATAAGGCTCACTGGGTTCTGCAGGGTTTTACACAGCGATCGGGTGTTGATTATGATGGTCAAGCCAGCAATAGTTTGGGTGGTTCTGTCTTTAGCTCTATCTCACAACTGGCCTATTCATCAGCTAAATGTTAAGAATGCATTCTTATATGGCACTCTAATAGAGACGGTCTACTGTGGACAACCCTCTGGTTTTGTTGACTCGTTATGACCAGATTTTATCTATCGACTCAATAAGTCTCTCTATGGACTGAAGCAGGCTCCCCGGGCTTGGCACAACAGGTTCACCACCTGTCCCTCGACTTTGTTGAGACCAAGTCAGATACTTCATTATTTACATATCATCAGGGATCCGATACTGCCTATTTATTGTTGTATGTAGATGACATTGTTCTCACTACCTCGTCAGCTAAGCTTCTTCAACACATTATTGCCGCTCTCTAGCGTGAGTTTGCTATGATAGACATGGGCCAGCTTCATCATTTTCTAGGCATCTCCGTCACGCATTGCGATGATTCCTTATTTCTCTCTTAGCGGTAGTATACTCTGGACATTTTGGAGCGAGCCAAGATAAGTGTTTGCAAGCCTTGCAGCACCCCCGTCGACCTACACTCCAAATTGTCTGCGGACAGTCCTCCAGTTGCCGACTCCACACAGTACCGTAGCTTAGCTAGTATATTACAGTATCTAACATTCACTCATCCAGACATTGTCTATGTCGTCTAGCAGATCTGCCTCAACATGTATGATCCTCATAAACCACACCTTGCTGCTCTCAAACAGATACTATGCTACTTTCAGGGTACTCTTTCTCTCGGCTTGACTCTGCGCCACTCTCCACCTGCTGAGCTTGTTGTTTACACTGATGCCAACTGGGCCGGCTGTCTCGACACTCACCGATCGACATTTGGTTATGTAGTATTCCTCAGGAATAATTTAGTGTCCTGATCCTCTAAGCGTCAGCATACAGTCTTCCGATCGAGTGCAGAAGCTAAATATCGAGCTGTGGTCAATAGTGTTGCTGAAGCTACTTGGTTATGCCAACTACTCATGGAGTTTCGCCACTTACCTCACCATGCCACCTTGGTCTACTGTAACAATATTAGTGTTGTTTATTTCTCCAGCAACCCAGTCCAGCATCAGCGCACGAAACATGTTGAGATTGATATCCATTTTATTCGGGAGCGGGTCGCCCTCGATCACGTTTAGGTACTTCATGTTTCCACGACATCTCTATATGGTGACGTTTTTATCAAGGGTCTTTCTAGCTCTGTATTCTAGGAGTTTCGATCCAGTATAAACGTTCGTCGAGCTCTCGATTAGATTGTGAGAGAGTGTTAGCATAATGAAATTATAGTAGTTTTCTCTATTCTTAATTATGTAGAACCTATTACTATGTAGTTGGTTTCTATTCTAGTATAATGTAATTATAGTAGTTTTTTTAATATAGTAGGTCCTACTACTACAGTTAGCTTTCATGTTATTCTAGTGACCTGTATATAATATATAATATAATCAATAATTCTAATTCTCAACGAATATGATTGACCAAGCAGGGTGGATCAAAGGCCCGGTCAGCATGGCATCAGCCCAGGTTAACTCGCAGCAATGGTCCAGTGAAGCTGTTGCCGCGCAGCGGATGGTGCCCCCTTGCAAGGAGGTACAAACGGAAGTGCAGCAGTACCAGATAATTAAACCGCAGCAGAAAACAGAGAACGGAGGAGAGCACATGCAAGATCAGACACAGGACTGAGCTGTTTAATCTGCAAACTTTTTTATTCGCCGCAGCCGGCTGCAAATGGTTGCTATTCCAGCCTTCCAGGCATCCATTATTTCCGGTGGCTGACAGGTTCTCATACTAGTTACAACAACAGAGGGTGTTTTTGGCTCCTATATCCTTCTCTCTCCCCCTTCAGAAATGCCGCGTTTGGGGAATAAGCTACGCAGGCAGAGGATATATGGACACCCAACGCACAAGGGATTATTACTTGTACTGGCTGGCGAGCTGTCCTGCCTTGACGATGTAGTTCTGCGCCGGGAAGTCCTCCCCATTGAAGTACCTGTCCAGCATGTCCTTCACTCCCGCCGCGTATCTCAGCTGCAGGAAAATTTTTCATCTTCTGTCAAAATTCGTTATAGAATACCACTCGGCAAAACATTATGGCTGAACAAAGCACTTCCATATATCTGATCTAGCTTTGAGAAAGAAAAAAAACGCCAGATATGATTTTGATCCTAATAGATAAGGGCTTAGTGTCAATAGATTTAAGCAAGAATGATAATTCATCCCAGCATGTCAAACTAGGTGAAACGGTGAGCATGCCTAAGGAGACTCTAACCCGGGCTGATGTGGTGTATTTATTAGACAGACCACTAGTCTGGGTTATATATATATAGACCCGATCTATCTAACCTCTCTTGTACGTCACTGTACACATTTCTACAGCATGCCAGTGGCCGAGCACATCTCCAATACGTGCTAATTAATATCTATATAACTAAGATACACATCTCAATATATGACATGATGCTCCACAGTTTTGTCAAAGCATCAGTGGGGTACCACAGAAGAATGAGATGCTGAATTTTATTCTCCTATGCCCTAAGCTAAAATAGAAAACATAGAATCTGACCTGTCCATCAATTGTAGTCCCAGAGCAGTGAGGGGTCATTGCATGATTAGGCATGTATCGCCATGGATGATCTTTTGATGCTGGTTGGGGGAACCAGACGTCACCACCATATCCTGCCAAACAACAATGAGTTTTTCATTTGTGCAGATCACTCTTTTTTTCAAAAAAAAACCTTCTTCAATAAATTGTGAATAACAAAATATCATGCTGGACATATATACTGCCTTACTGTGTTAGTTGTCCTGATTTTAAGTTTTCTCATAGTAGCCTATTAAATGTGAAGCATGATCAGGTTCCATGAAAATGTCATACCTCATGGATGAGAAAGCAAAATTTACACCAAATCTGATGGCATGCTAGTGTGCAAAATAGAATAAAAGAAATGAAAAATGGTGATACCTGCAACATGACCACTAGAGCAAGCGTCTGCAACTGCTTGGGTATCCATGATTGCTCCACGAGCATTGTTCACAATGATCACACCTTTCTTCATCTTTGCAATCCTTTCTTCGTTGAACATACCTCTGAACAAAGAGCATACAAAAATTCAGCTAAGATGATGTGCTAGTACAAATTTTTGGAACAAACAAGAACACGATGAATGCGAACCTTGTTTTCTCCGTAAGAGGCATGTTCATCACAATGACATCACACTTTGGAAGCATAGTATCGAGATCCTCCTCGTATTTGGCCCCAATTTCCTTCTCAAGCTCTGGGTCAATCTTAAGCCTGTCATGGTACATCAGGTTGCAGTTGAAGGGCTTGAGACGCTGAAGCAGGAGCCTGCCGATACGGCCAGCACCAACAGTGCCCACAGTTTTGCCTTCAAGATCGTAGGCTCTATAGGCAATTCCTGCGACATTCCAGTCGCCAAGAGCGACCTGCTGGTGCCCAGGCAAGAAGTTCCTGAGAAGAACCAAGATGCGCATGAGCTGATCTTCAGCCACGGAGACGGTGTTGCTTCCGGTGATCTCAGCCACAGTAAAACCTGCTGCAGCAGCTGCTGGCAGATCGATGTGATCTGACCCAATCCCTGCCGTGAGAAGCAGCTCGAGGTTCTTTGCCTTCTTGATCCTCTCTGCAGTGACGTAGGCTGGGTGGAAAGGGGTGGTGATCAGGACGTGCATGTCCTCGATGTGCTTCTCCAGCTCTGGGAACAAGTGAAGCATCAGTTGTGTGCGCAATAAGAGTTAAAACGTAAGTTCAGACTTCAGTGCTCTGTTGTTACAGTTTTTTTTCAACGAACAGAAAAGAGAACTGCCACAAAAAGGAAAAAAAATATATGGTCGAAGCATGTGTGCAAAAATTGGTCACACAGGAATTTGAATTAGCTGAACAGCAAGTCAGCATGAAAGACAAAGTTAATGTCAGCCGTGTCCTAGAGGAAACCACATGGCTGCCAACATAATACACGTCTACGTGCTGAGAGATGCTAACTACGGAATGCACAAAGAAAGTTTAACGAAATTGTTCGTAGAATCTTTAGAGGAAGCTGAGTCCCTCCCCTCAGCTAAAACTCCCTCCATTATAAAATGTAAGATGTATTTCGTTTTATTAAAAAAAAACTTTAAGCAACAATTACCCTAGCAGAATATATTTTTGTACAAATTTAATGTTTTTAATTCATATTTAGAAAGTACTCTATTATTTTTATCACATAAATAATATATTAATAAAAAAGTTTAGTCAATTTAAGTTTTATTTTAATAAAAATAAAATATATTTTTTATATTTATATTTTAGATAGAGGAATTACTAACCGCTGTTTAGCCCCTCCTTGTCGTCGGTGACAATGTAGTGATGTCCCTTGGACTCAAGCCAGTCGCGAATGCCGAGAGCGCCCTCGACGCAGCCGACGAAGTTGGGATTCTTGTCGGCGTACTCGCCGCCCTTGTAGAACACACCCACAACTTTCTTTCTGCCTGCTGATGTCTGCGATACAGAAAGGGAAACCAAAAGGTGCCATTCGTCAGAGTTGCATCGAACATACACTGCATTTGTTCGGGAACCCTAATTCGTAGCAGAGATCAGGAAAATTGGAGATGATTATTCATCACCATTCCCTGAAAAAAGATACATTTCTTGGGAAATAAAGAGAAACCCGACAAGTCAAGTCAGGGTGTAACGGAACGGGTATTTTTCACCCGCCTGCCCGGCCCAATGCTCGTGGGAATGATACACTAGAGAAAAATGAATGACTATCGGTAATATTTGCGTCCAAATCTAAATTCAAAATATGAGGAATAGGATACGTGAAAAGGTTGTATCAGCCTAAATGTTTCGTATTATCAAATAAACAACAAAATCTTTAAAAAAATCTATTATGAGTTTATGACTTTACTTATGAATATGATAAGAAGAGTAGTTAATTGCATTGTTAGGTTTACATATATGTGTAGATAACAATACCCGTGTGTTACTCTCCTAGATGTCCTACTATGGACAATCTCCTACCTTCCCCAATGGGGGATGAAAACATAACTCATGTAATTTTTGGTATAAATGAAGTACATGAGATCTCAAAAAAAGATACAAATAAATATATGTTTATGAATCTGATTTCGAGAAAAGAAATATGGGATAGGATAAGTAAAAGAATGCCCCGCACTTTGTCGCCGTAAGTAAATGCTGTGACGACCCAGAATAATTAGAGGGAAAAAAAAGAAATGCAAAGAGCAAGCAGTTGCTACCTATCATTTGCAGCAGAAGAGCAACTGGATTTGGGCCTTGGCCCATGGCGAGTAGTAGCATCTGTCTTGGGTTGTGGCCTATCTAAAGAAAGCAAGCAGCAGCAGCAGAAAACTAGCAGCATGCTAGCCTGTAGCTAACAACAATCCCACTCGAGAGTTTGAGGAGAAATAGAGCAGGTTATAACGATGTTTGAGTTGCACGAAGTAAGGACCAATGTCCTAGTATAGGTGGTCTAATATATGTGCGTGACATCGAGTCTTTCAGTGGATACGTGGTCTAAGAAATTATTTGGGCCAAAAACAACTTTTGGGCCCTTGCAAATACGGCAAATACGTAACTAGAAATATATAAATTGCAAACCAGTGTATACGTGGTCTAAGGAAATTGAGTTGGGCCAAAAACAATTTTTGGGCCCTTGCAAATACGTAACTAGGAATATAAAAAAATTACATTTGCATCACAAATATGTAAGAATATGAAAAATTGTATTCCAAAATTTGTAATAATGGGAAAATTTGTATTCCAAAAATTGTAATAATGGGATGGGCGAACAATACCCTTGCATCATAAAAATGCAGTGAATGATGCCCTTGGGTCATAAATACGTAACTAAAAATATAAAAAATTATATTTTTAAAATTTAGAATAATGAAATGGGCGATTTTTGGAAATTGCAATAGTGGGATGGGCGAACCAATGGATACATATATACGTGATGCCAATAGAAAATATTACTGTACACCTAAACTTGAAAAGTTTCTAGGCCTAGGTATTCGATGGTATATGGTATATCGAATCTTTGAGTGTTAGCATTGTATGTGTGTGGTCTAAGTTAGGCTAAAAAATCGTTTTTAGCCCTTTGTCATAAATAGGTAAATTATATTTTTAGAATTTACAATAATAGGATTGACAACTATAGGAAGTAAACCCACTTATGGTGGATTCATAAGTGCACTTGGCTACGTCCGCCCTTTTTCCATTCATTATTATTCTATTGGATATACAAAGCTACTCTTTAAAATAGAAAAAAGAGTAAACACAAAAAAAACTAATCTTTTTTAGCTCATCATTTATTGGAAAAAAAATATGAGATATGATAGAAAAATAGTGTGCTCCCACTTTAATCAACCTGATTACGGAATATATAACATTTTGCGGACGTGTTGTGATTGGGATTAAATGTGTCTCCCAACAAGTGGCAAATAGTTAAAAGCGTGTTTATCATTTATACGGAAACAGTACTCAGTTATTTGGAATTTTTCATATTTATCAAGTTACTCGGTAGGAAAGATATTAGAAAAATCAAATTTTACATATGCCTAGAAAGAAACAGAAACGGCATCACTTTTAAGCAAATGGTAGACGATTGATCGGGAATTTCCGTCAGAATTATCATCCCAGATTACGGAATATTTAAGCTGCAATCCAACAAGCCTATCTAGACGTGACAAATAAATAGACCCAAAATTCACCTCGCGACTGAAGCGAAAGAAAACCGAGCAAGAAAAAAAAAGAAGGAATCGACAAGGGGAGCAATGCGAATTGCGAAAGAACCGTGAGGAAGCGAGAGGACAGAATAGATCAATCGGACTACGTACGTGCGCGGCCCTGGAGCCGAGCGCGCGGCCGAGCATCTTCCCCGCCGCCGCCAACCTACTCATCGCCATGATCCCGAGAGGAGAAATCGCGAGAGTACTTAAGCTCTGCTCAGCAACCAGTGCGATGGAATGGATCAGTGCAGCTGACGCCATGGAAGTGAAAGGGATGGATATTTATAGCTCCGCCACCTCACGCCGTCAGGAGGGCCGCCTGGGCGCGGCGGCGGTCTCCGGCTGCGATTGGGTTGTCGGTCAGCGTGCATTCCCCCTGGGCCTTGGCTTTGTCGGGTAAGACCTGAGCATCGGTGGTGATCATGGAAATACCGTACTATCAGATAAGCTGGTTAATCCTTGACAAGTACTCAACTGGCCAGGTCACTAGCTAGTGATGAACCACTGCGCCATGCAGCCGTGAGGCGCTAGCCGCCTTGCAATAATTGTTCCATACGTCTCTGGTGGTCGTTCCAATCGAATGGCTTTTTGTTTCACAGGAGAAAGCTACGAAATTGCTTTTGATTCCTAGGAGGAAAGCTACGTTACACATCCACGCAAAACGGCAGAAGGCACGAGGTGTTTAGCCGCCTCTGGTGAATGTTCCATGCAAAATAGCAGAAGCCACAAAGCATTAGCCGCCTCTAGTAGTTGTTTCAATCTGCTCGCTTGTAACACTAAAAAAGGCTGAGAACCATCGATAAATCTCTTATCTCATTAAACTGGCACCATATTTACAAGCATCAAAATTTAAACCTACTGATCTCTTTGTATTTTTCAAACACTCGCCTCTTAACTGAAGGTATTTCAAGCAAATTGGCTGTTGTGAAAATTTATTGAGGCTACATATTAAGTTATCTAACGTACTTTTATGGCTTGAGATGTTAATTGGATACGACAGATATGGATAGCATACATCCATACTCATGCCAACGAGATAATTTTATACCCACAAACATAAGCATGTACTTATTACCTTGGATGGGCATAAACTTTTGCCCATGCCTATGTTTCCACGGATATACATGTTTACCCACTAAACGCATATACACGATAGAAGTAATGGGTAAATCATATAGCCAATAAGTTCAACCATAGATTAATAAACAAACAAACTATTTTTCCATGCAAGTTAACCATGGGTTTAATATAAAAGGATGCATGGAAGGTTAGAACTCCAATCTATCTTATGCTTTTGCCCTGTCCAGGAGGCAGGAGTACAACACCTACAATGTCGTCCTGCCATGGGCGAAGCCATTGGCAGCGATTTCCACCGAGAAGCACAGGAGGCAGGAGGACAACGCCCCAAAAGTTGCCCCGCCCTATGATGGCAAGGAGGAGAATGATAGAATTAGTAAACGTGATTCTACTTGTATATAAGCAGTGACAATCGCCCTACGAAGACTCGCTTTTGCTACGGCTCTGGTGGGTTCCGTTCCCTTAACCAAGCCACTGCATATGAGTCGCCGGCTCATTCTTCAAGAGTAAATCTATCATACACATGTAGCAACTGCAATTTTTTCTTTTTTTCTTTAAAAAAGAAATAGGATTCTAAGTTGTGAAGCAAAACTAAAGGATGTGGATAAAAGGAAGGATGATAGAGAGAAGGAAGAGAAATAAGAAAGATATAGTTTGATTGTCATCCTATTTGTATGACATGATTTGATTGTGATCATACTTGTATTGTATGCCGGCTTGCCTATAGCTTCCCACCTGCTTTATGTATCCAACATTCCTAAGGTTAATCAATCACGCTTACATGGTATTAGAGCAATGGTTCGCTCCTGCGAACGCTTCCACAAACCCTAGCCGCTGCTACCCGTGCTGTCATTGAGCCCTGCTCGCCCGCCATCCACCTCGCGCCGTCGCTGAGCTCCGCTCGACGGCTGCCCTCTCTCACACCGTCGCTGAGACTTCCTTGTCGGCCACCGAGTCTCCCGATCTCGTCATCATCGTCGTTCCCACCGATGCCGATATCCACACCACTAAAGAGGCCCGCAAGAAAGCTAAGGCCGATCGCCAAATAGCTACGACCGATTGTGCCACTACCCTCAACACCTATGAGGCTGCTCACACTGCCATCCACGCTCAGGTGATCTCCGTCCTCAACATCCGAGTCCTCGTGCCCGTCGTGTTGGATCGAGCGGCCAACAACTACGGCCGTTGGCACAGCCTGTTCCTCATCGTCCTTGGCAAGTACGCCCTCACCGACCATGTCCTTACCAACATGGCCAACATCGATCGTCCCACATGGGTTCAGATGGATTGTACCATTCTCATGTGAATTTACGGCACCATTTCCAACGATCTGCAGCAATCCACGATGCTCTGCAACCCTCATGCTCATGGCACCTGGTGCTTCTTGGAGAACGAGTTCCTCGGGCAGAGCGAGTCGCGTGCCCTTCTCCTCTCCATCGAGTTCCGCACCACCAAGCAAGGAGGGCAAATCATCACTTACTTCTATCACCGCCTCGAGACGATGATGGCCTCCTTGACTAAGTTTGGCGACCCCATTGGCGAACGCAGCTCATGCTTACTCTTCTTTGCAGCTTTAACGGCAAATTCTACCACATGGTGTCGAATTTGAAGATGCAGCGCCCCTTCCCCACCTTCGAGATGGCCCACACCATGCTCCTCCTCGAGGAGATCGACATCGAGGACGGTGTGACCAATGCTAATAATGTGTCAGCTCCTGCCTTCGTCGCGGCCCCTGCGCCTCCTGCCCGTACCCCCACCCACGTTTCTAGCGGTGGTGGCTCCTCGAATGGCAACTAGTGCAAACATCAATGGCAGCAACAACTATCGTCATGGTTGTGGTGTCAAGACAAACAACCACTCCAACAGTGGCGGGGGCAGCTCTTCCACCTGCACAGGCTTCTCGGCTAGCGCCCCACCTACCGCGTACTTCGGCAATCCCTAGGCAAGGACCATCTAGCTATGGCCCTATGCCTATGGACCTCTTCCTGGACAGATGATCCATCCGACGAACCTAGCGCCTGAACCCCAAGCCACCTTCACCGTGCTGTGGCACTCTATACCGCTCTACGGTGTTCCCCAGGCTGGCTACGGTGTTCCTGGCTTCAGCGCCCCACCTGGCTTTGGTGCCCTGCCCGGCTTCGGTGCACCGCCTGGTTTCTAGTATGGGGGAGTCTCTAGCATGGCCGTCCCGGCACCCTCCTTCACGGCCACTCCATCCTAGTAGCAGCCCCCATAGATGCCGATGATGGGAGGCTCTTGGGATCAAGCCTCGCTCGTCAACAACTTCAACATAATAAGTTTGACGCCCCCACCGTAGCCCACTAAGTGGTCACCGACTCCAGTGCCGGATCTTATATGGCTCACAGTGTTGGTATTCTATAATCCTCACACTATCCTTCCTTATTTAGTCCTTCATCAATTGTCGTTGGGAATGTGGTTTTGCTTCCCGTTACTTTCACCAAGTCATATTCTTTTCCTACATTTAATCGTCCTCTTTTTATTAATAATGTCTTAATCGAACCTAGCATTATTAAGAATTTAATTTATGTGCATCACTTTATCATCAACAATAATTGTTCTATTGAATTTGACCTCTTTGGCATTTCTGTGAAAGATCTCCAAACTCATAGCATGATCGTCAGGTGCAATAGCATGGGCAATCACTACTCGTTCTTCCCACCCATCAGCACACCTGCCCTTGCCACTGCGTCCATGTCCACTACTTTGTGGCACCACCATCTTGGTCATGAAGTTTTATCCAAACTTATCAGTTCTAGTGCCATTCATTGTAATAAATCTATTACTAATCATATTTGTCATGCTTGCTAGTTAGGTCATCACATATGTCTTTCTTTTCGTGAGTCACACTCTAGAGCTACCAATAAATTTGATTTAATCCATTATGATCTTTGGACATCCAGTTCTTAGTGTGTTTGGCTACAAATATTATTTGGTTATTATTGATAATTGCACTCATTATGCTTGGACTTTCCGCTTCGCCTCAAATCTGCCACCTTTCGTGTCCTGTCTAATTTTTTCTCATATATGTGCACACAATTTGACTCCCAAATTAAAGTCGTCCAGTGTGACGATGGCCGGGAATTTGACAATTTCTCGTCCCGCACGTTCTTCCTCTCCAATGGTACAGTCATTCGCCTGTCATGCCCATACATATCCTAGCAAAACAGTAAAATCGAACACGCATATCAATAACATTGTGCGTTCTCTTTTGTTCTAGGCTAGCCTTCCCCCTGTCTATTGGGCTGACTCACTTCGCACTGCCAGTTACCTTCTTAATTGTTACCCTACTAAGACTCTAGGCAACTAGACGTTGTTCCTTCCTCTCTATGGTACTCACCGTTTCTACACTCATCTTTGTGTGTTTGGTTGCGCATGTTACCCCAATCTTTCTTCTTCCGCACCACATAAACTCTCCCCTCACTCATCCCTGTGTGTCTTTCTAGGCTTCTCCATTGATCATAAGGATTATCGGTGTCTCGATCTCCACTCTGATAGGATCATTATCTCTCAACATGTTGTGTTCGATGAGTCCCGTTTTCTTTTCTCCAGGATGTCCACCTCCCCTTAGGATCTACACACTTTGGATTTTTTTTGAGCGACTACAATTTCTCTACTTTGCACATTGGGCATAGTGTTGTGGTTGTAGGTACCTCGCCTCCCACGGCTACTGATGACATGCATGCTCCTGTTCACGCCAAGCAGGCTAGCTCTTCTGCGAGTGCAGGTGCGTAGCCCCTTGCACCTACTGACATCAACACCTAGCCACCCATGCGTGCTTAGCTAGTGCCGGCACCCGTGAGCCCTCCTCTGACTACTGGCCCACCTGCTAGCACCTTCGTTGCTCCTAGTTATGCTGTCTCTGTTGACATCTTATCTTAGGTCACTGCTAGTAGAACTAGGCACACTTCTACCACTATCCCGCAAGCGATTCGATCACCAATGCACATAGCATGCGAACACGTGGCAAGGCTGGTCTGGTCCATCCTATTGATCACCTCAACCTAAACACAGCAGTCCTCTCTCCACTTCCAAAGACCTTCCGCACAGCCCTATCAGAACCCAACTGGTGGGCTGTTGTGCAGGGTGAGTTTTGCGCTTATGGCTAGTAACACTTGGACTCTTGTATCTCACCCAGCTAGTGTTAACATTGTCACTGGCAAGTGGTTTTATTGTCACAAGTACTTGTCTGATGGCAATCTTGATCGCTACAAAGCTCGCTGGCTTCTTCGTGACTTCACTCAACGACCCAGGATTGATTATGAGGAGACTTTCAGTCCGGTCATCATGCCTGCCACTGTCCCAGTGGTTCTCACTTTGGCGTTGTCCCGCTCTTGCCTATTCATTAGCTGAATGTTAAGAATGTGTTACTTTATGGTACCTTGACTGAGACAGTGTATTGTGTGTAACCTTCTAGTTTTGTTGACCCCTCCAGACCCAATCATGTTTGTCGGTTGAATAAATCACTCTATAGATTGAAGTAGACACCTCGCGTTTGGCACAGTCGTTTCACTTCTCACATCATCTCCCTTGGTTTTGTTGAAGCGAAGGCAAACACCTCTCTATTTATTTATCGTCATGGTGTTGACATGGTTTTTTTACTTTTCTATGTTGACACTATTGTTCTCATGATCTTGTCACAAATTTTCTCACCAGCATCATTATAGCTCTTCAATGGGAATTTTTTATGACCGATATAGGTCCTTTTCATCATTTTTAGGAATTTTAGTCAAGCGTCGAGATGACAGTTTGTTTCTCTCACAGACACAATATACATTGGATATGCTAAAACGTGCTGGTATGCACATCTGTAAGCTATGCAGTACGCCTGTCAATATTCACTCCAAGTTATCTGCTAATGGTGTTCCAGTTTTTGACCCCGCATATTAACGTAGTATTGCTAGCGTCTTGTAGTATCTCACCTTCACTTGTTTGGACATCGCCTATGCTATTCAGCAAGTTTGTCTATTTATGCATGACCCGAGAGAACCTCATCTTGCTACCATAAAGTGTATTCTACACTATCTTCAAGGTACTTTGGCGCTCAGTCTTTATCTATATCGCACTGCATCAGTTGATCTTGTTGTCTACTCTGATGCTGATTGGATCAGTTGTCTAGGTACTCGTCGGTCCACCTTGGACTACAACGTGTTTCTTGGTGATAATCTTGTTTCCTAATCTTCCAAGCATTAACAAACAGTTTCTCACTCCAATGCTAAAGCCAAGTATCGGGCTGTTGCTAATGGTGTCGCCGAGCCTTGCTAGTTGCGGCAATTGCTAGAGGAGCTTTGTTGCCTACTGCACGTGTCACCATTGTCTACTGTGATAATATCAGTATTATTTATCTCTCCACCAATCCCATTTAGCACCAGCGAACCAAATATGTCGAGATTGACCTCCACTTCGTTCGAGATCGTGTCGCCCTTGATAAAATTCACATCCCATATTCTTACTAGTTCATATTACACCACCGATATCTTCACCAAAGATCTGCCAATAACAGTCTTTATAGGTCTAGATCTAGGTTGAACGTTTGTAGTGCTCACACTCTGACTGCGAGGGAATGATAAAATTAGTAAACGTGATTTTATGTTTTAATCGTGATCCGATTTGATTTATTTGTATGGTATATAGGCTTTGCCTATCCGGCTTTCCACCTGTTTTATGCCAACATTCCTAAGTTTAATCAATTGCAGAGTATCAGCGAGGATTAGTGCTCACGGGCGCATCTGTTTCCTTCTCCGCGGTCAGCGTGCGTTTTCCCGTGCTATGGAATTTTGATGCTGCCGGAGAAGATGTTGGTGCAATCGTGGAGGTCTGACGAACACACGTTCGCACATGCCTCCGCCCGCGCTAACGGAAACCAACGTGGGGTTGGGGGTGTCCGACTCCCACGAGCGAAACGTGGTTGGCGTTATCGCGAATGCCTCCTCTTTCGGCCAACGTCAAGCGCGGACAGTCCATGGGCTTTTGGCCTAACAAGTTTGTGTTGGCAAAAAAAAAGTTTATATATGGAAATTTTATACATAGAAATTATGTCATAGAAATGTTGTATATAGCAACTTTCGATATATAAACTTTGGGCAAATGAATTTGTAGCTAATTGAAAAAAATCTGTGGAAAAGTTTATACATAGAAATTTTGTATATATAAACTTTTGGTACGCATAGAACAGTTTATACATAGAAATTTTCGGGATATAAGCCGTGTGCAAATAAATTTGAAGAGAATTCTTAAAAAAAGGAAGAAGAAAAGACAAGGGCCACATGTGCCACGAAGCCCAGCCGATAGTTTTCAGCCCATCACTTGCAGTTTCGGCCTTTCGTGGCCTACTCCAGAAGACCAAAATCGAAAAAATCTAGTCCGAAAAAAATGCAAAGAAGCCCATAAATCCAATCTAGAAATAGAAAAGAAAGAAGGCCGAGGAAGGAAACAACAGCTAGGCCAACGCATTAGCGTGGCCAGGCTAGCGCACGAACGTTCACATCCTAGCCTTTTTGGGTGCGATCAGCGTTTGTAAGGGGTGTTTGATTGGTTGCCATAGGCTTTGGAGGCATGTGTTTGTTTTGCTGTCACAATTATATCATGCCATACCTTTTGTCTTAGGACCCACATCTCATACTCTTAAATTTAGAGCTGATCATGTCACATTTGTGACTAACTATTTCTTAACCACCTTGTGCCAACATGTCACGACTTACCTAAGCTTAGTTATGATAAGATTAGGCATCAACCAAACATCCCCTAAATAACAGGCTGCAGCCCTCCAGCCGAGGTACAGTTACAACTTTAATGTGCATCGGTACCAGAAAAATCACAGCAGAAAAGACAGAGCAGAAAGCACATACAAGATCATACATGCACGAACTTCAGAAGCGTTTAAGCCGAGAGCTCTTTATTCTTTGCAGCCATGGTTGCCATGGCAAGCATCCATTATTTCCGGTGTCCGATAGTTTCTGAGGGAACACTCATACGACAACAACAGAAGGTGTTTTGGTTCTTCCTATCCGCCTCTTTCCCTTCAGAAATGTCATAATGAGGGAAGCTAGACAGGCCACAGGATGATGGACACCCAACACACAAGGGGCTATTACTGGTACTGGCTCGCGAGCTGGCCTTCCATGACGATGTAGTTCTGCGCCGGGAAGTCTTCCCCTTTGAAGTACCTGTCTAGCATGTCCTTCACTCCCGCTGCGTATCTCAGCTGCAGGAATTGTTCATGTTCCATCAACATTAGACAGCTACAGGCCTAGAAAACAGATTAACAGACCAATCCAAATGTCTGCACATAGTCTATGCTAGACATGATTGCAGCAGAAACTGCTATCAGTGTAGAAAGATATTGACCCCCAAATCTCAATCCTATGGCTGAATAAAGCACTTGCATATATCTAATCTAGCTTGGAGAAAAAACAACTTATATGAGTTTGGTCCTTACTGTTGAATCAGTAAAGTGGCCCTTGGTATCTATGTACCTTGCTTTCTATGTAAATGTATGCCTTAGTTATCTACATGCCATGGAAAACATGTGCTGCTATCTGGGCAACTAAGTTACTCGTCTCAATAGCTGACATAATGCACTATAGTTTTGCACTTTTGTTAAAGCATCGATGGGGTACACACAGAATCAGATGCTAGGATGTTGTTCTCTTATGTCCTAAGTTAAAGTAGAAAACATAAAAGCTGACCTGTGCATCAATTGTAGTCCCAGAGATGTGAGGGGTCATAGCATGATTAGGCATGTATCACCATGGGTGATCCTTTGGTGCTGGTTGGGGGAACCAGACATCACCACCATATCCTGAGAAAGAAATATGAAGTTTTTTATGTTAAAGGAAATACTAGTCAACATATAAATATGAATGCCTGCAACATTCTTCTTTTTTTCAATAGGACACACCAATATTAGTTATCTCTATGGGAAGCACATTTTGCAGTTTGTTCCTGATTAAATAATATCATGGTAAGAGCTAATTTACGTAGGTGCAGAGCACCTTTTTTTACGTGACAAAAATTCTTCAATAACTTTGAACAACAAATAAGCAGTAAAACTACAACTGATAAGCCAACTAAAAAATAATTTATGGGTAAAACTTTTATATTTGTGTTCTTAGCAATTTGAAAGCCAATGCTGAAAAATAAACTACGACAAAAAAATATCAAAATCAACTCTAAAATTAAGTTTCAAATTTTAAATTTTAGCTACGGCTGATAAGCCAAAAGGCAATGATGGTACTATATCATGTTTGACATATACTAGTTATCCTGACTTTATGTTTTTTTCATATCATACCTCTTAAATGTGAATCATGATAGCCCCAGGAAAATGACATACTTCATGGATCCAAAGCAAGATTTAGACCAAATCCGATAGCAT